>CM034149.1:686367832-687837832 GCA_019776745.2 Taxus chinensis | reverse complement strand
CAAATTTTATAGGTAGTAAATTGATTTAAATGATTTTTAACATTGTAGTAAATCGATTACTCAAATATTAAATGATACAAGTGGTTAAGATGGAAAAAGGATGTATCATACCAGTTCCATTGGAACTGACATGTAAAATGGAATATTTTCCATGCAGTTTATTAACATTGCAGGTTGATTATGAAGGAAGACATGACTTACACCTTTTCTCAATGTTATGTCTTTTTATGAAATCTAAAAATTTGTTATTATTGTGAAAAGATGAAAAGAATTGTATTTTCGTAAGACATGATGCTTGAAACAAGATGTGATTATTTTGATAATCACTTGTGGACATGTATTAGTATTATATGTTGATGATATGTTGTACTGAATTGCGAAATGTAATTAATTATATTGTATTTTACTAAGAAGCAAAAGTTATACTTCACTATGATATTAACGATAAAAAAGTAGTTTACTGGTTATTAATAAAGTATTATCTTTTCTAGAACACATATTGTATTGGAATCATTATTATTTTAATAAAGATAATGTTGATAGTTTACTCAGACTATGTAAGAAGTATTGATATTGAATTGGTAAGTGATTAATTAAATAAATGATATTACTTATGTGTTATTAATTGAATACAGTATATATATATATATATATATATATATATATATATATGTAATGTGAATGTGTGTAATTGGAATCACATATGATTGACCTATATGTCATATGGAATAATGTTATTCATTTGGATATTAATGCTATTATGTACTATTCTTGTCATAATGCTTTGTTAGTGTAAAAGGGAAAAGTATGAACAAGGGATTTAATGTAGAATGTTGATTTAAAACTAAAACTAGTAAACATAATGATCATGTTAGTAATGACTCTAAACATGTGATTTCTATGCATGAATACCTTATTTAGATCATTAGGTACGAATCCTATCATAATGGG
This sequence comes from Taxus chinensis, assembly GCA_019776745.2. Taxonomy (NCBI): domain Eukaryota; kingdom Viridiplantae; phylum Streptophyta; class Pinopsida; order Cupressales; family Taxaceae; genus Taxus; species Taxus chinensis. The sequence goes on along the minus strand of CM034149.1, from coordinate 687,836,881 downwards.
AGTAAAGTTGAAACCTGGGAATTGACATGTTGTAACTTAATCAAATAACCTTAACTTCATAAGATATGACTTTCCTATCTAGCTGAACTCGGCGAGCCAAATCAATATGGTTGCTGCCATGTTTTACCCACTTAATGACTAAGGTCATTATTTTGCTACAGCAGGGCAGCTACTATGTCAAGTTAACCCATCAAGCTCCTCTAAATGAGAAGGTTGTAATGCATTAAGATGCAAGTAATGTCCTAGGTAAGAATGTAGTTTGTACCACATGGTTAAGTACCCATTGTTATATTAAGATGACTACGGGAAAGGGAAGTGACCCATAATGATGTAAATCATTGCGGAGACACTTACTCTCCCTTATTCATCCTAAGTCGATATTGTGGCACTTACCTATGTAGGCGGATCCTGGTTGGTACTTTGTACGCAACTTGTAACCATCTAGTCATAATCTAGATAACAGAGATTAATATGATGGAATTCAAGTTCCTAATGACAAGTGTGTCATCACGGAACTGAGCATGACATACATGTCTCTGAAACTTTGGCCGCATTAGTGTAAGTTGCTAATTACATTATCATGATTTCACCAAGATCTAAGTGTAGGATGTCATATGGGACTCAATGACGGATACCCATGTAGACACTTAGAATGCAATATTTTACTATCCTTGATAGATGAAATAAATCATTAGTATACTTTGTATACACGCTTGTAAAGAGTAATCTATGAGGGGACGATTACCAACCGACTCATGTAGGTGTACATGGTTTATGAATTTTATAGGATGGATTGACTAAGATGATGTTAGTTCTAAATTATGTGAATTTAGATCAAGGAAACATGAGATAGGAACTTAAGATTTATGCTGGATTCAAATATATGGGTATTTAAATCAATAAAGCATGAAGGTAATGTAAAAAAAAACCCTAGTTGAGAAGCATAATAAAGAGGTTGTTACACCTTTTAGGATCTTTTATTAAATAAAAATGGATGTGGGTAGAAGGTTTTAAATCACACTAAACTCGAACGTGCACCATTTGTGAATTAATGGAAAACCTTAGAGTATAATATATATCAAGATTGAAATAAGGAATCAAATCAATAAATGTTTTGAGAATTGTTTCAAAATCATTATTTTGTCTTCATGGTTTCAAACTACTACTATAGGATTATTCATTTTTCGTCATGCGCATGGTCTTTAAACTAAGAAAATTGTTGTATCTTTATAGACACTAAATCACGTACTTTGGGTATATTTCTAGGTCCTAATCACAGATATGATTCCTAAGTGAGAAAAGTACTAATTGACCAATGTCTTTGGTCTCTTTGTTTTCTTTTTGGTTTTGTTCTTAGTATTACACACCTTCTTGTCTAGTCTGACTTTTGACACTTTAGTTTTTCTAAGTCTGGACACTAGAACCTAGGCAGGATGTCAGTGCTTGGGCGCCCCTGACCTCTTTGTATCTTGCTTGCATATTTTGGGTCCTTTCTAGCTATTAAGCATCTTATTTTCTTGTTTTCCTTTTAGTGGTTAATTACAAAATTAAAATGAGGGAATCATATAAATACAAAGTTATGAGACCATAATAAGGGACCAAGCACTAAGCATATATTACTATCACCTAAGGTTGCATCCAAAGGCATTGCAAGAGCATCAAAACATCCATCTATCATCCATTAAAGGGATAAGGGAATTTATTCATCTGCATACACTTCATAGGAGGGGAAGTTCATTTTTCCATGGACACATCTATCTACATATTCTACATTTATCTATTACTCACTTATTCAAGTGTGTCTGAAACAAGGGCCACCTAGGGCATGATTCTATACACACACACACACACACACACACACAGATAGAACTACATGGACTTTGAAATGTAGTGCATCACCCATATCGTAAGTTCATTCATTTGGGTGACCTTCAGGGTCAGTCCAACTCCCCATTTGCATTTTTTTATTTTTAGGATTTTATGCGTTTTGGGGTTTTGAAGGTGTTCTTTCTCTTTACAAGTTATAAGTGAATCTTGCGGAGTTAGTACAATATATAGGCAATCAACAATGAGGTCTAGCAACACTTATGTGACATCGAATAAATCACTTTCTGGTAGTTTCCGCAATCACAGAAACCAAGAGAAGGTCTATGGAACCTAGGCACCTTTGACCCAGTCCAAGCGCTCTAGTCTTGGCATCTCCAAAGGTTCTACATTTTTCTGGGCTCAGTTGCAACACTCTTCCTTCCTAATCCATCAATTTTCCATGTCTACACAAATTCACGATTATTGTGAAATCAGATAAGTACTTTATCCCTTCTCTTGCACTTAGGGTTACAAATTTATTAGCTTATTTGTGTGTGTCAAATTTTTACTTCATTGGTATATCATTATTTCATGACTTAATTAGGATTTGGCATTTATTTTCCAATATCTTCTTAATCACTCCATGTGGCTTGGTATATATCCAATGCTTTTCTGAGTCTCTAAGATCTTCACATACATGGATTTTAAATCAACTTTTGACACTTAGATGAGATTTTAAATTATTTTCACATGATTTATATAATTTATTCCATCTTCCACATCCTTTTTCTATGCTAGTAATTTAGATTGTGTCCACATGTTGTCACACCTCTTTATATTTCCAAATAGGTAACTTTTGCACTAACCTAAAGCTCTTCTTTTATTGGTTATTATTATTACAAAGTTTCACACTTGGTTGATACTTTACAATCCTCTCATATGCATTCTAGTAGTCAAAATCGATTTATTAGCTGAATATATTGTTGGAAGGCTGGTCTTGGCCATGAAAAACATTTACAAAATTATCATGCAACCTTTATTGATTTGATTCCTTATTTCAATCTCACTATGCACTTGAAATTTCATTTTTATTTGTTTTATTCTAAGGTTTTGGGAATTGTTTCAAAAATTCATGAATTAATGGACAGCCTTATAGTATAATGATGAGATTATAAACCCCTCTCATATGTGACTTTAATTATGGACCTGCTTATAGTTTAATCGAACTTAGTTTTTGTCAATTTAATGATGGATAGGCTTATAGTTTAATTGAAATTAGTATTTTTTCTTTATGTAAATTTCATTGTATATTAATAATTCAATTCATTATTCTACATATTTGGTATGTTCACAATGCAATGATCAATCCATAGACTTTCTCTAAATATTTTGTATGTTGATAATGCAATGGTAAATCTTTCGTATGTTGACAATGTAATGATCAATCTATGATCAAATATTTATAGTTTATTTTCAATTATAAATATTGTTATAGCTCAGTGTCGCAACTCATTTTCACTTAATAATACCATTTCATGTGTATTATTTGACTATTGATTGTTTCATTACGTGTTTTATTTAGCAATAACATTGTGTTTGTAGCACACTTCTAGATTCACATTGTCCACCGTGATGGTACAGAATAAATTACACAGTGTTTTGAAGATCCCTTCTAATGTCATTGATCCACCAATGAATGTCGACACATTTGAAATTGACTTGGGTACATCTAAAAGGAGAAGGGATGACTTGGATTCTACTGTATTTGGAGGTAAATACAAATCCGATGACAAGAGTTTATGTTGATTTTTAATGTAAATATCGTAACAAAAAAATTCACATGCCCTACATTTGTTGTCCTTGCTGAAAGGGTACAAGGACATGACGCGAGTGGACAAAAAACATGAGAAGGTTTTGGAACATAAACTTGCATTTTTTTTTTTAAAAGAATGAACAACTGGTTTAACAAAAAAAATTCTAAAACCCTAATTACATAATAACTAATAAAATAATAATAAACAACTACTAGATATGATATGATGTAAGAAATAAATCATACACAGGAGAAACCCTAAGTGCAATGAAGAGTTAGATCACTTAGCTCATTTTTCTAATATCTTGGGGGTGTGCAGAAGTGGGAGACTGACAAAACTGAAGTGTAGGATGTTGCAACCAAGTCCATAAAAATTCAAAATTCCAAGAGAAGAAGGGACTAAGGCACCTGGATGGGTATTGTGGCACCTGGATGCTAAGATCCCTCTCTAGGTGCCAGGGTCTATGCACGATCTTTGAAAATGAATTTCGTAGGGTCATTGAGTTATCTAAAGCCTTTTTTTTCTAGTCACTATAATTTCACCCAATGATCACCGATGTTGCTGATAACCTAAAATAAAGAATACCACATGTAAAACCCTCAAAAGTGCATCAAATACCAAAAAGAAAATAATGCAAATGAGAGGTCGAAATGTCATCAGTTGTTAAAAAAGTGATCTTACGACTGAGTGTTGCTCTAAATCTTAGACCCAATGTAATTTTGTGTGTGTGTGTGTAAAATTATTCCCTAGGTGACTCTTATGCGTGTCACACTTGATAGCGAGCAAGTAGCTAGATGTAAAATATGTAGATAGATGTGTGCATGGAGAAATGAAATTCCCCTCTTATGAAGTGTATACAGAATAACCAGCCCTTGTCCCTTGGATGAAGCTAGATGGATGCAATGAAGTTATTTATATGTTTGTGAATGCAACCTTAGGTGTTGATAGTAGATGCTTAGAGCTTGTTCCTTTAGTTTGATTCCATAACATTGTATTTATATGCTTCCCTTGTTTGAATTTTGTAATTGATCACAAAAAGGTTGACCCCTAAGAGATTAGGATTCCCAAAAACTAGGAAGGACCTAAAAGGAGTGAATAAGATAAAAATATGTCTAGGTCACCCAGAGAGGACAAGGGCACCTAGGCAGTTGACATCCTAGTTGGGCACTGGTGTACAAAGCCAGAAAAGGTGAAGTATCAAAGGTCATACTGTGTAGTAGGGCATGTAATGACAAGAAGGAGACCATAGAAGAACCTAAGAGGCCAAAGATAGTGATCAATTTTTAATTTTCTTCCTTACAAAACATATGAATACAATGCATGTGATTAGGAACTAGAAATGTACCCAAATGTGTGATTTAATGTCTACAACAACTACGAGAAGAAAAACATTGTTAGGATGAAGCTCATGGAACTGCATGAGTCGAAGGTCAATATGGAGTTGGAAATATGTCATCTACAGATGTCATAGAAAACCATAGAAACAATGAATGTTTTAAGGCAAAAAATGTTAGAATTTTTCATGGAAAAAGTACAAGAGATGATGACCATTCATGAACGGGAACATAAACATTGGAAAAAAAGGCTCAAAAGCACAATGGGTTTTCCCAATGAATGTAATGAGAAGACTGATTAAAAATATATCATTGACGCATGTTTGTAAAACCATTTTTATCCAATTGTAACATATTCTTTGAAGTAATAGTTTGTATTGTCTATATTATTATCTACATTAAAATAAGAATAAATAAAATTATTTCATTTTGAACATGGATCGTATTTATGTTTCCATTCCACTCGATACCTTTTGTGTATTTATTTAAAGGAGTAATTCATTATTTCCAATGATAAAATTGGATCTCACTTTCATGATTTTTAATAGTGTTTCATTCTTTCCAATGATCAAATATTGTAAACAAAAGTTCCAAAGAAATTGGAACTGAATGATGACTGAAATGGAAATGCATTTGAGTTGTGAAATGTTAAGTGTGATGGTGTGTCACCCAAGATAAGAAGATATTTTTAAGACTTCACCTGTGATACCTGACATGCATACAAGTAACCAATAAATTGGCAATTTATACTACTCACAATAAACTCTTTAATGTTTAACTCATTTGGTAATTTATGCATTCATTCTCTCCACTATTATTGGAGATATTTGAAACCAACTCAATAATAACCTATTTATGAGAATGTTGTTATTAAGGAAATGATTGCTTCATCTTTGCATTAATTTCTGTAAAATTCCTTTGATTTTTTCATTTAGTTTTACCATTATTGAACTCAATATAATATTCGGGTCTCTTTCTATAAGCCTTCTAGATCCTTGTTAGATTTTCCAGCCCAAGATTTCCTCATGCATTTCTATTATTGTTACCGTGAGAGCCGACATTCATAATATCAATTAGCTTATTTGTTTATGAAAATACAACCTCTTTACTTGGTTGTCGTTTTGTTTAGAAGGACTATCCAGATGTGAAGCAGAAGGATATCATTTAACTATTTGCTTTTCCATTGGCCCATTTATCTCTCCCTCAAATTTATTCTCATTAGATCTCATTTTTTCAAAAGCACCTTTTCTACCAAATATCCTACATAGCTCTTTTTCAATGTATGCATCCTAGATGTTGATGTGATTATATTTCCTTTTTCATTAAATCAAGAACCAAGAGGATCGTAGTTGGTTGAAATATGTAACATTATTTGTAGCCATCCTATTCCTTTTTGTCATTTTAGCCCTAGGGTTTTCTATGTTTGCGAATTCTCTCACGATAGTTCTCTTTTGTAGATTGCCCCAGTTTATACCATGGTGGTCAAGTAGGAGGGATTCAATGGAAGAGAAATAAATGTGTTGAAGCAAAAAGATCATACACAATAAATTTAAATTATATCTTACTAGTATTGCATGTATATTTGGTTTGTTGGAAGTGATCAATAGAAAAATATTCTCTTAGCCAAGTAAGGAAGATTACAAGTTTAAATGCCCTCTTTTTCAGTAATAAAGCAATTCTATGATTATAACAAGTTCATAAAGTAATAGATAATTTCATTGAAAAGACAAGGTTCAAAGTAAATGTATTATAATCTAGATTACTTATTAAAATCCAATATTCTTATTAAAGCTTGAATGGGGAGGAAGGAAGTTAAGGAGAAGAACGAACATTGCATGAATTTATAGCAAAAAGAATGGAACTCTTTTTTTGCATGGTGATAGTTTCCTTTTCATCAAGAATTGTGAGTTTGACATCTTTTCTTTAACATTTAGTGACTTTTTTCTTATGTGGACTTGTAGGAGTTAAATGGAGACTACTTCAAGAACTTTTATATGAAGTCTTATTAGTGATTCAATGAATAACCAATGCAAACTTATAACGAATTATTCACTTTGTTAACAAGCCAAAATATTTCAACCTTCTTGTCCTCTCAAAATTTCCCCTCTTTTAAAAGTCAAAAATTTGAAATTTTTTGCAGTTGACACCCTTTAGTAATGTTCTAGTGAAGTAAAAATTTGAGGAAATAGTGAAAAATTACATTTATTGGATTCATTTTGGTGATTTGCGGGTTTATCAAACATTTTTGTCCCTCATGTCCCAAGTACTATCAGGCCTTCTATTTTCAGATCGGCTGCTTTTCTTGTAAATCCTTGACTGACGAAATTTATTGGAACTTTTTGGCCCTTTTTTCCCAAGTTCACCTGGACTTCCTTTTCCCCAATCGCTTGCATCGCCCACATTCGGGTTCTTCACGTACTTTTTTCCCATCTTTCCTGAATGCGTCTGTGCTTTCTGTTCACAGATTCCCCGCACCGTAGTGCATCAGCCAAATCGTGTCTTCACGTCCCTCATTTCCTTCGTGTTTCTAAGTACCTGGGCCGCCCATGCTCATTTGGCCTGCATTCCCCGCATCGCCCACGTCGGTCGGATCGCGTCTTCGCATCCCTCATGTCCCAAATGTACCAAAGACCGTCTCAGCCAGTTTTCTCTTCTTTTCCCACTTTTCATATTTTTGAGTCAGTGCAAGGTGAATTTAATGCGCATTTAATGACCTTCTCTCTCCTGAATGGCTATTTAATGGGACTCTCCCCTATGCATTTGTCACATTTCTCGCTTGCCATCTCTTGCTCGAATCCTTTCCATTAAAGTCATTTCTCGTGCCCCTGTATCCCTTTACATTTTCATCGTGATTTTGATCTTGGAAGGCTATTCCCATACGCATTGCAAAATGAAGATCAAGTTTCAAGGTCAAGAACATGTGTCACCTCTTGAGACCTCTGTACTTGATATTAGAGATAGTGAGGTTCAGCACTTGGATTTTGGAGATTTTTGGGGCAGACTAACATGCTCTAATCCTACTCCCATGGCACAAATGATCAGTGACAGTGGAATTGCATACACGGCTGGTTTTCCTATCTTTGTACAGTGTGTCGAACACCGTGCTTTCCTGCGGAGCCCATTTTAACCTGGATACCAAGGAACTTACTTAATGTGCATGGGGAATTAATTGTCTAAACTAGATGCTTCTGCCATTGTTGCTTCCCTACGCATTCTAGAGACTGAAGATTCCATAGTTCTCACTCGTGCTCAAGCTCAAACCCTGTTCGATCAAGACACTGAGAAATACAAGGCCCGAATAGCAAAATCATGGTTAAAGAACCCTAAGAAGGGAGTGTCCCGACTCTCCAAGGCATTATTCAGGTGTTGATTTTAATGAGGAGCTTTCTGATTTTATTATTTTTCTCACTCGTATCATGGGGTTTCCTTCCACCAATGAATTTCACTTCTGGATGTGCCCCTTTATAAATATCATCTATGAGGGCAAGCAGAACATTAATTGGGCTGAAATTATTTACATGAATTTGACTGAGCAATTGTCTAGTGTTCAGCAGACTAAGAAGTTCTATATGACTTCTTATCTCATGTATACCCTGGTTGCATCTCGGAAGTGGTTCAGTTTCACCTACATGGAGGGCCAGAAGAATGAGCCTATTTACGCATACTACCCTCAGTTTACCCTTGAAGCTAGCAATAAAAATTTCAGGAGAGTCAATGATGCTTTCACCATGTATATTGTAAGACTCTTGGAAGGTGATACTGCTAGGAGATTTTCTGATGAAGCTATAAACCTGATAGCCAAGTATGGGGCTTTCTTCATCCAATTCAGGAGGTTCTCATACATCAAGTTGGCTGGCTATGAAAATACACCCCTCGAGCTCCCCATGTTTTGTAATGATAAAATGGCTCTGGTTGAAGTGTGCAGGCAACTTGATAAACTCCATAGAGCCTACAGAGACAAGAAGATCACTGGTCTGTATTTCCCTATCTCCTTGGGAAACTATACATGTAAAATAAATTTGGATGCCCAAAATGTAGAAAGGGCTATCGCTCCTCTCACTGTCCATTTCTTCAAACCTAGGAATTTTTTTATCTGAAGAACTTTATTGATCAGAACCTCAAGATAATCTATCATCACAAGCCAGATACTAAGGATTACTGGGCTGATTGTGTAGATGATTTTGAAGCCAGACGGAGGCACTATGGCAGACTCTCTCTACAAAAAATTATAGATCTCAATCTCTACCAAGTTCCTGAAGGGTTTAAGGATGATGATGAGGACTTACAATCCTTTAAATATGAAACATCAATCAAACACACTCCTTTAGAAGATCTGGATTCGTACAAAAGAGAGAGATGATTTGGTTGAGATTATTTCCCATGTTCTTGTAAGAACTAAAGTTTGGGTTGACAGGAAGGTTCGTGAGCTCAAGAAGAATCATGGTGGATCTTCTTCCAGAGATACCTCTACACTAGGGAAGGAAGCACATACAACCAGTACCGAGGTACTTGAGAAAACCCCTCATTCTTCCTCAATGATAGAGCCCAAGTCATCTACTCCTTCTACTCAAGTATATCAAAAGAAGATCAAAGAGGTTAAACAGGAACCAATTGAGGAAGAACCTCTTCTTGAGCATTCATAATTACCTTCAGGACCAGAGAACATTATTGTTCTTAGTGAGAGTGATGACGGTGAAGTGCCAAATCCTGCAGGAGCTCCTGAAGTCACTGTTGAAGAAGAAAAGGAAATGTCTAGTACTGAACCTCCTAATACCACAGACTCCTTTGCAAAGGAAGCTCCTGATGCTCCATCCACTTCTTTTTTAGAGGAAACAGTGTTTAATACTCTAAGTTCATGAGTTCACTTGCTCTTGGGCCTCTTCTTCCTTCCTCCTCTTCTTCTACCTTTTCTTGGGTGCAACCCTTGGTTGATAGCAAGAAGATAAAATCTTCTTCTCTTCTAACAGGGCCAAATTTTGATGTTGTGGCAACTCTGTTGAGTACTGCCCCTCCCCCTCCAGCAAAGAAAACCAAGACCACTTCAAGGTTATTAATTGATGCTCAACGCCAGTAGTTCCTATAAGTTGCAAATCCCAAGGCTGATAAGGTAGAGTAGGATCTTTTGGTCTCTAATTTAGAGATTTCAAGGATCCCAATGGGAGAATCTAGTCCTGAGAGTGAGGTTCATAACCTTCAGGAAATGGTAACAAGGGTTATTGAATGAGTTGAAAAGGGAAAGCAGACCATAGAATAGTTGGAAGAACGGAACCAAGTTCTTTCCAGCTTTATCAAGTCATTTTTGGCCAAGGATAAGGTTTTGGATCCTGTCCCACTAGCTTCCTTTCCACCTCCCATGATTCTTAGTTAGGATGAAGTTCAAAGTATCAAGGACATACATAGGTGTTCCACTTATGGAGAGGCCATGGAGGTTATGCTTGATGACATGACTATAGCAGGTTTGAACTTCATTATGGAGGCCTTCAAAACTAATGAAAACATGGCCAACTTGCAGTAGAAACTCTCCTCCTCGATTAGAGCTATGGACAAAGAGCTGAAGGTTTGGAGTAGTTTTATTACAGATCTTCTCCATATGTGTCAAATTGATGAGAAGATATTATTGGTCAATAAAGTCTTTGATGATGCCAAGAACAACTTATCAAAGACATGGATTTTTAGTGTTGAATGGAAGATTAAGGTTCTACAGGAAGCATTGGGATAATTGAGGAACAGTTGACAGAAAGGAGAGTCTTTCAAAACTTGTGTTTCCTCTACCTATAAATATATTCATTTCCATTTTCATGATGAAAATTCAGGTGTTCCTTTCTCTCTTCAAGATATCAAAGCTTAGTTCAGAACATTTTTCAAAGAAGACTTGTTCAAAGAATAATTAATTACCAAAGAGAAGATAAAGGATGTTTGCTCTCTTAAATCTGCCATTGATGAGACCAATAAAGAATACATGGAGCATACCGAGTTCAATAAAGATATGGAGAAATGTCTAGGCACTTGGTCTCACGCCACTGCTAACACAACAATCCCACGAGGTATGGAGATAGCTGAGGAATTAAAAAAATTCAGGCATCAGATTCTCAAATCAATGGGACCTCCTCAGCCATAAGCGGATGTTTTCTCTTCTAGATTTTTTTCTTCTTCTTATATTCTTAGTGTTGAGCTCCGTGTAAATTAATTAAGGACATTTTTTATGTATTTCCTTAATTAATAATTTAGTTAAAAGAAACGGTTACCAAATGTAACCAATTTGTAAGATATATAATGAGCTCTCCACACCATTCTAAGGGGATGAAACTCTGATTATTTTTAAAAGTGTAAAAGAGTCAAAAGCCATCAATACAAGAAGATTTCCCTTTCTGTTTCTATCTATGCTTATTCATTGTTTCCTATCTGTTAAAATTATTGAATCATTAATCTATTTTCCATCAAGAAACTTTGTATTCTTGTGGATGTCATCTCTGGAACTTTGTGTCTGTCAAATAACATCTTATGGTTTTAACGCAAATGATTTTGTTCTATATGATCCCAGTTCGGAATTTATAAGGAATTATTTTTCTATCTATATTTCCTGAGAATGATATTCTACCTTTTCACATTCCTTAGTTCTTATGTCCTTTTGTATTGATAATCAGTCATTTAAAACACTTTCATGATATCAGAGTTCCTCTTTAAAAATAAACGTTGTACATTTATAAATAAGGTTTTTCCTTTAAATAAGGGAACCTCTCCCATTAAAGAGGAGGGACTTTATGTCCCCTAACTGTTGCTTTCATTAAAGTCCTTATTTGACCACCAACAAACCCAAAATACTATAAACAAAAGTATAATGGACTTTGTGCCTCCTTTGTTTAATTCAGTGAGATAGTTGTGTCTTGTCACTTGGTTTATCACTTAAAGGAAAATGAATTTTTTTTATCTATATATGTTTATATTTATTTGAAACAAATTTCATTGAAAGGAAAGTAAATTGTAATATAGGAAGAGATTTTGTAAATTTTTTTACACTAATTGAGAACTTGAGATCTGAAACCCGTGTCATTGTCAACATGTAGCCAATATAGAGTGGCTTGAGGAAATATCTTCCACTTTAGGAAGAGCATAAATTTTCATAAAACCTCTTCAATCATATAGTAACATGTTCGTAGTTAGTGATTTGTCGTAGAACTTGGAATTTGAAACCTTATTTTTCCATTTGTGCATATATTGCACTAGTACTGGTATCTTTTTGATATTCATAGTCATACCTTTAAACTTTGGATATTTCTTCTAATAATTAAGGTGTTATATCTGATTTTATGCCCTTACAATATGGGATGATTCAAACTTTAGAGCTTTCAACTAATAATTAAGGCTCTATATATGATATTATGCCCTTACTAATATGGAATAAAGACCACAATGTTGAGTACCAGTTAATATTGTCCCAAGTGAAATAAATGAAATCAGTTTGATATTTAGATTTGAACCTAAAATGGCTATGACTCTATACATACATATTTTAATCAAAGAGCTTTGTAGAATGTAAGAAAAGTGAACTTTACGAAAATGACTTCTTCGAGAAGACAGTGAATGAACATGAACAAAAGTCACCAAGATACAAGATTGGGTGTGTGATAATATCCATTATTTGAAAACAATATGTAAGTTCTTTAAAGTAACCATTTATTTTAGTAGTATTGATCTCCCAAATCTAGAACCACAACACAAGATAATGTTATATAGTATGTCATCTTACAATGCAAGTCTAGAAAGACCTTGAGGAATTTGATCCCTAAGCTAGACAATTTGACACTCTGTAACAACATTAGTATTGAAATATTTATGACCATCCCAATAAGAAAAGATGATACAGTATAAAGGATTATATGTACTTCCAAATACCCTACAAGCTAAGGTTGAGATCATTGGTGAGTTACTCCTTATAGAAAACATGTATAGTTACAACATTTGAGCCAAAATACAAGGGAAAATGATTTGATTGGAGTGGAAAGAGCTTAGAGTGAATTTTTTAATGTAAATACATCTCAGAGAGCCTATAGAGTTATACACAGTGGTAATAATACCGTGTTTTTGTATTGGAAACCCTTAAGACTAATAAATCTCTATTTTAGAGGACATGGTAGGTGTAGTAGGAGTTTTTCTATAGTGAAAATGGAGTATGACACCATATTGTTGAGACAATAAGTTAAGGAATATGTGTGTAGACCTTATGGAAGAAGGTTTGAGTCTTGATAACATTCTTTATTGGAGTGGTTATAAAATCCCTACTGTCGGGTTGGTTTAGAAACCCTTACTAAGGTGAGATAAAGTTCCTTAAAATAAGAAGTGTGGTAAGGAGTCTCGATCTCAGAGTAGGAAGGTATGGTCTTGAAGGCTCTTGTTCAGTAAATTGTTAAGTGAGAAGTTTAAACAAACCTTCGTGACAAATATTTCCTTGACAGTAGTTCACTCAATCTGCATGTAACAGTGACCTAGTAAAAAGAAGGTAAGTCCAAAGAAAAGAAGGGTTAAGTAAGAGATAGGATAAATTGACACTTGAACATAACTACTTGCAATTTATCAAACTATTGGCCGAGATTCATGAAGTGAATTTTGTGAAAATTGTATCACTTTTGCTACATGGGAGATGGACAACACCAGGCACTCCATTCCATTCCTTCTTCAAAAAATTGACTGGATACTTTTTTATATTTGGCACTTTGTTTTGTAAATCGGGACTTATTATACTCATGTATTTTTCTTTCTCAAGTTGGGATGAGAATTTGATCCCTCATCTGATCTAACTAACATAATTTTAGTTAATTTTTTGTGAATGCATTCACTGTAAAATCAATTATTCTAACTTACGCATTGATTTCAATGATTCTAAATTTTCTTAATACTTATATACTACTTATTCTCCAAAGATTTCCATTATCCAATCCATTTACATCACCATAAATTTCTTTTTCTCTAAACATGTCACACGGTTTTCCTCTGGCACAAGTCTCTTTCATTTCCCTTTTCACAATGATTTTTGGAGGCCTTTTTCATGATGTGAAATAATATTGGAGCCATTTTAGCATGAATGTTGCGTTGAATAATTTTCATACGCTAGGTAAATGTTAAGGGAAAAATAGAATTTAACAGCCATGTGGGTTTTTTTCCCAAAATTGTATTCATTGGAGAATCTAAAAGTTCAAAAAAATGTCAAAATCCCATTGTTGAAAAATCTCTCTTAAAAAAACATTTATTACGGCCCTTAACTATAATTTTTTTAAGTTACACTCCAAACTAAATTGAAAACTTGGAATAAGTTATACTCTATTAAATCAAATCCAAAACTTGGAATGAATAGTGAGAACAATCACATTATTGATGTGATTCTAGGACTAATTGTTCATGTAGCATATTTATACCGCATAACTTATTTTTGAGAACAAATAGATTTGGCTACATATCCATGAACTCATACAAGTTACATCACACCCATTTTATCACCTTGTGGTAGAAGAATTGTGCTTACACCAAAGGGGTCTTTGTTGAATTCTCTTATGAATTAGCTTATTTGATAAACTTGGTTTGAGGGTGAACATGATTAATGATGGTTGTTTCCACAGGAAAACATAATTGTATGGTGGAAGAATAATATGTGGGTAAGACTCAAGATTCTTAAGTAAATAAGAAAGAATGCAAACAATTGGCTAGTAATATTTTTATTATTGTATATTGTTGTTCATTATCCATTAAGTACTACAAATGCTTTTGGTGGGTGGATGGAGAATTTTGATGTAAGACTAGTACTACAATGGGTAGAACCTCTACCTTATCATAATGAGAAAATGAGAAATCAAAATCAAGCTGCAACTTATTTGACATGCTTGAGTGTTAATTTGTCTCATGATCGAGTTCTTAATGTGTTTTCCATGGCATTTTATCAATCTTACATATATTGATTCAAGCCTATGGATGGGTTGGGACATGCCATCATAGGAAGGTATGGTCTTGAAGGTTCCTATTGGGTAAATCATTAAGTGAGAATTTTAAACAAAACTCCATGACAAAGATTTCCTTGACAGTAGTTCACTCGGTTTGCATGTAACAGTGACCCAGTGTAAAGAAGGTAAGTCCAAATAAAAGAAGGGTTAAGCAAGAGATAGGCTAAGTGGACACTTGAGCATATCTACAAGCTTCCAAAGAATACTGGGAGATATATTTTAGGAATTGAGACCTTGAGAACACCCATAAGATTACTACTTATAACAATTAGTGCATACATGCTTGTAGAAGGAGGACTATGATAAAATTTTGAGGATAGTTAAGCTTTAAGAAACCCTACATACCTTGCCAAGGATCAAAATTTGGTAGTAATTATCCTTATGGTGTTTCCAAACATATTCAAGAAGATTCATTGCTAGGGAAGGCAAAAATTAGAAGATGGCTAGAGAATGTGTTTAATGTAGGGGTTGTTTACATCACACCCATTGGTAATGACTCAAATTTTAATGTAGGGGTTGTTTGTATCATAATATTTGTAAGTACATTAAAAATATGGCTAGATAATATGTTTGTGATAGGTGTGGACCATTCAATTTCACACGACTACATAAATGCTTGTCACATTGTCATAAGCATATCTCTTTTTCATGCATGATATGATTTCTATTTCTGAATGTTTATTTACATAATAGAAACATGTTTATATAATTTAATTTTTTGTAAATAAATTTAATGTTTCTAACTCTAACCTACAAAATTTCAGATGCCAATCTCCTTTTCATGGTAATTTTCTGGTGAGGATTATTGGGCATTACCAATCTAGTTGATTGATTTCTTGCTCTTTGGCTCTCTAAACTCTTTCATTCACATAGATATTACATGAGCATCTCTGCCCCAACAATATGTAACAATCTACAAGATTTGAGTCTTTTTTCAATGGTTAACTTTTAAGATCCTTGCAATTTTCTACTCCCTCGAAACCCTACACAGGGTATAGCCTAAGAACACTTATTTTTGGTTTGTAGTACTTTTTGATTCTTTGAGATTTAACCAGGGTTAACGATGCATCTACAGACCCCCATTTCCATATTTCAAATTTCTTAAAACATGAAAGTCCTTTACATTAACCCAAAACCTTCAATTTCTATAGATGATTGTCCTTGTAGGCTTAAACACATATTTATTCCAACTTATTCTAAACCTTCCTTTCACAGTGAAGTAATATCAACTTATGAGAATCACATTTAGATAATATTGCCATGAATTTAAGAAACGTTTTCATGTAGAAAATTTCAGAAATACTTTTCTTGTTCAGTCATTTTGTCAATTCCCTATGCATGGTAGTCTCATTGGCTAATTTGATCACTTATTCATGAAATTTCACACTGATCTATCATACCACTTCCTCGGTATCTTCCTCTCTCAACAATGTTTTTGTAGTGCCCACATTTTTCGAGCTTCAGTTATATGTTGACTCTATACTCATATTTGATTATTGGATATGGATCATGGTGCCTTTTTGATATTATGATATGATATTTGATCATTGCAGGACATGTATGATTATTTTGGTGTGTAGCGCCAATTTAGCTTTGACTAGTATGATAGTTCATTTCAGTATATCTTTTGAATACTAACATGTTATAATGTTGTTGATGTTATTGGATATATGATGGACATATGGTTGTGTCACACATCATGATATCATGAATTATTTGGTAATTTGATGTTATCATATTATGGCATAGATGGATATCAATATATGTTACTTGGATAGCTAACACATGGTGAATTTATGTGAATTTGTGTATGTTCCTCATTTATTATTCCATATTTAAGAAACGTTGTCATGTAGAAAATTTCAGAAATACTTTTCTTGTTCAGTCATTTTGTCAATTCCCTATGCATGGTAGTCTCATTGGCTAATCTGATCACTTATTCATGAAATTTCACACTGATCTATCATACCACTTCCTCTGTATCTTCCTCTCTCCACAATGTTTTTGTAGTGCCCACATTTTTCGAGCTTCAGTTATATGTTGACTCTATACTCATATTTGATGATTGGACATGGATTATGGCACCTTTTTGATATTATGATATGATATTTGATCATTGCAGGACATGTATGATTATTTTGGTGTGTAGCGCCAATTTAGCTTTGACTAGTATGATAGTTCATTTCAGTATATCTTTTGAATAATAACATGTTATAATGTTGTTGATGTTATTGGATATATGATGGACATATGGTTGTGTCACACATCATGATATCATGAATTATTTGGTAATTTGATGTTATCATATTATGGCATAGATGGATATCGTTATATGTTACTTGGATAGCTAACACATGGTGAATTTATGTGAATTTGTGTATGTTCCTCATTTATTATTCCTTATTGATGATGTGTTAGCATAGTTAGCATGTTTACACTTTGATTGGTTTACTGAGTAGTTGATTTATACTTTTATTGGACAGATACATTTAATAATTACAATGAGTGTGCAAATTATAGGGCACACGAGAATGTGGGTTTCAGGGTAGCTACCTAAGTGTGCACAAGCGGCCCACAGGGCTGAGTCTTAGCCATGTTAAATGTGTGAAGCCTTAATTGGTTACATGTATTGTTTGGACACCATGAGTGACCCTTAGATTATAATGTTGTATATTTTGTAAAGTTAATTGTGTTTAGTTGTTTAATTTTGTTATGAACTAGGTTGGGGGACCTAATGGTCACCACTTGTATTAAGGATGTATTTGTTTAGTGTTTGCTTGATTAATGAGGATTAAGGTCACATAAGCACCCTTGAGTGGGCCTCACATCCTCAACTAATGTGCCCAAAATGTCAAACCCGAAATTGGGTTATTTTTGGCATATTTAGATACCCCTTTTGGTTTTGGGGGTCCTCTTAGCATAAAAATGAGCCCTTGGACCCTACCTATTAGGTAAGGGGCTTAATTTCAAGGCCAAATGGGAGTTCCCTCCCATTTGATCTCTTTATCTCTTGTCACTATTCATGTAAGAATGGTTGGAGGTTTTGTATTGAAAAAATTTACATGGGTTTGTTTTATTTTCTTTTTGGGTAATTTGGGGGAGTAATGTTAAAATAAAGTTTTTATTTTCCTTTTTTATTTTGGAATATTGGTTTGGAGCGAAGAGAGGGGTGACACATGTCACCCCCTCATTTGTGAGGAAAATTACCTTTTTTTTCTTCCAATAGTTCCTCATGTCAAGGAGCAAGAGAACCTTTTGCTTGTCATTTTATGCTTGGAGTGATTTTGGAGTTGGAGCTCTTCCTTGGAAAAGGATTTGGAGAAGCTTAGAGATCGGAAAGCTTTTTGGAGGTAGGATCCTTGATCCTTCTTTGTCATTTTTTACATGATAATCTTAGTTGCATATTGATGTGAGTGTGGGCTTGTTTTGTATGTGGTGCATGTTTTTATCGGCTGTTTCTTTATCCATCATATGGCTTAATAGATTTGGGAGTTTTGTGTAGGGGAAGAGGGAGGGATTTTCCCTCTTAAACCTCATGGCTTGATGGGTAAGCCATGTTGGTTTCTTTTTATCCCCTCATTTGGTTTGAGGTGGGGGAAAGTGATTCATATGGTTCGAACCCCCTTCCCCATCCTTAAAGAGGAAACCCAATGGGTTTGAAAATCCTCCCAAGGAGGAATTTAAGTGAATGGGAGGAGTGATAAGGAGGGGTGATTGTTATGGAGGGATAAGGAGGATTTTTAAGATCTTGCATGTGTGCATCCTATGGTTGGATCACACCCTATAGTTCTATTGGATTTTTCATCCACTCTTCCCCATTTTGAGAATGAATATGGTGTTCTCCTCTTCTTGTTTGGTTGTCATCTTATATTTTGGTTCCATGAATAGGTCTTGACTGTGATGTGCATGTTTATACCCCTCCCTTTTCTTGTGCACATTTTTGGTAAGCTTGCTCTATCCTATGGGATTGGGGGAGGCTAGCATGTCTTCCAACCTTTTGAAATACATGTAATGATGCCTATAGGTTGGGTGGTAAATCAGACATTTCTCCTTGTGTATGAAGACTTTGTAGAGTACATGATTTGGAGTTTAAAGTTTGAACATGGTTGGAGCATTTTTGGTTATCTTGGCACTTTTTTTTCCCAAATTTGAGAGAGTTATTCTTCTTTAATCTCATTTGGTTATTGTAAAATTATGTTGTAAGTTCTCCTTTATGAGTCTCCCATTTTGGGATGTGTGTATATTTTTTGCAAGTAAGTGTTGCTTTAAAGATGTGTTATCTCTTTCTTCAATGTAGTAGAAGATTGTATGTAATGTGTTAAATCCTACTACTCTCCATGAGAGGAAATGTCATGGTGTTGGAAACTTTGTCTCCTTCATATTGTGTTGAACTCTTGATTCTCTCATACTGGAAACTTTGCTTATTCTTTTGAGGGAAAAAAGGAGAAGAGATCACATTTATTTGTTCATTATGATCTCTAAAAAATATCCAATTTGCATGGGTTATGGAAATGGATAATACAGATTTAGTGTTGAAATTTTTATTTATGTTAGAAGGAAACAAATTCATTTATCACGTATGAAAGATCATGTTTTGTGAAAGGTCAATAAGGATTTTTATGGACAAGTTTATTTGAAGCCAAAAAACGAGGAACTATTTGAACCCACTACTTTATATATTATATCTAATATATATATAAATATAATAAATATACTTTTAGACAAAAATGAAGAACTATTTTAACCCATTGTTTTTTGTGTGTATATAAGAGTCGATTTTCGTATTATGTGTGTGTGTGTGTGCATATATATGTGTATATAAGAACTATTTGAACCCATTGATTCGTGTGTGTATATAAGCGCAAATTTTCGTGTGTGTGTGTGTGTATAGTCAAAATAAATAATTTTAAAAAAATAATAGAAAGAAAAAATATAGAGGAATTGATTTTATATATATATATATATATATATGGAGGGGGCCGGCTTGGCCCTCCGCCTCTCCTACACACAGATTGTTGTGGTCTGGTCGTGGCCACACCACATACACACACACAAAACGCAGTCGTTGTCCCTACGCACCCCAATTAAACCCTGTGTGGGCCCCTTTAGGCTTCAAACCCCCCCATACGCCAATTATGTTGGGTCAGTGCTCCATTGGGTGAACCTATAAAAAAATGCAAATATAGATATATATACAGCCTGAGTGTTATTAGAAACATTATCTATAAATATATAGATTTACTCAAATGTTTAAAAAAACCAGGAAGTATTTGGGTTCTTATCTTCTCAAAAAAAGGGGGAGTGAAATTTGAAGAATAACATATACAAAACAAAATCATTAAATAAATAAATATGGAGAGCTCCATTGATCCAGTTTTAGCCTGCATAAAGAAGAACAAAAAAAACAAATCCCTCATGCCTCCATGAAAGTCCAAGAAGAACCTGCAATTAGAAAAAGGAAAAAAATATAATTTGTGGATGAGAGCTCAAAGTAGGAAAATACAAAGAAGAAAACAATAATTACGCCAAAAGGTGTGTTCTAAGTAAGAAATCCTGAGGGGCTCTGACGCGGATGATGACAGTGAGGGCCGAGATCGATTGGTTGATGATGTACAGACAATCGCGAGCCATACACGTGATTGGTGCGTGGATAAGTCTAGTTGGACTGCGAGAAGCCCACCCTCCCTCTCACACGGATGACGACAGTGTTGGTGCATGCATGGAAAACGTCAATTGGCCCATGGAAAATCATTTGGCACGTGGAAAAATGCATGTCGTTTGGTGTGTGAGAAGTTTTCCTTTTTCGGCAAGAAAGGATAGAAAAAAATTACCATTTTTGGAAAGGGTCTGGGAAGATGTAGCACATGCCATAACTTTCATTTTGTAGCTCCGTTTCAGATGTTGTTTTCTCTAAAAGTGTATATTTTCTCGAGCTCTACGTAGTGATGGCAATATTTTTATTATTTTCATAAAATCCATTTTTGCACCTTTTTGGACCAAACAACTTCTTACCCTTAAAAATAAATATAAACATGCACATATTGTGGAAAGAGAAACGAAGAAGAAGATGTTCGAGTTAGAGTGGCGAGGACTATGGTGACGATGGTAGTTACGGTGGCTGTGGCGTGAAGTCCACAAACACAGTCCTCTAAGTGGGTGTATTCATTTGAACGAGTCATGACGATTGCACTCTGGGAATGAACTTAGGAGCTTGCACATTAGGCTAGCTAAACGAAGAGTTCTTTTCATGTGTAGTCGAAGAAGATAATGCCGCTGCTAGGTTAGGATTTAAATTTCAAATATTTTTCACATGGCATTGTTTCCCTCATTTAGCATTTTATCTCAAAAATATATATATGGATTTCCTCATGGGCAATGATTACCTCGTCTGATTATGTTGTAAATGCATTGATGGTTTGCATGGACGTTTTGAGCTTCCCATCAGACCTCATGCTCAGAAATCTCATGCTTTTCTAGATGCCAGAAGGGGCAATGAACCTGTAAAAAAATTAAAATATGAAAAGAGAATGAAGAGTGAGAAAGATAGAAAATTACCTGAGCATTGTCTCATCCAAGGCCTATTTAATGACGAGCTCTAGGCGTTTGATTTCTGAACATCCCAAATTCACTTCAAACCTAGGCATGCCATATTGTGGAGAGAGAAACAAAGAAAAATATGTTTGAGCTGGGGTGGAAGGGCAGCCCAAGAGGTGTCGGCGAGCAGTGTAAGTAGTGTCCCGTTGATGGAGGGGTGAAGGGTGAGAATGATGTGAGTTTTAAAGGCAAGGGATTGTATAACAAAGCTCATGCACTTGACAAAGTACCCCCGCTCTGCATTGTCCATGTGTTGAAAGACATTTACTCTCTCGTTTCCATATCCATTGCTCATAACACCGAGCATATTGACTTATAATAGGATGATTATGGATCAATTGCAACATTACATTTTTCTCTGCGTCAACTAGATAGCCATGCGACGTAAAGTCCACAAACACATTCCTCTAAGTAGGTGTATTCAATTGAGAAGATAATGTTTGAGTTGGAGCGGTGAGGACTATGATGACAACGACAGTTATGGTGGCGGCAACATGAAGTCCACAAACAAAAACCTCTAAGTGGTTGTATTCATTTGAATGAATCATGGTGATTGAACTTTGGGAGCAAACTTAGGAGCTTTCGCATTAAGTTAGATGAATAGCAAGTTATTTTCAAGATCAACCGACAAAGACAATGGCTCTTCTGGGTTAGGATTTAAATTTTCAAAGCTTTTCGATAAGGCACCGTTTTCCTCATTTAGGGTTTTGTCTGAAAAATTTTCTCCAAGGATTTCCTCTTGGGTAATGACTACATCACATGATTGCATTGTAAACGCATTAATGGTTTACATAGATTCTTTGAGCTTCCCCTTCGACCTCATGCCCAGAAATCTCATGCTTTTCTAGATGGCGAAAGGGGCGATGAACTTGCAAAAAAATATAGGGAAAAAGAATGGAGAGCGAGAAACATAGAAAATTACCTGAGCAATATCTCATACAAGGTATGTTTTGTGGTGAGCTCCAAGTGTTTGATTTTTGAACATCTCAAATCCACCTCAAACCCGAACATGCATAGGAGAGAGAAATGAAGAAAAAGATGTTTGATTTGGGGTGGAAAGGTGACCCAAGAGGCATTTGGATGTCGTCGCCCATAAGAACGTCGGAGATGCATTTGTACTAAACACCTTTTGGGCAATTATTGAACATAATTTTCAAAATGTGCTCATATTTTTGGGATCTATGGTGACCATAGAAAACAAGTTTTCCATTTGTGAAGGCCTAAAATGTAGTATGCAATGTAAAAATGAGGGTGAGAAAAAGGAGAAGAAGCGTTGGAGTTATGTAACAAAGAAAAACAAAGTAAAAAATAAATAAATCACGTATTCTCCCAACAAACATGAGTACCGATATCAATTGATGATGATTTAGAAAACCATAGCCTTCATGATTCTCGTATTTTAGGCTCTGTGGTGACCACAAAAAACAAGTTTTCCATATATGGAGGCCTAAATTGTAGCATGCGGCGCAAAACATAGGGTGAGAAAAAGGAGGAGGAGAAGCATTAGAGTGATGCAACAAAGAAAAACAAACCAGAAAATAAAGAAATTATGTATTTTCCCAATAGCTACAAGTACTGATAGCAATTGATGACAAGCTAGACAGCGATAACCTTCAATTGTTGAAAGACATTTACTCTCCCGTTGTTAGATCCATTGCTTAGAACACCAAGTATACTAACCCATCATAAGCTGACTATGGATCAATTTCAACATTACATTTTTCTTTGCGCCAACTAGAAAGTCATGCTTTCTATAAATTTATGGATTCAAACGTGTCTTATACATGGTGCTACTGGGTCTATCGTCGACATTGTTTACGACAATTCATTCTACCCGCCTGCTTTCCCTTTATTTCACTTCGTCAAATTTGATCGTCACTCGGTGCTTTGTTTTCATGTTTCAATTTCCTTTTCTACTTGCCAATATTTCCCTTTCAGCATTAACATCGCACACCTCACGTGTGATTGCTAGTAAATTAGGTCTTCGTGAGGAAGGATCTATGGTGGACATTTATGATATCCCACGGTCCATATTAAACCTAGTTTCTCCTCATCTAAAAACCTTGAATTGCTTTTATCCTAAGTTGTATTATATGTTTAGCTTAAAGTCATGTGGTTGACTTGAAGTGGGATAAATGTGTAGGGTGGCATCCTTAATAGTTTGTTTTAAAGTTTCATGAAGTTATATTTGAAAATTAATATTGAAAAATAAGGATTATTCTCATGAAATTTAATGAATGTTAAACTTGAGGGATGAATTTTAAAGTTGAAATTTTATAAATGGGGTACCATTAACTTCTCCTTTTGTGTAATCTAATAATTTCTTAATTAGTAACCTTAGTTCGGATTTCAAAACGGGACTAATTACTATAAACTTATATAATTTATTTATCGGGTAGGAAACGTTGATAATGTTTATGGAAATGTGTTTTAGATCGAAAAGCATAGATTTTGAGTTGGGGAGGGGGACAATCTTGTACCCATCAGGGCATTAGATATTGAAGAGAAGGAACGGGTGCAATTAGAACTATATAGATAGGGCAAGTCTCATTATCAATCATACTATAATAATTATAATAATTAAATAAAGTAAAATAAATATTAATTGTCTGAGTCATATCATGTATTGGGTAGTGGGCGACACGGTGGAAACCTCAAAATACTATATAAGTTTGGATTAAGCCCACGCTTCAACAAGTAAATTTAAAATATCACAAGTTACCTTGCATGGTGAAGAAAAAAAATGAAAATTTAAAAAAAATGGCGTGATTTTATAATGTTTGTGGTGGTTTAGGTTGTGTCCAATATGGGGCATTACATTTTTCCACGTTTGAAGAAGAAATGCCATTTATTGAAAACTAGTGTTTTAAGACTATTTGCTTTGCACTGCCAATACAAGGTGGTTTTTAAGGTCAATTCAGACCTGTAGAAGGAATTAGTAGAGATAAGCACCCCAATCTAGTGCCCCTGAAGGGATGGTGCAATGACAAGCATGATCTTGTGGTGGTTTATGAGTATATGCAGAATGGTAGTTTCAATAAGTGGTTGTTTTCCAGAGGGGTTCTTCCATGGCCAAGAAAATACAAGGTGGTAAATAATGTTGTCAAGGAAATATGCATCTTGCACAGTGGTTGGGAGAATAATTTCGTGTAAACTATGTCAATATCAATAATGTGTTACTTGACATTACATTCACAGATAGGCTCGGGTATCGGAATTGAAGCTTGAACATCAGTTTCCCCCTGAAATCCTCCATGTCATGTAGCCTAATGTAAAGATTTATGTCTATACTTAAACACCTCAGCTTTATGGTCTGATCATGTTTATGCTTACATAATAGACTAATACCATATTAAACATGGAATTTGATGGAAAAAATTATGAGCTTGTTTTGTGAAGCATAAATAACACGCTTGAATGTGTAGACATATACTCATAACTTTGAGAGTCATAGCCATAAAATTCAAAGATAAAGTTGCCTTTATACGATGGGGTTAACACTAATGATGTTACAGATTTTGATATGAAGATCAAATATTTTGATTATGTAGGACCAAATAAAGCATAGATTTAATAAATTGACAATAATGATGTTACAGATTTTGATATGAAGATCAAATGTTTTGATTATGTAAGACCAAATAAATGTAGGACCAAATAAAGCATAGATTTAATAAATTTACAACAATTTATGAGATGCCCCTGCAATAGGGTTATTCAAATCTTCATGACTTTTTCACACCCCTCCATTGTATAAGCTGGAAAAAACCTTATACCAACATTATCAAATACAAGATCACAAAATACCACATAATACAAAAAATGGACTGTGTAAAACACAAAACACGCATAAAACAACATTAAGCATTATTTGTCAAAATCACAGTAAAACTAGACTGTGTAAACCATAAAACACACATAAAACAACATTAAGAATTATTGGTTATAAAGACAAAAATACCTTCAAGATACATTAAATGTTCCAAAATATAGCCAACGACGTGGAACTTGAATTTCGATCGAGGGGGTTGTCCCTGTGATTCATGAAACACAAAATTAAGTGTTTTGAAGTTGAATGAATATATCCTATAGTCACATAATAATGATACTCACCCCAAACTCTCTGTTATAGTTTCACAACTATCTCTGATTGTTGTACCAGACCGTTTCCATGTTTGCTTGAGTATTTTTCTTCCACGAGTTATGTTAGGAAATGTGTACTCCTCATAGTCGTGGGCATCATTGTTTAAATCTTCCACCATGACCTCCTTTTTTTTCCACTTTCGAGGTTTCCTACTTGCACTGAAATGTGGTTGCAAACGGGTGGTAGAAGTGTCATTTCCACTATAATCTGGAATGAACTCAAATGGAAATGAACCAGAGCCATGTAAAAGCTTCTCAAATTGCTACACACAATCTTCAAAAAGCAAAAATATTTTCATCGGTTTATGGCACCACATCCAAAAATGCTTTCAAAAACTCTTTCGATTGGTTGATAAATTTCAATGCATGCCCATGGTTTCTATCATGTTGCTCAGGGTTGAGGTATTGTGTTTCTTTTTGTATTCTATCATCACCCTTAACTATCACAAAAAAAATTATATTAGTAATTGTGAAATAGTTGACATAACAAACACTATTTAGTAATAATAAAATATGTATTTTCAATGACAATGTGGGGCTACTTTGATGCACCTTTTTCAGGTGCATTGCATTCAACTGCTTCTGCAACATAATCATCAGGGTCACCTACAATGGCAACAATACTTTTATTAATGTACAATGAATTATTTTCAGGATAACAATTATACAACATATTTGAAATAATTAAATGAAAAATTACACCCTCACCACTGAAATTTGGATCCCTTGTAGATGGACTACCCTCATGTGTCCTCTAAAGTTGTAACACCTTCAAAACATATTTGCATTTTTTATCTTGGGTAGCCCAAGGACAGTTCCAAACTTGAAATTTTGGGTCAAATATCCGAACCAAATACCATCAATCCCTAGATGTTTGACTTTTAGCCATGTAAAACCCATGAATGGTATGGTTTGTGCAACAGTCACTATCAGGTATTACTTTGGCCCTCCCAGTCACGAAAAAAATTTCCTTCTCCTTCTTTTAATTTGTTAAGAAGCTTGATGCTTGCAACTTCCTCATATTTTTATAATGTGGTTCAACACGAAACACCAACATGTACAACAACCAATCCATTCTCCTTGTGCATTTTTTTCTTTGATCGCACAAGTATCGGGTCTCCAAGAAACAATGATACGATTCTATGGATGCATTTGTATCTTGATTGGTATGGATGAAGTTCCAAAAAAAAATTGACCACATAATTGCACGCGGAAACAATAAAACCATAAGAAATGGCCAAAAAAAATTCACTTCGCTCATAGCTACAAATAGAATCAAAAGTGTTTAACACTTACCAATATGTCCCTCTTACAGCCACGTCTTTCTGATATACTCCATAAAGATTGTATCCTCCTTGAACTCTTCCATGAATTCGTCGATGAGGGAAAAGGTCATGTGCTCATTATTGTTAATGGCACACATGATGTCACCTAGTATTTGAACATAATTGTCCCCACCTCCTTCTTCATATATCTGTAAATAAAAATGTTGTAGATAATAAGTAATGCAGAAAAACAAAAAACCAACCCAAGCCTATAAATATTGTATCACAAAATGAGGAAAAAAAAAACCTGTAATATTTTTTAGCTAAGCCCCGCGAACATGCCAAATGCATAACAAAACACGACAATTGAAAACAACCCTAACACACAAATAATGTTGTTAGGGTTGTAAATTATGTGCATTAAATTTATGCAACAAAATGTTAGTAGATTTGTACCTTATAGCTTGTATTTTGAAAGCTGCATCATTTGTAATGAATGCATTGACATGAAGATCCATCATTTTCCTTTTCCCCCTTGCGTAAACTTCAGCAAGCCATACATATATGTGGTCCACTTTATTACAGGAAAAAACTACCCATGCAACGAGAACCCAACCTCTTGCTCATCAAAAACAAGAAGTGTGTATAACCGGTATTGAGGCAAATGTGCACACGAAAATATGGTTAGAATGATAATGACATAAACAAGTATATCCAAATATCAAATATGCTTGGAAATGAGATAGCAATGTCCTTACTACATATTTATTAGTTGAGAACATTGAATCCATTACAATGATGGAGTTATGAGAATGATGAACCATCATTTCAAGCATCCATGTTTTTTGAAGGCCCGTGATGAATGGAACGTTAGTTCCACACGACCTCTGATAATAGAAAAATATATCCCTTAGAGACATGCCACAAGTTGATACTAGTGTTGTTGTGTTGGTGTTTTTGGGATCTAATGCACTTCACCCTCCTCTATACATTCATGCCACAAGTTGATACTATTGTTGTTGTGTTGGTGTTTTTGGGATCTAATGCACTTCACCCTCCTCTATACATTCAAAACATCTTCCCTGGTTATGCACTCATCCCTTTTGTTGATAATCCTCACCAACTCTGAATCCATGTAGTGCCTTTTGATGATGGTGTCTATAGATATACCAACAAGCAAAAGAGATTCAATATATTGTTTGTATTGAGCTGATAAATTAGGAGTGAAACTACTTCATGGATCAAAACTTGTGTCCTTGCACCATGGAAAAACTCATTGTTCATATCACAATGATACATATCATTGTATATAATATGTTCCCTATCTTGTCTACCAAACATAACCCTCACATTGAAATGGCACTGGTATCCACATTTTTTCTGAAACCTCGTTATTCTTTCACTAGTAGGTGGTTTGTTCCTCTTATTGCAGGGCCATAAACACACCAGTAGCTGAAACAAAAGGAAATAAAAACTGATATTAGGTATGGAATATGAAAAACGTAGCACTAACATATGTGAACACTATTGTTAAGGTTTACCAAACATAAAGTTAATATAAACAAACCTATAGTACATAATGGTAGCATGCGGTGCTCTGTATTCCATCATATTCGTGGATATCCTGTTCTATTTACATATGAATTTCATCTCAGTGCTTATCGAGAAGGCCTTCCCCTTTAATAAAGGCATCGATCAGTGCTAGAGGGATCACCGCACAAAGATCCATATGATCATTATCTTCACCAATCGGTGTCCATTCAAGGTTGTCTTGTGAAAAATGAGATTTCCCATTTCCCACATCTTGAACATCTAGGGAAAGTAATTGTTCATACATTGTCTTTCGAGACATCCTAAATAAAATCATGTAAATAAAAATGTATAAACAATAAGCATGGTATTAAACATATCAATATATGATGAAATATGACAAAAAAAACATAAGTATTATGCTCTTAAGATATTTGTAAACAAATTTGTATGGAATGATATATAGAATATGTTTTTTTGTAAACAAAAAGCACCCTAATATATACAGGCTATGTGGTATACACAGGCTGCCATTTTTGTGTGTATGTGACAAACAATGCCAACACCCTAATATGATACTAGGAGTGAAATTTTGTGGCATACACATGATGTCATTTTTTGTGTGTATGTGACAAACATGCCAACACTATAATAGGATACTAATAGTGAAATTCTATGGTATACATAGGCTTTCTTTTTTGTCTGTATGTGATAACGACGCCAACGCCCTAATAGATACTACAATGAAATTATGTGGTATACACATGTTGTCTTTTTTGTGCATATCTGACAAACGACACCAACACCCTAATATGATACTAGTTGTGAAATTATGTGGTATACACATGCTGTCATTTTTGTGTGTATGTGACAAACGACGCCAACACCTAATACAATAATAGGAGTGAAATTTTGTGGTATACACATATTTTCATTTTTGTGTGTATGTGACAAACGACACCAACAAAGTAATAGGATACTAGTATTGAAATTCTATGGTATACACAGGCTGTCTTTTTTGTGTGTATGTGAAAATTGACGCCAAAACCCTAATATGATACTAATAGTGAAATTATGTGGTATACACAGGCTGTCATTTTTTGTGTGTATGTGACAAATGATGCCAACACCCTAATATGATACTAGCAAATGAAATTTTGTGGTATACACAGGCTGTCATTTTTGTGCGTATGTGACAAATGATGCCAACACCCTAATATGATACTAGCAGTGAAATTTTGTGGTATAAATAGGTTGTAATTTTTGTGTGTATGTGACAAACGGTGCCAACACCCTAATATGATACTAGTGGTGAAATTTCGTTGTATACACAGGCTATTGTTTTTGTGTGTATTTGACAAACGACACCAACACCCTAATATGATACTAGCAGTGAAATTATGTGGTATATGCAGGTTGTCATTTTTTTGTGTATGTGAAAAATGACACCAACACCCTAATATGATACTAGCCATGAAATTCTATGGTATATATAGGCTGTAATGTTTTGTGCATATGTGA
The DNA here is from genome assembly GCA_019776745.2 of Taxus chinensis. NCBI lineage: Eukaryota > Viridiplantae > Streptophyta > Pinopsida > Cupressales > Taxaceae > Taxus > Taxus chinensis. The sequence continues at coordinate 687,806,885 of CM034149.1, read as the reverse complement.
CAAATGACGCCAACACCGTAATAGGATACTAGTAGTGAAATTATATGGTATACATGTGTTATCTTTTTTGTGCATATGTGACAAATGACATCAACACCGTAATAACATACTAGCAATGAAATTTTGTGGTATACACATGTTGTCTTTTTTGTGTGTATTTTAAAAATGATGCTAACACCCTAATATGATATGCATAGTGAAATTCTATGGTATAAACAAGCTGTCATTTTTGTGCCTATGTGAAAAACAATGCCAATACCCTAATAGGATACTAGTAGTGAAATTTTGTGGTATACATAAGATTTCATTTTTTACGTATGTGACAAATGAAGCCAACACTGTAATAGTATACTAGTAGTGAAATTCTGCGGTATACACATGTTGTCTTTTTTGTGCGTATTTGACAAACAACGCCAATACCATAATAGGATACTAGTAGTGAAGTTCTGTGGTATACATAGGATGCCATTTTTGTGTGTATGTGATAAATGACGCCAACACCCTAATAGGATACTAGTAGTGAAATTTTATGGTATACATGAGCTGTCATTTTTGTGCGTATTTGATAAACGACGCCAACACCTTAATATGATACTAGTTGTGAAATTTTGTAGTATACACCAGTTGTCATTTTTGTGTGTATTTGACTAACGATGCCAACACCCTAATATGATACTAGAAGTGAAATTTTGTTGTATACACAGACTTCATTTTTGTGCATATGTAACAAATGACGCCAACACCCTAATAGGATACTAGTAGCGAAATTTTGTGGTATACATAAGCTTTCATTTTTTACGTATGTGACAAACGACGCCAACACTGTAATAGGATATTGAAATTTTGTGGTATACACATCCTATCTTTTTTGTGCATATTTGACAAACAACGACAACACCGTAATAGGATACTAGTAGTGAAATTTTGTGGTATACATAGGATGTCATTTTTGTGCGTATGTGATAAACGATGCCAACACGCTAATAGGATACTAGTAGTGAAATTCTATGGTATACACAAGTTATCATGTTTGTTGCGTATTTGAAAAACGACGCCAACACCCTAATATGATACTAGCAGTAAAATTCTTTGGTATACACAGGCTTTCATTTTTTTACATATATGACAAACAACATGCCAACACCCTAATATGATACTAGGAGTGAAATATGTGGTATACATATGTTGTCATTTTTTGTGCCTATGTAACAAATGACGTCAACACCCTAATATGATACTAGTAGTGAAATTTTTTGGTATACATAGGCTGTCATTTTTGTGCATATTTGACAAACGACGCCAACACCCTAATATGATATTAGTAGTGAATATTTGTGGTATACACAAGCTGTCTTTTTTGTGTGTATTTGAAAAATGATGCCAACACCCTAATATGATACTTGTAGTGAAATTTTGTGGTATACACAGGCTGTCATTTTTGTGTGTATGTGATAAATGACACCAACTCCCTAATATGGTACTAGTAGTGAAATGTTGTGTTATACATAGGCTTTATTTTTGTGTATATGTGACAAATGATGTCAACACCCTAATATGATACTAGTGGTGAAATTATGTGGTATACACAGGCTGTCATTTTTGTGTGTATGTGACAAACAATGACATCACCTTAATATGATACTAGTAGCGAAATGTTGTATACACATGCTATCATTTTTGTGCGTATTTGACAAATGACGCTAACACCCTAATATGATGCTAGCAATGAAATTATGTGGTAGACATGGGATTTCATTTTTGTGCATATGTGATAAACGATGCCAACACCCTAATAGGATACTAGTAGCGAAATTTTGTGGTATACACAGGCTGTCATTTTTTGTGCATTTGTGACAAACGACGCCAACACCGTAATAGGATACTAGTAGAGAAATTTTGTGGTATACACAGGCTATCTTTTTTTGTATTTATATATATATATATATATATATATACACACACTTACTCAGCATGTGTACATCTATTATATGTAATATTTATTCTATAATGGGGTAGAGATGTCATATGTCTATCTAAAATCGTTGTTTTCCCATCAAAAAATTAAAGCAAAATCTGGATATGATAGATGCAACTAAAAAATGTGTATTGCCTAACAGTACTCCTAAAGAAATTTTGATTAATTTTTTTTAAAATAAGGATAAACATTCCAAACAAGGTTCATAATAACTTTTTGAAGATCTTGAATGACATGTATAACTTCTCAAACTAATAGGTCTTTTACACTTTCTATTATTTCGGTTCATGTCGGGTTTAACAACAAGAGTGTGAGGGATGCAATTCTTGATATGAAATTTTTAAAAATAGGCATAGACATTTAGGAAACATGATTAAAAATTCAGAGGGATTATGATAATTTTCTAGGAAGTTGGTAAAATATTTGAATACATCAATGCTTGGGATAATCAAATTTTAGGAATTTAACAAATATCTCCAGGTAAAGTTTTATTATCATTGTTCATATTCAAAGAACTTTCTTCACATCAACATTTAATGTAATATTTTGTAGACAAGAACTAAAATCAGAGAAGAATTTTGTAACTAGGTGTCCAATATATTTTGAAGTCTTCAAAATATTTCACTTATGTTTTATTGTTCAACTATTCATAACTTAAATGGAATTAGTCAAGCCATTGTCCTAGTCATTGTATCTTATGTTTTATCTCCATTTTTACTTTGTGGTTTTATTTAGAAAGTGCATCCATGTCAACCATATTATCTTGTTATGGTTTTTACAATTCACTACTAATGTACTCTTATTAGCTTTAAAATTTATAAAGAAGCCTTTCCTAAAAAAACATGAATTGCTATACAATTTTGTGAGTCATTTTTTAGATTTTAAAGTTTAGAGCTCCCCTATGGTAACTGTCATGGCTAAGTAGCTTTAAATTTTAGGTCCACATTGAGACAAGCTCACAACATTATCAACATATATCTACATAATAAGGTTTATCTATCTCCACATATCTCATATGATGCTGAAAAAACTCAAGAATCATATCAACATATGCACTTATGTAATGTGCCCTTTTCCTACGCCAAAGGCCTAAGGGCCAGGTCGAGTCCGAGTCGTGGTCAAACCCAAGGAGTTGTGGATGTTGGGAGCTATGGGGAGGTGTAATGTCCCCTTTTCTACACCAAAGGCCTAAGGTTCAAATTGAGTCCAAGCCGTGGTCATGCCCAAGGGGTTGTGGATGTTGGGGGCTTTTGAGAAGGGGTTGCATGGTACTAATATCCATGTTTGGCATTTGGGGGTCACTTTGGAACTTGGCGACTTAAACAGGAAAAAATAACTTTAGTGACTTTTATTTTATCGACCCCTCCATGGAAAGAAATGCGTCTAGGGTCTATTGGGGCTCTCTTTGTCGTGGGAAGTATATAGGGAGCTGGGTGAGAAAGGAAAAGGACCTTTTTGCATACAATTTTATTGACCCCTTCTCATGTAGCTACTATTATTGCGCATCTACAGCTTGTGGAGTCAAATCCCATAGGGACCCTAGCTTCGGTGGTGAGAGACCCGTCCCTAGCTAGCAAGGCATTCTTCGGTAGTGAGAGATCTAACCTAGTCTGTCATTTTGGAGACTCTTTCAAGACCATGCGGCAGAGACATTAATAGAGGTTTCAGAGGAAGGATCTCAAGGCTCTTGGGGGCATTTGGGGAAGATAACCAGAGGGGCTCTAGATCAAATTCATGGCATCCATTTGGGCTGGGTGTGGCAGCTCGTTGAATGCGCCTCCATCATTTTATGACCCCATTCCAAGTGAGGTGACTTACAAGCCTTTATTTGGGGGTTTTCCAGTCATCCATTTTCAGATCTGAAGGTGGAACTATTATTTCCTATATCTGTTAATGTTATTTCCAAAGACCCTTATTACTGCTCTTGTATTTAGAGGGTCACGAACCTCTAAAGTTTTCCAGCCGCCTAGGGCATTCTATAATTTTATGGAAACAATTTGATTTGTGTAAAATTCCCAAAAACAGTTTTATTATGTCCTCTATAATAACATCAAGCTCTATTTAAATTTTCAAGTAATTCAGGTGGACATTTTGGCAAATATTAAGTTTCTTTAGTTCGTTTTCCCAACTATAAAAATATGGTAAAATCAGTATTTTATGTGGCTGCAAGTTTTCAATATTTTGTGTGTTTTTAAGTGGTATCCCATCAGGGATATTTTAGTGGTATCATAGTTGTTATTCCTCCAGCCTGTGTGGGTTAAATATGGTAGTTTGGAAAGATCTCAATGTGGGTTTTATAAAGGAAATGTTCACCAACATGGTGAGACAACAGGAAGCCACTAACCTTTATTTGAGCCAGCTCACTTAGAATGTGAATCAAAGCAGATATAGGGACAATAAGGAGCATGGTGAGAACAGTGATAAAGGGCAGCCAATAGAGGTGATTGATGAGGATTCATTGCTACAGGAATTACCAATATTTGAGTAGGGGTTTCAGAGATGATATGCCATTTCCAAATTATTGCATGATGAAGATTGGTAGCAAGCCCAAATGAGGTCATCATATGCCAGTACCTAAATTACAAAAGAACTCATTTGAAGAAGAAGTTTCTAGACAAAGGGGTATGATTTCCATTGAGAAAAATAATTGCATTAGTGAAACTTTGCTTGTTAGAGAAATTATTCCAGCTCAGGAGAAGAAATTTTTTTATACAAGCAAGGAGGATGTAATGAAAACTCTTAAAAAGTGTGAGGAATGGAATAGCAGAGCTAAAGCTGCTAGGTTGATAGCGACTCAAGCAATACAACACATACAAGAGTTCAAGGAAATGATGAGGGCAATTGATGCAAGAAATAATACACCCTTGAAAGAAGACTCTATGGAACAGCTAGCACATGAGGAGGAGCCTCACATGGACACAGGTGTAAAATTGTAGCCTGTTGTAATTTCCAAACCAACAACTTTTTGATCATCTTTTAGATACTTTCAACAGGCACTCCGGAAACAATGTTGGGGGCAACTCAAGATATGTCTATCTTGAACACACGGAGGACATTGATGGCCTTGAAAGGCACTCAAGCAAAAATTTTGGGGGCAGCTCAACAAATGTCTATCTTGAACACACGGAGGACATTGATGGCATTGAAAGGGATGGTGTTGTTTTGGAGGTTTCTAAAGCAGCGATAAAAGGTGAACCTTTTGATAATCTTCTTTATGAGGAGATACAAGAGAAGCAAAGATGGCAGACCTTACATGATACAAGGGTTCATGGGCATTACAAGGTATGGGATCCTTGTAATATGTTGCAATTATCCAAAACTATCAATTCTGATTTTGAAAACTTTGTGTATGATTTCTTCATTGGAGACTCCGATGCAAGAAGGGAGAGTAACTCTCAAGGTAATAGCGTTGGTTTTCTGGTTGCTAAAAAGGTTGAGAGAATATTTTTTAATCATCTTCAGCTTGCTGGACTGTGTATAATAGCAGTCATAAAGAGAGGAGAAAATGCTTTATTAATAGAGCCCATGACTGATTTTTATACTAGCTACATGGTGGAACCCTTGGAAGGGTTAGTGGGGGAATTTGGTCCTCAAAGTGCTCAAAGAATGAAGGTGCAATTTGCTATTAAAAAAGAAGAGTGGAATTCAAGGTGCATTCATGACTTTAGCATCCTAAGGTATGAGAATGGTTACCATTTTCCTAGCTTGTTGAGTTCTCCTATGTTGTTGTCATGTCTCTATTATTTGGGACAACATTTATATGCTTGGATGATTGGGGAAAAATATTTCATAATCACGTCTCAATGTATGCTAGATGGGATAAACACATCCTCCATCCACATTGCTCTTGATTCAGCTAATAAGCATATGTTGGCAAAGAAAACAATGCAGGAGCCCATGATAGTGAAAGGACGTGAGGTATGTGGTACATTTATTGTGGTTGAATTTGTTAGAGGTAAGACTATTTTTGGGATGCAATGGTTGCATGATGTTAAGGAAGATGATGATGCATGTGTTGAAAAATCAAAGGATAATGAAGATGTTGATCCTATATCATAAATTCCTGAGTTGCAAAGGTATGATGAGCAGCCCCAATTATGCTATTTCAGATGTGTTGTCTTCTCTCATGACAAGAATCAATGTGTACAACAAGAGGTAGGAAGTTCCTTATTATAAAGTTTATGGATGCATGAGTTCTAATGTTGATTTCCCTTTCTCTTGAGTTTATGATGAAATGAAAATATGGGGAAAGAGAATAAAGTATGATGAGGGAGCAGCCATGTGTATTCCCAACATAGAAGGGATTGATGAGTTATGTCATTGGAAAGATATGTCTTGCACTAAGAAGGTAACTCATTTGTTTATTTTCATTAAGAGATGTAAAGCACTTGAATGTGTTTGTACATTTGGGTTATTTGAAGTTGGAATCATTCATTGGACATATTGGCTTTCATCTTTTGGGAAATTTGCATTCATCCCTCATGTGGATAAACCAAAAATTTTCAAGGAAAACAAAGAAATCAGATTTCATGGTATATAAGGGCAGATTGCAAAAGATGTGATTAGTGAAGAAAGAAGAATGTCGTTGCAGCAGTTGAATTGTGAAGGAACTCAACGTATTGTGGAACATGGTGGCATCACAAGGAATGAGACAAGTGGGATTCTTGATGACTCCTATTCTGACAAATTGTTTATTGCAGGCACAAAGCACACCATAATGACTTATGTGGAGAGTGAGTCAGATGATGTTGAATTGTGGGGTGAATTAGAAAGGATGGAGACTTTGACTCTATATGGGGTGAGTGGAGTCATGAATGTGGGTGTAACCAATAGTGTTGCACATGAGACAGTTACAGAGATTGGGATTACAGGTTCAAACCATCCAAGTTTATCATTATGTTGGTCATCTGAAGTTTCAGTAGACTGGAGATCTCATTTGCTTGTTGAGTACTCCAAGAATTGACACACTTGTGAGATTTTGGATGGCCATGTATAGGAGGACAACTATAGATTGGAGGATGAGATGATCTTCTCCCAGGGAAGATGGAGCCTTGTGTTAGATTCATGGTTGAGGATGGAGATATTGCGACATGTGCATTGTTCTTCCGTCATTGGGCACTTGAGCTTCGATGAGACCTATAGGCTCATGTCAAAGAGGTTCATATGGCATAGGTTGAGGGAGGCTATCCTCAACTTTATACATGCATATACGGTTTGTCACTATGACAAATCCGAGCTTACGAGTTCATCATTTTTTAAATCGACATGGGATAACACTCCTATGTTTTTTTTTGCTTCTATGCACGGTGAGCACTTCACCCACGTGTTAGTCAGTAGAGACATGAAATTGACTCATGGTGATTCAGTAGGTTCACATTCACTGCAGGAGGTGGACTAAAAGGAGCTGATATTGTCGGTTGACTGTCTATTGGAGTCTTGGGACTTTTCCTCCACATGACACATTGAGATACAATATGAGGATTCGTGCTCTCACACGAGTGTAGGTCAGGTGGGAGAGTTAGCACCATTTGTGCGTAAACAGGTTGTTGCACAGGCTGATTCAGGGGACTCTACAAGATTCAGAGGGAGCTTTCATATCTAGGAGTTGATTGGAGAGGTCGTGAGTGATTGCATGATGATAGCCTTGCATTGGCAGAGATTAGATCGATTGGAAATTTTGGTGCGGGGGTACCAGTGGAGAGTCAGTTTGGGTATCATTCTACTTCACGGAGAACATTTCTCTCGGTACCATATGGAGGTCATGATGACGGCATGGGGTTTCTTGGTTACCTCAGATTACACGGATCCTTGGTGGATGGCAGGGTGAGGTGGAGAAACTTACGGCATGGTATTCAGCCACTGCTGTAGAAGATGATAATGCTTGGGGTCAATCATTTCTCGGGAAGGGAGGACTATAATGTCCCCTTTTCCTATGCCAAAGGCCTAAGGGCCAGGTTGATTCTGAGCCATGGTCAGACCCAAGGAGCTGTGGACGCTGGGAGCTATGGGGAGGTGTAATGTCCCCTTTTCTTACGCCAAAGGCCTAAGGGTCAAATCGAGTCCAAGCCATGGTCATACCCAAGGCGCTGTGGACGTTGGGGGGCTTTTGAGAAGGGGCCGCATGGTACTAATATCCATGTTTGGCATTTGGGGGTCACTTTGGACCTTGGCAACTTAAACAGGAAAAAAGTAACTTTAGTGACTTTTATTTTATTGACCCCTCCATGGAAAGAAATGTGTCTAGGGTCTATTGGGGCTCTTTTTCCATGGGAAGTATATAAGGAGCTGGGTGAGAAAGGAAAAGGACCTTTTTGCATACATTTTTATTGACCCCTTCTCGTGTAGTTGTTGTTGTTACGCATCTACAACTTGTGGAGTCAAATCCCACAGGGACCCTAGCTTTGGTGGTGAGAGACCCGTCCCTAACTAGCAGGGCATTCTTCGGTAGTGAGAAATCTACCCTAGTCTGTCATTTTGGAGCTGCTTTTAGGGCCATGCAGCAGAGACATTAACAGAGGTTTCAGAAGAAGGATCTCGAGGGTCTTGGGGGCATTTGGGGAAGATAAGCAGAGGGGCTCCAGATCAGATTCACAATAGCCATTTGGTATGGGTGTGGCAGCTCATTGAAAGCGCCTCCATCATTTTCTAACCCCATTCCAAGCGAGGCGACTTGCAGCCTTTATTTGGGCATTTTCCAATCAATTGTTTTTCAGATCTAAAGGTGGAACTATTACTGCCTATATCTGTTAATGTCAAAGACCCTTATTACTGCTCTTGTATTTAGAGGGTCATGAACCTCTGAAGTTTTCCAGCTGCCTAAGGCATTCTATAATTTTCTGGCAATAGTTTGATTTGTGTAAAATTCCTAAAAACAATTTTATTATGTCCTCTATAATAACATCAAGCTCTATTTAAATTTTCAAGTGATCCAAGTGGATATCTTGGGAGATACTGATTTTATTTAGTTTGTTGTCCTTACTGTAAAAATTTGCATTAATCAGTATTTTATTTGGCTGCAATTTTTCAATATTTTGTGAATTTTTAAGTGGATATCTGAGGAGATATTGATTCAGAGGGAACTTTCATACCCAGGAGTTGATTGGAGAGGCCATGAGTGATTTCGTGATGACAACCTTGCATTGGCAGGGATTGGACCGATTGGAAATTTCGGTGCGGGTACCAATGGAGAGTCGGTTTGGGTGCCATTCTACTTCATGGACAACATTGCTCTCGGTACCATATAGTGGTCATGATGACGGCATGGGGTTTCTTGGTTACCTCGGATTACACGGATCCTTAGTGGACGGAAGGGTGAGGTGGAGAAACTTACGGTGCGGTATTCAGTTGTTGCAGCAGAACAAGATAATGCTTGGGGTCAAGCATTTCTCGGGAAGGGAGGACTTTAATGTCCCTTTTTCTTGTGCCAAAGGCCTAAGGGCCAGGTCAAGTCCGAGCCGTGGTCAAACCGAAGGAGCTGTGGACACTGGGAGCTATGGGGAGGTGTAATGTCCCCTTTTCTACGCCAAAGGCCTAAGGGTCAAATCAATTCCAAGTTATGGTCATACCCAAGGGGCTATGAACGCTGGGGGATTTTGAGAAGGGGCCGCATGGTACTAATATCCATGTTTGGCATTTGGGGGTCACTTTGGAACTTGGCGACTTAAACAGGAAAAAGTAACTTTAGTGAATTTTATTTTATTGACCCCTCCATGGAAAGAAATGTGTCTAGGGTCTATTGGGGCTCTTTTGTCATGGGAAGTATATAAGGAGCTGGGTAAGAAAGGAAAAGGACATTTTCACATACATTTTTATTGACCCCTTCTCGTGTAATTGTTGTTGCGCATCTATAGCTTGTGGAGTCAAATCCCACAGGGACCCTAGCTTCGGTGGTGAGAGACACGTCCCTAGCTAGCAGGGCATTCTTTGGTAGTGAGAGATCTACCCTAGTCTGTCATTTTGGAGCCGCTTTCAGGGCAGTGCGACAGAGACATTAACAGAGGTTTTAGAAGAAGGATCTCGAGGGTCTTGGGGGCATTTGGGGAAGATAAGCATAGGGGCTCCAGATTTGATTCACGGCATCCATTTGGGATGGGCGTGGTAGCTCGTTGAAGGTGCCTCCATCATTTTCCGACCCCATTCCAAGCGAGGCGACATGCAGCGTTTATTTGGGGGTTTTCCAATTAGTCGTTTTCAGATCTGAAGTTGAAACTATTACTGCCTATATCTGTTAATGTTATTTCCAAAGACCCTTATTACTGCTATTGTATTTAGAGGGTCACAAATCTCTGAAGTTTTCCAGTCGCCTAAGCCATTCTGTAATTTTCTGGCAACAGTTTGATTTGTGTAAAATTCCCAAAAACAGTTTTATTATGTCCTCTATAATAACATCAAGCTCTATTTAAATTTTCAAGTAATTCAGGTGGACATTTTGGCAAATATTAAGTTTCTTTAGTTCATTGTCCCAACTGTAAAAATCTGGTAAAATCAGTATTTTATGTGGCTACAAGTTTTTAATATTTTGTGCATTTTTAAGTGGTATCCCATTAGGGATATTTCAACTTATTCATTTCATTCTTCAATAAATACTCTTAATATACACCTTGGAAGCTTTGCAACACCTTTCCCTCCTAATTCTCCCACATTGACTCGCTGCAGGGACCTTGCTTTGGCAAAAAATGGCGTATGGAGCTTGACAAAAAACTTACAAGTTTTTTTGGCACTTAAGCTTAGTGAGTAATCGAAATGGTGAAGTCTGTCAGTTGCATAAGGCAGCGAAAACCAAAGCGATGCATTACACTTCTTAAATGAACGCCACCTTTTCCTTGGCCTTTTGTCATCCTTTCTTGCACCTTTCTCTGCCTTAGGATCTTATATGTCTTGGCGGGTGAGTCACTGACGCCAACTGTGACTAGGTTATGTTGATTAGAAGCCATGTCTGTTGAACCAGGTCCCACACATGGGTGTTGCATGTATGGCAACTTATGGTTTAATGTATGAGGGTCATGTGATCCTATCGCCAGGATATACAGCTCCATAAACACCAAGATGGCCAAATGGAAGATGAATCCAAATTAAAAAGAGAATACTTTGGGTGCTGACAAGTTCCTTCATCCACATCCATGTCTCAGTTCAAGCAGTGGTGGTTGAGTAATCATGCATGTAAGTAAAATATGTTGGAACAAAAACATTTGTTGAATAGAGAAAAATACAAGTGTTATTGCTAACAAGGTAGATGGTAACAAAATGCCCAAGACAATTATACTTGCAGGATCCCACCTTATGAAGAAACCATTGTACCCCACAAGGCACATCATATGAACAGTCATAAGAAGCATTATTTATAACTTTAATTTTACTTTGTTTTGCTCCATTTTAGTTTATCTTGAACATGTAGGAATGCTAACAAGGTATGCTCCGAGTTTCATATAATACAATATTTAGTTTTTTTAATTTTAGTTTATAAATTTTTATAAATCTTGATTTGTTATTGTTAGAAATTAGGAATAATTATATTCAGCATACCAACGGATTTGTGTCTCTCGTTAATCTACAAGTAACTCTTGGTCCCCTCTTTAATATTGTCAATTATATTAAAAAAATGTTTAAAACAAACAAGTTTTAGTATTGGTATTCTATCAATCTAATTTTGAATATTGGAATGGTGAAATTGTTTGATAATTCATGTTCATCTTATTTGTTTTCTTTTTTTTATATAAATTTTGGCATCATTCACATTCAGGTTATCAGAGTTGAGAATCAAATTTCATATTATAAAATTGTACAAGTCGTAGCCATTGTTTTTAAGGTTTCAGCTCACTCTTCTAACAACCTTTGTTCTCTATATATATAACAATTATTTACAATGCTTTAAAGATAAAATTAATTACCTCTAATACAATATATTTTACACATTATTTGAAATCCATTATGACACACCACTAGCTAAATGATTGCTCAACAAATAGATGGAACTAATAATCATGTCTCATCAAATGTATCAAATATGTGTTAGACCTTTTCTCAATATATGGAAAAATCCCTTTCTTGCTCCTTGCTCCTACAGGAGTTGTCACTTTCCGCATAGCTAGAATAATACATCCCGGTCTTAGACTCCCAAATAAGCCATTTCGTGGTCAGTCAATGATTCTTATTTGTGATCTTGCTCAACTGCTACTTGTGAAGGGCATCCATCTTTATGTTTGTAAGTTTGCATTATAGTTGTACCCTTCACGCCTTGCACATTTATTTACAATGATTTTTCATTTATGAAATTTATACATTTCTTAACATTACGCCCACTTATCCTTTTCAATTTAGTACAAGTTTTTTAGGAAACATAATTGGGAGAAGACTGTGTGATACCTTCAACATTGCTGTCACCTTGGAGACAATATTACGTCAACAAATAAATACTCTTTAAGTCATAATCTGAGTAATGTTAACAAACATGTTAGAAATGCAGACCTTAATTTTGGCGACTGGAAAACTCTTGTGAAGCAAATAAACACATGCTTAAATAAGGTTGAATAGGAATCGTTTGATATAGAAATTCACTTGTATGCAACAAACAAATTTGTTGAACTTCATAACAAGCAAATACCTGAATCTTTATCTAGGCCCATTGCATGAAACATTGTTGACTATACGAGGCACTTAGGATTAGAAGATGTTAATGACAACCAATTGGACAATGAAGTCCTATGTATTGTACAACGTCTAAGTTATTATGTAATTTGTACATTGATGCAGGATAGATAAATGGTGATCTTGATGTTGTACAAAACATTGTCTATACTTATGGCTCAAAACCACCCAAGATATCGATGTGTCTAATAATCAAATTTGAAAACTATAGTGGTGTACCTTGGGACCCAAGCAACCCAAGATTGGTTCTAATATTGTCGGTAATAAGAGGTAACTGTAAAAAAGTTTTCACTAAAAATGGCTTTAGTGCTTACCATACATAAGTTCCAAGAATTGACTTTTTCGAAAGCAACAATAGATATTGGAGATGTGGAGAAACCAAGGTTAAATTTCATAGCATTATCACTCATAAAGGTTATTGACTCCTTATGAATATCTCCACCATTCTCTTTTCAATGTTACTTGAGATAAAAATAACTAGGTATGTAAAACAAAGACTACTTGAAGAGAAACATCTACACGTGTTATCTCTCATTAACAACGGGTATGTCTCTAATAACTGCAACTAAATTGTTTTGTTTTTCCACATAAAATGTTTATCATACTAATTTTTTTACATGAATGCTTGTCAATTTAATTATGAAATTCATTTTCCCCTCCATTCTATGATGACAACAAAAAGTTAGACCTCACACAAACGGGCAACGCACATGCCACATCTATTGTATACATTCTTAGCAACAAACACCCAAATCGAACTCTACCTTTGAACTTCAAATCCATGTTAGTAATGTGTAGTGCCATATACAATTACACTCTAATTTTTTATGTCTAACCTTTATCATGATAGAAACACTATTGATTTTTGTAGGATCTTCCAATCAATGTCTAACTTTAGCAATTGTATGCCTTGCAAATGGCTTTCTACATTTCTTCATTGTTTGCATTTATTTCATTTTGCCATGAGCCATGGTTTACTATTATTTATCTACAAAAATAATAATTTCCGTTATAATTTGAATAAAAATGCATTAACAATTATTATTAATGTGGTTCTAAAAATAATAATGTTTTTTGCTAGTTCTATGATAGAAAAATACTTCGCAATATAAAGACATGTCATTATTATAGAATAAATTTTGCACAAATTGTAAGGGTTGTGACAAATTCAATAACTTTAAATATTATTAATAAAATAAACGTCGGATACATTAAAACATGGGAGACATTAACTCTCAACACACAATCAATCAAAAAATTATTGAGTGTTCCAAAATCCCAGCGCAATATTTACAAAAATAGAATCTTCAACATTACTAAAAAATTCAAAAGGAAAAACATGAGTACACATATTTACGCCCCCCAAAACTTACATAAATATACAAGCATTAAAAATATATACATATATATTCTTCCCTAGGACTAACAAATAAACAAATCAGATAATAGTACTAACGAATCTTTAAATGCCACCCTTATAAGATGGAGCAACGTGAAGTGGATATACTACATGTTGACCATGCTCGCGTTGCTCGCTAGAACACAACATTAATCAGCAAGGTCATCAACGAGGTTGGTGACCTAGGTATAAGGGAGGCCCACGATGGATACAATCATAGAGTCTCCTCCATGACTTGTGGAAGTCATAAGTTAAATACCAGGACTATCGCCCTTAGATCTTGGCTACCTCGTTGCTCTCTCTCTCTCTTTCTGTGGTCTCCAGCCACGAACACTCCAACCGCCCCACCATTTTCTTGTACGCTGAATTGGCCCGCCTGACTCTCTTCTACAAGTATGATATATTGAACTCATTAATAGGGATCTTGTGTGCTCTTCCCCGTCATTTTGAGTGCTTATCAATGAAGTCCCTACAAGGGTTGTTCACAGCGTCTAGGGATCTTGGTAAGGATGATAATCAAATAAGTAAAGAATGGCAAAGGCCCTAGGAAGGATGATAAACAAAGAAGTTAGGGATGGCATATTGATTCTGATTGTTCACCTCCCTCCTCAACTCTCATGCCCATACCCACTCCTATTCCGATTCCTTCTTGCAAATGGGCATCCGTTTAGCATTTCACCACCACACTCAACCCCACCGGCCGGAAAACCTGCAACATTATCACGCCCTATTTTGGTGGCAATGGTGATGGCGATTTTCTTCCCTAACATTGTCCAAGAAATCCCCACAGGATAGCCATTCTAGGTTGAGGCAACGGCTCCACTGGTTTTTTATTCAACCTCTGTCGTGCAAATGGCGGATGTTTGGAAGCCCTTCCTGTCAGTGGAATCAATTATGTGTACTGAATATGAAACACAATGGCAGGAAAACTTGCACCAACTGAAAAATAAATTGGAAAACAATTATAAAAATGAGGTTTCAAGTTCAAAACAAGAACAGTGACTAAGAGTTTTCAACCAAATTCAACCTAGCCATCTAGGCCGCACATGACATTAGAGAAATTAAAAACATCCAAATGCCAGCTACATTAAATTGTTTCTAAAATGTTTATCCATCTGCAACTTGACAACGTTGAAAGGCGTGAGGCAAGAGCTTCTCCAGTGCGTGGGCATTGCCGCTTAGCCTGGGGTGCAGCTGGGGTGCAGCTGGATCCTTAAGCATAGATGGATCTAAGAAAAGTTCTCAACAGAGATCCTTGTGCTTATATCTAGCACTAAGGAAAAGGGATTCTTGAGGTGGATAACTAAGAAATTATGTGCAACTTTGAGCTGCATTTTGCAACATTACTGTGTTATTGGTATTGAGAAAAATATGTCAGTTGTTTTCTGTCCGTAGCTTGCATATATGCGTTCGATAATATTGTTCCTAGTCAAAACCAACCTGTTGTTTTGATTTTAGTTAATCATAACGCTAGAGATAGATGAACTCTTGTATCATCCTCTAAGAGTTGTGCTGGAAGATGGATACTTGCAAATGGATTTCCTCATTTTCTATCATTTTGATGGATTCCTTGAAGATGCTTTTTTTTAATAACTACCCAAAAAACATACTAATACTAACACTAATAAAACATACTAATATCAAAATCTGTTGGCACAACTTCTGAAAATCAAAATTATATCCAGCAAAGTGCACAGAACATCTTTGTTTGCTTGGATGATTTGCCTCTCTTTAAACTCAAAGCAGATATAATGATAGTAACTATGATCGAGTACACGAAGAGCCTTTTGTGATGCACCCTGTGTAGTCACTTATACTTGTTCTTTATAGTATGTTATACCGTATACATCTTCTTTCTGAAGATTAGATTGCAGTAAGAGCTGGTTATTAATTAGAGAAGCTGGGGTAAAATCTGTACATGTTAAGCCCAAAGCGAACTGGTAGATTCCAAGGGCATTTTTTACTGTAACAGTGGATCTGCCCCATTAACCCCTTGCAGATGTGGTTTGTATAGTTTGTGGGGTTTCAAGAATTTGTTTTAAATCCGTTTAAGAAACCATTACCTGACAACAATATAGATACGTTTGTGGAAAACACACCCACCACCACCTCTCATGATATTCAAAGTAAGAGAAAGGAGGAAATAAATTAAGTATACAAAAGAGGGCACGCACGCATTACATTATTAGAGTATGTGGCATTTGCTATTATTTAAATTATTACACCTTGCCCAAGCAAACACACACATATGTTATGAATCGTCAGTTACTTTATTTTGAAAATCTTTTGCCAATCTGCGTATGTCCGCTGGGGTAGTGCCAAAACACACACTACTCCCTACAAGGTACTCTGTTTTCAGATGACTGCTCCAAAATTGATACTGCACCTGCAACAGAGAAAAATACAATAAAAACACGGCACTAGATCAAAAACAGGGCAGTTCATTTCTAAGAAGACAAATTATGTATCAGCTGAGCCAAGTTAACAGAAGATACGCAGGGTAACCACACCCATGACAGGCAAAGTACTGAAAGAGCTAGGGACAAATATCTTCACATGGACAAAGGCAGCTAAAAGGTTTTGAACAACTTGAAACGAAGTAACTGAAGATCCAGTTTTAACTTTACCAAATTTTGAGAAGGTTGTTACAAGCAAGGACAAAAACCAGGATGGTTCATTTCCAGGAGAAAAATATGTATATTGCCTGAGCCATGTTAATAGTAGGCCCTCGTTTTCTTGAGCGGGAAAACTGCAATGCACTCTATTCTTGAAAACAACACTACTTTAAACACATAAGGAGATTGCGTACCAGCCTAGAAAATGTCATTCTGTGCAACTGCAGAGGAGTAAACAATGCACGTGCAGAGCTATGCACAGTCATTTATCTACACTCACCACATGGACGTGTGTCAACAGTGCCTGCCTGCTCATGCCAGCCATGGATTTCCTCTGCTGCAACAGTTCAAGGAACACTTGTTCCGGTTGAAGGCACATCTATCAGCATAATAATTTCACACCAGGAATAATTTCATGCCACAAAAATTGAATGATATGGTGGCTGCCCCATAGGGACACCCATAAACCACATCATCTTAGGGACACTACAATTTTGCTAGCTTATGACCATGAGTTACACCTACCAAAATGATGTGGTATTCATAAATTTGGTAAATGGACTCATAGAGGGTTATCTTCAGGGGGAAGTATTACTTTGCTTAAAGCTGTTCTGCAGGCTATTCTTATCTATTTTTCTTCCCTTTTGAATATTCCTGCTAAAATTTTACACCAGTTGGATTCTATCAGCCAGAAATTTTTATGGACAGGTTCAACTGTTGGGAAATATATTTATTAGTGCTCCATTATTTGTGTGTAATATTTATTTAAGTTAGTATATTATGTTATATGGTTGTTATATAAAACAACATATAACAATTATTTGTTGGTGAGTTTTAACCACTCACATATATAGAGTGTGGGAGATATTCGTGGGAGAAGTAGTTAAGGCTACCTCCTAAAATATAGGAATTATATGTCCTATATATATGCAAATGAATCTGCACATCAAGATATAGAGAAGTAATATAATAATTCTGTGTATTGTTTCCAATGTAAATCTGATTCAGAGTTTTCATTTGGCATCAGTGCAGGATTTAGCCCTGAGAGTCTTGTACAAGAGTTTTAGGAGAGTTTAGAAATTTTCATCTCACTGAGCATACTCTCACCTGTTATGAACATATTGAAGGAACTCATAAAGGATCCGAAGGCATCTGGTATAATTTTTTGCAAGAATCTACCTGAGAGACGTGTCTAAGCCAAAATTGGTTGACTGAGGTTGATGAATATAATAGAAGGGGAAGATCCATTTGCGTGAGGTGTACGTGTAGCAGAATTTCCCTTTGCCATGACTTTAATCCTTTATCTTACGTCACCACTCAGCTCTCTTCATCCATCTATTTGGTGACAAAAGGTGGCTTTGGCATCGATTCACTGTACATGATTTGCAGAATACAGTCCAAGCTTTGAGTAATCTACTGAATCAACTATGCTAATTCGACCTCCTTCAGACCTGCACCTCAAGTTGCATCATTCAATTAACATTGAATCGACTTCAAGCTTGTGGATTTCTTGTGGAGGATTATTTCTGTGTGGGCACCACTATAAGTTGTTATTTCTAGATTTATGCAGTGACAGTCAGTCATGACCAGTAACGTCATTCAAAACCGTCTGCAATAAAGTGAGGCACATCTGCTATAGCCTGTACTTCTGCGTATGGTATTGTCGATCCGTGGTTATGCTGTGTGAAGAGGCATCTAGATACTTGTCTTCGATCTCTTCCTCGAATTTGGTTTTGCTCAGGATTTTCTGTCAATAGTTTGTGACAGTCCTCAAGTACATATATATCTCCATCTCGCAAATCCTGCCAGACACGGATCCTCCATTATTTTGCCATGGCCGTGTGGAGGCATGTTATTGGAGGGGATAAGAGTCTTTGATAGACTCATATAGTTACCTGGATCGTGGTATTCCTTCTTTGATTTTGCCATCAAGTGCGTCAGCTATGTATTCATGCCCATCAAGACAAGGTTTATTTGCATATATGAGTTTGTGAGTTATTAGCTCAATCACTGTTGTCAGTCCAATCTAGTCGTGTCAAGAAAACAAAGTCTAAATTTGTTAGGTCTTTCTCAAGTTCAAAGTCTTGCAGTATATATAGTATTTTTTTTTATTTTTTTTTTATAACTCAAGGGTTATGTATTTGTAATTATTTGTTACAAAGCAAACAAAATTTGTCTATAGGTTTTTGGTTAATACTTTGTTATTATTATTTTGTCTAGTCTGTGTGTTACAAAATAGTATAAAGATTTGTAATTGTCTTTCATTACAAATCTTATATTCGTTTTGGGTCATCTCATTAATATATATATTTGGGTGTCAAGTATCATTATATATACATATATGTAAGAATAGTCATTTTTTGTGTCCATCAAAGTGTCAAGTTTCAATAGTTTAAGTTGTATTGTTATGTTGTTCATGTATAGTTGTCTTGTGGAGTGGAACATTGTAAAAATTGTAAAAATAAATTAAAAATTGCCTCACTTTTAGCCGGACACATTATCGGTGGAATACAACGTCCGAGTTGTAATTAAGCTCCATGATCAAATCCGGCTGAGTTAGCAGCATTGTACTGGAGGATGGAGGAAAACGGAGGTTGAAGGTCATTCAACGACCTCTCGTTAGTTGCCAACGATGGGGCCGCATATCAGTTTTGGTGACATGTGTGTTTCAGTTTGGTTTCAGTGTGGGCAGTGTGATTTCCGTCGTGTGCCTATTTGCAGTGTTTCTGATTTCAATAAGTGGAAATTTCACATTGAAGGGGGGAACATGATCTAATGTTCCATTTCCATTATGTCAGTTTTTCCTATGTATGTATGAGCAGCATATTTCAACAAAATTTCCTATGTTATTCCCTACAGTGAGATGTGATGAGGGCTGATAATAGTACTTGGCACATCATGATGTGGTTGTAGGTAAACCACTTGAAAACCTTCATTTGTGGTTTGTGGTAAACCAATAGCAAAACCACCATTCTTGGTTGTTGTTAATCCATTCGCAAAACCATCACTTTGTGGTTTGTGGTAAGCCAATTGCAAAACCACCATTCTCGGTTTTTGGTCAACCGTTTGCAAAACCATCCTTGAGGTTTGTGATCATCCTGTGAAAATCACCAGATCATGAGCAGATGCAAGTACAAAGGTAGGTTTTCCCCATGTTCGCACTAAAGGGGGGAATGTTGGGAAATATATTTATTAGTGCTCCATTATTTGTGTGTAATATTTATTTAAGTTAGTATATTATGTTATATGGTTGTTATATAAAACAACATATAACAATTATTTGTTGGTGAGTTTTAACCACTCACGTATATAGAGTGTGAGAGATATTCGTGGGAGAAGTAGTTAAGGCTACCTCCTAAAATATAGGAATTATGTCCTATATATATGTAAATGAATCTGAACATCAAGATATAGAGACAGTAATATAATAATTTTGTGTATTGTTTCCAATGTAAATCTGATTCAGAGTTTTCATCAACAGGGTAGGAAATGGCATCTTGTGAAATGGAAAACATTATGCTTGCCAAAGAACGAAGGGGGTTTGGATTTCAAATCAAGTGTGACGAATAATAAGGCTTTATCTGCAAAATTATATTGGAGACTGTTGCAATGTCCCCATCATTTATGGGCCATCAACATTAGAGGAAAATATGCAGAAGGAATGATGCCGAATAAGTTTATTCGACATTTCTTACCTTCTCGGGGATCTCAGATTTTATCAGTTCTTAAAATTGGTGAAAGAATTATTAAAAAAAAAAAAAAATTTGGAAAATTGGGAAAGGTGACTAGGCTAACTTTTGGATTGATTCATGGGATGGGAACCCAACTTTGATTGAGCGGTATCCGGCTTTTAGAGGTATTATGACTACTCTACATATTAAAGGAAAGAAAAAGGTTGTCCATTATTTGCAGACATCATCTTAGGGGATTGAGTGGATTTCTCCCTCTATGTGGCAGGGCAATTTGTCTATGGCCCAAATTCAATTTTTTCAAACTCTCCTTCAAAACAAAATCCTTCCTCTTTCTTCCAATCCTGATATACTTGCTTGGGGATAATCTTCAGAAGGGAGTTATTCGGTAGCTGAAAACAATAGTAGTTTGGCGGGTATTCAACGTCACCCTTGGAAGGATATTTTTGTTGATCTCTAGTAGCTGACTTTGTAGCCTAAAGTTAGATTCTTTTTCTGGCTTCTTTTATGCAAGAGGATTCTTACTGGAGACAATTTGATGAAGCGAAGTATGGTGGGACCTTTTTGTTGTCCTTTATGCAAAGAAGCGGATCAAACTTTGATACATCATTTTCTCCAGTGCCCTTTTGTTAGATAATGTCCCTATGGAATATTTTGGTTGATTGGTTATCTGTCAATTGGAATCCTTCTATGAACCTCGTGGAAATTTTTAGAGTTTGAAAACGTTGGATTTCTATTTCTCTTATGTTGTGGAATGTGTGGAAGGAGCGGAACAGAGGCATCTTCAAATCTGAAAATAGAGACATTTGGTATGTCAAGGAATTAACTCAAAGCAATATGGTGGAAACTATTGAACATAATGTGAAAACCATGATACACAAGCTTAATTTGCAGGAAAGTAAATTAAAATCTGTTTCTAGTACTAGATTATCAGTGCCCTCAATTATAAGAAAATGGAAACCTCCTCCGTTTGATTTTGTTAAACTTAATACTGATGGAGAAGCAAGAGGTAATTCGGGTCCAACTAGTATTGGAGGGATAGCTCATGATTCAATGGGAACTCCCATTTTTTTCTTTGCTCAACCATTGGGTTACTTCACTAATAATGTGGCTGAAATTTTGGCAATTCAACGAGCTCTCCAGGAAGTAACTAAATTGGGATGTCTTAGAATTATTGTGGAATCTGACACTAAGGTAATTATCCATCTTCTGTCAGCTCAAGAGCAACATAGATCCAAAAATTGGTTAATTGCCAGGATTCAAGATAATATTCAGGTTATTGCTAGACAATTTCAGACCATCTCATATCAACATGTTTCTAGAGATCAAAACAAGGTGGCAGATACTTTGGCAAATTGGGCCTTGGATCATCATAATTTGATCAACTTGGTCCTTTGCCTTTGACATGGTCTCCAGAGAAGCGAAATCAGATTGAAAAGATCCTTCAGTTGCATTCATCGGATGCTTAAGTTGATGCTATGCTCTCTTTTTTCTTTACTATGTTGTTGGAAGTCTAAGGATAGATCATGGAGTATGAGTACCATGGTGTGGCATTGTATTTTTAATAATTTATTTCTAGTAATATAATTTTGGAAATTTTTTTTAAATTAATGATGCCACACAAAATTAAATGAAGTGACTTGAATTGAACAGGCTGCATGGAAAGGGAGCTTACTGATTGATTCAAATGGAAATAATTTTGCATTAAAAGCGATATATCTGTTCGGGGCAGCAGTACTACCTGCACAAGAAAATCCTTGTTACTGGTGGTGCTACTGTGTTGTTCAACACGGATTTTGCATATCCCACAAAATCAAGCTTCCAACCCACAGCCTCCTTATTAGTTATTATCAACACAAGGCTTTACCAGCTCACCTGCCTCAATTCATATGCAATCAAATTTAATTAAACCTTGATATTTGAAAGCAAGTTGATATTTGAAAGAAGGTTGAACGCTGAGGTGGGTATGATGGCATCATGAATCACATATGTGCCAGAGATAGTGGTGTTTTAGTGCTTCGAGCAGTCCTTATATTTGAACCCCTTTAGGCTGTTCTTGACTGAAATTGGTAAGTACAACTGCAGCAAAGGGCTGAGCTGGATTAAAAAAATGCGAGGGAAATGACTTGTCAGGGAAAACTTTAATAAATGCTGTCAAGTTAATAGCAGGTCCCTTGTTTTGAAGATTGATAAAGAACAAAGAAAATGGTGGTAAATCATGTCATAACACAATTATATTATTTTCATTCGTGCACAAACAGATATGACTAAATAATAAAATGCATGTCATCAATTATCTTGCTCAGTAAATTTCACTGAAGAATTTTTTGATAACTACAAGTCTGAATATATCTAGAAGTTGAAGGGAGAAAACAGGGATTAAGATGGAGACTGATGCAGCCAATACTGCACACAAATGTCACTAACAGCAACTCAGTAATCAGCACGGCAGTTATAGATTTAAAGTCTAGGGAGCAGATCAAACACCTGCAGCAGTATACTAGATGAAGTTACAGCAGCTTCATTAAAAACCGTTAATAACTATAAAAAACAGATTAGATCATACTTAGAAGATAACCAAGAAGAAAGGCAGGGAAAAAATAGGAATGGCAGCCATCCAAAAAATCTGCAGAACCAAACATACATATACTCAATATTGTATTCACTAATACAAACTGATACAGTAAACTATAGCCGCTGTTTTGTTTAACCTCACTCTCTACCTTTAACTGTTTTTTTAAATTCCTATATTTTGCAGTCTGCTCCCTAGACTTAAAATCTGTAACTGTTGTGCAGATTACAGAGTTTCTGTAAGTGGCATTTGTATGTGTGAGGAGAGAGAAAGAGGTGCAGAGGAGAAGAGGCTTGCAGTTTAGAGAGTTAAGAAAGGAGCCCCCAGGCACTTGCTCTCAGATCAAAGGAGGAGCTTGTAGTTCATGTTTTGCTGGTTGCAGGTTGGAGGGCACCGGAGGAGCCGCTAGACACTCCCCACCCCAAGCCTTGTCCTGAACTCCTTGCCACAAGCTCACCTTGAGCTTGACTCCCTTTGCAAACCTTGTCGACCTCGAGTCCGACCTCCCAACTCCCACACGCAAGCCAACTCAGTGCACACCCGAGCCCGAACTCGTTCAAGTTCGCCCCACTCCTCGCCAAGCTCTCACTATTCTACCTCAACCAACACCCAAGTTCTACAGACCCGGGCTTCTCCCGAGCCTTCTCTCAAAGCAACCCGAGCTACTTCTAGAACCAACTCAAGATTGGCCTTAGCTTGCCCGACCCAACTTGGCCATGACCGCCAACACGCCTACATCATACCCTAGCCACTTACAAATTCTAACCATCCCCACACTTGACTTGGTTTCCACACAATTCGGTGCATTCAATCCCTCCAACTCGGTGAGCTAGATTGGATTGTGTCAGCATTGGAGATAGAATCCAACTCGGAGGTTAAACCCCTACGCAAAGCAGTGAGCTCCCAGACTCCGTAGACCACACAGCTAGTGAGCTCCTTCCCCTGCAGCGGCTTTCATGCTCCAACGACGAGCTCCTTCCACCCTCAACATCTACCCAGCTCTATCTCCATCGAGTTCTCTTCTCTTTTAGCTCCTATTACGATCTTCCTACAACTCACTCAGCTCCACAATCTCGGTGTCTCCCAACTTGTGTCAGTGGGTATCTACTCAAAAGGAAACCAAACACTAACTCCGCCCACAACATTGGAAGCGAAAACCTGAATCGAGTAAGAGTTATTCTTTTAAAAAAAGAAGTCAATTGTTTAAGACTTAAGAATCAATTTTTCCATATATATGCTCAACAGGCTACATAGCCCAAACTGTGTAAGTGTTTTGCTAAGGCGTTGGGGTGGAGGGAGGTCAAGGGAGGTGTTATGCTGAGGCATTGAGGTAGAGGGAGGTGAAAGGGTCGACCCCCTCTCTCCAACCCACAGCACTTATACTTTTACTCAAAATTTAAAAAATGAGAAATTTTTTTCAAAAAGAGGGGGCAAAATTCTTTTAAAAGGATTGTTTCAAAACAATTAAAAATAAAAAAATCAAGGCACTGGGCCTGAACCCGAGAGCCCATATTCCCCAGGGTTAACACAGCAGCCTTCGGCCATATTTTGATTTTTTTGCAAAAACTATCATGGGGGTATTGAAAGAGGAAAATTCCGCCCAAAACAACCAAAAAAAAAAATCAATTTTTCAGGGAGGGAGCAAATATTTTTCCACATTAGAATATTGTATTGTAATTTTACAAAAAAAAAATTGATATTATTGTAAATTATGCAACAAAACTGCAATTGTGACACACAAATACAAACATGAGATCTCAGATCTCCTGAAGCATTTGGTTTTCATGGTGCCTTTTTGTTCACGTTTATGGGTAAAGTCATCGGGCTTGAACTGCTGCATGTAATGCTTAAAAGTTAATATAGCTACAACAACATTTGTGGCGTCATCCCTTTAAATCGCCAAGAGAAATAAGGTTACCATCACAGGTCACTGAACTATCCCTCCGTTTTCTATTCGCCACAATCGTTAGGCAAAATATTGACGTGTGGTTTCAACCACTAGGTAAAGCGTCATTGATTAGGTAAATCCCTTTTACATACTAAGTACCATGTACCACTCTATTCTCATGTGCATTAATGTCTCTCTCACGTACTGCCATGTATATAGAGTGGACGAGTTTATTCTATGTATTGATGGGTATATCGAAAGGGGCACGTATATCGAGAGGTTTTGTATATCAGACCTGATAGTATGTAGAGAGGGGAACCTTTTGGAATGATAAGGCACCAATCCATCTCCCCCAGTTTGTGCACAACATGGCAAAATGATCCAAAACTCTTCCTATCAAATTCACAACTCCTACTTGGAGACAACTATTCAACATGGAAAACCAAGATTAAAACTTGTTTGGAATATGAGGAAATTTGAAACGTAGTTGATGGCTCTCTTACCCAACATGACATAGATGACGACCAACAACACAAATTTGATCGAGCAACCAGAAAGCAAAGCTCATCATCATATTCAAGTATCGGATGAGATACAACCCCATATCTAGAATGCAAAGACAGTCAATCCAACTTGGGACAAACTCAAGACAGTATACGAAGGACAAAACCAAAGTACCATCCTACATCTCCAAAATCGACTGTACAATCTCAAATTCAAGCCAAATGAGACAGTTGAATCCTTTTTTTAGACATGTTACAACCTTCGTGGCCTTACTCCAAGCATTGTGTGAACCCGTGACAAATACCTCTTTCGTACCCATTGTCTTAAGAGGACTGCCACTCTTATACAAAATGTTGGTGACCACACTGAATATCACAAGACAAAAACCAACCTTTCAACTTGACTTTGTTCCACACAATAATTAGGCACTCAATGCGAAGGATTCTAACTCAGCAATTTTGTGGCACTACAGATATGAACGCGTAAATTTTGGATACGTAGTTTCACTCAAACCAAAATAACATGGTTAGAGGATTGCCAACATTGAAAAAAGATAGATCTCTACTCAAGCTCTCTACCAGGAAAGTAACATTGGGCACAATTGCCAAATAATCCCTATAGAATTATAGACAAATTAGACCTGGTTCATATCGATCTTTGTGGAAGTATGACTGAAACCTACTGACTATCAGTATTTTCAGCTCTTTGTTGACGACTATTCATCTAAAATGTGAATATACCTGATCAAGGTAAAGTATCGAGCCTTCCAAGCCTTTAAGGGGTTCAAAGTTCTAGTTGAAAATCAAAGTATTTTGCTCAGATCAACAAGGAATTTACCGGTACTGCATTCTCATCCTACTTGAAAAAAAATGGCATTCACCAACAATTGGTTGCACCCTATACTATATATAGCAGAATGGTGTTGTAGAAAGGCAGAACCTCACTATTATGGAAATGGTGTGTTGTATGATCAAGGATGTAGGTTTGAACAAAACATACTGCACAGAAATGACAAAAACTTTAGTATACCTACTAGACAAGACAATGACTTTTCCGCTCAACAACATGACTCCACAAGAAGCATGGTCAAGCAACAAACCGTTAATTGCTCATCTTTGTGTTTTTGGAAGCAAGGCACACATGTTAGTTCCCAAGCAAAAAAGAACAAAATTCGGCAAGTTCGCATCGTACATCTTTCTTGGGTACAGTGAAGATTCTATGGGATGCAAACTATGGGATCGAAAGACAAAAAATCTATATAAGCAGGGATGTTGAGTTTGATGAGAGAATTGCTTCAAGTCTACCTTTCATAGACGTGCATAATACAAAAGATACAGAAAATACTAAAATAGAGCTACGAGCTATTCAAAAGATGAAGAACAGGGTGATAGTAATGATGGGGGTGATGGTGATGATCAAACCCTACAACCGTAGCTCAGGATATGCCCAAGTAGTATACAAACATGATACGATATGCAAATTTGGATGAAGTCCTAGACACATCCACTTCTGGACCAAAGTGCTCATAGCAAAGCTCGAAAAGAGGTCGATTTGGCCATAATGAGCAGAGTTGTTAAATCAAATGAGCCCTCTATGGTTCAAGAAGCCCTTGAGTCAAGACCTTGGAAAGAATACATGGAGGTTGAATACCAATCACTGATGAAGAACAACACATGGCAGCTTGTAGATCTTCCACTAGAGAAGAAGTCAATCGGATGCAAATGTATCTTCGGAACTAAGTACAAGGCAAATGGAAACATTGACAAACACAAGACAAGGCTCGTTGTAAAGGGGTATGCTTAAAAGGCATTGAAAATGAAGAGACATTTTCTCTGCATGCTCAATTCAAATGGAAAATGCACCAAATGGACATGAAAAGTGTCTTTTTAAATGGAGATCTTCAAGAATAAGTCTACATGACTCCACCAAAAGGTTTTTTCACACCAAATCAAGAAACAAATGTGTGTAGACTCATTAAAGCACCATATGGTTTCAAACAAGCACTCTAAACAATAGTACATCAAAATTGATGAGCATCTCATTCACAACAGATTTCAGAGAAGTCCCTACGAACCCAATCTCTACCTCAAAAAGCAGGGGGGAGATGGTGATTGGTGTAGTCTATATCGACGATCTAATAGTCACTGGAAGTTTAGTGAGTATAATTGATGTAGCAAAGCCAAATCTAAAGTGATCATTCAACGTGATTGATCCCGGGCTGCTCCATTATTGTCTTGGACTGGAAGCATGGCAAAAGGAGAAAAACATTTTTGTGACTCAAATGAAGTATGCTAGAACAATGTTCAAGAAATTCATAATGATGGACAACAAACCTATTGCTACACCTATCGAGGCAAGGCAGTTGTCTCAATCAGATCCATCACCCGAAGTGAATATAACTCTCTATCGGCAATTGATTGGTGTCTCATTTACTTGACTTACACTAGGCTAGACATCAACTATGCAGTGAACTATCTCTAAAAATTCATGCAAGATCCACAAGTTAGTCACTGGAAAGCAACGAAGTGGATTCTCGAGTATATCAAAAGTACGATTGACTTTGGCCTAGATACAAGAAGAATGACCAATTCTTCTTGACAGGGTATTCAGATGCAAATCATGCAAGAAATATAGATGACAAGAGGTCCACATTAGGATGTCTTCTCATTGAAGAAAAATGTTGTTTTTCATTTTTTCAATGAAGACCAATATTGTGTTTTAGGAAGAGTTGTCTGCGAAGCAATATGGCTACATTGCATACTTAAAGGTTTGGGTGTTCCACAAAAGCAGCCTATTGTCTTGCATTGTGACAATGAAGGTGTAATCAAACTTGTTTGCATCTAGTATTTCATGAGAACACCAAACATATTGAAGTGCAGGTTCATTTCCTATGCGATTATGTTCAACAGCACAACATCCCACTCCAATTTTGCCCATCAAAAACGTGCAGATGTATTCACCAAATCGCTTGCACGTGAAAAAATTGAGGCATTCATAGAATCTCTCTTGTTCACTTGAGGCAATGCTGAATTAAGGGCAAATGATGGAATTAGGTGTTAATTCATCGTCTCTTGAATAAAGCACTTGTGTTTATAAGCTGATTAGGTTTAGTTCAATCTAGATCAGTTGAGTTGAGATTAGATGGTTAACTGATTGTGTAATCCCGTCATTATCTTTTGGGTGATTTTGTTCACTAATCGTGGACCTGGTCTGATGTTGTAACTCGTGTAAACAGCTGTTCAATATCTATAAATATACCAGTTTGTTATTTGCTAATAGAATGATCAGATTCATTGTTTTGTGCAATCCAGCATCCTGTTTTTATAACAATCTCTACCCTTTTTTCTATATTTCACAGTTTGCTCCCTAGACTTAAAATCTGTAACTTCTGTGCTGAATACTGAGTTGCTGTAAGTGACATTTGTGTACGGTATTTGGCTGCATCAAGGGCTGGCCTAATCGAGGAAAATATTTCGGGCCTTCCTTATCTACCTAGAGTTTTATTGTTATGTGTTCTTCAATGGCATTTAATCTTATTTCATTTTTCCCTGGGTCATGTGTATCAAAATTTGTTTTGAACCTCTTTATGTAGTATGGAGCAAAATTTGTTTGACAAGTTTTTGAAAGGATATCTTATGCGGACTGAAATTCAACCACAGCACAGCTCAAAGTACAAAACTAATTGCAATGGATGTCAATTGTCTGCATCAGCTTGTATCAATGCCCAAAAAGTGGGAAGATGGGAGTCCATGTTGGGGACGGAAATGAGGATAAGGGTGTGTGAGATTTGGGAGGAGGAGAGGGTTATAGATTCAATGAAGCAGCCATAACTGAATCTGTGGGTAGGCTTTCTGAAGCCATACAAGGACGCCAGAATGAAGTTGGAGGTGAATGCATTGAAGAGAGATTTGCATCCTGAATGTCTAACTATTTTGGTTGACTATTTTGAGAAAGACTTGCAAAATATTTCTGAAGCTGCCCCAAGAAGTGTCAGCTGGATTGTTGCTATAATGAAGTCTAGCAGCTTTATCAAAAGGGAAAAACGAGGCAAGGTAATGAAAACAATTTGAACTTGGCCAAATTCTGTCAAGAATTTGTAGACTAAATCCGTGTCACCAGATTAGCAGCAACAATTGTGTACACAGTTTAAAAATACAACACACAGTTCATGAAGTTGCATATCAGAGTTGATATAGGTCAAAATGGCACCAAACATATAGTATCCAATGAATGGCCTTTTCTTCCAACTATAAGATGAGTTGACCATGGTAATGATTCACTATGTTAATGGAGTTCTTCAAAATGCTTTTGAAGCTTAAGAAAAATGAAACAGATGGAAGGTAAGGAAATGACTAAGAGAGGTAGCAATGCTCAGTTTAGAAGAAGAGGGAGCACACCCACAACATCAAGAAGAAATCATTGATACTTAAGAGAAGAAGTTACCAATAAAGACACAAGACCTGAACCTAGAGTATATTGTGGGTACAGAGAAAGAGTAACTGAAAAAAAATATCAGAGGTTTTACACAGCTTCCAATGTGTTAATATTTGTATCAATATGAAGTCATACATTGTCCTCTTAGTCCAGACAATCAGAACGATAACATTATTGTCCAAGAGGAAGAACTACCAACTACTGGCATCAAAGTAATGATTGAAGAGAACCAAGCATGCTTCAAAGAATACTAGTGACGGGGTTAATAGACAATTTCAAGCCACACATTGGAG
Organism: Taxus chinensis; assembly: GCA_019776745.2. Taxonomy (NCBI): domain Eukaryota; kingdom Viridiplantae; phylum Streptophyta; class Pinopsida; order Cupressales; family Taxaceae; genus Taxus; species Taxus chinensis. Next base: position 687,776,872 of record CM034149.1, on the reverse strand, counting down.
GAAGATAAATGTATTCAAGATAAAGTGTTCTGTTTTCCAAAACCAAATCCATATAGGATATCTTGCTGCAAAGAGTTCACAATTCACTGGTTATATCAGTTTCTTTGCCTCTTTAAAGTTTAAGCATTTGGCCTTATGAGGAGGACTTAAAGTATTAAGTGATATAATTCCTACAGATGCTCATCACTTATTTCTAGCAAGTGCATGGTAATACAATGAGAATGCCATACATGATGGAACAACAAACACTTCAGGAGGTGTTTATGAGGTAATGGCATAATTGTGATAAGGTTTCAATCACTTAGGAATGAACCTGGTTAAAAGGGTTTTACCATCTTAATAGAATTGTCCTGGTGTTTACCTCCTTCACATGGTATTAACTGTAAGATTGATCCCAGTCTGGGTGCTAGCTTTTCAAACCAAGCTGCCAACAGATTAACTCAAGAAGATGAAAAAACAAGGTGATAAATCGTAAAGAGTTATTGAAAATCTTTAATAGACTGACGGGCTCTTTATCAGCCAATAAAAACGAAGAAGGGGTTGTATGTGAATTCTAGAATGGTACAAAATATTATAATAAAACACTGATACATATTGAAAAGAATGGTTAGAGAGAGTATGAATGTGTGTTCCACAGCAAGTGTTTTCTTATATGGACTGAGGTTTAGCTAGAGGTGAAGTTGAAATTATTATACTAATTGCAATAGATCTAAGCTATTTTGCATCAGATCCCTATATTAGCTGTGTTGAAGAGTAACATGTTGAATAGCGAGAAATTTCTATAGACAGACCATTATCTGCAAATAGATAAAACAGATTGTTGTTTAGCTAGGGCTTAGCATTAAACCGAATGTACCTATTAAATCTCCTCGTTACCCACAAATGTTTGTGGCATATAGTGATTTCGTATGCCTCTCACTGTTACAACTTGTAAGCATAATGGGCACTGCATTCATCAAAAAGAAAAAGAAAAAGAAAATTAGTAGTACGAGAGCAAGGATGCCACCTTATATCTTAACCCACTCTATAACATTTTTTTAAGTGAGAGAATCGATTGACACATGGAAATTAGGAGAATACAAACCATTACCTTAGAAGAACCAGTTGCAGACTTTTTAAACCAGTCAGTTATGCATGACCTACCAAAAAAGTGTCCACATGGAAGGGAACTGGAGTTCCACAATTGGAAAATTTACGTTAGTCCTTAAAGGCAATGCCCTCATTACAGGGAAAGATGTGAAACAAAGAGACTTACTAAAATGTAGATACTGTAATCATAACAAAAGGAGATAACTAGAATACTTATAAAAATTACCCAGATAGGCCAAACAAAATGGCAACTGGTGCCTTCATTTCATGATATCTGCTGAGCTACATATAAAGTACTGATGCTAGAGATAAACATGTATGGCTTACCATACATGACTAAACATAGTTTAGGATGGCATGAACATACCACATATTATGTTCCCCTGCTTCACTCCATGCTTCCAAGCAAATAGGGCAATTCAAAGAGTCGTCCATTTCATAAACCTTTAAAACATATCGCCTTTTTCTATAAACTTCTGTATCCACCACTGAATGCTCTACGCTGTTCTCAGGATCAGAACCGCTTTTTTGGTGCAATACTTGCTTCAGCCCGGGAAACTCAGCCAGGCCTTTCAGTGCACTTTTGAGATGGTCAATTTGATTGTAATACTCTAATTGCTGCCTGGTATATTTTAGGTCTTCTGCTATTTTGTCTTTCTCCTTGCATATTTGATTATTGGTCTCATTAGCACACTTCAAGGCTTGTTCCAACCCAGCAGATTTATGGTTAAAAGAGTCTCTGACATACTGTAAGTCCTGGGCCAATTTGTCTTTCTCCTTGTGCATTCGACTATTATTTTCGGCAGCAAATCTCAAATCTTCTGTCAATGCAACTAATAAACTATCGCTGTCTTCCTTAGCACATAAGGAATCTTGTTTTAATGCAGCAAATGATCTCTGCATCTCTTCCAGGGCATCAGATTTTTTTTTTAATTTTTGCTTATAAAATTCTATCTCTTCTTTCGCCTTCACCAAGTCATCTGCTATTTTGTTGTTTTTCTCGGCCAATTGTTGTGTTTCTGCTCTGGCTGTAACACATTGGGCTTGCAAGTCATCGGAACGCCTCTCTTGGTCCTTATAATGTTCTAAACCATTGGCGGCACATTTCCAATCTTGTTGCAATGCAGCATGTTGTGTCTGCAGTGCTTCTAACTGATTACATGTTTGTTCAAATTTTTTACTATAAGATTCCACTTCCTCCTCTGCCCTCCGCAGATCATCTGATATTTTTTTGTTCTTCTTTGCCAAATGTTTTGCTCCTTGATTGGAGGTAACAAATTCAGCTTCCCGGGCCTTGTAGTATTGTAGGTCTTGTTCGTTTTTCTGCTTGTAAGATTCTAGCTCTTCACTCAGCTTCCGCAGATCATCTGTAATTGTCTTCGCCAACGTCTCTGTAATTGATTTGACTATAATAAATTGTTCTCGTCTCTCATCAAACTCCTTACGGTGTTGTTCATCATCAAATTTGAAAACGTGCTCCAATGTAGCATGTTTTCGCCTGTAATATTTTCCTCGCTGTTTGGATTTTTGTAGGTCACCAGTTGATTTCTTTTTTTTCTGAGTGAATTGTTCTTTTCCTGCAAGCTCGGACTCGTCAATACAATTAGGATTTCTGGCAATTAAATCATGGTTCATACCTGCAGAATTTCCCTTTTGTGATTGTGGTTGCTGTTGCCATACCTGTTGGTTTTCCTCTTTGTCTTGCTGTTGCAATACCTGTTGGTTTTCTTCTTTATCAGAGTTGCTGTGATCTTCTTCGTCGTCTGAAGAAAATGCCTTGTGAATGCCAGATGATGGATGGATCATCCGAATGGGAAAATAGTCATCAGAGTCGCTGTGATCGTTTGCTTCTTTTTCTTCTTTAGAAAACACGTTACCGGAGTTGCCGTGATGAATGGCAGCTGATGCAGCTGATAAGGAATTAGTATAACGACCCCAGCTCAGCTGATGGGGCTGAGCTGGGATGGGAAAATAGTGGGGATTGCTCCGCAGACGGAGCTTATAAGGACTTCTCGAGCTTCTCCTCTTCCTCTTCTCTGTCTCTGTCTCTGTCTCTGTCTCTCTCTCTCTCTCTCGAATTTCTCCTGCTATATGTTTCTTTCTTTTCTTTCTGCTCTCGCTTCTTCTTGTCATGTTACAAGCGGTGAACTTGCAAACTATTGAACACTGGAAAGCTTCAGCCGTTGATACAGCATAAAGATGGGGTGATTCCAGTGAGAAAGGATATGATCTTGCGCTTCACGAGGTGTCGCCGTAATTACATCGGTGCGGAGCCCGATATGCGCCGCAGTAATTATCCAGTTGGTAATGGAAGCTAGGGTTAGTAGGTCGGTCTATTGATTCAGTAACGTGTTGTTCTGGATTACTTTCGGGAACATGAACTATGTGGGGAAGCCTCCGACCTGCTGACACCAAAGGAGACTGCGAGGGCCAGGATGGAGCGGTCGACGATGGACGGATGTATGGGAGCCGTCTATTTTGTGGATAGAAATTGGTAAATCTTCCAGACAGAGAAGTGATGGAATGCATGGAAAACAGAGAACCCTGCGTCATGCTCGAAGGAGGGGGGGGCATACTCAGAGCCAAAAATGGAGTACAGTTGCGGGAGTCGTGAGGGGAGGTGGACATGTCTTTGGCATCAACAAGAAAGGGGAAGAATGGCTACCTCCCTAGAAGACAGTACGGTTCAGACCAAGAAAAAATAAAAAACGCCTTGCTTAGGGCTCCGGGAAGGGTTTCGCATTTTATAGTGGGCATTGATCGGTGTAGCTGAAAGGTCAATTTTCAAACCTCATTATCAGTTCTGAGGAAGCCGATTGGCAGAGAAAAGGGTAGTGTAAAAGTTTATAACATGCTGCTCTCACGGATGTGAGGACGTGTGTGGACGAGGTAAAGCGGTTTGCGTCAAGGTTAGTCCTCTGTGGTTGATCCCAGATCTCTTTATCCATGCAAAAAATAATCGATTCAATGCTCTCTCTGCCAGCAACTTAGCTCTATAAAATACATATGTTATAGTTTTGACATGATTAGTTACTTTCAAATTTTGTCTGAGGAGCCGACTATGGGGGGATTCATCCTCTATGTAAGGATGATGATCTTCCACCACCTTCCAGTGCTGTTGTAAATCTAGAGCTCTCTTTAGTTTTATTTTGTTTTGGTTGTTTTAATGGTGTGTTTCTGTTACAACCCTTAGTGTTTTCTGTTTTGTGGCTTGTTATTTATTTAGCTGTTTCCCACTTTTGTGGTTTGTTTCTCTGGTCGTCCTCCTCATTGTAACATTTTTGAATTTTAATATTGTTCAAAAACAAAAGTTGTCTTCATATCCCAATCACCTTGTAGCTTCAGAGCAGTAAGGCTATGTGAGTTTTGATGTAAAATTTGAGCTTGAAAATGTACGGGATTGCTTCAGACCAGTAGCACTAGGTGAGTTTTCAAGTAAACCAGGCTTGAAAATTTGTGGGATTAAGAGGAAGAAGGAATTATACCATGAAGCTGGGTAGGAGTTAACAGTTAAAAATCAATTCCTGCCAGCTGATTAGTACTGAATTCCAAACTCTCACCTTAGCATTGATTTTTTTCCTTTCAGGATTGAAATACCATAGACTCCTTCCTCGCCCACTTCGGGGGAAAAAGAAAAAACAGGGCATAAAAAAAGAACCAAAATTTTAAAATGTTTTGATTGAAATTTTGGCAGAGGTTTTTGTTCATCTTGGTCCTATGATGAAAAACCTCTCACCCAAATTCTCTCTCCAGTCTAACTAATAATTTTGAACTACGGAAATCTGAAGTATGGTATCGTTTCTTGCATCTACCATCGTACAATTTTATTCCTCTCTTCGTGATCTTTCTGTTTGAATTTAGGTTTTATTGTCTATATTTTTTAATACCCTTTTTGTCTTTTATGATGTACATTAGAATCTACATTTCATGAAGGCATTCTTTGTCATCCTTCCATTTGTACAGATTACATTCGTATAAATCAGATAACTTTCTGATTTCATGCTTTCCACCTTTCAAAGCATGTATGGAATTGTGTGATATCACTTACCAGTAAAGGTCATAAAGCACCTACGTATTTTTGTTTTGTTACTGAGGGGTATCTATCCTTACAAATTTGCTGCCTATTTCCATCTGGCTTTGTTCATTGGGTAGGCCTTACCTAGAATTGGATGTGGTAGTCTACTGGATTTAATAACCTGTAAAACTCCGAAATTTTTAACATATTATAACATCTCTGTGGGGATTTGAACTCGGGTTTCCATTATATAAGGCCTGATCATTTGTCACTCGAGCTCATTCCATTCAGGGACTTTGTAATACTACATTGTATAACTACTGTAGGCAATAAAATCCATGACTGCACACTTAATTCCCATCTGCTACTCTTTCCCTTCAACTCTTTGCATAAATATGAGTGTACCAATTTCTCTTGGCCATTACTTGTTCACGTAAGAAATTTCACAGGATGAATTTACCGACAAACTGGTTTTCTGTTTGTATTTATACGCACATGTCCGTGAATTTCAAACTTGGTGTTCTATAGCTAGAGGTGTCTTACTGGTTCTTGCTTCATTATTGTTTAGTGTTACTTGCTTGATTATTATTTCTTTGCTACAGGATAGTTCTTAAAATTGGTTTTATTCTTGCTGCTACCATTTTATTGAATATGTAGCCTGCCATAAGGGTTTTAATTGAATTGAATTGAAAGATTTTAATTAAGTCCATGAGACCAGTAGGTCTATGGGACCAAAAGTTGTATTGATTTGTTTCGTCCAATAGTTGTCAACATAAGCAATTTCAGAGGATGGGCTTCCTACAAACTAGCTCTTTTTTTGGCTTGTATGCTATAAATGTTGGATTCAGCTGTTTGCATTTATAGGCATATTTCCATGAATTTCAAACTACTTGTCCTATTGCTAGAGTTGCCTCAATGACTCTTGCTTCATTTTTGTTTCGTTGCAGATAGATAAAGATTAGAGATACCCAACATGGTGCATATTTTATTCAGTCCTTGTTATAATGATTGGTGTCTTTTTATATCCAGATTTCTATGGGATGATAGTGATTCAAAATTGGTTTTATTGTTGTTGCCGCCATGTTATGGGATAGTTAGCTGTCACAAGGCTTTGTTTGCTTATTCATTTCACATTTCAGGTAGTAAATCAGTGGCTTCATACTGCCCCATTTTATATAGCATACATGGTTTTCAAAATGTCTATTGGCAATTGTTTGTGTCATTTGTCAAATTGATGTTTTCTATTTCTAAAGTTGCTTGGAAATGGAAATGGAAACAAAAACTAGGTCTGAAATATGGAAACACTGATTTTCCAAAATAAATGCATAATACTCATTTTTACACCATTATGTAGCATATTATTTATTTATGCTACCTTTTTTTTAGGTGCACTTAATTGCAGGGAAAAACATTATGAATTAAATTACTATAAAAATCAGGCGCGTTGATAGGCCATGGGTGACTAATAGTCATGCATACCATGTGTCATTATGTGATTGACCCTTGCACACTAGTATTAGGTACAAGTCACACATTTATTGGTCCTATTTTATTTTATTTTATTACTATGACTTTCAATCACAATTATAAGTACTATGACATTTATTAGTACATGCTCATCTATTAGTACTAATTTATCCAAATTATATCTTTAAGTGTTAGCAGAATAAACCATCTAAGAAATAAACATTGTCTTGTGCAGATCTGATCTTGTTGTTTTGCATTACTTTCTTTATGTAGTCTCATGTAAAGTTATTTCCTTTCAGTTTACAGAACTCCACAATTCCATTCAATGCACATTGTTGACTGTTTAATGCAAAGATATAATTGTGATGTTCATGAACTTTAAGATTGCTCATAGAATATGATATTCTTCTTTGTGAATGAAGTGTCTCACTTGCCTTTATCTAGTTGTTGTGTTCATGAACTTTAAGGTTTTTCTGAAAATAACCTTTTTTTTTCTTTATCTCATGGAAAATTCCCTACCATATTGTTTATAAAATTGGTTATTGATTATGTGTTGTTTTTTTGCATTTTTTCCCTTCTACATTTTCATAAATACTTAATTATGTGGGTTAATTTGTCTATCTTAAAACATCTTACTGTTGTATGTGTTGCATGAAAACACTATTTCTTTGCTTTCGATCTTCAACCACGGCATGAAGGGGCAAGCGCCTTCGACAATGGTAGGATTCAGTGTGTGCTGAGGGGTTATTGCCCCTGGGATGCTGCATCGGAACACCCATTATTGGGTGTTAGACTATCCATTGGCAAGGCTTTTAAAGCTGCCTGCCAAAACAAACGACACACCAATATTTGTCTTTGATTCCTTGTTGGTGCTCCGCAACAAAAAAACAATGTGTTTGGCTTCCATTTCTGGCATGGAACTTATCGAGGCTTGCATAACTTCTATAGAATTGATTTTTTACATTTCTATTGCTTTGGGTTGCTTGTGAAATTGCAGCAATGAAGACTCAGAATACAATTGTTCTTCCTCCACACGGTGTGACAATTACCACTCCGCACTTGGAACGGGAAGATGCTTTCAACCGAACAAAGTTTTGGGTCAATGTGCTCCATTGTAGGCAACCGAAACCGGTAAAACCTGTGATCGCTGAATTGGTTAGAGAACGTCTCCGCCTGCATCCTTCCTGCCCTCTTTACCTTTCCAAGTTTCGTACGGCGGGCCCCAACTCGAGGGGATTTGGCCTTGCATATGATCATCCTGAAGATGTTGTACAATACGAACCTGATCACAAACTGAAAAAGATGGGAATAATTGCAGAGGCAATACATGCTGGAGGGAAAAAACCACATCGGGCAAAAAAACTTGCTAATGTCAAGAAGGGAAAAAAGGGAAATGCCAAGAAAAAATGAAAACTAGTACTGGCATGCTCCATTAAACTTTTGTACATAAAAGTAATTTAGGTAGTTATATGCTGCAAACATCTACTATGTGCTCTTTCAGTTGTTCGATCGAAAAAAACATTGTCTTATGTTTTTGATAGCTCTTACTTCCTTAAGTTTGAGACTTGCTTCATTGTACAATTGCCGCTTTGTCAATCTTTTTAATGTGAAAAAACCTTTTGAAAGATACATTTCATAGTTTCTTTTGTTTTGCATTTAACTAGCTTTCCTATCGTCATATTATCCATCTTGTGGCTATATCTTAATAACTTCATATGCTTCTCTTATAACTGTAGCTAGGATGCTATGTGCTATAAGTGCCAATTTTTTGGGCACTGTAAATAAAGTGATTGCTTAAGACTGTCATCAGCAAGAGATATTGAAAGTTTTATGATCAAAATGTTTGACGGGCAGTGCTTGTTTCTGGATTTTTGCCTAGAAGGTTTATACATTTTTAAATTTTAAATACTTGGTGACTCTATGTTCTCCTTTATTTCGTACAGTAGGAACAGAGCATTATCTTGACCAAGATGACAAGGATTTTTTAAACAAATGTATGTTAGTAAGAGTGCATGTTTCTAAATTATTATTATTTATGATCTATCAATCAAATGTGCAGGGTTAATGTTCTGTGAAGGGTTGGGGTTTCGCTATTTGTTCAAATGTTTATATAGGGCTTGAATTTTCTTTTATTTGCTTTCCATTCTCCTTAATTTCATAACATAGGATTGGACTACTTGTTCTTTTGCTCATGTTTTTCCTTATACCGAGACCTTTAGCAACTTAGACAGTAAGTGACATTTTTAGCTCGCTGATCACTTGAAGACCTGTTTCTTGCATATGGTGAAATAGTGTGAGAGCCTTGCGACAATAACCATGTTTTCTGTATTCTGCAATAATTTTTCCATGAGAAACTGTCTCGTCGTTTCACTTGGTCAAACTCTTTACGTACATCTATCAAAACTCTACACTGGACATACATTTAAATATGTTCTTTATGAAAACCAAAATACAAGTCTGCAATAATTTAAAATATGTAATCTTCAGAGACATTGTGTGCACCTGCCTCTGGCAGTGTACTATTGTTTTCGGCTATTCGTATTAGTTGCAAAGCGGTGGGGTGGTGAACTGTTACTGGTGGATTAAATTGTTCTGCCATTATTTCTCCAGAGTCAGATTGCATGTTCCCACAACCTATAATGTATGTTTCCCACATTTTTTATTTCCTTTGCTTTTCATTGGTCCTTCCTTTTCCCTTCATTGCCCGCCGTATATTTTATTATTAGTTTATTTGTTTTGATAGACTCATGTTTGTCTTTGCTATCAACACTTGGATACATGCATTTCTTAATTTTTGTTTCTACAGAAGATAAGTCGGTTCATATGAGACCATTTGCAAATATCTCTATTTGTATTTTAAATTCTCAACTAAGTAAGCAATCTGATTCTTTTATAGACATAACCCCTTTAATCAATATTACATATCTTCAATTATTGCAGACCTGTATTTTCATGAGCATGGTTTCACAAGGAAAGACAGTCCACTCTTTCATTGCTCACAGGTGATACAATTATTCCAACATATAGAAGACATGGTTATCCTAAACTGTTCGACACAATGCCTCAAAAAAATGTAGTATCGTGGACAGTCATGATTGCAAGATATGCCCGAAATGGATTTGTTAAAAATGTGTTATAATTACTTAGAAACATTCATGCAATTACAATTGGTAGATGTAAAGCCAAATTCCACAACCTTTGTCAGCATCCTCCCTGCCTATGCCAAAATGGGAGCTCTAGAACAGGGTGTGGACATCCATGAAAGCATAATGGATAGAGGAATTTTGACTGATGTAGTTGCAACTTCCTGGTAGACATGTATGCAAAATGTGGAAGCATAGACAAGACACATGAACTGTTTTAGTACGTAAAAGAGTGAGAGAATCCCTGTAAAATCCATCTGGTACATATACTGCAATCATGGCAATCCCTGATACAACATCTTTTTCAGGCACTGTTTCAAACAGTTCATGTGCATTAGGTTTGCTTCCACATTTTTTATAGATGTCTACTAGAGCACTTGCAACTACATCTAACAAACCATTAGGCAGTCCCTGATACCACATCATTTTCAGGCATTCTTTCAAACAGTTCATGTGCATTAGGTATCCTTCCACATTTTTCTATTGTTAATCTGTATATTCTAGACTCCGGATTACTCTCCTATAAGAAAAAGGAAAAGAAAAATGCTAGAACTGCCTTAAAGGTTGAATGTGCCTTAAATTTGTTATTGAAAATGGCTGAACTTTATACTGAATTACATTCTGCACCACAAATTCATCTAAGGTAAGTCAAAGTAAATGACCAACCAAGCTCTTACAGTTTATGTCCTACTTTACACTACCTAACAAGAATCTCTATGGACCTTATAAGCCCGATTATAATAGATTTTCAGATACAAGTCAGTAGGAGAACCCTTCCTGAGGGTGGAGGTTCAATCAATCGTATTTTTCAGGGCTATTTTTTTGCTGGTTGACAATTTTTTAACACAAATTTTCAGAAATTTTGATTTACTAGTTTACATAACATGTAAAAGCATTAACTAATTCTTTGTATGGTATATAGGATCCATAGTCCCCTAAAGACGCAGGGTATGTGACCATGGGTACAAGAATGCCATTCTAAATTAGGGTGTGGCTACATTATACATAATATAGTCATCATAAGCTGCTAAAATGGACAGAATACTCACCCATATGCTGCTAACACGATTACCAATTTTCCCTCGAATATTACCCTAATACATGTATTGTATTGCTTAAAATTTCCATGTTACCGTAAGCATTTAGCAAATTATGCATGAATCACCAAAACGCAGCAATAAAACCAAAATTCTCCCACATTTGTCCACATCAAAAAGTGGAAGAGAAATAATTCTGGTCTCTGAGTCCTTTAATAGATCAGAAACCACGTGTAGTTTGAATTAAAATTTATATTATCAAATAACAATAAACTAATTATATATATAATACTACACATTAATATGAGAGTCTACAACCATTTTATATAGTGTCTATTCAACTAAAATAAATTCCAAAATTAAATGTGTATATAAGTGTTTCACATTGATAAAAGTTTCAATACATTATAAAATTGGCATATAATCCTAATTTAAGGTTTATTTGATAATAATATCAAATGTGTAAATATAATTTTTAAGCTTTATTTGATTATAATATCAAATTTGTAAATATAATTTTGAGTAATAATATTAAAAAGGAGTTATTCTTAAGGATGTAATTTCTTTAGTAAGAACCTAAGTTTTGGAACATATGTCACCTCAGATCAGCATGTTCAGGCAAAAAATTGTCTTATTCGGGCACAAAAAAAAAGCTTCAACTTATCACGCCCCAAACCAGATGAGTATTCTTCTTCATAAATAAATGCTCTCAACAAGGTAAACACTATCAGAAATAAAGACTCTCATGAGAAATACATTATTCTTGGTTTTTTGCTATCAAGTCATTCTTATCCCTTGCTTTGCACATAATTGATTTAGATTTTCGGGTGCCTGGGAGCCACCATAGGTCGTGGGTTTTATCCCGCAACGTACATTGTTTTTGAATTTATGGATAATTAGCCACATACTCTAATGTCCCGTTTTTATTGAAATAGAATTTGATGTGACATTTATAATCTTTCACAGTCTAATACATAATTATATTCAAGATAGCATTTTGGAAATATAATATAATGTTTAATAATCAATACTTTCACATAAAATTTCGTAATCATAATGTTATCCAGCTTTAACTCCTTGCTATATGTATTATATTTATAGTTAATTATTTGCATAATTTGTTGCTTAACTAGTTAATTGATTGTTTTATGGGATAAATATTTGTATTTAAATAATTGTGTTATTTAGTATTTAGTTACTATGGGTTTTTTTCATTTCATAGGAGTATACTTAACTTTTTCATGTGTTTGTTAACCCTAAACCCTAAACCCTAAACCTTAAAACAAAATAGAATTATGCCAAAAAAAATACAGTATGTCCCGCAGATTACAATTTTTTTTGCCAAAAAGGGTGTTATATTGTTTATATCAATATTTATCTTTGTATACCTTTTGATCTCGTATGTACTTGTTCTCGTCACACACAGCCTGACGATGTCTATTCTCTTTGCCAGTCCTCGATGTAAACATTTACGATTTTATTAACTTTTCTTTCCAAAAGGTTTAGAAATATTGTAATGCGACTTAGCTCATTGTGCAGAATCGCATTGTGTGTTGGGAACAATCTTGATCATGACTACACCTTTGACATATGGTGGAATCTCTATTTTGATTGAGGGTTGTATAGATACCAAACCAATAGTCCAACTTCTCAACATTTGTCCCCTTCGATCTGCGTTGAACTCTGAACTCCAACATCGCGTGCATCTCTCCGATGGTGTGCACTTTCAAAAAGCTCTTTTGCCCTCAAAGTTTACAGGCCAGGTTGCAGATGGTTGTCTAAAAGATGGAAGCATTGTCTGACTGCACAAAACCCTTTGCAGAATGCTAAAACATGAATTGTAAGCATCCATTTTCCTTTGTACATGGATGCTCCGTTTTCATTTCTTTTATATTCACTAAATTTTTTTCCCTTTTCTTTTTTTTTTCTTTGCAAGGACTGTTCTTGTCTCCGAGATGGAAGTTGTGACAAAAACACATCCTAAAATTGGTGCTCCCACTCTTGTTCCCGCCCATGTCATTTGCGCGGAAAGCAATCAACTACTGATACAAATCATGGAGATGACAAAATTTGGTTCCGCAAACACCTCCACAAAAGAAAGTTGTCCTCCCTGCCAATTCAAGGTTGCCTCTAAAAATCAGTGCCTTGAATACAACCTTGCGTACGTGGTCTATTGAAGGGCGTGCCCTTGGGAAAACATCACTCAAGGAATATGCAAATGCAAATGGCACTGGCTCATATTTCACCTTTGACTTTGTGGATGATGAAGGTGGGGAAATACGTGTTACATGCTTCAACGAAATTGCGGAAGTTTTTTTGAAGAAATTGAGGCTGGAAAGTTATACACCATCGCAAATGGAAGGATAGGGAATGCAAAACCAGGTTATAACCACCTTAACAATGAATTTGAGATATTCCTGCAAGCTTCTTCCACTATCTCTCCGCTGCTTGTCAATAACGCCATAATTCCTTTGCATAACTTTCACCTCATAGAAATCAAAGATATACCTGCAAAACCTGTTGGTTCCTTCATTGATGTTATTGGCATTGTTTTAGCAATCTCTCCTTGCTCCACTATTCGCAGGCGGGATTCCAGTGAAACTATACGGAGAAGCTTGCAACTGAAGGACATGTCAGGATTTAGTGTTACTGTAACTTTATGGGGCCAACATTTACAGGATCTTGCCCAAGAACTTGAGGAGCTCCTTTCTATTCCTCAACTCCCAGTGTTGGCTTTAAAAGTGGCTTGCATTTCGAGTTTCAATGGTACTTCCATAGACACTGTCTCCAGCACAAAATGGTTTGTCAATCCTCAGATTCCTGAATCGAAAATGCTGCAAGATTGGGTTGCCTCTGAAAATTACACTGTTTATACTCCCTCTGTAACGAACAAATTTCTAGGTCCTCCACAAAGCTTAAAACCAGTGGCAACAATTGCAGAAATACTTCACATGGGCAATACAGTCAACAATGAATGGGCTACGCTTACAGCTACAATTACAAACATCGCAATGGATAACTTCTACTACATGGCTTGCCCCCTTGCAATTGGTGAGAAACAATGCCGAAAGAAAGTGAAACCGACAAACAATGGCTCGTGGTTTTGTGTAAGTTGTAACTCTCATGTGCATCAGTGTGACTATAGGTATGCTCTCTGTATAGACTTGCAAGATGGATCAGGAGAGCTACAATCGGTTACAACATTTGACACAGCTACTGAAGCAATCATGGGTGTCACAGCAACAGATCTCCAACTATTGTGCATAGATGACGAGGCTACAACAGAAATTGCAAACCAGATAATTGGCCATGACTACAAATTCACTCTCTTTGTGAAAAAAGAAACTTTCCATGGAAATACACAGCTGAAATGTGTTGTACTTGATTCCGTTAAATTGGAGGATTCCAAAGTTGTTTCTTGACTTTGCCCTTCCTTTCCACCATAACACTTTCCTATATTTCTGTTTCTTCGTTCTTTGTTCATATTTCCTGTGTAATATGGTTTTGTCCGCAAATACATTTCTACTATGCTTTTCTCCGCATGTTCCAATGGACTATAACTATAATAGTTTTCCATTTAATGTTTGTAAATATTGCTTTGCATGTGCGTCTTTATCGCAAAGACACCTTTTTTGTAGTTGATACAAATGTATGGTCCAATACGTATATATATATATATATATATAGTTTATGCTTACATTATGCCACTCTTTATTCATTTCTTGAATGTTTACCTATGTTTCACACGAACTTCTTACTTATTTCTACCTTCTTCCTTCTTAATACCTATGTACAAAAACAAATTAACACATATCTCTATGCTTTTTCCTAATCAATAACTCCATACAGACACTTGTATTTCTTCCTTTACTTCCTTAAAAATATATGCAAAACAAATTATTTTCCTTTTGCTCTTTTGCCTTTAGCTACACAAATATAAAACATTTAGAGCAAGATAAACATCTAGTAAATGTTTTTGCATTCATTTCCCCTTATTCACATACATAATTTATTACTCTTCAAATCTTCTCTTATGCCATGATTTTGTATGCGGTCTGTGCAGGTCATTGTTTTATGCACAATGCCTACCCTAGAACAACAAGAAAGAAGAAGAGCTATTTATGCCTTGCACAAAAAAGAAATCAATGCTTCCCGTCGCGAACGCTATCGCCAGCTCCGACAAATGCCAACAAATTCTTCCGCTCTCCAAACTGTTGTGTTCCCCCTTCCATGTCTTCCCCTGCTACTTTCCCCTCCGCACCAAAAAATCTCCTTCCCCTCTTGGCATTAATGACACCACTTGTGTCAGACCTTGCCTTCATCATACCCGCAACATCGATTTGTAACCCTCTCCATTCCTAGAGAGCCCTCCATCTTCTTCAGCCCGATACTTTGCTCCTTCCAATATTTCACCCTTCACATTTCATTCAGGCCGTCACCCGGAACTAGACACGTTCGCTTCTCCTTCTCTCACCGAACTACCTCTTTCGTATTCTTCGGCACTACCATCGCCTTCCTACCAAACTCATCATAGAAGTCCCGCCCAAGATTCCACCCCCCCATTCCACTCCACAGAACTTTTTGTGCGTCCCCTTCTTGGACGGATGCCCAGCGCAGATTCTGCCGAAGACTGGATCTTTTATCGAACATTCACACCTGCTCAATTTGTCTTGAGAACTACCCAGGCATAAATACTAGCTTCCATGAAGGGAAACACATGTGCACTAGGTGCAAGTCCGAAAGAAGTGGACATCGCTTCTCATCTTGGAACAATATGGATCCTGGCCCGCAACCTTCCATTCTCAAATCTTTAACCCAAGTCGAAGAAATGTTGATTTCTCGCGTTAATCCTGTTTTGCAAGTCACACAAGTGCGTGGGGGACAATACAAATATTCAGGGCACATAATAAGTTTCCCACAAAACATTTCTTCCATTGCCAAATATCTTCCTCGTCGGCTAGGAGATTTGGATCTCTTGTTGGTACAAAAAACTGGAAAACAACAAACGAAATATGACTTCTATGTAAGTAGGTCCCGTGTTTGGGAAGCGCTTCAATATAAAATTCTCCATGACCCCTACTATAAAGATGTTCTTATTGATAGTGAGGCTCTTTCCTCTCTTCCATAGGAACCAACAAACATATCCTCCTCCCTTAACTCTGTTCCTATTGACCTTCCAGCCTCTCGCTTCTCTGAACCGCACGATAATGGCAACCCTCCTTCCAACCCTGACGAGTTTCCCGAGGAGACATCCTCATTTGTTCCTTCAGACCCAAACACTAGCATGGAAGAGGAGTTGATCATTCGATACCTACTTTCAAATGGTCAGCCTGCGCCCTACAACCTGCCTTGGCCTGAAGTCAGAAACACTCCAATTAATGAATACACCACAGAGGGCCTTTTCTCAATGGCTTTTCCATGTTTGTTTCCAACTGGTGCAACATTTTTTAAACAACCACACATGAAGGATGTTCAAATGCATGAATATGCCCTCCACCTAATGCAGTACCATGATGATCATTTTGGGTCACACCCCAGGTTCCGGTACTTCTTGCTTAACCTTATTATGAGACATAGGAGCCAATCTACAGCTGCAGTATTCATGAGGTTGAACATTGAACATGGTATCCCCCCTACTATAGGACAACTACGAAACACCTGCATGATTTCCCTGATGATTTCCTTCCACAAAGTTTAATGAGATTCGCAACCAGCTTGCGCGGGACACGAACATTTTGGTCAAAGAGCAGAGGGGAAGTCTCTGACATGATTGAGCAATTGGGTGCACCTACACTCTTCTTCACTCTAAGTGCAGCTGACACAAAATGGCCAGACCTACATAGCATCATGCCAGGTTTGTCTCCTATTGAGGCCCGTGTAGCACAACACTAGAGGACCATGAACATTGTTAACCACCCTCATCGTGTCGCTGCTTACTTACATCAAAGATTCACCATATTCTATGAGGAAGTGTTACAGAAACATCTTCGTGCCAAAGACTACTGGTACAGGTAAAATTCTTCAATGCTTTATGCTTTTCACTTACTTGAATACAAAATGATTTACCTTCCTTTACCGCAGGTATGAATGGCAACATAGAGGTTCAGCTCATGTTCATGGTTTTCTATGGCTTGAGGATGCTCCAAATGTTGATCGCATCGACTGGTCAAATAATGAATCTGTCAATAGAGCGCAACAATACTTTGATATCTACATATCTGCATGGAATATGCACCCTGCTTCCGTTCACTCAGAATTTTTTCATAGGAATATTCAAGATGATCCTTGCCTTTTAGATTCATCTCAGATTCTTGCAGTTTCACCGTTGCAGGATTTGGAGGAGCTAATAAATCGTGTTCAGTGCCACACGAAGTGCTCCAAGAATACTTGCCTTCGAAAAAAAAATGTGACCGGCTCCAGTGTCGATACAACGCACCTTGGGAGAATAGAGCTACTTCTTTATTGTTTGTTGATGAAAGTGCTTCAGTTAAATACCTCCCTTCAAGGAATGATGATAGATTGAACACACACAATCCAGCAATGTTATCCATATGGAGAGCCAATATAGATTGTCAACCTGTTCTATCTCGCCATGTTGTCCTTAAATACATTGCTAAGTATGCTTCCAAAGCAGAACAAAGATCAGAAACATACCACCATATGCTTTCTAGATTGTCGACAGGTTTAGATCCTGATCTTCCTGCACATTTAGCCATAAAAAAAATGTTAACTGAGAGTGTAGTTGAACATGACATTAGCGCACAAGAAACATGCCACATGCTCCTCAAATTGCCACTTGTAATGTGTAGTCGCATTTTTGTGACGCTAAATGTAGGCAGAAAAATCATAAGGAAATTAGCTGAAGTAGAGTGTGAAGATGCAGAAACATCCCTGCTTTTAGATGCATACAGGGTCCGACCTTCATACATGGAAAGCCTTCCACTCATTGAAGTTGCACGCGATTGGAGTTACAGCAAATACCGCAAGCACGATAGGTGGAAAAGTCGTACCCAACCAGCTATTGTTCGGGTGTTCCCCAAATTTCAATGCATTCCATCTAAGGACTCCCCCTCTTTTGAACTTTTTTGTTGGTCTGAGCTCCTTCTATACAAACCTTTCCGCAACATTTCTAATGATATTGGTTCAACACCTCAACAAACCATTTCTAATTGGAGCTTGTTTAGACACAATTATCGGCCTTGGCATATTGCTCAACGTGAATCTAATGCGCCCCACACCTCCGACAGTGACACTGAGTCCGAGGTCGAGCTCCCCCTTCCAGTTGAACAATTGTACGATTGGCAACATTTGGCTCGACTCCACCCCAGTAGCACTTCATTCCTTGATAACTTGCAAATGCTTGGACTTCATGAATTTGACACCCTTCACAATTGGAGTGCACATCATATTCCATTTGCTCTGCAATCTCTTGGTGCCACTTTCATTGAAGATACTAAGGTGAACCATCTTTCAGCTTCCTTCGTGGACAAGTTTGACCCTCCAACTTCTGGGTTATCTCCAGAACAACAACAAGCTTTCAACATAATTAATCAACACTTCACGCATAGATCCAGCCTTCCTCCACTGAGACTTATTATACAAGGCACTGCAGGTACAGGTAAATCATTCCTCATCAACATTTTAAAGTCTTCATTTGCCTCTTCCTCCAGTGAAGGCCTTTCCCCTCTCCTTTTGCTCGCCCCAACAGGAGTTGCTGCATTCAACATTTCTGCTTCTACGATACACTCAAGCCTCTCAGATTCCCATTAAAGAGCTCAAACCCTTAGAGGGCCAAGCTTTATCGTCTCTTCAAGACTCACTCAAACACATCAAATACATTTTAATCGATGAAATGAGTTTCGTCGGTCCAAAGCTTCTTTCCAGAATTGACTTCCGTCTTAGGGAGGCTTTCCCGCACTTCAAAGACTCAACATTTGGAGGTAGATCTATGATCCTTGTCAGAGACCTTGGTCAACTTCCTCTAGTTATGGACATTCCACTTTATGCAAGCAAGTCTTACGGAGCTACCCTCTGGCGCGAATTCAACATATCAGTCTCCCTTCATTCAATCTTCAGGCAACAAGGCTCTGAACCTGCACAGACATCATTCCGGGAATTGCTGCTTAACATTCATAACGCCATCCCTCTAATCCAAGACTGGGAAGCTCTTATGTCAAGATCTGATTCCTCCCTGTCCGAACAAGAAAGGATTGAGTTTAAAGAAGGCCCTCATCTTTTTTCTCAGAATGACCTTGTGGACTCCCACAACCTTTTTATGTTGAAGTCCCTTAACTCTCCTATAGCCAGATCTATTGCCGAAAAGACAAGACGTTCTGCATCAGGCGATACTGAGGATGATCAATTGAAGCCCAAGGTTCTTCTCTGCATCAATCAAAAAGTAATGCTTTCCACAAACTTGTGGGTTGAGAAGGGTCTCGTCAACGGTGCTACTGGTTCTATCATCAACATAATCTATGGAATATCCTCCGGCCCTCCGAACCTACCTCTATTTGTTATCATCAAATTTGATCGTTACACAGGACCTCCCTGGGATTCAAACAACCCCTTGCATGTTCCTATTCCTCCCATTTCTAGAGGAGGCCGCAGACAACTACCGCTCAAAATGGCTTGGGCTTTTTCTATCCACAAATCTCAAGGGCTTACACTACAACTTGCTATAGTGGACATTGGCAGCACTGAAAGACAAGGCCTTACATTCACTGCTATCTCAAGGGTTCTGTCTCTCTGTTCCCTTTGTATTTCTCCAGCTTTCTCTTTCTCCCGTTACTCTCGCATGTCCTCCACTCCCCTTCTGTAGTCCAGGCTCCAAGAGGAATGTCACCTTCGCTCCCTTCCATCTTCTCTGGCTCTCCCCATAAATCCTTCTTCTTAGCTCCTTCCACCTCTCGTGGGGGTGCATTCCCATTCCGTCTTGCTATCACTCTTGCCTGTATATATCTCTTGCTTTTTGTTTCGATAACAACTTATGGCTCATATTTCTGTTTCTTGTATCTAATTCATTCAACTTAGTTGGTCTACGTTATTTTGCTCACACTTTCTATTTTTCTTGCATCCAACCGCTCTTTCGACGTTTTCATCGCACACCAATTCTAATTACTTGTCCGTGAATTGTGATTCCCTGTGGCAAAGCTGCCAACTGTGCACATGCTGGAATAACACTAGCAAATGTAAATTCAACAGGTTGTAGACCTAAATTTTTCATCAGGTGAAAGAATTTCAAAGCGTTCTCTGCAAATCCATGTTTAGCATAAGCTGAAATGAGAACAATCCATGAAAAGGCGTTTCGATTTGGCATTTGATGAAAAACTTTGTGAGCACACTCGAGGCTGGCACATAAGATAGTAGTCCCAAAACTAGCATATTTTCTGCACCATCCAATGAGAATGCCAAAATATTCATAAGTTAAACAAGCAATGCAGGAGAGTAACACATATCTACATGACACATAATAATTACTTTTGACTTGGCTTGTAAATGGCTTTTATCCTTTTCCCTTTCTTGGATCTTTTCCTCTAGTTTTTAGTAGAATTGAACAATTGTATGGAGATGGAACAATCATCAACATAGTCCTTTACATCAAACCCAAAAGTATGAAAGATACCATTTAAGTGATAATAGCATAAACCATATGTATACTAAAAGATGCAGACAAGAGCGCTACCTCTTTACGTTTCTCAGCTCGCTCGTTACATCTAAAATTGAAACCAGATACAGAAGAAGCACTACCTGGTCTTGCTTTAGAACTTAAGTTGGTTGTAGTCCTAGAAATAGTCAAAGATTGTGTATACAACATGTGTCATAGTATGGAACGTAGAAAAGAAAATTGCATTATTGATAGAGATAACATACAAGATTACTAAAAAGGTTATCAACTAAATAATAATTGAATATGTGTTCCAATGCTTTACTTATATTCCACTTAAAAAGATACGATGAGGTAACAGATTGAGCATCTTCATCATCTTTCGTTGCATCCGCTTGCTTCACTTCCCCTTGCTTCAAAGGCTTGTCATTTTGGAAATGTGTACTGTGCATAGAAAATGAATAAGTTTTCGATATACAAAAAGATTATCGGCATTAGGATCAAACTTATTCAAATTTGACAATGTCAACTAAATTCATATATACATATAACCAGCATTAGCCATAAGAAGATATGAATCACTTACTTCATACTTCTTTTTGAGTGTAAAAGAGATTTGGTTGATGTTGTTGATGCAGGCTTTACAACAGACTGCTCAAGCGAAACAAGGAAACTCCTTTTATTTAAGGCAAAAAAAAAGCTAAAACTGGACATATTCTGAGAACAGAAAGCAAAGATCCCGGATACACACTAGACCTACTATCCTTAACATCATCACTCATTGTGGCCTTAAATATTCCATTTAAAATACATGACTAAAAAAAATAAAATTAGGAGATCAAGGAAGCTAATGCATATGATTATATTACCTCTTGTTTTTTGATAGTTAAGGATGCTACAGCACCACCTGCACTCATGCGTTTGGGTGTGTTACCATCAGCATTTTACATTCTAGTGAAATCTCTCTTATTAGTTGCCAATGTAAATGGTTGTGGAACAGTGCAATTTGTGAGGGAATTTACAAGGTTAGCAGGCGAGGGAAGTACACCGTTGAACAGATGAACAGATGCAACGTCGAGCCACATAAAAGTGACCAAGGGTGCATCATACATAGTGATTGCATTAACTGCATTGCAGTACACCTCCTGAGGACATCCACCTTTCCCCTCAACAGTCTTTGTTCATGTTCGATAAGGAGTAACTAGTAGAGTCTGGGGTTCTTTAACTGTTATAATCTACTTTGGAAACATTCCCTACGTCTGTTGATATCTTTTAATAGTATGCAAAGGGCCATTTGATTTTCTTCGCCAGGAATTCTTTTCCCTTTTTGTAACTTTTATTGAGCTCATATAGATTTGACTTTTTCATCATTATCCCCACACACTCTAAGCTAAACTAAGAAAGCTGCACAAAGTATGGTGCAAAAGAAACAATAGATAGCAAAACATTCTGTCAATTAAAGTGGAAATCATAGCATATAATTTAAAGTCTTTCTGTCCATTGCATATCTAAGTTTCATGATTGATGATATCGTCCTCCTCATTTACAATCTAATAATCTATTAATTCAACTCCAAAATTAACTAATTAGCCAGCCAGCAGATTTCTATTTTCTCTTGTCTTTTAATTTATATTAAAAAAATTGGATGACATATGATTTTCTCACTTAAGTGGAAACCATAATCTCCAACTACATAAACCTTTGATAACATACACTGCCAAAAAGAGTCCCCCTCTGGTCCATACTTCAACAAGTTTGAGACGAATAATTAACCCAGAAATTTGGCTTCATTGCATCTCCTTATTGAACACTGCAGTTCACAATATTTTCCTTTTAGAATCCTAAACAACTTTTCCTTCTGCTTCCCACGACTGTTCTAAGATGCCCTTTTTAATTAAATAAATTATGAGAAATACCATCCATTTTGGCTTTGTAATGGTCTCCTCGGGACCGTACTTTAAAGGGATAGCGGATCGAATATTATAGAAAAGGAAAGTTTCTTGTTTCACATTAGATAGCTTGACAACTAGGGTTTGTACTGAAAGTCATGTCGAGCTGAAATGACTCAAGATTGTTCCTCTTTTTGCAAAGGGGTCAATTGTTTGTTGTTCTGTTGCAAGTTTACTTAGGTATGCATTTATGTCTTCGTCAGTTATCCATAAGTGTTGGACTTGGTCGAATTAAGTGTTTTTGGGGTGTTTAAGTGTATTCATGGAGGTTGTATTTGTCAGGTGCATTATAAGTGCCTCAGTTGCATTAAGTGTTGGCATTGGAAGACTAAATTTTATACTTTACAACCTTTATCCTATCCTAAGTGGAAGATATCCCTGCAACAAAGATGGTTGACCTCGAGTTTGAAAGGGTTTTTTGTGTTTTTAGTCAGACAGTCCCTTTCTCAGGTCCAAGGGAAAACTTTCAGCAATTTGTGTATGGGCAATGATCAGGCTCTTCCTTGATTAATGCTTTATATATGCAATATAAGATATCCATACATGCTACACTCTCCATCTCTTAACCTAGATGCAAATTGGTGTTGTTGGTTTCATAAGATTGCCGTACTAAGTATTAAAATGACCTGAAAGACTTGGTATTAAACTCATTCCAATTACAATGTCAGGATTTCTAATCTTTTACTTATTATATGCACCGGGCATATGATATCTTCAAGAATCAAGAGATATAGTTTTAAAAAATTTCTAACTCATCGCCTATTAATAAAATTAAAGAAATATTTAGCATAGCAGGAGTCTCTTATACACGAGCACAATCGTATCATAACAGGAGTCTCTTATAGACAAGCACACTCGTATTAAGGATAAAAATTCCTTTTGTATAGCTCTTAATACCTCAAATGCACTCCTTTGTAAATGTAACCTGAATTCCATTATAGAAACAAACTATTAAGTTGTTTTTCATTTCATCTAGTCTTAATTTATGCAGTCCTCTGTAAATGTAACCTGAATTCCATTATAGAAACAAACTATTAAGTTGCTTTTCATTTCATCTAGTCTTAACTTTTTGACACAAGTTATGAAGAAGGATACCTTGTAGCATGCAAGCGAGCAATAGCGTACATTGCAGCATGGACAAGTATACTGTGAAAATTGTTTCTGGCACCTGCACAGGATAAGAGCCATCAAATCATTATTCTTCTTGAAAGAAAATGACAACATAAGTGCACGCCTTAGTGTGCTGTTAGCAAGAGATGTTTTCCTGATGGTTTCTTTGAAGTTAACACACACCAATCAGCTAAAAGATAATGAATCCACAACATACACTCGACAGATCAGTCGTTGCTCGGGCAATGCAAGTGATGTTGACCAGATGAACAGATGCAGCCTCGAGCCACACAAAAGTGACCAAGGCTGCATCATACATAGTGATTGCATTGACTGCATTACAGTACACCTCCTGAGCACATCCGCCTTTCCCTTCAACAGTGACAAATAAATGGGTTCACCAATAGAATCCTGCCAAAATAGAAAAATTAAAGCATGAAACTTTAGTTCAACCCCATTTAAATACAGATGGCACAATCTGATTCTAAATGATACAAATGACTAATTGTTAAGGTGAAGAGAATATCCATGCCTTCGGTAGGATAATAATGCATGGTCTAATAATAATTTTATTATTAATTAAGAATAAAAAATTAATTTTTCGGTCATCAAATTAATTTACGTCGATAGGCATTGCTTACAGCGGGGATTTGTCTGCACTGTTCGGACCAACGGCAACTAGCCCCTTCATGCAAATGCAAGACCATGGATTTGGTAGCAGTCATTGATGCTTTGTGTCTTGTTCATCTTATGTTGCATTACGACATTTTCCTATTCGATGTGATTCCCATAACGGCTTAATAATTGTTGGGAGGGGAGGTTATGTTGGGCCTTATTGGTGGTAGATTTAGGTTTTAATGAAATCATTGTTGTTGGATATGGCTAGAGACGGCTGGACTTTCAAAACATTGGGATTACTTACACGCCATGTGGTCGAGGGTAGGTGATCCAAAACTTAGGGGTTTTAGGATTAAAATAGTAAACAGTAAAACTATCTTTGAAAAGAGATGTATATTGGTATGAAGATTGTGATTACAACAACTATCTCTACAAGGAGATGTGTCTTTCCCTTTCAGGTTACATATACGTAGATACCTAATTGTGGAAATATGAAGAAACAACTAGAAGAATGTGGAAGGTCACTAATCTTGAGGGAGACAAGGTGGTTCATCTTCCATGAATTACATATGCGAAAATTTACCGAAATTACTATTTTTAGAAAACACTACAAAAATTACATTTTGAGGCCTTTAGGAGCGGATTTCGGGAGTCAAAATTTATGTAAAAAATTTATGCATCTCTTCACCATATTCTATGTGTTCCAAGCTTTGCGACACATTTTGACCGGAGCCAAACAGAGCTACAATGCAAAAGTTATGACCCCCGGAAGTTACTCTACTAGAATTGCTTCCTAGATTGTTGTCAGGATCATTCCTTCCTCCTTCAAAAGCAATGGTCCCCATTGTGCCAAGGAGTCCAATCAAGTGTGGGAATTGTTTCTTGATCAAGTATTCAGTGAGCCATTTTCCTTGATGACTGAACTTTCCTTTCTTGATCACTCGATAAAGTTGAATAGGACGTCCTCTAGTGGTCTTGGTGCAAGCGTCCACAATCTAGTCTTCCTTGACCACATAAAATATTTCTAGGTTGAGTTCAGATATGTCCAACTATTATGTTACAACCAAGGTGTCCAACAGAGGCGGGTGATATGGTTTGAGGAGGTCCACATTGAAGATAGGATGAAGACCAAGGTATGGTGGAAGATTCATCTCGAAAGCATTTTCTTCCACTTTCTTGGTGACCGTGTAAAAACCATATCATAGAGGTCAAATTTTCCTTTATGGACATGCAAGTATTCCCTATTAAAGCCCCAACCAGACCTTATCTCCTACCTGAAAATGATGTGGAACCCTGTGTTGGTCATGGCGTTATTTATACTTTGCATTCATCTTCTGTAAAATATCATGGACATGTTGCTGAGTATGTTGAATCTATTCAACGAACCTTGTTTCCTTTTCTAGATCATTTCTTCCATGAGGCATGTATTCCATTGTATGCATCGAGATGCACACATAAATGGGTGTCATAGGTTGGAACCCATA
Organism: Taxus chinensis; assembly: GCA_019776745.2. Taxonomy (NCBI): domain Eukaryota; kingdom Viridiplantae; phylum Streptophyta; class Pinopsida; order Cupressales; family Taxaceae; genus Taxus; species Taxus chinensis. The sequence continues at coordinate 687,751,356 of CM034149.1, read as the reverse complement.
ACAAACTTGAAATAGTCTGTGTTTGGTGGACCTTTGTAGGGCCTGATTATATCCATGTTGTATGTAAGGGAGGACCTCATCCCACATACGTGGGTGTTTGAAGGGATACATACAAAGCATGTGGACAATTAGGCGGTTCACCACCCTTTTATGTTTGTCTGTCTATGGGTGTAAGATTGTGGACTTCATCAACTTAGTGTCCATCATTTCCCATAGGGTGGACCAGAAGATGCTCAAGACCCTGTTATCACTATCGAAAACGATAGACTTGGGTAGCCCAAAAGTGATCCATACATGAATACAAAAAATCTAGCGGTTTCTTCAACATAAATATTTTTTCTTACAAGTAATCCTTATAGCCATTTTATAAAACCGATCAACTACAACAAAAACATAATCATTTCCATGTTTCAAAGTTGGAAAACCTGAGAGGAAGTCCATTGAAATGGAGGCCCAAGGTTTGGTCAGTTCTGACAATGGTGTATATAATCTTTGTTTCTTATTAGCTAGTTTGGCAATTGCACAGGGGGTGTAAGACTTGATGTATTTAACCACATCATTATGTAGATTGGGCAAGTAAAAGTACTTTTGGAGTTATGCTAGTTTTTTTTCCATGCCAAAGTGTCCAACTGTCCTGCTAAAGTGTGCCTCCCATATCATCTTATGTTGCTCAACAGCTGGAACACAAGTGTGTCCCATGCAGCAAAGCAGGTTATCCTGTAGATACAAATTAGGGACATGCTTGCCCCCACAGAGAGCCTAATATGTATTTGAAAAGGCAGGATCTATCTCATACAAAATGCACCAACTAGAAGTCTCATGTCCATAGAGGTTAAGGATAGCTATGAGGGCTGCAATTGGAGGGCGGATCAAGTAATCTGTTGCTGAATTGGCATTTCCCTTCTTATGTTTTATCATCAAGTGGAACTGTTGTAGGTATGTGGCCCACTTCTGGTGTCTCTCATTCCTTAGCTTGCTCTACATCTGAAGAAACTCCAATGGCATGTGGTCTATGTGGATGACAGTCTCCTTCCCTACAATGTAGTGTTTCCATTGCTTGCAGGCTTGGACGATGACATAAAAGTTGCTTATCATATGTTGGGTACTTCTTGACTGTGTCATTAGATGTTTCACTGTGATATGTAATAGAGTGGCCATGTTGCATGATAACAACTCCCATAACATACTTAGATGCATCTGTCATCAATTCGAAAGGTTAATGCAGGTTAGGTAAGGAGATAACAGGGGCCGAGCATAATCTTCCTTTCAAATTTTCAAATGTTCTCTATTGCACCTCACCCCATCAAAATGTTGCCTTGTTTTCTCCTTTAGTTACTTGGTTTATTGACTAAGAAATATGTGAAAATCCCAAGACAAGCCAGCGATAAAAATTGGTAAGACCCAATAAGCTATAGAGTTTTGTAAGAGTCTTTAGAGTAGGCCATTTCTGAATAACCTGGATTTGCTATGGGTCAACATGGACTCCTTCATCTACAACATATCCTAGGTACTGAACCTTCCTCATCCCAAATGTGCATTTTTCTAGATTTTCATACAATATGTGCTTTCAAAGGGTTTGAAGCACTTCTCGAACATGTTGTAGATGTTTCTCCCACGTATGACTATAGATGAGCATATCATATAAGTAGACAACCACGAAGGAGTTAGTGTAGGGTTGTAGGATGTCATCCATCATCCTCGTGAATGTCGTAGGAGCATTAGTTAGACCGAAAGGCATGACCAACCATTCAAATAGACCTTCTTGAGACTTAAATGCAGTATTCCAAACATCTTTGGGCTCAATGGGAATCTGGTGATAGCCAAACTCGAGATCAATTTTGTGAAGAATTTCGCACCATAGAGTTGGTCCAACAAATCATCGATCCTCGGAAGGGCGTAACGATTCTTTGCAGTAATTTTGTTCAAAGCCCGATAGTTAATGCAAAGTCTCCATGTTCCATCTTTCTTTAGTGCTAAGACAATTGGGCTTCCACGGGGTGAATAGCTCCGCCTAATGTGTCCCTTTTGAATCAACTCTTGGAGCTACCTCTTGATCTCATCATTTTCAAGGACTAGCCTACGATACACAAGGATGTTAGGTAAAGAAGAGCCCAAGACCAAATCAATAACATTTCTTACCTCACATTGAAGTGGCACCCCTATGGGTGACTGGAATAGATCATCATACTCAACCATGATTTGGTATATTTGCTTCTTTTGTTGCATTGAATATGTGGTCAAGGTGGCTGCAACAAATTTCTTGGTGTTTTTTGGCTTGATCATTAGGATGATAAACTACTTCGTTTTCTCCACTAGCTTTTTACATTGCTTTGTATTGATGAGGGAAACCCAGTTGGACGGGATGACCTCAGGTATCCGATAACATTGAATCCCAATGTTAATGGTGACCCTTCTAGGTCGTGACTCATAGATTTCATGTCTCTCCCACATGAATGGTTGACCCAAGAGCACATCACAAACATCCAATGGAATAACATCACACATGACTTCATCGTGGAAGGGTTTGATTGCATATGGGAGGATACATTTTTGTGTGACATGGAGATCTCTTTCTAGGTTCAACCACCCGATATTATATGGTTGGGGATGTGGCTTTACATGTAGGTTCATACTTTTCACAATATCAACAAAAATTAGATTCTTTTGACTTCCGCTATCAAGAATAAAATACAAAGGCTTACCCTTTACCCAAAGCTTGGAGTGAAATAGTCTTTCCTTCTCATCCATCTTCTTGACTTGTTAGGTGGAAATGATCACATCTAGTTCAACATCTATAATTTCATCTTCTTCATCTTTGACCTTGGGGTGTGTCACCGGTGGAGGAGTGGGTACTAAAGATTGTGACTCAATTAGTAAGGACTTGATGGCTCGACATTCTTCCTTGGAATGATGATTAGTCTTGTGAAGGTTGCACCACTTCCCTAACTCCTTCTATTTTTTATTTCCTTACGACTCCTTTTGTTTCCAAACTTGAACTCGGGTTTGACCTTCCTTATCATTTTCCCCTTGGTTCTTTGTATTTCTCTTTCTATGATTTTGTTCAATCTTGATCGCAAACTTGTACGCGTTGCTAAGGGTATGAAATTGAAACAGGTCCATGTCCTCCTGTATGTACTATTGTAGGCCACTGTGATATTTGAGGATCTTGTGTTGGTTTGTGTCTTGAATGCCTAATATTACAGACAGAGAATAAAAATTATCAGTATAGTCTTGAATTGAATAGTCCTTACCTTGGCGAAGTTGCTACCACAGTATGTATAGATCATCATAGGCTTCAACATGGTAGTATTCTTCCTTTATGACATCCACAAAATCATCCCATTTGGGTTCCTTTGTGATGCCCAGTTCGTCCCTATTGAGCCTGTTCTTGTAAACCCCCACCAATTTTTGACAAAAAGTGATGATTTCAAGAGAACAAATGTTATCTTCTCTTTATCAATGAATTTATTGACATAAAAGTAGGAGGATAATCGGTCCAACTAGTTTTCTACAGCATCAAAATTTATTTTACCCTAAAAAATAGGAATATCAAAATTTACTTGAACCTTGAAGGGTGTTGGGGCACTAAAGCGCTGACTCGCAAAGGAGTGGACATGATTTCCCATTTGTAGCTGTTGAAGGATCTGGGTGAATTTTTGTAACATTTGATCCTTTTGCTCCATGAGAGCTTCACTCATCATTTTCTTGAGAGAATCATTTGTCCCTGTGTTGTCTTCTGTTTGAGGTCTCCTCCAACGAGCGGTTAAGTATTCTGAAGGATCTTGTGTAGGCCACCCAAGCTTCTTATAGCCCAAACTCATTCTAGGAATCATACACTCTCAAGGAAACTTTACTCCAATGCCACTGATCCAAAACTTAGGGGTTTTGGGATTAAAGTACATAATAACAATTGTCTCAGATGTAAACAGTAAAACTATCTCTAAAAAGAAATGTATATTGCTTAGAAGACTATAATTATTATAGCTATCTCTGCCAAGAGATGCGTCTTTCCCTTTCGGGTCGACATCTAGAAGAATTTGGAAGGTCACAATCTCAAGGGAGATGAGGTGGCTCATCTTCCATGGATTACATATGCGAAAATTTTATGAATTTACTATTTTTAGACAACACTACAAAATTTGCATTTTTATGCCTCGGGAGTGAATTTCAAGGGTCAAACTTTTCCCACTAAAGTTCAGCACCTCTTCACCATATTATACACTTTCCAATATTTTTGGTGCATTTTTAACATATTCAATCAGAGATACGGTGCAAAAGTTATGACTCCCGGAAGCAGGGGTTAAATTTGACGGCCACCTATGCCTGTCAAACATTTTTTCTATGACAGTAAATTTTCAATACTGCCCTTCAAAAATTAAAAAAACTGTTATTTATATCATACTAATAAATAATATACAAGACTATTTCATATTTTTAAAACTATATTTATTATATATTAATATAATTTATATATAAACATATATTAGAAATGACGGTCATATTCTAATTATGCAAGTCATGTGTGACGGTTTTAAAAAAAAAATGCAAGTATTTTACGGCTAAAATCACAAAACACGTCTAAACGGCCGTCAAATTTAACCCTTGATGCCATTGACAAGTCATACGGATGACGTCCGCCTCTCTCTTTGGCCAACATACATTTATAAATTCATGTAGAATACCAAATTCACTTAACGCCAATATCATTTCTAAGTTCATTGCTCCTCGATTGCGACCCAAGATTTTTCTTCTCTTATTTTAAGTCGTAATTTTTTTTATTGGTAAAATTAACAATAAATAATATAAAGTCAGTGGTAATAATGTAGTGGGATCGAAAATTAAATGGAACATTATCGAGAATAAAATTTTACTTGAAAAATTTATATTCTTTTTAATTCTCTTGATGTAGATGGGGGAGACTCTACAAGATCTTCATAATAGGGGGTTTGTCCTTCGTGCTGTCTCTTTAGAGAATCGCTATATTTTTATAGTGATTGTTAGAGGGTTACGAGTAATTAGAAATGAACGGTTGAATGAATTCTAGTTAATGACGTAGATGACTCGTTAAATCAGCCACTAGAATACAAATCCTTTCAGAGATATGATACAAAAAAATCAAATGGATAGAATCATTCTTTGGATGACTTTACCGGAACAGATACCTCCTTCGTAGAAAACACTTAACAAATATATTCCTTCTAAAAAAAATATAACTCCAAAATTACAATGTGTACGGAAAATTGTTTGTTTCCCAATATGAAAATTTAAAATGAAAATCTAATGCATCATAAACTCTCGAGATCTGTTAATGGTAAATCAAGGGGTTTCCAATATGTTTAACATGAATCTGATAGGTCACATTTCGGTAGCTATCGAGTATATATATATATTTATGTGGGGCTGCTATGTTTATTTCTAAATAAAAATTTTCCCCATGAACTTTACCGGATAGCTACGTATACGTTCCTTTAGATTACTGTGTAAACAGCAACTTTTCACTTTCGTTTCCAGTGTGAACCCATATCACCATTATTATTTTCACACGTACAACTAGCAAGCATTTTTTTACCACTTATCCTGTGAAAAGTATATTTTTTTACTGTGTGCACAGGGAAAGCCATCGGTCAGTATGGGACAATGGGAGGTAGGTATTATGGTTTTGTACATCAAATTAATTCCATTCCAGGACAATGGTGTTCATTCGATGTTTACCTCCTCCTTGGATAAGATTAATGTCAAACAAACGATTTACCGAGTCATCATTTGGAATTGATTGTCCATTAATTTGAGATTGCCATATTATTGATGAATGATTTTGGGCTAAATCTATTACATGACAATATTGGTAGATGCAGTTATGCAGAGCGAAAACCATATTGGCCAATGGCGCCGTATACATATGTTTATATTATTATATTGCGAACAGTACATGTTTTCGACTGGGTTGATTTCCTAGTTGCACGAGAATGGAGAAAACTGAGCCGAATTTGTCAAGACATCAATCACAAATTGCAGTACGAAAAATAGAAATACTTGAAAAAGATATGACTCAGTAAGTACATACAAGTAATATATACCTGTTGGACTTGGGCAGATCTGCATGAAGAACATGAACAGTGTAAAGAAATCAGGGCATCGAACATCTACCACAATCTATGGTACATTCCGCATTGAGATACATCTTCAACCACTGTACTCCAACGTTAATGAAATTGCTACTTTTACAGTGCAGATCATGCAAAGGAACTTGAGCTTTGCATAGGGTACTTAGATTTCCTGTATTGGGTATTTTTATCAGTCAAAACAAAAAACAGAAAAAAAATTTGGGCTACTTCATGTCTACCACTCCACACTTGGCTATTTTCGCCATGAAAATCTTGCAATTGCAGCAGCAAGTGTGTATATATGTCTATAATATGCTATATATATACAGTAATGGCTCGAGCAAAATCTCTCAAATTACAATATAACGGAATCTGAATTGCATCCGGATGGATACTTGTGCAACTTACAAAAAAAATATATATGTATTATCAGGGAGACTTTGAATATACTTAAAGGTCCAACGCTATTGTGTCCCTTTGAAGGACCCGAGGGAGGAATGCGCGTGCCCTTCATCAGAAACCTAAACCTGTGATCAAATCTGCTTGATAATTCTGCAACATTTGATGTAGAGCTCTGCAACTCCTCTGCTGGTATGTCCTCAAGTCCATGCCGAGCTCCAGAGACGATCGGAAGAAGAACGAGCAACAGAAACAGCGTATTGAAACAGTGGCCGCCATTGAAGCCTTCAGCAGAGGGCAACAAGGTTGGAAATTATTACAGCGAAAGAAGGGGAAAACTAAAAAAGGTCTGAATGATAGATGGCATGGAGGTCAAATGATGTTCTGATTTATTTTAGAATAATCGGTTACGCTTCCTTGCTGTGCAAGAATATGGAAATTAGGCTCGGCTAAGCAGAGTGCTGCTGCCCATGTCGAAATGTCAAAGGTAGTCGACATTTGTATCCGAGAAATTGGTAGGAGCATTAAATGCTGCCACTTGCCCTAATATGCTCGTGTCGCCAAATTTATCGGAGGCCGGTGGGAGGCGCGAGCATTAATGGCTGACCCGGCCAACTCCGCGTATGGGCGGCTCTAAAGTCAAGCAAACCGATGGTCCCTATCGAGGCGGAATGATATTTTTCTATGTTAGGCGCGGCACAGATCCGGGTCTCCGGAACAAAAAGCTCAACAAAACTCCTTCCCTAAATTTAGCGTGGAATATTTTATTACAAAAGTCCTTCCCTAAATTTAGTGTGGAATATTTTATTTAATTCGCCGTTGAGTTTGACGGCCGTTTAGACGTTTTTCGTGATTTTAGCCGTAAAATACTTGCAAATATTTGAAAAAAACGTCCACATGCGACTGGCTAATTTTAAGGATGACCGTCATTTTTTATATTGATTTATAAGTAAATTATGTAAATATATATTTAAAATAATTAAATATATATAAAATAATATTTAATTAACATTATAAAAATAACACTATTTTGTATATTTGAAAAGCAAGATTTAAAATTTACGATCAGCTAAAAATTGTTTGACAGACATAAGTGGCCGTCAAATTTAACCCCTCGTCAGGTAATGAGGGGAGGGAGGGAGGTTTTTTATTACTTAGGTTGTTATCTTTTCTTTAGGGTTTTTGCCTTTTTTTTTGTTTTTCCATTAAATAATAATATTTTATATGAATAAGAATATATGTCACCAGTGTCCAAAAGTAACCCTCACATGCTAACAGGTGTGGAAGAAAAGTATATTTGAAATAAATCCTCAACAAGAATGATTTTTTTGTTTAATCACTCAGACAAGAATGATTTCAACATGTTTACATGATGTCTAGCTGGGCCTACTTTTTCATAATAAAGATTACTTCCGAAATTTTTATATAATATTTCGAGTTTTGCTAATTTTTTAATAATAAAAAATCACTTATAAAATAATCAATATTTATTTCGTACGTTGTTTTTTTTAACAATTGTGTTTTGAATCTAAATAATAATTATAAGACAGATCTTTATAGAAGGGGCCACTGCTCCTCGTTTTTACCTTAACAAATGGTTCGATGAAAAATAAAATTTAGAGAAACGAAAATGTTGGAAAACTTTTCTTAATAAGTTTTTAGAAGAGAATACAAATGGAAATTGTCTTCCCATGCGACTACTTTCCACTATATATTTAGAAAAATCATTTATAAAATATATTATCACATTATTTTTTTATGGAAACATTTGATTAAAGAATCAAAATATTGCTTACAACAGTAACTTTTGATTCTAAGTTTTTTTGTTAAACAACCAAGTTTAATTAAAAAACAAAATCCCTGTTTTTGGGTTTTTTATTGCTGCCTCTGTGGCATTTCTTTTGTCTGTTTTTTGTTGTGTCCTGTGAGCGTTTTGTGTTTGCCTTTATGCCGTTGTTGTCCACGTGGCGTTCTCTGTTTTTCGGTTGCCCTTATAACATTTTGTGGGACCGTGATTTTTTTCGGTCACCCCTTATTATGTAACTCTCTTTATTTTTTATTTTAATATAAAGAGCAGTTCCAATAGTTAAATATGAATTATAACAATTATTATTATTTACTTTTTTAACAATTAAAATTCTGAATTTTAATAACTAATAATTGTGATAGTATTCTTAGCATAAGATTTCCTCTAAAAATCATAGTGTCACTTCAATAAAAACTATTACGTATTTTTTATTGTAATATTCTTTTAACAACCAATTTTTAATGGACTTAAGGATCCAATTTACTAATTTATAGAACATGATAACTAAGAAATATAACTTTAATAAATTTTTTTTTTTTGTTGAACTTATTTTTTAAGGATCCACAGTATCTCCGGGTCTTTTCCTTAGCAAGAATTAAACCCTGGTGGGCTCTTTGTGAGCCAAACAACTTCACCAATGGGCCAACGACCGTTTGATACATTAATAATTAAGAATTACCATGTGTATTTTTTCTAAAAGAATAATTTTGGCATCATTTTACTCACCAAATTTAATATAGATAATAAAATTTTACATAGTCACACCATTAACTTCCCGATAATAAAAATTATATGGGTATAATCAATTAAATATCTTATATATACATGTATTTAACAAATATTTGTGATATCGATTTGAGGATTTTATCTTGAATTTTATGCGTATTACATTGATTAATAATTCTATTACATTTCTTTTTATATTTCCCACTTAGTGGTGATCAAAAAATAAGTTTGAAAAAAAGAAAATAATTGTTTGAAAAAAAGAACCCAAATTCTATTATACTATTGAAGATATTACTACTTGTTAATTGAATTCTAAAAGTTTTTTCTTAAGAAAATAAATAAATTATAATGCCATGTTAAATAGATGTCCTAAATTTAATAACGAAAATAAAAATTATGGGGTCACATCATTAGATTCCACCCCTTAATGCCATTATAAACACATATAATGGCATAATGATAATAAAATTTATAAATTATTAAGAGGGAGAGTAATAGTTATTTGCCTATAAATACATGTTTGTAGAAGAGAACAAGATCATCGAAGCATGAAAGCGAGCAAGAAGTTCTTAGTGCTAGAATTGTGTTTGGTAGAAGAAAGGAGTGTTGAGACAAAGCAAACACGTAATTGGGAGGAAGTGTGATATATTGTCTACTTCTCTTTCATACTTATTATAATTTTTGTACTTATTGTCTGAATTGGCCAATAAAAGTGGGAAGAAAGAGAAATTTCCCTTCCTGACTATTTTTTCCTCCTCTAGAGGTTTTCCAGGATAAAACTTGTTGGTGTTTCTGAGTTTATATTCTTTCCTTTCCTGCAATTGTTGATTCTAAGCATAAGTAAAATTTATTCACTAGTTATCTCTATCATTTTCTAATAGAAAGTAGACCATCAACGTTTAATTTGTGATTCTGTGGATAATTCCAAAGTTGAAGAGTTTACAGATCATTTTGGTATCAAAGCTAACAAATATCCAGGACTGTGGTATTCGTTCTTGGATTTGTATGACAGTGACGAGATCCAAAGGCGAAGAGACTTTACCTTGCGATACAAAAATTTCTACAAGAAAGTGGAAACAAAGAATTCGAGGACAAATGGAGGAAGAGAACTTGGTCCGTAGAATCGAGATGCTGGAGATCATGATGGATAGGATGTTTAGAAGGAAAGAAGAACTTGCAGATTTGCAGAAGAAAACTTCTGTCAAGCAAGACTCCATGGACTCAGTGGTTCGAGGCTTAGCTGAAAAGTTTGGCATAGGGAGGAGCCACCAGGAGAAATATTATGGGGAAGAGCATGAAGAAGAGACTTCAAACGCAAGGGAAGAGCTAGAAGTCTACTTTAGCATCCATAATGTCACTGAGGCACAGAGGATCACCTTTGCACATCTCAAAATGGAGGGACATGCTCTGGTTTGGTGGGAAACCCATCTAACCACTTGTGAAAAGAAGAAGTGTCATATTGTGAAATCTTGGCAAGAATTTAAATAATTACTTAGAGTTAACTTCTATCCTATTTTCCACAACACTGACCAAATGATTAAATGGTAGTATTTTAGACAAGGTAGTGGTCAAAGTGTGCAGGACTATACTACGGAGTTTTGGAGGCATGCCATGTTGCTAAACATGGACTTGGAGAATGAGGATATTTTGACTAAGTACTTGGGATGACTTCACACTCACCTTTGAAGAAAAGTCATCTCCACAAAGCCCAAAGATCTCAACGAGGTGTGTGTGAAGACATACTACATAGATGATGAAAAGAAGCAACGAGAAGCAGAGCCAAGGGCAAAGCAGTCGACAAATCAACTGAAAAAAGAGTATGGGAAAACAAGTAACAAGGGTAAGTGGAAAGGGAAAGGTAAACAAGTTGCCACTACTTTAAATACTTGTAAAGATCCCAAGAATTTTTTCAAAAACTATTATATCAATGGTCATATTGACGCTACATGTTGGAAGTTGCATCTGGAGTTACATCAAAAGAACCGAACCAAGGACTCAAAGAAGTCCATGACAACTGTAAAAATAGAAGGGGAGGTGGAAATCGAAGATGAATCTGATGTAGATGAAAGGCTTGGATGCACGGCCACCAACATGGATAACCAGGAAGAGGAGACGAGTAGACTATTCCATATCAAAATCCAAATCAAGAGAACTAAGGTAAATGCTTTGGTTGATATCGGTTCTTAGTCTAACTTGATTTCTGAAGCAGTTGCAAAGAGTATTGGTCTTGATACTTATGAACATCCACACCCTTATCCTTTGGGTTGGGTGAAGAAGGGTGTTGAAATTCAGGTAACAAGAATATGTAAGGTCAAGTTTGGGATAAATTCCCAGAGTTGACGTTATTCCACTCGATGCTTTTGAATTTGTATTCGAGAGTCCTTATTTGTATATTAGGGATGCTATATTTATGAGAAGGTAAAATCGGTATAGATGGGTCAAGGATGGGATCAACTACAACATCTGAGCACACCAACGTAAGACACAAGTTACTATGGTGAGTGCTAACCAAGAAAAATGACTCATTCAGGAAAATCATAATCAGTTTTGTTTACTTTTGTTATAGGATAAACAAGATGGGGTAGAAGTTTCAAAGATTTATAACCAGGGAAGGCATGATTTGGATACTATTATTTAGTCTTTTCAAGAAGTATTTCAGGCTCCCAATGGGTTACCACCAAAATGGGAAGTAGAGCATGAGATTCAACTATTGCCAGAATCCCCTCTACCGAACATCGAGTTGTATAGGCAATCCTTGCTTGAGAGTACTGAAGTTAAGAAAAAACTCTAGGAAATACTAGACCAAGGGGTGATACGTCTGAGCACCTCACCATGCGGTTCGCCTATTGTGATGGTGCCAAAGAAGGATGGTTCTTGGAAAATGTGCATCGACTACCGTGCTTTGAACAAGATCACCATAAAGAACAAATATCCACTTCCCCGCATAGATGATCTCTTGGACCAACTTCAGCATGCAAAATTTTTCACGAAGTTGGATCTCAAGTCAGGTTATCACCAAGTCATAATGAAGGATGAGGATATATGGTAGACTTCCTTTAAGACAAAATAGGGTTTGTATGAATGGTTAGTACTTCCTTTTGGGTTATGCAATGCACCCGCTACATTGATGAGATTGATGAATGATGTATTGTGGGATTTCATAGATTCATGTGTCATTGTATATCTAGACGATATCTTGATTTTTAGTGCCATATGGGAAGAACATCTAACTCATTTATAGCAAGTCTTGCAAGTTCTCAAGGAGAAACAACTGCTTTGTAATATGAAGAAATGTGAATTTTCTAAGCAGTCACTTGTCTATCTTGGGCACGTGGTTGGAGGAGGAGAGCTACAAGTGGATCCAAAGAAGGTGGAAGCCATCACTAATAGGCCAACACCAACAGAAGCCATAGAGACTAGAATTTTTATGGGAGCAGTACAATACATGCGGAAGTTCATTCCTGGGTTCTCCGCGATTGCAGCACCTCTACACACAGTGGCCGCAAAGAGTAAGGGTTTTGACTGGGGTAAGGAACAAGACAAATCCTTTGAGTTATTGAAATACAAGATTATTCATGCTCCAGTACTTGCTCTTCCTAATTTGCAGCAGCCTTTTGAAGTAGAGACAGATGCTAAGTGATTACGCTATGGGTGCAGTGTTGCTTCAAGGAGGTAAACCCCTATGCTATTATTCTGAAACTTTCACTTCAACAATTAAAGGATACTCAGTATATGATAAGGAAATGTATGCACTAGTTCAGGAAATTAAAAAATGGAAGCATTATTTGTTGGGTAAAGAAACTATTGTGCACACTAACCACAAACCTCTCTAGTATTTGCAAGCACAGTCTAAATTGTAGCATGCAAGGCACTACAAATAGATGGGGTTCCTTCAGCAGTTCCATCTAGTGATCAAATACAAGAAAGGGTAGTACAAACTTGGTGGCAATACATGTTGTCTAGGCCGCCACATAGGAGAATTTCTCTTGTTTGGCCACTATCTCTCAAATCGAGCCCTTCACGAAGGAAGCTTACGGAGAAGCATATGCCCAATGACAAAGACTTTGAGGTGACATTTCAGCAGTTGCAGTCCCAAGGGACTGAAAGGACAGGGATTGAAGATTGTTATCTCAAGGATGGGCTGCTCTACCGATGGGGGAAGGTTTGCATGCCTTAAAGAAGAAAGACTTCTATTGATGAGGGAAGCACATACCTCGAAAGTAGCGGGACATTTCGGTGTTGGTAAGACCCTAGCCCACTTACAAAGGTATGTGTATTGGCCCAATATGCAAGAAGAAGTATCAAAATTTATACGTGGATGTAAACTTTGTTGTACTAGCAAGCCTAAGACTAGGAAGGAGGGTTTGTATATGCCTTTTCCAGTACCTACTCATCCGTGGGTGGACATTTCTATGGATTTTGTAGGAGGATTACCTATGTCTAAACATGGCCATGAATATCTCTATGTTGTTGTTGATAGATTCAGTAAGACGTGTATTCTTATGACATGTAAAAAGACATTAAAAGCACATGAGGTAGCAAATCTTTTCTTTGCTAATGTATGGGTGCATTTTGGTTTGCCAAAGTCTATTATTTCTGACAGGGATTCCAGGTTCTTGGGGAAGTTTTGGACTACTTTGTGGGAAAAGATGGATACCAGGTTATAGAGGAGCACAACTTTCCATCCACATACAGATGGACAAATAGAGGTGGTGAACATGACTTTGGTACAGTTGATCAGAGGGTATAACAACAAATACTCAAGGACTTGGGATGAGTCCTCAGCCTACATTCAACATTCCTATAACTGGGAAGTACACACATCCACTATGAAGTCACCATTTGAAGCATGCTTGCGATATATACCTACAAATCCATTGGACATAGCAATTGGGAAACATGATGAGGAGGAGACACGAGACAAAGAGGTGACTAGAGAAAACAAATTCATTGAGAGGATCTGGACAAATCCATCTCAAAGTCAAAGAACAACTAGAGAAATATCAAGCCAAGTACAAAGCTAGGCATGATCAACATAGGAGGGAACATAAGCTTCATGTTGGAGATAGAGTTTGGATTTACTTGAGCAAGGAGAGACTATAAGGTCAAGCATGGAAGCTCAAGCCACTACGATATGGACCCTTCACCATATTGGAGTAGGTTGGAGAAAATTCTTTTCGACTTTATTTATCCGTCATTAATGAGGATGTACTATGTAGTAAACTATGAGAACTTGCACCTATATGAGCCATCCATGCTAGATGAAGATGAAGGACTATAATTTCTACCTTCCATTGAGGATTGCGTCTTGGACTCACAAGGTGAATTAGAGGAGGATGTAGTGCTGCAACAGAAGGTCAAAGAGACTAGGAGAGGTCCACAGGAGTCTTGGCAGATTGGATTGAAAGGAAAGACACCAAGGCATGCCCAATGGTACTCGAAGGATAAAGTGAGGGAATTTTTTCCTCATCTACTCCCCCACTAAGCTTTTGTGGGACCAAAATCCTCATAAGCAGGGGAGGTGTGATCCATAGGGATCCAAAATGACTCTACTTCATCAGATCAGTCAGCACGAAGAAGGAAAATAAATACACGAAGTTTCTGTCTTTATAGTAATAGGACCACCACTCTATGCAGAGTGGCAGTTACAGAACCGCCACCCAACCAGGGCGGCAGTCCTGGGACCGCCAGTCTACATTGGGTGGCGGTCCTGGCTCTTTTGGACAAAAAATAAAAATATGAAATGAACAACCCCAAAATTTGAAAGGTTGTCCGTGTCTCTTCTCCTCCATGACCTTTCCCATTCTCCAGTGCACGAAAGGACATGAGAAAGGCTATAAATACATGTTTGTAGAAGAGAACAAGATCATCGAAGCATGAAAGCAAGTGAGCAAGAAGTTCTTAGTGCTGGAATTGTGTTTGGTAGAAGAAAGAAGTGTTGAGACAAATACAAGCAAGTAATTGGGAGGAAGTGTGAGATATTATCTACTTCTCTTTCATACTTATTGTAATTTATGTACTTATTGTTTGAATTGGCCAATAAAAGTGGGAAGAAAGAGCAATTTCCCTTCCCGACTAGTTTTTCCTCCTCTGGAGGTTTTCCAGGATAAAACTTGTTGGTGTTTGTGAGGTTATATTCCTACAATTGTTGATTCTAAGCACAAGAAAAATTCATTCACTAGCTATCTCTATCATTTTCTAATAGAAAGTAGAACAGCAACGTTTAATTTGTGATTCTGTGGATAATTCCAAAGTTGAAGATTTTACAGATCACCGACTCAATCATTTTATCACCCTAGCTCCCTATGGTGTATCCTTTGAGCTCGGTGAGTGATCTATTAGTTTGTAGCTTGACATGTCATGGTTTGTGTTTGAAGGCTAGAGGGCAAGGTGGGTATTTTGTTCACTTGGGTTTGCCATTTTGTTGATCCTAGCTTAGCATGGTGTTCTCCTTGCTCGCCATTTTCATTTATCAGCTTGGTCTTGTCAACACTTAGCTCAACATGGTTTAAATAACTCACCATGGTTGTATGTATGAGCTCAGTTGTGTGTACACTTAGATCGGTCATTCAGTGTTGTTAGTTTGAGATCACATTTGACTCGAGATATGTTTGTGGGCTTTCCTGCATGGCTGTTGATTATTGAGGAGCTTGGGTTGGGATTTGTGTTACCCTCCTTCAAGCTCGGTCATCATTAATTATTGAGCTGGCTCGTGGTGTTTAGAGGAACTCATCATGTTGTTATCACTAAGCTAGCCATTGGGAAAGGTAAGCATGCTTTGGATTTTTAGGTTATGGGTGTTTGAGAAGTTTAAAGAAGCACACCTAGATTTGATTTCAAGGCTGCAACTTTTTCTAATTGTGCCAAAAAGAACCGTTTTCAAATCATAAAAAATTGTACTCTTGGGACATTATTCTGAAATTTGTCCTCTTTACAAATGTATGAAGTAACTTTGTTTTCCTCATTAACTAGATGGCTTATATTTTAGATCTAAACATTATGTGCACAAAGAAAGCCATTTTTAGACTAGAAAAAAATGTATTTCTAGAAACTCTTCTTTTGGAAAATGTTGGAAACCTTTAACTACAAATTTTCTTTTGTAAAGTGAATGAGAAACCATATTTTTTTATCTTGCTGTAAATTTTCTTCATGCATTTGTATTTATTCTTCAATATATGACACATTGAAATATTGGGGGTTTTTAAAGGAGAAAACACACAAGATTTCATATAATAGATGCAACCTTTTCATTTATTTTTCACAACATACTTGGAAGCACATTTTTCTTAAAAAGTTGATGTATGTTGCAAATCTCAAAAATCTACTTTCTGAAAATTTTTCTCTGTTGTTACATGACATAAATTGTAATTTTAAAAATGTCTTTGCAATCTGTAGCAGTGAAAACTGTTTAAGACTTGCAAATCTTACATTTTTGGACTTGTCTTCTGAGAAGCTGTTTACTTTTTTCAAATTTGTATTCTAAAAATTCACATTTTTTGTAAAATGAATGAGAAACCTGCAATCTTTTAGATCCTTTGCAAGCTACAGTTGAAAATACCTCCACTATTTGTACATTGTGTTTTGGTATTTTGTCTTCTTTCACTTTCAATTCATGATGCATAATATGTTCCTTTTTGGGTTGTAATACCTTGTTGACATTCACCATACTTGAAAAATCTGGTAAGTAATCTTATATGTTGCATATAGAATTGAGAATGCATTATGATTTATTCTGATATGACCCTTGCCTTTCTCTTTATCTTGATGCAATGTGTTATTGTTGAAGGGAAACTATAATCATTTCAGAAAAATTTTCATGTAAATGCATTTTTTAAGAGTATTTTCCAGTACTTTTCTCATCTGATAAAGAATGCAAATACTTTCAAAGCTAAAAATATAATGAAGCAAAGAAACCCTAAGCTCTAACATAACCTTATTTTCCTCTTTCAGGTACACTAGAAAAACACCATAAAGTCAAGTGGAGTAGAAGTTACAAGGAAGGGGTCCTATCTCTCAGGCACTGATGGGTCCCCTTTTCTTCCTTATATTTCAAGTTTCAAATTTATCTGTATTCTTTTCTTAGATAGTCATATCCCACGACTTGTGTGGGGAAATTTGTACAATTTTACTTATGAATATACACAACTATTTTATGCAATGATTTTTTTGTTGCTTCCTTTACATTGTTTTTCATTTACATAACTAAATGAACCTCTAAAATGTATTTGTCTAATACACTTGCACATAATCATACATAATTAACAACAAATTACTTGTACCTTTTCCGATCATTTGAAACTAAGAAATGAATGAATGAACCATCCTGAAATTGTGCTTCCATACTTAACATTTTTTTAAAACTCCAACTATTTCCTTGTTGTTCCAACATACTAGTTTCTGATATATGATGTCCTCCCCATCTCCATCAGGACCTTACAGCAGTCGTTAATGGCTGATGCATGATTATGGTGAAGATGATAATTGGAATGACATCCTATATGGGGAATGGGCATCCTGGAACCTGATTCCTTGTTGCTCATTACATGTGTGTTGCCTAAACATTCAATAAAAATGAGTGACCTGAATTTTTTTATACCCCTTGTAGACATCTAAAATGTCAATATGATTAATTAGGATTAATTTGTCCTGAAAATATCCCAACATTATCCATATAATAATTAATCAAAAGATTAATTATTATTATTTAACCCCTTTTTATCATATGTACCCCTTTATCATTTTATCATCATATCTTTTATCCCAACATCCCATTATTAATCCTTTTAAATCATTAATTTATCCCATCTTATCATTAATCCCTTTTATTTCATTATTATATCCTATTATCCTATCATAATCCTTCATTAATTTTTTTTAGGAATTTAATATTCCTACATCTTACCAACCACCTACCCTACACATCCCTACACCTAGCCTTTCCATCAAATTGATTAACTAAAATGTGGATTTATTAAGTTAATATAAACTAGGAACAATAAATAAATAAATAAAAATCAATAAATAAATATAGAAAGTGACCCAAGCAATTAAGACGAATGAAGATGTGAAACCCTAATTGCACAAGTAGGGTTAGAATGAGCTTAGTTGATTTAGACGATTGTTCAGGACCATGTCGCAGATGTGACTAGAGAAATAGAATGGAGGAAATGACTATTCAAGATCTCCAAAAAACTTGCATATCTAAGTTGTTTGGTGGACTGGGGCACCTAGGAGAGGATCAGGGTGCACTGTGGGTGCCCTAGTCTAAGTTCTAGGTGCCCTGGTCTATGAAGAGGTACTTTGAAACCTAGATTTCTAGGGTTGGATGATGATGTGAAATCCTCATTGTCTGTCATGTGTAACTCACTGCTTTGTGCGTAATGTTCGTTGATCATCAATAATGAAGATGATAGACTGTATAAATCCCCAAAACAAGCATCAAACCCTAAAAATGAAAAATGTAAATGAAGGGGTCATGATTGTCCTCAATTGGCCACAATGGTGGAATTATTAACTAAGCATTGCACTACATCTCAGACCCGATGTAGTTCTATGTGTGTGTGTGTCAATCATGCCCTAGGTTGCTCTTGTTCTAGTCACACTTTGTGAAAGTAGCAAGCAATAACTATGTGTAGAAAATGTAATAGAATGGTGGATGGAATAGAATAAACTTCCCTTCTATGCAATGTGATGTAGATGAACCAGCCTTGTGCTTTGTGATGTAGTTAGATGGATGAAAATGAGATTTAGATGGATGCAACCTTAGGTGATGATAGTAGTGCCTAGTGCTTGGTCCATCATTATGGTCTCATAACTTTATATTTATATGGTTCTCTTGTTCTAATTTTGTAATTAACCCCGAGGAGGCTGACCACCAAAAAGATAGAATGCTCAAATGGCTAGAAAGTGCCCAAAAGTGGCGGGAAAGTGTAAAAAGGATCAGGGCACCCCCGACTGGGACCAACGGCGCCTGTGGGCACTTCAGTACTGAACCTGGGCACCCCAATCAAGGTTAAAATGATGGAAAATGATAAGAAATAAACTGGGCATGTATGTGGTGAATGTCGGGAATGACGATAAAAAGTAAAGTAAAATGGCCAAAAGACGGGGGTTAATTAATACTTTCTTCACTCAAAAACCATATGAATAGTAGTATGAGACTGAGACTAAATAATGTCTAAAGTGCATGATTGTGTGTCTACATTTGCCCCAACTTTATGTTGGTGAGCGGAAAACTTTGTAACATAAATTAGATAGAGATGCGTACCTGAATGTCCATGTAGAGTGATGTAGAAAGCATGTGCTAAAGGACTAGAAAAAGTATTGAGTGATTAAAAAGATGATGGAGCCTGGAAACTAAAGATGTAAAAGTGCAAAAAAGTGATGAGAGTGAACCTAGGGTGGAAACACATGTGTAGTTGCCTATGTGTGTGATGTACCTGCATGGTTAGTATCATGTGTGCTGCCACAAAATGTTGTTGTTGGCCCCATTTGTTGTAGTTGATTTCTTGACTTCTCATATGGTCAAACCTTCAAGGAGAAGATGATCAAGTATTCAAATACACATGTATATATGTAAAAACACATGTAAAAGATGTCATGTATATGTAATGAAAAGACTGAAATGAAAGTATGAAAACTGTAAAAGGAACATGTGCACCTGATCCGTGATGAGAGAAAAGGGTGTAGAAAGAGGATATCTTGTACTAGTTTTTGTGGGCGATCTGATGCCATAGGCCGAAGAAGTGTAGGGAGGAATTCTGTTGTATCCTCCAACCTGTAACTACTTCCTTGAATATGTGTGAAGAGATCTTTGTACTACCTAGTTTTTGGGCGATCTGATGCCACTTGCCGAAGTAGTGTAGAGAGGAATTATGTTGTATCCTCTAACCTGTAACTGCTCCCTAGAATGCTAAGGAAAACTATGTCCTGTAAAATCCATTGTGTACGGGGTTCATAGACTGGTCTAAACCCACTCGTTGTATAACCCACAATGCCAAGGGACAGGAAACTGACTGAACTGAACCGAATGTAGAAGCTTTGTGTAGTATGTAAACCCCAAATGATGCCCCCCTCTTTAGGGGTGCATGCAAACATCACTGATAGGAGAATGCGGCCCCAAAAGAGGACTAACCACATGAACTATGTAACTCTGCCCTGTAGGGGGAAGGGAATGTAATCTTGGTAGAAACAAAGGCGACACACAAACAAGAAGGCTAGCCAAAAACAAGTGTTAGTACAAAAAAGAAAAACATGCATGTAGAAAGCAATGTGTAAGCTACCAAGCAATATAGTAATGTAAACATGATAAAAAGAAAAAGTAGACTGCCAAAGTGGGTTGCAAACATGGGACACCACTCATGATGTCACAAGACACGCAAGGCCATCATGGCCACATACAACAAAAAAGTGTGCACACCAAACAAAGGGAAATGCCGCATACAATAGAAAACAATAATAAAGAAGTAGTAATGGTAACAAATAATAGCCATGGAAGAAAATAATCCTGTACAAACAAATGCTACACATGAAGCACCCGTTAGCATGTTAGAAAGCATAACCAGTATGTCAAAAGTGTGTATAACCAAGTAATGTATAGTGCTAAGTACAAAATTAAATAATAACACTTGTGAAGAGACTGAATTGTGGATGCCCCCAAGACCAATGTAGGATGGGTAGAAGTGTGGCAACATCCATGTTGCGTGTGCAAAAGACTTGTATCTGTAATCACAACTAAGAAAAGGCATGAATGCACATGTGTGTATGGTATAGATAAATGACATACAAGAGATCTATCTAGCATGTGTAATAAAGATGACCATGAACAAGCAAATGCAAGCAAGAGTAAAATAACCAAGATATGTAGTATGTTGTGGATGGATGGAATGGAATGCAAGATGGATGATAGGAGCCATGTGCCCCTGAGTGAATGGAGTTGTATGCAGTGAGGTTCATTTGGTTTTCCCCCTCAATAGTCAAGAATGAACCGTAAATGAGAGTGCATCATCAGGAAATGGTTGAAGTGTGTTTGTGTCTAATGCATTGTGATGAAGGTTTAGTGATGTGATATGATGATATGTGCGACCTAGAGATGATGTGTACATGACCCTTATAACCTGAAGTATATATCATGAAAAGATGATCAAAAGAGTGATGATGTAGCCTAAAGTGTATATCACTACAAGATGAATGGAGAAGAGTGGTGATGTAGCCTAAAGCGTATAACCTGCTACAAGATGATGGAAAGTAGGTGACCATTTAACCTATATGTGTATGTCACTAACCTAGGAATTTCACATGAATAGACAGGTTGAAAGATGAACTGTGTGAGGAGTAAGATAAGGTCCATTTTATTGATGTAAACCCTCGGCAGTCGAGTATGGACCGAGGAACTAAAGTGCATGTCATAGGGTAGTGAGTGCAGTGCGTAGAGAGATGTAGTATGTGATGATGATAATAAATGACCATATGATGTGTACAATGTGTAGTGTGTGATGTATAAGATGAAATGCAAGATGTGTATGTAGCATCTAAGAGTGTCGTGTGTGGGGTTCATGCATGTAGGAAGCCCTCAACAGTCAAGTGTGACCATATGAAGAATACAAATCTTTCATTAGGTAATGGACGATGCTATAGTGTGGTAGATGAATATGTGTATGTTAGGAGTAGGAATGTAGTGATGACACGAGTAAATAGTAGTAATGGTAATGTAATGTGACTAGCATATGGATGAGAAAAAAACATCATATACACATAGTGAAAGACAAGATGGATTAACATCACGATGCATAAAGACCTAACTTTATCAATGTAAATGCACAATGGTCGACATAATGTTGAGTTTAAATCCATGTATCAATGTAAAATGCGCTTGACACCCACATGTGTAAATAGACGAAGTGTGTAGTACCTATTATGTAATGTGTCGGTCATTGTCAAAAGTGTTAATATGCAACTCAGACAGATTAAGATTTGAATGCTATGTGTCGAGAAGAATGTGAATCATCAGGTGAATGATAGACGCTAGAACATGGGATGAACATATCCTATAGGAATGTGAGTAGTAGCAAGAAGATGTATGGACTCTATGCCTTGAATCTAGATTTGCAAGCATAGTAATAGGATTGATTGGGATATGTCATGAGATGACTATACTCCCAGGTGTGACAAGAAAAGAATGAACTATCCTAATGATAGCGTGAAGATCAAATATGGGTTTATCTGAAATGATGTAAACTAACAATAAGCATATTAGCCTAATCTAATGCTATAAAAGCAATGGATAAATATTATACTAAAAATTGTGCAAGAAAAATAAGCAAGTAGAATATGAAATCCTTATGGATGAAAAGAGGGTTAATGTCATGGTACACGTAGCTGATTTGTAGATGTTGCGGGATATCTACGTGATGTGGAGTGCAAAGGTGATGGATACTCATGCGGAATAAATCGGAATTGGAGGAGGAAAACATCAAGATGAAGTAGCTGTCCTAGAAAATGTAGCCTATACCAAGATGTCTAGGACTAGACTGAGCGCACCTAGAAGATCGTGTAAATGGGGCACCTGGGGTGCTCTAGTCTACAATTTGGAGTAGCCTTGCGCTTTAAGTGACATAGAATCTCTATGAACCTCCTAGATGAGGTAGTCATTGTATGTTAACTTCTGTGTTCGGAGACACCGCCCATGTTGCTATATGGAGGTACACTGAAGTAATAGAGATAACCTGACAATAGTGAATGAATTTAAGTCACTATAATGACCCATAGAGCATAGTACATCAAAACTGACAAATCCAATAAAGATGCATATGAAGCATGTCAGACTATCCTCAGCTGCCAATTGGATGGACTTATCCACTGAGTGCTAGGCACTAGTATAGTCATAGGACCAACAGTAAGGTGTAGGTGTGTGATGTGCACCAAAGGGTCATGCCCTGAAGTGCTATTATGCAAGTTGTACTTTGTGAGTAGAGAGCAATAACACCCCCAGATGTAGAATGTACGGATAAACTGGCTCATGGAATAGAATGAACTCCCCTCATATGAAGTGTGATGTAGATGAACCATGGGTACCTTTGTCCAAGTTGTGATGGAGCTGCTACTTGAGATGCAACCTCTGAGTAGTAGAAGCCGGTTCTTGCTTCCTAATCTACCTGCCACAACCTTACTGTGGTGATAGTACATGACTTAGTGCTTGGTCCCAATATAACATTCCATGGTATCATAGGATTTATATTTATATGGTTCTCTTGTTTTAATTTTGTAATTAACCCTGCACTAAGGCGGTGATACACCAGAAAAGATAGAAATCTCAAATGATCACAGACCCAAGTGCCCAAAAATGTGAGAAGAAATTAGTAAAGAGGATCAGGGAGGATAGAAGGGGACCACAGGTACCTGGCGATAGCTTTCACATAGAAAACCATTTTGAACTAACTCAAAAACAACTTACAGGATGTAGCATAAAAAAATCAGAATGGGAACAGTATACCCTGCAATGGTGTAGAGGCAAGAAAAGACAATAAACATAAGAAACAGGACGGACAAAATGAATCACAAAACCGATGGGTTAATTAGTACTCTTTAAGTTCACATCAAGAACATCATTAGTGGGCAATAGGAAAGTATTAAATTCCATGACTATAGCCATTACCAAAAGTGCATAGATTCTACAGTGTCTGACCCCATATGTAAGATATGGAGAGGAGGGCAGAAGATTCACATTTCCCCCTAATGGTTGTGCACAAGATGAGGCTCAAGATTAGGAATTCTCCCTAGAATGAGTCAAGTATGATACCGGAGATTGCAATCCTGAAATATGTGCGTTTATCCAGGTAACAAAGGTGGTCATAAATGAATGTAATTGATGATTATATTTCTAGGAAAATTCTTATCATGAAGCTACTAAGCATAAAGTTGTAGAAGAGAATTATAATGATGATGAGGTTCATCTTAATTGAATTTACCCAACTACCAATTAAAATATTGTTATGAGTACCCGAACCACATTGTTCAGAAAATACCTATTGTGTCATCGAGTAACAAATCCTAAATTGTATGTGATTTCTATGCAGTCAGATGTTCAGGAACATGATTCTGACGGTACTAATTTCATGTGATTTCATTGAGGTATAGCAAAAGTTATGGCCTTCTGATGTGAGGATAGCTATTTTCGAATTACCCCCTGGCATTTTCAGTCAAGTATGAACTGTGGAACTAGAGTGTGTCATTGACTGGTAGATGAATAGGTTTCTTTTATTGTAATGTGATCTGACCCTCGTTATAATTAAAAAATCTAGTTACCGTAAAGCACAAAAATATCGTAAGCTTGTAATATATAAGTCTACTGAGTATGAAAATCAGAGCTCAAAGTCAAATAGTGATGGCCAGGGGGGATAGTTCCCACCAAGTGTGTATATCGTTGAGCTGATGGAAAATAGATGTGATCATTATGCGTAAAAATAAGGTCCACGAGTCCCGGCTGTATAAAGACTGAAAGAATATATACTATCACCTGATATAAAGTAGTATCCTGTAAGAAGAGTGTCCGCCATAAACCGAGCCATGACGGCCGAAAAATGTCCACATTTGCCGCATTGACATAGCAAGTGGACATTTTCAACTTTTCAGGAAGCCGAAAGTCCCTCGCATAGATGTTTTCCTGACGTCTTCTCTACACAAAAGATCTCGGCTCCACCCACAATTGTTGCTAGAAAGATCAGCTTGAAGTGTAAAGCAAAAGTAAGGCATAAGTGTCCCAGTATGTCCCACGTACCGTGCGAGATAGGAAACTTATGCTTTTGCCAATTAGAACTTGTCACTATGGGGGGAAAGGCTTTGACACCCCCAAGTGCGCAAGTGATGGAGATCTATCTAATGAGAGGAGAGAGACCATGCCATGGGAGGTAGATGTGGAATTGGGTCAAGTTGTATTGGTATTGGTGTTAGGAGGATCCAATTTACCAAAGTAATATGTAGCCTTGACAAACAAATGGAAGACACTGTAATGAAATTACTTGTATAATTCAGATTAAGAGAAACAATAGAGCACCAAATAACACAATATTTCAGAGATAATGATATCAATATGCAATTAGAATAGCTTTGGCACTTCGAGGGGGAAACCTCCAAACCATAATAAGACGACTCAAATGCTCAAATGATAATGAAATACCTACCTATAATCCCGTATATATACTACTCATATGCTATGGCCATCACCCCAGGACGACCTATTAAGCACGAGAAAGTATAAATGATATAATAAAATGATATGGTAAGCCACAAGTTCGGCTACTCATATCCTAATACAAACAAAAGGTTAAGGGCATAACATGCCCTTCCCCTTCAAACCAATGTTGTTCCTCAATGTTGAATAATCTTGGATGTTGTTGCAAAAAAACTTCATCCTCCCAGGGTGGCGTCTTCTATGCACAGATTCTTCCACTTGATCAGATATTCCTTAATGCCTCTAGTTCTTAGCCTCTTAGTACGTGTTTACAAAATATTATCTGGCTCTAAAATGATTCGTCCTTCCTCATCAAGTTCTGGTAATTCTGTCTGGGCTTCAAATTTCTGTCCAATAACCTTCTTCAGGCATGAAACATGGAATACTAGGTGTATGTGTGAAGATGGAAGCAACTTTAGTTTTATAAGTAACACTTCCAATTTTCTGTAGAACCTGATAAGGGCCATAGTATTTAGGAGCAAGTTTGTTTTCCTTTTTTTGTTGCTTTAGAGACATTTGTTTGTAAGGCTGGAGATGTACAAAAAACCCAGTCCACCAATTTCAAAATGTCTTTCAGTACGGTGTTGATCTACTTGTTGTTTCATCCTGTTTTGTGTTAATGCTAAATTATCCTTCAAACTAGTCAAAACCTGTTGTTGATGTTGAATGTGTTCCTCCACATCTCTAACCTTAGTTTTCACCCTCAATGAGGAAGTGATAGAAGGTGGATGGTAACCATATAATGCTAAAAATGGGGTCATTTGAAAAGAGGTATGAAAAGATGTGTTATACCACCCATTCTGTAAGTGGTAGCCATTTAATCCACCTTTCTTGCTTATCTGATAGAAAACAACGTAAATACCCCTCTAGGCAATTGCTGACCACTTCCGTTTGCCCATCAGTTTGAGGATGATAAGATGAACTATGAGCTAGTTGAGTACCAAAACAAGAAAATACTTCCATCCAAAAATTACTTGTGAGATCACGATCACTTACAATTATCTTTGGGGTTCTATATAGCCTTTAAACTGTCTCCAAAAAAATAGCTGCAACTATACTAGCTACAAATGGATGTGATAGGGCACAAAAATGGGCATATTTTGTGAGCCTCTCCACAATCACGAAAATAACATTCTTAACCTCTGAACAAGGCAATCTGGTGATAAAATCCATGGAGACATCCTCCCATCTCTGGCTAGGAATTGGTAAGGTTTGCAACAGACCTGGTGTCTTTGATTATTTCCCCTTTGTTTTGTTGGCACATTAAACACTCAGATACAAAATTTTGTACATCCCCCTTGAGTCCTTCCCAAAAGAATTCTCTTTTTATTCTATGATATGCCTTCAAAAACCTAGAGTGTCCTCCAACAGGTGAGGAATGTAGCTCTACAAGAATCTTATGCTTCAACTCAGAATCTTTACTCAAGTATAACCTATCCTTGTACCATAGGGCATTACCTTTCCACTCAAATTTGTTAGATGTCATCGATCCTTTCTTGATATTCTGTATTAGAGATTGTGTATCCTTATCTTGATTCTATTCCAATCTTACTTCATCCACCCAATCGGCCATCAACATGGACATTCCACATAGTAAGGCATCTACGGATGTATCCCTTCTAGACAACGCATCAGCTACTACATTTTCTTTACCCTTTTTGTTATATGATTTCAAAATCGTAACCCAACATTTTTGTTACCCACTTTTTTTGTTCCTCAGATGATAACCTTTGCTCAAAAAATTATTTGAGACTATCATGATCAATTTTTTACCTTGAAGTGTCTACCCAAGAGATAGGGCCTTCATTACTTGACTGCATGAAGAATATAGCCACCATTTCTTTCTCATAGATAGGTTTGAGTAGATATTTTCCTTTGAATTGATGACTCTCAAATGCAATTGGTCTTCCTTCCTACATTAGAACTACTCCCAATCCTGATCCTGAAGTGTCACATTCAACAATGAAGGTTTTTGACAAGTTGGGATTTAGCCAAAACTCAGGGTGCTGCACATGGCTTCCTTCAGCTGCTCAAAGGATTTAGTGGCTACGTCTGTCCAATGGAAGGCATCCTTCTTTAGCAATGCAGTGAGTGGGGTTGTTATTCTACCATATCCCTGCACAAATATTCTATAGCAACCCTGTTAGTCCTAGGAACCCACGAAGATTTTTGAGAGTTTTGGGCCTTGGCCATTCCACCATAGCTTTGATCTTCTGAGGATCAACTTTGACACCTTCATGGGATACAATGGTGACCCAAGTACTCTACCTCTTGTACACCAAAAGAACATTTGGATGGCTTTGCATAGAGAGTATGTTTCTCCAAAACTTCCAACACTTTATTTACATGTTGTAAGTGTTATTCCCATGTCTTGCTATAAATCAATATGTCATCAAAGAAAACTAATACAAATTTCCTTTAAAATGGCCTAAAAAACAGTGTTCATCAAGCTTTGAAAGGTTGAAGGGCATTTGTAAGACCAAAAGGCATTACCAAAAACTCATAATGGCCCTCATGAGTCCTAAAAGCCATTTTATGAACATCTTCCTCTTTTATTCTAATTTGATGGTACCTTCGAACGAAGATCTAATTTTGTGAAATAAATAGCACCATGCAATTCATCAAGTAAATCATCAATTACTGGAATAGGAAACTTATCTTTGATGGTGTACTTGTTGAGTTCTCGGTAATCTGGACACATCCTCCATGTTTCATCCTTCTTACGTACCATGACCACTGGTGAAGAATATGCACTCTGGCTATGCCTGATGATACCTGCCTTCAACATTTCCTGAACCATTTTCTTGATCTCACTTTTCTAGGAATATGGGTATCTGTATGGTCTGATGTTAGGTGTTTGGCTCCCTAGAATCAACTGAATGGCATGATCATGATCCCTAACTAGTGGTAGTCCCTTTGGAATTACATCAAAAACAGATGAGTGAGCATCAACAATCTTTTGAAGATCAGGTGGCATTGAAGACTCTGTATTTTGTACTTCTATGGAAAATAACTTTGCTATAAATCCATCTACTCCTTTTCTGAGAACCTTCTGCATCTGATGAGAGCTAATAATCTGTGGAGACTTAGCTACCATCCCATTCAATTGTATTGTCCTTCCATCTGAATGAAATCGCATGAACAATTCTTGGAAATTCATCTCTATAGTACCTAAGGTTGTGAGCCATTAGACACCCAAAACAATATCTGCCCCTCCCATAGAAATAGCAAACATAGGTGAGTCTAACATGTAGTCTCCCATGGAAAGCTTGATACTATGGCACTTTCCTGTGCACTTGACTGTCCCACCATCCGCAATCATAACTTGCATTTCTGGAGCTGGGTAAATAAAACAATTGAGGCTAGGCAGCTAACTTACTATTTATGAAGTTATGAGTACTCCCCGAGTCAATCAACACCGTCACCTTATGTTTTTTGAGATAGCCAATAACCTTGAGTGTTTGAGGAGTACTAATACCTGACAATGCATGGCAAGAAATTGTAGGTTGGTGATCCTCTACTTCATCTTCTACTGGTTCCTCAGCCTCTCCTATAATTTCAGCTTCCTCATCATCCTCATTACCTCCGTCAATATAGAACAACTTCTTCTCAGCACATTTATGTCCCGGTCCATATTTGCTATCATAGTTAAAACATAATCCTTTTGCTCTCTTTTCTTCCATTTGTTGAGGAGTCAGTCTAATTGGCCTAGAAAATGAAGGGGAAGAGATACTATGGTCTTTGGTGTTAATGAAAGGTGGCCTCCTACTACAAAGAACTTTTTCCTCTGCTCGACATGCCATGATAATAGAATCAGAAAGCTTGAGTGGATTAAACATACGTACCTCATGCTCGATGTGGTCCTTAAGACCCCCAAGAAATAGGTCATTCAGATTCTCTTCTGGAATATTCTCCACCCTTAAGGATAGGTTCTGGAATTGATGCACATAATCTTTGACTGATCCTATTTGTCGTAACTTTTCACTAATTGACTAAATTAGTTCTCTGAAACACTGGAACTATAGTGCAATTGCAACTCCTCGGTAAAAACTGTCCAAGTGACACTGAGACCATTCTTCTGCCTCTAAGCACATAACCATCGATACCAAACGAATTGGTCTGGTTCAAGATACAGGGATATCAATGTCACCTTTTTTCCTGATGGTGTTTGATGTAACTCAAAGAAGTTCTCTATTTGATTTATCCAATTCAGGGGATCTTTACCATCAAATTTGTGCATATCCACTTTCAGCATCATGTTCCATGGTTGCGAATAAGTTGGATTCTGATTGGGCTGAAAAAGTGATCCAACATGGTTATTTTGTCCATGATTTTGAACTAAATATCCTCCTTGGTTGATATGGGATGGATTTGGGCCATACTGTTTACCCTTTACATGTTGCATGATATCATCCAACCGATGATTGATTTGGGCTATGTCTCCTTTAGAGGCCATCTCAGATTGTACATTTCCAACTCATACTCAAGTTGGCTCACCTTATGATCAACTGAAGGTAAACCCTAGTGCTGAGGAATCTGTATTTACCCCTTCTGAAATCCATCTCTTCAATCACTACCCCATCTTTATCTGGGGTTTTACCCGGAGTAACTGGATTCTTTTTTGCTCTTGTGGAAGGCCCCCGCCATGATGTCAAACCTTAGGGTTTAGGGTTTTGATACAAATTCGGTCAGAACAGGAAAAAAACACAGAGAAGATACTAATACTATTTTTTTGCAGAGCTTTCCTGAAAATGTCAAAGAACTTGAAAAAAATTCCACAATTTGCACCCTAGGAAGTGATTTTATGAAAAAACCCTAAATTTGTCAATAACTTGTGTAAAATAAATTAAAAAAGTCTGAAATTTTCAGGGAATCTTACTTGAAATGTTTCACAACTCTGGTAAAAATATCTCCCACCAATTCCCTCTAGTTTGAAATATATTGGAAACAAAAAATTAGGGTTTTTGCCCTAATTTTGGCCCAAATCGCAGCTCTGATACCACTTGTAATGAAATTACTTGTATAATTCAGATTATGAGCAGCAATATAACACCAAAATAACACAATATTTCAGAATAATGATCTCAATATGCAATTAGAATAGCTTCGCCACTTCGAGGGGGCAACCTCCAAAACCATATAATAAGACTCAAATGCTCAAATGATAATGAAATACTACCTACAATCCCCTATATATATTATTCATATGTTATGGCCATCACCCAGGCCGACCTATTAAGCATGAGAAAGTATAAATGATATAATAAAATGATATGGTAAGCCACAATTCGGCTACTCATATCCTAATACAAGCAATAGGTTAAGGGCGTAGCAGAATGATCCGCACATTGAGTACGATTCGCAGCCTCCAAACCCATAATAATGCATTAAAATAAGCCCACGACTTCATTATACTATTCATATTTTGGATTTTTTTAATTTTCTATAACTTGATTGGATAAATGATATTCTTGGACGTCAGCTAATATTAGAGAGAAGCCAAGGGGACCCCAAGGGCGTAGCACATGATTTTGGGCCTTGAATCAATTCTACTTGCTCGGGATTGAAGAATTTGTGCCCTTGAAGTTATCCATAATCACCAAGGGGGGTGAATTTGGGATAACACAATTTATGATATTTTCGCTAGGGTAACCGATCTAGCCTGAAGGAGTGGAATGGAACATGCACTAATGGGCCATGAAGGGTCAACCTTAGTATTATTGATGGAAACTCAAAATCCAACAGATGCCTTAATATGTAAGTGATTAGATGTTAAATTCACATGATAATCATGGTTAGATAAAGAGATGATCGGTGGTGAAGTGTCAATATGTGCAACTAAGAAATCAAGAGCCCCTGATGTAGGAGGGGCACTGCGTGATATGTATGATTAGAAGAAGATTCAGATGATTTTTTTCATGTTTGGTTGGGATTGATTATTAAATAATTTGAGTTTACCCTTGTCATTGACTAGTGTAGAGTCTGTGGGTTCCGAGAAATTCAAGCTTGTTATTATCAATAAGATCTTGAATGATTGTGTGGAGCTTGAAAAATCAATTTGTAGAATGTCCTCACACATCTATGATAATCACATCGATAGTTTTCATTGTAATTCCCCCTTTTGGTCGTGATGGATCTAATTCGAGTGGTGGAGGGAGCGTGATAAGGTTGCTATCGAGAAGTTGTTGCAATACGAGATGTGAGGCCATATGAAGGTTAGTAAATGTACCAATGCCTATATGTGATGATTGAACCTCTTTAAGAGTAGTGACTGGATTGACAGTAATTTTAGTGTCGGTCGAGTTAGTTGTAGATGGTTTGAATGGTGCCTTATTTTGAAAATGAGTGGAGGACGATGCTTTCTCATGATAATTAAGTTTTCTTATGGATAAGAGTTTGGTCTCATGAAGCTTAAGAGTATGACAAAGCTGATCAAATGAAGGAGAGGTTTAAAAGAGAACACTTTCCTGAAGTGGTGGTAAAAGACTTGAATAAAATAAATCTTGAAGTTCAGAGTCTGGTAGTACATTAGACATCTTAGCTAATTATTTTTATATCTCAGAACATAATTGGCTAGGTGTTCATTGGGTCCCTCTTTCAGTTGTGCTAATTGAGCATAAGAGATCTTGGAGATGATATTGATAGAAAAATGAGTAAGAAAAGCATCTACCAGATGCGTAAATGAAGTTACTGAGTGAACAGGTAGGTCATAAAACCAATGCATCATATAATCATGGAGACTACGAGGATATATTTTAGAGAAAAGAACATGCTCATCAACAAAATAAAGACAAACGACATGAATTACTCTAAGATGTTCTTACTGGTCACCATGCCCATTGAAAATGGGGTAGCTTAGGGGTGACAACACTAGGAGGAAGTGGATAAGTGGAGATGGCAAGTGGCGCGAATGGAGTATGCAATAACAAGGTAGAATCTAAAGTACAGGTGACACATGCAAAGTGACCTGTTGTAACTTACAAATTTGATTGTTGAAGGTCCTGATAAAGAGGTTAGTTAAGTCTTGAGTACTAATGGATGAAATTTTTCGTGTATCAGATGACTAAAGGTGGTTGTAAAATGATTAGTAGGAGTAGTGATAGAAATGGGAATGGTACAAAATAGGTGGAAGAGTATTAAGTGAGCGATTGAGTAGATTACAAAATCTTGGTATGGTGTTGCAGTTAAGCAGTGAACTTGAGTCTAAATTAGTAGCTTCCTCACGAGAAACATGTAAAAGTAAATCTAGATCTTGGGGATGTTCAACAAATATGATCATTAATGTCATCCTTAAGATGAGCTTCAGTAAATGGATCTTCATGAGATGGAGCAATGGCAAAAGGAGAATAAAACCCAAGAAAGAAAGTGGATTCGAAAGTTGGGTTCACCAAAATGATTAACTAAAATGTGGATTTTTATTAAGTTAATCTAAACTAGGAACAACAATAAATAAGCAATAAATAAAAATATAATTGTAGCAATAAATAAATATAGAAAGTGACCTAAGTAACTAAGTGAATGAAGATGTGAAACCCTAATTAACAAGTAGGGTTAGAATGAGCTTAGTTGATTCGACGATTATTTGAGACTGTGTTACAGGATGAACTGGATAAACAAAATGTAGATGTGACCACACAGGAGCTCCATAAGACACAAATCTAATATGTTTGGCTAGACTGGGTGCATGGGAAAGGATCAGGGCACCTGTGGGCAACCTAGTCTGCGTTCTAGGCACCCAAGTCTGTGTAGGAGGTCCAACAACCAAATTTACAGAGTCAAATGATGATGTGAAACCCTCGCTATCTGTCATGTGTAACTTCGATGCTCTCTGTGATAAATGTCACTAATGATCAACAATAAAGAATAGACCTGTAAAACCCCAAGACAAACATCAAACCCTAAAAAATAAAAATGAATATGAAGGGGTCAGATTGTCCTCAGTAGCCACAATGGTGGACTTACTAATTGAGCACTGCACTACATATCATACCCGATGTAGTTTTGTGTGTGTGTGTGTGTGTGATCATGCCCTAGGTTTCTCTTAAGTTCAGTCACACTTTGTGAAAGTAACGAGTAATAACTATGTGTAGAAAATGTAATAGAATGGATGGAATGGAATAGTTTGATGTAGATGAACTGGCCTTGTGCCTTGTGATGTAGCTAGATGGATGCAAATGAGATTTAGATTTGGATGTAACCTTATATGATAATAGTAGTGCCTAGTGCTTGGTCCCTTATTATGGACTCATAACTTTGTATTTATATGTTTCTCTTGTTCTAATTTTGAAATTAACCCCGAGGAGGCCGACAACCAAAAAGATAGAATGTTCAAATGTCTAGAAAGTGCCCAAAAAGTTGTGGGAATGTGTAAAAAGGATCACGGAACCCTCGAATGGGACCACGACGCCTATGGGCACTTCGGTACTGGCCAGGGTGCCCTAGTCAAGGCTAGAATGACGGAAAATGCTAAAAAATACTGAGCATGTATGTGGTGAAGGTCGGAAATGATGATAGAAAACAAAGTAAAATGGCCAAAAGACGGGGGTTAATTAATACTTTCTTCACTTAAAAACCATATGAATAGTAGTATGAGACTGAGACTAAATACTGTCTAAAGTGCATGATTTTGTGTCTACAAAAATCACATCCCTAATCATATTTGTTTAACCTAATCTAATCGTAATCTAATCATATCCTCACCTCTAAATCTAGAGGCTTCTATTTCTAGAAGCCTCTCTTAACTTTTTCCTTGCATTTGAATTTTCAAATCAATGGAAGCTTTTTCGCTCCATGAAATTTGAATCTCAAATTCTAAAATCCTCCATTCTTCTCATCCACTCTCCACCATTAATCCAAATCCAACATGGCTTCATCTTAGCCATTGAATCCTCCACCCATTAACTATAAATTGATCTCTCCTCCTCCATGAGAGCCAAGTCACAAATTCATATCCAAGTCTCTGCCATTTTTATCACTCAATCCAATCCATCATTCATCTACAATCAATCCTTCATCAACTTCATCAAGTAATCATCAAAAGGCAAATCAAGGGGAGGTGCTGCCCAAGTGTCTCCAAAATCTGAAGCATCCAACATCCCATCTAAGAGTAAATCCAACACATCAAAGGAGGAGTTGTGAAATATTGTAGGTAAGTGCAAGTATTATATTCTTCTTCCTTTCAATCTTGCTCTATCTGAGGTAGCAATTAAAAGTGTTAGTTAGGAATTAGTTTGGTTAATTTATATGTTTGTATTTACATACTAACACCTCTTTTTTGTCTACATTTTGGTGCCCACCATGGGGCTTACCCCCCAAAATTTTGTTGTTTTTAATAAAATTTTACATTTAAAACAAACTGTCCAAATTTTAGAAAATTTTGTTGAGATTTGCAACCTGAAATTTTGAATTTTTGTAATAGTCGTGTATTTCAGCGCATTTGACCTATTAACAATGATTTATGCACATGAAACAATGGTTTTGTAACCTGAAACAACGATTTGAGATGTATTACTGAATATATGTGTGTAGGAATTTATTTCAGTGTATTTGTCAAACCCGTGGCACATTTTTTCCTATATCAACACTTTTGTAAATACTTTAGCATTTGTTTAACCTTTAAAACCCCAAAATTTCAATTTTTGACAAAGTGGCACATTTACACACAAAGTAACACATTTGCAGGCACAACAACTCATTTTCTGAGATAGCGTAGCACATTTGCATACACAACAACTCATTTGCAGATAAAGTAGCACATTTTTAGAGCATCTGGCATTTGCAGACAAAGTAGCGCATTTGCATATATCGGTAGCTCATTTGCAGATTTGAAAGTATCGCATTTGCGATACAGAGTAATTGGATTTGTAGAAAAATTAGTGCATTTACAAAAAAAGTAACACATTTGCATAAAAATTAGCTCATATGTTTAAAGTTCTCATATGTTCTTAAAGTAGTGCATATTTCTAAAGTAGCGCATTTTCCCTACAACATTTTGTTATGATGATAGTTTTATCAATATTAACTAACTAATCACACTTTTTGGTGCTTGTAGTGGTATTTTGTAGCTTTTTACATTTTGCTTTTGCAGGAATATCAATCTAGGATTAAGGGGAAACTTTGTCGATTTTAATATTTTATTAGTATTTTCCTAACACTTGTGGTTGCAGGATATTGATTAATCAAAATACTAATCCCTTTTTCTTGCAGCTCGAACGGTTTAAGAATATTGGGGTATAAAAACAAACTACTAATCATTTTTTTTTTACAGGTCCCCTTGTCAAAGGGCCCCATCATAATAAATTTATCATTAATTTTTATTGTTTTGTTTGCATTGTCCTTTTATAATTTACATTGTTGCTTGTTTCAACCTGAAGATGACACTGTGTATGCTCTCCTCTCGCGTCCTAGGATGATCTTGAGGATCAAAATTTGTTAGCCTTCCCCCCCTTTTTCATTTTTAGGGGGTAACGTGACATGGAAGTGATATCCACGCACTTACCATAGTCCTAGGGGTCTCGTGACCGTGGGATTCACCTCCACGCATGTAGACACACCCCATGTTCCGGTGAGGTATATAAATTCTTGGACAAATGTCATTATTGGCTAAGTGCTTGCTTGTTTTAAGAGTGACATGAAGTGAGGGGATTCCACGTCTTAAAACCCAGGCCTCAGACAACATCCTTAGAACACGGACTTGGGCCCCACATACCAAAAGGTATATCGGGGACTCCCCTAGTGAT
Organism: Taxus chinensis; assembly: GCA_019776745.2. NCBI lineage: Eukaryota > Viridiplantae > Streptophyta > Pinopsida > Cupressales > Taxaceae > Taxus > Taxus chinensis. The sequence goes on along the minus strand of CM034149.1, from coordinate 687,715,353 downwards.
CTCGTGCATCCTAGACTAGGAAACCTCTTGGCCACATATTGAGCTATAGTGTAAGGAGGACGCACTCCCCAAGATCACTCACTAGCTGAACCCACATTGACACATAGGTGGAGAGCCAATTGTGGGCACCATCATTGGTGTGTGGTATTGAAAGCGGGCTATAGCTTGATTGCAATCCCACTTGACTAGTTAGGGTGTGTGTTGCATGTTTGTTGCTTGTTTGTGAACACCCTTAACCATCCAATCACATTAAAATTTTTAATCAAAACATCATCATAAAAACATCCTTAATCAAATAACATCCCAATCAAAATCCCATCACTATCCTTCATCAACAAATCCAAATCTAAATCTAATCCCCTGCACATTTTATCTAACCATGGCCTTTGATCCTCAATCCCCATCCTCCTCAAACCAACATCCAAACCCCTACCTCTTTTCTAAATCCATCAACCAAGTTATCCCATCATCCCCCACCCATCAAAGTTCAACCATCTCACTTTGACCACGAAGTCCCACACACCATCCAACACCTTAATAAAAAATCTCAAATCTTAACATCCTACCTTAACCAATCCTCTCCTCTCATCCAAATCAACCATCCCATGTTGATCCTAACATCCTAAAAAACATCCAAATACTCAATCAACAAATATCCTCTCAATCTTCAATCAACCAATCACCCCCTAAACCATCATCTCCTAACCAACCCCATCCATAATTACCCCTTCCTAAGATCCCTACCCCTCACCTCATTGACTTCCTCTTTAGGAACCCAACTCATCTCAATCCACACCCTGACCTAACCAACATAAACCACTATCCCCACAAGCCAATTACATATCCTTTGACCACCTCACTAACTTTGACCTAGACCAAGAGGACCTCCTTTATGTCCTTGTTAACCTAGGAACCCATACCAAACCCACAACCATCCCAAACCCCAACCTCAAATCCCCTTATCAATCATCATGACCTACACCTTCCTCCCATCAAAACTCATGTGGAATAATCCACCATCATCCAAAACTCTCAACTCTAAATCTAATCATCATAAAACCTATCATCGCAGTCCCATTCACATATCCACAACAATCCCAATAACTTCATCCAAAATCATTATCCCCCAAATCTCATCTTAGTCCTCCATCCTCATCATCTTCATCACCCCAATCCAATCCTGGATAATTTCTCCTAGATAGTCCCACATCCCCTAAACCATCATTAAATTCATCCTCTATGCCTATGTCATCCCCTCCATCACCTAATCCCAATACTATCTCATCCACTGTGACTTGCTAAGTCACCCTCATCCCCTTCTACCCCTAAACCTAAACCATCAAATGTGGATCCTATGAAACCCTCATCATCTTCATCCACATCTAATCCTATCTCAACCCTTCATCACCTAAACCCAATACTATCCTATCCACTCATCCTATTTCATCTCCACCATCCCCCAATCCTAAAACATCTAACGTGACTCCTAATCACAAAATTACCTTCATCTACTTCATCCCCTAAATTGACTAAATCTAATGTGGTTCCTACACCACACCCATCTCCCAAATCTCCTTTCCCAACATCACCCAAATCTAATGTGACCCCCATATCATGTCCATCCCCTTCAAAATCATCCCCTCATCCTTCATCTATATCTAACCAATCAATAAATCAATACCAAAATCTACCTCAAAACTATTCCAAGCCCAAAACTACTCCAAACCATTTTCGGCCCCCAGGCCTAATCCATCCCCTTCATCTTCTAAACCACACTTCAATCCAATCCAAATCCTAAATCCAAATCAACCAGAACATCTCATCAACCACCTAATCCTGCACCACTACTTCCTACTCCTTCCAAACCATTACTTCCTACTCCCTCCAAACCATTACTTCCTACTCCCCCAAACCATTTAACCCATGCCACTTCACTCCTTTAGGAGAATCTTTGACCACCATCTTCCATCATCTAAAAAAATTCAACATGATCATCCATCCCCCAACTCAAATCACATGATCCAACCCTTCCCAAACCATCTTGGTATCAAGAACACTACTATTGTGACTTCCATCACACCCATGGACATTCGACCAATCGTTGCATGCAATTTAGGTCTTATGTCCAAAATCTCATTAACCAAGGAATTCTTATCCTTGTACCTCTTTATCCACCACCTTTCCATCCCAATCCTATCCCTAACCATCATCCATCATCCAAACCCTACTCGACATCCAAACATCGTCAACCATCAAAATCTCATCGTACATCCAAACATCCCTCACCAACCAAAAACCAAAACAAATCTCACCCCCCATCCTTTGTTAAGTCTGGCCTCTTAGTAGATGAAAAAATTACAAACCCCCAGTCTCATGATGACCACATGACATCATCTTCCCCATCCACTTCATATCCTATAGCCCAAAATATGTTTGCTAATATGAAACATCGAGGAAAAGGCTTAGGCATCCACAAAAAGGAATTCATGAACCCATCTCTCTTCATCAAAATCTAGGTCATTTAGGCTTAGGGTATAAACCTAACACTAACAACATCCCTCCCAATACTCCATCACAACCCATTTCTACCAATCCTCTTGTTGATCCTACCATCCAAACCACTCAACCCAATCACAAATCATTTAATCCCCCTAAAAATACCAAACACCTAAAAATGGATTGAGCACATAATTCATCACCTGCACATGGATGTTCTTTCCTTCCCACCCATCCTCCTTCCATCCAACATCTACATCCCTTTGCATCTAATCCCATCTCTTATCATCACATCCATTCATATCCTCTTCCAATCCATTCATTTGAACACTTGATCAACTTGCTCACACATGTTGTAAGCCAATAGTACCTACTACAACTGTGTGACCTTGGTCTATCATTACCTCCAACATTCAAGCACATTTTCCTCCTAGAGATCCACACACTTTAACACACTTAATCAACTTGTGGTGAAGACCCTTGGGTGCATCTCTTTGACACTCTAGCCAATGTCATCACTACACTCATTTCCATGTCCCCCATCAAGCCACTAGTGATTCTTAACCCCTTGAGAGTTCTCAAGAGAGTGGAACCTCTTTATGCAAAAAAAATAAAAATTCAAAAAGCAAAAAATTAAAAAAATCATATCAAAATTAAAAATATCAAATAAAATCCACCTCAAGACTCTTTCTAGGGGTGTTTCCAACAACTCTACCCAGGGGCTATGGATGCATGGCTGGCAGTAGAGCAATGTTGTGACAAGAATCAAATGTATCTCCATCGGGGCTATGGACGCCTGGCTGGCAACAGAGCAATGCATGGCTTAACCTTCCGCTTCACCTTCCATCAACCTACTTGACTTAATCACTCCCTATACATTGGCTAGTTTTTCTTCACATACTACCCATTAAGTCTTCACTTCAAGCGGTAATTAACCATCACAATCACACACACTTCGATCTCACAGAGACATAGGGCTTGCATGTTGCTAGGTATTGTTTAGACCTTGGTCACACTTTTAGTCCAACTCTTGCCTTACAACATGTGTCGTTAGGATCATCTTTTTTCATCAATGATGTTATTTTCCTTCCATCCATCACATCCACATCCTTTTGGATCGAACATCTATGGGCAATGATGATCCTTTCCTTTTCATCCCATCCTCCTCATGTCCCTTTCAAACTGTCATCATCATGACTGGGGGAAACCTTACTATCATCTACTGAGGGAATCATCCATTTTAGATATCCCTCACTTCCCATCCTACCCTACACCTGGGGGAAAATCAAACCCATCCATCCATCCACACATGCCACCCTACTTTACACTTGGGGGCACACCACATCTATCCCTCCATCCATCCCCTATACTTGGGGGCATATCTTATCATCTTCCATATCCCCCATCTTATCCTATACCACATACCTCATCCTATTTATCTACATCCCATCTAATCCTAACCTATTAACCAATCCCTATAAAACATCAAACAATTCCCTCATCCTATCCTATCAATCCAAAATCAAACAATCCTCATCCTATCCTTATTCCCAACCTATCCAATCCTACCTATCCTTATCCTATATAACCTATCCTTTACCTCATTCTACCCAAACACACTTTGGTACTTATAGGAGAAATTTATCCCACTTTACATCCCTTCCCATTCCCCCCCATCATTCATCCAAACATCCAAAATCCAACATCAAAAATCTTAAATATCCAAAATCCAAAAATCCACAATCCAAAATCCAAAAATCCAAAATCCAAATCAAAAATCTAAACAACAAATCAAAAATCCAAAAAAATCAAACATAAAAAGATCAAAAATTACAAAAAAAAAAAATCCAATAAAAATACAATGTGTGTGTTTTTACATATGTGTGTTTGTTTTCTTGTCTGCATTTACATTTTGGTCTGATGATATGAGGCCCCTTTTGTTTCTTTTTCTTTTGCACATGGTCCAATGATATGAGGACCATATTTTTTGTATTAATTTTTCTAGTCCAATGATATGAGGACCATCATTTATTAATTTGTCCAATGATATGAGGATAAGGGCATTTGGAATTCAGTCATCATGGTCTTTATACCTTGGTGCATCTTGCTTTATGCCACATCAATCAAAACTTGCTAATGATGATAACAATGGGCACTTTATGGTAGCACACCCCCTTCTATCATCATATTTTATCCTTATCATCATCCACATCATAATCCTCTCAATCCTGTATCATTATCAACTAATCCAATCTAATCATCTCCATCCATCCTCCCCCTATCCAATCTGATAATCCTTTATCAATCAATCAATATCCACATCCAATCACTTATCATCCTCACATCCAATCTTGTCCAACATCCCCAAATCTTTTGGCTAAATCTTCTAATTATCATCCAATCTCAATCCAAACATCTTCAATCCTACATCCTCCAAATCAAATCAATATCTCAACATCTAACATCTTCAAGTCCTCAAATCCAAAATACAAAATCTTCCCCTTGACATATATCTCAACTGGGGCATCTAACATCTTCAAATCCAACATCCTCAAATCTTCAACGCTTATCATACATCACTTAATTGGGGCATCCAAAATATCCAACCCTTATCATACATCCTAATCCAATAATCTTAAAATCTTCTCCCTCTGTCCTAATACTCCTCATTCCTAATCCTCTAATCCTCTAAATCTCCTACCTCTCTCATCCCTCTCCTATAATCTTCTAATCCCTACTCTAAAATCTTCTCTCTCCTAATACTCTTCCTCTCTCTTAATCCTCTATTCCTAATCCTCTCTCCTCATCTTCTAATCCTCTAATTTCATCCTCTAAATCCTAAAATCTTCTAATCCTCTAATCCTCATCTTCTAAATCCTCAAATCTTCTCATCCTCTAATCCTCTCTCATCTACTAACTTGGGCCTCTCCTCTTTTCGAGTGGTTACCCACCTCGTTCCTCCCGCCTAACCCCTCGAGGGGGCATCATATCACCATCCTAACATATTTTCTTATTTTTATTTGAACTGTTCATTGCTACGCAATAAACATTCAAAGAGGGGCAAAATGTAGACATCTAAAATGTCAACATGATTAATTACAATTAATTTGTCCTGCAAATATCCCAACATCATCCATATAATAATTAATCACAAGATTAATTATTATTATTTAATCCATTTTATCATTTTTACCCTTTATCATTTTATCACCTCATATCATTTATCCCAACATCCCATTAAATCCTTTTAATTCATTATTTTATCCCATCTTATCATTAATCACTTTTATTTCATTATTATATCATATTATCCTATCATAATCCTTCATTAACATTTTATAGGAATTTAATATTCCTACATCTCACCTACCACCTACCCTACACATCCCTACACCTAGCCTTTCCATGTAAATCACATCCCTAATCATATTTATTTAACCTAATCTAATCCTAATCCTAATCACATCCTCACCTATAAATCTAGAGGCTTCTATTTCTAGAAGTCTCTCTTATTTTCTCCTTCCAAAATTCAATGGAAGCTTCTTCCCTCCATTGAATTTCTGAATTCAAATTCTAGAATTCTCCATTCTAGAATTATCCAATCCTCTCATGCATTCTCCACCATTAATCCAAATCCAACATGGCTTCATCTTAGCCATTGAATCCTCCACCCATTAACTATAAATTGAGCTCTCCTCCTCCATAAGAGCTAGCTTGGAATAGCTTGAAAAATCTCATAATCATAATCAACTGTCATTTTTATCATCTTCAATCAATCCATCATTCATCATTCAATCAATCTTCATCAACTTCATCATAGAAATCGTCAAGGCAATCAAGGGGAGGTGCTGCCCAAGTGTCTCACAAAATCTGAAGCATTCCATCAAGAAATCGAAGAGCAAATCCAACACATCAAAGGAGGAGTTGTGCGATCATGTAGGTAAGTGCAGGTATTATATTCTCTTTCCTTTCCATCTTGCTCTATCTGAGGTAGCAATTAGAAGTGTTAGTTTAAAATTAGTTTGGTTAATTTCTATGTTTGCATTTGCATAATAACACCTCTTTTTTGTTTACACCCCTCAACCATGATGACAAAAAATAGTCAACATTTACCTTTTTGAGTACCTTGTACATGACCTCCCATTAGGGATAGGAGCACCTAGGTGCTATTGTCCCCTTTGGGCACTTATGTCCACTCTCTCTCTTTTATTAATTTTTTGGATGTTACTTATTTCTTATTTTTTTATTACTCTTAGTTGACCTTTCACTTGTTAACAACGTAAATTAAGAAAAGGAAATACACACACACACACACACACATTACATGTGCAAGTATTATTTCACCTCATGTATATATATATATGTATTATGTGTCATGTATATATATCTATATCTAATACATACATACATACATACATATATATATATATATATATATGTATGTATATATATATATATATATATGTATGTATGTATATATATATACACATACATATGCATGTATTATGTGTCATGTATATATGTGTATTGTGTGTGTGTGTGTGTGTGTGTGTGTGTGTGTTATTTAACCTCATTGGGGGAGGGAGAGAGGGAGGGCGAGGGCAGCGAAAGTATTTCAAGAGGCATATAATATTACAAGGAGCTAATATTTTCTATGTACTACACCAAAGACTACATTTTGGAATTGCATAGGAGGGTTTATTCTAAACTTCCATACAACACATTTTTATTGGGGACAAAGTAGTTATAGCCTACTATTCTTTGTGATTGAAATTATGACATCCTAACTCAAGGGACACTATTATAATCACACACACACGCACGCGCACGCACACACACACACACACTCAAGAACTACATCGAGTCTGAAATGTAATGCAGTGTTTGGTGACAATCACATTGGGGGTGACCGCAAAGGTTAGCATGACTCAATGCATATGCATATTTTTTATTCATTTAATGCGCTACTTGAGTATTGTGCAGGGTACCCAATGTTTCTTTTATAGGTACAAGTATGACATAAATGTTAGTGTAGGTTATTATTTATCCTTTTATTTATTTATTAGGATAATTCTTACACATGTGTTAGCCCTACACTTGTTGAGTTAGCTTGCTTAGGTATACTAGTTGTGTGGAGTTAGCTTACTAGTTGTGTTGAGTTAGCTTCTCAATTATGTGGAGTTAGCTTACTAGTATTTTAGAGTTAACTTAACTACTAGTATCAGTTAGTGGGAGTTCTTCACCACTGATTTAGGTAATAGTTGCAATTCCCTCCTCCTATATGTACATCTTTCTTATTGAGTAATTCAAGTCATTGTATTATAATGTATACATTGAATATTATGGATTATGATGGATTTCAATATATGGTATTTTAGTTCTTCTGTTTGTTGTAAATCTAATGTTGGTGTGATATTATCATCTGAGATCACGACTTGGAACAATCTTCTTATTATTCCTTTCATGGTATTAAAAGCTATAGATGAGTGTAGACATCCATCTGTAAGTTTTTCTTTGCAAGCAAGGGTTTATTATTTTCATGTATTCATAATTTATTAGCACTTTTTTGCAGCATGCATTGTTATGCAAAAACGGAGTGCGCCATTCAATTTGGAAGGTGCCAATACCCTAGAATCGACTGTAAACTCAACCATGTTTTGAGACAGTCAAATATGGACATTTTAAAGGGTTTTTTTGGCACTTTTCTCCAAAAAAATCCGTACAATTATGTACAAACATATTTTTTGACTCAAAAAATTATATCATCCTTTCTAAGTTTTTCGAGAAACTTTCTGGGTTTCTCTCTGTTTTTTGATACATGTGCCAGAAAAAGAGATATTTACAATCAAAGTTTGTATTAACAATTGTACTTTTTGGGTGCAATTTTTTTATCCATTGGATATAAGTGTGTACCTTCTGGATGCATTCTTTTACCCTTTGGATATTTCTGTTTTGGATGTAGTCTTTTATTCACTTGATGCATATCTGTACCCTCTAGGTGCATTCTTTTATCCATTGGATATAAGCATGTACCTTCCGGATGCATTCTTTTTACCCTCTGGATATTTCTATTTTGGATGTAGTCTTTTATCCACTAGACGGGGATCTGTACCCTTTGGGTGCATTCTTTTATCCATTGGATATTGCCGTGTACCCCTTCTGAATGCAGTGATTTACCCTCTGGACATTTAGGGTTTTGGGCATTGACTTTTATCCTTTGGTCACAAGCCTGTATCATGTGGATGCACTCTTCTACCCTTTGGACATTTGGGTGTCACATGTACCTTTTAATAAAAAAAATCAGCATTATAATACTATTTTAATAGTAAAACCTTCTAAAGCTCATAACTTTTGATCCGCAGCTTGGATTAAGGTGATTTTTTTTTTTGAAATTGGTGTATTTTTTCAAGATCTATGCATTGGTGAAATTTTTAAACACATATTTCAAATTTAAAAGGTACTTTTACTCATTGTAATATTTACATGCACTCAATTATAAAGTGCCAAATTTGGGATGGGGTGTTGTAATCACTTGTGGACACAATTTTGGTTGAGCCCAACGTCCCTAAACTTTTAGGTATTGCATTCTTGTATCTATAGTTATATACATTTATATCTCTTTTGTTTATTGAGATATTTTGGATTTGTATTTTTGACACTTTTTTTTGGCATGTTGACAGTCTCTCTTGTGGGGGAGCTATTCTGGTGAAGCCCAATGTTAGTTTGGTAGTGTTCAAGTAGTTGATTTTGGTAACTCATACAGATTTGTGGTGTCACTCTAACCATTCAATAGTATGGGAGAGTGTGGGTGTCGATATTGATTCTTTGGGTTTCATGTTCTTGGCCTTGTTACATGTTGATATTGTTTCTTCGAGTTTCGTGTCTTTACCTTATTACCTTGGCTTTTTTTGGATCATGGAACTCCTATTTATTTGGATCTTATGTCCTTGTCGTGTTGCCTTGGTTGTTCTTGGATCGTGGCACATCTATTTATAGCAATTGATCAAATTATGTTTAGTTACATGACTTGGATTTGTAGTCATAAATAATGTTCCCCTTCTTCTTCTCTATATATACGTAGCCTATGGAAATATTCCACTCACTGTCCAAATATCTACCTATTGGGATATTCATTTAACATCATCATATTCATTATCTATAGTTTCGTGAAGTTCATCACCATAACTTTCATCATCATCATCATCATCTTCAAAATCAGCTTCACATTGATCATCGGCTTGATCAATATGATGATCTTCTTCCTTATTGACAGGGTCACCTTCATCAATAGAGTCATGTTCATCATCTCTACTGACAAAATCAAATTGTTTCCCCATGATGTTTATGTCATAACACTATTGTCATCAACAACTATGTTTCATCCATGGCTCACAAATGCAATATGGATTTCCAATTGCATTGTCTCTCTATATCAGGGTATAAAAAGACCTATAAAACCATTTGAATTTACATGCCTTATCAAAGTCACTATTTGAATTTTTTCAGTCTCAGATGTATCTGTATTGATTTAATATTAGTGCAATATCCATTTAGAGTGCAACAGTATTATGATGGTTTCATTTAACGTATTTAAAAATTAAATCTACCTAAAAGAAAGAACTATGTGGTTCCATAATCACTTGGCCAATACACACCCTCCTTTTTAGCTTCTTCTATTTTGACTCCTACCTCGACCATGAGATTGTGATGACTTCACCTATACATAAATTTAAATTAAAATAGTTTATGTTAAATTAAAATTAAAATAACTAGAAATGAAAATAAATTATATCAACACAAAATTAAAATTTTCTACACAAAATTGCAATTTATTATCAAATCATATGCAACATCTATACTCTGTTGATAAAGATCCGTGTTCTGGGGAAGTAGATCTCAATACAAATGAAGAACTTAGATCTACCTAAGTAAACCTCTATATAGGGAATGATGTATACCTACTGAATATCGACATAGTATCTACAAAATAGTAAACCACTTGTTTAAACAATTGTATGTTTAGACATAAGTAAGATCTCAATACAGATGAAGAACTTAGATCTACCTAAGTAGACCTCTATATAGGGGATGATGTATACCTACTGAATTGTCGACATAGTATCTACAAAATAGTAAACCATGTGTTTAAACAATTGTATTTTTAGACAAAAATGTAAATTGTGATAACAAGAGTAAAATTGAGTTTGCTAAAAACCCGTATTCCTAATTATGTAGTTAAATATTCTTTAATTTTGTATTTTGTGATTTTATAATAACAAAAAAAAGGAATGCAAAATAATTTAGTATTAAATGAAAATTTGTGAAAATAAGATAAAATTGTAAAGATAGTTCCCAAGGGAGAACACCAAATCCCTATCTTCTTGATTTATAAAGTAGGATTTGGTTACAATGAGATATGTATGCAAGTATAAGTGCCTAACATTTCTTATTGTCTACAATTTTTTTTCAAAATAACACTGATAGCATCCATCATGAACTTAAATAACTCATTTTTTTATAAAAAATAACTTTAATAAAATTAAAATTTTATGCATAATCTAGAAAATGAGCTTAGAAGAACAAATATATATTCTTTGGAAAAATATATTATTTTAATAAATCATGTCCAAACAATAAATTCAGTATCACCTTCTTATAAAAAAAGTAGCCCTCCAATTTCTAATCTGAATTTCAGTAGTATATTTTCTCTGTATAAATACAAAGTGTGATACAAGAGAAAAATGGATTGCCAAAAAATCTAATTTCTTATTATGTGTTTAAATATGTTGTAATCTCGTATTGGGGGAATTATACAATAAGGGGAAAAAGAGATGCAACATAATTTAGTATTAAATGGAAATAGCAAATTCAGTCACCTTTTTGTTGCATATATGGCGCAATTGTGGGTGCAATTTTTTGTGCCACAATTTATGTCATGTTTGCAACCCAAATTGAGTATCAAACACACTAAAAAGACATGAAATCAACACAATCCATGACATTGTTTTCATTATATGTAGTAGTCAATATATTGAGGTATTATCCTACTTTGAGTATAAACTTATTTATAACCACTTGGTTATGAATGACTATCATATTGTTCTTACATTTCTTATACTCAATGGGCTACATAAGGGAACTTTACAAATTGTCATATATGTTTTGTATGATGATATTTATATCTTTATATATGTCTACTGAAAAGGATTCGAATTAAAACGCCACTCACTTAAATAAGGTCATCTAAGTGCATTTCGTCTACACCCATATGTGATTTAATTTTGCATTGCATCAACAACACAACATTTACATTAAAGTGGAGTGGCATGTACTTATTTTTCATTGTTTTTATCTGACCAAAATCTATGCTCCATGATCATTCCATACATGTAGATTTTCTATATTTTATGCATGACATATCTTATCTTAGTCTTACTGGGGGACATTGAGTTAGATTTAGATTCAGGAGAGAGTACCCTTGAGACATTAAGTTCAGAGGTTTTACTGTTCCGAGTCATCTTAACAGCTTCTAGACGTACAGTGAATGCCTATCTTTTCATTTCAAAGACCATGCTGTACACATTGTTTATTTGACCATAAATTGCAATGATGCTGGACTCCCCGTTTCACTAGCACATGTACTTTGTAGTGTTATCTTGGAGAATAACATTTCTAGATACATGAGTAAAAAAACTTGCCACAAAGTTCCCATTTGTAGTCTTTCACTTCTGACATAAGCGTGATCTTACCTTCTGAACGAGGAGTTTTTAGCATTCTTTTTTTCTTCTGATTGAAGTTACAGAGAAAGTGATACATTTTGAGAGTGATGGATTTAATCTTTGAACAAGTTGTAGGTGCTTGTGTCATACTAAGTCCACATGTTCACATACATGTCTTTAAAGATCTATTTGCAACCATCTAACAAAAAAGTAGGGCATTATTTAGATGTGTCCAATTTGGTACGTCAAAACTAGTCAATTATAAAAATATCAAGTGTGTTTATAAATCATAAAAAAGTGACCCAAAACATCAATTATAAAAATATTGGCACTTGGTGAAAGTAAAAAATGACCTTTGACATCAATGTATCCCTTATATCACTAGTGAAAGTCAAAAATCCTTCAAGTGCATTGATTTTTCTTTGTGCTCTCCACTTTCATCTACCATATTCACTCTGAAGGAAAGTATTGAGAATACAAAATTTCTCTGTCTATCTGTGTTTAAATTATTGGTCTTGGGGTAGTGCCCTCACAATTGTCTGGTACAGAACTAGTCAACCATTTTCGAAGAGCACTACAAACAGTAATTACCACCTGTTCTGTTCATGTTCAATGAGAAACTTACAAATATATAAACATATAGTGGAGTTGATAATCGAATTTCTCATCTATTATGTCCTCAAACCTATACATACTAACAGGGCCCTAACTTTACTTTACTAAATGTGTAAATAGAAATATAGAGTAGTGCATTCACAACCATCTAACAAAAACAATTTATTGGGTTTTACAAACTCAACTCACTTGACTAACAAATAACAACATGAGCTGTTTTATTAACATCAACCATATAAACCAACTGATTACATTATACATAATTACAGACAACAATTTATTGGTTTTAAACATCCAACTCACTTATCCCAACAAATAACAACATTAGTTGTTTTATTAACATTGAACTTATAAACTACGCATACTCTACCATTATAATAATTACACATGTAATTATTATTTCGTTACATACAATAATGTAGCACTAACATAGTTTTTTAACACCTGATATAGAGTCACATCAAATGTGGAGGATTCAATGCCTCCCACATCTTTGTGCATCTCTCTACAATCATTGACACGTTCCAAGTGTATGACCATTGAATGTCTAAGCATTTTGTCAGACGGCTGTCACATGTAAATAGCGAATATTCAACTGCAACAACACTTATGTACATCTCCTGCATATCATACTGCATATCCACGAGACCATTGAGGCATTTTGTCAGACGATTCACGTGCCTTGCAGGCCATGCAGTTTTAAGAATACATCTACATCAAGGTGCTTGCAACTATGCCATCTGACAAACATCTGATTTGTAATTACGAAAATGATGGATGTCTGTACCCTATTGTAGAACCAATCCGTTATACAGTCTGGGAGCGGGCTGGGAGGATGATGACAAAGGTTGACCGACCTCTTGGTTTTAAACACACCAATCTGCATTTCCTTAGGCAACCTTTCCAACAAACTCTTTCATGCCAAACATACCTTGCAGCCATGGAATTCCACGAGATGACATTCGGTCTAAGAACAGTTCAACTGAGAAGTGTTCAAAGCCTTGTTGACAACATCATTTTGTACATATTGTGAAACCATCGTAGCCCAGGAGATTGTATTTCTTTGAGGCATTTTGATCAAACAGTTGTGTATGCTTCCACACTGGTGCATGCATGTCTACTAAGGCACTAGCAACTAGGAACTCAGCTGACAAAAACAACAAACTTGGGGACGTTATGCTCCGCATGGATTAAAGTGCAAGTAGCCTGTTCCAAAGCAAAATCTAGATCAGAGAAATAATGAATAGGGAAGAATAAGCTCTATAACATTTGGTACTGTCAAAGATGAAGTGCCCCTTGATTGCGCAAGCGTTTAATAGCAGTAAATGGGGGAAGAGCTTGACCATAGTTCCCACTTCCAGTCTAATTCAATATCCGAGTAAGCGTGAGTTACCCTCTGAATGAGGAGTTTTCAAGGGTCTCTTTCTGAGTTTTCTGGGCTGACTCAAGTATTGTAGCACCAAGAAAGTGATTCTAGTCCTCCTGAGAGTGATGGAATTGAAGACTTGAACCCCCAAGTCATGTATAGAAAAGTAAAATTAGTGTTTTTTTGGTGGCAGCAGTCCAGGGAAGAAGACTCTATCAAAATGCTGCAGTTTGAACTTGCAGAAGAATGCACAGATATATAGTAGAATAAAAGTAAACAAAACCAGTCATGTTAAACTAACTCATGGGTATAAATTACTTTCGCCATTAAATGCCCAGGGCATCCACGGAAGTGCGATTCTCCATCCCTCGATGCTTAAAAAATGACAGGATTCTAATAGTCAATAGTTGGTCAGGAGCCATATGAAAGTTCCCTTGCATGTGGCCATTTTTTTGACAGATCAAGCCTAGGCTCAATGAATTCTCACTCGCCTGAACTCGGTTCTTTTGAGTAACACTAATTGACATGTAATATTCTCGGTTGCCGTTCATAATCGCATGGCGCCAACCTGTCTCCTGCATGCAAATTGCGAAGTCCTCTCACCCACAAGGCTGTATTCATATGAATTACAGTCGATCCATCTTGGTTCAAGATTAGTGCTGCCTTAAAAGATATTTTTTCTTTCACCATGTACCGCATCTATATGTTGGAGAGCAGAAGATATAACAGGCCAGGCCTCCCTTAGTCTACTTATTCATATTAATTTCAGCCTAGGCAAAACAATTATTTAGTAATATGAGATAAGTCCAAGATAGGTGAATGGGCGTTTAAACTTCGTCCTTCAATTTATGATATTTGAATGATTCTTTATATGTTGTTTTCTGGAAATGTGTACATAAATACGCCGAAGGCGTTCCCCCTATGGGAAAGGCACCTCCGGACGTTTCTATGACTGTCTTAATTTCGACGGTTTGACGGCCGTCTGGACGTTTGTTCTTTTTCACCTATTTTTAATAGTTGTTTTGTTCTTTTTTCGCCTATTTTTAATCGCTGTTTTTTAGGGTGCATGCTGAATGCGGCAGCTATTTTTAACAGGTGTTTTAGTTTTTGCGGGGGCTCTTAGTGTGTCGATGCATTTGTGGATGAGTGGCTGTAGTTTTTGCAGATCGTTGTTTGCTTTCTCGGCTTCCTGCGTTAGGTTCTATTTTTTTTGCTAAATATTTGACTTGGTCAGTGCTATCTTTAACTTCGCGTGGAACTTGATTTTTTCTACTAAGGTGAGACTGCACATAGAAATTCTTCATTTAGATGCCCTGCTGTAAAGTGTGAAATTCCTGCAGCTCTTCCCAGCCTAACATTTCCATTTGCATTGTTTGGACTCCCCTGTTCCGGCCTACCTACTTAATGGGGTGGCTGTCTATTCCGCATATGTTTCCAACAACTTATTCTGCCAACTTCTGCAGAGACCAGCATTTCGATGTTGAATCAGGCGCAGGGAAACTGTTTCAATTGTTGAGGCAGTTCTCTATTTCTTTGACGGAAGACTTTGCATATTGGCATCTTATTTTCTTCTTGCATTCCAGATTCAAATATTTGTTTATAGAATGCTACAGGTATCTTCACCGTAACTCCCTGGTAGGAGCTATTTACACATTTCAAAACAGTAACTTGGCTTATACCAACCAATAGTTGATGGATAAACTCGTTCATATTAACAGGTCTCTAATTCCCGCGAACATGTGACTAATTTTCAATTGTTGGGGTGTTCATGACCATTCCCAACGTCCTCCTTTCATGTGGTAAAATGGGAATTGTACAACAGGGTATAGACATCCAAAGTGTAATTGAAATTAGATGTTTATTTTTGTAGACGTGTATAAATTGTAGAAGTATGCTCAAAGTAATTCAATTGTTCCATATTTTCATACCTTTCGACGTCTTCTGTATGTCGCGGGATCGATCCGTTGGGCGCTGGTTTAATTCTGTAAATATATACACATTTAATATATGACCGCGTAATGTGCAGTTACATGTTTGACTGGTGAACCCCTGTGGATCCATTTCATCAGAAAATGCATATGCTTCAAGTTTCTCTACTTTGACCATGTTGAATTTATCGGCAGTTTGCACGTTTTCCATGTTTTCGATTGTAAAATATTTGTTAATCATCTTTTCCGACTTACATATTTAAAATATGTCCGTCATGGAAGGGCCCTTGGTCTATTGATGATGTGGTTTGATTTTCAATAAATCCACTATTTAATACGAAAAATCGAAATGGATGAGGCGAGGTTCATACCCTGGTTTGACACAAAGAATCAAAACGGTTGATGCATGGATCGTGCCCTAGGTGACTTTGATGGCGTTGATGCCCCTTACTCGCAGCTACTTAATAAGTTGTACGCTTAATCGTAATTGTAAATCTGTTATAATATGTTTCGGTGATTGACGATGTGGATGTCCCTTACTCGTAGCTCCTTATGTAGGTGATTTCTTCCATATTTGGGCTTTGGAGGTAATCAAATAACGGTGATATGAAGATTTTTGCAATGAAACCCCAAGACAGGGTTTTAAGCAACCTGATAAGAATAAGAGACATTTCTGTTATTGAGGACCTAAGACATGTATCAGGGGTGTTTAAAATAACAAGAGAAGGTTGTGTCAATAGTCAATACAGTCAACCATTATCATATGTAGTTTTATTTATGTAGCAAGAGAAGGCTGTGTCAATAGTCAATACAGTCAACCATTATCATATGTAGTTTTATTTTTGTAAATTGCGGCCAGGTTAATTACAATAGGATGTCTAACTGCATATAAGCTTCCAGATAATCTTATACTCAAGATGAAAGATACCAATACTTTCTTTGGGTCCTTTACGGTAAGAAATACAACAGACGTCTCTTCATCAGCCATAATAGCAATTTAACTTTGAATAGTACATGGTCTGATGCCTAGATTTAAGGATATCAGCTCCCCAGTTCTTGTGGTATTAGGGTAGGAAATACAGCTGGTGAATCTTCATCATAGAGCAATTCTAAATAGTAAATGGCCTTGCAAATTATGCATTGTTTTATTACCATTAAATGAGAAGAATTTTGTTTGTAATAATTAATAACCTTTTCTGCAGAGACTGTCATGTCAATGTTGTATATTGGTGTTTCTTAATCAGTCCTAACAAAGATTTATTTCTCAACAGGCCCCTGTATTTACTTTTTAAAGCAGTTTTTAGGTTGTTTTTGCGGTAGTTCAGGGTTTTGGTATTTAGGGTTTTTTGGTTGTGGGTTTTTAACGAGTGAAGGAAGTCTGTCTTCTGGCAAGGTGCAAACTGCCGTGAAATTGGCGCTTCCCATATATCCTCTGATTTCACTTGCGTTTCTTCTCCCAAATCCTCTGGTTTAAAACGAATCAAGACGACATGCACTGTAGATTCCACGCCACAACAAATGCAGGGCCTTTGAAGTTCGTTTTCCATTTCTTGGACCCGTCCGTCTTCACCAAATGCACCCTGCCGTCCAGGATTCCATTGTTCGGATTGAAGGTGATGAGAGACCCGTCTGGAGAAAATGCTGGGAAGGAGCTGTTTATCTTGTGCAGTTTAAGCTTCGGAATCGGGGATTCCACGCGCTCCAGGAATGGAACGACAGTGTCAATGTCCTCGGCATCTTCACCCCTGAATCTGTGGAACCCAAGCCATGAAATCGGAGGTGAGAGTTGACCAAAGAAGGCAGACTGTCGTGAAATTGGTGTTTCTGGTGTTGAAATGGTAACAACTGCAAGAGAAAGAGAAGCATAACGTTAAAGCGATCACTTATTTCAGTGGCAAGTATTGTTACACGTGTGTTCAAAATTCAAATTGAAAATTCCAAAAAGTGAAGAGGAAAGATAGATACAACCCTCCTTTCATTCTACTTATCTCCCTGTTTTCAATTTGATAATTACTCTTCTACTTTTTTCAAATCAGATCTGGGTGTTTTGGATCTCTTTAGTTTGCTTGATCACCAACATCTCGCTACTGCTCAATAAGGTCAATTTTTGTTTATATATATTTAATTGCCCATTTGTAATTTTAACAAGAAATTTGTCACCAACTATCCATTCAAAAATATTTTTATATTAAAAGAGAAATTTTTACAATACCCACTTCACAATAGAGCAATTCTTAAAAAGGGTTTTCTTGAGGTTGTTAATCTGAGATCGGATTTGTTTTTCTTGAGGTTGTTACTGTTTGGGTAATCTTTGTAACCAAAGTCTGACCATTTCGGCTCTGTTGGTTTCTGCAATTTGAGTTCTTGTTAATTGTATTCTCAACTGAGATTTCGGATTTTCTTGTGGGTGTAATTTGTACCCCTGTCCCCCCTTCCCCGAGACTTAGGTAACTATGCAGGAAATGATAGATTAACATTTGAGGACATCCACTGCCATTTCATGGCTCCAACATTACTCTCACCTTATTTGTAATAAGTTAAAAAGTGTTCTTAGGGCTCGGGCTATAATCCTACCTATACAGATCAATGAATCATCATAAGCTAACATTATTCTCACCTTATTTGTAATAATCTAGGAAGTGCTCTTCCAACTCCAGCTAAACAGGTGCATTACAGAGGCCATTAGATGATTCCTGAACATATCATCTACAAAAACTATTGGTACAACGGAGATAAGTGAAGTTATCGTGGAAATATGATAATGCAAGGATGCAGCAAGCATGGACATACACCATAGGAGTCAAAATTAGATCACTATTAATATCAAGCTAGGTTACTGATTCATCTTCCCCCCACACCCGGTAACAGTCTGAAAATAAAGCTTAATTCACGGTTTCAATCTTACTTGCTCATGCCTAGACTTCTCCTTGACAACAGAGCATACACAGGCATCGCAACAAATCTACTGGATGCCTCAAAGAATCTTTGATACCGAAATGTGTTGGAAAGAAAAGTTGAGAACAAGACATATTTAAGAAAAAGGAGAACGGCCATATTCTACCTGCCATCCTGTCCTGGAACATATCTTAGAAATCCTTCTTAATGATGGCATAGTTAAAAGTGAACCAGAACACATTTGAAAGAATGAGATCATATGTAGAAGGACCCCTTTGCCTTTCTTGGAATATCCAAATAGATGATAAAAAGGGCAAGCAAACAATTTTACATTAGAAGAGCATAAAGGCTTATTAGATCCTATGTCTCTTATAGCATCAAGATTTATCTGTACAATACGGAGTTGGTTTGTTTGGTAATTGAAACAAACATCTTATAATGTAATGGGCATAAATAGAAATGGCCTCTAAATTGTTATGCCCAACCATAGTTGATGGCTATAGAATTAATGTGAAGTTTCAATAGGACCTCTCTTCACTCAGCCTATGGGAGTTGACAGCTATAGTAATCATAAGGCACTTCAAGAAGACCCCTCCTGCCTCAGCCAAGGGAAGCTGATAGCTATGGGATTACGACTGACATTTCAGAATCATACGGCACTTCAGGATATCTACAGGGCTGAATTTGTGAATTTTAGCTCACAAGTTATGTTATAAGGTACTGTGATCTAGGATATGGGTTTTGTGAGTTGTTAATTGCCAGCAAGCTTGCAACTTTTGTATGGAGAGTATTAAATGTTTTGTGCAAAAAATCAGACTAATTCCACAATATTTGGTAACCTTGATTGTCAGTTACAAAAAACATTTTTGAGTATCTTAATGCTAAAGAGCGGTTATACTCAATGGCTTCATTTTGTCCTTCAAAATAATTGATTTTTTCTTATGATATGCTTATACAAGCAGCATTTTTCCAACATATTTTCCTTTTTCTTGGGTAATACTTCTAGATCTGATGGAGAAGTTCAGACCGGGCTTAAAATGCTTCAATTTACGCACATGGGATTTGTTTGTTGTACAGTGTTATATGAGCAGGGAAATATCCAAACGACTTCAGTTCTCTAAGTCTAGAAATCTTGGAAGATCTTCAAAGGTTCAGGAATTTACATGGGCTCTTCAGACGGGTTTTAACACAAATTTAAGGTACCAAACTCTGACTAGCCTTGAATTTTCGCTTGCTAAAGGACTTCCTCCCATTGTCTTTAAGTCCTCTATGATTTTGATTATTGAACAATTTTCAAGGAAGATTTTACTCTTCTACTTTTAACAGTTTTGTTTGTAATTGAGTTTTGTGCTCTATGTTCAGCGGTATTCTGGTGCTCCATTATTTTATCATTTCCATTTTAGCAATGAAAATCTGTACAACAATAATTTAGTTTGTGATCTGTATATGTTTGACGTAATGTGTAGGGTTTAATTCACTTCTACATGTAATACAAAAGTATGCTAAAAAATACTTACAATCTTCTTGAATCAGTATTCTGAGATTTTTCAGTACATCATTGTAAATATTTTAGGATACTTTGATTCTAAAAGGTTGTCTTATAGAGGATGTCCCTTTAGATCCTCATAAGGATGACTTTTGAACAACTCAATCAGCAAGGTTATCGCTGATTGAAGCTATTGGGATCAGATGGTATTTAGGGCCAAAGTAGTTTTGTTTGCTGCAAGAAGCCCCTGTCATTTGATACAGGGTAGATACCATAATCCTGTAAGTTGCCATATCTTTTTTTCCCTTCTCAAAAGATTTTTTTTAGATGAATAGTGCACTTATTCAGCACTAGATTACATAGATTATGATGGATGTAATTGGTGTGGGTTCAGGTGCAATGGGTCAAATTAAAATCTTGCTTCCCTTGTGAGCAAATGATTTTTTCAAAAAACATTAAAATCTTGTTGTAAAAAGTCCTTTTTTTTTTCTTTTATGTTTTGTTCCAAGAGATGCATTAAAATTAGACATATTGCATGATTCCTGGTTATAGTACTTGTAAATTATGGGTTCCCTTGGTTTAGGTACCACAAAGCATTGGCAAACATTGTTGCATGGGAAGCTACTAAGAAGTCTTCAAGTGAAACTAAGCTGAGAAAGGCTGAGGTAAACCCTTTCCCTCCACGCCAGATTAGACTAATAGAATTTGATATTGACATAGCTAGCGAGTAGAAAGTCTCTGGCAACATCAATCAATTGAGCTGTTAAATACATCAAAGTACAAGTCATCTTATAAAGGTTTAAAAATGATCCTGAACTTTTTGCTAATGGTATCTTTGGGTTATTTATGGTCCAAGGCAACTCCATTCTCATTTGTTTGTTAAATATGTGCTCATCCTACTACTGAGCCAAACTTCTTGGTTTGGTGTTTTGGTTATTAGAAAATAATAGCAATCCACTCAGGTTTTCTTGCAAGTTGCTTGCATCTATAAGTGAGTTGTTATGTCTGTTTGGAGAAGCAGAAAGCAGCACTTGTTGAGAGAATGAAAAATGAAATTGCTACTATCCACAAGAAGGCAGAAGAGAAGAAAGCCATGGTTGAGGCTAGACGTGGAGAGGAAATTCTCAAGGTAGAGGAGTCGGGTGCCAAATATCATGCAGCAGGCCAGGTGCCAAAGAAGTTCTTGTTCTGCTTCAGTGCCTAGCAAGTTTTCAGTCTAATTGATGTGAATACCCAGGTTCACATAAAATTGGGCATGTAGAATATTATGTAACTATGTTACAATCATTTAGCAATTTTTCTCAAGTACATTTCATGACCCAAGTTGTATAAGTGTTGACTGATAGATAGAGGATTGTATTTTATATTTCATGGAGAGACATATTGGTCTCTAGAAACACTGCTTCTTAGTATTTGTTGTGATGACCTAGGTCAGATATGTTTTTTGTATTTCTTCATATTTTTTCATATATATATTTGTATTAAATACCCATTCTCTTCTGACCGAAGCATGGGGTTGGCTCATGCTAATTGTATGTTTTTGAGACCCAAATAAGAGATCATTTGCAGTTCATAAATTACATCAGTCCAACTATTTTGTTTTTACGATAAGGCTTTATCAATTGCAATTCACAAGTGTTGGGTAGTTTTTCTCTTCCCCCTAGAGATTGAGTGAGGTTATGCAGTTTGGAGTAAGGTTGGATAACATACTTAAGATCTGTAAACTTGGGTTAGATTTAAATGACAGTCTGGGGTAAGGTCGGACTATATACTTAAGATCTGTAAACTTGGGTTAGATTTAAATGACAGTCTGGGGTGAGGTTGGACTATATACTTAATATTCGTAAAGTCCAGTTAGATTTAAATGTACCTTATAATCATTGCACCATGTCTCTTGAAGGTATAGGCAATTGCAATTTGGTGGGGGGAGTGCCCCATCACCATTACAATAAACCCTTTGGACTGTGTTATGAATTGTTTTTGCAACTATTATGATATCAAAAGGGTTGTATTCCAATGATGAGGATGATGGTTTGTTAAACCATTCACCAGGGCACAAATCCCTCTAGATATCTGGCACGGAGAGTCAAACAGCTAGGTCCAGGATTGTTTTACCAAATGAAGGTGTCAATATAGAGATACACTTATTCAGCAAGTGTAATCTGATCTATGTAATCTCCATAAAAACATGGGGTAGAGATGCCAATATCTATGTAACATCGTTGGTTTCCCAACAAAACAAAGATTAAAAATATTCCCACATGCAAGAGCCAAAAGATTTAAAGTGGGAAAAACATTATAAATAAAACCTTCTGGGGAACAAGACTTGTACACAAACCTCAGAATATCTTTTGGCTAGGGCCTCACAGCATCCATACTTTCCTGAATTTGGGCCTGAGTTAGCATCTGCACCTTCTTGTAAAAGTATCTCTGTTATATACATGTCTTTCTTTTTCAGTAATAAAAAAGTTTTTCTTTCTGAATTCATTTGCAGTTTTCTCATCTCATTTTTATAGCATATGTGCAGATTTTAAACTTAAGTTTCAGAAATGTCTGTTACCATTTCAAATTTAACTTTCAGTTCTGGATTTACTGTAGTTATTTCAGAATTTTCAAAATTTGACTTTTTTTTTTCCCAAAATCAACTTTTAAGCAGTGTTTTACTTGTTTGTATCAGCAAGTTCCTGTTGGAAATAAAAAGTGATAAAAATTTCAATACATATTGGAATCACGATCTGGCAATTTGCTATTCATGTTGTTATTATTATTATTTTATGATTAATCACCTTTAATGGGTGTCGAATTGGGCACTGGATTACTTAGTTCAATGGCAATTCTGCCTAAGTTCTGAAGGGAACATGTAGGTTCAACAAAAGTAAGCGAAAAAACTAAACCAGTGATCACCTTCACACACATTATCAATTCTCCAACAAAACACCGACTGAACAACCGATGCACAACTAACAACAACAACTATAAAATTAACTAACTATCGAAAATGGTATCACATGTAATCATGTACGAATTTATAACAAGTTTGAAATGTAGAAACAACCTTCAAATTAAGTGGATTAACTATATTTTTACAATTACAACATCACTCGAACCCCTTATCAACATCAAGTACAAAAGTAATAACTATACCTCTAAATCAAATAGCATATACCGTTCGGCGTTCACATCTCATGAAACACATGCGATTGCTAGTATGGTAACAACTTTTGTATGGAGAGTATTAAAGCCTTAAATATGGAAAAAAAAAAAAAAAGGGTCCCTAAAAAAAATATAAAAAAATAAAAAATATGATAATTTTAATAATTTAAAATATAATTATACAGTTATAATTTTAATAATTTAAAATATAATTATACAGTTATAATTTTAATAATTTAAAATATAATTATACAGTTGATTCAAAATTATGATTCAAAATTATGATCTATGGAGAACTTTAGATAATTTTAATAATTTAAAACAGAATTATACAGTTGATTCAAAATTATGATCTATGGAGAACTTTTGTATGTCTATAACAAATTACAATTCTTACTACTTAGTATCTTCTCCTGCTTGTGCTCCCTGTGTGTTATAAAAAATATTAGAAGACATGTTTTTAATTACTAATAAATAATACTATTAATAACAGAAGTGGGATCCATTTTTATGTTTTTTGCAGTTTCTATTCTGCCTCTATTAGATTTTTGGTTTAAACCTTGAAAAATACATTGTTTAATACAATACATTGGAGAAATTGGAGAAATTGCAAAAATACGGAAAATTGCAGTTTCTATTCTGCCTCTATTAGATTTTTGGTTTAAACCTTGAAAAATACATTGTTTAATACAATACATTGGAGAAATTACAAAAATACGGAAAATCTCAGGATACCACTGTATTTGGTAACTATGATTTATTTCTCGATGATAAATCATTGGCAATGGTCCGAAACATCAATTGAAAACTATTACATGTTTGATTAGCTGTTTCTAAGAACATTTTTCATTTACTTCTAGATGAAATTATATTGAATTAAAATTATTGTGTGTTCAAGCTGTGAAAAATACGGCAGTTTCGATGTTTCTGAGTTTTCTAAACACTAAATCAATTGTTATTTGTGTAAATTACAGGATTAATGAAGATTGTCAAGGAAGGCTCAACGCTCCATATGACCACATTTCTGTCTCAACCTTTATAATAATACCAAACTTCTCTCATAGAAAATGTTTAGACGAGTGTATCATATAATGTCCAAGTTAACATCGTTTTGAATTTGAAATGCAGATACGTGAAATTTAGTTATATGTGAGATTATTATGCTTCAGTGGTTTAGAAGAGATTTTGGAAGATTTAATTTATGAAATGTCGAGGAACATGGCTTCAATTTACCTTTCTACTAGAAGATGGATCTAGTAACGGGATTCGAAACGTCGGAATATAATTTTTAGAATTTGTTTTCTTAATGGAGTCTTTGGGAATCCTGTATTTCGATTCAGATTTTAATTAGTGTCATAGTTTGAGGGGCATATATTCCACTAATTTCAATAGCAAGTATATGTTTGCACAAATTGTAACCAAAGATAGCAACATAGAAAAACTTAAACCCGGGACCTATGGTTTGCAAGTTCCGCAGCCAACCAAAGCACTGCAAACTTATTTTTCATTAAGTTTGTAGTTAAAATTTCAACTGTGCAAATATAGCTGATGTTGCATTGGTTTTCTCCAGCATCAGTGAACCTTTCTATTCCTTATTGCCAGTAGTAATTTTCGAGGATAATGAGGCTGTCACAATCCATAAACAATGTTGAAAAAGGGTTTTTTTTTTTTTTTGGTGTGGATCGTATGAAAGATTTTCGAGGATAATGTGGCTGTTAGAATCTATAAGTATTTTCCGTCTCCTCGCCATTAGTTTTGTCGCGTCGCCATTAGTTTTGACAGAATAGGTAACAACGTAATACGTTGTTACTTATTACGTCAAATTTCTATTTGCAGTTTTATAAAAAGAACCGGCACCATAGAATTTCATACATGAATGTGCAGTAGAATGGTGGGACACGGGAAATAGGGCGCAGAGACCGAATGACAAAGTTTTGCGTTCGTGTTGACTGCAAATATTATTTCTTTCTTATTCATTGAATGGGGTCTGTATGTATGGTTTTAGAGAACTCAATTCTCAACTTGTGATAAGATGAGTACGTTGTTTGCTTCATTTAAAAACATTATTGGATGACTTAAGTGCCATATATCTCTATTTTTCGATTTTGAGAATACAAAATAGATAGGATAGTCTTATATATTTCGAGTATTTGGTTGTGCTTCATTGACGCTCGGAAAGTAATTGTTCTTATTTTAAACTCATTTAGAGCTTCGGTAAAGGGGATTTTTGGAGGGAAAATATTGTGGAGTGCATGGGTGCTTGATTCATGCATGTAGTTTTTCTTTCAGTCTTTTGATATAATGAATTTATAGTGTTGGACATATTTTGTAGTGATATCAGATTATGTTTTTCTAATTGTTTAGATTTGAATGTTATATTATTTTATTTTATTGTTGTGAAATGAGTTATGTTAATTTGATTATTAGGATTAAGATGTGGAATTCAATTGGTTGAAATATTACAATATTACATGTACGAGAAAATTGGTTCTTTAATAGTAATTTATTATTTTCTAAATTTGATGAATTCAGTTCTGATTGTTAATACAAAATAATATTGAGGACATTTTTTAACTTTAAAATTGGCATTGTTAGATTTTCAAGTTAGGTTACTCTTTTAGAACCCTCCGTATTATTATTATTTTTAGATTGAAAATAACCCTCCAAATTTTATCCTTAAATAATATGTTTGTATTGGAAGAGAATTAAATGTTGACACCGTTTCTTACTTTACAATTCATGTGTGATTATTATTACTAGCAATCGCATGTGTTTCATGAGATGTGAACGCTGAACGGTATATGTTATTTGTTTTAGAGGTATAATTATTACTTTTGTAGTTGATGTTGATTAGGGGTGTGATTGATTTTGTAAGTGTATAAATATAGATAGGCCACTTAATTTGAAGGTTGTTTCTAAATTTCAAACTTGTTAAAAATTCGTACATGAATACATTTGATACTATTTTCGATAGTTAATTTATTTTATAGTTGATGTTGTATGTATTTAATTCATGTTTATTAGTTGTGCATCAGTTGTTTGGTTGGTGTTTTGCTGGAAAAACATTTATTGTACAATTGATAATGTGTGTGATTGATAGCTATAGTGTAGGAATTTAGTTAAAACATTACATTGAAATGTTGTGTGTACATTTAATTTTGTTACAGATTCTTACAATTAAATTTGCATATTATATTTCAAAACATCAAATAAATGTAGATTTGAGTGCACATAATGAGACATGTATACATTTGCAGTATTTATATCATGAATGGTAGCCTTTAGTGGGCAATTTTAGTTTCAATAAACATGATCACATTTGATACCCCTTGAACAACAATGTCACTTTGGATAGAAGAAGTGTTGAGTATAGTAGTGGTGGAGGTGCTATCAAAGCAGAGGGTAGCTTTTACGACAGGTTGAGTGATTTGTAACTCCTTTCTTCTTGCTCCAAGTGTTGTTACGTACACCATTTTTGAGTATCCCTTGAATGAAAAAGCAGGTGAAATACGCAGATTTGCAAGCGAGGGAACTCGGGAGAAAGTTGTGAATGTCAGACCATGCCTTTCAGTGGTTCCAATGTTGATGGTTGCTCTATGCAAAGTAAGTCTCTTCCACTTGCGGATAGTTAATCCCCAGGCCATTTTAATCGACAATTGTCGTCAATTCCCTCTTGAAATAGGGGGTATGGAAATATGTAACGGGTTGGAGGGATCGCAACATGGGCCGTTGTATCTATCAAATTTGACAATAACAAATAAAGGTAATGCTGGTGGTTGCATTGATGCGTTGTAGACACTGTCGGTGATTGTTCCTGTGGCACCATTCACGAGGCCTACGTCAACGCATAGATTTGCAATCAGTGTTACGAAATTGGGCAAGGAAGCTTTGGAAGAGTGTACTAGGGTAATTTGAAAGATAAAGATGTGGCTATAAAGAAACTAAAAGGTAGAGGAAAAGACATCAAGAAATTAGTTAAGAATGAAGTCAACATGATGTTGGGCACCAGTGTTGAGAATGGACCTTAGGGAGGACAAGCGCAGTATCTGAAATGCGGGGTCCTCCCACTGAATCGATTACATGTTGCAACAATTTCTTGTAGCTTGGTGATCTTGAATCCAATTTCTGCCGGAACAGAGCCCAAAAATTGGTTGAATTCCAACCCAATGGTTTGCAACTTTGTACAGTTCAAGAGAATGGAAAAAACATCTCCCTTTAGATTGTTACTGCCAAATGTCAGTTGTTGTAGGTAGCCCAACATTCCCAATTCTTGGGGTACCATTTTTCTTAATTGGTTTTCTTCTATTTGAAAAAAATTAAGCGCTAAAATATTTCCTATGGATTTTGGGATGTTGTCGTTTAGCTGATTGATGGACATGTCCACCAATCGCAATTTGGCTAGCTTATGGCCTACATCCTTTGGAATTGTCCCCACAAACTTGTTGTGATATAGGTTCAAATTTTTCAATTCTATACAGTTCATGAGAAAATATAGAATGGACCCTACTAGGTTGTTATTATCCAGCGATAGTTCTCATAGTTGGGAAAGTGAACCTAATTCTTGTGGAATATAGCCATACAAGGAATTAGAAGATATATTTAACTCCTCCATGAAAGAACAGTTTCCTAGCGTCTGGGAATGGCACATTTAAGGATATTGTTCTTCAACTTGAGCTCTCTCAATTTCCATAATTGACCAATCTCTTCTGGGATACTACCATTGATTTTGTTGGAATTTAGAAGCAGATGTTCTAATCTGGTCAATGTTGTTAATATCTCAGATGGAATTGGTCCCTCAAGCGTATTATTAGACAACGACAAGTGATGCAATTTTGTGCAGTTATTCAGAGAATAGGGAATTTGTCCAGAAAGCAAGTTATTTTTTTAGATTGAGCACTATTAAACACCTGAGAGCACCTAGTAAATAGAAATAATAAGATAAGCTAATTATTCCCTATAAAATAGAAATAATTGAGATAAACTAATTCACGTCCATATTTGCTGTATAACCAATTTCATCAACTGTATCAGGCCTGTAAATCAACCAGTTGTTTGTTTATGAGTTGATTATCGTAATTTTCATTTACTTATTTAATTTTAAACTAGGGATATTTGGGACAGAAACACAGCTTTGCTTATAGGCAATCATTCAGATCACAAGAGAGAGTATCGTTGATCAAATATGTGACTAACTATCTCATGCAAAATTCAAAAGCAACTTTACATATGAAACACCAAGTTGCCAACTAGTGCTTGGCGAAACATGCTCTTGCAGTGTTGATACTACAACTCAGATTCATGTCTGTCAATTTCATGATCTCGCAATGTTGATAATACAACTCAAATTCATGTCTTTCAATTAAATGAATACGCTACATATATAGTATGGCGCTAGACCAGTGCATACAAAAAACAAATTATTTTAAACAACAAAGATTAAACCCTAACAGTATCATCCACAAATTCTTAAAGGAACTGTGTAAAGGTGTCTAGAGCATAACTTACCAATCCAGAAGAAGTGTCTGAAACATCAATCTGACTTCTCGTGCTTCCACTGTTGTTTCTTTTATTTCTCGTGTCTGTTTATTCTCTGCGTCACTCTAAATTCCTGAATCTCCTTTTGATCTCCCTTTTTCTGTGTGCATATACTTTCTTTTCTAGCATTTGCAATCTATTATTGACCTCCCTTTTTCTATTTTCAACTCAGCCTAATTATAAACAAAAGCTAAAATTGTTAATTATTAGAAACAAAATTATTAAAAATAAAAGCTAAAATTGTTGTTAGTTAAAAACAAAAGCTAAAATTGTTAATTATTAGAAACAAAATTATTAAAAATAGTAGAGATTTCTATTTTCAGCTCAACCTAATTAAAAACAAAAGCTAAAATTGTTAATTATTAGAAACAAAATTATTAAAAATAGTAGATATTTCTATTTTCAGCTCAACTTAATTAAAAACAAAAGCTAAAATTGTTAATTAAAAATAAAAGCTAAAATTGTTAATTATTAGAAACAAAATTATTAAAAATAAAAGCTAAAATTGTTGTTAATTAAAAACAAAAGCTAAAATTGTTAATTATTAGAAACAAAATTATTAAAAATAATAGAGAAAAGCGAAAATAGGGAGGAAAAGCACAAACATCAAGATGACCGTCAAACCGTCAAATTTAATACAGTCGTAGAAATCTCTGCAGGTACCTTTCCCATATGGGGAACGCCTTTGGCGTAATTAGTTTAAACACATGTCATGTTATATATTTATTTGGTGAATAATATTTTTTATATTTATTTGTTTTATAATATAAAATTTATGATTATATATTTACGTGTTTACATCTTTTTCGACATATTTCACAATTTTAGAGTAACTTAATAGTTAATTTATATGGTTTTAATGTATTTTTGTTTTTATTAATTATTATTCATGTATGATTATTATTATTAGTTTAAACATGTGTCATGTTATATATTTATTTGGTGAATAATATTTTTTATATTTATTTGTTTTATAATATAAAACTTATGATTATGTATTTGCGTGTTTACATCTTTTTCAACATATTTCACAATTTTAGAGTAACTCAATAGTTAATCTATATGGTTTTAATGTATTTTTGTTTTTATTAATTATTGGTCAAATTTAAGCTAGTAAATGTAAATTATTTACATAGTTTGATTTTTATGTGTTTCTCTTGCATTTTACACTTTTTAAACCTCTTTTTGTCTTTGTTTTTTTATTTTCTTACCTCATTTTATTCCCTCTTTTATTATTTAAGTCTTAGTCTTTAGTAGTGACTATTTTCATACAATATGGAAATGGTCGATCATTTCTAAATCCATTGTGGAAATGTTGTCTTCATGGGTCCGTCCGCGTCTTTAATTTCAATTATCCATAGTTTAATGTGGTGTTTCTTGCAGTTAGTTTTCCCACTTATTGTGTACCATATTACATGTTTGCAGTGTTATGATTTAAATTCAAAAGTTACATAAAAATAGAAGTACAATAATACATTTAGAAAAATAAATAAGAAGATAATCAACTACACATTGACAGTGATATTGAAGTTATAAAAGAAGGATCTGTTATATTTCTTAAGAACTCTCATGCTAAAAGTTTAATTCGTTCAGATCGTTGGAGCCCTCCTATCTATATATATATTCCAATATGCGGGAGCACGTGTTTAGTATCGAAGTATTGACCAAGATCACTGGATCAATTGAATGCACTAGTTTACTAAACATGAGACAAGAAAACATAAATCATTGAAAATATATAAAATCACAATATTGCAAAAGGTTGGAATCAATCAATCCAACTCACTTCTTCAATAACTCACAAATGAAGATGTACAAATAGGAGAGTGAATGTGTAACTCCTCTATAAATAGTGGTAAAAGATCCGCCACTTAGAATAATAACTCCCACTAAAATGTCAAAGATTTGCCACCTATAATAGTGGTGAAATGGTAACTCCCACCTAGAATAGTGATCAAATAGTAACTCCACCTAGAATAGTGGTCAATAGATCCACCACCTAGAATAGTGATCAAAGAGTAACTCCCACCTAGCTAATAATGGTGGTCAAATAGTACATCCCTAGTGACAAGAAGACACCTAAGAGAAGATAACTCCTTAACTGTAGGGAATAATCCACAATAAATAAACATGAGGAAACATAATATCCTACACAAACATCCCCCTTAAGCGTAACTTAAGGTGGGTATAAAAAATGGGTTCCGACAATAACGAGGCCTAATGAGGTACCCAAGTAACAAAGTAACTCTCATAAAGTAGAGAAAAGGAAAAAAAATGTAGGAAAAAACTCACCTCCAAATGAGAGAAGAATAAAGGAGGGATAAAAAAGCACCGCTAGAAGCTACAAATACATATAGTCACCATGTATCATATAAAGGAGATCTCTCTAGAGTGACTTGTGGATCAGAAGAAGATGCAATGAAGAGTGGATCACCCTGAAAACAATGAATGTGTCTGCCAAGAGCCTGATGTATCTCCAACCAAGGTGTGGTCCCTATACAAGGAACTGTGCTCCTCACGCATAGTAGATAAGCCAACTGCTTTATGCAGTGATGGTGCATCAAAAACAAAAGGCAAAGAATGAATGCAAAATGACTCTATAACTATGTACTAGATTTCCCGATGTCTGATGAGTCCTAGACCAATTATACTTACTCCCTGTAATGTCTAAAGTGGATAGGAAGTAGGTGGAACAAGAGATAACTCCTCAATATATGGAAGGTAACAAGGATATGGTAGAGGTGTGTTTCACATCACTATTGTAATCATTTATGCTAGAAGAGGAGTCCTCGTCATCAAAGATGTGCCTAGGCTAAGAAATTTCATCAAGTCCAAGTGATTTCTGATGAAGAAGACTCTAAAGGAGGGTTAGGGACAAAGTGTGAGAAGGTATGATAGTCGAGTCTGATGATTGACTATTCCCACCGCCACTATAGTATCAATTGTGCAACTTCTCTGACGTGCATTGAATCTGGAGTGAACTCATCTCGCATGCCAAGAATCAAGATGAGTAATCTAGTAGATTGAAAGGAAATTAGTTGAAAGTGAGAGAATACTTAGAATATTATTGAATGTTACATCACTCAATTCAACAAACCCTCTCCTGTAAAAGTTGTGTAGAAGTCTCATCATGCAATCGAATAGTGGACATGTCACATAGTTCCAAGGAAGTGAACTCAACCTTTGAAGAATCCATATGATGTAATGTACCAGAGTTAATAACCCATGGAGGAGTTAGATGTACAATTGCAACTACGGGTGCCTCCCTTTTTACTTTCTTCTTACCATTTTATTTTGTCTTTTTCTTTACCATTGTCATTTGCCTTGGAGGATTCTAGGGTTAATGAACACAATTTGATAGACTCGGGAACACATATATTGTTGTTCTTAAGAAGGCTAATTTGGCGGTCGATATGCTTCTTCAAACATTTTCTTTCATCATGCTTTCTCGATCAATACCCACATTTGCTTCTTCTCCTTCTTTTTCTTCTTAGGCTTAACACTAGAAGAGGAGGTCTCATTAGTTGATTTGGAGGTGGGAGGATTTTGATCCTTGTTTTCTTCTTAATCCTTTTTATTCTATTTATCCTCCTTATAGTTTAAATCCTTTTGTTTCCCATTCCCAACAAATATAACATCTGATTTTGAGGAATTCGGTATGCCCATTTGAATTAACTTATCTTTCTCCTGAGTCAAGTCATCAACAAAATCATCAAAAGAGGAAATTTTCCATGTGGCTCCAAGAACACTTTTGTGGCATGGAAAGAAGAAACAAACACAAAACAATTTGGATCCAAACTCGCCATTAGCTTTTCTCACTTGCACCAACTTGCATCTACTCACTCAACTCTTGGATTTCTTGCATCTTGACTTGGAGATTCTTCTTGTTTGGATTGGTTTGCTTACACTTTGGGTCACCTATATTGAGCTAGTACTGGATTGTTTCCCCTTGTCCTCTCGAATGCTACTCTCTCTTAGTGTATGGTCCTTTGGGAGATAGATGCATTAGCAACTGCCCGCAATAGGTAAGTTCTCTAACTCAACTTATCATTTTGTATAGAGTAGTCTCCCACGTCTTTTTTCATACTATATGTTAGCTTAGTATTTTATGTACATGCTAGGTTATCATATTGTATTTCAATTTCTTTATTTCATATTACATTCTTTGCTTCGATTAGCATAGATTTTATATGTTTATCTTATCTTTCATCACCCCCATAGTGTCGATATCCCAATAGGGTCCCTTCCTCTTCTTCGACTTAGGGCCTTGGAAACCTTAGGTTATCCTAGTGTAAGGGTTACTTCCCTTTGGATATGTGATCTAAGTTGTCCCTGTACCCCCTTTAATTATATTTGTTGTCTGTCGGTCTTGGTGTGTCCCTTACTCATTGCCTCGATACCCTAGTTGAACAAATGATAAGAGTGCACAATGTCTAGAGACATTTTTTCCACCATACATCCTTGGTGAACCTGACATGAATCTTATTTTGCACCTCCTGATCGATCACAACTCATTAAAAGCATCCATTTTTCATTTTTGTCTTGTTTCAACCCTTAAAATTTAGAAAACCCCTAAAAATTGATTTTCCCAGATGCCATCGACCGTTGTGTTAATTTTGTACAAGGTCAATCATGTTTATTTTATCCACACTTTGTCACAGTCACCTTTGACCCCTTTAAAATTCTTTTTTTAGGGACAATTATGTCAGTAGCCTATTTTTCTGAGCTTCTTCTAGGTCAAAACAACACTCCATCATGAAGTATCTTCACCTGGGGCTCTCTAACTCTTATGCACAATAATTTCCAAAAATAAATCGCCCAAATCTAGCTT
The DNA here is from genome assembly GCA_019776745.2 of Taxus chinensis. Classification (NCBI taxonomy): domain Eukaryota; kingdom Viridiplantae; phylum Streptophyta; class Pinopsida; order Cupressales; family Taxaceae; genus Taxus; species Taxus chinensis. Next base: position 687,681,329 of record CM034149.1, on the reverse strand, counting down.
TACTTTCTACTCAAGCTGTTGTGAGATAGGAGATAATAGGAAAAAGTACAACACTCACAAATATAATGTCTTAGGTGATGAAGAAGAAGAGGTTCAGATTGAGGAAACCTCTGATCTTCCACTTGAAATTCAAAAATTCCTTGATAAGTTTCCTCAATACAAAGGGGAACCTGAGTCAGTAATTCATAAACTTCTTCTTGACTTTGTATCTAAGCAACTTGACAATATGGTGGATAATGGGTGATAAAACAAAAATAGATTTATGTTAAATTCTAATTACAGAGTCGCGTATGATAAATAAATGCTAAAGTACTTATTTTACACAAGCAATAAAAAAGTAAAATATGAAATCCTAAGTGCAAGAGAGAGATTAAAGGACTTAGTTGATTTCACGTTTTTCCCGGAAATGATCTGGATTGGAAAACTCATGAACAGGAAGGGTAGACCATCGCAACTATGCACTGTAAATTTTGGGACTACCGGATAATGTCATACTAGGGCGCCTGGACTAGGTCAGGGGCGCTTGGGCGCCAGAATCTGTTACTGGGTGTCCATGACAATGTAGGTGGTCAGAACCTGATTTTTTTGGTGTCACACAAGTGTCGTTGGTAATTTATTTTGGTCACTTGTATGTCTCAATATGATCAGTGAGTTTCGTTGTAACCTACAAAATAAATATTCACCTACAAAACCCACAATACAACATCGAATCCAAAAAAATAAAGATGCAATATGGGAAGTTACACTAACCCCAGAGGTCACCCGAATAAGTGAACTTACGACTGAGTGATGCATTAAATCTCATAATCCATGTAGTTCTTGTGAGTGTGTGATATAATTGTGCCCTAGAAAGCCCTTATGTAAATGCACTTGATAGCAGCTAATAACTAGATATAGAAATGTAAATAGATGTGTGGATAGAAAAATGAACTTCCCCTTATTATGAAGTGTATGCAAAAAATGCAATCCTTTGTCTCTTGTATGGATGATATATGGATGCCTTTGATGCTCTTAGATTCCTTCAGATGCAACATTAGGTGATGATAATAGATGTTTAGAGTTTGGTACTTTATTTTGGTCACATAGCTTTGTATTTATATGATTCCCTTGGTTGAATTTTGTAATTGACAACTGGAAGGTTAACCCATAAGAAAATAAAATTCCCAAAAGATAAAAGAATCCTAAAAAGAGCCAGTAAGGTGGAAAGAGGCCAAGGGCACCCAGAGGGGATGGGGGCACCTGAGCACTAGTGTCTAAAGTCATAAAAGAGAAGCAAGTGAAATACCAACTAAGCTATAGGGTATAAAAGGCTAGAAAGAAGACAAGAAAAAAGAAAAGAAGCCAAATACTGTTGTCAATTACTAGTTTTCTCACTTAGGAATCATAAGAATACAAGTATGCTTGTAGGACTTATAAATGTACCCAAGTGTGTGATTTTATGTCTACATTCGCACCCACTTTATGTTGTTGAGTGAATACTTGATAACATAAAGTGGATAAGAGATGTATACTTGATAACCATATGATTAAGAAAATATAGAATTTACAGATGCCTAAATCTAATGTAATGTAGCAATAAATGAATAAGTAATGAAGTACATAATAGATCCAAGAAAATAAGAAATTAAGATTTAAAACCCTAAGTGTAAATGAAAAATATAGAATGACTTAGTTGATTTGCAAATAATTCTAGATTGTGTTGAAGTGATGAACTAATGAACATAGGGGTAAAATTGTCACACCGAGTCTAAACAAGGTGCAGAATTGTCAGAATATGTTGGACTAGATACCTATGGAAGGTCAGAGGTCACTTGTGACTTCTCATGACCTCAGAAAACCATTTTCACTAGGTCACAAGATGTTCATTTTCCTTTGCTTCTTATTGCTAGTATGTTGCACCAAGTCCACATATGTCATTGGTAACCTGCAATGAAGAAATAACCTTGTTGGTCGTCAAATAGGACTTTTTAGAAGAGCAACAGTCAGGGGACAAAAAGTCCCTCCTCTTTAATGGGAGAGGTTCCCTTATTCTGAAACGAACTTATTTACAAATATACAGAACATTATTTTATGGTCAAACTTAGATATTACGAAAGTGTTTTCCACAAGGATCATCAGTTACGCTAGGACTGAGGAAGGGGAATAAGAAGATGAGCAGAATAGCAACATTCAGAATTATAGATAGCAGAATAATTCTTCGTGTATGCGAAGCTTCAAAGGATTTAAGACAAGATAATTTGCGTTGGTTGAATGAGATTAAATTTAAGGACACAAAGTTCCATAAATAACCTTCTTCAGATTTGTTAATCAAGGACACAAAGTTCCTTCTTGGTTGTACAAGATCACTGTATTTGCAAAACTGAACAGTATGCAATCAGGGAGACTAAACGAGTTAGGAACAAAATGATATTCACAATATTAAAGGAAAACATAGAGACCACAAGAATTAGATAGACAAAGAATGGAAAGCCCTTTTGTATTGATTTCTTTAAGATCTATTTACACTTTCAGCAAATATCCAAGTTCTTCCTCCTGTTTAAAATGGCGTGGAAAAGGCCATTATATAGCTTACAAGTCAGTTACTCTTCGTAACCGTTTCTTTTAACTAAAGAGTAGTTAAGGACCGCTAGTTGCAATACCTTAACTAATTACAAAGAATACGAAAAAGAAGGGAAGAAGAGAAAAGAAAGGGGAAGGAGACAGGTGGCCAGCTACTGGGATGGACCCACTGTCTTCAGAATCCGCTACCTGAATTTCTTCAATGACTCAGCTATATCTCTGCCACGAGGGACTGACGTGTTGGTTGCAGACTGAGTCCAAAATCCCAGACATTTCTCCATCTCTTTATCAAACTCGACGTGAGTATGATAGTCTTTGTTTGCTTCTTCAATGGCAGACTGAAGAGAACAAATTTCCTTCATCTTTTCCTTAGAGATGGAGCTTTCCTTGAATAGATGATCTTTGACAAAAGCTCTGAACTGAGCTTTGATTTCTTGCAAGGACAAGGAAACACCAGAGTTTTCATCTTGAAGATGACAATGTATATCTTTGAAAGCAACAGCTGCCAGTGTCTTGAAAGCTTCTCCTTTCTGCCAGCTGTTCTTCATTTCTCCCACAGCTTCCTCCAGGACTTTGATTTTCCACTCTACGCTGTAGACCCAGGATTTTGATAGATTGTCTTTGGCATCATCGAAAATCTTATTCGCCAGTAAGATGTTCTCATCTGTCTGTCCCATGAGGCAAAGGTCTACAATGCAACTACTCCAGAGTTTAAGCTCTTTATCCATAACCCCAATAGCCGAGGATAGCTTCTGTTGCAAATTGTCTACCTTTCCATGTAGTTTAAAAGCTTCATCGATGAAATTTAGCCCAGCAACAAGCATGTCATCTACCATGGCTTCAATAGCTCTGCCATAGACAGAATACTTGTGCATATCTTTAATACTTTGCACTTCATCTTGGCTTAGAATTACAGGAGGCGGTAGAGCAGTCAAGGGGGTAGGGTCCAAAACTTTGTCCTTAGACAAAAGTGACTTGATAAAACTTGTGAGAACTTGGGCTTGTTCTTCCAGCTGTTCAATAGTCTGCTGCCCTTTCTCTACCCTTCCAATGACTCTGGTGACTGTTTCCTGGAGGTTATGAATTTCACCTTCAGGGGTAGACTCTCCCATAGGGATCCTTGAAAGCTCCAAGTCAGATGTCAGCAAGTCTGATTCTAACTTATCCACTGTAGGCTTAGCAATCTCCAAGAATTGCTGACCTTGGGCATCAGACACAATCCTGGAAGTAGTTCTGGCTTTCTTGGCACGAGAAGGAGTGGTGCCCAACAAGGCTGCAACAGCATCAAAATTTGGTCCCGAGCTTTAGGAGGAGGATTTTCTCTTCCTTTTGTCAACCAGAGGTTGCACCCAAGCAAAAGAGGAAGAAGAATCTGCAGGAGAAGCAAGGGGACCAAGAGACAGGGAGCTCATAACACTCAAGGTCTGTGCAGCTGTTGACTCAAGCTGAGATGCGAGCGGGGCACTGGTGGCGACGGCGGTAGAAGAATCAGTAGCACCCGGAAGTTCAGTGCTCTGGACATCCTTATCTTTATCTGCTGGATCTTCAGGAACACTTGCAGGAGTTGGCATCTCACTATCTTCACTTTCACTGAGAACGATGATGTTCTCTGGCCCTATAGGCAACTCTGCCTGTTTTCTTGGAGGGTCATTCTCTGCAGGCTCTTTCTTCACCTCTTTGAGTTTCTTCTTGTATACCTGGGTAGATGGAGAAGGAGTAGATTCCACAGGTCCCTGAGTTGTTGAGGTAGGAGGGGTTTTCACTGGTGTTCCAGACTCTGGAACTGATGCCTCCCTTATGGGTGTCGAATCATCTTTGGAGCTGGATTCTCCTGAGTGCCTCTTGAATTCTCGGATCTTCTTACTGAACCAGACCCTAGTCCTGATTAAGACTGGAGCAAGAATCTCAGCCAGATCATCTCTCTCTTTCCTGTTCCAATCCAAGTCCTCCAGAGGAGTGTGCTTAATCACATTTTCATACTCATACGAGTATAGGTCAGAATTTTCATCCTGGAGACCTTCAGGAACTTGGTACAGACTGAGTTCTTGGATCAATTGCAGGGAGAACCTGCCACAATGCCTTCTTCTGGCTTCAAAATCATCTGCACAGTCGGCCCAGTAGTCTTCTGTATCTGCCCTATGATGATAGATTATCTTGATGTTCTGTTCAATAAACCTCTTCAAGTCAAAGCAGGTTCTTGGCTTGAAAAAATGAACAGTGATAGGGACCAGGGCTCTTTCTATGTTCTGAGCATCCAGAGCTGTTTTGCATGTGTAGTTTCCCAGAGAGATGGGAAAGTGTAAGCCAGAAATCTTCTTGTCTCTGCAAGTTCTGTGCAGCTTGTCTAGTTGCCTGCATATTTCAATCAAGGCCATTTTGTCATTGCAGAACGTGGGAAGCCGCAGAGGGGTGTTCTCATAGCCAGCAAGCCAGATATAGGAAAATTTCCTGAATTGAATGAAATAGGCTCCATACTGCGATATCAGGTTCATGGCTTCATCTGAAAACCTTCTAGCAGTATCACCTTCGAGCAATCTGACCACGTACATGGTGAAAGCATCGTTGACCCTTCTGAAATTCCGATTGCTGGTCTCTAGGGTGAACTGCGGGCAATAGGCATACACTGGATCATCTTTGTGCGCATCAACGTAGGAAAAGCCAAACCATTGCCGTGACCCTGCCAGAGTATACATCAAGTACGAAGTCATGTAGAATTTCTTCGTTTGCTGCACATTGGACAGTTGCTCCGTCAGATTCATGCTTATGATTTCTACCCAATTGATGTTTTGCGTTCCCTCGCACACCATGCTGATGAGCGGGCACATCCAGAAATGAAACTCGTTGGTGGAGGGCAAACCCATAACCCGAGCCAGCAGGATTATGAAGTCTAACAATTCTTCATTGAAATCTGCCCGGAAGAGGGTTTTGGTCAGACGAGAAGCTCCCTTCCTGGGGTTTTTTAAGCCAGGATTTCGCTACTCGTGCCTTATACTTGTCACTGTCTTGGTCGAACATAGCCTGTGCTTGATCCCGGGAGACGACTATAGCATTGTCCATCTCCGGAATCCTCAGGGCAGCACCAATGGCGGCAGCGTCTAGCTTGGCAATGAGTTCCCCATGTACATTTGTCAATTCACTCGAAGCGGGGTTGAAGTGAGCTCCGCATGAAAGTACAGTATCAGCACACTGTACTGAGATTGGGAATCCTCCGGCAAAAGCTAAACCACTATCATTAATCATCTGTGCCATTGGTGTAGGGTTTGCATCTGTCATTCTTGACCAAAAATCCCCGAAGTCGAGATGACGAGCTTCGCTGCCCCCTATATTGCTAACATCAGATTCTAGCGGAGAAATTTGCTCTTGTCCCTGAAACTTGATCTTCATATTGATAAATTAGAGTTGCGACCTTAACTCGGATAGGAATCACAGAGAAAAGGGCTATACGGTCAGGGAATTAGATCGCAAGGGTTTGAGCAAAGATAGCAAGGAAGTAATGTGGAAAATGCAAAGGTTGTATGCTTGTTATATAGCCGTTTGAGGAGAGGAATGAATTTAATGCGCATTGAATACACAACCACCAATTTGAATAGCATCATACTCGGAGTGAGCGGGAAAAACTAAGTGTGAATGACACTGGGTATGCTTGGGACATGTGAGACGCGAATGCGCGAAACACGCGGCTCGGCCGGTTCGGGTGAAACAGGGAGAGGACGCACAAATGCATTTGGGACAAATGGGACGAAAATGTGCGAAGTACGCGATTCGGGTGTTTCGGCCGAAATTGGAACAAAGGGCCCGTTTGGACTTGGGACATTCAGGACAAAAAGTTCCGAAGTACGCGACTTGACCGGCTCGGCCGAAATTGAGAAAGCTCGCTTCTTTTAAAATGGGGCAGCTGGGACAAAATTACGCGAAGGACGCGGTTCGGGCAAATCGGCCGAAAATGGGAAAGCTCGCACTTTTTAACTTTGGGACATTTGGGACAGGAAAGTGCGAAGTACGCGGGAAGGATGATTCGGCCGAAATTGGAACAACATGCAAAGTAAGTTTTGGGACACTTGGGACAAAACTCTCCGACGGGCCCGAAAATGGGACAGCTTCGGGGATTTCGGCCGGTCAGGGAACAGAGTGCACTTTCGTACTTGGGACAGTTGGGACAAAAAGTTCCGACAGGCCCGAAAATCACACAAAATGACCCAAAACACAGATTTTTTCAATTTCACGTCTTAGGCACTTCAGAGAAAAACCCTTAAACTCAAAATTTTGAAAATTTAACTCTTATCAGAGAGGGGAATTTTGAGCGGACAACAAACCTGCAAAACCCTCAAAAGTGAATCAAATCCCAAACAGAAAATAATGCAAATGAGAGATCCAATTGTCCTCATCTATCAAATGAGTGATCTTACGACTAAGCATTGCCCTAAATTTGAGACCCAATGTAGTTCTATGTGTGTGTGTGTGTGTGTGAATAATCATGTTTTCAGTGGCTCTTGCGCATGTCATACTTGATAGCGAGAAAATAGCTAAAGATAGAAGATGTAAATAGATGTGTGCATGGAATAAAATGAACTTCCCCTCCTATGATGTGTATGCAGAAGAATGCAGTCCCTTCCTCTTGAATGCATGCTTGAATGTTCTTGAATAGCCTTTGGATGTAACCTTAGGTGGTGATAGCTAATGTTTAGTGTTTGGTCCTTTGTTATGGTCACATAACTCTATATTTATATGATTCCCTTGCTTGAAAGATAAGATGCCCAAACAGCTAGAAAGGACCCAAAATATGTGAGTAAAGTACAAAGAGGTCAGGGGCACCCGGAGGGGATGGGGGCGCTTGGTGCTGGCGTCCTGGCTGGGCGCTGGTGTCCAGACTCAAGGAAACTGAAGGGTCGGAGGTCAGACTGGGCAAGAAGGTGTGTAAGACCAAAAGTGGCAACAGAAAGCAAGCAAAGGTGTCTGAATACATGGGTTAGTTATTAATTTTCTTACTTAGGAATCATATGAATAGTATTATGTGATCAGGACTAGATAGATACCCAAAGTATGTGAGCGCTAGAATCTATGTTGTGTTGAGGACCCAAGTCAGATTTGCAAAAAGTGATGAAGACGATGACCCTAGGGTGAGAGCGTATGTGTTGATGTTGTGTTGTACTTGTTATTGATGTCAATTTTTGTTGACGTGTTAATTGTGATTGATGTTGTTGATGTGATGTGACTAACACTTCCCATAAGGACGGACTTACAAAAGAGAAGAATGAACAATTAGTCAAATACGCATGTTTATGATCAGAATGTGTAAGAAAACATGCAAAACATGAAAATGTGAAACCAAAACATGTGCACATGATCCTTGATGAGTAAAAAAGTGTAGAGAGGATCCTAGAGATGATGTAGAAGAATGAGTTTTTCAGGCAATCTCACACTAGTTGTGTTGACTGCAAGTTTTTTGGGTGATCTCATGCCAAAAATAGAAAATAAGTGTAAGGAAAAAAGTTTGGTGTCATCCTCCAACCTTGAATTACTTCCTGAAATTCAAAACACCACTACAAATGGAGTGTAAAAATCTGATTTGGTTTGAACATTTTTGATCCAACTTGAAAGTAGAAAATGTTGTGTAGTGCATGCGTGTTGAGTGCTGAGGATTATGCCCCCTGTAAAATCCACTGTGTGAAGTGATGAAAACTGCGTTGGATTGAAAAATCTTGTGTAACTTCCCCCTCGTCATAGGCACCTAGGAAGCATCAGGGGCACCCAGACGCTATTGTCCTAGTCTGGCAACTAGTGTTTGTGTTGTACTAAGGACCCAAGTCAAATTTTGAGCCCTGTTTGATACTGATGACTATGTTATACTGATACTATGTTGTGTTACGTGATGACTGTAGAATAATGTATGAGGTGACTAATTCACCCAAATGATGCCCCCCTCATTTGGGGTGCACACGATGCTACCGAGGAGTATGCAACCCAAAGGAGGACCGTCCGTTGTACTAAAATTTTGCCCTGCAGGGGGAGGTGGTAAGCTTGGTAGAAACTAATGCACACACAAACATAGTGGCTAGGAGACAAGTGTTAGTACAAGCAGGATAAACACACATGTAAAAGACAATGTGTAAGCTAAGCATGTAAAAATACAGTGGAAACATGCAAGAAGACAAAGTAGACTATTACAAGTGGGTTTCAGACATGAGTACATCACTTATAATGTCACAAGAACAATCAAGGCTGTAGTGGTTGCAAACATATAATCAATCAGTGCACACAAGAAAGACATAGGGAAAAATCTGCAAACAATGATAGACAAAGAGCAAACAATGTAACAGAAAACCATAGTAGCATAAGTAGACCTACAAAGAAAATGTTGTGCACACAAAGCACCCATTAGAATGTTTGAAAGATATAAAGTATGTAAAATCATGTATTATTTGATATAATAGCGTGCTATGAAAAATGTAGACAATAACACATGTGATGTGTATGAAAATGGATACCCCCAGGAGTTGTTATGGGATTAGTAAGAGGTATTGCGCCAAGAATCTATGTTGTATGTATTGATCTGTAGAATCTGTGATCTCAACTAGAAGACAAGGTGGACACACATATGTATATAGAAATATAGTGACATACTAAATAACTACATAGCATGTGTAAAAAGTGTACATGTGAGCATAAGGACGCAAGAGTAAATGCGACCAAGAGATGCAAGATGTCATGGATCAGACGGAATGGAATGTAGTGTGAGTGTCATAGGAGCCATGTGTGCCCTTTGAGTCGATACGGATTAGTATGCATGAGATGAGGTTCGTTTATACATTCTCCCTTCAACAGTCAAGAATGAACCAGTAGAACACGAGTGCATCATCGGGATAATGTTCTGAATGGATGTGCTAGAAAGATATGATCGATAGAGTGTAGAGCATATAGAGTAAATGAGTGTGTGCATGTGTGAGTGTGGTGAGGTCTGTTTGAGATATAGAACCTCAACAGTTGAGTATGGACCATGAAACTAGAGTGTGTCATAGTGTAAATGAGGTTCAACACGTTGATATACTTGAAAGAGGTAGCATGAAAGTCAAAAAATCAATAGTTCACATAATGTGTGGTATATGTTGCGATAAGAGGATGTCAAGTATGTGTGACGTTTGTAGTTTGTAATGTAGTTTGTATTATGTGAGGTTTGTGTGTATAGGATTCCCTCAACAATCAAGTATGAATCGTATCATGAGAATGCGTCATCCATGATATTATGATACAAATATATTAATGTGTGACGATGCATGTGAAAGACTAGATATGAGGTATAGAGTGAAGAAGTACACATGTGATACATGCTTACAATGATAGAGAGGGAGAAATAATTAGCATGATGCCCCACTAAGTGTGCAATATTGAGTATGTTATTCGATAATAGTGAAAGACGAGGATCCTCCACCCAATTATTGCATGGGGATGAAGGTATGTTGACTCATGCTCTAATAGTGGTGGTACATGAGATAGATGTTATGTATGTGAATTAATCCTATATGCATGCAAACAATGAGTATAATGTGGAAGGTGATAGACACCTATGTGTAATAGAAGTCAGATGTAATGGAAACCTATGCGGAGGAGAACATGGAGGTGATGGACGCATATGTGAAAGAGAATGATGGTGGTGATGCATACTGATGTGAGGGAGTTGTGTGAGTAGTGGACCTAGACTGATGTGATGGACTAGTATACCAGTGAGACTATGTACTCCGTGTGCAAACAAGATAGATAGGATTCGATTGTGTTTTAGATCTCAGGAGGTCGTAGGGACCTAGATTCTCTAGCAAGTGCAATGGAAACCTCAAGAGGAGGTTGCGGCTATGGTGTGGATGATGGAACAACATTAACAGTAATGACTTGTTTGTTGTCAATGAACTTTAGACACAAATGGTTGATGGAGATGATAACATGAGTTGTGATAGAGCTATGGGATACCTAGGAGCATGTCACACCATTTGACTAATGGTTCCACAAGAATAAGGCATGAACATGATAAGAGGAACCGATAGTCATCGGAATCTTGAAAACACCGTATGATCTAGGAACTGGATATGAAATTTGTGAGAGTAGGAAATTGATAACAACAAGAAGTACAATATAACATGTGCTAATGCAAAATGATGGATCAATGATAGTGTTATTGATAGTAGTAGATCCAATAAAAGTAGTTACATGTAATCGATTAGAAGAGAATGTAGCATGAAATTCGTGATTATAGAAATTAATGATTGGAGGAGATGGCTCGGCATGAGCAACTAGAAAACCGAGAGACCCTAATGAAGGAGGAGTCACTGTGTGATACGTATGATTTTTTGAAGAGTCATTTGTTTGTTTGTCATGTTTTGGAAGAGGATTTTTGCAGATTTTGAGCTTGTGATTTTCATTTACAGATGCAGAGGTTGTAAGCTCTAGAAGCTCAAGTTTATTATTATTGATAATATCTTGAATAAGATTGTGAAGTTTGAAACATCGATATGTAGAATTTCCAACACATTGATGATAGTCGCATCAAATATTTTCATTATAATTGTGGCCTTTAGGACGAGATGGATTTAGATTGAGCGGAGAAGGAAGCGTAATAAGATTGCCAAGGATAATTTTAGTGGCGAATATTTGTAATATGGTGAATATTCCATTTTTGAAAAATTTGACAAGGTGAATTTTCTGGCGTGGGTCAGTGACTTGTTCACCTAAAAATTATTGTTTAATTTTTTTTAGGGGTCAGCTTCACCTACCCTTGAAACTATCCCCTATATAATCCTATATTATTCACCAGGTAGAACACTACTAGATAACTCATACCACCTGGGGGCATATGTATTATCAAGTACAGTAAATGTGGGACAGGAGGTCAGAGGCTGCAGATGCGTGACAGGAGGGCCGAGGTTGCAGATGAGTGACATAGAGTTTTTTTACGCATGACATGGAGAGTTTGTTGACGTCAGACAGGAGTGTGGAGGAAGTATATGTGCAACAGAGAGTTTTTTTATGCACGACACAAAGATTTTGTTGTCGCGTGACTAGAGGGCAGAGGCTACAGACACGCGACAGAAGATTTGTTATTGGGCAACATCCTTGTTGACGTGCGTCAACAAGGTGGTTGATGCGCGTTAGAGAGGCTCATTGATGTGTGTCAACAAGGTCGTTGACGTGCATCAGTGAGGTTCGTTGACGCGTGTTAACCACCTTGTTGACGCGCTATAACAAATTTCTTGTCCCGTGTCTGCAGCCTTCTGTCACACCTCTTAAAAATCAGGCGATTTTTTTTTTCTGAACCCCCAAAAAATTTTCCTTCCCACAAAACCGGTTCCGAGGATATTCGCTAGGTATTTTCCACCTCTGATTTCTAAGATTTCTCTTAGAATGAACCCTAAAGATTGCTCTCAATAAGTTATGGCAAGAGAATATGTGGAGCGATAGTCAATTTTGTATATGTACACTTAGGTGGTTTCCATTGAAGCTCTTTAGTGTTATATACAACATTGACAGTTGATTTAGCTTCTATAGGTTTTGTAGATGGCTTGGCCCTTGATTTATTTGGAAATCATGTAGAAGATGAAGCTTGTTCCTGATACTTAAGCTTTTTTATAAATAATATTTTTGTTTTTCATAGCTTAAGAGTGTGATACAAGTGATCGAATGATGGAGATGTCTCAAAGATAACACTCTCTTGAAGAGGTGGTAATATAATTTTTACTATTAAATCTTGAAGTTCAGAGTCTACAATCACATTGGACATCTTAGCTAATTTATTTTTATATCGCAAGACATAATCCGCTAGATATTCATTAGATCCTTGTTTAAGTTGAGCATAAGAGATCTTAGAGCCGATATTGATAGAGAAATGAGCTAGAAAAGCATCGACTATATGCGTAAAGGATGTTACTGAGTGGACAGGTAGGTCATAGAACCAACAAATCGCATAATCTTGGATATTGTGAGGGAAAATATTAGCTAGGAGAAATTGATCATCCACAAAAACTAGACATGCCACATGAAAATATAGGAGATGATCTTGTGGGTCACCATGCACATTGAAAATGGGAAGCTTGGGGGTGAAAAAATTACAAGGAAGTGGATAAGTGGAAATGGAAGGTGTGTATGGAGTATGAAGTAATAGAGTGGAATCCAAATATGGAGATGCATGAGAAGTAATGCTGCAGTTGTCAGATTTAAACCTGAAGATCTTGATAAAGAGACGCTAAGTCTGGAGTGCCAGCGGAAGAGAATTTATGTGTGTGAGAAACAAGAGGGGGATTGAAATGGTTTGTGGGAGTATGAACAGTAGCAAGAACAATAGAAATAAGAGGTAGAGTGGAAGTAGGATGATGAGGAGCAATGGACATGGAGGCGGGAATAGATGTAGGAGTATTAAGATCCACAAGATTGGTGGCCTTCTCATGAGAAACATATAACAGAAAGTATAGATCCTGAGGATTCTCAACGATATGATCATTAAGGTCTTTAAAGTGGGCCTCAGTAAATTTTCCATAAGATTGAGCCATAGGAAATAAATGATAAAATCCCCAGAAGTAAGGTGGATTCGAAGGTCAAGTTCACCCAAATGGTTAAGAAAATATAGAATTTATAGATGCCTAAATCTAATGTAATGTAGAAATAAATGAATAATCAATGAAGTATAGGATATACCCAAACAAATAAGTAATTAAGATTTAAAACCCTAAGTGCAAATGAAAATATAGAATGACTTAGCTAATTCACAAATAATCTTGGACTGTGTCGAAGTGACGAATTGATAAACAAAGGGTGGAAATTATTGCACCGAGCCTCAGAAAAATGCAGATGTGTCAGAATGTGCTGGACTAGGGCGCATATGGAGGGTCAGGTGCACCTGGGGCACTCTGGACATGTTCTGGGCACTTGTGACTTCTCAGGACCTCAAGAACCTAGTTTTGCTGGGTCAAGAGATGTTCGTTTTCCTTCACTTATTATCGCTATTATGTTGCACCAATTTTGTAAATGTTTTTGGTAACCTGCAATGAAGAAATTACTTGCAAAACCCTCAAAAGTGCATTAAATCCCAGAAATAAAATGAGTGTAAATGAGGGGTCCATAATTTCCTCAACTGTCAAACGATTGATCTTATGACCCTGAGTTAGATTATACATTAGAGATTTTCGCAGTACTCCAATGTTATGATATCTTATGTTTGTCTAACAGAATCGTGCCCTAGCTTGCTCTTCTGCGTGTCACACTTGATATCGAGTAAATATTTTGATTTTTTTTTTTTAATAGGTAAATCGATGTAGGGTTTTGAATAGAATGAACTCTCAAATCCTATGTACAGTGTATGCAAAAAAAAGATAAAACATTAAAGCCCGTAAATGGATGCTACCAACTACAACCTTGAATGATCTTGAATAGCAACTTTGGATCCAGCACCCCAGAAAAGTGATAGTTTTTGCTTATGAACTTGGTAATAAACAAATGGTCATATAACTCTATATTTACCATGAAAGCCTTGCTTGAATTTCGTAATTAAGTTTGACAGCAGGCCAACTACCAAACCGACAAGATGACCCAACAATACCAGTCAACTGCTACGCAAAATGATGTCAGCAACAAGACAGCAAAAGACCTCATCATAATTTAGGGGAGAATTTGGAGTGCCTAGCGTTGGCCTCCTTCAGTCTAGGTGCTCCGTGTCTATTCTTAGATGCATGACTGAACCATGGTCTGTGCCCTTCTTTATTTTGTCTCTTGGTTTGAGACTAGATTCCATCCTTCAAATTTTGCCTCCTTGAAAGTAAGCAATGTCTAGCAATATACATGGGTTCAACTTCAGTACCCTCTGCCTTCCTACTTACAAGTCATCCTGGATAGTAGTCCTGTGCACCTTCCCAGAATTCTAGATAGATACCTCAATAGTTGCATGCTCCTTGTATCTAGTATCATGTAGAGATGTGATGACGATAGCGTCCTGAAGTTACAAGTGATATGTTATGTTTTAATACAAAGTGCCTAGCTTGTTTTCGTCTTTTTGAAAGAGAGATATTTTGGATGTAAAACATTACCGTTGAAGTATATTGTATATGTACTATTTTGAATCTACAATGGAAGTAATCTTGGATTTTTTGTTGTGTATTATGGGAAATAATAAGCGCGGCGATAACAAGATAAAATAGAGTAATGTGAAGTCCCCCTTTATGTATGAAAAAAATTGGAAAATTATGTAAATGTGTGTAAAAGTACTAAAAGGAAAGTGTGCACTTGATGATCATGAGTGTATAATGATAGAAAGATGTCCTGAAATTGATGTGTAGAGTGATTTTTTGAGCAATCGTCATGCCAAGAATAGGTCATCACTGGGATGTTATCTCACATTAATTGAGAATGCAAACTATTATTATTATTATCATTGCACGCTAAATTGTATGAGTCGGTCACAGCCATCGGTACATGAAGAGTAAATACAAAACTGGGAAGACAGGTCTAGTGTCGGACTGTCCTTACAGATGAATAATTATTAAGAATGATTATACCAGTTTATAATGGTGTGATCTATGTTGGGATAGCTTGTACTGCAATATGTGTGATTCTAGTTTTGAAAATGGACTAGATAGTGTATGATGATTCGTTGCCTAGTAATGTTTAAGTTTGTTATTTGTTTGTAATCTTGATTATTAAACTGATATTGGAAAGGTGAATAGAATTAAATTTGTTTTAAATTTTATCCCCAGGACATAAACCTTGGGTGAATTTAATTGATGAAAGGTGAAAATTGCTCTAATAATTGAGTTTCAATGAATTGGTTCTTGGATCTAAGTGTTCCTATTGTGGTATGCCCATGATTTATTATATAGCATTATTGTTTTAGGAAAATATGACTTGTTGAATGTGCAGATGGAAACAGGACAGATACTTGTATCAAACCATACCAAAACGAGGATGAAGGGGACCAACTCATCAAGGGCTCACTTGCCAATACAGTGTCACCCAATGCATGGATTAGCCTTGGAATTGTGAAGTAACCATGTGTTAGGATGTTTTGTTGTGTATTTTTAATTCTCCAAGTTTTGTGAAGTCACCCTGCTCTTTTTGGGGACCCTTGGGTGTTTTGATTAATTTAATTAACCTTCTTTTGATTTGAGTGAATTGTTTGTTTTCCAACTTGTCCACTTTCCTCTTTTGGACATGCAAGTGGCATTCATATATGGGACATCGCTCACAATGTCATAAGAAAATTAGGGTTGAAGCGGCCAAAAGTTTTAGTCACAAATTCACACACTGTAGACATTATTTAGTCACGGTCTCATACAACTATTCATATGTTTTTGAGTGAAGAAAGTACTAATTAACCCCCATCTTTTGGCCATTTTACTTTTCTTTCTGTCATTACTGCCGATCTCTCACACATGCATGCCTAGTTTGTTTATGTCATTTCGAGTTGTTTTGCATTTGACTGGGGCACCCAGGATAGAACCGGGACACTTACAGGTGCCCTGGTCCCAGTCGGGCGCCATGATCCTCTTTCCACTTTCTTGCCAATTTTTGGGCACTTTCTAGCCATTTGGACATTTCATATTTCTTGTGGTCAGCTTTTTTGGGGTTAATTACGAAATTAAAACAAGAGAACTAGATAAATATAAATTCATGAAACCATAATGAGGGACTAATCACTAAGCACTACTATCATCATCTAAGGTTGCATCCATCAAAGGCTTCATTTGCATCCATCTAGCTCCATCATAAGGCACAAGGATGGTTCATTTACATCACACAAGCATAGGAGGGAAGTTTATTCTATTCCACCACTATTCTATTACATTTTCTACACATAGTTATTGCTTGTTACTTTCACAAAGTACGACTAGCACAAGAGCACCTAGGGCATGATTACACACACTTGCACATAGAACTACATCGGGTCTAAGATGTAGTGTAGCGCTTAATTAGTAAGTCCACCATTGTGGTCACTAGGGACAAGCTAACCCCTTCATATGCATCTTTCATTTTTAGGGTTTGATGTTTATCTTGGGGTTTTGCATGTCTATTCTTCATCATAGACTACTAGCGACATCTAGGGTAGTTCAAATACATTAGCGTGATAGAAAACGAAGGCTTCATATCATCTGGTGACCCTACGAATATGGTTTTTAGACCTCTTACACATACCAGGGAATCCAGAATGCAGACTAGGGCACCCACAGGTGCCCTAATACTCTCCTAAACACCCATGTACACTCAGATTTCCTGGATCTACAAGTTTTTAGACCTTGGCATAGCCGTTTCCTCCTCTTGCTTCTCCAGTCAACTCTACGACATAGTACAACAAGTTCGCCGAATCAACTAAGCACCTTCCAACCCTTCTTTGCATATTAGGGTTTCCATTTTTATTAGCCTAGTTGTTTGGGTCACTTTCTATATTTATTTACTTCTTTTATCTATTGTTATTTATTGTTGTTCCTAGTTAGATTAACTACCGTTATTCCACATTTTAGTTAATCAAAAGCATACAGTGTGCATACAAGACAAAGGGCATATCCCGCAAATAATAGCATACAATGGAAAACAATGTCAAGTAAAGAATAATAGACAACCATGGTGGCATGTAGTCCTACAAAGAAAATTCTTCACATGAATCACCCGTTAGCATGTTAGAAAGATACAGAGTATGTCGAAGCATGTATAGATCAATGGAAAATAGTGTGCTAGTGATAATAGGAAGTAGTAAATAATGGAACAATAACACATGTGATGTATAAGAGTAGAAATGAAGATGTCCCAAGGAGCCTCGGTGGACTGGTAAGAGGTACAATGCCAAAAATCATTATTGCATGTAAATATCTATAAGAAGTTCACATTCACAACTAAAGACCAAGTGAACGTGCATGTGTATATGGAAAATATATTAACATACTAAGTATCTGGCTATCATGGAAAACAAAGTGTACATGTAAGTATAAGCAAGAAAGAATAAGTGAAAATCCGATGGGGTGGGAGTGGTGCGGTCAATTCACATGGTTTTGTGTTAGCCCACCCGTGTTCAAATCCCCCTAAAGAACAATCCTCCTCGGAGGTGGTTTCACCATTTGATGTGGCATCAGTACCTGTATGTTGCTTCTCTCAATGTTGTCGTTGGTCGTTGTTTCTCTTGATGTTGTCGTTGGTTGTTTCTTCACTCGTCGGTTGCTTCTTCTCTCATTGTTGCATCGATGTTGCTTCACTCGGACTACTGCTTCACTCGTGGAGGTCATCGCATTCTCGTTCTGACTTCACTCTGGAGATTGCTTCACTCGCTACAGATGCTACATCATCATTTCTAGTTACAAGGCTGCTTCATTTGGGCTCCTCACATTGGTTCCCATCATTGTAACAAGGTTGTGGATCCTCTCAAAAAAAATGTACAAGGATGTGGGTCCTTTCAACACCCTCAAATTTTACCCTAATCCAAAAAAGAAAGAATAAGTGCAACCAAGATATGCAGTATGTTGTGAACAAGTGTGATGGAGTGGTATACAATGTGAATGTAATAGGAGTAGCGTGACCCCAGCGGATGTGTATGAGTATGAGATGAGGTTCATTTCTAAAATACCCTTCAACAATCAAGAATGAACCATATAACAAGAGTGTGTCATCGAGAAATGGTTTAATAGTGTGCGCTATATAGATAGATCAATGAAGTATAGAGTGTAAAGAGTGAATGTGGTGAGGTTCATTTCAGATTTAGACCCTCAATAGTCGATTATGAACCGTGGAACTAGAGTGTGTAATCAGGAAATGGTTTGATAGTGTGTGCTAGATAGATAGATAAATGAAGCATAGAGCGTAAAGAGTGTGAGTGAGTGCTGTGAGGTTCATTTCAGATTTAGACCGTCAACAGTCAAGTATGAACCTTGGAAATGAAGTACATCATAGGGTAGTATGATGTGTGAGAAATTGAATGCTAGAAAGATGTATCATGAAGCACGGAGCATGAAATTTGTAGTTTCTGAGGCTCAAGGATGTATTATTCCCTCAACATTTAAGTGTGAACCTTAGCATAAGAGTGCATCATAGGGTAATGACTATACAAGATGTGTATCAAGTTGTGTAAGATTACATAGAAATAGAAAGTATGAAGCAAGAAGCGTAAGATAAGAAATGGTAGACACCTGATGATGTTATAAGGGGAGAGAGAAGTAAGCATGATGCCCCCCAAGTGTATGATGATGATCAAACTATCCAACCAAAGTGAAGGGCAAGGGCCATCCACCTGATGTCTGAGGAGACAAAGGCATGTGACCATGCTCTAAGATTGGTGGTGTGTGAGACTAAAAATTTACGTGTGAAGGTATCATAGGAGGTGAACGCCTATGTGAAGGAGACCTAGGATTTGAGGAGCACCTATGTGAAGGAGACCAAGGATACAATGAGTACCTATGTAAAGTTTACTTAGGAGGTGAAGGAGGTGGTGAACTCTTATGAGAAAGGGTTTCTAGTGTAGGGGACTTAGGCCGAGAAGATGGACTAACAGACCGATGAGAATGATTATAGGTCATGTGTGAATAGGTGAGTTGGGTGCAGAAGATGCCTTATATTTGAAAGGCCCAGGGGGCGTAGATGTTGCAACTAGTAAGAGGATATCCTTGGGAGGATGCAAAGGCAACATTGTGGATGGTGGAACAACTTTGAGAGCGACAACTTGTTTATTGTGAATGAATTTGAGACATAAGTGGTTTATGGAAAAGATAGATTGAATAACATAGAGCCAAGGAAGACCTAAGAGCATGTCATAACCTTTGATTGAAGGTGCCACAACGAATGGCACAAATAGGGTGAGAGGCCCAACTGTAGCTAGAAGCTTTATGTAAGCATAAAATTTGGGAATTGGATATGAAATTTGAGAAAGGGGATAATTAATAGTGACGAGGAGTGTAAGAGAGCACACACAAATAGGAACTGATGGATTGATCATAACACGCTATTGACAAGATAAGATCCGATAGAAACATTGATGTGTAGTATATCACAACAACTAGAAAATCAAGAGCCCCTGATGAAGGAGGAGGTACAACACGATATGTATGATTAACAGAATAATCAACAACTTTCTTGTCATGCTTAGGAAATGGATCTTTGAATATTTTGATCTATTGGTTTTCATTGACTGGTTTGGATGTCGAAGGCTTGAGGAGCTCAATTTCATTATTGTCGAAAAGGTCTTTAATGAGATGCCTAAGTTTGAAACATCAATCAATGGAATGCCCAACACATTAACGATAGTCACATATAGCATTTTCATTATAGTTGTGTCCCTTAGGGAAAGATGGATCAAGATTTAACATTGGTGGAAGCATAATAAGATTGCTTTCAATAAGTTATGGGAATAAAAGATGAGGAACATAAGGTAATTTTGTAAATGTACGCTTTGGAGGTTGTCATTGAAGTTTTTTAGGAGTAGAAACATTGTTAACAATAGCTTTGGCTTCAGTGGGCTTAGGAGATAGCTTGAAAATAGATTTGCTTTGAAACCGATTAGAAGATGAATTCTGATCATGATATTTGAGTTTTCCCATAGATAAGAGTTTGCTTTCACGTAACTTAAGAGTGTAACATAACTAATCAAATAATGTAGA
The DNA here is from genome assembly GCA_019776745.2 of Taxus chinensis. Classification (NCBI taxonomy): domain Eukaryota; kingdom Viridiplantae; phylum Streptophyta; class Pinopsida; order Cupressales; family Taxaceae; genus Taxus; species Taxus chinensis. The sequence goes on along the minus strand of CM034149.1, from coordinate 687,661,167 downwards.
GGTATCAAAGATAACACTTTCTTGTAATGGAGATAAAAGACTTTTGGCAAAAATATCTTGTAATTTAGGATCTGATGGTACATTGGTCATCTTAGCTAAATTATTCTTATAGCGTAATACATAGTCAGCTAGATGCTCATTAGATCATTGTTTTATTTATGCAAGTTGATCATAGGATATTTTAGAACTAATATTGATGGAAAATGTGCAATAAAAGCATCAGCTAAATGTGTAAATTATGTTATTGAATGAACAAGTAGGTCATAGAGCCAACACATAGCATAATCCTGGAGACTCCGAGGAAATCGCTTAGCTAGCAACATGTGATCATCCGCATAATCTAGACATGCCACATGAAAATCATGGAGATGCTCTTGAGGGTCACCATGGCCATGAAGGTGGGTAGATTAGGAGTGACGAAGTTTGGAGGAAGTGCATAAGAGGAAATGATAGGTGCAAAAGGAGTATGAAGGAGTAAGGTGGAATCAAGAGATGTAGATGTATGAGAAGTAGCTTGCTGAAGTTGATGGATTTGAACTTGAAGATCTTGATAGAGAGAGGATAGGTATTGAGTTTCATAGGAAGAGACTTGGTGAGTGTGGGATGTGATAAGTGGAGTATAATTATTGGTAGGGGTTGACATATAAATGAGAACATTGGGAGTAGGTAGAATGGTGGAATTATGAGGTTGAGTAGCAATATGTAGAGAAATGATAGTGGATGCAAGAACATTAAGCTCAGCAAGATTGGTGACATCCTCACAAGTAGCAAATAATATCAAATCTATATATTTTGGATGTTCAGCAAGATGAGCATTGAGATCACGAAGGTATTCATTAGTAAAGGGTGCATGCGTTTCATCCATGATAAAAAGATGACAAAATACCAAGGAGTAAGGTTAGGTTCGAGTGATGGGTTCACCAAATGATTTGATAAAAATATATTTATGTTAAATCCTAACTATAGAGTCACGTGATAAATAAATTCTAAAGTACATATTTGACACAAGCAATAAACAATTAAAATATGAAACCTTAAGTGCAAGAGAGAGTAAAGGAATTATCTTATTTCGTGTTTATATTGAAACTAATCTAGATTCGAAAATTGATGAATAAGAAGGGAATACCGTCGCAAATGTGCAATGTAAAGTATGGGACTGTCGAATAATGTTGTACTAGGGCGCTTGGATTGGGTCTGGGGGCCTAAGTGCTAGATTCTGCTACTAGGTGCATGTTACTGCATAGGTGGTCGGAACCTAATTTTTCTGGTATCACACAAGTGTCGCTAGTAGTCACTTTTGGCCTGTATGTTGCAATATGATTTCCGAGTGTGCCTCTAACCTACAAAATAAAGATTCACCAACAAAACCCACAATACCACATCAAATCCAAAAAATAAATATGTAATATGGGGAGTCAGATTGACCTCGAAGGTCACCAAACTCAGTGAACTTATGATCGAGCGTTGCACTACATCTTAGACTTCATGTAGTTCTTGTGAGTGTGTCATAAAATCATGCCCTAGAAATCCCTTGTGCAAGTGCACTTGATAGTGGGTGATAACTAGATGTAGCAATATAAATAAATGTGTGGATGGAAAAATGAACCTCCCCTTCCTATGAAGTGTATGCAGAAAATGCAGTCCCTTATCCCTTGTATGGATGTTAGATGGATTCCTTTTATGCTCTTAGATGCCTTCAGATGCAACCTTATGTGATGATAATAGATGCTTAGAGCTTGGTCCTTTTATTTTGGTCACATAACTTTGTATTTATATGATTCCCTTGGATGAATTTCGTAATTAAAAACTGGAAGATCTACCTATAAGAAAATAAGACGCCCAAAAGATAAAATAATCCCAAAAAGAGTGAGTAAGGTGGAAACATGTCAGGGGCATCCAGAGAGGACGGGGGCACCTGAGCGCTGATGTCTTAGATAGGCGTTTATGTCCAGAGTCATAAAGGATAAGCAAGAAAAATACCGACTAGGTTGTAGAGTGTAAAAGGCTAGAAAAAATACAAGAAACAGAAGATAATTGTCAATCACTAGTTTTATTGCTTAGGAATCATATGAATACAAATATGCTTTAAGACCTGGAAATGTACCCAAGTGTGTGATTTTTTGTCTACGGTGGGAAGGATACTATGGTAGGCTAATCGGCAAATGCCTCTAGCCCTAACACCACTAATCTTATCCTTCAGCTTAAAGACAAAATGAGTTAGCAACAAACCGTCACTACGACCCAACTCCTCCAAATGCAAATCAATATGGTTCAAATGGTCAATTTTCCTAACCCAAGATCTAGGGGTGCAATTCCCCCTCCCTTGCCTAATGGACCTATTGGGGCACCTATTACTCAACCTCCCATTCACAACAAAGTCTTGTGGGAAGTCCAACAAGAGACTCTAACACCCTACATTGCTAGCAAGGATATTGGAGGCATTACCCCTTCTATCTCTTATGATGGATCAACTGATCCTACCTTACATATCAAGGCCTTTGGTAATCTTTATAAAGAATGGATCAAAGTCAACTCTTATACAGCTACTAAAAATTTAGCTAAGACTCTTACTGGGGATGCCTTCGACCGGTATCACACTTTACCCCCTAAATCCATAGTGGAGCTAGAATCCCTAGTAATAGCCCTAGTTAATGAGTTTCAATATCATGATTTTCCTGAAAATAAAATCAATGCTTTCATTAACTTTCAACAATATGAGAATGAATCAACTCAATCATTTATCAAACATTTGAAGATCCTATCTACTAAAGAAGAAAATAATATGCCAAACGATATTTTATTCCAACTCTTCCTTTGAGCCTTAGAACCTCCTCTTAAGTATAAGGCTAGGTCTTTTTCTCTTACTTCCCCCTATGAAGATTTTGAACAAGCCAAACAAAAACACTACCTCACGAGGTAATTTGAGAAGGTTCCTCCTAAAACTTAAGTAACTAAAAAAATACAAATCCTTCAAAAATCAAAGAATAAGAACGCCATGGATGATGACATCTCATATACCCTTCCTCTTATGGATTCTTCAAATAGGAATGTCTTTAACATTGAGAAAAAATCTAATAGTAATAAGAAAAAACCTACTTATTATCAACCATTAAACAAGGATGAATTTAGACGGTGCATGCCTAAACCTTTTAGTTAAATCATTGATCCTTCTCAACATATCCTTTAATGGCATGATGAGAACAAGTTCTATTGGTCGCATGCCAATTGGGGCCATTCTCATGAAAATTGTCATGCCCTTCGCGCGACTGCCATCACATTCTTCTTAAGCACCCAATTTGACCATGATGATATTACTAGAGAGCGTTTTATTGAAGCGGTCAAGGCTCATGATTCTCAAAAGTAAAAATATCGTCACAATGCCATAAATCAAGCTAATGAAGAATTCAAAGTTTTCTTTGATTCTATGCCTAACCACAGTGTGGGTGAAAGCTCTAAGAAATAAAAAATGCCAAAAATAACGTGGTTGATCCTGACTATTCTCCTAAGAACACAATGGCCATAAATTATGTGAGGCGTGTTATAGCATATATAGATCCTAAATACCCTCCATCATTTTAGCATTGGACCCACATAGTCATTTACCCTTGTGTCTCTCAAAAATAGACTCCCAAAGATAAAATTCCATCTCCTACAGAGGCCATCAACCCCTGTGAAAAAACTACTATAGGTCCAAAGGAATCTAAAGCTACTTCTTCAATCACATACGCCTTTGGCTAGACCGATGACATCAGGCACAAGAAAAAGTTAGTCTTTAAAGTATCTTTGATCACTCCTCCTCCTTCTAAACTTGTTTCCAAGGATCCTCAGCACTCTCATCCTACTGCTAAGATCAACCATGACAAGTGGGATCCTTTGGAAGCATTATCTCAAATACCCTATCTAATCCCCTTTTTAGAACTCATGCATACATCACCTCACCATCATGAGTGACTTATGACTGCAATTTTTGACATGAACATCCTCTTCCCTCCTACTTTGGGGTAGTCTCCTACATTGCATGGTTCATAAGAAATCATCCATTGTCAATGCGAGGAATTCTCCATTTGTATGGATCATACCACTGACACTCAAACCTATATTCATTTTCCCATGGTTTCAATGATTCCCGGCGAACTCTTGCTTCGGGTAGATAGTCCTCCACTTTTTATATCTATGCAAATTGGTCAAAAGAAAGTCAAGTGCACCCTTATTGATGAAGGTTATGGAACTTGTGTGGCCTCTTTATACTTAATCAAAGCCCTTGGTTACTCAATTGATAGCCTCAAAACTACACGTACTACTTTTCAGGGGTATGATCACCAACACAAGCCTACCATGGGTTGCATTTGGTTGCATATCGATATCCCTCCTCAGAATATACATGTGGAAGTCATGGTATTTAACTTCCCCTATCTTATAATATCTTTTTAGGTCTACCTTGGACTGGTCGTATGTGTGTGGTTGCCTCTTCTGCATATCAAGGTGTCAAGTTTGCACATCAAGGAGCAATTTACAAAACTCAAGGTGACCCGAACCCTTAGAATTATGACACTCTATAACAAAAAGGGACTTATAAATTCCCAACCCTTCAAGAACTATCTCCCATTCCATTATGTGAATATCAATGCTTTAACTATCTTGTTGAGTCTCTTAATGGAAATGTGGGTCATCCATAATTGAGCAGGTGCACGCCTCCCAATCTCTTGGATTATGATGATGACAAGCCTAATGAGATTATTGTTAGGATTAATACCTTTGATCAACTTGATCTTCTCATATTCCAGCTACCTCCTAACTTGTGACCTCACAAGAAGGATCTATCTATCCTTGTCACCATTTCATGAACACCTCAACCTTCACCAACACAAGAGGTTCAACTAGAAACTACAGTTGATGACTATGTAATAGAAACCACTACTCTTGAATGCGGTAATGGTTATGCTTTGGAAGACCGCCCTTTGGCTAGCTATGCCCAAATTTGGGGCAAAGAAGTCTGACATTACCAAAGCACACTCACTCGTGATGTGAATGTCATTCTTGTACAAGAGGAATCTTCACATTTAGTTAAGAACCTTCCTAGCAGACTAGTTCTTGAGCCTCAGACAGCTCCACCAACCTCCCCCTTTCCTTGTGACTCCATTACTCAAACACACGGTATACCTCCTCACATAAACAAAGGGGAGCGTATACCAGGATTTGACTACGAAGTTGATGACCTCATGGATGGTGAAGTGTCAAATGTACTGACATTATCTATGTTAAACCATATCAATCACTCACATCCTCCCTTACCTCTCGGTCTCATGGATCCTTAGCTTTCTGGGGCGGATCCATATTGTACATGGCATGAGGCTTTGGGGCATGATGTATTTAACTATAGAGCTCATAAACGAAAAATTAAAAATCTTAAGGCTAAGGTAAGGAGAGACCGATCTTGAAAGGCTACATGACATTTTGGCTCGACCCCATTATATTATTCACACCATGGCTAATGCTCGCTTACTATTGTAGACTATCGGGTTACGCATGGAAGGCACTCAGTTCCTAAGTCCTCTTTGCATGGAGAAAAATATAGAGTCGAATCTTCTCGGAGCCACCCACCTTCCTCTAGACCATCTAAACCACAACCTACTCATGGCCCTCAGCCTTTCCCCTCCCTTAATGACATTCGATGTGGCATCCTCACTCGGTTGGAGGACCAAAGAGATGAAACTTTGTTTGCCACATGATCTGAAGTCCATTAGCACGTAGCTATTATGAAACATGATATTGAGGACCTCATGACCGGTGCCTGAAGTCATATTCTGAACCAAGTTAACGATATGATCATTGATATGCTACATCGATTCACCCCTTGTGGCTAAGTACCTTATCTAATAATACCTTGATTTCATTTTTGGCATAAGCTTTTGCTTCTACTTGGGCTCTCTCCCCCCTTGGGTTTTATGCATATCTCCAAAAATATTATCCTTGTTTGGGCTCTTTTCCCCGCTTGGGTTTATCATCACCTCTATTTTCCCCTGACATCTCCTATCATCGGAGTGTCATGGTATTGATTCATCCTATTTTGGCTTTGATTCACTCTAGCCTTTCCTAGTGGATCGCCATGGTCTTATGCATCCCCACTTAGTCTCATAGTATTGGTTGGATCTATTTACCTTTCTTTTTCCTTGACATCTCCTACCATTGGAATGTCCCGGTCTTGATTCCACCTATTTTGGCTTTGATTCACCCTTTCCTTTCCTAGTAGATCATCACATTCTTGTGCATCCTCGCTTAGTTTCTTGACCTCGCTTGGATTTATTTTTCTATGACAGTGCCCTGACACCCTATTATCAGTTGTCTTGGCCTCTTTCTCCCTACTTGGCTTTGACACTATGACACCTTATCTCTATGATCCTATGACATGACATCCATCCCATAGGCCCCTAGCTTTGTGATTTATGTCTTATTTTACTGATGATACTCTAGTGTTTCCTATCAATTTTACTTCTCTAGGGTTCTAGCAACATGAATTACACCCGTATGTGGTAGGATGATCAACACTATTAGGTACACATTGGTGGGTATATTTCATTTCAGCTAGCCCCTTATTTACTTTTAGCATTTCCTTTCAATTTCGATGTTATGTATCATTCTTTTCGCTAACTACCACATGCTTCACTATTGTAACATGTGGTAATCAATGGATAGGGAATATCTATACACCTAATGTTTTATGTTTTCTATTTTCATACATGTTACTAACAATTTCTCTTTCTAGGTTAGAGGTTGCCAATGCATCTATTTCTGGGAACGGGTTCCTTAAGGGGCTTGTTCTGGGATAGTGGTATGGTTATTCACGTAACCATTGGGTTAGAGATGATACATGGAGAGAGAATATGTTTTGGTCCTATTTTTAAACCTTCTTGATTTGCTTTGCACCCTTACATCCACTTATTTGATCTATGAAATCTCTTTTGCATCATCTTTGACATTTAGGTCTACCTGGCCGATACCATCTTCCATGGAAATGGTTTTGGTGCTAAGGTTTTTTTCCTGCTGACACCATCTTCTGTGGAAGATGGTGTTGGTGTTAGATTTTTCCCTGGCAGATGCCTTCGTCTGTGGACGAAGGTGTAGGTTTTAAGTTTTTAATTGGCCGTCACCTTCGTCTGCAAATGATTGTGTCCTATATATGTACACCATTTTGGCATTTCATCACATATTTGATAGATCAAAATTGATCATCTCAAAATTATAAAGGAACTTTCCATTAGCTTTCATATCTTTCGCCAACTTGCATCTTCTCACTAAACTCTTAGATTTCTTACATCTTGACTCTTAGCTTAGAGATTCTTGTTGTCTGGATTGATTTGCTTGCACTTTGGGTCACCTATAGTGAGCTAGGACTAGATTGTTTGCACTTATCTTCCTGATAGCTACTCTTTCTTGGTGTATGGTCCTTTTGGAGATAGATATATTAGTAACCACCCCCAACACGTAATTGCTCTAACTCAACTTGCCACTTTGTATAGATAATTCTCCTACATCTTTGTTCATGCTATATGTTAGCTTAGTATATTATGCACATGCTAGGTTATCATATTGTATTTCAATTCCTTTATTTCATGTTACATGCTTCACTTTGGTTAGCATATATTTTATATGTTTATATTATCTTTCATTACCCCCATAGTGTTGATATCCCAATAGGGTTCCTTCCTCTTCTTCGACTTAGGGCCTTGGAAACCTTAAGTTGTCCTAGTGTAAGGGTTACTTCCCTATGGATATGTGATCTTAGCAATCCATGTACCCCTTTAATTCTATCCATTGTATTTTAGCCTTGGTGTGTCCCTTACTCGTTGCTTTGATACCCTAGTTGAACGGATGATAAGAGTGCATGGTGTCTAGACACATTTTTTACTGCCATATAACAACACAACATATGCAAAATAGTAAACCACTTGTTTAAACATTTGTAGGTTTAGACAAAAATGCAAAGTGTGATAACAAGAAAAAAATTGAGTGATCCGTAAACTGCTTAACTTTAACAACTACATATCACTATGCTTATGAATATAAATGAAACATACAAGAGTGAGTTACTTCAACAACCATTAAAACTACAAATTGAAAGGAAACGAAGAAAGAGAGAGACAAGATTTATCCTGGAGAAACCGGTGAGGGAAAAATCCATTGGGTGAGCAAAATTATCTCCCCTTCCACTATGTAATCTCAATTGATACAATTCACTTCCAATCGGCCTTCAAGGAAGATATACAACAAAAATATCTATTGTTCCTCTATCAACCAAAAATATCTGTGAACTGTGGAATTTTCTTGAGACCCTCGAGCCATGTTGTCAATACACCATTCCACTATGTTCTTTACATCTTTCAATCTAGCACCATCTTTGTACTTCAACTCTTCTCTTGTAAGAGCTCTTTTCACGCATGCCCTTGCACTGTCATGCTCTCCTTTTCCATGTCCAGCCTCAGTGAAACTCCAAATATGTTGCACACCCATCTTGATGTGCATCTTGCTCATCGAATAAAACATTCGTGCATTCTTAAATTGAGACGTGCAATTATCTGACCATTTATAATTTTGATTGAAGCATATGTCCCTATCAGATAAGTTTTCATAAAATAACTAGAAACACCTTTGCACAAATTTAGTAGAATGAGTATGATCATCACTGATATAAAAGTGGTACTCTCTTAAAAAAATTGATCATTCTCTGTACTGTCAGGAGAATGTATAAATGTTATATGCACAAAAATGGCAAGTTGTACTGAGTTGTAATATTGTGATTGAACCTCCATGTGTGGTTGTAATGTGTAATTCTCTGCAAAATCAACCACGTAAACAATAATACCAAATAGGAAATGTGTCCTTGCATATCTTGAACGGTTCATCTAACCATCAATTTTTTTGTGTATGCCTAGCATACTCATAAACAATTTCATCCTTAAATTTTCTCATAAATTGAAAAATAGGCATATGTTCTGTAACTAGCTCACACCGTTTAGAATCCTTTCCATATTTCAACTGGTATGGTACTGATTTATATTTATCAAACTCAACTAAATTATGTCCTATTGCACCTCCAATTTACTCATGAATTTAACTTTCCAATTTAGGTAATCTGTCGCACATACCACAACTTCCATCTAAACAATCCTGACTATAAAAAATTGTCCAACTTTTCTTTCCCAAAATATCACATGAATGAAATCCCTGGAAGATATTGGTGGAACTTGAACACCACATTCTGATAACATAGTTTCAGAATGAAAATCAGAATGAATACGTAAAAATTTAGCATAATGCATTGCAAATTCAACATGTTGCCTACAACAAGTGGTGCAAGCGTGGTTGATTTTCACATAGAATGGTTTCAACATTTCAAAAAAACGTTGACTAATTTTAATTTCTAGATGCTCCTGTTCAAACTTATGAAAAAATTAAGTTTGAATCATATTTAAGAAATGCTTTAGATGTGGTTCACGATTAGTAGAACTAACTCTCCATTTTACATCTCTTATATTAGGTGAAACTCTAGTGTTATCATGCCCAAACTGAATAACATCTTCTCTTATAGCATCATATATATCTTTGTGTTTACGCGGCGCTCTAGCAGAAAATGCCCAAAAAATCAGTGTTATTGAGTGATTGAAGGATATTACATCTTTCAATTGCTTTCATTAGAGTTTTTCAATTAACTTTTAACATTCGAATTGTTTGTGTAATCAAATGTTGTTTTTTTGTTAATTTACTTACAACACTAGTAGAAAATACACGACACACAATAATACTCTCCCTTGTGCGTCTCTTGACACCAACAATGTGATATGCATCACGAAGGTTTTCAACATTTGTAGAGGTTTGACCACATATATTAGATGTTGTCAATCCTAACCTGTGTTTGATGTAGGTCTCATTTTATTCAATTTAATCAAACTAACCAACAACTGACATCTTTGGGAATCATTTAAAATTTTAAAATGGCTATCCCAAATTTCAGTGGCTTTTCTTCTGATTTTTCGTTCATAAAGTTTGTCAGACATTGGTTTCAAAATGTTCTCATCAATTTTAATAGAATAATTAGGTCTCTTACATAAAATCTTAGGAGGTGTTTTTGTCAAATTTTTCTTGTCTACAGTTTCAACCTCAATTTCCTCCCGATTCATATTTTCTTTGTCTCCTTCAATTTCAACATTAGCTACATCACGAGTATTTAATTCTTCTTCAACATTGATAGTAAAAACATCTTAGATTTTGTTATACCCGTGAATAACATTCCGGGTTAATTGTTGTGACTCCTTCCTATTTTATAGGAAGTTGTTCAACAACATTCCTGGCTATACAATAGCCACTGTATTAGCATGATGATATCAAGAAGAAATAATATTTGTGTTATTTTTATGATTGACTGAATTGAACTCTATATTTGGTATCAGAGCAGGTGAATCTGCTGACAGAAATTAGAGAGGATTGCTTCATGGAGTGTTAAAGATATTGAAGGGCTTCTCCAAATTTTTGGTTGCCCTGATAATGAGAGATCACGTTTGAGTGAAGAATAAAGTTTTGTAGTTTGAGTTATTAGTGTATTGATTAAAGTTTTGAAGTTATGAAATAATAGATACAGACTACCATTTGAATCGGTACTAGTCTTCTACACACACATCTCTCACCATCTGGGACATACAGACAATAGATTGTTCATTCATGGTATTTTTTTCTATTAGCAGACAAAGAGCATAATTTTTTTGTAATTCGTTTAAACGTATATACTTCTGAGTACAATTGCTAACACGATTGGCGTATAGGAGAGGCACGATTTCTGCAGGCGTCTTACATTTCATTGAGGACTGCCAGTTCAATCATTTATTTATACATGTAGTTGTGCATTCATTAGACTGAGAAGATCAAAAGGGACAAGTATGGTAAAGGATGCGTCAAGTTAAAAAGGATATATATTTTCTCCTTACAATTGTGCAACGGATTTATTGCAATATACAGTTCTAATTATAATTATGCAGTGGATTTCTTTGTGAGAATGTAATCTTGTCGAAGATCAACATAGGAAGATATGGTTTGAAAATAAGATTTGTTTTGATTACAATACTATAAAAAATCTGATTGTGGATTGGTGCGGCGTGCCCATCTTAAGCTCCGTCCAGCCAGTTGTCAAGCCGTTCATAGCTGTAGTCTCCACGTACCTAACACAATGGACATTGCGACTTCCATCGGCATTTGTTAGCATATCAAATCGTATTATATGTATGCACAGTCGATCATCCATTGGGCAAGCCTGCGTATTGTTCAGAGTGAAGATATTTGGAGAATTATTCCAACCATACGTTGATTGCAAGGATCTTACCAAGATTGTGTAATACCACGGTTGAAGGAGCTCACTGGTCAGATGTCTTTATTGTAATTGTCATTAAGATAAGTGAGAAAGCCATTTATGTATTTAGGCTATGTTTAATAGTTGGTGGGATAATATTCATTAGTCATAGGTATTTATTGTTGTCTTAGAAACCCATGTATGTTATAGTCTCAGTGGTATAGTCTTTTTATTGCCAAAAGTATTAATTTGTCTATGTCAAATTGTTACGTTGAAAAAACAAAAGTTGTATTGTCAATATTGTTAAATTGTGTTTAGGTGAATAATAGGTAGTCAATGTCATATAGGTGATTTTAGGTTTTTTAATAGTCATTTTCTAAATCTTGTGTCATTATCATCGTCTTATTAAAAATAAAAGTTGTCTATAGATCCATATAGGTTTTTGGGTGTTTGTATAGTGTGTCATAGTTCTTCATTAGATAAGTCTATAGTAAAATGTAATGTGTGATTACTTTTTTAGTTGTTATCAAGTGTTGAGTCGTCTAATTGTAAAAGTCTGAAAATTAACAAACAATTTGCCTTACGGACGCATTTTCGGTGTTACCCGACGTCCGGAAAAATAAAGTGTTTCACATTACGGTAGGGAAGAAAAGAATAAGATCAATGTGGAAACAAATGTGCTTCATGTTCACATCTTGCTGAGTTAGCAACATGAAACTGGAGGACGGAGGCACATGAGGATGGAGGTCATTCAGTGACCTCTCGTCAGTCACCAACGATGGGGCCGCATGAAGTTGTGGTGACAGTGTGTGTGTGAGTTTTCTTTCATTTCTGAATTGCAGTTTTTTGTGTGCAGTATGATTTCAGAGTTCCTGTTTTGGATTGAATAAGTGAAATGTTCACAATGAGGGGGGGAACATGGTCTCATTGTTCCATTTCCATTATGTTTTATTGTTCATTTTTGGAAGCAATATTTCCTACATGATTCCCTTTTGTAGTGACATTGTATAATATTGATCAAAAGTATTATAGCAATCATGATGTAAGGTTTTTGGTAAACCTGTAAAAACCAATTGTGTAAGGTTTTTGGTAAACCTGTAAAAACCAATTGTGTAAGGTTTTTGGTGATCCTGCAAAACCAAGTGTGAAAGGTTATTGGTACACTTGCAAAACGAATTGGTAAGGTTGTTGGTAGAAGCCGGAGAAAACCATCAGTGGAAGAAATGTGCGTTGGCACATGTTCGAGTTTTGTGCAAGCCCAATGCTGCACATTTGCGGAGTTGATCATGAGCACACAGAGGTGGCAGGCTACAATCAGTAAACGCGATATGTTGTACCATGTAAACATTAAGGGGGGGAATGTTAGGAAATTAATTATTAATGTTTACATTATAGTTTGTTAGCTAATATTTAATATTGTTATATATTAAATATTAGGTTTGAAAGTATTTTGTTATAATATATTGTTTCAACAATATATTATTCTTAGATTTTGTTATACCCGTGAATAACATTCCGGGTTAATTGTTGTGACTCCTTCCTATTTTATAGGAAGTTGTTCAACAACATTCCTGGCTATATAATAGCCATTGTATTAGCATGATGATATCAAGAAGAAATAATATTTGTGTTATTTTTATGATTGACTGAATTAAACTCTATAAATTCTTCTTCAACATTGACAGTAAAAACATCTTCATCACGAGTATTTAATTCATATTCAACATTGACAATAGAAACATTACCTGGTTCCTCATTGCTTACAATAGTAGGGATTGAAGATGAACCTCTTCTTGATTCACGAAGATTTCACATTCGCTCAACATTTTGAAATCTTTTTGTCTCTAATTCGTCTAGCATTTTTTTACTTATTGACTTCCTTTTTTGACTTCGTTTCTTGTCTCCCATGATGTTTTGCTTTTGATGATAAGAAAAACATGCAGAAAGTAACAAAATTTTGTAGTAATTCATACAATAAGGCTAAATACTAAAAATCACATGGTAATTCAAATGTTAGGATGTGTGTAAATATGATTTAATAACCGTGATCACGCTTTATAAAGCGCGATCATAGTTTATAAACTATGATCGCGGTTTTATCTGTATCATCAAATATGACCCTCAAGGCTAAGGAAATCTTTGTTTTTCCCCAACCACAGCTATGAGAGGTCATTATGGCATGTAAAAGGTCAAAAACTTCAAATTTGCTCTTCCGCGGACTTGAACCATGTTGAAAAATTGAAAACATCTCACAAAATGGTATCATCGCGTAGGGGAGACTCTTAGTTTCATAGAAATATTGATTTTAAAGTGAATAGAATAAGATAAATATCATTTTATAATTTTTTGCTAATAGTAGGTCTTTAAGACATTTTTTTCCGCGAATGTTCATGTCTACGTTTAAGACTGCAACTTTTGTTTCACTTATCAAAATGTGATAAAACCTATACCATCCCAAGCATGGTGAAATTCTATACATGTTAAAAAAAGAATTTGATTTTGATTTTTTTGATATAGTTATGGTGGGTAAATAGAAAGTGCTCCGTTTTCCAATTTTTTTCAGACCACTTTCACAGAAAAAATAAAAAAAAATATTGCTGGAAAAAATACAAAATAAAATCCATTCCAAGATAGAAAACGACATCTAAATTTTCACCAAAGGAAAAAAAATGAAAACATTTGGTCATCCAAATCGCGGGCAAACGGACTACAGTCTTATAGGGTTTTAAAAAAAAAACAAACCAAGCCAAATAATTTTGAGTGTTTAATATAGCTAAACTCGTTTGTTTTTAAATTTTTTTAGTAGTTTAGAAATTAGATTCCGGATGCTACGATTCATATTAATATAAATTTTTTTAATTTTGAGTGCGCGTATTGCTAATAATCCCTGCAAGTTGATATTTTGTTGTTTTTTACAATATGACGTCCACTTATGACCCCTTTTTGGTCCACCAACTTGCTGCACTTACCCATCTACTTGCTTACAATCTCTCAACACTATAACTCTCCAACATAAAACAATAAGAAAAGAATACAACTCCTCAATCTTGCTCAAAACTTTGCTTTCACCCAAACTCATTTGCTTGAAACCTTGCAAAGGATCAAATTTATAGATGTTCAACCTCAGGGAGGCGTGGAAAGCTAAAACGAACCACCTAGAAGCCTAATCATTTGCAACTGTTGAGATCCCTGTGTTTCTAGACCATTAGTTATAGAACCGTTGCCTTCTGCAGACAGGCGGTTGTGGAACCGCTGCTCTGCATAGAGCAACAGTTATGTAACCATCGGGGCAGTCGTGTAACCATTAGCTAAAAATCCCCTAGAACAGAACATCAATGGCCTAATAAGTCATTCAGAGGTGTCCGAATCATCCCCAACATGACTAGACCATCTTATGAAGATAAAATGAGTCGAGAACATGTAGAACAAGTATAAATATAGAGATTACATAGAATTAGACTTTTCCTGATCCATTTTTGGATCATTGAGTTTTTTAAATACCCTTATTTCTAATTATGTAGTTAAATATTCTTTAATTTTTTATTGTGTGATTTTATAATAAAAAAAATGCACCATAATTTAGTATTAAATACAAATTTGTGAAAATAAGAGAAAATTGTAAAGATAGTTTCCAAGGGAGAACACCAAACCCTATCTTCATGATTTGTAAGTAGGGTTTGGTTACAATGGGATATGCATTCAAGTCTAAGTGCCTAACATTTCCTATTGTCTACACATTTTTTCAAAATAACACTGATATCATACAAATTGAACTTAAAGAACTCATTTTGTATTAAAAGAACTTAATAAAATTAAAACTTTATGCACAAGCTAGAAAAAGAGCTTGGAAGAACAAATTTGTAATCTTTGGAAAAATATCTTCTTTAAGAAAGCATGTCAAAACAATAAATTCCTCACCTTCTTGTAATATTTGGAAAAATATATTCTTTAAGACATCATGCATGAGAGAAAGGGGAATTATCTTGTGAGCAAGAGAAACACAGTCTTAACACAATACAAACTAGTCAAGGACAGTCCTAGAAAGAGTTGGTTTATAGATTCCATAATTTGGACAATGGATGCTTATGATAAACATTTTAAACTTCCTTATAACTGCAACATTCCATTTGAGAAGTCAGGGTACAGAGGATGGTGTGCAAGCTCAAGCTTATTGATTTTTCTCATAATCTCCAATGGAATTGTGCATGACACATTATACATTTGAATGTTAATTATGTAGATGCTTATTAATGGTAGACCTTCTCAGTGGAAACTAAATGTTATAGATGGATGTTATGATATCTATGGATAGAGAATGGACAATATAATGATTAGAAGGGAGTATGATAGTATTGTAAGATGATGTATGGATTCAACCCTCAAATGACAAAAGTTAGTACAAACATGTCGAATAGTAGAAGAATACCTAAATACCATTGCATAATAGAATAAGTGGATACAAGAATCAGGTTTAGGACTATCTCATATGAATGATAACTATGCACAAGTTTTGGATGGTGATTATGTAAGACATGGAATAATTGAAAGAAGTTTAAAGAGGAGTACATTGAGATATTAGTCTCAAGGATCTAACATATTGTATTTCATATTTCTAAGAAGGTGTAACTTGTAGGTTCAACGAACAAAGGAGCTATAGGTATTGGTATCAGTTATAAACATCAACCAAAGGTCCTTAAAGACCAAGTTTCATTTTTGAAGAATTTCTCAAGACAAATCACTTTAGAAGAATTAACAATTTCTGGTGAATGTTATTCCTAGATGAGTAAGTAGACTGAGTTGGCAAATTTGTTTAAGAATCTTGACCTTTGAAATGATTCTTATGACCTCATGTCTCAATAATAGGACTGTGGATATGGAAGAGTCAGTTATAAGTTGAGATTGCTATTAGGGGCATAACCTTGAGATTGCTATCAGGGGCATAACCTTCCAATCACGAAAAATTAGTTAGAACAAAATTATGACTTACTTGGTTCACTTGCCTAAGTTTTCTCTTTGCTTCCCTACCCTTAGTTTGCATGTTGCAACCCCTGTGTACTTGCAATAGTTGATTTTTTTCTAAGTGGAGGCATGTGTTAAAGGAATTCATTGATTTCTCATATCTCTAGGAGTGAAATAAAATATATTGATACACAAAAATTGTATAATAAGGATAACTTTATAATGTACGTCAAAAATGGCTCACAAGAGAGTGTTAGCTTAAGAATAAAGAGTGCTTGTATTCCTAAGTGTTCACAACACTTGTCTATTTATAGATTGTTATGAAATCGAATTTGGCAATACTATCGAGCGCCAACGTCTAACAAATTAGAAATTAAACAGAAAGAAAGGAGGGAAATAATTCTAATTGACTAAAGAGAAAACAAGAAATATATAGTTATGGTTGCACATTACGATCCAAACATAAGAATCAAAAATACAAAGTGATGAAATAGAAATTATTCTATATATACACAAAATCGAGAATACAAAGATCTATCAAAATACCATTATCATTCAACTTAAACAAAAAAAAATAAAAAATAAAAAATAAAAATAATGATATAGAACATCAACATAAATTGACATAAAATAGAAGCCATGTGGCCATTTTAAGATACCAAAGGGAAACCCTTGTGGCGACTTTCAAACCCTCACACATTGTATTCGAAGCACGTGTCCGTTAAATTCAAACTAAATAAATAATTATAGCAACAATAATATAAGTATATTAAAATATATATTAACTTTGGTTGCACTTCCAACATTCCTTCTAACGAAGTTGTCCCGAATATTGACTTCTACCTGACCATTTCCGTACGGTCTCCACGCTGGCTTAATAAACCGCCTTCCCGACCAATCGGTTGGAGCCACGATGAACTTTATTGACGTGGCACATTCAAAAATATTTCTAATATTGTACCCAAGTTAAGCGGACAACAAAACCGCAGGTTAGGCTAACCCCTGTGTTCAGACAACACAGTAGACCCTTGAAGCGATTTTATTGCCCGGGAAAGAAAATTCCTGTGGATTTGGCTGGCAAAATAACTCCGTAGCCATGAAGGTTATAGTCGAAAATGGTGGAAATTGTTCCCAAATGAAAATTACTTCTTCAAATGGAGAAATTGATGGAAATTGTAGTTCTGGGGTGTGCCAAGGAACTTCAGCTGTGAAATTTTGCGCTAAATTTGAACAAGGTAATGATAAAGAAGAGCAAGAAGACGAAGAAAATGAAAATGTCGGGATGCCTATTATAGAACACCAGCAATGTTATAGTATAGCACATTCACCAGGTAAAAAGAGAAATTCACCAGGGAAAATGCCCGATCAAGAAAATGTTACGAGAAAAAAAATCAAAGAAACCATGGAAGCTGAATATGTAGAAAATTCACTCAAGGATTGCCTGGAAGCCGTAGAAGAATATAACAGGAGAGATGGGCAGCTGAAAGATATGGATTATTACTTGGTTTTAGCAAAGGCAAAATTGACTATAGCAGGCGCAGATGGAGGGAAATTTGTAATAGGTAAAGGAATGGGTCAGATCACAGAGGGGTTAAAGTGGTTTCAAGTAACAGGTGATCAGGTAAAAGAATTGCAGAAACACTTCGCTGACATGAAACAGCGAGAGAGGCAACAAATATCCAAGGGAAAAGATGAAATTACTGATAATCTGAAACATACTAGGCAGATGCTAGAGCAAAAATTGGAGCGTCAATGTGACCGGTTGAAGGAAATCCAGAGAGAATTTGGTCTGGTGAAGGCTGAGTTTGAACTCTTGGCTGAAGAAAGAAATCAAGAGTGGAAGAAGGAGCTGCAGGGGCTGAGGAAAGTGGTGAAGAAATACGAGGATGCTTAT
Organism: Taxus chinensis; assembly: GCA_019776745.2. Classification (NCBI taxonomy): domain Eukaryota; kingdom Viridiplantae; phylum Streptophyta; class Pinopsida; order Cupressales; family Taxaceae; genus Taxus; species Taxus chinensis. The sequence goes on along the minus strand of CM034149.1, from coordinate 687,642,979 downwards.
CGTAAATTTAGCGAGGTGTTCGGCGGTAAAGATAAGACAGGATTAGATCTTGAAGTTTCTGCAATTGGAGAGACTTCTTCGCTGCAGATTTTCGATTTTGATGACTCTCAAAATTGCTCTATTTGCATGGAGCCATGGACTCAGTCTGGGGAGCATAATATTTGGTATGTTCACATCCTTAATAGTCTCATTTAGTATATTCTTTTTCCTAGTGTTTGTCTCCATTCCTTTACGAGATTTACTATTCTGATATGTGGATGCCATTACGAAAGGGTCAATGTATATTTCTGGTGTCAAGGTTCTGTATGTCATTTAGCAGAATTTGATATGAGAGGTCATCTTGAGCAGGTTATTTTAGCTCACTTTGTTTGTATTTCAATTATAGATTTACAGATGTTATCACATATCAACATTCCATCAGTAAAGCTTCAAAAGAAATACCGTGTCATGAAATTAACTCTCAAGGGTGCAAACATTAATATTAGACAGGCATGCTCACAACCTGCGTAGTCTTAAATTGTAGTGTAAAAGGTCTATTTTCAAGGACACATACAAGTGTTTTCCTCCACTTTTATGAGCTTGTAGTTGGGACCTTTATGTCCTCAGATTTAGATGCTTCCTGCCACTGTAAGAGGGTCATCTCTACGTCCATCAACAGAATTCTAAGAGTATTTCAGATTGTAGATGTTATAAAAACATCAGATGTCATCTTGAATAGGCTATCTTGGCACTGTTTGTTTGTATTTCAATTATAGATTCATGCATGGTTTCACAAATTGCCATTCAGTGGGGGGCGGGGGGATTTCAATTAGTATTGGCATAAAGCTTCAGATCAACATTCCTTTACTCTCCGAGTGGAAGGTTTTTTTAATTTTTTGTCAATATTGGGGCAAAGTTTCAAAAATAACAGTTTCTCATGAAATTAACTTTGACGGGTGCATACATGTTCTTTACTCGCTCAGTGAAAGGATTTAGTTAGTATTGGCTTAAAGCTTCAAAGAATCAAAAGTAATACTCTGGCATGAAATTAACTTTAAAGGACCACGCAAACTTGTATTTTAGGTCTGCATCTTTACAATCTATCATAAATGGCCAAAAAATTGGGATGATGAGAATTTTGTCATCATTCTCTATTTTGTGGAGATTGACTATTATCTCAGTTCAAGGTTGAAAGTATGTCCTAAGGACTATTCCTTAATTTTGTAAATGTGGAACTGCAGCTCTCTTGCCTGTGGGCACTTTTTTGGGAGGTCATGTATAACAAGATGGATTAAGCACCTTGGAACTCGTTCTTCTAAGGTAAGACCGTTTCAAGCTGCATCCTTTAAATTAATTTCTTGTTATCTTAATTGATATTAATTTGTCTCTGTTTTTTAGGATTTTGTTTCATTTTCTGATATTGAAATGGCTCAAGTACAATTAAAATGACATCATATTTTTGAAAATGTGTACAGTGTCCACAATGCTCAAAAAAGGCAACACTACGAGACATGAGAAATCACTATTTGCAGAGAATATCTCTTTGTGATGTGAAGAGTCCACAGGTAGATTGCTTTTAGTGCCTAGTCTTAGCAAAATAATACAATGTATGTCTATACTGTATTTTTATTTTACATTAGAATTGAAACATATTAGAATGAGATTCTCTCTGAGACTTGTCTGCCAAGTAGCTGATAGATAAACGTCAACGCTCTTATTATTTAATAGATTACTCTAGAAACAACCAGAGCAGGGATTTGACAGGAATGTAGACTTTTTACTGTATTGTTTGGCCTATTTGTAATATATTATATATTCTTGTAATGTCATGGACAACATATATTGAAATCACCAACATTATGGTAGTTTTCATTGAAATTTATTACAATAATAATGAATGACATGTATTACTCATTGATTTTTCTTTTATTTCGTACTTATATAATTTACTAGTGAACATATTGTGCAGTTGCACTTCTATGCTATGCTTGCCTTGAATAGTACCCCATTTTTTTTCCCTTCTGTTACAAACTTACAGTTGATGAAAAGCTAATACAATTGTTGTTATTCATAGAACAAAGAGACTCCTCAGTGAAGTTTGCAAACAGAGGCATCATGCGCTAAATGTGAGTTGTGGTTACATTTGGTTTTTATGTTTATAGCATTAGACAAGCTAGGCAGAAAGTTTGTCTTTTTACAATAGAAAAAAATTCTAAATGAATGTAGACAAGACTCCAAGTTGGTACACATTCCATGGTTATGATGCTGGTGTGACCAACAGTCTATTGTTCAATTTTAGTACTTAACAAATTGAAATTATCGACACAATTGTATATAGCCTAAACAGGTTTTCATGAAGGAGCAACCATACGATGCAATGTGGGTTCAATGCCTTAAAAGAGGGTTTTGACTATATGATTGCAAATTTTTCGAGGAAGATGAATTAATTTTGTGCTAGGTGAATAACTCATGTTACCGAAATATAAACCATTTGATTGCTTTGAAATAACTCTATAATCAATACATTTTAAATGGGCCATGTTTTTCTCAAAATACTAAACAAGTAATGGTGTTCAGTGTAGAGATTTACTATGAGTTGTTTTCTTAAATTTTGCCTTATAAATAAAGTGTAGTTTTATTTGTATTATTTACAACATTCACCTGGAAGTTTGAAGGGTTCGTATGGAAATGCTGCAATGCCTTTCCTGAGCATGGATTTCCAAAACACAAGTCTTTATGAAACTTTATTCCAAAGAGGTGCTAAAAAAAATACATGTTATGCGATATGGGTTTCCATGAACTTATAAGAACTGTCTCACGAGAAAGGTCCAGCAAAAAGAGGTAAGGTAGATAAGGCAGTTGGCATAATCTTTGAGATATTGAATGGTTGGGCAAACCCCATTTTTTAAACGAATGTTCTCATCGAGTTGGGGCCCCAGCCAGTTGTAGATGTGATTGTCTATGTTCTTTGCTCTCTCTGCAAGAAGTTCATCAAAACTCATTTTCCATATGTACTCCAGCATGAGATCAATACAATGTGTTGAACAACTCCAAAAAATAGAACAGTGTTTCTGCAGAAGAAATGTTGTACCCACGTAATTTGTGTCATTGTTATGGACAACAATTTCTTGATCCTCCACCACCACCTCAGGACTCAAATAGGTCCTAGAATAATCCTGGACTCTTAATTTCATTCAAAGCTTAAATGCATTTCAAGAAAACAATAATCCCTAAGGAAGCACCAAAAAATCACAAAGTTTGTGATTTTTCCCATTAGTCCATGCATCCGACATTATGGTGCATCCCTTCTTTCTCCATATAGAGCATTGGTCACCAATCAACAAAACCTCATCTGCTACAGATTTCTCCAAGATCATCGAGAGTAAGGCATTTTAACCCCACACCATAAACAGTCAATGCGCCAGCCAAGGACCTGATAATAGTCATTAGAACTCTCTCAGTAACAAAGAACAAATCCTATATTATTGATTGCAACACCCCTCACAAAAAGAAAGTTTTTTAAAAAAAATTGTAAAGCGATTTCTATTACTATACAAATGATACAAGGCCATTCATACAAAAAAAGTGGGTGGATGACAACACACCCCATTATGCCAAGCATAATATCACATCAACCAAAGGGCGGAGATATATCAAACTCTAACAAAAAGATAAAACAACATTTTTTCAACCAAAAAAAGATGAAGGGAAGACTAGAACAAGTCACAAGCACATTAAGCCACAGGAGCTGTCAGAGCAGCCAGTGGGGACAAAGGATCATGCATCTTGCCTCCCCAGCTCCACTCTTCACCAGTGGGTGGGTCGGCTGTACTAGTTACTAGCTCCCAACCATCATTGGGTACTTCCTTTTCTGTAACTTCATCAGGCACCTGCCTGAGAGAAATGGCAAGAGCAAGGAGAGGGAATTTTCATTGCTGCTGGCCGTCCACCCACCTACATTTGGCGACACTGCCCTTCCACCACCTTGAGAGCTATGGGTTAGTGAGGGACATTGTGAGTGCGATGAACCACTCGGTCGTCTACTCCAAGAGTGGTGCTGCCCTTGAGCTCCAACATGGCACCAAACTCACAACTGTGAGAAGATGCCCTCTGGTGGGGTGAGTTTGGAGGAACTTGAGAAACGGTGCAGGGAGCACTTCCCCAGTGATCCAGGAGGGTCTAAAGGTGCTCCATCTCCAAGCAGACTTTCTCCTCCCACACTTGAATCTGAAGCATAACATTATAAATAACTTGCACTTTGTTAGTAATAGAAAAACAATCATGAATAGATATATGATTAAAAATAGCATTATTTCTTACTTTTCATAAATGAAAAAGAATCTCTACTTGAAACATATGCCAAATTTGGTTATATTGTGCAAGAAGAAAGATTGAATCCCCTTAAACCAACATTTTCAGGAAAATAACTTTGGATGAAATGGTTGAAAAAGGGTGTGAATCCATCTTCATGCTGTTTGAGCATGTTTGCAAAACCAAAAAAGATGCACGAGCGACTCAAGGTGAGGGCAAGCATGACATAAAAGGGTTGGCCACCCCTTGATGCATAAGACGTTTGCCAACTAGTAGGCCTTGGTGCAAATACACCAAAGTGAAATGAGAGTGTTTGGGCTGAATGATTGCCTTCCAAACTCTGGTAAAATGTCTAGCCTCAGTAGCCGCAATGGAGTTAACTTTTCAATGGACATTTAAGGAGTCCACTTGAAGGTGTTGTGGAGAAAGCAAATGATAACCAAGCCAGGGTTGATACCATTGGAATTGCGCCTCCAAACATCACTTCCAATCCCTCCATCACTTGGAGGATGTTTGAAGCCCATTTTTGTGGAGGTGCACTTTGGGTATAGCATTCTAAATTTCAGTTTTGGATTCCATATTACTGTTGTGAAGCTGGAATTTATCCCTAAGGGCAGGCCAAGGCAATCAATGCTGAGATTGCTTGCAAAAATGTTTGCAACCACTTTAATCCCTTTTTAAAAAGTCCGAGATTCTTAATCCATGCACCATAGCAAAGGGAGCATTGGAGTAAGAGAGAACTGGAGGCCACCATAAAGAGTTACAATTAAACGATAGACCCATCCATAAACCAATCCCATCCCAAATTAAATGAGGTTTGACCACTTCCCAAGCTTTGCATATGCTCTTTGCCACAAAACCACCTCCAATTTTTTTTTAATAAAAATACCCCATTTATATTATAGAGGAATCAAAGTATAAATATTCTATTGTGCTAGGCATAAAAGCTCTTAGTCCAAATTTGGGCAGTACACAGAAAAGGATACATATTAGCAGTCATTAATGCAAATCAGAATCTAGAATATTTCTTAGATCCCCTTGAAGCTTGGTCGACCACCACAGAGGAGGGGGATCATAACAAAGAAGGTTATGGCTGTCAAGAGCCCAATTGGCTAACGCATCCGCCACTTTGTTAATTTCTCTGGGAACATGGATGAATTGGACCTCTTGAAACTGGTCCTACAGCCTGTGGATTTTCCCCAACTCTCTTGCTATTTGCCAATTTTTGCTGTGAACTTCGTCAGGAGAAGATAACAATCTAACAATAAGCATAGAATCAGATTCAACCTGGAGTTTTTGCCATCCAATTTTCAATGCCTCTTGTATCCCTTTATAAATAGATTTTGTCTCAGCTAATTTGTTCGTTGTATATCCCAATCTTTCAGAGAAGAAGAAGGCTACAGACCTGTCAGAAGACCTACCAATACCTCCCATACTAGCCTGACATGGATTGCCCCTTGAAGCTCCAGCAGTGTTCAGCTTACCATACCCAATTGGAGGAGCTGTCTACTGTCTACCTATCTGAGTTTTCTTTTATGGTCTGAAGGCAGCCATTGTTTAAGTCCTGGATTGCAAAGAAAGCTTTTTACACAAGTGATCCCATTCCTTCGAAATAATTTGAGGTATACAGATCTTATACTAGATAGATTCTGCTACATTCATTTTTATCTTTTCCAAAACATAAGTAATATCCCTGCTGGAAAATTCTTTTGTTTTGTTCCTTCCACATGTTCCAGAGCAAAAGGGTGATACCAGACCACATAGCTGGTAAAAGGTTTTGTCCCTTGGTCAGGTGGCTACTCCATTCACTAATCACTATCTCTAATGACTGTAAGTCCATCCAGGGGAGCTCAAACAATTCAGATAAATGCTGCCATAAGTGGACCACAAAGGGGCATTGGAAAAACAGACGAGTTATGGAATCCTCGTTATCTAGGCAGAAAGCACATCTAAAAGGACCATAAAATTTGCGTCTCATGAGTTTATCTCCTGTTAAGACTCGTCTCCTTAAAACCAAACACACAAAGAAGCTCACCTCGGGCCATAAAGCAGGCTGCCATACTTGGCAAAAGATGTCCTTAAGAGGATGAGAAACCATCCGACATAGAGAAGCATATCCTGAAGACACTGTGTAAGTACCTGTAGAGCTTTTCCCCCAAGCTAAAGAATCAGGCATTGGAGAAGTTGACAGAGGACGGGCTATAAGAATACTGTTTATCCGATTTGGCTGCTCCTCCCCAAGTTGAATTGGCCAATATAGAGTTGAAATCCACATATTTAGCTCTAATGTTAGCAGCCCACAGATCAGTTGCAGCCACGAGCAATCACCAGTAAAGTTTGGCTGCTAAAGCCCTGTTGTGCTTAGATATGGATTTGAATCCTAAGCCACCTTCTTGCTTAGGTTGACATAGAGTCCCCCACTTAACTAGAGACCATTTTCTTTTTTCCTGTAAGCCACTTCACATGAATTTCTGACAGAGAGAGTCCAACTGTTTCAGAATTCTGACTGGAATGTTCAAGATAGAGGAGACATATATTGGCAAGGCTTGGAGGACTGCCTTAACCAATGTCATTCTTCCTCCTGAGGGTAGCCATATATTTGTCCATTTTCTGCAATTTCATATTTGCTTTGTTTGTGAGTCATTGCCAATCTCCTATCTGTTTAGCTGCTATAGGAACCCCAAATATTGGAGTGGGAGAGAACCTTCAATCTTGATTGGAACTTGGGTAAGCAAGAAGGAGTGGAGACACAAATCTTTCTAGGATTTCTTGCCTAGAGGAATGCCTTGAGAAATTAGATGCCGAAGCAAGATTTTCCAAGCTTCATCTCCTTCAAGAGAATGAATAATCCATTTGACTCAAAGGATAGTACCTTGAAGTTTGATGTCAAGGAGGCCGAGGCCACCTAATTCCTTTGATCTACGATAAATATCCCAAACAAATATGTCAAGGCCTTTGGAACCTTCAGAGTTAGCCCAAAAAAAGTCTTTGATAAGCCTCTCCGACTTGGCATAAGCAGCTTTAGAAGTAGCCCAATAGGAGGAATAATAGACATGGGTAGCAACAAGTGCCTCTGAGCACACCTAAAATTTTCCAGCCAGGGAAAGATGTTTATAGATCTAGTAAGCAACATTTTTCTCCATCCCAATGGACAACATAATTGCTTAAATTAGATGGCGTAGCTTGAAAAGCAAAGGGGATGGCCAAAAATTTAAATTGCTCCCCAGGATGGATCCAATGCCACTTGTACTATGGCAGCCAACTTGGAAGAGGGGAGAGAGGTTGTTTATACCTGGGTATTCCTCCGTTGAATGGACCAACCAAAGGCATGGCAAAAAATTCTAGGCATTCCATGGCATTGGAAACAAAATCTTCATTCTCTAAAAGAGTGAGAAATGAATCATCTGTGAAGTGACCATTAACCACATGCTTCTGAGTCTGGGGAAGAGTGACACCTCTAATAAGACCTTTGGAAGTAGAGTATGCAAGGAGGTGACTAAAGCCATTTGTAACAAGCACATAGAGAGGGGGTGAGAGGGCAGCCTTGACAAATGGATCTGTATAGACCAATTTGTTCGGATTGAGTTCCATTGATAGTGATGCAAGCAATAACATCTTGGAAAAGCATTTTTGCACTTTGCACAAATCTAGCCCAAACCCAAACACTTGAAGCATAGCCAAAATGAATGGCCATTTAATTATGTTGCATGCTTTCTCGAAATCAATCTTGATAAAGAGAAATTTTTGCTTAGAAGACTAAGCCCACTCCATCCCTTCCCCAATGACCCGCCCATCAATCTCATTCTATTCTCCCAACATTATTCCTTGATCCAACCAAGTGTGATTCAATGCTAAGTATGATTGCTTCCATTGCACGAGCGGACAATAGCCATGTAGCGCCTCAACGCCTATAGATTCTGTTGGTATGGCATGGACTAGACCCCTGTTTAGTCTCACATCAATTGTTGGTTCCTGATTTGATCCTATGCACGAAATCCCAATCAATCTATTTGCTCCACATTATCCTGAATGCACCTATACTTGAAGAATCCAATTTTCTCTTCCTTGATGATTTGAAGCAACAGATTTCTAATTTGAAGAGCAAGAGCTTTAGCAATTAATGTATAGGAAACATTTAACAGAGGGATTGACTGCCAATTGGTGATAAGCTCAAGGTACCCTACCTTAGGAAAAAACATGATTTTACCTTGATTGATCATCTTGCCAAGCGATTTGGTTTGAACAACTTCCAGATAAACTTTGTGTAATTCCAGGTCAATTGTATCCCAAATAACTTGGTGAAATTTGTAGGGGAACTCGTCAATGCCAGTGTTTTGTTGACAACCATGCTCTTGGTAGTTTCCTCAAGCTTGTTCAAGGAAAGAAATCGAAATCGATCAGTGGCCACACATTCTCTTAGAGAGCTTGCAGGGCACCAGTTGTAGACATTTAAGGATGGCTGACTCCCACTATGGTGTAGATGGCCGGGAAGAAAAAACTTCATGATAATGCACGACAAGGCTCTCATAATGTCAGGGAGTTTGGTTAATCCTTGATTGGCCTCGCAAATTGCTTTGACTTTATCCCTTGCCTGTCTAGATCGAACAAGGAACTCCTTAGTATTACGGTCTCTAATTTTCAATTAGTGTAGAGGAGCATGGAGTTGAGCTCCTTGAGCTCGATAAGCTTCTTCCATTTTAAGCTTATGCTTCCATCTGACAACTTCCTTCTACAGATTGTCATTGAGAGGAGATTCTTCAAGGCTCTGTGTGTTATGAACCCGTGTCCTACCTTCTCTTGCATTATTAGTTACTATAGACCTATATGCTTTGTAAGTCGTCCCATGAGCATATTTGAATTATCCCGCATACATGGGGAGTAGTAGTTGTTAGAATAGAATTAGTATATAAGTAAGTGTTGAGGCCAATGAAGGAACCCACAAATATTATTGTATTGAGCTTGCTCAAAGGAGGTTGTCCCCTTGAAGTGATCTGCAATCTAAAAGTTATTTGAGTTATTTTGCAAAGTTTATTTCATTGTTCATTTATTTTTTGAGTTCGTAAAACTGTGCAGAAGGATCCTCACACTATGCATACCAAATGCACTTGCAATATGAAGCCTCATGAGATCCCATTTGGAACTTAGCCTCTTGTTTTCCATAGATGCGAAGGAAAGTGGAAATAAGAGACACATTCTTCCCACCATGTAATCCAACCACGTTTCCTTGTCGACTGAGGAACAAGGTTCTAGATGCAATTGTGTGGTTATGGGTCCATTGGTGTTGAAGGTGAGTAGTAATGAGATAAAATTGAGACTTGGATTTCTTAATCTGAGGAGTAAGCCACTTGATGCCGAATAAAAGCAGGCCGATCAAAGCAGCTAGTGAATGTTAGGATGCTTTGTGTTTTGAAGAGTGCCCTAACCAGCCATTTCACCGCCCTTTCTCCACCTTGTCTAAAACTAGACCAAGTTAACCAATGGGTGGTTATGGAGAGCCGACGATAGTGGTTGGGGTCAGAAATCTTGATCTTGTTGTGCATACAACACCCTGTCTCTCTTTTTTTGGTGCAAAACTACATCAGGAGGATCCCCTCTTTCTCTTCTTGCGATTCTACCATGTTGAAATTGCCGCAAACGATCTTATTGGAGTTTTGTAACAAATTTGTGATCTGCCGCCAAAACACTGCGCTTTCGACAACATCATTGGAAGCGTAAATATTAGCAATTGGAAGAAAGTGATTGCCAAAATAAAAAAGAGTCCACATTCGATGCGTGGTGTGTGACCCCCAACTAATGACGCGCGGAGATAAATCTTGTGCAATAAGAGTGAGAAATGAATCATTTGAGAAGTGAAGATTAACCATCTAGTTTTGGGGCTTGGGAGGAGTGATACCTTTGGAAGTGTAGTCTGCGAGGAGATAACCAATTTTTTGCAGCAAGTAAATAGAGATAAGGGGTGAGAGGGAAGCCTTGATGAAAGGATCTGCAAAGACCAAAGTGTTCAGATTGAGTTTCATTGATAGTGATGCAAACACTAGTATCTTGGAAAAGCATTTTACAATTTGCACAAATCTAGCCCCAAACCCTAATGCCTGAAGCATAGTCATAATCAATTTTGTCATAGGCTTTCTTGAAATCAGTCATGATAAAGAGAGACTTCAGTTGAGAAGATTGATCCCACTACATCCCTTTCCAAACGGAAATAACATTATCTATAATGCACCTATTCTTGATGAACCAATTTTCTCTAGCTAGATGATTTGAGGCAGTAGATTCCTTATCTGAAGAGTGAGAGCTTTAACAATGATTTTGTAGGCAACATTCAACAAAGTGATTGGCTGCCAACTAGTGATAAGATCAAGGTTTCCTTCCTTGGGAATGAACTTGATGTTACCTTGATTGATCACCTTGTCAAGTAAGTTGGTTTGAAAAACTTTCAAATAAACATTGTGTAAATTTGGGCCAGCTGTATCCCAACAAACTTGGTAACATTTGCAAGGGAAGCCATTAATGCGAGGTGGTTTGTCGAAGGCCATGTCCTTGGTAGTTTTCTTGAGCTTGTTTAAGGAAAGCGATTGATTAGAGGTCACTTTTTGATTCTTAAAGAGCTTGTAGGGCCCCACTTGTAGACATTTAAGGAGGGACGACTCTCGCTTTGGTGTAGGTAGAAGGGAAGCAAAAACTTTGTGATAACGCAAAATAAAGGCTCTCAGATTATCAAGGATTTTGATTGGCCTCACAAGTTGCTTTGACTATGTCCTCTGCTTGTTTGGATAAGAAGGAGAAGAACTCCTTAGAATTACAGTTTTCAATTTTCAACTAGTACATTTGAGCATAGAGTAGAGTCCCTCGAGCTTGAGAAATTTCTTTCATTCTAAGCTTATGCCTCCATATGGAAACCTCCTTCTTCAAATCCTCATTGAGAGGAGGTTCCACAAGGTCTTGCGCATATTGAAGGTAGTTGCGGTATGAAACCTCTTGAGCTTTCTTGTAGAACTCAACCACTCATTTTCCATAAATGTGAAGGAAAGTGGAAGTACGAGACAAAACTTCCCACCACATAATCCAACCAAGTTCCCCATTTAGTCGAGGATCAAGGTTCTAGATGCGGTTGATGTGGTTACAGGTCCATTGGTGCTAATGACTAGCAACATTGAGATAAAATTGAGCCTTGGGTTTCTTAATTTGAGGATTAAGCTGCTTGATGGAAAATTTAATGGGGGAATGGTTAGAAATAAAGGCTCTTGGAATAACACTCTCAAGCCAATCAAAGAAATTATCAAACATGAATATGTTCTGCTCTACGAAAAGTGCCCTATCTATCCGTTTCACCACCCTTTCGTCATCTTGTTTGAAATTGGACCATGTAAACCAAGGGGTAGTGGCAGAGAGCTACCAACGGCGACTGAGGTCAGAAAGTCCGAGCTTGTTGTGCATATAGTTCCATGCCTCTCTTTCGTTATACCACCATGCATCAAGAGGTGTCCCTCTTTATCTTCTCGAGAGTCGACCATATTGAAATCACCACAAAGGATCTAGTTGGAGTCCGGGAGTGCTACGATCCACCATGAAAATGCTGCTCTTTCGATTGCATCATTGGAGGTGTAAATGTTAACAATATCAAGAGAGAGGCCTCAAAATCAAAGAGAGTCCACACAACTCAATGTGTAGTGTCTGATCCCCAACTAATGAAGTGCAGCAATAAATCTGATGCAATAAGCGTGAGCACACCTTGATTGCTCTCATGATTGGACATTAGGAAAAAAAGCACCTAGCCTGATATATTTGGTCGAAGACTGGAGTAAAAACCCTGTGACTTTAACTTCTCGCATAAACAACACTTTCATATTATCAAAGAACTAACTAGTATCCCTTACAATAAATTTACGGGATGTGTCAGTAAGGGCAAGTACATTCCAAAATTATCAGTGAGAAACATCAAGGTTCATATTGGACTTGCCATTAATGTCATTTAATGCGGCAAAAGCTATTATACATGTAAAATTGATGATTGCAACACATAAAATCACCAAGTTGGAAGTTACATTTCTTTTTTTGCATGTAATCACCATCTTCAGAGTGGGGAGGGGGTGCGGGAGTTAGGGGCTGTACGGGCAATGTGTAACTATCTTGTGTTTAAAGACAACTAGATTGCCATCCCCAAATATTTCGCCTCTAGAAGGGGTTGTGACGGATGAGAAGTTGTTTCTTGGTTCAGAGGACTAGAAACATGGCCATCACTTATGACATGTGGTTGGGGAGAGGTGCCACTTGAGTGGCAGAAAAAAAAGACTATTTTATTTTCGTGGAATTATTGCCTATGGGTTTGTATGTAGAGGTTGGAGCTTTGCCCGCTGTATGAACTTGCTGGTTGGATTTCTTGCTTGTCATAGCCAAATTGCTAGTTTTTTTCACGTCAGGAGAGGTTTTGGATGAGACTAGCAACTATGGTGATTCCATTAAAGGACATTCATAGATTTTGTGGTTTTTTGGCTTGACAACGAAAATAAGTTTTTGATAGACTAATGTTTATGATGTGTTGGGAGAAATGCTTGTCTCCTATTTGGATATCAATAGACTCTTTGAGGTCCTTAGAGAGATCAACTTCAACTCGCACACACGTTTTAGGCCTAGTATCGTAGAATTTGAATTTCTCTTGGTAGATGAATTAACCAAGTGGCTTAATAAGCTGGTCTATGAAACCCTAAAGGGGTGAGGGTAACCCAGTAAACTCAAGCCATACCAAGATGTGCAACTTGGCTTGCTCAAAGAGAACAAAATATTTGGACTAGCGGGAAAAAATGACAAGGGTGTTTCGAATAAGCCAGGGGCCGTGGGCAACTATGGCTTTGTAGTGCTCAACATTGGAAGCCTTGAAAAGGAAAAAAGCCTTTGGTAAGGTTTTGTGTACCCGAAAAATTGAATCCTTGAGATTGCTAGTTATTATGCACCCATTGTTTAAGCATGTTTTCAGAGAGATTCAACTCGAAAAATAAGCAACCAAAGTAAAATTTTCAGACCAATTGCAAGCTATTTCAAAAGCAGGACACTTTAACACGACATTAGGAAGTGTTTGCTGAGAGAGGTTTCTTACCTCGTGGAATACTTTTAGCACGAACTTCCTAGCTTGCTTCAGCGTCATTGTTCCAAGTTCTAGTGGAGAGACCTTCATCAAATAATGTAGGAGCCAAGGAGTTGAGCATATTATCAGGCAAATTGCTGCCCAATGGGTAGTAAACTGGGAGGTGCAACACAATTAATGTGCAAGACGCAAAAATCTTGCCAATAATGGCAATGTGGAAAAAGGTAAGCTAAGGATTCAAAACTCTAACAAAGCAATCTTCCTCTCAAAAAAACCCCTGAAACCAAAAAAGGGATTTAGAATTCTTATTTTAGAAATTTCTTTCCTTGTTGCATCATGCTTGTTCTTATTTTGATTCATGCTTTCAAAAGAGGGTTGAGCATGGAAAGTGGAAAGGGGGAGAATGCATGACATTTATCCATTACTAGGTGCAATAGAACTCTTATGAATCTTAGGACTGATAGTAATTGAAGTTTCTGAAAGATTAATAGGAGATTAGATGTCCTCTATCCCTTACGTAGCTCTCTTCTATTGTTTTTTTTCCTCAAAGCTCTCAAAAAGAGAAGTAATGACCCTCGTCGCCTCTTGTTGGAGAAGATTGCATGCACCCACATTGCAGCCTTTTATGCACATGAGGCGATATTTGAGACATTTTATACCTCCATATACAAGCACATTGGGGGCTTGGATATAACCTACCCCCTTTTCTCCCTGACAATTCCATTTTTCTCTCACGCAATGCCATGCTTCCTGAGTGGATCTCATTTTTAGAATAGTTAAAGTTTCTTTTCCCTAGGAGAAGTAAAATAAACTCGAGGGTTAGAACATAGAGGAATAGAGGGAAAAATAGTCAAAATACTATGCTCTAAGAAAGGGGGAAAATAACAATCAAAGAATTCATCGAATGTTTCAACATGGCTTCAATGAATTGAAAGAGGGTTTTGAATACATGGTTGCAAATACATTGAGGAAGATGAATTTATTTTGGGCTAGGCAAACAACTCATGTTTGTAATTATAACCATATAATTTCTTTGAAATAACTCTATAATCAAAACATGCTAAATGGGCCAAGATTTTCTTGAAATATAAAACAATTGTAGTGCTTTGTTGAAATTTACTATGAGTTTCTTATATTTTACCTTTTAAACAAAAATGCAGCTTTATTTGTATTATTTACAACATTCCCCTGTGAAGTACAAAGGGTTCATACAGAAATGCTGCAATGATTTTCTTTAGCATGGATTTCCGTAACACAAAATTGCACGAAACTTTATTCCAAATACGTGCTAAAGAAAATACATGTTATGCAGTATGGGTTTCCACAAACCTAAAAGAATTGTCTCATGGTAAAGGTCTAGCAAATAGAGGTAAGGTACATTGGGCAGTTGGCATAATCTTTGAGATATTGAATGGTTGGGAAAACATCATTTTTGTAATAAATGTTCTCATCAAGTTGAGGCCCCAATTAGTTGTAGATGTAATTGTCTATGTTCTTTGCTCTCTCCACAACAAGATTAACAAAACTTGTTTTCCATATGTGTTCCAACATGAGATCAATGCAATGTGTTGCTGAAGACCAAAAATAGATGAGTGCGTCTTGTAGCCACCTAATTAGTGACATTGTTCTAGACGACATTTTTCAATTCTCCACCACAACCTCACGACTCGAATAGGTCCTATAAAATCCCGCACTCTTAGCTTTGTTCAAAGTATAAATGGATTTCAAAGAAAACAATACTCCTTGAGGAAGCAACCAAAAAATCTCAAAGTTAATTATTTTTTCCCATAGTCCATCCATCAAACATTATGGTGCATCCTTATAGAGTGTTTTTCACCAAGGAACAAACTGCATCTACTACAGATTTGTCCAACATTGGAACTCTAAGATCATCAATAGTAGGAGATTTTAACCTTGCACAATAAATGGTCAATGCGTCAACCAATAAGGGGGCCTGATAATAGTCATAAGAACTCTCATAGTAACAAAAAATCCTATATTTTGATTGCAACACCCACACACAAAAAAATAAAATTAGAATTTAGAAAGAATTGCAAATGGTATATCTGAAGAAACAGGCATACGTTAAAAATTGCTTTCCTTGCTGCATCATGCATTTCGCACTAAGCTTTCAACAAAGGGTTGAACACCAAAAGTGTAAGGGAGGACAATGCATGAAATTAATGTGATACTAGCTGGAGTATAGCTCTTACGTATCCTAGGACTAATAGTAGTCGGAATTGCCAAAAGGTTAATAAGAGATTAGATGTCGCCAATCCCTTCCCTAGTTCTGTCTTTGTTTTTTTTTCTCAAAGCTCTCGAAAAGAGAGATAATGACCCTCGTCACCTATGGTTGGAGACCATAGCATGCACCCACAATGTGGCTTTTTATGCACACAATGCAATATTTGAGACAATTTATACGTTCATGTTCTAGTGCATTAGAACTCTTGCATTTAACCTCTCCCTTTTTCTCCTAGACAATGCCATGCTTTTATAGTAGATCTCATTTTTTTGACATTCTCATTTTTTTGTACCAAGGGTAAGTAAAAATACCTAGGGTTAGAACATATGGGTATAAAGGACAAAAAATAGTCAAAAAACTAGGTTATAAGAAAGGGTAAAAAGAACAATCAAAGAATTCATAATATGTTCCAGCGTGGGTTCATCGACTTGAAAGAGGTTTATGAATACACGATATTAAATTTGCTGAGGCAGACAAATTTATTCTGGGCTAGGTGAACAACTTATGTTACCAAATCTACACCATACAATTTCTTTGAAAGAACTCTATAGTCAAGACATGCTAAAAGGGCCATGTTTTTCTTAAATTACTGAAAAACGAATGGTGCATAGCATAGAAGTTTACTATGAGTTGTTTTCTTAAACTTTACCTTTTAAACAAAAATGTTACTTTATTTGTATTATTTACAACATTTGCCTGAGTGGTTAAAGGGTTCATATGGAAATGCTGCAATTCTCTTCTTTATAATGGATTTCCCAAACAAAAAAGTCTGAAACTTTATTCCAAAAATGTGCTAAAGAAAATACTCTATGCAGTATAGGTTTCCACGAACTTAAAAGAATTGTCTCATGTGAAAGGTCAAGCAACGAGAGGTAATATAGGGCAGTTGGCATAATCTCTGAGATATTGAATGGTTGGGAAAACTCGATTTATTTAATGAATGTTCTCATAAAGATGAGGCCCCAGGTGTTTGTAGATGTTCTTTTCTCTCTCCACATCAAGTTTAACAAAACTTGTTTTCCATATGTAATCTAACATGAGATCGATGTAATGTGTTGCACAAGTCCACACAATAGATGAGTGTTTCTGCACAAAAAGTCTTGTACCCACTTAATTGATGACGTTTTGGACAACATTTTTTGATCCTCCAACATAACCTCAGGACTCTAGTAGGGCCTGGAAAAATCCTGCCCTCCTAGTAGTGTTCAAAGAATAAACAAATTTCAACAAGAAAATACCCTACAAAGTAGCAAAAAAATAAATCAAGAAGTTTATGATTTTTCCTATTAGTCCATCCATCGAACATTATGGCGTATCCTGTCTTTATCCTCAACAAACCCAAATCTGCTACAGATTCATCTGACATTGGATCTTTAGGATTATCAACGATAGGGGATTTTAATCCCGTACCATAAATGGTCAATGCATCAACCAGTAAGGGAACCTGATAATACTCATAAGAAATATCTATGTATTCACTAGGGATTGTGTCAAGGGATAACAATGCTGCATCAGAGAAATCATCATCATCACAAGATGATCCTAAACCATCATAGGCTCGAGAGAGTGCATCTGCATTGACATGCTTCTTTCCTGGCCTATCTATAATATCAAATTCAAATTCTTGTAGCAAAATTATCCATCTTGCTATCCTCCCTGATGGGTTAGGCTTATTGACAATATATTTAAGAGCCTGATGATCTGTTACAACTATAAATTTCTGCCCTAGCAAGTAATTTCTAAACTTCTTTACAGCAAAAATGATAGCCAGAGCCTCTTTTTCAGTTACAGTACAGTTTACCTCAGCACTGCTCATTTGTCTGCTCCCAAAGTAAATTGGATGTTCATTCCCATTTTCATCTCTTGTTGGCTCGATATAGTACTTCCACAGTGCGTGCATCTGAGGCACACAAGTGTACACATATTTGAGATGGTTTATGCCTCCATATACAAGTGATTCTTCAAAACAGGTGCATAGACACCAGGGCTTCCTTTAGTTGTCTCAAACAATGCTTCATGTGCCTTTATTTCCTGGTTCATAAGTAACATCCTTATTTAAGAACTGGGTTAGTGGCTGTGCAATCTTTCCCTGAAATTCTTGATGAACCTTCTATAGTAACCCACATGGCCTAAGTAAATGATACCTCAGGGTTACTTCATAAAGGAATAGAAGGAAAAATGGTCAAATCTTTTGATTTTAAGAAACTTTATCAGGATCAGTAACTTTCAATACCATCTCTGGATACAACATGCTGCTAACAAGACTCCTTTAGAATTAGTCCAAAGACACACTTTGTAGGGTTTAGTGAGGCTAAATGTGCCACTCAATTCATAAGGCCTTTGAAATGCTAAGTCTAACATTTGGTGCAGGATGGAAATCCAATGAAATTGGGTCCCATAGATGCAAAAATCTATCAATGAATCATATCCTCATGATGGAAAAGTCCCAAATGTAGGGTTAGAGACAAAGATATCTCACTTCAGATATGCCCTGGAATATTGTCTGGAGTCATTACACAAGTCCAAAAGTGCATAACTCTATAAGCAAACGTTCCCCAAGGAGTGGTGAACGTGGTCTTCAGAGTGAATGTGCTTGATCTCTGCTATACTAACTTGGTTGTAGCCGCTATATAAGAGTCAGCAAAACTATAGCACTCCTGAGCCAGCTATATTCGTCCAAGAAATCTCAGCATCAACATAAATGGAAGTTTCGAAGGCCTTCAATGATCCTTTTTTGTTGTCTTGATTGAGCATTGCCTGTAAGGTTTAAGCTGATGATGTGTCTGTAGCTGAGATCCCATTTCTGGAAAGGTATTAGAGCATGGTCACAATGGAGGCGGGTTCCATAAATATCTGAGCGGGTGCCTGCCGACATCAAATATAGTATCACATTAGCAGTTTTAAGGTCAACTTATCTATTTCTTAGTTTCCTCAACAGTACTTAGTGAAAAATTATAGGATTCATTCTATATGGCATTTTTATGCTTATTTGTGGGCTTAGCACCATCATACTAGCCTCAATAGAATGTTCTACCCAAAAATACTTGACGGGAGTTCCTATGTATATTCAACAAGTGACATAGGTGTATGTACCTTCGAAAGAGCTGGAGGTAGGAAACTCCCAGCTCATCCTCTCATCACAGCATCACCAATCTTTAGTTTAGTTGGCAGACGATCAGTCAAGCTTCTGTCTTTTAGGCCTAGATTTTATGGGGTCATGTAGTCGGTGTGACTGGAAGGATATCCATGAGACCTAAAACATGCAAAAAAATAGGAGCTTTCTTCATCTTCATGTGTCCACTTCACTGGTATAATAGAGTAATCAGAGGATGTCTCGAATTATCAGTTAGCTCCGAAAGGTCAATCCAACTTGGTTCTAGCTATTATGATGCCGAAGGATCACGTTCTATCTAGTCACCCTCTCTCTACCACGTCCAAGTGTCATGAAAATATCTTCATTTGCAGTAGTTTCTTGCATGAACTCTGACTTAGCCATGGTAATTCCCAGCAGCATTGGGTACGCATACAGTAGTCATTCTTTAGCTATCACCTGACAAGGGTCTACCACTATTGTAATCCACAGTAGATAACAGATATTGCTTCCATAGGGATTTGAAACTACACCTTCTGGAATTTAGTTTTATCCTCTTACGGTAATGACCTTGTTTATAAGTGTTGAAGGGCTGATTGAATTCAATAAACCCAACAGTATGGCATTACTAGAACATACGGTCATTACTAGTAGTTGGTGTGTTGTCCCTAGGATTGAATCCTTAATTTGTATTAGTGGTTTCAAAGCAAGATAGATCGTACATGT
Source organism: Taxus chinensis (assembly GCA_019776745.2). NCBI lineage: Eukaryota > Viridiplantae > Streptophyta > Pinopsida > Cupressales > Taxaceae > Taxus > Taxus chinensis. The sequence goes on along the minus strand of CM034149.1, from coordinate 687,623,545 downwards.
CCCATCGAAGAAGGTTGGGCTATCAAAACTTTGGCTTGGAAGCGAGATCCATCTATCTTCTTGATAGACACAAGCAACTACAAATGGATGCAAAAGGAGGAACAAATTCTTTAGACCCAGTAAAGGCAATGCTTGAAGAAGCTCTAACAAAGCAAAGGGCTGAAATGATTCAATTCATGCTAATTCTCCAGTAGATGCCAAAAAGCATGCCAAAAGATCTAGAAAGGTGGCCTTTTCAAGGGTACACATCTGTTAAGGGACAAGTAGGCTTTGATATTCCAATGTTTGAAGGTAAAATAAAAATGGATGCCCTTGAAAATTAGATCACAAAATTAGAGTCGTAACTTCTGTACTCTTTCTCAAGTTTAGAGAAAATAACAATTTGCTGAAAGTTGAACCCTGAGTCCAATAATGGTGGGAGGCTCAGCTTGAGCTCTAACAGAAGATGCAGAGGATGAGTGTAAAGTCATCACAAATCCCTCTTGGAGTGATTGTTGATGACAATAAAGATGAATATTGTCTAGAAGATGCATATGAAGAAAACTGCACATAGTGGCAACTACACACAGTGGCAAATGGAGAACCAATTTGTGCAGGACTACACGAACACCTTCTATACTCTATCAATGAAACTTGGCGTAAAGTATTTTGAAAGGCATAGAGAGATCAAATACAAGAGTGGTCTACATCAATATATCCAAATAGAGATGGGATTCTTAAATCGTCGAGACAATGAGAATGATCCATCGATATGCAACAAAGATAGAGGAAAAGTTCAAATAGAAAGATAAATTCCTTGCAGGAAAGCAAACAAAATCAAATGACAGATGCAACTCCAAGTGTGGGAGCAACAAACTAGAGAGGCCCCACAATAGAAGGCAAAACTCAAGGTTCTCTATGAAAAATACCATAGACAAGGCCCCCACAGAAGGAGACTAGAAACCGATATGAGAACCATAGGAGCACAATTCAAAGCAAAAACAAATACCATTCCAATAAGGCCACTTTTGAGGCACATGAATATGATCTGATACAAGAAACTGATGAGGATGAGCACTTTTTCATCTTATTAACCAAGTAAGCAAATTATGGATTTTGACCCATATTCCAACGTTGATATAACACAGGTTACAACATCATAATTTGAGGAGGAAGAACACATTTTTCATTCATAGATGTTGTAAGGGAAGGATCTTCATCTAATCGTAGATAGTGGGACTGAGCAAATTCTGATTTCTATAGGCTGAACCAAGGACGAGATATTATTGTTAGTCAACAATGTCTTCTTCCCTATGTAATCAAGCCATTCAAAGATGAAGTATTATGTGATGTGGAACCCTCGGAGGTTTGCGATGTTTTGCTTGGGCATCCATACATGTGGAAAAGATATGGAATCTATCAATTCAAGATCTGCAGAGTCATCATCACGTCGGGAAAGCAATACTACAGGATCTCCGAGGTTCCTCTTAAGAAGACAATCGGCTTGATTAGCTCAAAGTAATCTAGGCATAGGATTGGTAACAATGGGAAGTTCATGCTAATGTTTATTAGGCCAGGGAGCACTTGGTAGGCTATTGCAACCACACAAGTCACCATACAGAATTAAACCATACAACAAGTGGAACATATCTTAACAAATTGTATAGATGCCTTCATCTACTAGTGTGCCTTGACACTTCTAGGTGACAGGCCCTATTGACTTGATCCTCGGGACACCCTTGCCAAATGGACCAGTGTACAAGCACTTGATGTTGGAAAATGGAGAGAATCGACAAATCGAGGAGCTAATCCATATAGGCCATGTTCAGCCCAACCATCACCTTATGGAAGCCCAATCATATGAGTTCAAAGGAAGGATGGGGTATGGTGACTTTGTATTGACTACATGACCATTAACAAGATCACTTTCAAGAACATATACCCACTCCCACGCAATGATGACCTCCAAGACTAGCTCAAGGGAGTGAAGTTATTTGTGAAGGTTTATTTGAAGTTAAGGTACCCATTGAGCAATTTGATGTTTGGTAGATAATGTTCAAGTCCAAGGAAGGTCTATTTAATTGGTTTGTCATGCCCTTCGGCTTGAGTAATGCATCTGCAACGTTTATGTAGATGATGAATGATGTCTTACAACCATTCATTGATTCTTTTGTGGCTATCTACTTGAATGGTATCCTTATTTGTAGCAAGATATGGGAGGAGCACCTGTAACAGGTTTGACAACCTATGCAATCATAAGCTATATGCCAACAAGGATAAGTGTTCAATATCTAGGATACATCGTGGACAATGATGGTGTGCACGTCGACCATGAGATCATAATCATCACTTCAGAGAATGGTCAGGATCAACAACACTTACAAAACTCAGAAGTTTCTTGGGGTTGGCCAATTTTTACCATTAGTTTGTGCTTGGATTCTCTCATGTTGTGGCCCTTGAACCAAAAAACCAAAGGGGGCAGAAAGGCAAAGTTTGAGTGGAACGCATCATAACAAGAAGCTTTTGAGGAGTTAAAAGGGAGACCTTGCTCAATACCAGTCCTTGCCTTACCAGATTTGCAACAACCCTTTGAGATTGAATTTGAAGCTTCATTATCCACTCGTTGTAGTTCTCATCCAACATAGTACCCAATTGCCTTTTACAACGAAACATATGCAAATACTGTATGCAGTATCCTACATATGCCAAGAATCTTTATGCAATCATCCAGGCATGTAGGCAATGGAAGTACTGTATTCTTGGAATGGAGACCATCTACATAGATCACTAACCTACGCAGTTGTACTACATTCTAGGAATGGAGACCATCTACATAGATCACTAACCTATGCAGTTGTACTACATTCTAGGAATAGAGACCATTTACATAGATCACTAACCTATGCAGTTCATGCAGAGCCAAGACAAGTTATAGAATGATCGGCATTAAAAGTGGTCTACCTACCTACAACAATTTCACCTTAATATTAGGCACCAGAAAGGTGGTTCCAATCAAACTGTAGACTGCTTAAACTGCCTTTCAATTGCAGCACTAACAACTGTCTTTGTTTTTTTTGGCTCGCAAGACTCTCGAAAAGAGAAATAATGACCCTCGTCACCTATGGTTGGAGATCTATAGCATGCACCCACAATGCGGCTTTTTATGCACAGCAATGCAATATTTGACGACAATTTATAAACGTATCATGTTCTAGTGCATTAGAACTTCTGTGTCATTTGGGAGACCTCTCCCTTTTTCTCAACAGTAGACAATAGAAGATGCTTTTATAGTAGCACTACAATCATTTTTTTGGACACTTCTAATTTTTTTGTACCAAGACGGTGATAGTGCTCAAGAAATACTTCTATTGGTTGAAACATATGGGTCATAAAGTGAGCAAAAATATTTGGTCAAAAAACTAGGTTATAAGAAAGGGTTAAAAGAACAATCAAAGCAATTCATAATATGTTCCAGCGTGGGAGTCAGTCGACTTGAAAGAGGTTTCATGGCAATAGAGCCCACGATATTAAATTTGCTGAGGCATGACAATGTCTTATGTCTGTGGCTGAGGTGAACAACTTATGTTACCAAATCTACACCATACACTTTCTTTGAAAGAACTCTATATTCAAGACTGCTAAAAGGGCCATGTTTTCTTAAATTACTGAAAAACGAATGGTGCATAGCATAGAAGTTTACTATGAGTTGTTTTCTTAAACTTTACCTTTTAAACAAAAATGTTACTTTATTTGTATTATTTACAACATTTGCCTGAGTGGTTAAAGGGTTCATATGGAAATGCTGCAATTCTCGTCTTTATAATGGATTTCCCAAACAAAAAAGTCTGAAACTTTATTCCAAAAATGTGCTAAAGAAAATACTCTATGTAGTATAGGTTTCCATGAACTTAAAAGAATTGTCTCATGTGAAAGGTCAAGCAACGAGAGGTAATATAGGGCAGTTGGCATAATCTCCGAGATATTGAATGGTTGGGAAAACTCCATTTATTTAATGAATGTTCTCATAAAGATGAGGCCCCAGGTGTTTGTAGATGTTCTTTTCTCTCTCCACATCAAGTTTAACAAAACTTGTTTTCCATATGTAATCTAACATGAGATCGATGTAATGTGTTGCACAAGTCCACACAATAGATGAGTGTTTCTGCACAAAAAGTCTTGTACCCACTTAATTGATGACATTTTTGGACAACATTTTTTGATCCTCCAACATAACCTCAGGACTCTAGTAGGGCCTGGAAAAATCCTGCCCTCCTAGTAGTGTTCAAAGAATAAACAAATTTCAACAAGAAAATACCCTACAAAGTAGCAAAAAAATAAATCAAGAAGTTTATGATTTTTCCTATTAGTCCATCCATCGAACATTATGGCGTATCCTGTCGTTATCCTCAACAAACCCAAATCTGCTACAGATTCATCTGACATTGGATCTTTAGGATTATCAACGATAGGGGATTTTAATCCCGTACCATAAATGGTCAATGCATCAACCAGTAAGGGGACCTGATAATACTCATAAGAACTCTCTTAGTAATAATAAAATCTAATATTATTGATTTCAACACCCTCCACAATAAAAGGAAATTAGAGTTTCGAAAGAATCACAAATATTCACCTTGCCTTCTTGAAGGGTATATTTGAAAACACAAGCAAGTATTAGAAATTACTTTCCTTGCTGCATCATGCTTGTTCTTTTCAGAGAGGGTTCAGCACTCACAGTGGAAGGGGAGGATAATGCATGACATTAATCTGGTACTATATGGAGTACAACTCTTATGGAACCCAGGACTGATAGTAGATGCATAAGATGTCTCCAATCCCTTCCCTAGTTCTCTTCCTCAGCTTTTCTCTCAAAGCTCTCGAAGAGAGCAATAATAACCCTCATCACCTCTTGTTGGACGATATAGTATACCACATTGCGTCCTTTTATGCACACAAGGCAATATTTGAGATGGTTTATACCTCCATATACAAGTGAATTGCAGTACTTGCATATAAACCCTCCCTTCCTTTCTCAAACAATGCCATTTTTCTCTCTTGCAATGCCATGCTTCTTAGTGGATCTCATTTTCCCTGACATTTAAATTTTTTTGTAACTATGGCAAGTAAAGATACCTAGGGTTAGTACATAAAGGAATAGAAGGAAAAATAGTCAAAAGTTTAGGCTATAAGAAAGAAGGAAATTAACTTTCAAAATATTTATCAAATTCTGCAAAAACTCATTTCAATTAGTGAAAAGATCCTTTTTAGTTGGCGAGATTAAATTCCCACTCAATTCATAAGGCCATTGAAGCTAAGATAACATTTTTGAGGATTGAAATCTAATGAAATTGGGTTCAAAAGCAAAAACCTAGCAATGAATCAAATCCTCATGGTGGAAAAGTACTAAATTGCTTTTAGAGACAAAGATTCTCACTTCAGATATGCCCTAATGTCTCTGAGTCTTGCACAAGTCCAAAGTGAAACAAACAAGGTGGGGGATTGAGTTTTAATGCTGAAGAGTGAATGTGCTTGATCTCGATAATAACTTGGGACCCGCTACATAAGAGTAGCAATTTAGTTGAGAATTATGTTTTTCTGAGAAATTTCAGCACAACATAAATGGCAGTTTCGAAGGCCTTCAAAGCAGTTTTTGGAGCCGTGAGAGCATTGCCACCAAGGTTTTAAGCTGACGATGTGTCTGTGGTGAGATGAGATTTCTGGAAAGGTATTAGAGCATGGTCCCATGGAGGGGGGCTCCATAAATATCTCAGCGGGTGCTGCCGAGAAAATTTAGGAGCACAGTAGACACGGTTTTAAGGTCCCATGAACCTCTTTCTAATTTCCTCGATAATACCAGAGCTGAGATATTATAGGACTTCACCATTGCGATGCGGTCAAAATTATTTGTAGGTAAATAAAATCGAGCTGCAGCTTTCCCTCTGAACAACACAATTGCCAGAGTAATGGCGGGAATGTGCTATATCTTATCATTCCACAAGGACCAAATCAGTGCGTAAACTGTAGGGGGAAAGACAAGCCACCTCTTAAGTTTAGGGGGCAAAAAAAGTGGAGCTCCTGTTTTTTAGGCCTGAAGATTCCATTGCCTGAAAGGTGGTGACTTCTAAAAATTCAGGATGCTGACCTTCCGCTGCAAAAAGCATAGGAGCTGCACACCTCCATGGGACCATGCTCTTATGAATAGCCGGAGAATTCATCAAAAAAGCCTAGATCCCGACAGGTGGACCAACTTCCAGAGCTATTATTCCAGCGATCCAATTTAGTGCTAGTAGATCTTTTGATATCTTAGAAAATATGCTTATTTGTACGTTTATGCATGTTGAAGCGAATGCCTACACTTTCCATACATGGATCGTATGCTTTCATTAGGACCATTGAAATCAACAAGGTTGATTCTATAATCAATTGGACAACAAATTATTAGCAGCAACATCGGTGAGCAACTCCGGAATGTGAAGCGTACTTTCAGCTTCAAGATGACTTCATACTTGGTGTATGCTTGCAGCTTCACAAGGTGTCTTTTCCAAGCTGGATAGATGTGGTGTTCTTTCCAAGGACCCCATTTTCAAGTGCTACCCACAGCTTACTGACACCTGCAATGTGAGAAGGACTTCAAAGTGATCAACGATGACTTCTTCTACGATTTCATCTGAGGTTAGACAAAGACTTGAAGATTGCAGACAGGGTAAGCAAGGAATCATGGGAAGCACGTGTCCAAAATTGGCAGTGTATTCATTCAGTTTGCAGATTTCACATACCTTAGGGTTACGATGCTTTTCAGGCTCTAACCAATAAAGATGCCAAGGTACCCGATTCGTGACAGATTGATCGCCATGGAGCTGAGCAGGCAACTTGTGGAGTTACACGACCTTCAGTCAAAGCGGCACAAGTCTACGGGCTTCTTCCCAATCACTGTGGTTGATATTACAGCTGCATTGCATTCACAGAGCTCGAGGGATGGAAGCGCAAATGTTATCCGAGTATGAGCAAGAGTTCTTCCCTGCACGGCTTAATGTTCGATCCATTTGGAAAGTAGCCAGGAAGACAATCTCCCAGGAGTACGCTCATGTGCCTTCATTAGAAGATTTCTAGATGAAGTGCAGAAGTGAGTACGAGGTTAGAAAGAATCAGATTTCAGCAGGCTATCGGCAAAGCAAGTGTTTGACTTTGGACTAGCGCGGATACCTGCGGATCTTAAAGATGATGGGAAAAGGTACTTGACACTTACCATCAAATGGGAGGAGATAAAGCCATACTGCAGGATAGACATATAGAAAGCTGCAACACAATCAAGAAAGGCATCAAGGAGCTGTGTTGGTGAGTACTTCAAAGCTGGATTGCTGACGAAGGGATATTGTCTTGATGAAGCATTGATGAATCAAATCACGAGCAACTTCGGCGCAGGAGATTCCCTCAAGCGAAAGCATGAAGGAGAAAGCAGCAGAAAACTCCGAGAAGTTGAAAGTGCAAGAAGATCTCAAATCTAAGAGAAGACCACTTCTACTACCATGACTTTAACTCCGACATTCTCCAGTACCCAAAGGATTCACCAACTATTGCACCACAGCAGCAGGATGTTTCCATGCCTCCATGTGAAACCAGCATGACATTCATCTTCTCCCCTCAGCCACTTCGTTCATCACCTGTTCCATTAATTTGAGGTGTTGAAGCTGCAGATGACGGAATTCGAAAGGGCTTTGTCCTTGGATGTTAGAAGATGGCAGCCATAATTACTGTGGCACTTTCTGATGGAGAGGATGCATTAGCGGGAGATGGTAGTACACTCAGCGACTTCTCAGATTTCCGAGAAGTAAGGTTTCTCGAAATGGTTAGACCAGTGCAGTTGGTTCCAGAAGCAAGAATTGTATGAGATGAACTTAGAGGAACACTGACTTGCAGCTACTCCAGGATCTGAGCAAGGAAGAGATATTCAGAAGGCCTAAAGTTGCTTCCCTAAAGCAACTTCTAGGTTGATCATCGACGGATTCGGGAGAGAAGTTTGCTGAGATATCAATTCCGGCAATAAGGAAAGATAGAGGAGGAGCTCACAGCGAGAGATGTGACAGTGACCAAAATACCACTCGGTCAAGCCACCACTGAAGGATTGACAGCAGGACACGCAGACGTTGCTGGATGCTTTATTCCTTAGGCTTGACAGTGAAAAGGCGGAGAAAGAAGAGTTGCAGAAGCAAAGTATCTCAATTATGTGAGATCATAGCCAAGGTTGCTAAATGGGCTTCCATTCAGCCCATTTCAGCGCAGGTGAGTGATCATCTTATGCAGGAAATGGAAGATGCAAGCAATCAAGTAAAGGCTATTGACGAATGAAGGATCAAGATTATTCGTCAAGCTTCTGTGTCAACTTGGGGAAGTGCCAGCCCTAGCCTAAAGGTTATGAACGATGCAGCAAATCAACTAAAGCAACTGATAGCAAAACATAGAAGGACATGAATATCCAGTTGCAGAGAGTAACCTGAGTATTTTGGCCGAGATCAACAAGCTGCCGGGAGATGTATTGATTGCAGGAACATCAATTGTACCGGATGGATCAGTCGAGAAGGGGAAGCAGCTAGAGTTTGCAGTATCTTTCCGTTTGGAGATCTGCAGAGTTTTGCTGAAGAGGATGCAGGCACTTGAGAGTAGGACATCAGATTTGCCAGACAGTGTCATTTCTTTCACTGAGGAAATAGTGGATGGAGGTGTTACTTCATACGTGCAGATTAATTTCAACTAAGGTGCATGGATTCCCTGGAAGCAGGTTCTCTTCTGATGGTACAAAAGAGAATTGATAAAGCTACCAAGCCTTTCACGATGAACTCTATCAGTAAACTGGTGGCGCAATATGCAGGCAGACATTGCGAGATTTGGGCCGAGTTTGGAAGAAGTGGAAGCATGCATCAAAGTGTTGAATGAAGGGTTGCTGCAATTCAGGACAGAGAAAGAAGCCAGTGGCTAAAACAGATGGAAGGATGCTGAATTACATGTTCGACAAGTATATCAGATATCAGAACAAAAAGAAGATTGTAGATGTTACAGCTGGCATAAAGCTTCTTCTAGGTGTTAAAAGTTGCTCAGCACCAGTCTATGTTCCCAGATGAAATTGTAAAACTTCTAAGTTATTGGTTTTGCAACCATTACTTGAAGTCATGTGGAACCATTCTATTAGTTAAGTGATACATGTGTCACTTAAGATAGAAGATAGTTGAGGATGATTGCCAAATGTCATCTTTACTTGTTGTCCATGTTTCAGTTCAGTTTGAGTCATTCTATTTGTACTTTCCCTCCTACATTCTATAAGTAGGAGAAGAACCTCTGGTTAATGATCGATCAGAATTTGTAAGAAGCAATCTTGTGTTCAAGACTTTGTGCTGAACCCCTGAGAGCCACTTGGATTAGCAAAGGAATACAAAGTTCCAAGCAGGTTTCCGGAGAACTTTGTGTCACGGTGTACTGTGTTTCTTGCTTTTAAATCTTAGATCTCTTAAAGTAAACTTTGTGTTATGTTAGATCTGGATCTAGAGCTGCCTTTGCACCATTATAATTCTGTGTGTTCACAATTATTAAGTTTCTTCTATGTGCATGCAATTAGCTCTGCTATCTACTAATTGGGATGCACATCTTCCCCACTTCTTCTCTGTAGATGACCTTGACTTCCTTCTTCTATAACTTTCCTTTCTTAAACAGCTGCTTACTTGCTGCAGAACTTCTTCGTTATGGTTCATGAACTAAGTGGTTAAAGTAAAACCCCTGATAGAATAGAAAACACGTATTTATATTGACAAATCTTGATCTACCTTGGAGTCAGTCTACACCGGATTAATGAGCAAGATTTAGCCCACGACTGCCTAGGTGTGGTCATGCTATGTCTTTGAAAATGTAGTTGACAACTCCACCACTCCAAGTTCATAGCTTTCGTATAATTTACAAAGGTTAAAGGAACCAATATGAAGACATTCCAAGATTCTAGCTTTGAGTCAAAAGCGTGGGTCCATCTATCGGTAAAAAAAACTGACAATTGTGTTGGATAGGTTCCCTTGTCAAGACAAACGCTCGCATTCTATGTCCAATCATTACATGGTCCTTGATGCTCTTCCTTGACTGGCTCATCTCCACCTCTTTGATCTGTCGCAAACTCAAGATATTATGGGACTTAACAAAAGCAATAAATCATCTGATTGTGCATCATTCCAAAACTTTTGGATGTATCGCATTCACAAGTTGCATGTCCAAGAACATGGGATGATAAGTTTACCTTACATAGAGCGTAAGATATAATCGAGCCCTCAATGGCTCAACTTGTACGGTCTTATCCCTTTGTATCTTCTGACTTGGGTTTCAATTTGCTAGCATCCATTAAGTGTGTCACTATCTCTTCCTAGTGGATCGACCTTATCTTAATCATTTCACCTACGGAAGGCTGATAAAGCAAGTCAATATTTTATTACTCACCTGTCACTTTCATAAGCTCTTATTGCACTTTCATGAGCTCTTGCAAATATCAATTGGCCAAAAGTACAAGGCAACTTCATGACTAGTCACGGTAACGTCTCTCACCAGTTTCAGAATTGGTGATACTAGTCGGCCTACGAATGTTAGAAAGAGCTAGTTGAACCATGAAAACATGATGGACTTGGATCTCTTAGATATGCGTTCTTTTTCTTTTTTTCACAATCATCAAGCTTGTAAACACCACACCTGGTTTGGGTGTCGGGTTGTTCTCTCCATTGTTGTTGCCTTCTCACCCCTATCTTGAGTTGCTTTGCTCAATGTTCAATGTAGACCGTTTGGCTCCAACGCTTATGTATTTCGCCCTTGGACTCTTTCAGTCCCATTGACAAACAGTTGCAGGTCATAGAGTTAAATCTGGACTGTTCAATCATATTTATCTTATCGTATCTTAGTCTCCTAAATCTTCCAAATGCAGTTACTCAGAACTTAAAGCATTCCACTACTACAAGTTTGAGTGCACTCGACCAGGTCAAAGAGTCTAGCTTCCTCCATTTCCAAACATGCAAGTGGTCTTAGAGCCATGAAGTTAGATTAAGAACAAATGTCATTCCAAATTCTATTGTCAAATCTGGTTTAGTCAAGGCACAAAGGGTTTAGTCTAAGGGGGTAAAGAACTACACCACACAACTATTGACTTGGGTACATTCACTACTTTATAGTTAGTGGTCTCTAGTCTTTGTGTCTAGAGACGTGAGGGATGCTTTGAGGGGGTTCAGCTTAGTATCACACTGACACTGGCACATGCACCTTGGAGCATTTTTCAGAGACTACACAAGGCTTGATCCCATTCAAGGGCATGTAGGTGGGTGCACTAGGATTGGTTCGGTGAGCCGAGCTTGACCGGAAATGGTAGTCCAGCCTCACCATTACACCGATTTCTCTATTTGGTTATCCCCCACATGCTTTGATGAAGGGTACATTTGCAAGTTATCTAGTAGCGATATCTATTTTGTTGTAGATCTCTTATTCTTACAAGTTGTGTTAAGGTTGTGCGAACATGCCTATGCGATGTACATCGAAAGCATATTCCCAGGCTTTTGTTTAGCACACTAGAAAGTTACAGAAGCTGCATGCAAGGGTCCAAGATTGTACGGTACTAGTCAAAACCGTACAAGCTTTGTTTAAGATTGTAAAGCAGTTGTACGAACCAACCAGGCTTTTCCAGCTCTAGCCTTGAAGACAATGGTTTAGCATCTTTAGTAATGCAGAGGAGACAGCTGATTTCTCTTGTCTGCACATCTGATTCCTTTGTTCCACTCTAACAGCTAAGTGTTCATATTCTCTTACAGTAAAGCTTTGTTATAGCTTTATGCAGATTTGTGTGCTATTAAATGCATTATTTTGAGTTATGTCTGATTACTTATAACATTAATTAATTCATAATAGTCATGTGTTGTCAAACCAGGTTACAGTCCTCATATATTGGATTGTGCACATGTTGACATTTTTAGTAAGAACTTGAAGTCTCATATAGATTTTTACTCACTGATGTAAACATAGGTGAACCCGATTCATGCTCCAATCTATCAACCCATGAACTTACGTAAGGGTTTCTCTAAGCTTTCTCTTTGAGTTTGACAATGTTATCAATCTTCTAGGGTCTGTATTCAAATTGTCAATTCTTATTTCATTACGTATTGCATGAACTTAGTTTTCGAATTTTTCATTAGGGTCTCATGGTCGAGTCCTCTAAAAAAAAATAGGTCTAATATTTCTATTTCTTAGGAGAAATATTTTTACAATTACAACGATGCCAAGCTTGATAGCTATTTGTCCAATCCTGAGCACTATAAAGGAAAATAAACATATCAGAAAACATTAAGGATAGTCAAGTTTTAGGATAGCCTGCATAGCTTCCTGATCCCGTTGAGGCCACCAAAGAGGAGGATCGCCATAGCAACTTATGTATTGATTATCCAGAGCCCAATTTGCCAATGCATCTGCCACTTGATTTCTCTGTCTAGGAATACACTGTGATTTGGAAAGTCTAAAATTATGCTTGCAGACCTTTAATTTTATCTATTTCTCTATGCAATCTGCCAGTTTGAGCTCCTCTTAAGTCCCATTAATAGTTAGCATCGTAACAATGACCTTATAATTAGATTCCCCTGCATTTGAGTCCAACCACAGTTAATAGCCTCTTGCAGTCCTCGATAAATAGCTCTTAACTTCAGCAATATTATTAGTAGTGATACCCAATTTTGTAGCAAACATAAAGGCTGCTTTCCCATCATGAGTTCTTCCAATACCCCCCATCGCAACAATCCCTCGATTTCCCCTAGAAGCCCCATCTGTATTCAATTTTCCAAACTGCATAGGAGGAGGAACCCATGGTTGCTTTTTGTCATCTCTCCTTGGCAGATTAAAAACAGGTAAAGTGGAGTGGTTAGCCTGTAAAGAAAGCACCTTATATATATTAGTTCACTCCAGAGAAAGAGTAGAGGGAATGGAAACCTTTTGCTTGATGGTTTCTGCCATATTAATTGTAGTTTTCTGCCACACATACTCCCTATCTTTTATCTCTTGCTGGAAAATTCTTTTATTTCTTTCCTTACATATATTCCAAATTAACAACGAAATGCATGCCCATAGAGCTGGGAGTAAATTCTGTCCTTTTGGTAGACATTCTTGCCAATCTTTCATCAATTGCTCAAAAGAGTGAAAGCCATAATAATGTCAATGAAACATGATTAGCAAGAGATTGCCATAAAGGTATCACCCACGAACATTGAAAGAAGAGATGATATCTAGTCTCCAATGTTCCACATTAGTGCTTACGAAATATTTCTTTTGTTAAGTGCACCTTAATGACTCATGTCTACTGAGTGTTTCTCCTCCTAACTATCCTAATGTTGTTATCCGTGGATCTCTACTCTTACTACTGAAAACGAAAATGTATATGAGTCTTAGTCCATGTTCTCTTCCATGCCTCTTATAAATGCCATTTGTATGGAAAATGCATAGTATGTCTTCTAGGCATGCTATTACAACTAGGTGGAACATGTTAATATAGATCACTCCTCGATTACTCCTTGTGTTGAAATCAATGTTATCCCAAAGGTGTCTTGAGTATGCCTAATATTGCTACGTCACTCTGTGATACCCCATCTACAAATCCTTTTGATCATAACAATTTAACATTTTTCATAAGGGCTATCCTACAGTTCAATTAAATGTTCTTTACAAATTAGTGCATTTTCAATACTTGACAAATATTTATCATGTTATGGAGTAGCCTAAGATCAAATTCCACTTAGGGAAGAGTGTAGCACAAATCTACGGAATGCTCCCATCATATTCTTACCAGCATTCACATGCATCGTATCCCTACTCCATCTGAGGACCTTGTCATTTTCCTACATAACTATGTGCATTACGAATGAATCATGACTTGGCTACTAGTGGAGGCCGAGTCAAGGTTCTGCATCATGGCAATACTTCCTATCATTGGATTGTACATCTAGGCCTAAAGCTTCTATGAGTCCTCCTACTTAATCCATATTGAGCAAACTACCATGGGTACTGTTTTCGCAAGTATAATCTCATTCTATCAGTTCCACATGATACCATTGCTCACCCTACTTCGATAATACACTTGATTCAGTTACCCCTAAGTAATCATCGATCATCCTCAGTCGAGAAAACCATAATGAGTGTGAAATAAGGTCCTGACCTTTTTTTAACTTCCATCATCTTAATGGGAGAATCCTAAAGTATGATCGTTCAGGTTTTGTTATTTTTATCGGGATTTGAACGGAGGAAAAAAAAGACTCAGGAATTATTTAAATGTTGTGGTATTTTGCCAAATGTGAAAATCCCCTTGTAGTGGATCCCCCGAAGTGAAGAAAACAATAATGTGAGAAAGAAAGCGCTCCTAGCTTACATACAAGGCACTACAGACGAACTAGCCAGAATTTTAAAAACGAAGTGCATACAGAATTGCTTCAAACTGTTTAAAACCCTAAGAAATAGCCTTAAAAGTGTTAAAGACCACCGAGAAATGATGCTTAAAAATGGTATCTATGAGATCCTGTGCTCATGTAGTATTCCATATGTAGGAAAAACAAACAGATCCTTCCTAACTGGAATTAAAGAGCATTATGTGGACAACCAATTAGATGTAGTTAAACAATCCAGGCTTGTGGAACATGAAATGTGCTCAAACCACCTTATCCAACTTGGGGAATCCAGAATTCAAGCAAATTAGACATTGGAAGGCCATGAAAATAAGAGAAGCAATTGAAATAAAAAAGCGTCCTAATAATCTTCCCAGGATGATGGTTGGAAACTCAGTGAGTCTTGGAAGCCGCTAATAGACAAATTTTCTCAGAATCTGCAACACTTCTAGCTATTTTAAGACTGATTAATTTGTCTGAAAGCCTTCTTCAAGAGGCCACACTGTTAATTAATTATTTAATTGATTTACTTATTAAACAGTAGTTTAGTAGAGTCTTATACTATTGTTTTCTAATAACTTAATTAATATAATGATTAATTGGGTTTGATTAATCAATCTTAGGGAGCCAACTTGTTATCTTCATCCTACTTCCACTTTGCCACAACTTTATTTAAGATCAATAAATTCTATTTGGGAAAGCATTGGCTTCAATCCTTTCCTACATTAAGGGTTCTGGAGCAAATTATTTCTATGCAGTTGATTCCAGAAGAACACAATGCAACTCCCTTTGAATTGTCACTCAAAAAACAAAACCCATGGTATTGTACATTATTTGCAAAAAAAATACAGATCTCATGTACTTACTAGATATTATAAATTCGGGAACACATGGCACTTGGTGGGGGATTCTAGGAAGTGACTAATGATTTTCTGATTCTTAAATAAGCAAATTTTCTTTTGAAATGGTATCATGAGGGAGAATTATGTATTCTAGTTTTATCATATTTTTTGCTGAGAGCACCCATGGAGCTTCATAGAGGGTAATAGTACAGGTTTTGCGATTGGATCAAGGCCATCTTCTAATGAATTTGGAGTTGATCAGTAACTATATCATTAGATTCGACTTTTAAGAACAACTTGCCAGGAACTCCTCTTATTCAGAATTGCAGAAGTGGAACTTTCTTGATATTAAAGCTAATGGCATGAAAATTAGCGAGTTATTGATTTTTTCTTTCCATTATTGATACGGTCTCTCATTTCTCACAACAGAAAAATAAGCAAGCACAGGCATCAGATAAACAAAGAGATAGCCACCAATTTTAATTGCTTTACTCTCTTCATTAGTGTGGATTAAATAGATCTACAAGGTTGAGGGTATGTATTGGCTGGATAATGCGAAGCATATGCAAAAAGCAAAAGAACACCTGTCTTAGTTTATCTTACATTCAATCAGAAAAGGCTCAAGTGAACTCACCCACATCAAGGAAAGGTAATTGCAAATATTGTAATATCTACAAGAGTGATTCATCATTTCCTTCATGTTGAGAAGTAGTTTTCCCTCTTTCTACATTAGATGAGGAAACTTCTCTACAAAAGTGATTTTGGAGAACCACTTGGCCTCTTGGTAGAGAACATCAAGTTTGTGATCGAGTAGTTGTCTCCTTCTTTTGATAGGTACATGTCTGAACATTGAGCAATGTATACTTGACTAGCAGTTGTTGAAAATATGGAATGATAATATCAGGATGAGTAATGGAAACTTCCTCTTCAAGTGAGATGGCTTCTACAACTTGAGTTTTCTTATATTGACCACATCATGAACGACAAGCTGAGCTATAAGATCTAAGCAAAAAGCATTGGTCCCAACTGCTTGGAGAATCGTGTAAGGCTTATATTTGATGGGTTTCAGCTTTTGATGTTTGTTGTAAAACCTCTGTTTATCCCAGTGAAGCCAAACACGATCACCTTGGAAATAATGAGATACTCAATGCTGGTCTTGGAGGGCCTTTATTTGGCCCAAATTGCTGAAGAATGTTTTAGATTTGTGTGAAGCTAGACCAATTTTTGCACAAAAAAGAAGCTTTGTTAGGCTTCTTCTATTGCTGGAATGTATCTGGAGTTGGAAGAGAAACCAAATTCTCATAAGGAGCCAAAGGCTGGAATCCAAGGCACAATTCAAAAGGCGAATGCTCCATAACAAAGCTTCCAGCAGGTCTAATCTTTAACTAGCAGTAACATTGCTTCTGCATAGAAGGCACTGCTAGGCATTTTGCATGCTGAATTTCCACCATTGAAGGACATGTGAACCTCCTTTAGGAGAAGTTGGCTAGAGACAAGAATTATGAAGGGGTTTATTCAATGAACCATCCCCCAAATTGTAGTTAAGAAAAGGTGTTTGTTTGACCGTTGCGGGCTGTTACAAAGCATCAACATTGGGACCAAACTAGGGATGCATGGAATAAAGATCCTTCCACCCATCCTAGGTTTCCTACCGAGTATCCAAGATGCGACAACTAAGAAGATCTGCCACTTTGTTGGCGGCACTTTTCTTGCACTTGATTACCAATGAAAGTATTGAATTCCCCACTTCAAATTTCAACGTTCTTGAATCTTAGATTGAAAGTCGAACTAAAGTGGTTGGTGACCAGTATACAGAGACTTCCTTACAAAAAATATAATGGTGCCGCTGCTTGCATTCTTGGACTAGTGCTTATAATTTTCTCATCAAAGGTGCTATGATTGAGCTTGGATTGCAACAAGGCCTTCAAACAATAAGCCACTAGATGTCCACCTTGCTGAAGTATTGTGCCTATGGCATATTGGGAAGCACTGGTCTCAAGCTGAAATCATTGTTACAAGCTGGGGAGAGAGAGCATCAAGATTCAGAACAAAGCATATAACCTCTTTCAAAGTGCCGCATATCAGGATTTCTGTGGACTTGAGGTGAAAGCCTTCTTATTGGCGAGTGGATAAACATGGCAAGAAACATGTGAGCAGTTACAAATGAGCATTCTTAAAAATTTATAGCAGCTAGAGAACTATTCAGATCTGAGATGTTGAATGGAGTGGGCTGCTTGCAGAGGACCTTCCCTTTATTTGTCCATTTATATGTACTCCATGCTTGTCACCAAGGAAGCCAAAGGACTAGAAACGAGGATTTTCCATAGAGCGCTTTCTTCAGCTTGGCTTGTAGTTGAGGTTAGCAATGATTTAGAAAATTTGTATGTGGACAAGGTGCTCGTCCTAGTTCTTGTTATAGGCCAAGGTGAAATCTTGATAGATGAGAACAAATTTTCAAAGATGGGGGACTTAATATTATTCAATAGTTCGAGACAGTCTTTGCAGTCCACCACCATGGGCACATGTTTGGTTCACGGCATGCGTGCTCCGCAATCTGCAAAATCAGTAAAAATTAATTTCAGGTGGGCCATCCCCCTCAAGTGGAAGGCAATCACTTCTGCACTTAGAGTATTTATGTTCATAGAAAATCAAGACTAGGACCAATGGGGCCCATCGCTTCTCATGAATAGGCAAATGATCCAAGGAGCAGTTCAGGATAGTCTCTTGGGCAGAATACTTAAAAAAATAGAATATCACTAGTATGTCACCTTGTTGGGGTCATAACTTCTTGATTGCAGCTCAGAATTTAAAAATCATAATATGATTTGGAAAGCACACAAAAAGAATTAGTTTGAATGCCCTATATAATTGCAATAGACAACTATTTATCGCATCTGATTAAAGTTTCAAGGCTAAAAGATGCTGTGAAGGGCCTAAAAAATGCAAAATACAAAAACGAAGAAAAACACGTAAATAGTAAAGTTGCATTTTTATATTTTCATGAGTTTCAGTTCAGTGCAAGGTAAATGAAGCTTTATTTAAGCTTAGAGTAATATATAAGAAGGGAGTGATCTCTGAGTAGAGATGTGAAGCAACAATCTGTGGCAATCTCTGAGAAGGGGTGTGAAGCTACAACATTCTGATTTATATATTTCCTTTTTATCTATTTTCAGCGGGAAATAAACAATTTAAAAATAGAAAATGAAGCAATTCAAATTGGAATTGAGAAATTCACGTGACAAGTGTTCTGCCAAGTAGTTGAGAGGTTTTGTCATGGCACGACACTCATGAAAATACAAATATACAACTTTACTATTTTTTAGTTATTTTCCACTTTTTTGTGTTTTGCATTTCTAGGTCCTTTGAAGTAATATTTGGCTTTTAATATTTAGTGGTATGCCTGAAATAGATGTCGAAGGAATTTATTAAGGGCATTTAAACTAAACTTCTTGAGGTCTTTCAAACGCATATTATGGTTACGAATTTTGAGCTATAATCAAGGAGTCATGATCTTGACAAGGTGACACACTAGTGATATACTAGTGTTTACACTATTTTGCTAAATTTGTTCTTGAATTACCGCTTGGATCATAATACCCCATATATGATGCACATGAATGTGGTAGGTGCAATTTTGAGGCCAAAAAGGCATGATCAATCACTATAGAGCCCAATTTTGTCTTGAAAGTTGCTTTCCATGCAGACTTGGTGATAACTAGAAGCCCAGTTGAAGCTAATCTAGAGGGTTGGCAATCTTGGGAAGTGAGTAGAGCTTTGCAGTAGTGAATTTTTTGAGATCACGACATTCTGTTGTTGGCAATCTTGGGAAGTGAGTAATGCTTTGCAGTAGTGGTTTGTTTTGAGAGCACTGAAGAATTTGGTTGAGAGTATAACACATGAATACACAATTAAACTCACAATGCAAAAAACTTGAGATATTATTTATAGAGAGAGGTTACATATATAGTGTATTGATCTCCTATAAGTTAGGAGCCAAATTTATCTTCTTCAACCACTCTTACCTAATAATACGTGAGCCGTTATAACTCACACATAATCACATTCTAACCATAGAATGTAACGTACCCAAGAATCTTTCTCACACCTCATTATTTGCACACTAACTATTACAATAAATAATATCTATGAGTTGTTATTACAAATCATCACACTACACTCTAATATATTAACACACTGGCATGTGATTACTAACAAGATATTCCTAACATTCCCCCCTTAGGGTGAACATGGGGATAATCACACCACAGGAACTGGAAATAGAAACACATGTCCATACATGCTTTAGGTTTGCAATCCGCTACTCAAGATATTTGTTACATGTGATCACCTACATATGTAAGAACAAATGATCACGCTTTCACTTCCAGTGAATGTTGGGCTTTTCACTGGCCAACCAAGTTCTGTCAATGAGAACCTACATACGAGAACACAATTGTTCCCACTTTCACTTCTAGTGAGTGCTGGGATTTTCACCGACCTATCGTTGTAAAAGTATACAACAAAGAATCACTGAAGTCATCTACTCTCCTATTCTTCTGTTTACAATAGGGGTTTATTTTGCACACCCCAAAAACAATGAAAAAACCAAAAAAAACATGCCACTATATCAAAATGTGCGGCCCCGTCACTAGTGGCTAATGAGAGGATGCTAATTGTCCTCCATCTTCCATTATTCTTGGATACTTAGTAGAAATGATCTTGAAGCTCATGCGTATGAACCCCCCCTCAAAATTGAACTTTGAATTTCAGCATACCGGGGACCACCAAGAATGTGTTTGCGAGGCATTTTTTCTTTATTTTTGATACTTTTAACGCTTGATTTTTTATTTTGACAATAGTACAATAGTTTGAATCAACTTTAGGCTGACACAATCAATTTAAATGATTCTAGATTTTATGACTCAACTTTAGGCTGACAAGATCAACTTAAATGATTCTAGATTTTATATACTAGATTTGTAATGTAAAGACAAGTACAAATGCATGTACTATTTGGGAACAATTAGATTAGCTATGACACACATGGATCAACAAATTAATAAACTTCACTATGGACTCTTTAACATTGACACTTACCACATATGATTTAACAAAAAAATATTCACTAATTATTGACACACTGAAATGAAATCCAATAAACTAAACGAACTTTAAAACAATCACCTTCCATAAACAAACTATATTCACTAAT
Organism: Taxus chinensis; assembly: GCA_019776745.2. Classification (NCBI taxonomy): domain Eukaryota; kingdom Viridiplantae; phylum Streptophyta; class Pinopsida; order Cupressales; family Taxaceae; genus Taxus; species Taxus chinensis. The sequence goes on along the minus strand of CM034149.1, from coordinate 687,603,089 downwards.
TCAACAATACTAAATATGTAAAACCAAGCCTAAATAAGTTTTGAGCTTTATACCCTGACTAACATATGCAACAATGGATGGCGCCACATAAGGAATGTGTGGAGGAGCGAGCATCGAAGAAGAAAATGCATTGATATGGTGGGTGAGTAGAATGGATCCAATCTGCCTTGTAGAATGGCGCTTCAACAAAGATTAAGGGAGCTATCACGCATTTTGTCTCTATTTGACGCCAGCCAGATGCTTATCATTTTGCAATTTACTCAACTTCATAAAAAATATACTTGGACGCCTTTATTACTATACTTGTGCTATGCTTAGGAACGTCATTTTCTTTCAAACATTTCCCTCATAAACACTGTGGAGAGGTCAAGATCCAACATATTAATGGAACTGTGATACAAACCCTCTGTACAAATAGAAATAGTCTCACACAGCGCCACCCAGGTTCTGATCAACAAGTGAATGTTGTGGGGAGCTTAAACATCACATATGTTTGCATAGGCTGACTGGTCAACTGCTAATGATAAATTCCCCTAAAAAAGTGGTAAACATCCCATTGGCTATTGACTAGTCAGCCTATGCAAACATATGTGATGGATAGGCTCAGCCCCAAGGTTGTGCTCGTGAATTTTTTTCTGTTGTATTCCTCCAATATAAAAATCATTGATATGATGGTGGCAATTAAGTTTAGTTCCAGAAGAGTGATGAGATAAATGATCTCGATGGGAAGACAATTGTATATGCAAACGAAGATGAATGGATTTGGGTGACAAACATGCACTGATGGATGTTGACGCATGCAAAAAAGTCTTAAAACTACAAATAGAAGATATATGCGTGTGAATGCAAAAATAGACTGTCTCATTGTGGATGTTACCAAAAATTGATCTAACTATTGCAAATAAGATTACAAAAAGCTACTCTAGGATTGACGACTCATAGCACATCATATGGGTCACTAAAAACCTGAGCTAGCATCCATGAGTTTGTGCAACCATATCATAATACCTCATCAGATGAACAATCGAAAGAATTAGCATGTTACATAGCCATAAACCTGATATGTCATGAGTCCAGTAGGTAGGGGATGATTGATCACTCCACCTTCATTAGCATGCACTTCTAATTATTTTGGTATCCACGTTGAAGAGAGAAAAACAACATAAACAAAATTATTGGACTCTCATTGTTCACAGGGACAAAACTATCAATTACTTTGATACCAAATGAAGAATTTGGTCGAGAGCTTAACACATGAATATACAATAAAGCTCACAATGCATAAAACTTGAAATATTATTCACAGAGAGATACGTTACATATATAGTGTATTGATCTCCTATAAGTTAGGAGTCAAAATTATCTCCTTCAACCACTCATACCTAATAATATGTGAGCTGTTATAACTCACACATAATCACGTTCTAACTATAGAATGTAATGTAACCAAGAATCTCTCTCACACGGTACACCTCATTATTTGCACGCTAACTATTACAACAAATAATATCTATAAGTTGTTATCACAACTCATTACAACACACTCTAATATACTAACACACAAGATATTCTCAACGAAAAAAACATTCTATTGCTAACTTCCACTCATGATGTTTCTTCTCTGACACTATCAGAGTAGGAAATACACACCGAGAAGTAATGGGTTGTATTTTTTACTCTCCAAGCAACTGCTTCACTTGGTGCTCTCTCTTAGCACTGGTTTAATGAGACAATTTGATTAAAAAACTTGAATTGTGGCACAACCGCAATAAAATTTTGAGTGGGCCTCAAAGGAGAGAGTAATTTGCCTCTTCAAAAAACATAAGAATATGCATCAACAAGAGATTTGATTTCTTGAAGTATGAGCACAGTGTGAGGTTGTTAACATTATTGCCTTATTGTCTTGAAAAATACAAAGTGTAAGAAACTCATGCAATCTAAAGTGTTTAATTGCTGGCCTAGCTGAGAGCAAATGATTCAGATAAGAGGGGATATTTTATAGTTTTTGCTGTTCTTATGTATTTGACAGGGCTTTTAGAAACCATGGAAAAAAACCCCGTGATTGTATCAATAAGGAGCTCCAAGTATAATATTGGGACATTCAAGTGAAGTGACATCACAATAAACTTCCTAAAATGACCCAAGGGAAATGTTATTGAACACTTGCAAGATGCAAATGTGGACAGCCCCTCCACCGATCCCCAAGTGGTATGGGTGTGAATGTGTTGGATCTGGGTAATAGACAATTTTGCACCAATTTTTGTGAAATCAAGTTTTTTTGGATGTCATTGTGAAGGATAACCTCCATCAATCTATTCTTGATTTGATAGTTACAAGTGCATAAAGCTTCTTGATTGTTGGCTGTAATGTGCCCATTCCTTCGCCAAGGGCTTAACGACCATTTTTTCAATCTTAGCCTTGGTCATACTCGAGGGAGGGGTAACGACGTTGGAGGCTATTGGGTATGGATGTCTGATATCCACCTTGCTTTTTCTTATATTTTGTCGTTGACATTAGGTTTGAGCAACTTGGTGGGAATAATTGTTATGTTTTGTCGTTGACGGGGGACTCATGGTACTTAATTGTTCTATTCCTTTGTTGGGGGTCACTGAAGTGCCTTCTGGCGACTAGGGGATAAAATTAACTTAAGTTGCTTTACATTTATGTGGTTTTCCCAAGAGGGGTCGATTGGGGTTTTTTTCGGCCTCTTGTTGCATGGTGAAGTTATAAAAGGAGTGCTTGAGGAGAGTTATGGATTCATTCTTACACTCACACATATTTTGACATTGGAGCAATTGTTGTTTGTATTTTCCTTTGCTTGTGGAGTAAACTCCCATAGGAACCTTAGCTTCGATGGTGAGAGATCCACTTCTAGCTAGTAGGGCACTCTTCAGTGGTGAAAGATCCACCCTAGTTTGCTATTTTGAAGCATATTCAGAGCAAATCTTCAGACATATTTTATAGAGCTTTTAGAAAAAGTTTTTAGAGGCCGATTTCAGTATCAGAGTGAGGATATTTCAACCATTTGCATTCCATATTTTTCTTAGCGCTTAGGGCAGGTTTGACGGCACTTCTGGAGGCGTTTTGGAGGATTTCCAACCCCTTTCATAGAGTGACGTCAACATTAGGAGATTGCAACTGGTTTTTCTAGGATTTTTAGGTGCCCATTTTCAGATTTGGAGGTTGGGATCATTTCTATATATATTGTAGATGTTATTTCTTGAAAATCAGATTTTTATTAGTTGTATTCAGATAGTTATAAATTTTTGAAATATTTCAGCAGTTTAGGGCATTCTGAAAATTACTGGCAGTTAACTATTATTCAGAAAAATTCAAAAATATTTTTCTAGTGTTTGTTGTCATATTAGCAATCTCTCTATAAAATTTCGTGTGATTTGGACAAGTGATTTGCAAGTTATCATTATTTATTAGTTCGCTGCCCTATTTGGGTTTTATTCCAGAAAAATCATAATATCATTTGCTGCAATTTTTTATTAATTTGTCAAATTCGAAGTTATATCCCACAAGGGATATTTCATTGGCAAAGTAGTCATTTACGATGGAATGAGTTGAGGATTTGAAGCATTAAGATTTGAAATATTAAGTTGTGACCTCTATTTAGCTTAAAGGCCTTTTATTTTTTTCATTGAAGGACATGACACTCTTTGATGGAATGTTTAGTGCACTTCTGACAAGATAATTTTTTTTCCCATCATCGAATGAAGGAGTTGAATCATTATTGGAGCCACCTTGTGAAGAAATCCTGTTCTTCGATGCTAATCTGGCAATGTTAGAGGACTTGCCAAGGGCAAGGAAAGTACTCTTATTATGAGATCAAAATGTTTAGTTGGGCTTTGGAGGCCCTTTTTGTTGCTTGGATTCCATCTTCAAAGCATGTTGGAAAGCATGCTCTAAGGAAGTGATGGTGAAGATCTTCAAGACCTTTCAAATAATAAACAACAATGAGATGAATTTGATGGGAAGGACCTCATCAACTTGTTGCACCTTCAACTAGATATAGAGGCAATTGAATTGGTCAATGTCTATTGTACCTATTGTCTAAATGCTTAGGGAAGATGGAGTGAACATGCCAATAGCTCCTCTTATACCTGATGGGGTAAAAGAACTTCGTGAGCCTCCTTTTGAGGATCCAATTGCCAATGTTGGGTTGCTTGGGTGCTGTCAAAAGTTGGACATGAAACTGAAACAAGGCGAGGGTCTAATTCTTTATATGAACCTCAACAACCAGAATGTGTTGTGACTGTATGAGGGTAATTTGCACCTTGAAATATGCCTCTAGACCGCGAAACCAATCACCAAGTTTCCCCCCTTCAATTGTGGCATCAAAAAGGGGATGCATATCTTGGTGTCCAACTTGAAGTAGATTGGGCCATTAGGATGTGAGAAGGAATAGTTTTGGTGGTCTGTTGTCCCATGAGTGCTGGAAAATGCTCTTCATAACTGCATATGTTAGAGTTAAAACTCATTGTTTTTGTTGTTGGTCATGCAACTCTTGTGTGAACAACTATACCAAATCGAGGTTTGGATGATACTCGGGCTATTCATGACTGTTTTTCTTTTTGTAAAATATAAATATAAGTGCAATAAAATAACAAAATTAAACACTATGCAAAAGGATTGCGTGCATAAAAAAGCTTGCAACCATGATCATTTAGTGAGAGCATCGGTTATCTACAAGGAGCTGCATGTAAATTTTATTAGGCCCGTAATTTTGTAAAAATTATGATATTTTCCCATGATCTACAAAAGGAAACATCAATTTAATCATCTATAGATCCATGCAATGTTGATTAAATCGACGCAATAATGGAGAAACTATATTTGTAACTGGTAAAAACTTATAACACTTTCCAATATCTCTTATAAAAAATATGCCATTGATTACAAACTCTTAACTCTCTTAATAAGATCCCTAATGATCTTTGTGTCTCGTGTTCATAATTATTCACCCACACTCTCTTGTACTTATACAGATAATTAAGGAAGTTGTGGTGTAGAGAGAATTTCCATATTTAGCGGAATACTCAAACTAGACAATAGTGAGCCCACCAGGGATCAAGTTTTGCAGAGGCAAGGCTTGGAGATACCGGACATGGAGAGTCGAAAACGGATAGGGCCAGGATCGTTCTCTGGGTGACTTTGATGGATTGGATACCCCCTAGTCGTGGTTGCTTAGCTAAAGGAAGGCTTTGATATAGATATACGCTTACTCATCGAGTGCAAATCAACTGTTTGTAATCTCCAGTTTATTCAGGGAAGAGATGCCGATATCTATGTAATCGTTGGTCTCCCAATCAAAAAAAATTTAGACAAGAGTTAATTTGTAAATCTCCTCTAGTTATAAGATTCTTATTATTAGTGACAAGTGTCAACTAAAAGAAGATATTAGACCATACAAAGGTGTCTAGATATACACTAACAACCCACCTTGAGATGTACTCTGATAAAGGGAAAGACAAAGCAAGCAAGCACCTTTGATACGGGTCTTGGCAACAAGGCCATGTTAGGTACACCTATGTACAATTAATATAAGTGTGAAAACAGTGACTGAGAAAAGAGGATTGTACCCAAGAAGGGATACAACTCAATCTTATCCACTAATATCCCCTAAATGCTGACTCACATAAGATAGATGAATGTCTCAAGACGAGAACTCTGAAGCTGATGATGACTAAACAAAATCAAAAGCATAAAAAGGAATTCTATAAATCAATAGGGCTGAAGTTGATGTTGACCATGCAGAATCGGTAAGTATAAAAAAAAACTCTAGAAAAAATTGGTGTAGGGAGATTCATCTCATGGTTCTCAGTACAAATGCCTCGTGAAAGAAAAGAAAGGTCTTTTTAAGGTCCATGTTGTTGAGCACCTTGCTTTAGGTCTGTAAGGTAGTTTATGGCAAATGAGACCACCTTGTACTCCTAGTATGTAGGAAGCACCTTCCTACATCTTGACCTATTAAATAGTTGGGTTTACAAGCTTTTCTTGCCTCATAACTTCTACGAAGTTACTTAATTGTTTTAGAAAGATACAAGCTACTAGAAGAGAAGCTTTTAGGTTTTTGAGTTTAAGCAGTTGATACTTAGGAACAATTCTTGCTCCAGGTTATTAATTCCTTTGAGTTCTTATACTTGACCATTAAGGAGATCTTTCTACACTTATGTGCAGATATACCCCCCAATGTGTGCTACCACAATGGTTGCATTTGGCCTACATGCGATCCTGTCGACCTAGGGATTCCACTAACACATGGATGTAAGCAAAAGGGTCCTGCACCAAGCATGTTTCATGTGCACATTAAAACCTAAATTCCATCACCTCTATGTACCTGACAATAGGTTTTTCCCTACCTAACTAGGCATGGACTCGAGTGAAGAATTATCTAGGATAATGAAACTTCTAGAGAGGGAAGAAGTTTCTAGAAGAAGGAAGCTTCTAGGAGTGAAGAATCTACTAGAGGAAACTTCTAGAGAAGATGTTTCTAGGAGGAAGCTTTTGGGAGTGAGGAAGTTTCTAGAAGAAGGAAATTTCTAGGGGAGAGGAAGCTTCTAAAGAAGCTTTAAACCCCTTGTGCTCCTGCATCAGAATGATTTGTGATTTACTTGGCTTCCTAATAGGGACAAGTTTTTATTCTGTTGTATATTTGTAGGTTACATACCAATTCCAAGGAGAATCTACATTGCTTTTTAAGGCCATCGAAAGGAAAATTTTACTATTAATGTGGGCTATAGTCCCATTAAGAGACTACATGTAATGGATTGTATAACTTGAAAAGCAGAGGAACCATAATATCAATCAAAATTGGCTTAAATATAGTAATTTCACAAAATAAACTGCCACTATGATAGTATGATCATAACAGATATGGCATTGCTTGAAAACTAGGTAGCTAGTACGTGCCCTAGGGACAATAGGTACTGGTTCGGTACGTCCTGGGTGTGGGGTTTCGGGGTTCGGTTCGTAGGGGATACAACAAGGTTCTTCATGTAGGGCTCGGGTACGTTTGAGTACGTTTGTGGACGTACTCGGACGTACCCGGGGCCTTGCAGGAAGAACCCTGTCTGTATCTGGATGTACCTGCCAATTTTCACGGATTTTTTTTTTTTGGTAAAAAAAGAGTCAAACCAATTTTTTAAACAATAAATTATTCTTTTAAACCCTAATTTGTGCCCCTAAACTCTATAACAAGAAAAACAACAAGTCATTTACCTCACATTTGCATTCTTGCCTCTTATTTGCATACTTGACTCTCACCTTCAATTTTTCCACTATTTTCTATTGCTTAGGGTTGATTTCAAGTGCATATAGTCGAAGGAGCTTGTAATAAGTGCTAAGGAGTTTAAGGAGCTTGCATTATTGGTGTTGGGTGTATTGAAGTAAGTATTTTGTCATTTTTTAAAAGTATTTTAGTTTGTATAATTGTATTTAATATTTTATTATTTTTTAGTTGTTTTTTTGTTTGTTTATTGTTATTGTTGTAAGCTTTATTTTTCTACATTTGATTTCATTTAAATTTAAATTTTAAAGTTTCAACATTTTCTCAAGACTAAATTTGTTTTCATTTTTTAAAATGCATTGTGTAGTTAAAATCGCTGTGAGTTTTAGTTCTGTGGGTCAAGGTAGTAAAGGTCTCCCTAACAAAAGTGATTCATCTTCCCCCTTTTGGAGGCATGTCAAACAACTAGAACAATTACCAGGTGGAGATGGTTTTGTTTGGGTTTGCTCTCAATGTAATGTGTAATTTAAGAGCTCCTACAGTCGGGTGAAAGCCCATTTGTGTGGGGCTATTGGCCACAAAATCAGAACATGTGGAGGGTTTGATGGAAAGGGGTTACCACGTGCAAAGACCCTTGTATACATCAAAGAGCAGGAGGAAGAAGATGCAACAATTGCATTAAAATCCAATCATCCTATGGCAAGAAAAGGAAGATCACATAGCATTAGCAAGCCACTTGTTTCTCTTTTTGTTGATGTTGTGGCCCCAGATCACCCATTTTTGTCTACACCTATTGCAACTGGAGGGGAAGAAGATTCACCTCTTTCTCACAAAAGAACAAAAGATGTAGGCCCATTGGAAAGGGCATTCTAGAATGAAAGCAGGGACATAGCTGACCAAAGTGTTGGACGCCGTATTTATGCATGTGGTGTCCCGTTTAATGTTGTTAGATCACCATACTTGCAAGATATGATGAGGTGTATTAATGAAGCCCCTAAAGGGTACATTAGCCCAAGGTATGAAAAGGTGCGCACCACCTTATTGTCAAAAGAAAGAAAGAAAGTTGAAGACTCATTGTTACCCATCAAGAATCAGTGGCTCGAAACAGGAGTGTCCATCGTTTCTGACGGATGGAAAGATACAACAAATAGGCCATTGATCAATATGGTTGCCGTGTGTTCCAAAGGGGCAATGTTTCTCAAGGCTATTGATTGTGAGGGGTAAGTGAAGGATGTCCAATTCATTGCCAACATCCTCATAGAATCTATTGAGGTGGTGGGGCCTCAAAATGTTGTCCAAGTTGTAGCGGACAATGCAAAAAATTGTAGAGCTACAGGGTTGTTGGTTGAGGCACGGTATGGACACATATTTTGGATAGCTTGTATTGTTCATTCCCTCAACTTAATGTTACAAAAATTGGGCACAAAAATTGTTTGGATGAAACAAGTATATGAGGAGGCAAGTGAGATTCAAATGTTTGTCAGCAACCACCACATGTCCCAAGCCATCTTTCGTAAATTCTTGACATTGCAGCTATTGAAGGTAACCCATAACATTCTTTTTAATTTTTAAAAATAATAATTAATTATTAGTTTTTAAAATCATTTTTATAAATTCATTAAATTAATTTTCTAAGTTTATAATTTGTAGAATTTTGAATGTTTTAAATTTACTTGTCTTAATTTTATTTCTTTTGATTTCTTATTAGGTTGTTGAGACTCAATTTGCCTCACACACGTTTGTTTTGAGACGGCTTGTGAAGGTGCGAGAGGCATTGAGTGGCATGGTTATCAAACAGTGAGAGGGCTAGAAATGTGAAATTGTTGATCCTGAATGAAGCATGGTGGGATCATGTGGATTACTTCTTGCTTAGTTTTACTGAGCCCATCGTGAGTATGTTGAGATTTTTTGATATGGATCATCCATGCATGGGTGAGATTTATGATGAAATTGACTCAATGATTGAGTCAATTAAGACCATCATAAATGCCAAAGAGCAAGATCTTATAGAGACTTTCAAGGAAGTGCACTCACATCTCATTGAAAGGTGGAACAAAATGACTACTCCATTGCATCTTCTTGCTTTTGCCTTGACTCCAAAATACTATAGTGCAGAGATCTTTTCTTTGCCTAGGAGGGTCCCACCATATAGAGATGTTGAAGTTAGTGAGGGGTATAAGGCGACATTTGCTAAAATCTTCCCAGATCCAGAAGTAGAAGACATGGTTAGAGGTGAGTTTGTGAATTTCATATCCTCCAGGATCACTCCATTAGCGCTCTTTGTGAAAAATACAAGATGGATGCTTATTCGTGGTGGTACTACCTCCATGGACAAACATACACCTACCTCATGCCACTTGCAATAAAAGTTTTATCACAAGTAAGATTTTAATTTTTAAAATTTCTTAACTCTTTCTTTTTTACTTTTATAAATTTAAAATTTTAATTTTGCATTGACTTTGCGGCTTGCCTCAATAGGTTGCGAGTTCTTCTTCAGCTGAGAGGAATTGGGGTACATATTCATTTATCCACTTGGTTAACCGCAACAAGTTGGGAGCAAAAAAATAGGCGGAGGATTTGGTCTTTGTGCATTCTAACTTGCGCCTTCTATCACATAAGAAGGATGAGTACAGGAAATGGCCAACAAAGTGTTGGGATATAGACCCAGAGACTCCAAACTTGGATGTTCCCATTGCCCAACTTTCATTGCTAGACTCGGACCTAGATAGTACTTTGTGTGAGCTATAAAGTGGGGCTAGCGGGATCAATATTGTTGATAGTTTTGGTTGTACACCTGATGCTTGTGGTTATAATAAACCACGTGATGCTCTCATTGAAGACATTGGAGAAGATGCAGAGCATTTAGACTATTACTAATAAGAATGTTGATGTATCTTCATTTTTGTGTTTACAATGTTACATAATACATTGTAACATTTTGATTTGAACAATGTACTGCTTATAAGTTTGAACAATGAATTATCAATATATTTTAACTTTTGTCGCTAGTTCACTTATGTATATTTCAAATTTGTTTAATCTATGCATGTGTAAGGATGAAATTTTGCTTATCTTGTTACTTTTCAAAATATTTTTAATATTTTATATGTATATTGTAATGTCGGACCCAAGTGTCGTAAGTGGGCCCTCAAAAAAATTGTCGTATCAACGTACTGGATCCCCATACACGTACCCGCACCGTACCCATGTACCGGCTACCTAGTTTGAAAACAAAGTAAAACCCGGCGAGGATACAAAACAAGAATAAACAAAAAGTAGAATAGCAACGATGTACATGACATTTCCAAATAGCTAAAAAGACTAGGATCTCACAGATTGAGCAAGTTTTGGCTTGTCTGGCAGCAGTCTTGAGCATGATTTGGCCTTGATTGCTCTTCATCTAATGTTCCATATGTTCTAGTTTCCCTTCTATGTTAGCATTATGAATGCATATCTCCTGAACTGAATATGCAGGATACTCCTCGACAAAAGGGATCTATATGGATCCCCTACCTTGAGAATGATGGTGTGTATTTTGAGAGTGTTCTTTAGCAACATGTAATACAATATCTGTTAAGCTTATCATAAAAAGCTTGAATTTTCCTAGAGTCTATTCATAGGAATTCCTTTAGCTGCAGCAAGGCTGGGGGTTTCTGTGATTGTGAACATCATCTAATAACTAGATGTCCATTTGGTCATATCTAAAGGCTAGATGAAAAGGCCCTTGCATGCAAAAGGAACTTATCTACCTACTAAACATCACCAATATTACCTACTAAGCCATTAATGAGGATCAAATGAATGTAAAAAATACCGTAGCTGTTCCATAATACTAATACCAAATCATGGAGGCAATTTAGTGCATGTCTAGTATGTTAATTAAGAGTTTGAAGGCCTTAATTGTGTGATTAATGCACCACTCCCTTGACCAATTAGGCTCCATATATACTCCACATACACAAATAATTTGAATTCCATTAACTCATCCTATTGGATGGGATATGAGGTTAGTGCTTGTATAAATGTGGGACTAATCAATGTGGGGATTATATGATTCCATGAATTGTCCTATCAAAATTAATGTTGTAAAAAATCAAGAGGTATCTGAATATTTAATTCGTTCATCAAGATATACTATAAACTGTGAATCCGTTGCATTTGTGTGTTGTAAAACCTATAACCAAAGATAAGAGATGGCGGCTTTGAGTTTCACCTCGTTACTCAATAGATACATATGAAGGTGTTGACCATAGTGAATTCAAATCGCTTCCTCCCCCTCAACATGTTCGTCCTAGATTATTTTTTATAGCTCCTTAGAGATTTATCTTCACATCAATTTGTGATAGTAGGTCGCATTAGTGCCTTTTGATACTTATGTGGGTCATACATTGTGTAGAACTTGCCACGTTGTAAAAAAGCTTCCCCTGAGCATGACACCTCATCTTTATTGTTGTCATTGATTGCTTTGAATATCCTTGCTTGTTCTCTTAATTATTTCAAATGAGATGCTCTCGACTATGAAGGAACAGATCATAACACATAAATTAGAGGGAAGCAATTTGAAGATTCCTCGTTTTGTAGTGCCGCAAAAGTTGTTTGATAACTTGTGGCGTTCTTCGTTCTTCATCAAAATATAATCTTATTGTTTATCATGTGCAGATAACTTATATTGGATTAGTACCATTTACAAGTAGGAGTATGATTTTTCATTTGATCAATGTAGGGAGTGTTTTTGTATTTACTTCCCATGCTTTATTAAATAATATATGCTATGCAACGTAGGGAAGTGGGAAAATTCACCCATCCATTTAAATTTCACTTGTGGGCCTTCTTGCTTTTGAGTTGTTCATTGGATGTTGTTAAGTTAGGCTTGCTATTTATGTGAGGGTTTATTTCTTGTGGTTTGTTTTCTTGCAACTAGTTTATTTCTTGAAGAAATTTGTTGGTTTTGATCTTCAGTGCTTGTTTCTTAAGAGATTTTGGCTCTTGCTCAAGGCATACCTTGGCCCTCATGTTGCCATGTGAGAGGAGACATTGGGAAAAACTTCATTGATTGATTGGTGACTGGATACACACACGGGAACCGTTGTCTACTGTTATTTATGATCATTTAGGATTGAGAGATGGATGAGGTCTGATTTATTGTGTTAGGTAGTGACACTTCATATCAGAACTTTATGACTACTTGGATTGGCTTATTTTTCTTGGCTCAGGGTAGTGAGCTTTCACTTCCACATTGTGTAGTAAATCTTTTGAACCCTATATGGAGCAATTAGCAGATGCTGGTGGCACTACCCATTTTTCAATCCTCATACTTGTGAAATATCATCGAATGAGATATATAGATGAATCCGTGATTGATTTTATGGAACCATATTTAAATATGAAATAAATGAATGAATCTCTCTTTCCTTAAGCCCTTCTTCGCGAGAACAGTTGGAAAGGAAAGAAGAAACATATGGACAATGTTTGTTGTCAATTTGCTGGAGGTTTGGCTCTTAAATATGGGTAGTGTCTAAATCGATAATGGCTTTTGAGCCAATGCCTCTGCTGCCATTATCAAACAAGTTGTGCTCTCGAGTGTTAAAGTTTGATTACCACTCTCTCACACCCTGCAAGTTGCGGATTCCTTTATACCTTCCCAACCTATTGTTCCCAATTTGCTAGTATCACAACCCCTGTTTGCAGTGACTTATTGAGTGGAAAATGTTGTCAGACTTGATTTTAAAATCATACTTCATTGTTCCTAAAGTCTTCCCACTTAGGAAGATGGGGAATACATTCAAGAAAAGCGACGACCATTTCAAAGGAGTGATTTTTTTTGAGGTAATAAAGGAAACTTGTCTCTCCTAATAGGTTTTTTTCCCTAGAATATCTTGGTGATGATGGATCCATGCACCTAGATGTTTCCTAATGATTATTTTTTCATGGAATGTTCATGGCCTTATTAAACCACCTAGTTGATACACAATCAAGGACAATTGTCTCAAATTTTGCAATATGAAAGTGTTATGCTTGTAGGAAGTTAATATTTTTTGGGTTTCTCCTCTAGTCTACCGCCCACACTATTTGGCCAGGTGTTATTTTCCAGATGTTTGATCATGAATCAGATTGTGAAGGGGTCATCACGTTGTTAGTGCTAGAGCTTTCATAGAATTTCATTTTTAGGGCTTCAACCCTACCCATCGAGTGGTGTGGACCCTCTTTGATTTTGACAGGAGTATTCTCAGATTAACTAACTTATTTGTTCCAATGCTGTCATTGAATAAACCCTCTTATGGCATTGGTTGGTACATTCTCTTCTTAAAGCTCATGGATTTTGTATGGTGATTTCAACATGGTGGAGTCTAATCAAGATAAAGAAGGTCTCCTTCCCATGTCGTGGTGTGCAAGAGAGTAGGAAGCATGGTTCTACATCTATCACAAGCTTGGCCTCTATGACCCCAATGGTCATCGCAAAAAAGATTCTATTGATGCATGGTTTACTTGGTCTAACTTCAAACCTGGGCATGAAAGAATTGTTAAAAGGATGGATCGAGCCCTGTTTGCAGAGCAAGATAATTTTTCCTTTGCATCAATGTCCAATAGACTAGTTATTGTGGTTGAGGATGCCATTTTGTCAGGCCACTAACCTATATGATTTTGCATTGAATGGACCAACCCTTGACTCAGAAGCAAGAAGACACTGTTTTATATGAATACTACTCATCTTAGAGTAGTGAGAAGACTTTGGGACATATCAAATGAATTTGGAATTTAGTTTCTAAGACATCAAGGGATACAAGTTGGATTGATTGGTGGTTTGATGCCATTTTGAGGACTACCACCTTATAATCTATGGAAAACAAGCTGTTATCTTTAGACACTGAGCTCATGAGGCTTTATACCATGAATTCCAACATATTTCATAGGATCTTGAAAACTCTCCACTTAATGTTTCCTTGCAATATCAAGCTACTCAATGGAGGCACAAACTCAAAATTGAGGAAGCTTATAAAGCCAGAGGGGCACAACTTAGAGTAAGATTGCATCAATTACAAGTTGGTGATAGGGCCTATAAATATATCTTTTCTCTCCTTTGTTCCAAGAAATTTGTTGACTTGATAAAAGTCATTAAAGGTGCCAATGACATAATCACCAAACTGTTTGACATTCTGTAAGTATTTGTGCATCATTACCATGGGGTTTTCTCAAGCTCAACTTTCTTCCCTTGAAAGAGAAGATGCCCTTATAAAATGCTTCCAAATTGTCCCCTGTAAATTCTCTCAAGCTTAGAGATTCACTTGCAGTAGACCATTTATTGTTAATGATCTCAACAAAGTGGTCATGTAGACGACCTTTGATAAAGCCCCTGGTTTTGATAGATTTCCGTGTGAGTTCTACAAGTCCTATGGGATAGTGTGGGCCCTACTCTCCACATAGTTTATTATGAAACTATTTTATCTAATTCTTTGAGAGACCTCATCAGTCAGAGTAATATTAAGTTTATCCCCTAAATTTGGAGACCTTGAGAAGATTTACAATTGGAGACCTATTGCTCTTCTCAATGGCTCTTATAAAAATTTTGCCAAAGCCCTTGCCCTTAAGCTCAAACATCTTCTTCCCCTCATTATCAGAAGAGGAGCAGATTGGTTTCATTCAACATTAATACATTCTTGATAATGTTATTGTTTGTTTGGGAAGGAATGGAATGGGCACGAGTTTGTGATCAGAAAACCCTATTTGTGAAGATTGATTTTGAAAAGGCTTATGATAGGATTGAATGGTATTTTATAATTGTCATGCTTCAAGCACTTGGGTTTGGACCTCGCTTTGTTCATACTGTCAACATGTTATTTCAAATGTTGGAGCTTGTATTACAATCAATGGAGATCAGTTTACCAAGATTGGGTCAATCAGGTATATTAGACAAAGATGTCCTCTGGCTCCCTCCCTATATGTGTGAGTTGCGGAAGGTTTTAACTATCTTCTTGCCAACTATTCTTCTTGAGGCTTGGTGAAAGGCATCTCTCTCCCCCTTTCGGATCAACAATTGATTAATTGCCATGTTGCAGATGACTCTTTTATCACTCTTTTGGAAGAGGAAGACTTTGTCAAGATTGGCATGGAATGCTTAGGCATCTTTTGCCTTGCCTTAGGGCTCTCTATCCAAGGGAAAAAGACTAAATGTTATAAACAATCTCTTTCCCTCAAACCTCCTTGGCTGGCAGGATTTCAATGGCAATAGATTCAGCTAGGCGTGCAAATCAAGTTTCTTGGCATACCATTTGCTTTTAGGGCTTCTCCATGTGAACTTTGTCTTATGTTGTCTAGAGGGTAGAGAAAAAAAATTGCCTACTATATCACCAAGCCCCCCACCCCCGTCTCTCTCTTGTAGGAATATTCCATATATGTTCTAAAGTGTTGCTTGCCATCCATGTTTACTACTCATGTTGAAGTTTGTCCAAGGTTCCCTATGCCAAGTTAGAAATGCTTCTTAGGGTTTTTCTTTGGGATGATTCCGAAGGGCATAAGGATTTCTATAGGGTTGCTTAGGAGGTTGTTATAGAGCTAAAGAAACAAGATGTCAGGGACTTATATATATCAAGCTCCAAGGTCATGCTCTTAGTGTCAAATGGAAAATTCAAAGCTTGAAAGATTCTGAAGCTTGGAAATTTTTGCTTTGCCATTGTATCACTCTAGGATCTCTGCTGGGCAGAAGAGCTTGTGGTGGTCTAGGGTTTTAAAGTCTTCTCCTTTCACCTGTCCTTGTGAAGATACGTGGTATTTTTGTTATTAAAATAATTTGGAAGGCACGAGAGTTTCTCAACACAAACCTTATTTGGGTTGGGAATAGTTCCAAAACTGTTGATGCGTAATCATAGCACCCCTGAATGTCTACAACTCGATGGGTTGAAACTCTCAGTGTGATTGCATAACATGGAGCTTTTCCCAAAGTGTGGGACTTTGAAATCAGGAAAGCTCTCCGGATGAAGGGCCAGTTCCTATTCCTCTGTTCAGGTGCACACATACAATTTACAGAGGATCTAATCTAAAATCTACTCTAATTTGCCAAGGAGACAGGGTTAAGAAGATGCAAGAAAATAAACCTAACTAACAAAGGTGATGCACCAAAGGAATGCTGAACACCTGCTTTGCAATTAAACACAAACCATTAAAAGTGTAATATAACCACCATGCACAGATAACCAGGATTGCAATGAGAGATCAGGAAGATACAATGAACATAAGAGAGGGTTGAAATCATCCACAGAACTTATTTTTATTGCTCCAAGAATTTGATACAGTCCATTACAATGGCCAAGAGGCACAAACTTGCATTACAGTTTGAATGGGAGGTTTGAACTCCACAAATTCACTTGTAGATCAGAGAAGAAGGGAGGGTGCAAAGATAAAATGTCCAACCTTTAGAAAAATGCCCCTCCTTACAATATATAGGAAGAATTAGAGAAGGAGATAGAAGAAATTCAAATCTTGCTTCAACCACCCCAAAAGAGCATTGAATTCACCTGCAACAATGATGGGTTCTACTGTAAAACCCATGCCTCCATGTGTTGTTCCTTGTTGGGCAAGAAAGGAAACCCATACCTCATTATTTTGGTAGGTGAGAAGCCCTGACACCCTAAAAAATGGAAGACTGTATTTCTTCATTTTCGGAGTCTGAAATGCATGCAACCTCTCGAAATCCTTGAAATTTCAGACTTTCTTGAAATTTTGGTTTCAGAAGTCAAGCTATGGTTCACCGCTCAAAATGGCCTGAGAAATTCTGAAAGTCTGAAACCTGAAATTCTGAAATGCAAACTTTTGAAATTCAAAATTTCAGACATTGAGTCTTTCTTTTTATGTTTTGGGGCTTAAGAGTTCCAAAATCCCGAAAACTGAAATCATCCGAAATCCAAAATTTTAACCCGAAATCCCAAAATCTGAAATCCTGAAACCCAAAATCTTGAAAATCCCGAAAATCCTGAAATCCCCAGACATTTGAAATGCTTTGAAATTTTTGAAATCCTGAAATCTAAAACTCGAAATCTGAAATCCCCTGAAACCTAAAATCAAAATCCTGAAATCCCAAAATCCCGAAATCCCTAAATTTGAAAATCCCGAAATTCTGAAATTTTTGGAATCTTTTTCAAACCCAAAATTCTGAAACCAAAAATCCCTGAATTGAAATTCCAAAACACAAAATTTCAAAAAAACTAAAAATACCCTTTTGAAGATTAGCCCCCGATCTATCAACTTTAGGTTTCATATTTGGACTTGTTTTGAGTAAGTTAAGCCCCTGAAAATTGATTTCAAAGTTTTTCTTGGGAGGTGAAAAGTCTTCGAAATTGGTGAACTTGCAATTTCATTTGCCCAACTCCAAAATAGAATCCTCCATGACTGAAACAAACCCGTCAGCTCCTCTACGTGCAAGGTCATGTTTGTTCTATTTTTCCTGAGAGGCAAAATTGGATAACAATTTGGTGACTCATGGGATCACCTTCCTGCTAGGTGAAAGATCAGTTGCCTTGAAGTATCCATTGGGCACAGAGTCATGAATGATAGTCCTGATACTAATCTTTTCTTGAAACCTCTCCTCGACTGCTTGCACTTGTTGATCCTGAACCTTGTTCCACTGCTTGCACTCTCAATTTCATAAGAAAATCTTGAAGATGAGATTTCTGAGAGTAGAAAATTGTATTGACCTGGAGCTTTCACCTGTCCCTGAAATGGACTGCTTACAACATTCACCTTTGGAGGCACATTGAACTACACAATGATACAACCTAGGAGCAATAAAACCTGTGCCAAAAGCACTTAGGGAAATTGAAACCTAAACTACAACAAGACAAATGTGCATACACACTTAGAGGAATTAAAATCCTAGGCTAATATTTACAAGGGTGAAACCTTTTCCTTTTCAGTAACAATGTTTAAGATAGATTCCGTTAACCGGAATTGGAAGTCCCTCTCCATCCAATGTAGACAATTGGAAGGCATTGCTACTTTTACATCCTGTGACCATGTAGGGGCCACTCTAAATGGCATCAAACTTGGAATGCCTTCCTGGTTTTTCCCGATCTGCATCCCACTTTAGAACTAGGTCCCCTTCCTGAAAGGTCCTTGCTCTTGCTTTCTTATCAAACCATCTTTTGACTAAGGCTTGATCTTTCTCCATCATTTGAACTACATGTTCTCTGATCTCTTCCAATTCCATCAGTTCTGCATACCTAGCCTCCATTGGTTCAAACTCAGACAACTCCAACTGCTTCATGAGCTCCAATGCAGGTAGCTCTAATGATATAGGCAACACTACCTCTTTCATAGACCAACTTGTAGGGAGAATTACCTGTTGACCTCTTTGGTGTGATCCTGTCAGCCCATAATGCTGATTTTAGCTTGGTATGCCATGTCCTTTGATTTTCATCTAGAGTCCTTCTGATGATTCTTAGTAAATTCTTGTTTGTGGACTCTGCCTGCCCATTACCCTGCAGGGTAATAGTTTGAAGAGGTGCTCAAGTAGATTCCATTCTTAACAGCCCATTCTGTGATCTTAGAACCTAGGAACGCTAATGCATTGTCTGATATGATAGTGGTCGGTACTCCAAACCTAGTCACTATCCCTTCATAAAAGTCTAGTATGCTAGACTCGTTTGCTTCTTTGAGTGCTACCACCTCAGTCCATTTGGTGAAATAGTTTGTTGCTGTGAGAATCCACTTGTGACCTTGGCTTGAGTTTGGATTGATGACCCCAATGAAGTCCAATCCCCATTGCATGAATGGTTGGTCAACTGAAATTGGGTGCAATGGAAGTGCTGCTAGTCTTTCCTTTCCTGTGAAGAATGCACATTTTTACACTTTTTTATCCATGTGTAGCAGTCACTGAACACTGTGGGCCAATAATAACCCACCTTCATTATCTTGAGAGTTGTTACCCATGGGGAAAAATGACCTCCGGCTTCTCCATCGTGAAACTCCTGTAACACCTTTCTCAATTTGACCTGTTCCAATGCATCTCAGTAGAACACCATTGATGTCTTTCTTGAACAAAACACCATCAACAAGCACATATGGAATGGCTTGTAATCTGAAGTATCTCCTCTTTGCTTTGCTCATTTCTGGAGGGCATAGGCCTGTTTGTAGGAAGTGTATCATATTTTGAGTCCAACAAGGGATAGGCACATTATCATTTGCTTGTTCTTGACCATCTTGTAGTACCAAGACAACTTCATTTTCATTGCTTGCATCAACTTGTTGACTCGAGGCTAGCTGTTCACATAGTCCCTTTCCACAGACCAGCTTAGTGACCTTAATTTCAATGTCATATTCCATGACACGAGTGATCCATCCTGCACATTTCTCATTTAGATCCTTGTTCAAAAGGAAGTCCTTGACTCCTGCATGAGAGACTAACAATTGGATCTTGTTATTTGAGACTAGGTGCTTGAACTTCTTCAAACTCCTGATCACTGCAAGGACATGCTTTTCAATGAAGGAGTATCTCACTTCATAGTCCTCCAAACTTTGACTGAAGAAGGAAACCAATTGTTCAGAACCCTCTTTGTTTTGTTGCACTAGGATTGCAGAAATTGTGTCCCCACCACCAAAGGCATAGAGCATGAAGTCCTTGGAGAAGTCTGGATTGACGAGAGTTGGAGCTTGAGATATAGCCTCTTTTATTGCTTCAAAACTTTCTTTTCCTTCATTTTTCCACCTAAATGCCATGCTCTTCTTCAACATCAGTGTTATTGGCTTCACAAGAGCGGAAAAATTTGGCACAAACCTGCGAACAAAATTGATTCTTCCTAGAAAGCTCTGAAGAGCCTTCTTATGACTTGGCAAGGGAAATGCTCGAATTGCTTCAACTCTTTCTGGGTCAATCATCAATCCTTCCTTTGACACAATATGGCCTAGGAGCTTGCCTTCATGAGCCAGGAATATGCATTTTTTGGGATTTAATGATACCCCAAATCTCCTACATCTTTGAAATACCTATGTCTCAGATGAAAGAGGTGATCTGCTACATTTTTGGAGAACACAGTGATATCATCAAGATATATCAGTACTATTTTGTTGATCAACCCCTTGAATGCCATGTCCATCACCCTTTGGAAAGTGGCTCCGGCATTAGACAATCCAAATGGCATCTTCCTGTAGGCATAGGTGCCCCACTTAGTGGTGAAAGTCGTTTTGAATTGATCATCTTCTTTCACCATTATCTGATTATACCCTGAGTAGCCATCGAGGAGAGAAAATATTTCTGAGCTGGATACCACTTGTAAGATTTGTTCCATTGAAGGGAGTGGGTAATGGTCTTTGAGAGATGCCCTGTTCAAGTCTCAGAAGTCCACACACAACCTGATTTCTCCATTCTTCTTCCTGACTGGGACCAAGTTGGCAACCCAGCTTGAGTGCTTGATTGGAAATATAATGCTTGCCTCTATTAGCTTGTTTAGCTCTTTCTTCATAAGAGGCTCAATGTGTGGGTTGACTGGTCTTTGTTTTTTCCTGATGGGCTTAGCATCTGGATCTAGTTCAATTGTATGTTGTGCCAACTTCGGATTGAATCCTCATAGGTCCTCATAACTCCAAGCGAAGACATCTAGAAACTCTTGGAAATGTTGTGTGAACTCATATCTCTCTTGTTCAGTGGCCACCTTTCCAATTTGGAGTGTCTTTCCCTTCCCCAACAAGATTGGGTCTGAATCCTCTCCCTTGACCTGTATGTTAGCCTTCTCTTTACGAAACTGGTCATTAGGATTGAAGATAGACTCCAATGTTACTAAACCTTTGGGAAGCTTGTTGGTCCATAGCTGCACTACTTGATCCCCGTACTGCTGCTCTAATCTGTCTTGATTCCTAGCTGAGAATTCAACCTCTTCTTGCAAGAAATTAATGATCTGTTGATCATTCTCAAACACCTGCCAGCTTGTGTTATTGTCTGGAACTGCTGGCCTTACAATCACATGGATATGTGGTTGTGTTTTGTCTCTTTTGATGCTATCCAGGACATCAAAAGTTTCTCCAACTACTGCCAAGCCTATCTGCAAGCTTCATTCTTCTTCCTGGGTATGGACACAATGTTGAAAGCTTCAAAATCCTCAATTAGGTCCCATACCCTATTTTTGTAGCTCTTGAGTAGGTCATTCTTTGCAGCATGTTGTCCCCTGACTTGATTGATGATTAGCTCGCTATCACCAAATACTTGCAAATTCTTTATGCCTCTTTTCCTAGCCCAATGAACTCCATGAATCAAAGCCTCATATTCAGCTGTGTTGTTTGAACAGGAAAACTGAAATATGAAAGATGAATAATACTTGATGTTATGTGTGAAACCAACATTGCACCTCCTCCAGCACCTTGTTTGCTTCTTGAACCATCGAAAAATAATTTCCATACTTCATTTTCATCCTTATTTTCTGGCTTGGTGATGTTAGGAATGGGTGAATTTTCTTCATGTACACAATATACACCCAATTCAGATTCTTCCATTTCCTTGTATGGGTCAAATGCATGCCTTTTGTTTTCCCATTCATCCAGAGTCAAATCTGGAATTCCCTCAACCTTAGTACCTATTTCTAGATCATTTGAACATTCTTCTTGATCAAAGGCTGAGTAATTTGCATTGATAGGACTTGGCACATGGGGCTCAATGTGAAAGTTTGCAATTGGTTCTTGACCTGATGGTTTCCTTGGCTCCATACCTTGTCTTGAAAAGCATGTGTGACCAATCTGTAGATAGATATCCACCAATTTTGGTAGTGAAGTCTCTTGATAAATAATGTAAAGAGTGGTGGAAGGTCAATTACAGACACATCCTGCAAGACTGTGACATTTGGACATGCATGAAATGTAAGGCTTAACCCCTTGATAACCCCAACCATTCCTACTACTGTTCCATCTAGTTGCACTACTCCTTTCAGCACTGGCTCATACTTTAGACCCAATTGATCTGCTATTTGCTTTGGCATCACTGAGCTACTTGCACCTGAATCGATCATGCAGTTATGTACCAAGTGGTTCCCAACAATCAATGACACATAGAATGGTGGAGGCTTCAAATTTTTGCTTGGTTGACCCCCACCCTGTTGCACTGCATTAGTGAGAACTTTCTCCTGTCCTTGGTTGATCTATTCGAGGTAGACCAATTGGCCATTGCAGCTTGCAACAAATCTCATTGTCCTGGGATTTCTAGTGACTCCCACATGGAAATGTTCACATGTGTTTTCTTCATCTGATCGATGATGTTGAAAGGGGATGAATTATCCTTTTGTTGTCCCCTTACTTGACCTTTTCTGGAGCTTGAATAGGCACATGTGTTGCTGCAACGGGTGCCTTAGGCTGATTTTGCACATTCGGGGCTGCATTTGGTCTACTAACTCCTTGTTGTGTAGGAGTGGGATGAGAAACAACTGGATTAGATGGTTGTCCCTCCTCAATGTTCCTCTTCTTTGATCATGTATTGGCAGCTACACCTTGAAAAGGTGGTTGATTAACTCCACAGAAGTCTTATGTGTGCCAATTAACCAACGTGGTTTCCATTGGAGGTGCCTCTTGCTGAGTTTCTTGCTGTTGATTTCCCTCTTGATTTGGTTCTTGGGACACACCAATGGTCTGTACCATCAAGGCCTGGTTTAGTGCACCATTGAAACACGTTGATTGATTGTGAGGTAGATTGCAGGGGTAACACCAGTTGTACTCATGTGCCATGTTGTTTTGTGTTGGAACCAAGGCTCTCGATGTTGAAGCTGCATTTGGATCATATGGTCAGAATGGCCTGAACAGCTTGAGGTTGTCCTTGATTTGGTTTTGATTTGTAGCCTGAGTTGGTGGTCTATTTTGTTGATATGGGGGCCTAGCTTGATACTGATTTGAGGTTGATACGATCTAGAACTCTGAGCTTGTTGTCTCTTGATAGTCACTAGCTCATTTCCTAGGTTCTGTAGTTGTTTCATAACCTCCTGCAATTCCTTTGAAGTGCTTGAAGAATTAGAAGCCTCACTATTGCTTTGATTTCTAGGGGCTGGAATGGGATTCAATTCTGGCATTTGACTAGTTGAAGGAGCTCCCATGTCTGGATAGAGAGGCATTGGTGGCCTTGGTGCAAGCTTACCAGCTTGAATCAAGCAGTTTTCAGCTCTAATAGCAATGTTATAGGCTGCGGGTAAGGTTATACCTCCCATTGATTGGATCATCATGGCTATATCTGAATTTATAGCCTTCAAGAAATAGAGGAATGCTCCTTCAGCTGTTGGTCTAACAACTAGCGAGTGAATTCTATCCCATGTCCTCTGGAACCTGAAGTTGAAATCAGTCAACTGTTCATTAGGAGCCCTCTTGATTGTTGTCAATTGTTCCAATAAAGACAAATTATCCCCCTTTTCCCCAAATTGATTATGGAGGGCTATGAATAAATGGTCCCAATTCTGGATAGACCCTTGTTGTTAGGCTTCTAAACCATTGCAAAGCTTTACCCTTAAAATATGAAGCTAACAACTTGACCGCAATATCCATTTCATTGATTTCATGAATTGCATAGACATTTGCAATGTCCTGGATGTGGTCAATCGGAGTTGTCTGGTTCTCTCCAGTGAAATATGGGATGTTCTTTAATGCTGCAATTGGAACTAGATTTTGAGCATTTAGGGAAAGTGGACTACTTCCCGTGAAGTTGACATAGGGATTGGGTTGTGCCATCCTGATTGGTCAGAGAAATCCTGTTGATTGAAGAAAAGGTCTACCAGGTGGAGGTGTAGACAAAGTCCTGTTAGGTGGAGATGGTGATCTTTGTGGTCTTCTTCCTCTCCTTCCTCTTCCTGGTGATAATTGTAGGTACACAAATAATCCCTCTTCTTGAGTATCAGACCTAGTTCAAATTATTCTCATGTACTTGGGAAACCTGTGTTGCTACACCACTGAATTCTATCCCTTCGGAGTCGCTAGATGTGTTGGGGAAATGAGCCTCTAAAGGCTAGATTTTGACAAGTTACACACCAAACTTGATAGAATAAAAGTTAAAACATTGAAGGACCTGTGTATTTGATATTCTGGAGGTTGAAAATTGATTTGGAATGACAGTCCCGAAAACCCAAAAATGCAAGACTTCCGAATGTCCTGAAACTTGAAATTTGGAGAAGTCTGAAATCCCAAAAATTTGGAGAAGTCCAAAATTTTGAAATTCCGAAATCCTGAAACTTGAAATTCAAAAAAATTCCAAAAATTTAAAAATTCCAAAATTTTTCAAAAAACTAAAAATACCCTTTTGAAGATTAGCCCCCGATCTATCAACTGGTGAAATTTGGACTTGTTTTGAGCAAGTTAAGCCCCTGAAAATTGATTTCGGAGTTCAGCCTGAGAGGTGAAAAGTCTGAAATTGGAGAACTTGCAATTTCTAAGTCTGAATTTCTTGAAAATTCCTTCAAAGCTTGTTGAATGACCTCTTGGTCCCACCAGGGCATGCCAAAACTATTGATGCGTAATCACAACACCCCTGAATGTCTGCAACTCGATGGGTTGAAACTCTCAGTGTGATTGCATAACATGGAGCTTTTCCCAAAGTGTGGGACTTTGCAATCGGGAAAGCTCTCTGGATGAAGGCCGGTTCCTATTCCTCTTTTCAGATGCACACATTCAAATTGTAGAGGATCTGACTCTAAAATCTACTCTAATTTTCCAAGGAGACATGGTTAAGAAGATGCAAGAAAATAAACCTAAATAACAGAGGTGATGCACCAAAGGAATGTTGAACACCTGCTTTTCCATTAAACACAAACCATTAAAATGTAATACAACTACCATGCACAGATAACCAATATTGCAATGAGATATCAGGAAGATGCAATGAACATAAGAGAGGGTTGAAATCATCCACAAACTTATTTTATTGCTCCAAGAATTTGATACAGTCCATTACAATGGCCAAGAGGCAAAATTGCATTACAGTTTGAATGGGAGGTTTGAACTCCACAAATTCACTTGCAGACAAGAGAAGAAGGGAGGGTGCAAAGCCAAAATGTCCAACCTTTTGAAAAAATGCCCCTCTTTACAATATATAGGAAGAATTAGAGAAGGAGATAGAAGAAATCTGAATTCTTGTTTCAACCACCCCAAAAGACAATGAATTCACTTGCAACAATGATGGGTTCTACTGCAAAACCCATGCCTCCATGTGTTGTTCCTTGCTGGGCAAGAAAGGAAGCCCATACCTCATAATTTTGGTAGGTGAGAAACTGGGACACCTCAAAAAATGGTGAACTGTATTTCTTCATTTTCGGAGTCCGAAATGCATGCAACCTCTGAAATCTTGAAATTCAGACTTTTGGAAATTTTGGTTTCGGAAGTCGAGCTACTGTTCACCACTCAAAATGGCCTGAGAGTTCCAAAGTCTGAAACCTGAAAGTTTGAAAGTCTGAAATTTTGGACTTTCAGAATTTGGAAATTTCAGACATTTAGTCTTGCTTTTTATGTTTTGGGGCTTGAGAGTTCTGAAATCCTGAAACCTGAAATCCTCAAAATCCTGAAATCCCTGAAACCTCTTGAAATCCCGAAACCCGAAATCCCAAAACCTGAAATCTCGAAATCTGAAATCCAAAATCCCGAAATCCTGAAATCCCAAAATCCTGAAATCCTGAAATCCTGAAACCTGAAATCCTGAAATCCTAAAATCCCAAAACTCAAAACCTGAAACATTTAAAAACAAAATTTAAAATCAAAACTAAAAATACCCTTTTGAAGATTAGCCCCCAATCTATCAACTGGTGAAATTTGGACTTGTTTTGATCAATTTAAGCCCTTGAAAATTGATTTCAGAGTTTATCCTGAGAGGTGAAAAGTCTGAAATTGGAGAACTTCACAATTTCATTCGCCCAACTCCAAAATGCAATCCTCCATGACTGAAACAACCCCGTCGGCTCCTCTGCGTGCAAGGTCATGTTTGTCTATTTTTCTTGAGAGGCAAAATTGGATAACTACCCAACTTGCCATCATCCCGAGTCCTTCAAACACCTTTTTTGGTTTTGTCCTTATTTAGTGCGGAAATGGATTCACACCCCTTTTCCAACCCTTAATTTCAAAATTATTTACTTGGTAAATGGTTCTTCTTCATGACTCGACCATACTTCATGCAAAATGTAATGATTATTGGAAAATGTTTCATGTTAATATTCTTTTTCATATTTGAAAAGATAGAAATAATTCTATATTTGATTTCTTTGTGACTAATAAAGTTACTATGATATCTAATTTGTTGCTTCATATTGATGTCCATGTGACAATAGTGTATTTAGAGGTGGAGCATTTGTAGACCCCGATTTCTAACTAGGGGAATGATCCTTGTGTCATTAGTCATACGCCTCCAAGCTCTCCTCGTTGTCGCTCTCCTTCTCAGGTTCATGGTCGAGATTTGCATAAGCGTCATTCTAGAACCATGTTACGTTTCTCTCCCTACCATCGTCAACCTTTGCCTAGATCAAAACCCCCTTCACTTGCCTACTGTGGTAGTGTCTTTAACTGCATTGGTCATGGTGGTGGCAGTGGGTGGGGTGCTCTCCCTAAGGGAAATTCCCGTAATTGTCCCTTTCCATTTCCCCTACTCACGAGAATGAAGAAACTGAATAAAAACAACATAATGATGGATGAGATCCATTCCACACATGGTGGACCCCCTTTAGTACCAGTGCCTAAGGGGAGAAACCAGACAATCCACCTCTTCCTCCATCGGCTGTCATGCTTGCTATTGTCGTCTAATTGCCTTGTGTTGTATGGTTTTCTTGGCTTTATCACCCTTTTTTGATTAAACAATTACACTTTTATTGTATATATGATTGTACAACCTTAATTTTTTTGCTTTAAGGTGAGTTTGATTCCTTCTTGAGACCATTTTTGGCTCGATGTGATTTATATGCTAGGGTGTGACTCTTTCCACCCATATTTTTTATACGACTTGGTTGTAGCCAAATTGATTCTCCCTTTGTGACTGAGCATCACCGTGGTTCGAACAGGATGCTTGGAGGTAGATAAATTAGAGTGTGAGTCATTTTGTAGCTGGGGAGGAATTTAGCTGACTCTTCATGCACTTAGGCATGGAAGAAATTGATAACAACTTATTAAGGGTTTGATCTACCCTCACTACTTTAGGTTGTGCCTTCAACTAGGGTGAGAGGACCCATTTTGTAACCCGAATTGGTGAAGGATATCAAGAGATCCTTCTTTGCAAAATCTTCATGAAAACCTTGAGAACATATGATCAATACAACACAATCTAACTCTCATGAGTTGTCACACTAGAGAGCGGAGATGTTTCTTGGACAAGGTTTGGGTTACTAAAGACAATAATTTAAACTTGATTGTCTTTGCATATTTTGGTAGTGGAATTTGTTAAATATTTGTGGATACATAGTACAAACAGGGGTAGTTCATGTATGATTTATCATTTGAGAAATTTTTTGGTGGGAAGTTAAGAAAGATAAAGTTTATTATACCAGATATTTGAGAACCTTTACAAATATTGGAACACTCACAGAACAAAATGCTTCAAAATATCCAAAATATTCCTTCAACTAGAAGGTGTGTATCAATGGAGGCCTAGAAATGCACAATTTCATACACTCTTCAATAATTCAACACAAAGGCTCGTGTCAAAGACTCAATTAAACTTTAGAAGACCCCTGATATATCATGCTCATGATACACTCATGAACTGAAAAACAATCTGTATCACTGAAATGCAAGTAAAGTAAATTTAAATTGCTTATTTCGTTATGAAATGAAATATGTCTTCATAATGTAATTGCAAATGCCACAATACTTGTCATAAGGACAAGATTTTGTGTGATTTCAAAGGATTTCTAATGTAAGACTGCAACAGGCACATATATAACTATTTGAAAACATTCTGAAATAAAAGCAAACGAAATTATGCTCATGATCAACACAAATTCATTCAAGGTTCATTAGATTCATCAACAGGGGAAATTTTCTTCAACAATCTCAGAGCTTGTCAATGGATGTACACTTGCAACCATCTTGACATGATTAAATCTACAAACACAGGAAAATAAATAGGTTTCTCAGACGGTCTCTCGGAAAAATGGTTTTTTCTCAAAATTTCTTAGAAAAATTAACCCCCCCCTTTTGCAAGAGTATTCTCATTGCATTTATACATTTTCACTTGATCACTCATCATATTTCCCCGCCCCCCCCCCCCCCAAAAAAAAAAATAGGAATCTTTAAATAAGAATATTCATTTCTATTTTTTGCCAGGTGGAAAAGTTGTGAGCCATTCACATTTCCTAATTTCATCAGATATGATTGGAGCACCATGTCATAAATTTGGATAGTCTTTTTAATCTTTCTTTTATCTTGTTGTGCAAGAAATCCCTTTTTAAATAATTCTCAAGTAGCTCCATATGGCTTGATTTGACAAGAAATCCTTTTCACCTTTGATAATACACCTTAAGGAATAAATACCATGCATTCGCGCCTCTTAGAAATGAGTGTCATCGCATGGATTATATCACATGTCTGTGCTACTAGTCTAAGTCAGCCAAGTATAAAGAGGAGCCAGTGGAAGCCTCCACGCGTCTCCTTGGCACAACTGCAAAGGTGAAGTCCAGAGGCAGGTCCCCAAATGAGCACAGGCCATCCACGTGGTCAAAACCTGAGAGAGTTACATCGGCCATTGAAAAGTCTGAGCATAGGCAAAGCCAGTGGAAGCCTCCATGTGTCTCTTCGGTGTAACTCTAAAGGTAAGATCAGGAGGCGGGACCTCAAACGAGTGCAGGCTCTCCACGTATCTAGGGTCCAACAAAGCTGCACCACCCATTGAAAATTATGAGCATGGGAAGAGCCAGCGGAAGCCTCTATGTGTCTCTTCGGTGCTCCTTCAAAAGAAAAATTCAGGGGCAAGTCTCCAAACAAGCGCGGGCCCTCCACGTGGTCAAAACCCGAGAGAGTTGCTTTGGCCGTTGAAAAGTCTGAGCATGGGAAGATCCAACGGAAACCTCTACGTGTCTCTTTGGCGCAACTCCAAAGGTCAAAACTAGAGGCGGATCCTCAAATGAGTGTAGGCCCTCCACGTGTCCTTTTACGAGTCTTAGGCATTTACTTTATACTTTCACTTCCTTCGCCATAATGCATCAAAATATCAAATAGGCCCACGACGCCGCATCCAATTAGAAAAGACCACGTATCCACGGATGTTGGGACAAGATTTACAAAGGAGACACAATCCTGGAAGATGCCCAACAACAAAAATTTTCCCCGCGGAGAGAAGACTATAAATAATACCATGACTCAATGTGATCCATGACCCAAGGAAAGGACTTGGCAATGACACCCTGGTAAAGGAAAATATTTACACATCCACATAGGAAGACAGAAAGTGCATCAAACCAGGTGGGCTGAAAATTTTAAATGAAAAAGGGGCGAGATTATAATTGAGCACCAACACTGGCTCCGACTCGGGGATGGTTATTCCTAGTGAGTGCCGCAAGAACAACATAATAGACCATGTGCCAAAAAATCCATTGGGCAACGGAGTCAAGAGCAAGCTTGCAAAGTAGAAAAACAATTTCCAACCTCCCAAGAACAAACTGAGAAACTGACAAAAATCAGCTGCCAAGGACCGAGACGAACAAAAATAGAAAAACATAGAAACGAAAAAAGGACAAAAAGATTGTACACTGTACAATGATGTGTACCTTGATTATGAGAAATCAATCAAGGAAATTGTTCAAATGCCTGTCATTAATAGGCAACTCAAGCAATTCCCCATCTAGATCTTTTAGGAAGGTGTGCTCACCAATCCTAATATCAATAGAATAAGGGCCCATCCATAATGCGTCAAACTTTCCATGTTTTCCCTTATCCTCATGTATGTTATCCCATAGTAGCACCAAATATCCTACACTGAAAACTATTGGGGTAACCTTTTTTGTCAAACAGTTTCTTCATTTTCTCCCTAAACTTCACATGTCTTTGATGGGATTCTCTTCTGTCTTCATCCATTTCAACAATTTGATTGATCAGTGTATCATAGGGAATAACCTCCTGGTCCTCCAACTGTCGGATGAATTGATATGAAAATAATTGCATATGCAGGGGAAGTAGAGCTTGAGTTTGATACACCAATTCAATGGGCTCTTTCCAGTAGCTCTTTTAACAGTAATTTTGTCAGCCCAAACAAAAAACTTCAATTGCTCACCCCACTTTCTTTTATTTATCTCCAAAGTTCTTTTGATTATTTTCAATAAATTTTTGTTGCTCGACTCAACCTCTCCATTACCTTGGGGATTATAATTGGATGCATAAGCTAAGTTTATCCCATACTCCTGACACATGGCTAACAAAGGTTTAGCTCGAAAACTCATAACATTGTCAGCAATTATTTTGGCAGGTACTCCAAACTTGCAAATGATATGATTCAAAATGAAATCCATGACAATTTGGTGGGTTGCCTTCTTAGTGGGGATTGCCTCTACCCATTTGATGAAGTACTCAGTGGCCACCAATATCCACTTGTGGCCTGCACTTGAAGAATCTGAAATTTCTCTAAAAAATTCCATTCCCCACTACTTAAAAGGGGCTTCAATTGATACTGGCTGGAAAGGGAGGGATCCTGAAGATTTCAATCTCCCTGAAAATTGTTGAAAAATCTCACACTTTCTTACCAATATAGTTGTATCCTTGAAAAGTGTTGGCCACCAATAACCAGCCCTTAAGATCTTATGGGCTGTTACTCTCCCAGCAAAATGCCCCCCACAAACTCCTCCATGGAAATCAACAATTATTTTTGGGGCTTCATCCTCAG
Source organism: Taxus chinensis (assembly GCA_019776745.2). NCBI lineage: Eukaryota > Viridiplantae > Streptophyta > Pinopsida > Cupressales > Taxaceae > Taxus > Taxus chinensis. The sequence continues at coordinate 687,572,067 of CM034149.1, read as the reverse complement.
TGATACACCTTAAGAGAACTCCCTCAGGGTTTTTCCTAGCCAACCCATAATCAACAATGACATATTTTTGGGAAACTAACCTAAGTGCTCTCTTTTGATTCTTGCTTAAGTACTCAGGGGATTGTGGATGTTTGAGATAAAAAATAATATCCTTGTACCATCCAGAATTTATCAATTTCTCAAGAATATTCACACTTTACTCTTCCATCTCATTTATCTCAATACTTTGGAGATTTCTCTCTGTCATTAGCTTTTCTAGGCCCAGACCTCTGACCAATTTTGTAGTTTGGATGTCCATATCATATTCCTGTAACTTATTTGCCCATCGGCATTTCTTACTGGAAATCTCCATTTCTGACAGGATATCTTTGACCATAGTATGAGGGACATAAGCTATGACTTTAGAACTTAAAATATATCGCCTAAAGATTTTTGTGGCTCTCACTAAAGCAAAGGCATGTTTCTCCATGATAGTATACTTCAACTCTGCCCCTTGTAATGCTTTACTAAAGAAAGCAATTGACCTTTCAGCGCCTTCATCATCCTTTTGTAACAGGACATATGCAATGGTATTCTCATAAGAAAAGGAAAACATTTGGAAAGCATTTTTATAATCAGGAGCTATTAAAACAGGGGCATTTTTCAATGTTTCCTTGATCCTAGTAAAGGCTTGAATAGCTACTTCTTCCCATTTGATACTCTGATCCTTCTTCAACATATTAGTGACTGGGATAGTCAATTCAAAAAAGTTGGACATAAATCTCCTAATGAAATTTATCTGCCAGAAAAAGGATTGAATTCCCTTTTTGGTTCTTGGAATAGGAACTTTGCTAATGGCTTCCACTCTCCCAGGATTGATCGTGACCCCCTCTTTTGACACTATATCTCCAAGCAACTTTTCCTTTTGAACCCCAAAATGACATTTCTTAGGGTTTAGTGAGGTACCATATTCCTTACACCTTACCAACATCTTTTCTAAATAATGCAAGTGATCACTTCTCTTCCTTGAAAAAACTATCACATCGTCCTCATACACAACAATGAAGTCATTTATATATCTTGAGAATGCTACATCTACTGCTCTTTGAAACGTGGCTCTAGCATTCATCAAGCCAAATGACATTCTTACGTATACATAGGTACCCCATGGAGTAGTGAAAGCAGTTTTGATTCTCTCTGATTGCTTCACAACCACTTGGTTATACCCAAAAAAACCATCCAAAGTAGATAACAATTCTGAACTTGTAACCAATTGTAAAATGTTATCCATATTTAGCAAGGGGTAGTTATCCTTAATTGATGCCTTATTTAAGTTTCTAAAGTCCACACACAATCTTATGTCTTCGTTCTTCTTTCAGACAGGTACCAAGTTTACAACCCATGAAGAGTACCTTGTAGGTTGTATGATTCCTCCATCCCTTAAGTTTTTCAACTCTTCCTGCATTTTTAGGGAAAGGAGTGGATTAATTGGTCTTTGTATTCTGCCTAAACGGCTTGGCATTAGCTTCTAGGGGTATTTTTTGCTGAAAAAGGTCTTCCCTATATGCTTTCAGTTCTAAATATGACCAAGCCAAACAATCTTGGTACTTTTTTTGCAATTGGAAATATGACTGCTTTTCTTCTCTGTTCAAGTTTCTGCCTAGTCATATTCTCCTAGGTTTATCCTTTGTGCCCAAGTTATATTCTTCAACATCTCTCGAGGCTGACATGTGTCTATTAACAATGCAATCAAAATTCTCAAAATTTGATTCTAGTGCAACCAAACCTCTCAGAATAGTATTGGTTTTTAGCTAAATAATGTCCTTACCAAATAGGGTCTCTTTTCCTTTATTCGCACAAACCATTGGTTCCCAGTCCATACTTTGATTGGAAAATTCTCCTTTATTTTGCAGAAACCTTTGGACCTGGGCATCATCTTCAAAAACTTTCCAATGCTTGATATTATCAGGGACAGATGACCTTATCAATATTTCAATATCATATTCACAATAGGGGAATACTGTACAATTTTCAAACCTTGATCCCAACACTGCCAATTTTCCTGCTACAATATTGTACTTCCATCATGGTGAGTTATATTAAAAGAGTCAAACATTTCAATGAGTCCCAAACTGCATGCTTATATTGCTTCATTCTTTAATTCTTTGTAGCATACAAATTTCTGACTTGTTTGACTATCAACTCTGAATCTCCTTTAACAATAATGTCTCTGACACCATATTTCCAAGCAATCCTTAAACCTAAGAGTAGTACTTCGTACTCTACAATGTTATTTGTGCACTCAATATTAAGTTTAAAAGAAAAGTTAAACTTCTCATGGCATGGAGATGTCAGGACAACACCAACACCGTTACCAAATTTAGAACAAGCCCCATCAAACATCAAATTCTAGGGACAACTAACCTTTTCCGGATACTTGCACTCATCAATTTTATGCTCTTTAAAATCAACATAACCCACAAAGTTATCAACATCAACGTCAACGTCTGTGTACAATAATTCATAAGAAGCATTGTTAGGATCCTCAATGAGGTGTAACATTGTCTTCTCACCGTACAACTTCACAAGATTTCCCTCAATTGGTATGGTTGCAAATGAAATGTCCATTTGGACGCGTCCACCTACATTAGATGCCCATTTTATGGATAATAACATTTCCACTTAGTAGGATAGTCCACAATAACTACATTCATGGTTAGACATTTTCCTGGATAAGCTGCTAGTTTCACTACCTTTCCTTTGACATATCCTATTACTAACACTTCTCTTGAATCCATAGCAGTACACTTCCCAAAAGCTGTTGTTACTTTGATATTTAAGTCGTTCATCACCTCAAGAGGAATTACATTACATGAGGCTCCTGAATCAAACATACAATTATGCACTAGTCTTTCCTTAATAATTAAAGTGGTATAAAATGGATCCACATCAAGTTGAGATTCAACCAAAGACGTTCCCAAATATATCTTAGGTGATTCACCTAGTTCCTCCAATGCTTGTGGTAATTCTATTTCTGCAGTAATAGGAGTAATCTCTATATTGTTTACACTTTTCCCTTGAGTAATAGTTTCTTCCTTAAATCCCAAATATTTGAATGCCCTTTTCCTATGCTCAGGGATCCTGAGTAATTCAACAATGGGAAAAATAACCTTGATTTGACTCAAGATTTGGGCTATATCACAAGGAGTATATTTGGGTAAGATAAAATTAGGAGGAAGATTCATAGTTTCATCTCATAGTATAGGAGTTTTCAGAGTCTGGGCATGGGCAGGAGTACAAGTTTTATTTGGGGTAGTTAGGATTTTGCCAGATATATCTTTCTTAGGGGTTTCCTTCGGGATATTGGTAAGAAATGAATTTTTTGGCTTAGTTTGCGGCCCTCCCCCTTTGACAAACTTACTTCTAGTGTTATATTCTTTCTCCTGAGCAACTACTGCATTCATCAATAGTTGTGTATCCTCTTCGGAAGGGATTCCTCCATCATAATTTTTAATAATCAAGGCCCTTAAGTATTCAAAATCATGATTAGGTAAATCAAATGATTGCACCATATCAATTTCAAAAGTATCAATAAGAGGAAGAGGTAATACCTGGTGAACACAATCCTAAAAATTTTCAACAGTTCTTGCACTTATCAATTCAGTTGATGTTGCCCCTTACTGTGAGTTCCAAGGGCACTCCATCATACACACATATTCATATGCTTGATCATCATTTGTCTCCTCAACTTCCTTATCTACCTCACATGGGAAATGTGGTAAGAAACACGTATCACACCACTCAATAACACTGACCTCTTCAACGGTAGCAATCCTAGCAGTCAAAGGATCAGGAACCAATCTATTATCCCTGGGTTGGGGCTGTTTATTTCCTAATCCCATAGGCCCTTTCCCTATGTCATATGGTCTGTGATCACCTCTGGGATGATTTCCAAATCTTTCCTAACCATGTGACTTGTGGTGACCCTGGGAATTTTGTCCTATCCCTTTTTTTGCTCTGACTAGTTTGTAGGATATCTCTTTAACCACTCCAGCCAAAGTCTTCACAACCTCTTCCAGATCCACAACTTTGTTTGACTGAGGCCTCTCAGGATTGATCAACTTGACACCCTCTCTCCTAGGATGCTTTCCAACTACTTTGATGTTATTTTATATTTGTAAGGCCATGGTGAAATCCTGCCTCAATGTTCCTGAGTTTTCATCTCTTAAGTAATAAGCAACCTTTTTATCAAAGGCACCGGAATATTTTATCAAATAGGACCCACCACTTGGCCTTAGGATTCTAGGTAACCAATTCAAGGTTTTGTTGAACCTAGTATTAAAATCATGGATAGATTCATTTGGGTTCCTCTTTATATTTTCAAACTTAGATAGAAGGAACCTGGGATTAGTCTTATCCCCATATTGCAGTTTGAAGGCATTTTTCATCTCGGTCCATGAATCTATTGAATTATCTAGTAAATACTTGTACCAATCACGTGTATGCTCTTCAAGAGTATGAATGAACAACTTTACATACACGTCTTCAAACTCAATTTCAAAATCTTCCATCATATTGACAAATAGTCTTAAATGTTGGTCACCAGTGATGGCGTTATTCCCTTGAAATTTTGGCAACCTATTTCTGACATCTTGTGGCACCATATTAGGATATCCAACCATACCTCTAAAATTTATTGGTCTAAAAGTGCTGACAATAAAAGGAGGTCTAGGTGGAGGCTTAGCCATATTACCTTGAGGAGGTGATCTTGTAGGAGAATCAAAATGATAAGGGACGAGGGGTCTTTGGAGCACAAGAGTATAACTCTCAAAGTAAATATCCTCTAATGACTCAGTTTCTTGGAAAACTCTATCAACCTTGGAAGAAGAAAAGAAAAGCTGAGGGACACAATTTTCAGACACAAATAATGGCCCCTCTCTAGTAGGGGAATTTAAATTCACATGAGGATTATTTGGTCCAGAAAGACTTGAAGACGTATGGTAATATTACACCACAGATTGATCACCTTTCTGAACTGATATCTCCTTTTTTGATTCTTGATTTCCAACCACTTTCTAGACTTGTTTGCCTTCTGAATTTTATTTTCCCAGTTCTAGAAATAACTTTCTAGTAGGATCCCTAGTGAAGAAAGACCTTCTTCCCTCCAGCTTTGCAAATATTAATGACAAATTACACTTGACACAGGTTAAGACACTAGTACTCATCAAATTTTTAAACCAATTCGGAGTTGCCACCAATAATTCCCACCTTAGATGTGCAAATGCACTATAAGTAGTGTTTCAAATGTCTATCAATACTTAATTTATGCAAAGCTTAGCAAATCTGAGCTTCCTTTACCCACATTTATCACTATTGATGCAAATTTAGTATAATAACCGCTAGAATATGGAAATACTGCACAATGAACTTGTGATCTTGCACAAATTTTACAAATCTCAACAAAGTATGATGTTTAAACAACATATTTGTATTTAAATCATGTAAGAAACATTAGTAGGGTCGGCATGTGTATGCATTTGTAAAAATAGTCCCCGACAATGGTGCCAGATCAGTGTTGGTACCCAAATTGATTCTCCCTTTGCGACTGAGCATCACCGTGGTTCAAACAGGATGCTTGAAGGTAGATAAATTAGAGTGTGAGTTGTTTTTTTATCCGGGGAGGGATTTAGCTGACTCTTCATGCACTCAGGCATGGAAGAAATTGATAACACCTTATTAAGGGTTTGATCTACCCTCACTACTTTAGGTTGTGCCTTCAACTAGGGTGAGAGGACCCATTCTGTAACCCGTATTGGTGAAGGATATCAAGAGATCCTTCTTTACACAATCTTCATGAAAACCTTGAGAAAATATGATCAATAAAACACAATCTAACTCTTACGAGTTGTCACACTAGAGAGTGGAGATGTTTCTTGGACAAAGTTCGGGTTACTAAAGACAATAATTGAAACCTGATTGTCTCTGCATATTTTGGCAGTGGAATTTATTAAATCTTTGTGAATACATAATACAAAAAGGGGTAGTTCATGTAGGATTTATCATTTGAGAAATTTTTGGTGGGAAGTTAAGAAAGATAAAGTTGATTATACTAGATATTTGAGAATCTTTACAAATATTGGAACACTCACAAACAAAATGCTTCAAAATAGCCAAAAATATTCCTTTAACCAGAAGGTGTGTATCAATGGAGGCCCAAGATGCACGATTTCATACACTCTTCAAGAATTCAACACAAAGGCTCATGTCAAAGACTCAATTAAACTTTAGAAGACCCCTGTTATATCACACTCATGAACTGACAAAAAATTTGTATCACTAAAATGCAAGTAAAGTGAATTTAAATCGCTTATTTCGTTATGAAATGAAAGCTCTCTTCATAATGTAATTGCAAATGCCACAATACTTGTCATGAGGACAATATTTTGTGTGATTTCAAAGGATTTCTAATGTAAGACTACAACAGGCACATATATAACTATTTGAAAACATTCTGAAATAAAAGCAAACACAATTATGCTCATGATCAACACAAATTCATTCAAGGTTCATTAGATTCATCAGCAGGGGAAATTTTCTTCAACAATCTCAGAGCTTGTCAATGGTTGTACACTTGTAACCATCTTGACATGATTAAATCTACAAACACAGGAAAATAAACAGGTTTCTCAGAAGGTCTCTCAGAAAAATGGTTTTTCTCAAAATTTCTCAGAAAAATTAACCCCCCTCTCTGCATTTATACAATTTCACTTGCTCACTCATCCTATTTTTTCCCCCCAAAAACAAGAATCTTTAAAGAAGAATATTCATTTCTATTTTTTTCCAGGTTGAAAAGTTGTGAGCCATTCACATTTCCTACTTTCATCAAATATGATTGGGTCACCATGACATAACTTTTGATATAATTTTTAATCATTCTTTTATCTTTTCGTGCAAGAAATCCCTTTTTTAATAATTCTTAGGTAGCTCCATATGGCTTGATTTGACAAGAAATCCAATTCACCTTTGAGAATACACCTTGAGGAATAAATACCTGCATTCACGCCTCTTAGAAATGAGTGTCCTCGCATGGATTATATCACATATCTGCGCTACTAGTCCGAGTCGGGTCCAAGTATAAAGAGGAGCCAACGAAAGCCTCCACGCGTCTCCTTGGCACAACTGCAAAGGTGAAGTCCAGAGGCAGGTCCCTAAATGAGCGTGGGCCCTCCATGTGGTCAAAACTTGAGAGAATTGCATCAGCCATTGAAAATTTTGAGCATGGGAAAAGCTAGCAGAAGCCTCCATGTGTCTCTTCGGTGCAACTCTTAAGGTAAGATCCAGAGGCGGGACCTCAAACGAGCGCATAGGATATCCACGTGTCTAGGGTTCAACAAAGTTGCACCGGCCATTGAAAATTTTGAGCATGGGTAGAACTAGTGGAAGCCTCCACATGTCTCCTCGGTGCTCTTTCAAAAGTAAAATTTAGGGTCAAGTCCCCAAACAAGCGCGGGTCCTCCACGTGGTCAAAACACGAGAGATTTGCATTGGCAGTTGAAAAGTCCTAGCATGGGAAGATCCAGCGGAAACCTCCATGTGTCTCTTTGGCGCAACTCTAAAGGTCAAAACCAAAGGCGGATCCTCAAATGAGCGCAGGCCCTCCACGTGTCCTTTTGCGGGTCTTACGCATTTACCTTATACTTTCACGCCCTTTGCCATAATGTATCAAAATATAAAATAGACCCACCACGTCGCATCTAATTAGAAAAGACCGTGTATCCACGGATGTTGGGACAAGATTTACAAAGGAGACACAATCGTGGAAGATGCCCAACAACAAAAAATTTCCCCACGGAGAGAAGACTGTAAATAATACCAAGACTCAATGTGATCCATGACCCAAGGAAAGGACTTGACAATGACACCCTGGTAAAGGCAAAGAATTACGCATCCACACATGAAGACAGAAAGTGCATCAAACCAGGTGGGCTTAAAATTTTAAATGAAAAAGGGGCGATATTATAATTGAGCACCAACATGACTAACATTGTACTATATATTTTATTTTTTGTAAAAGTGTGCTTTTCAATCCAAAAAATGAGAGAAGAAAATATTATTAGTTGATAGGCTTTTAAAATGGATGTGCATGACCAAAAAGATCCATCAAAATTTGCTTCATGTTGGGAAATAAGTCATAGCCTCCGGAAATTAATCTGAACCGCCAATAACCAACTTGAAGGAAAACATCATAAAAAAATATTTTAAATTTCCTATCGACACATTTTATTGATCATTGTCCAACCTACACTTTTTGATCGACATTAAAAATACATCTCCATGTCATGTTCGTATTAATGGCACATGATTTCCAACAACAATTTTAACTTGGTCGGTGGTCTTTGACTATCGGGGAGGCATAGCCCTTATGAGAAAACTTTATTATGGATAATCTAATATTATCCCTACGTATTTTTGAAAATTGTGCCATCGACTATGGATTATATGAGTAGGACAAAACAATGTTATTCTGTCATTGCTTAAATAGGGTTTTGTTAAGCTCTGTGTTGTGATTTAATTCTCGATGTGCTTTTTATTTGTTAATGCTAATGACTCCCAAGACGGAAGGGTTAGAAGTTCACTACAAGGGAGTGAGGGAGAGGAGCTAGGGTTGATTCATTACATATCTTAGAGACCCTCTCAATGGCTCGACACCTTCAATACTACCGAGGAGTTCGTTAGAGCTTACAAATTTGTTGTTATTTCTTTCAAAGGCTAAAACTAAATTTACCTATTCTTTCACCTTGAAAACTACTAACCAAATTAACACCCTAGAGTTGGATGTCTACTTTGGAATCATGCCCGTAAAGGAGCTTAGCATTTCACTTTCTCCATCCCACATTCCTACTAATAAACAACTTTTCTTGTTTGGATTCGAGAAAGAGGATCTTGTTTTCCTTGGCAGTTGATAGACATCTTGTGTGAATAAAAATGGAAGATGTCTATAAGCCTAATGCTCAGAGTGATTGTTATCCCTTGTATGTTTTTGTAGATATCAAAATCAAGATAAAACCGCCTTATGTAATGAGGTTTCAACTCTTCGATCCCAACTCTCCCCCACCTTTCAACAATGAAGATGATTACCGACTATCTCATCTTTTCTCATAGAAAGGCTTTTTTTTCTGTAATTTGTTTGATAAACCTCCAAAAATCTGAAACTCTGAAAGTCTGAAATTTTGGACTTATGTACTTTCAGACATTTTGCCTTTTTCGGAATGTTTTCACTGTTCATCACAAAATTACGCCTCAAGAGTTCCGAAACCCAAAGTTTTGAAACTCTGAAACCTGAAACTACCACCCCCGTTGACTCCGAAACATGCCTTAACTTCTGAAGTCCAAACCCTTTTAAGATTCAAACTTTTTAGATTTCAAACATTTTTGGTCACTTTTCTGCTTTTGTCATCAAAAACTCCGAAACTCCAAATTCTGCACCTCTGAAACTCTTAAACCTAAAATTCCAAAATTTCAGACTTTCAGACTTTCAAACATTTTTCTCTCACTGAGATCCTTGAAACCTCGAAACCTAAAATTCCAAATTTTTGGACTTTCAGAGTTTCGGGTTTCAAAACTTTTCTTCCATTTTTTCCAACTTTGCGCTCTGATATCTCTGAAACACTCAAACCTGAAAATCTGAATTTCAGAATTTTGGAGTTTCGGGTTTCGAAACCTTTGAATTTCCGAGATCTCTGAAAATCTCCACCTTCAAAGTACTAAACCCGAATTTTTTGACTTCTTCCTCTCCCAAAATTTTTACAACTTGCTCGGGCAAGCTTTAACTTTATTCACCCAAATCTGAAATGCAATCCTTCATGACTAAAACAACCCGGTCGGATTCTCTGCATGCAAGTTCTTGTTTGTCCAACCTTTTCCAAGGGTCAAAATTGGATAACACGTATATTTTAATTCAGCACCTTGTAAACCTTTACTAAAAAAGGCAATAGGCCTTTCATTTCCTTCTCCATATTTTTGTAATAATACAGACGCAATAGTATTTTTAAATGCAAAAGAAAAAACATGAAAAAGCCTTTTTATAATTAGGGGCTGCTAATACTGGTGCATTATTTAAAGATTCTTTTATTCTAGTGAAATCTTGGAGAGCTCCTTCTTCCCATTGAATGATTTGGTCCCTTTTTAGAATGCTTGTAATAGGGATAGTCATTTCAAAAAAATTAGAAATGAATCTCCTGATAAATTTTATTTGACCAAAGAAGGACTGAAATCATTTATTAGTTTTAGGGACATGAACCTTACTAGTTTCTTCCACACTCTTAGGATAATTCATAACCCCTTATTTTGACATAATGTGCCCCCACAACATTTCCTTTTGAACTCGAAAATTACACTTTTTAAGATTCAATGAGATTTCATATTCTCTACTCCTTATTAGAATCTTCTCCACATGTTTTAAATGGTCACTTCTATTTCTAGAAAATATTGTCACATCACCCTGATAAACTAAAATAAAATCATTGACATAGCTTGAGAATGCAAAATTCATGGATATTTGTAAATCAGCCCCAACATTCATCAGACCAAATGGCATTCTTACATAGCCATAAGTACCCCAAGCAGTGGTAAAAGTAGTTTCAATTCTTTCTGATTGCTTCACAACTACTTAGTTGTACCCTTAGAATCCATCCAATGCAGAAAGCAAGTCATATCTAGTGACCAATTGTAGCATGTTATCCATATTAGCCAATGGATATTTGTATTTTATTGAGGCCTTGTTCAAATTTCTGAAATCCACACACAACCTTATGTCTCCATTTTCTTTCTTACTAGCACTAGATTTTCCACCAATGAAGAATATTTTCTAGGCCGTTTTATTTCTCCATCCCTTAAATTTTTTAACTCTTATTGCATCTTAAGGGAGAGTAGTGGATTGATAGGCCTCTATTTTTTCCTGATTTTTTTAGCATTAGGTTCCAAAGGTATTACATGTTGAAATAAATCTTCCCTATATGATTTCAATTCTAAATAATACCATGCTAAGTAGTTTTGATATTTTTTTAACAATTCAACATAGGACTGCCTTTCTTCCTTACTCAAATTACTTCCTATCCAAACTTTCCTAGGTTTTTCATTACTTCCCAAATTGAATTCTTCAACATCCCTTGAAGAAAAGATGTGTCTAAGAACCACCCTTTCAGCATTATCAAAATTTGACTCTAAAATAACCAACCCTCTAGAAATGGTATTGGTTTTTAATTGAATGATATCCTTTCCAAATAGGGTTTCTTTACCATCACAAACAAAAACCATTGGTTCCCAGTCTATGCACTGATTGGTAAATTCTCCTTCATTATGTTAAAATCTCTAAACCTGGGCATTATATTCAAATACTTGCCAATAGTTAGCATTATCAGGAACGGATGGTATCATCAATACTTCAATATCATAATCACAATAAGGAGATACCGTGAAATTTTCAAACCTAGATCCAAACAATGCTAACCTATCTGCTGTAGTATTTTGAGTTATTTCACGATACAAAATGTTAAAGGAGTTAAACATCTCAATAAAATCCCATATTGCATGCTTATATTGTTTCATCCTTTGATTTTTTGTGGCATACACTTTTCTAACTTGTTTGACCACTAACTCATGGTCTCCTTTAACAACTATATTTCTCTTATACCATATCTCCAAGAATTCCTCAAACCTAAAAGTAATTCCTCATACTCTGCAATATTGTTTGTGCATTCAAATTTCAGTTTAAAGGGAAAATTAAAAAATATCTTGGCCTGGAGATATAAGCACAACCCCAGCCCCATTTCCTATATTGGAGAAAGATCCATAAAACATCAAAGTGCAAGGGGAACCAACTTGTTCAAATCACTTACTTTCTTTAATACTATGCTCCTCAAAGTCTTCATATCCAACAAAGTTATCAAAATCAACATCAACAAACAAAACTTCATAGGATGCATTATTAGGGTAGTCAATCAAATGCAACGTTTTCTTCTCCCCATATAGCTCCACCAAACTACCCTCTACTAGTATAGTGGCGTAAGACATCCATTTACACACTTCCACAAAAACTGGAAGCCCGCTTTCTTGACAACAACTTATCCCATTTAGCAGGGTAGTCCAAAATGACTACATTCGTGGTCAAATACTTACAAGGATAAATTGTCAACTGCACTACTAAACCCTTCACATACCCTATCGCTGGTACTTCTCTTGAATCCATATCAATGCATTTTCCAAAGGTTGTTGTCACTTTGATATCTAGCCCATTCATAACTTTAAGGGGCATCACATTACATGAAGCTCCTGAGTCAAACATGCAATTGTGAACAAGTTTTTCTTTAATAATCAAAGTGGAGTAAAAGGGATCGACATCAATATGGGACTCAACAAGGGAAGTTCCTAGATATACTTGAGGGTATTCCCCCAAATTTTATAACTCTTGTGGCACTTCCAATTTTGTAATTCCGGGGGGAATATCAACACTATTAACATCCTTAGCTGGGGTCATTTCTTCCTCCTTGAATCCTAAGTAGTCAAATGCTCTACTTATATGCTCAGGGATTCTGAGTAACTCAACAACATTTACAATGAATTTAATCTGACTCAAAATTTGAGCCATATCATATGGGGTGTACTTGGGTAATGTTGTATTAGAAGGAAGGGTGATTGATTTCTCTTGTGGAATAAGGTTCTTCATGGTTTGAGCTTGGACAAGGGTATTGGATTTATTGGAATTATTACATCCTTTATTTGGAACATCTTTCTTGTGGGGATCCTTTGGGATATTAGTGAGGAGGGGAGTCTTTGGTTTCTCTTGTGTCCCACCCATTTTAACAGTTCCATTTCTTAAATTATATTCCTTCTCTTGGGCCACCACTACATTCATTAACAACTGTCTATCCTCCTTAGAAAGGATTCCACCATCATATTTCTTAATCACCAATGCCTTTAAGTACTCAAAATCATGATTAGGAAATTCAAAAGCATGAACCATATCTACTTCAATATCACTAGTAGAATAAAAGGAGATGCTATGTCTATGCAGTCCCAAAAAACATTCCACAATCCTGACACTTATAATTTGGTAGAAGAAGCTCCTTGTTGTGGACTGTCAAGGCACTCCATCATGCACACATCACTAAAATTAGCATCATCATCAACCTATTCACTCTCTTGATTAAGATCACATGGGTAATGTGGTAAGAAACATTTATCACGACACTCAATAACATAGTTCTCTTCTTCCATGGAAACTCTAGTAGTTAAAGGATCAGAGACCAATTTGTTCTCTCTTGGTTGTTTTTGTTTATTTCCTGATCACATAGGCCCTTTTCCTCTCTCATCTGATCTATGATCACCTCTGGGGATGGTCTTGGCCCTGAGAACTCTATCCTACTCCCTTTTATGCTCTAACAAGTTTGTAGGATATTTCCTTCACTACTCCTACTAAAGTGTTAACTACATCTTCTAAATCAACTCCCTTACTAGCCTGAGGAGTTTCATGATTTACTAACTTGACACCATTCCTATTAGGAGGTTTCCCTGTTGCCTTAATATTATTCTCAATTTTCATTGTCATAGAGAAAGCTTGACTGAAAGTCCCAGGGTTTTTGTCCCTCAAATAATATGCAAATTTCTTATAAAAGGAATTCAAATATTTTATCAGAAAGGATTCATCACTTGGCCTTAAAATTATAGGCAGTCTAGTCAAGCTTTTGTTGAATCTGGTATTAAAATCCTGGACAGGTTCATTGGGATTCTTCTTTATGTTTTCAAAATTAGATAAGAGGAAACTAGGATTATTCTTGTCCCCATATTGTAATCTACATGCATTTTTCATTTCAGTCCATGAATCAATTCAATTTTCTGGTAAATATTTATACCAATCATGGGAATCCTCTTTTAAGGTATGAATAAACATTTTGACATACACATCTTCATGTTCAATCTCAAAATCCTCCATAATATTAACAAAAATTCTAAGATGTTGGTCACCAATAATAGCATTATTTCCTTGAAATTTAAGAAACCTATTTATCACCTCTTGTGGAACTAGGTTAGGATAACCCACCATACCCATGAAATCTATGGGTCCAAAAAAATTTACAACAAAAGGAGCTCTAAGTGGAGGATGAGCCATATTATATTGAGGGGATGTTCCAATAGGTGGGCTAAAATGGTGGGGAACTGGAGGTCTTTGAGGCAATGGTGTATGATCTTTAAAGTATTTGTCCTTTAATGATTCAGTCTTATAAAAAACCATATTTCGTCTAAGCAACAAAGGAGGGAGATGATGAATACCATCATTGGTTGAAAATGAAGGACCCTCTCTAGTTGGAGTGTATAAATTTGTGTAAGGATTGTCTGATTTAGAACTATCTGAAGAACTAGAATAGTCTTCTATCAAAGGTTGGTCACCCTCAACAATAGGCACTACTTTCTCTTCTGACCTTTGATTACCCAAGGCTCTCTGGACTTATATCTTCATTGGATTTGTCCTTCCTAGCTCCGAAAACCATTTTCTAGCAGGAATTTTCTTAAAGAAAGACCTTTTTCAATCCAACTTTACACAACTTAATGACAGATTGTAATATTTTGAAACACGAGGCACTAGTATTTACTAGAATTTCTGGACAATGTGGAGTCGCAAATAAGGTCTTATAACTTAGATGTGAAAATAACTGTAAATAACTTTCCAAATCGAACTTAATGATCAATCCCAGTAAATCTTGGAAAATATTAGTATCCTTTATCAATATTTACCCCTAGCCAAGTCAAATATAATGAAAATCCTGCTTAGACTAGGAAAATATCGAGCAAATAGTTTTTGATTAAGCCCATTTTTGTCAAAGCTTGATAAAGGATGATGTCTAGATCATGTATTTGCATCTAAACATACTCAATACATTACAAGAGATTGATGCATTTTTGAATTTGAAGAAATAGTTCCCTGGAAATGACACCACGAGGGTGTTAGTACCCAAATTTATCCCTCTTTGTAAGCTATGCATCATCAACAAGCTCAACATGATGCTTAGAGGAAGACATATAAGGATTTAAGTCATTTTGTAGCCAAGGATGGATCTGGCAGCCTTTTTTTCACTCTGACTCAAGGGGATACTGGATAATACCTCACTAAGGGTATGACCTACCCTGCTACTTCAGGTTCTGCCTACAACCAAGGTGAGAAGACCCATTTTGTAACTTTTATTTATGAAATAAATGAATAGAACTGTAATATTTGGAATCTCTTACTCAAGGATATGAAAAGGCAACCTCAAGAAGATATGGTCAATGCAAACATCATCTAACTCTCACGAGTTGTCTCACTAGAAAATGTAAATATCTTCTAAAAAAGGCTTAAATTACTAAGGACAGTTGAAAATTCTGAATTGCTTTTGCATAATTTGGACATAAGGTGAACAAATTTGACAAATATCCATAAAATTTATACATTAAGAGTGAAAGTAGGGGTAATTCAGGTGGATCTGATGGTTATTGGTTGTAATTTTGATGTATATTTGGGAAGTTAAACAAGGTAAAATTGATTATACAAAGAACTCAAATCAATCTTAAAAATACTGCATATAGTTGTTCCTGGTGTATAATATGGATCACACAATCCAAATTATTCCTGTAACCAGAATGTTTGTATTCATGGAAACCCAAAAATACAAGATTTCACACAAACTTAGAGAATTCAAACACAAAATCTCATAGTAAATTCTCAACAAAATACTAAGAATCTCTAATCAAATACGATTTAGATACACCTAGGAACTGACAAAAAATCCTAGATCAAATAGATACAAATTGACTTTAATAAACCGTTTACCACATTATGAAGGAAATCTCCATGAATCATGTAAGTGTAGTTACCACAATGTCATTACTTTTAGACCAAGGATCTGTGTAATTTAGAGAGATTAATTAACATCAAATTGCAATATAAATGCAGACAATTGATTCCAATTAATTCATATTGAAATAAAGTAACAGTGCTCGTAAGAATACACACAGATTAATTCAATAAATTCCAATTCTTAAATAAGGGGAAACAAGACTATGACCCTCTATATTTTCTAATGATTGTGCAATGCAATCATCTTGGCGAGAAAATTTAGGAACATGTGAATAAATATTGGGTATCTCATGTTGAGTTGTGAAGCTTAATTACTTCATTTTAGCATGTAATTGGAACTCGCTGGAAAATATAGTAACCGACATTGGTTAAGGGTAGACCGACATCGATTAGGATAGACCGACATCAGTCAAGAAAGTAAGGAACCGACATCGGTTATGCAGAACTGACATCAGTTACCTGTGCGACAAAATTTTAATTAACTCTCGAGAATTACATCTATTTTTAGTATTAAAATAAATTTATTGATTATATTTGCATGGCTAAGTGCCCTAAGTCTATAAATGACTTTATAAGCACAAAATATAGGGTTTAGAAGATGACAATAAATAAAAATTAGAAATAACTTGAAAAAGGCTGGTGAGAGAGCATTCTTGGTGGTAGAGCAAAAGCTTGGAGGAAGATAGTACTGAACATCTAAGAGGTGTGGAAGATTGTAAATCTTCATTGTATATGTTGTCAAAGCTTTGGATAATAGATTGACTTGTTTCTTGGTGGATGTAGCCCACATTAGGTGAACCACGTTAAATCTTGTGTTGATTTATGTATCTTGTTTTGTATATTTATTCTGGTAGAATATCCGCTTTTATTTACATGTATGCTTAGGTCTGATATATATTATATGTACAATTGGTGTGCTAACCCTAACAACTGGTATCAAAGCTTTGTTTGAGGGTTTTGTGTGTTCAAATATTTACTCACAGAGGGTTTTTTGATTGAGTGGGAGCTACAACAATGGTAGATGATTATAAATACAAGGTAGATAAATTTTATGACCAAAATTATCAATTATGGAAGATGCAAATTGAGGATTATCTTTCTCAAAGAGATTTGTACTTACCATTGGATGAGAAGTCTAGACCTACAAAGATGACTATTGAAGAATGAAAGATTATAGACAGAAAAGCTTTGGGATCTATAAGATTAAGCCTGACAACATCTATGGCTTTTAATATTATAGAAGCGACTTCTATGGTAGACATAATGAAATCTTTTGCTAATTTATATGAAAACCTAGTGCTACAAATAAAGTTTATTTGATGAAGAAACTATTTAGTTCTAAGATGCATGAAGGTGAATCTTCCTCTAGTCATTTGAATGATTTTTGATCTATTATAAATCAGTTAAAATCGGTTGCAATACCATTTGATGATGAAATAAAAACACTTTTATTCTTATGTTCTTTGCCTGATAGTTGGGACAACTTAATAAAATTTGTTAGTAATACAACATCTACTAATAATATTTTGAAGTTTGATGATGTGGTTAGTATAATCTTGAATGAAGAAATTCACAGGAAGAGTACAAAGGAAACATTATCTAGAAATGCTTTGAATGTAGAAAGAAGGGGCAAGCAAAAGGAGAGATCCAAGAGTAAGAATAATGGGAAATCAAAGTCAAGGGATAGCAGATCTAAATCAAGAAGTAAGGTAATTACTTGTTAGAAATGTGGAAAGAAAGGACATGAAAAGAAAGATTGTTGGTCAAAGGACAAAGAAAACCAACAAACAGAAAAAGTAAAGAAGCAAATCTTGCTGCATCATAGGTAATGCAAGATGTTCTTATTCTTTCTTTAGATTGTAGAATTGAATCATGGGTTTTAGATTCAGGAGCTTCTTTCCATGCAACCCCTAATAAGGGTTATTTCAGAAATTATGTCCAGGGAAATTTTGGGTATGTTTATTTGGGTGATGATGAACTTGCAGTATTACTGGTAAAGGGGAAGTTCATTTAAAATTGCATAATAGAAATATATGGGTATTGAAAGATGTGAGGCACATGCCAAGCCTCATGAGGAATTTTATTTTTGCAGGAAAACTAGGTGAATTTGGTTGCATGGTTACTTTTACAAGAGACTCTTGGAAAGTCACCAAGGGTGTTTTTGTTGTGGCAAGAGGTAAGAAAATAGGAACATTATATTTATCTACTTGTAGTACTAATTCCTTTTCTGCATTATCTACTTCAGATTTAGATGCATGCATGTGGCATAACCAGTTGGGTCATATGAGTAAAAAATGAATGCAGATCTTAAAGGCTAAGGGTAAGTTATCATATTTGAAAGATTTAGATCTTGATTTATGTGAGCATTGTATCTTTGGAAAGCAAAAGAGAGTGAGATTTCTCAAAGTTGGGGCAATTAAGAAGGAAGAAAAATTAGATCTTGTACACTCAGATGTGTGTGGACCAGCTCAAGTAGCTTCTCATAGAGGATCCCAGTATTATGTTACTTTCATCGATGATGCTACAAGAAAGGTATGAGTTTATTGCATTAACTGTAAATCTGATGTTTTTGAGACTTTTAAAAGACGGAAATCCCTTGTTGAGAATGAATCAAATTCTAAGTTAAAGTGCCTTAGATTTGACAATGGTGGTGAATACTATAGCAAGGCTTTTAATGATTATTGTTCAGTGAATGGGATACATAGAGAAAGAATGGTTCCAAGAACACCACAAGAGAATAGTGTTGCAGAAAGAATGAATAGGATAATCATAGAACGTGCTAGAAGTATGAGGATACATTCTAGATTTCCCTTGTAGTTTTGGGCAGAAGCAGTTGATACAACAATTTATTTGATTAACAGTGGCCCTTCAAGTTCACTAGATGGAGGAATACCAAGGAGGCTTGGGACCGGAAAAGAGGTAGATCTTTCTTTTCTTAAAGTTTTTGGTTCAAAATCTTTTGTGCATGTTGATAGGGAAAATAAAAAAAAGTTGGATGTAAAATCCAAGAGGTGCACTTTCATTCATTATGGATCTGGTGATTTCGGTTTCCGTTTTTGGGATTTAGAGAATTTTAAAATTGTTAGGAGTCGTGATGTTGAATGGAAAGAAAAGAGAATGTACATGGATCAAATTTTGGTACCCAAGGATGAGAAAATTGAGAAGTTTATTGATGAAAATGAACTCTCGGGTTTTAAACAAACACCTACAGAAATACACACTAACCGTGGTTGTTAATCCCTGACCGACATCGGTCAGATGAACCACCGATGGTTACAGAGGATCAAAAATGACATCGGTTAGCAGAACTGATGTCAGTTAGAGGTGACCAATGTTGTTTACTATCATAAGTTGATACTAATGTTTAGGAGGCCTAGATAGAGCCTCCAGTACCCTAAACTCCTGTGAGAATGTCACAAACGGTAGGTAAACTTCTAGAAATATTTACACCTATATTTTACTTATTGTTGACTGATAGTGGTGAACTTGAGAGCTTTGAAGAAGCAATGCAACATAAGACTCGCATTCAGTGGGAGCATGACATGGATAAGGAGATGGACTCCTTGGAACAGAACCAGACTTGGGATTTGGTTAAGTTGCCAGTAGGTAAGAGGACATTGCAGAACACGTGGGTTTATAGAATTAAAGAAGAAGAGGGGTGGACAAAAATGATACAAGGCAAGGCTTGTAGTAAAGAGATTTACACAGAAAGTAGGTATTGATGCTGGTGAAATATTTTCTCCTGTTGTCAAGATGACTTCTATTCAGACTGCATTGAGTTTAGTTGCAGTAGAATATTTACATTTACAGCAACTAGATGTGCAGACAACTTTCCTTCATGGTGATTTGGATGAAGAGATTTATATGCAGCAGTCCGCTTAGGTACAAAGTCAAGGGTAAGGAGAAACTAGTGTTTAGGTCGAAAAAGAGCATATATGGTCTCAAACAAGCTCCAAGAAAATGGTACATGAGGTTTGATAGTTTTTTTGCATGAGCATGGGTTACTTGAGATGTGAATCTGACCATTGTGTTTATTTCAAAAAGCTTGAAAATGGGAGATATATTATTTTGTTAATGTATGTGGATGATAAGCTTATTGCAGGATCTAGTATCCAGGACATTAGTGAGCTTTAGAGAAAGCTAGCTCACACATTTGCTATGAAGGATTTAGGAGTTGCAAAAAGAATCCTTGGCATGCAAATACATAGAGACATGAAAAATAAGAAATTGTATTTGTCTCAGGAGGATTATATCTACAATGTGTTAGAAAGGTTCAACATACAAAATGCAAAACCTGTTAGCACACCTATAGCTAGACACTTAAAAATGAGAAAAGATCATTGTACTTCATCACATGAGGAGGTCAAATACATGACACGAGTGTCATATGCTTCAGCAATTGGAAGTCTCATGTACGCTATGTTTTGTACTGGACTAGACATTGCACAGGTAGTTAGAGTTGTGAGTAGATATATTGCTAATCCAGGTAAAGAGCATTGGAAAGTAGTCCAATGGATACTCAGGTATTTAAAAGGGGCATATAACATGTAGTTATGCTATGGAGGTTCAGATATTTCATTATGTGGCTATGTTGACTCGGATATGGCTGGAGATCTAGATGGTAGGATGAGTACTACTGGATATATTTTCACAGTAGGTGGAACAACAGTTAGCTAGAATTTGAGATTGCAAAAGGTTGTGGCTTTGTCTACTACAAAAGATAGGGTATGTTGTAGCTACAGAGGCTAGCAAGGAGATAATATGGATGAGTAGGTTCATGAAAGAGTTGGGAAAGACGAAAAGTGATTGTAAATTATTTAGTGACAATCAGAGCACAATTCATTTGGTAAAGAACTCAACATTTCATTCGAGAACGAAAAACATTCAGTTGAGGTATCACTTCATATGGCAGGTATTGGAGGATGGACAGTTGAATTTGGAAAAGATTCATATGAGAAAGAACCCTGCGGATATGCTAATGAAGCCATTAGCAAAGGAGAAGTTGGAGCTACACTCCACTTCTGTTAGTCTTCGAGTTTGTGACTTGAAGACGAAGAAACAAAGCCAAGGAAGGATCCAATAATGACGCTGTACAAATATCATGTAGTAATCAAAATCCAAGTGAGATATTGTTGAGTTGTGAAGCTTAATTACTTCATCTTAGCATGTAATTGGAACTTGTTGGAAAATACAGTAGCCGACATCGGTTAAGGCAAGATCGGCATTGATCAGGACAAATCGTCATTTGTCAAGCAAGAAAGGAACCGACAGTGGTTAGCAGAACTGACGTCGGTTACCTGTGTGATGAAGTTTTAATTAACTCTTGGGAATTATATCTATTTTTAGTATTAAACTAGATTTATTTATTATAATTGCATGGATAAGTTCCCTAAGCCTATAAACGACTTTATAAGCACAAAAGCTAGGGTTTAGAAGATGATGATAAACAAGAATTAGAAAGAACTTAAAAAAGGTTGGTGAGAGAGAATTCTTAGTGGTAGAGAAAAAGATTGAAGGAAGAAAGTACTGAACATCTGAGAGGCATGGAAGATTGTAAATCTTCATTGTATATCTTATCAAAGCTTTGGATAATAGATTGACTTGTTTCTTGGTAGACGTAGTCCACACTAGGTGAACCACGTTAAATTCAGTGTTGATTTATGTATCTTATTTTGTATATTTCTTCTGGTAGAATATCCACTTTTATTTACATGTATGCTTAGGTTTGATATATATTCTATGTACAACCGGCGTGCTAACCCCAACATCTCAAGTTGGTTATGTTTCAACAAGTACAAATAGGTTCTCTCCTTTATTCTCTAAAGCTTATAAAATTTAACCTCCTTTATGTGAGAGTATTCTCATCACATTTATACAATTTCAATCATTCACTCATTTCTTAGTTTCCCCCTCAAAAACATGAATCTTCAAAGGAATATTGTACTCTATGTTTCTAGGTGAAAATAGTGCAAGTGATTCTGATTGTTTTATTCTCCTAGAACAACTGGGATGCCATGTTGTCTTATTTACTCTTACACCCGGAAAAACAAGTAAGCACATTTTATGGCAGCTCCTCGAACATTTAAAATACCTATGATGTGACCATTTAACAATCTCTAATTTCTAACATCAGTTTTTGAATGTACATAATGATCACCAGGTCTCCTGATTTGACTAGTTCTCCATGTGGAACCTTTTGTCATGTTTAAACATATCCTCTTTACTTCCTTTGTGTGAGCTGAGCAAGAAATCTATATTCATTAAAGGGCAATAATTTCATCCATTTTAGCTTGTCTACACCATTTTCATTATAAATTCATCTTCATTTCTTCCTTGGTGTACATCCCCTTTCAATTTTTAGACTTGAAAAGCTACTGTGAAGATTTTTTTGGTGTAATAGCAAGATTAGTTGTGGCAACTAGTTTGAAAGAAATATCCTCAAAAGATTTAAATCAAATCTTTGATTTAATTGGCCTAGATGAAGCATTTGTTAGGGATTTGTTTGAAATTGTAGACTTAGGGGATATCAAAGGGTCCTTGATATATCAAGAGGTTTTGATTTCCCTTCTCTTGAGATTGATTAAGATCAATCTTATTTTTTCAGATTTCCAGTCTATGCATTATCATATCTTCTGGTGGGAGCATAAAAAATGCAAGAAGAATTGAAGAAATTTTTGATTGAGAGAGGCCTACTATGATAGGGATAACTGGATATCTGTTTACCTTTCTATGTAATGAAGAATTTGTGCTGAAAGAAGTTCCCTGGGAGTCTTACATACTTTATGAAAAGAATTCGATTGATACTTTGTTTGCCATTTATTACAAAGTGGAAGAATTGGAGTGAAGGATGAATTATCTTGAGAAAGGTCCAACAAAACCTGCACCACCTCAACAATCTATAGTACCAATGCCATTAAAAAGAGAGAATAAGGGGAAAACAAGCTCTCAGCCCCCAATAGTCATTTTGGATGAGGAAAAAATTGAGCCTTCATCTTCTCAGTGTTCCAAGGAATCTCTTTCTACTACTAAGGAGGTACAAGCAAGTTTTCTCTCCAACCTTCCATTCACTCAGTGCAATGTGCTCCTTTGATAGAGAAAAAATTATCTGGGTCTTTTATTGTTCCTCTCCCAAGATATCATCCACCTTTCACAAGGAGATGCAAGGATGAGTCTAGTTTGAAGTCCCTTGTTCCACTAGGTCCCCGGGCTGTAATACTTGTTCTTCTAGCCACTCCAAATGCTTATTCTCATCCTATTCCTAATCAGTTTACTTCTTAAAAAGAAAAAGGGAAGATTATATTTCCTATAGGTGCTTTAGATATTTTGTACTAGGTATCTTCTTATTAGAAGAAGATAGAGTTGAGGAATATCGTGCATGGTCCCAGAATGACTATTGAATCATTGACGAAGATGAGTATGTAGCAAAATTTGGCTAGGCTAGTTGTATTTTCTCAACCAACTCAAGGCTCAAAGGAGTTTATACTGAGGAAGAATAAGTTGTTAAATAGAATTTCGCCATTTACAAAAGATCTCAAAGTAGAAGTAGAGGATGGCTGAATGTGTTTATTTTCTTAGTCTCTTTTTGATTTGGTATTTGAAAATGTATGTATCTTTCATGGGCAAGCCCCTTTATAGAATCCCCATTTTTATTTTTCCAAAATATAGAAAATTTAAACTGTTACATTAATACACATGCTTAATAATAGATTTAAAATTCTATCAAAGCCATACAAAAGTCTACAATACCACATAAAATTACATTCATGTTTGAAAAAAACAATTTCAAAGTGATATTTAGTTTTAAAGAAACAAGAGTAATAATTGAAATAACATGGACAAATTTTCTTAAAGAAAAACAAGCCTAAGCTTACTCATCAATGTTCATATCTAAATCTTCCTCTCCAGCATCTTTCTCTTCCTTTGGCTGCCTCTCCATGTAGGCATCATACCTTTGGAATAGTGGCATTATCTCCTCTTCATCAGGTTAGGTGTGATACTTATATATCAAATGATTCTTTTTCAACATATCACTGCACTTAGACATGCTTGGTCCATATTCCCTTAACCCTTTATTCAACTCTGTAATCTTATACTCCACCAAAGTGATCCTTTTGACAAAATAATAGGAACGAGATTCTTATTTAACATGTTTTTCAAAGGATTGAACCAAGAAATCAACCCCTAAATTCCCATAAACAATTTTTTGTTGATCATATATTATATTTCCAAGTTTACAATCTAAATCATCAATGGTCTTGTTTGCCCATTCCTTCTCAGTTGCTAGCTTTTCTCTTATTTGATTCAACGTTTCTTCCCTGATCTTTGTCAAGTCTTCTACTATGTATTAAGTCCCCTTTTCACATGGTGGAACCATTCCCTCTTTTTCCAGGAAGTCTTCATCAAGCTTGTTGATTCTTTCTAATTTAGGGGAAATCCCTTCCTAATAGAACAACTCATTATCACACTCTCCAACAACTTCATTAATATAATTAAGTAATCTAGAAAGTTCTGAATACCTTTCAGATACTTTTTCAATAAATTTCTTACCCTCTTGAGGTAAATTTTCTATCCACTTATTTACTGCCTAAACTTTATTAGTAGCTTTTTCAATATTTTTTAGGGTTTCAGGGGTGATGACAATGACAACTTCTTCTATGTTTCCTACCAATGTATGTAAGCATGAGGTTAATGGTTCTTTTAATATATTTTTTGGATATGTTATCGTCATCAACCCTTTGTAACAAACCTACAACTGCCTCTGTCACTCCCTGTTTTAATAATTCCCTACAAGGTTTTCCCAAATGGATATGTAGAATATGATGATCACCCTCTGTGATATCATACTATTTTCCCCTGATGAGGTGTTGTAACCTCCAAAGTTTTGAATCCATGTTGGTCTACCCTTATCTTGGTAAGAATTCTTTCTTTCTTACAAGAATCTTTGGGCTTTGGAATTGATATACTAGTGATACTTAGAGATTATTTTGGAGTATTTTCCTTTGCCCCTTGTTGAATAACTCATCCCAACAATCCAGCCATATGGAGATTTCCTTTCTTCTCCTTCTGTGGATTTTTAGAATATAACAACAGTTCTTTTGATGTTTCTGTAACTTTTATTATTTTCTTTTCATGATCCAATGTGACAACATATGATTTATCCTCACTCTGTTCTTGGTCCTGTGACTAAGTGCCATATTCTGGATTTTCGCTACCTATTGCTCCCTCGTCTTGATTATTTTTTCCACGAGAACCACATTTTTAATTGAAACTTCCTTTGAATCCCCAGGATAATTATCCAATACACATGTATCTACGTTCATTGTTGAGGTGTCTAAAGTTTCTTTTGGAACATCTTCATCCATACTTGGGGTTCTGACTAGCTCACTGTTCTTCGTAGTATCTTTACCCCTTACTAGTGGTTGTTTAATAGATGATCCCTCTTAAGGTTGTTCTTCAAATTTTTTATTCCCTGTTGGCTAAGTTTCTAATTGTAATTCCTAATATTTATCTTTCTCAAGATGAATCTCAACATGTCTACTCATTTCATTTGATACCTCAGTCACAACTTCTTCTAGAATATTTTTTTCTTAAAGGAGTTCATTTCCTGTTACTTTACTTTGGAAATTTTGAGGTTTTCCCTTCATGCTTGCATCTGATGCTTGGTGGGGATCTTGAAAATGCACCTCATGTTCAAATTTTTTTATATCTTCATCTGTATTAATCTCAAAATTTACATCAACTATTTCTAAATTAGGCACATCTTTAAACAATTCAACTATATAATCATTTGTTTTTTTATGGCTTTTTAGATTCCTTTCTTTCTGGTTTATTTTGTACATGTTCCTTATTAACTTCAACTGAATGACTAGGCATCTACGTACTTCCAATTGTCTCTAGAACATTTTCAATTGGGGAGGAGAATGCCACCATACTAGGAAACTTCACACCAGTAGTAAATTGCACATTTTCAGGAGTTTGAGATGACAATGTTGATGAGCCAATGAAGCAACAACCTTCTTTTTATCTTCAATCAAGAGAAGGGTATCAATTACTTCAAGTTATGTATGATTATATTTTCTTGATACATGATCACCAACATCCCTTTTTCAAAGGTTGTTCTGACACCACCTTAAGCTTCTTCTTGGATCTCTCAAAGTGCTTGACATCTTGTGCTTCTCTTTCCTCAACACTATATGATTTGGCTTGAATGTCTACACATGTTAGAGATCCTTTCATCTTCTTTCCAGAGTCCAATGATCCTGGTAAAAATTTTGAGTGATTTTTTTCTATGATAATGCCCTTCCCCTTTGCTTGAAGCAATACTAATTCAGTTATAGGAGCATCCTACATGTATTTTAGAAGTATTCCTTCAAATTTTTAGACTAGAACAGACCTCAAGGTCCCAGTATTGCTAGTTGCTAATGTCCATTCATCAATGGTTTTTGTGGTGGGCTTGTTGCTGGGTAACTGAGGGGCTTGCCCTTTTAGAGGATATATTTTACTTGCTCCCTCCTTTAGTGAGGGGAGATCTTCTTCCAAAATCTTTAATTTCTGAAACTCATTTAATACCTTGGTGTTCTGCAGAGATAAATCCAAACCTTTGACAACTAACCAATTCAATGTTCTTCTCAACACATTGGAGATCCTTATATAAGGAAAATCTAGTTCCTTTTCTTTCCAATCAATGGACTTAATTACTTTTGATTCTAATTTATTCTCATGGTAGTATCGTCCCACTATATCCTTGTCATCTATAATTCCTTGTGGGACTACAAACATATTGAAATCAATAATATGTCTTAATGAAATTCTAGAAAAGTCCCTTAATCTGATTCCTTCCTCATCTAGATAGTTCATTCCATAATATTCAAAGTGAGACTCATGTTAACCATTACTAATAACCCATTGAATATCATAGTTGGGTCTTAGTGTGAATCTCTTCCTCCATCTGCCTAGCTTTTATTATGCTTTGACATGAATACCTACTAATTTAGATGGGGAATTTTATGTTTTTCTTGTTCCTTTCGGAAATCTATTTATGCAAAAAATTCAATTGTCTTGATAATTTTATTAAGGCCCATTTGTCACTTACATATCTGGATAATTTCCAAGGTTTTCCTTAGAATCCAATTACCCTCAAGTATGTGAAGAACCGACATCTAATGAAAAAACAACCATATTCCTGAATTATTTCCCTAGCAATAACAAATAACGTATAGTGCTCCCATCATGTCTTGAAAAGGTGGGTCACAGGGGCAATAAAAGCATCATTCACCAACCTTACATTCCCCTTCCAATTTTTCAACCTTAATTGTGGCTAGACATCACACACCCTATCACCATCAAACCTAGATTGCAGTGGGAGTGTTGGAAATGATTTAAAACAAGAAATGTTGTATATAAAATATGTCATCATATAGAAATCAATATCAGCTGAACTACCCTTAGTAGTCATTACCATCATTGTTAAAAAATTAGCATGAATAGATGCTGTAATAAAGTTTTCGCAACAAACCTTTCCTTGTTCCTCTAAGATGACCATTATGAAAGGGCACATCTATTCATGAAAATCATTAACTCCATCAAGCCCTACCATCTTTCTTAATAGCAAAATTAAGTCCTCAACTTCTTCAACAAACATTGCCTGGTCAACCTCTTAGGGATTATTTTTACAAATAGTTTTTTTTCTTTCAACCATCAGGCATTTAATATTGTAGCAGACTCATCTAGTCTTGCTTCATAATTGATTTTTGCGGATTAAACCATAGTAATTATCTGTTGATCTAGATTTGGAAACCATAGAATTGATTTAAAGGTTTCAGGTATTAAATTTATCACTCTTTCTCGACTTCCATCTAATTCCTCTCTTTTTTTGGGGTTGTAATTCTCTACACATAACCATATGAGCTCAGGAGCATGTATGGAAGGTGGGAAAGCATCTATTAGGGCAATGTCACTAGCATCAATGAATGCCATCCATTTACTTTTTTTGGGTCACTCAATCTTCTTCAGAAATCCTCTAAGTCATCGTTTAACAACTTTGTGTCTATGACCTTATCTAGATCACTAGTAATACTAGAATTCATGTGAAAACATGATGCTAGATAATTCATCTTATATAATTTTTCCTTCCTTAAAATTCACCTGAATATTAAAAATTGAATGGGGTAAAACAAGAACATACTCATTTTTCTAAGAACCTTGTGAGTTTCTGTTTTGCTCATGTTCTCCTGAATTATTTTTCTCAAATTCTTTGCTTCTTAGTCATTTATTTTTCCCATTTTCACAACTATGACATTCAAGTATTCTCATGCAATGATAAAATTTGAAATACTTGGAAGATTTTAATGATTCTACCTTGATTCATTCAAATAATGCATTGATGGCAGAAATCATAAATGTTTTATACTCCAACCATTGATATTGCTTTCTTTATTTGAATATGGGTCATCCACATGAATCACCCTAGTCTCTTGCAGGGTTAGGGAGTCTATTTGGACATTAAAATTTCTTTTAGAATTGGTGCAAACATATAATCTTGACCTGCAACCCCATTTTTCGACTTTTAATAAGGATTTAACACGTGTTTTACTTGAATAATGGCAAAGCCACGAAACTTACTTACATTTTAGCCAAGTTTTTTCATAAGTGCAGAACTACATTTTTGACCTGAGCCTCTATCTTTTACTTCTATTTATATGTCAACACATGTTTGTATTTTAGAGATAATGGAAATGTGGGGCTATTTTGGACATTTTTTATTCACCCCGCTGGAGGAAAGATTGACAATATGAATTGATGCCCCTCTCTTCTGACCTTTGCTAAATATACACCATGTGTCTTTGGTGGGTCTCAAAAATATCAAGGAATGCATCTTTGGCCCAAAACCTCGCTCAAGTCATGTTTTGTCATGTAAACCGTTTCAGGCCTCAGGGCCAAACTTACACTTTACAGTTACTATGTAAATGGTGTAGCTTTTAAAATTGAGTATGTTGTGGCACAACCAATGGAAGTATGCCACATATTGTTGGATGATGGAGTAACATGTGAAATTTTCTTTAGAATTCCAAAGGATGACATACAAGGAATATTTTCAAGATTAAATCCGAGCCATGATCGGTTTTTCACAAGGAGTTTTTAGAGGCAACATGACTATTACATTCCTCGACCGAAAAAGAGGATTCATGCTATAAACATAATGTTTTCATTCACATTCAACATGATTATATCTTCAAGCATACGTTTTTTACATGGGCAAACCCGTCAAAGTAATTTTTTTGAAGGCATTGTTGATAATTTCTGCACTTGTGGAAAAATGGGCAACTCAAAACTTCGTCGTTACAATGAAGGTCATGGGTGAAGTAAACCTAAGCTAAGGAAGTTCTGATGTTGCTAATACTGCTGAATTAATTAATGATTAAGTGAAACCTGTAGTTATGTGTGCTGTTACAAAATGTAGTAGATCACATAGTCTGCAATTTCATGATACCTTTAGCAAAAGAACACAAAGGCCCAAAGGATAGATGTGTTGTCTTGATGAAGACACCTAATTCCAGAGTAGGTGAAGTGTTTGGTTTTGGGACAACAAATATAAGTGCATATTATAGAAAATCAAAGTTCATTACTGAATGTTACAATTTTTCATTGATGTTCTTTCCTTCATGATTAAGACTTTCAATTATGTTACTGAGTTGTTTGGTTCATTGTACAATCCATACATATAAGCTAGAATGGAGAAGGAAATACACAACTCATTTTCATAATTCAATGTTTTATTCACAAGGAGATTCAAATATTTCCCACACAAACCATGGGATGTAACTGAAAATTAAAGTATAGCTACTGAAAAGAAAGGTACACATGCATGAAAGAGAAAGCAAAGGAGTATGAGTGAACCCATCATTGCCTTGCGGTTTCTGTTTTTTGATTGAAGCATCTTCATCTACATCTTTTGTTTTTCCCTCATCTTCATTGTAGTAGCCATTGTACCTGAAAATGAAGAAAAGGATTAACTGTCAGTTACGATCTCAAGGATCAATACATATTCCTACACTATCCTACTTCGTGCATATGAATCTTCTCCTAACAGGAGATGTATTCTACTTGAAGAACAAACTGCATGCACACTTTATTCACTTAGAAAGAAGAAAGAGAAAAGAAAAGAAAACTTGGACACAAGAGAGGCTAAAAACCTAAATATTTTCTAATTGTTTTCCTAAGTGTGCAGGTACAGGTTGCAGTTAAGGGAAAATTGACAAGTCATAAGTACATGCTAGAAAGAAGGAAGAATGCAATTCAAATTTCAGTAACTATTCTACAAATGGAAGAAGTGACAGTACAAAAGAGAGTCTGGAAGATAGAAACACTTGTTTTGGTTGCAGCGGAAGAGGAAGAATCAAATTCCAAGAAGTTGAAGCTAGATAGAAAAGGGGAAAATAGCTGAAACAGGATGAGAGAGAAGATTCTGGTAAAATTTTGACAGGGCTTCACCATAAAAAATAGACATTTACAACTTTTCATCATATTGTTTAAATTACTACATGCCTTAAAAAAGAAATATGCAAATCAAATAAGTGATGCAGGAAGTGGAAAAGTATTACATGATCAAGATAAACAACTAACATTGAAAGGAAGATTAAAACTGCTGCATCTAGCAAGAAAAGAAAGGGCATGAAAACTAAGATCCCTACTTCTCAGAGGGTTCTTAGAAGCCACAAAGACCTAGAGCTTGCTGAGAACCTCCTGCACATCAGCCAACCGATGGAGGAGCCTAAGGAGGAGGATTTGATGGCCAGAGTGGACAAGATGGAAAAGGAAATACAAGAGCTCAAAAGGGTTATAAAAAATATGGAAAAAGCTAAAGGAAAAGGATTATTGCAAAATGATGATGAGGAGGGGGTTATTGCTGAATTATTTAAGAAGTTATAGTCTTTGGATGGTAGAATGGGAAATGTAAAAATTCGTAATGACTGCATCCTATATGCTCTTAAAAGTATTTATAATTTCATTGAACAACATGTTCATAGTGTATGCAGCCTAAGCGGGGTTAATGAAGACATTTGGGGACCCAAAGAGAAAAGGGATATGGCAATTGCTTAGGTGGATCTGAAAGACTCTTCTCAAGCCACAACCATTACTTTCTTTGTCTCGCTGCAAGCGATCAAAACCAAGATTGACAAGGCTATCAAGTAACGGGGGGTGCTGTGCTGATGTTTACTAGCTGCGAAGTTGCTGATGACTGGTGGATCTGGAGTTGTTTTTTGGCGGAGATATTCTATGATAGATATCTACTATTTACTTTTTGATCTCTTCTGCTATTTTTTGGATCATTGTACGTCTGGATCCTTTCTTCTAATTTGTTGTTTTATCTGGCTGATGAGCCCTCTGAGGTTAGTTGTTTTGCCCTTCTCTGGGCTGTTTCTCTCACTTTTGATATCTGGCTTTTGAGCCCTTTTGTATACAGGGTATAGTCCCTTCAAAACTATTTTCCCTTAATAAAAAAAAGATAAACAACTAACATGTTTTCAGTTTCCAATTGCTATATCAGTTCAGTAAGAAAAGTGTTACTTTCTGTATTCTGGATCAGAAAATACAACTACTATTTCTGGAAATGCATTAAAGAAAAGATTCTGGAAAATTTTTGCCAGGGTTTCGCCATGAAAAATCAACATTTCAAATTTTCCAGCAAGCATCCAAGTAAGAAATAGTTGCAGAAAGGAAATAAAGCATTGGAAACAAGGCTTATGCCTAAAATAGTACTCATAAGCTTCAAATTAGAGAAATGATCAAGATCATAAATGATGTTGTATCAAAAAGTACATACATGAATGCAAGGAAGCATGATATAGATTAAAAAACTTATTACTTCCATCTCATTATTGCAAAGGGAAGATAACCACATTCAAAAAAGGGTCCAGATCCAAGGATATCAAGGTGAAACACAAATTCTCAGAAGAATATTTCTTTCAGACTACTACCAAGTTACAAAAGGACAACATGTTTACAATACAACGGTGGATCAACTATATAATCAAGATCTCAGAACAAAAATTATTCACAGATCAAACCAAGTGACTGTGATAAGAAGAATGAAATTTATAGAAATGGGAAAGAATGAAGAAGTCCAAACACCCACATCAACGAGCCTTCAGGTTTAATCATTTCAGAGAAAAAGAGGTACCCCATAAGCATTCAGATCACAAGCTTACAAAGAAATCCTTGAATCAAAATTACATGTGCATTTAGGCTAAAGAAAGTTTCAAAGTTTCTTTCAGAGGTCAACATTCCCATTGAAAATATTTTTCAAGTTACAGATCTAATAGAGAAAATTAGAGTTTCTGTCTTTAATTAGAAAACACATTATTGGGTATCAAAATTAGAACAAGTAACTACCTACTGTTTAAATTGAATTTTCAAGATAATCTTAAAAAGCCCAGCTATTCTAAGTTGCAGTTTCAAAATGAAGCAAGTATTAAGTTCCCAGAATGCTATAGTATAGCTTCAGAGCCAAGATTAAATGCATGATTCACAGTTTACAAGAACAATAAAATATTACAATACTTCAATAGAATAAGATATATTGGATTCATGGAGTCATAGTTCTTAAGTGAAAAGGAAAATTTTGTACAAAAGGTATATAAAATTTAAGACTTGAAGGGATCATATCAGGAAATGATAAGGATCAAGCTCATTTTAGCCAACTGAAGGAAATCTAGTTTATCAAACAGTCATGCTTTGAAAGGGTAAATAAAGAATGTACAGTTGAAGAATAGAAGCTTTACAAAAAATGACTAAGTAACAGATAGTGCAGGGTTGAAATATCAGGTCATGGCTGAACCTTTCAAAGTCTTTTTGCAAGTATAAATAAGATGGAATGCAAAACATAATGAAGAATATCCTGGGTTTTTTAGAAAAGTTTCAAGGATTGACTGCGAACAAGTTTCAAATAGAAAAAATCATACATACACAGGTCTGAGAAATACTCAAGAGTTTCAT
Source organism: Taxus chinensis (assembly GCA_019776745.2). Taxonomy (NCBI): domain Eukaryota; kingdom Viridiplantae; phylum Streptophyta; class Pinopsida; order Cupressales; family Taxaceae; genus Taxus; species Taxus chinensis. The sequence continues at coordinate 687,539,204 of CM034149.1, read as the reverse complement.
AAATTTGTCATTCCCATTAAAACCAGATTCAAGTTGCAAGATTAAAGTAAAAAGGTATAGATCCTAGCCAATGAACGATTACCCATTAAGGATTAGCAATGAATTAGAGTAAGAAATAGAACTCACTAGTTAACACGAAACTATCGAGTCCTCAAAAAACCATAGAATTCAGAACAGAAAAAATGAGGACCCAGAATGTTTTCAACTCAAAACCCCCAAAAGAACCACGAAGGCAAGAGATATGTGAAGAATGAGAAAAATATCAGTGTTTTGAAATCAAGATGATAACAATGATGCAGTTGAAAAGCTCAGAGATTGGTGGGCCTTTTTACCAAGTGACCTCCATGCACATCTAGACATAATAATATGCTAAGTCCACAAAGGTGGAGAAGTGCAGAGGTGGTCCCCTACATTGGATGTTTACCTTGCAAATATTACAAATATTTGAATTATTTTCTTACAGGTAGAGAATTGATTTTTGCACGCTTCACAAGAAGACAGAACATAGAAGAGACAAGTTGCATGCCATGGAGAGAGACTTGCCTAGCAGGCAATCTTATTTTTGGAAAAATTATTCACCCAAATTTATTAAAAATAGAACAGTCAACTTCAGTTGACTGAGATGTAATCAAAGGCTATTAATGTCTCTTGCACTAGTTTGTATTATTTTATCCTTTTATTACATAAAGGATAAAATTAGGATGCATGGGCGAGTACAGCCTTAGGCTATTTTTAGGAAGGGTGGGAAAATTTTATTTTTACTATATATTGTGTGCCTTTGCAAAGCACAAGGGAGATTTCTTGGAGGAATTTTGGATATAGGAGTACTGAAGTAATTTTTTCCAGTTTTTCCTTCTGTGTGTGAAGTATTTTCTTCCTTTCAAATTATTTATAGTCTTTGTATGTTTCTATTAGTCTTGTGAATGCAAAATCCTTGACCAATCATCTTATGCTGCTACAAAATTCACTATTTTTTGCTAAATTTTAATGTGCATGTTAACTTATCAGTACAACCAAGTGTTTTCCCTTAAACATTATGTAGAAAAATGTTGGCTCGTGCATCAAGAATCCTTCTCATAACAATCGTGCATATACTCAGTAAAAGCCCTCATATAAATTTGGTGTATCACCTTAGTTTTAATCATTTTTCACAGTCATATTTTGCTCTCAAACTCCTAGAAATCAGTTTAGGATAGACCTATAAGGAACCAACCTTGATACTAGAGATTCATCTCAAAATAGGTATGCCTACAAACTTGAGGTGTTTCCATTGTATCTACGAAAGAGAGAGACCATTATTGCAAACTTAGAGAACCTGCAATCATCTCTCTATAGGGTGTACTTTCGAGAGATAAATTTTTTTGGTATGCTTGGTGGAGCACAAATCAGATCTACATGCAAGTTTCAGACCTACAGTAGATTTACAACGAATTAATAGTCACTTTCAGGATCAAGATGCAGCTAATTTATTCTAAAGATTTTATCATCTTTTGGCGAATCCGCAGAGCTGATTTTAGACCAGTATTGTAGCATGTTCCATGCCTAAAGCAACTACAAGATCATTGGTAAGAGGAATTCCATTTGATTTTGTTTCTTTACCTTTGAATTTTGCTAGAAGGAGAAGAGTTGGTAATACTTTACCTTATAATAGACCTGGTTTTGGTAACCCTCCTCATAATATTCCCTCACCACATCAATTTTTCAATCAATATCCTAGTTTTTCAAATGTCTCTTCAACCACCTAGAAATTTTGTGCCCTTTACTAATGGCAACTCATTAGTAATTACAGTTTATCATGATATTCCTAATGCCGCCATGAAAAGCTTTCCATCATTCACTGGTGAAAATCAAGTTACACCCACTGAACATATTAAAGATGTTGCAGCCATATGTGCAATCCACAATATCACTAATGAAGATGTAGCTTTAAGACTTTTAGCTACATCCTTTAAGGGACAACCTTTGCAATGGTATATAAATCTAGAAATTGCAAGCATAAAAACTTGGGATGACTTAGGTACAAAACTGCTGAAATAGTTCCAAGATAATTCAGACCATTTTTCTCTCATTGAACAACTATCTACTATTAAAAGAGACCCTCATGAGTACATGTCCAGCTTCAATAGCCATTTTTCTAGAACTTGGGAAAGAATCCCAGCAAGTGTTAAGCCTCGAGCTGATCACGCTTTCATTTATTATCTCAGAGCATTAAATAGCAATATTTTAACTATGATTCAATCTATGGGAGGTGAAACTCTTCCTAATGCCTACAACATTGCTATAAAAGCTAAAAACAACCTTATTCAAGCTGGAAAATTAGCACTGAGGCCTTTAATGCCATTTTTGGCAGATTTAGCCCATATTCCACAGCCTATTACAATTCTAGAGCCTATTGCCGCAGCCCCATCTTTAGATATATTTAAAGCTTTGAAAACTATGGGAAATAAGTTAACATCAATTGAAAACAAACTTGCATTGCCTAACAGACCTTATCAAGCTCCTTATCTGCAAAATCGGCAAAATAGGTAGCCTTACCAATAAAATAAAAATTATAGGCAACCTTGTCAGCAAAGACAATTTGATCCAAACATTCCTAGTACATCTAATGCCTTAGTTCCAGTCAACATGGCTATGGAAGAGTGGTGCCAACCTTGCAACCAACTGCATTCAACTGCTAATTGCCCAAATAATTTTCTGAACCTGAATCTGAAGCGTTGTTCATGCCTCAAATGGAGAGTGAGCAGCAAGAAAACCATGTTTAGAAAGCACCTGAATAGAATCTTGTCAGCTTCAATGAAGATGACTTCATTGCAGTCACCACTAGAGCTCAAGAAAAAGTTGCTGAAAGTAAAAATAGCAAAATAGGCATGTTTTTCCCACCGTCACTGATACTACAACATCTATAGCCTCGAAACCAACTAACAACCCTGCTGTCCCACAAAGAACAACAAGTGTTTCAACTGGTAAAGTGTAGCAAAAATAGCTACATCCTGATCCAAGAAGACCGTTTATAACCCAGATATCCAAGGTAGCTAAAGCCAAATCAGTTTTTTCTAAGGCCTACTCTAAGACAATCGATTCTATCTCTAAAACATTTACTTCTTTTAACATTGTTGATGTAATGAAAAAGCATAATGTTAACATCTCAATGTGGGATGCTCTAAGTATTCCTGGACAACAAGATTTACTTTCTCATGAACTAGATAAGCTGCATATTTCTTCAAATATAGCAGAAAAGGAAGTTCAGAAGATAGACATGGTCCTTGGAACGTTTGATCAAGACCGCATTAAAGAAGTTAAGTGGATGGTTCAGAAAGTTCTAAATGTTTATGACATCAAGAAACCACCACCATTTTATTTATCATTGATTATTGGTGAAAACCTAGTTCATAATTGCATGGTGGACAGTGGTGCAAGTAACACAGTTATGCCGAAAGTAGTTGTAGAAAAATTGGGTCTGCAGTATGAGCCTACAGAAAGGAGTGTTTTATAGCTTGATGGGAATGCAACTAATACAGTTGGGGTAATTAGAGATTTAGAGGTAACGCTACACGCTTGCCCAAATTTTTCTATTTTGCAAGATGTTACTGTTGTGGATCTACCTCCATACTTTGCCTTGTGTTTAACTAGAGATTTCACAGTGAAAATAGGAGGTTATCTCTCTTCGGATTGGTCTTTATTTTTTACTACATATTATGGTACTAAGGTTACTATCAATTCAGAACCATTGGCTAGATTTGACATTGAGCCTCATTCTCCAAATGTGGTGGCTAATTATTCAGCGTTAGATCAATCTGATTTTGATGATGTAGCTCAGGTTTCAGCATTAGATAGTGTTTCTAATCTGTTTATAGATGAAAATATAGTTGAAGAACATGCTCATGATCCTTTTAAGGAAGTTGAAGAACATCTTTTTGGTGTGTATTGTATACATGAAGAAAATACACCACTTCTTTTGCTATCTAAAACATAAAATTCAGCAGGAGGGATTTGGAAGCTTCATTTTGATGGAGCTAAGAACAAGAAAGGATAGGGAGTAGGTTTGATGCTCACTTCCTTGACAAACAAAATGTATTTCTCAGCTTTGAGTCTCCAATTTACATGCACTTGTAATGTAGTTCAATACGAACCATTAATTCATGGATTACTTTGGGCCAGAAAGAAAGGTATCAACACATTACAAATCTTTGGTGATTCTGAGTTGGTTATCAATCAAGTAAAAAATTTTAATGTTTGTATGAATCCACTAATGAAGTCTTACAGACATAGAGTTTCAGACTTAATGGAAGATTTCAATGCCATTAATATTCAATCTATTCTTAGAGCTGAAACAAAGCATGCAGATAGACTTGCAGCAGTTGGTGCTAGTTTCGAAGTGCTGGAACAAATTGAAAACAACAAAATTCAGCCTCATATTAAGCTAATTTTCAGGCACTCAATACTTGATAATGATTTAAATTGGAAGGTTTTTGAAAAATGATGATCAAATCTGCAGGTTTTTGCAGCAAGAAGCTGAATTTTCTGCAGTAAATCAAGATAAATTACAACATTTATACGGTGATCAAATTGTTCAACTAAAGACAAATAAATTGCCTCGAGGTCTTGTCACTTTGGAAGACATATTCAGTACTGATGATCAGTTAAGAAAAGACACAAATAAGCTGTCAACACATGCTAATAACTATGAAGAGATTTCAATTGATGAAGGAAAAATTTACTTCTCGGAAAGGTATGTTCCTCAGCTTAAAAACAATCATTTATTAATCTTTGTAAAGAATTTAAAGATGTTTTTGCTTAGAGATACCAAGACCTGAAAGGGTTAGATCCCAGTTTAGCACAACATACTATTGAATTGTAGCCAAATTCTAAATCAGTCAGGCAGAAACAAAGGCCTGTAAATCCCATAATAGAACCTCTTATGAGGAAATAGTTGTCTAAGTTGATTGAATAAGGTATTATATTTCTAGTTAAGCATTCAAGTTGGGTAGAAAATCTTGTTCCTGTAAGGAAGAAGAATGGAGAAATCAGATTATGTGTGGATTTCAGAGATCTTAACAAAGCATCATTAAGAGATCATTACCCACTACTAAACATGGATCAAATTTTAAGAACAATCTCAGGTTCAGACAGACTATCTCTTCTAGATGGTTACATCGGATATAATCAGATTTTAGTTCGAGAAGAAGATAGGTATAAAACAACTTTTACCACCAAGTGGGGTACTTACACTTACAAAAGAATGCCTTTTGGTCTTTCAAATACCGGTGCAACGTTTCAACGTGTAATGGACATGGATTTTCGTAGCTTATTAAATAAATGCATCCTTGTTTATTTAGATGATGTTACTGTATTTTCAAAAAATTCCAAAGAACATCTAATGCATTTAAGGTAGAATTTTCAACTATGTAGGCAATTTGGAATATCCATGAACCCTAAGAAGTCTATCTTTTTAGTACATCAAGGTAAACTACTTGGCCATATTGTTTCTAAGCAAGGTTTAGTAATTGATCCTTTCAGAATCAAAGCTATATCACAACTATTATTACCCCATCATAAGAAGGCATTACAGAGTTTTCTGGGAAAAATCAACTTTGTTAGAAGATTTGTTCCAGATTTTGTAGCATTGGTCAAACCATTAAAAACCATGTTAAAGAAAGAGAAAAATTTCTCTTAGACCAACGAAGGGAGAGAAGGTTTTGAAGAAATAAAAATAACTATCTCTCAAGCTCCTACTCTTGCAAATCCAAATTTCGATAAAGATTTTACAATGTATGCACTTACGGGAGATGAAACAATCTTAGCCATTCTAACTTAGGTTAACGATGAAAATATTGAGTAGCCAATTACTTTCTTTGGACAGAGTTTGCATGATTATGAAACAAGGTACACATTTCTTGAAAAACAAGTACTTTTAGTAGTCAGAGGACTAAAGAATTTTAAGTACATGCTTTCAAACAATAAAATTCATGTTCTTGTTTCTCATCCAAGTGTGAAAGCTTTCCTGTTAAATAAATAATTGAATGAGAAAAGAGAAAATTGGATAACAAAAGTCATGGAGTATGATGTTGATAATCAGGGTTGCTAAGATAGTTCGAGGGAAAGGTTTATGTGAACATCTAATTGCTGATATAGAAAAACAACAAGCTACAGAACCCATAGATGAGTCAAGACAACATGCTGAAATTGTGTATTAGTAATCAAAAATTATGGTTCAGCCAGGAAATTAGTAACCTAAGCTCACTCAAGAGATCCAGGAATCAAGATGGATGACTGATTTTGTTAATTACTTATAGCATGACACCTATCTGGAAGGTATGGATAAGAATAAACGAAGATATTTCAGATTACAAGCTATTCCTTATCTTTTTGTTGATGGTGTGTTGTTCAAAAGGGATATAAATGGGATCTTGCTGCAATGTGTTGACTATGATAAAATTTAGAAAATATTATTAGAATTCCATGAAGAACCCACAGGAGGTCACTTCTAAGCACGTACTACAACCTTAAAAATCATGAAAGTAGGTTACTATTGGCCTAGCATATTCAAAGACTATTTCGAATGGATTAGAAAGTGTAAGAAATGTGTTTTTTTTGTTGGAAAAGAACGTCTAGCTCCGCTGTCCTTGTAGCCTATTTCAGCTAATCAACCTTTTATGCAGTGGGGTCTTGACTTCATTGGCATGATAAACCCACCTTCTTCACAAGGACACAAGTGGATCTTAACTGCTACAAATTATTTTACATGATGGACTGAAGTAATAGCCTTGAAAGATGCTAATGAAGCTTTGATACTATCCTTTTATGAAGGTATAGTGTTGCAGATTTAGTGTTCCAACAACTATCATATCAGATAATGCTTTAGCATTCCTCGGTGCAAAGATAACAGATTGGGCTGTCAAACATAGAATATATCTAAGTTCTTCATCTAATTATTACCCACAAGGTAATGGCTTAGCTGAAAGCACTAACAAAAATCTATTAAGGATCATCAGAAGAACACTCAAAGATAATCAAAGAGCTTGGCATCTGATGTTGAATTCAGCACTCTGGGATGACAGAGTAACTCCTAAAAGATCAGTTGGCAATTCACTGTACAAACTTGTGTACGGGAAAGAAGCAAAAATACCTATTTCAGTTGAGTTACCCATGTTAGACTTACTGCATCAAATGGAGCTACTTGAGAATGAACCATTGCAGGTTCATTATGCAGAGCTAATGGAATTACAAGAGCTAAGAGATCAAGCTCATCTAAATATGAAAAATAATCAGAAACACATGAAGAATACTTTTGATAAGAAATCTGTGAGACTTGCAAATTCAAAATCTTCAATGAGGGAGATATTGTGTTAAAGTGGGATGATGATCTTGCAAAGCCAGGAAGACACACAAAGTTTGATATAATCTGGAGTGGTCCTTACATGATTTCAGTTTGCAAGTAACACAATACTTTTCAGCTTTTGAATTTGAATGGAGAGGAACTTCCCATTCCTGTGAATGATATGTTTCTCAAACACTATTATTGAAAATCTTACAGTGATTGTTAGAGTAGGATTTCCCTTCAATAAGTTTAGTTTTTACACATTGCATTGTTTTTCAATTCAATAAGTGCATTCGTGCACGTGATCTGTTTATCATATCTTTTCCCAGTGTTAGTTTGTTTTGGAAGGGTTGGACCTTTCGGAAAAGGGATTTTGGTTACGTGTTTGGACTTCATGCCCCAATGGACAAGAGCAAGGCACTAGTCTTTAAGCTAGCAGGCAACTTTCCCCGCAGGATTGCCAGAAATGTTGACAATTTCTGCACTTGTGCAGAAATGGGAATCTCAAAATTCATCATTACGATGAAGGTCATGAGTGAAGTATACCTAAGCTAAGGAAGTTATGATGTTGCTAGTACTTCTAAATTAATTAATGATTAAGTGAAACCTGCAGTTATGTGTGCTGTTACAAAACATAAAAGATCACATAGTCTGCAATTTCATGATACTTTCAACAAAATAACACAAATGCCCAAAGGATAGCTGTGTTGTCTTGATGAAGACACCGAATTGTAGAGTAGGCAAAGTATTCGGTTTTGGGACAACAAATATAAGTGCAGATTATAGAAAATCAGAGTTCATTATTGAATGTTACAAGTTTTCATTAATGTTCTTTCCTTCATGATTAAGACTTTCAATTATGTTACTGAGTTGTTTATTTCATTATACAATCCATACATAGAAGCTAGAATGCAGAAGGAAATACACAACTCATTTTCAGAATTCAATGTTTTATTCACAACGAGAGTCAAATGTTTCCCACACAAGCCATGTGATGTAACAGAAAAGTAAAGTACATCTACTGAAAAGAAAGGTACACATGCATGAAAGAGAAAGAAAAGGAGTATGAGTAAACCCATCATTGCCTTGGGGTTTCTATTTTTCAATTGAAGCATCTTCATCTACATCTTTTGTTTCTCTCTCATCTTCATTGTAGCAGCCATTGTACCTGAAAAGGAAGAAAATGATTAACTGTCAGTTACGAGCTCAAGGATCAATTCATATTCATACACTATCCTACTTTGTGCATATGAATCTTCTCCTAACATGAGATGTATTCTACTTGAAGAACAAACTGCATGCAAGCTTTATTCACTTAGAAAGAAGAAAGAGAAAAGAAAAGAAAACATGGACACAAGAGATGCCAAAAACCTAAATATTTTCTAACTGTTTTCTTAAGTGTGCAGGTATAGGTTGCAGTCAGGGGAAAATTTACTAGTCATAAGTACATGCTAGAAAGAAGGAAGAATGTAATTGGAATTTCAGTAACTATTCTGCAAATGGAAGAAGTGACAGTACAAAAGAGAGACTGGAAGATAGAAACACTTGTTTTGGTTACTACAGAAGAGGAAGAATCAGATTCCAAGAAGCTGAAGCTAGATAGAAAAGGGAAAACAACTGAAATAGAATGAGAGAGAAGATTCTGGTAAAATTTTGACAGGGCTTCGCCATGAAAAATAGACATTTACAACTTTTCGTCATGTTGTTTCAATTACTACATGCTTTAAAAGAACTATGCAAATCAAATAAGTGATACATGAAGCGGAAAAGCATTACATGATCAAGATAAATAGCTAACATGTTTTCAGTTTCCAATTGCTATATTAGTTCAGTAAGAAAAGTGTTACTTTCTGTATTCTGGATCAGAAAATACAACTACTATTTCTGGAAATGCATTAAAGAAAAGATTCTTGGAAAATTTTGCCAGGGCTTCGTCATGAAAAATCAACATTACAAATTTTCCAGCAAGCATCCAAGTAAGAAATAATTGCAAAAAGGAAATAAAGCATTGGAAACAAGGATTATACCTAAAATAGTACTCACAAGCTTCAAATTAGAGCAATGATCAAGATCATAAATGATGTTGTATCAAAAAGTACATACATGAATGCAAGGAAGCATGATACAGATTAAAAAACTTATTACTACCAGCTCATTATTGCAAAGGGAAGATAACCACATTCGAGAAAAGGTCTAGATCCAAGGATATCAAGGTGAAACACAAATGCTCAGAAGAATATTTGTTTAAGACTACTACCAAATTACAAAAGGACAACATGTTTACAATACAACGGTGGATCAACTATATACTCAAGATCTCAAACAAAAATTATTCACAGATCAAACCAAGTGACTGTGATATGAAGAATTAAATTTGTAAAAATGGGAAAGAATGAAGAAGTCGAAACACCCACATCAATGAGCCTTTAGGTCTAATCATTTCAAAGCAAAAGAGGTACCCCATAAGCATTCAGATCATAAGCTTACAAAGAAAGCCTTGAATCAAAATTACATGCGCATTCATGCTAAAGAAAGTTTCAAAGTTTCTTTCAGAAGTCAACATTCCCATTGAAAATATTTTTTAAGCTACAGATCTAATATAGAAAGTTACATTTTTGTGTTTAATCAGAAAACACATTATTGGGGATCAAAATTAGAACAAGTAAGTACCTACTGTTTAAATTGAAGTTTCAAGATAATCTTACAAAGCCTAGCTATTATAAGTTACAGTTTCCAAATGAAGCAAGTATTAAGTTCCCAAAATGCTGTAGTATAGCTTCAGAGCCAAGATTAAATGCATGATTCACAGTTTACAAGCACAATAAAATATTGCAACACTTCAATAGAATAAGATATATTGGATTCATGGAGTCATAGTTCTTAAGTGAAAAGGAAAATTTCGTACAAAAGGTATATCAAATTTAAGACTTGAAGGGATTAGATCAGGAAATGATAAGGATCGTGCTCATTATAGCCAACTGAAGGAAATCCAGTTTATCAAATAGTCATGCTTTGAAAGGGTAAATAAAGAAGGTACAGTTGAAGAACATAAGCTCTACAAGAAATGATTAAGTAACAAATAGTGTAGGGTTGAAATAGCAGGTCATGGTCGAGCCTTTCAAAGTCTTTTTGCAAGTATAAAGAAGATGGAATGCAAAACATAATGAAGAATATCCTAGGTTTTTTAGAAAAGGTTCAAGGATTGACCACGAACAAGTTTCAAATAAAAAAACTCATACATGCCCAGGTCTGAGAAATACTCAAGAGTTTCAGAAATTTGTCATTCCCATTAAAACCAGATTCAAGTTGCAGTATTAAAGTAAAAAGGTACAGATCCCAGCCAATGAACGAATACCCATTAATGATTAGCAATGAATCATAGTAAGAAATAGAACTCACCAGTTAACACGAAACCATCGAGTCCTCAAAAAACCATCGAATTCAAAATAGAAAAAAATAAGGACCCACAACATTTTGAACTTGAAACCCCCAAAATAACCACGAAGGCACGAGATATGTGAAGAATGAGCAAAATATTAGTGTTTTGAAATCAAGATGATAACAATGATGCAGTTGAAAAGCTCAGAGATTGGAAAACTTACCATTCCCTCATGAAAATAGTGATGCTCATCACAAAGGGACCAAGTAATGAAGCTTCAACTTCTCAATGATTGCAAACAATAAGAACACAAAGATTCTTTTCCACAGAAAAGCCAAGCTCAAAGGTTACAACAGTGGTAGTGAGTACTGACCATCCCACTTAGAAAGCTTATGAGCAATATCAAAGACAAAGAAGGTGCAGATGTTTTAGTGTTCAGAAGACCAAAAAGGGGAATTGAATCGAGCTCAACACACCAACAATGGCTTCAAAAATGTTTTTCCAGGGTTTCACCAACATACCAGATAACCAAATGAAATGATCATCAAACCTAAGATTTCATTTACCACTCGAGCCCAAGTATGGGTTAAGTTCGAACCCAACCATGATTTGAGATCAACGATCATGCTTCATCAAGTACAAATATCAAAGGCTGAGGATTAAGCTCAGATATCAAAACAAGTAATCGCGGTTAGTTCTCACTGACCACATTAATTACAGAGTTACAAACCCTAACCACATGAGTTAGATATCGATGGCATCAGGCTAATCGGTACAAAGATCAATGGTGCAGGTTCCATTTCAAACATCAAAGCAAACTCAACCTAGGTCAAATTTCCACCGATAAAGTGTATGAGTGGTGAGTCACCATGGGGAAGGGGCCAACCCACGTCATCAATTAAAAATATAATCATTGCAATTCAAATGTCAAAAGATCAACTATAGTCTGAATGTCTAATGTGACAAAAGCCGACCAAATCATTATATAATGATCAAATAAAAGGTATTTCTAACCTTTTCCCTTACTCAAATAATGCCAAGGCCGATAACTATGGGGCGACAAGTATATACTATAGCATGTGTTACGAAGGTGGCCGAGTAAATCATGGTGGCCCTTTTTACCAAGTGACCCCCATGCACATCTAGATATAATAATATGCTAAGTCCACAAAGGTGGCCAACCATGGAGAAGTGTAGAGGTGGTCCCCTACATTGGATGTTTACCTTGCAAATATTACAAATATTTGAATTATTTTCTCACAGGTAGAGAATTGATTTTTGCATGCTTCACAAGAAGACAGAACAGAGAAGAGACAAGTTGCATGCCATGGAGAGAGACTTGCCTAGCAAGCAATCTTATTTTTGGAAAAATTATTCACCCAACTTTATTAAAAATAGAACAGTCAACTTCAATTGACTGAGATGTAATCAAAGGCTATTAATGTCTCTTGCACTAGTTTGTATTATTTTATCCTTTTATTAAATAAAGGATAAAATTAGGATGCATGGGCGAGTACAGCCTTAGGCTATTTTTAGGAAGGGTGGGAAAATTTTATTTTTGCTATATATTGTGTGCCTTTGCAAAGCACAAGGGAGATTTCTTGGAGGACTTTTGGATATAGGAGTACTGAAGTAATTTTTTCTAGTTTTTCCTTCTGTGTGTGAAGTATTTTCTACCTTTCCAATTATTTGTAGTCTTTTGTATGTTTCTATTAGTCTTGTGAATGCAAAATCCTTGACCAATCATCTTATGCTGCTGCAAAATTCACTATTTTCTGCTAAATTTTAATGTGCATGTTAACTTATCAGTACTGTTGTGATTTTCCCTCAGTACAACCAAGTGTTTGCCCTTAAACATTATGCAGAAAACTGTTGACTCGTGCATTAAGAATCCTTCTCATAGCAATCGTGCATATACTCAGTCAAAGCCCTCATATAAATTTGGCGTATCACCTTAGTTTTAATCATTTTTTACAGTCATCTTTTACTCTCAAAATCCCAGAAATCAATTTAGGATACACCAATAAGGAACCGGCCTTGATACCGAAGACTCACCTCAAAATAGGTCTACCCACATAATTGAGGTGTTTCCATTGTATCTACGAAAGACAGAGACCAATATTGCAAGATTAGAGAACCTGCAACCATCTCTCTATAGGGTGCACTTTCAAGAGATAACATTCATACACTGGATAAAAGGGTGATATTAAATCGAGCACTAACAAGGATTATTTATGATAATGGTAGATGTGGAGGGAACATGAATAAAGAATGTAGGGATGGTCACAACAATATTGATACATGGTATATTAGGTGGGATAAGCACTACTAATTGTTTGGACTGCTGGGTATGAGGAATCGTGATAGAGGATTTATGAGGGACATTTTGTTTTGGGCTAATGGTAGCTCATTCATGGCCCTAAAAAAAATGATGGCGAGTTGGGAGGTGATAACTTCAAGAGATTCGTATCATGGGGGATAACTATAAATTTGTTGAAAAGGGGGTCCATTAATATGTATGTTGGGAGATTTTCAAACTAGATAGTCATGGAGGGTGATTTGGTTAACAACCAAGATTTATTGAAATTCCAAGCATCCATTAGGGATAGTGGGGGTCCAAGTGCTCCTAAGGAAGTAATAGAAGGAGGTATGGATGGTCTATAAGGGATGGAGTGATGGTCTACAAAAGGATTGGTTTCGATATGGTTATTTCCTTGAACCATAGTAGGCTCATGAGGAGGAACTATAGGAATAGTGGGTTAGGAGACCAAAGATGAGGTGATCAAAGGTGTAGAAGAAACAAGAAAAAAGTGCAGATGTTTGTTGTGAAGGATAATTTGAGGGGGGGATCTCAATATAAATGGTTGATTATTCCATTATATTATCATGGGAATGTATAACAACGTGTATGAAATAAAAAAGAAAAATCCTATTTAAACTATTAATGGAACACACAAGTCAAGAAATAGAATTTTTTTTTATATTACTTATTTATAGAATGTGAAGAGGCTCAAAGGGAACCTAAAGAAATGGTTAATCTATGGATGGTTTTAAGAGTGTTTAAGGATGGGTTCCTCAATATACCTTAAGGTATGCGAGGATCTAATCTGTGATCACTATTGGTACATGGCCTGAAATAGGTACCTACCCCCGCACTTTAGGCACTATAGTGATAAGGGTGTTAAACACTTAGTCGATATACCAATAGTAAAAAAAATTGTTATATACCCAGAACACCATGGTGGCTTCTTTATTTAGGTGATGAAATCCCAATAGCTCCACTTGGGTAGGAGTTTTTTAGATGTGTAGATTATGAGTGTGGTTTGGTTGTGTGCGAAAAGAATGTGAATGAAATGTGTTACCACCTAATTAAGCTATATGATCAAGAAAACATGAAATGTTCATTTTAGATCCAAAGCCAAATATGAGGTTTGATGAGGACAAGAAAGAAAATAAAGGGAAGAATGATGTAAGAATAGGAAAAAACAAGAATCAAAGAGGGATACCTGGATAAAGCTTTTCCTTTTTCCAAATTATATACAAGTCGTTGAACAAGCAATCAAAATCCTAAGCACACAAAAAAAAAACTCCAACTTGCAGAGTTAGGGGATAGAGGAAAGTATAATATAAACTGAAAAATGAATAAGGAACTTACCAAAGGAGGAGGTAGGTTCCACTGGGTGTGCCAGAGTGTTTGAAATTTTTTTTTCTCATGTTCTAAGTTAATGAAATAGTACGCAAGAAAATAAGAAACTTCAAATATTGGAGGTTTTAAGGCTACCTCAAAGTGTGATAATGATGGAGATGGAAGATCGGCGCATAAATATTTTTTGTAGCGAGCTTGATGACCTACCCAACACAAAGGAAAAACTACATAAGAAAAATATCAACAGATTATATGGTGCGATTCCTTATCAAATCTAGTCCTGAGAAGTGATGAACTTCCTAGGAAGGATGTCATCCCACCTTGTTTAGAAAATTGAATGGAAATAATGGATAGATAACATGTAGGAGATAAGTAGAACAAAAATGTTTAAAGATATGATAAAAAAAATTAGACAAATGATGAAATGATAAATTGAGATTAAAAATGCAAACCAGAAAGGGGTTAATGACAACCCGAGATACTTGACGGTGAGTGTAACAGGAAATTTAAAACTCATGGTGTCAGACAGAAAGAACATAGAGACAAGAGGATATGGATGTTATAAGGACTTGAGAATTTGATGACAGGAGGGACATGATGCATAAAAATAAAAATCTAAGGTAGATTAGGTTAACTAAGGATGAATTAGGGTTTGGTGAGAGTTGATGGATGAAAAACAAAATATGAGAAGGAAAAAAATGGTGGCTGATGTAGTTGCAGATATCCAAGATGACAAACATGCCTGCAAACGTGGCTGATGAAATAAGATAGGTATTCAAACAATATACAATCTTCATATATACAAAAATGGTTAAAAAGGGCTCTAAGATGGCTTTAAGAGGTTAGTGAGAAGCTCACAAGAAGACAAGAAACCTGCAATTTTTTTCTAGAAGTCAGATCTCCAAACTTTCATCCTCTTTCAGGAGTCAGTGATGATGTATATATAGGTTCATCATGGATTGCAGAGGAATACCTTAGGGTTTCCTTTGGATTAGATGTACTAGGGTACACATGTTGTTTCCTAAGGCACCTAACATAAGTGCGTGCCTAGGGTTAGAAGTCGATTAGGTGCAGATGCGCTTCTTACCTCATACCCAACCATCTCGTAAGTGTCATGGTTCCCAACATTAAATCGCAGGCAGGTGACTTGTAGTATAGATTGGATATATTGTGCAGGTCATCCCACTGGATGTAATTAAGATCCTCAGATGTGCTCAAGCACTGATCCGAAGCTACGAATGGTGCGCACATGAAATAATAATGGGATTCAGGTCTTAAAATAGAAATTAAGGTGAAATAACATACGATTTGGGAATGCAATGGGATTTTTGGACCATCTGTCAAAGGGTATAATAACTGCATTTTTCCGAAAGTTCTCATGAAAATGGATATATCCCTTATTAAACAGGGGGATAGTGAACAACATTATTGTGTCTACATAGCACTTTCAATGAAAAAGGCATTCACTAATAGTTAATGAGACTATTGCATATGATTTTCCGGGGGCTACAAGCGCTAAGACCTCAAACTTCCCTAAGTGAACCTGGCCCCCTGTATAGTAATGGATGCATTATTGGCAATGGATCCAATTGGTGTTGGCCTTAAAACTACACATGTATTCCATACTCACACACACGCTGAGGAGGATATGGTTGTAATCCTAAGGTTATTCCCATTTCTGATTTTACCTATGATTATTTTTCTAAGGTATAAGTACTGATTTTGAAATTCCAAGCCCGATGTCAATCAAAATGGATTGCTCAAAATTTGGTTTCCATCCACAATGAACATGTAGAGTTTCTGGTAGTCAATTTCAGTAATCCAAGTGATACTACTTTGGTGGAGGGAGATTAGAACATGCAAAATTTGTTGTAAATGTTCTCAATACCACCGTTACAGATTGTTTCCTTGGATTAACCAACTCCCTAGTAATGGATATATATCCTTACTTATACTAGATGCAACATCTTGCATACAATCCCTTTTCACAGAAGAATCCTATCAGACAGTTTGACTGGAAAGTCTCAGTTGCCTTCTTATGTTCCAAATTCCACGGCTGTTCCTTTGTAAACATTAGTATTTCTACTCCTGCAGATGTTCTGAGTTTTCTCCATGGTTTCCTAGTAAACCTCCTGGGCTGCATGTGGTAGTTGCTAGTCTGAGGTATTTTACATTTAAAACCTCCTGGGTTAGTAATGAGTAGGGTTCTGTTGCAACGATTTAGTTGTGGTGCACGCAGTGGATCAACGCATGTAATCATCTTTTACATGATAGATACCTCATGGATGATAGATGCTAACTTCAACATCCATTGGTTTATCCACAATTTGCTTTGTATCCTAACCATCCCTGTTTGCCCTTGTTCTCCTCTTTGTGAATCTTTCTCAAATGTTCATATTGAGGTGTTCAGGAACTCTTCATAGTATATGATTCTTTCCACAAAAATAACATTGTACATTGTTCTGAGGACATTCGTTCCTGATTAATGGTCAGGGGATCTGCATGTAGTACATGTTCCAATTAGAGAACTCACTTCGATCCACCACCACAATACTCAAGGGATGCTAATATCCACCATTTTGTATCCTCGACCTTTACGACAACCTTCCTCAAAGCACCCTATGGATTTTGATCTTGTAAATACCCTTAGAGTGTTTTATTTGATGATCAATTGAGGTAGCTCACTTTTATCCTTAGATTTATTTGAAACTCTCGTTTGAGTGTACACCAATATCATTATGTGGTGTATCATCAAAATGTAGTAACATAGGTGAATGCATATAATGATCCATAAGAGGAGGCATATGACTAAGTGGATTTCTACATAAAATAGTGAGTATTTTGTACCGAATTTAATTTTATAGTAGCAGGACACGTTCAAATTCCTTATCATGTAGTTACAACAATGGAAAATGGCATTGCATCATGAGTCTAAATGATATATCTCACATTGTGGCTTATGCTAACAAGGAGTTATACCGATCTGTGAGTGTTTATGATCCAGGCAGCAATTCTAGTGGCGCAACTTCCAGGGACCATAACTTTTGCACCGTAGCTCCGATTGACTCCGTTCAAAAGGCAACGGAAAGCTTGGAATGCGTAGAATGTGATGAGAAGGTGCGAACTCTGTTCGGCAATGTTTGACCCCCGAAATCCACGTTTAAGGGGCCCAAATTGTGATTTTTGTACTGCTGTCTAAAAATAGTAAATTCTGAAAATAGTATATTTCGCAAAATTAGTGCACATGTAAGTCTTGGAAGATGAAACACCTCGTCTCCCTCGAGACTGGTGACCTTCCACATCTTTCTAGGTGTCCTTTCGTATTTATAAAGTATTATAAATACATATGTAACCGGAAGAAGAGATAGACATCTCTTGGCAGAGATAATTGATGTATTTCGAAGTCTTTGAGTAATTTACATCTCTTTTCAGAGATAGTTGCTTTGCAATTCATTTGGCACATTTGTTAATCTGTTCCTTAAGTCTGAAACCCCTCGGTTTTGGATCAGTGGTATCAGAGCTAAGTCGTCTTGAGAGTGTATGATCCCCAGAATGAGGTCAGAATACAAAAAGCTTGGGTGGTCCACACACAATCCTTCAGAATACTTGCCTGTTCGCTGTAGGTGACCTCCAATGGCGGACAACACCAGGATGGATGATCCTCTCAAAAATATGGTGAATGAAGCTCTTAGGGAGCAAAAGGATCAGATGCTACAACAATTCACCCAAATTCTGCAACAACTACAAGTAGGAAATCATGCCTCCTCATCTGTAAATCAGTCCTTTGGTGCCCCGACTCCATTCAAGGTGCAAGTAAATTTCGACATTCCTATTTTTGAAGGTAAGATCAATTCTGATGCAGTAGAGAATTGGTTGGACCAATTGACCTCATATTTTTCTGTCAATCAATTTACTGATAAGGAAAAGATAACATTTTCTCTATTGAAATCATCTCTTGCTGTCAAAAATTGGTGGGGTGTGTATAAGAATGGGCTCGAAAGGGATGAGCTAGGAATCACAGAGGAACCCACATGGAATGATTTCGTGGATGCCATAAAGGAAGAATATTACCCTGTTGGGGCCTATGATCATCTGTACATACAGTGGAAGCAACTTCGTCAAGGTAAGGACCAGTCGGTTCAAGATTATACTGACAAATTTCATTCTTTATCTGCAAGATTGGGCATTCAAGACACAAAACAACATAGGATTCTAAAATATCGCAGTGGCCTACAATGGAGCATCTGAGAGGACTTGGAATTCTTTCAGTTTCAAACCCTCGGTGAGGCATACAAGTTTTCAGTCAAGATTGAACAAAAGCACAAAAGGAGGACTGCTAGGAACCAACCCGTGAGGGGGAAGAATGATAAAGAAGGCCAGACCTGAGGTCAAGGTTGGAAACAGAAGGAGTCGCAAGGAAATAAGATGCAGAAGGAGAAGACAGGGAAGTGGTGTGACCTCCACAAAACAAATCGCCACTCCAAGGAAGAATGTCGAGCCATCAAGTCCTTACTCGCCGAATCATCTTCTTCAACACTCTCTGCACCAGCAGTTACAGACCCTGAGGTCAAGGATGAAGATGATGAAATTATAGATGCTGATCCAGATGTGATCATTGCCACCTCAAAAGTCAAGAATATGGATGAGAAGGAAAGGCTCTTCCACTCCAAGCTCTGGGTAAAAGGTAAGCCACTGCATTTTATCCTTGATAGTGGAAGTCAGAAGAATTTAATTTCTGTTGATGTTGTAAAAAGCCTAAACCTCCCTGTAAAGCCACATCCCCAGCCATATAGTATTGGGTGGTTAAACCCAGGAAGAGACCTCTAAGTCACACAACAATGCCTCCTTCCATATGCCATCAAGCCCTTCCATGATGAAGTCATGTGTGATGTTGCTCCATTAGATGTTTGTGATGTGCTCCTAGGCCAACCATTTATGTGGGATAGACATGGCATCTATGAGTCACGACCTAGAAGGGTCACCATTACCATTGGGAGTCGACGTTATCGGATACCTGAGGTCATTCCCCCAAAATCTGTCTCCCTCATCAGTGCCAAAAAATGTAAGAAGTTAGTGGAGAAAACCAAACAGTTTGTCGTCTTGATGATCAGGCCAAAACCTACAAACAAAATTGTTGCAGCCTCCATGAACATGCACTCAATACAGCAACAGAAGCAGCTCAACCAAATCATAACTAAGTATGATGATCTATTCCAGACACCTAAAGGAGTGCCATTTCAGTGTCAGGTAAAACATGTTATTGATTTGGTCCCGGGGTCTCCTTTACCCAATAGCCCTGTGTACCGCAGGTCAGTCCTTGAAAATGAGGAGATAAAGAGGCAGGTCCAGGAGTTGATTCAAAAGGGACATATTAGGCCAAGCTCTTCACCTTGTGGAAGTCCAATTATCTTGGCACCAAAGAAGGATGGAACATGGAGACTTTGCATAGACTATCGGGCTTTGAACAAAATCACTGTGAAGAATCGCTACCCCCTCCCAAGGATTGATGATTTGCTGGACCAGCTCCGCGGTGCAAAATTTTTCACCAAAATTGATCTCAAATCTGGCTATCACCAGATCCCTGTTGAGCCCACTGATGTTTGGAAAACTGCATTTAAGTCTCGTGAAGGCCTATTCGAATGGTTGGTCATGCCTTTCGGACTAACTAATGCACCTGCAATCATGCGGATGATAGACAACATCTTGCGACCCTACACCAATTCCTTCGTAGTGGTCTACCTAGATGATATACTCATTTATAGCCCGACCTGGGAGAGGCATCTGTAACATGTTCAAGAAGTACTTCAGACCCTCAGGAAGCACAGACTGTATGCAAATCTGGATAAGTGCACATTTGGGATGACAAAGGTCCAGTACTTGGGTTACGTTGTGGATGAGGAAGGAGTCCATGTCGACCCAGAGAAAATTCAGGTTATTCAAAGGTGGCCTACCCCAAAGAATCTTACAGAGCTTCGTAGCTTCCTGGGCCTTGCCAATTTCTATCGCCGGTTTGTCTTGGGTTTCTCACATATTTCCTGGGCACTCAATCAGGTGACTAAAGGAGGGAACAAGGCTAAATTTCAATGGGGGGAAGCACAACATAAAGCATTTGAAGGGCTGAAAGAAAGGTTATGCTCAGCCCCTGTCCTTTCCCTTCCTGATCTACATCATCCATTCGAGCTGATGACAGATGCATCTGAGTATGCCTTGGGAGCTGTTATCATGCAACATGGCCACCCTGTTGCATACCATAGTGAAACATTCAATGACACGGTCAGGAAGTACCCAATATATGATAAGGAGCTTTATGCCATTGTCCAGGCATGTAAGCAGTGGAAACACTACATTCTGGGGAAGGAGACAGTAATCCACACTGACCATAGGCCTTTGGAGTTCCTTCAGACACAAAGCAAGTTGAGGAATGAGAGACACCAGAAATGGGCCACATACCTACAACAGTTTCACCTGATAATAAAGCATAAGAAGGGAAGTGCCAATTCAGCAGCAGATTGCCTAAGCCGCCCTCCAATTGCAGCCCTCACAACTATTCTTGATCTCTGTGGACATGAGACTTCAAGTTGGTGCAGTTTGTATGAGAAGGATCCTGAGTTTTCAGAAACATATCAGGCCCTCTGTGAAGGAAAACATGTCTCTGATTTCTATCTACGGGATAATCTCCTCTGCCATATGGGACACATCTGTGTTCCAGCAAGTGAACAACAGAAGATGATCTGGGAAGCACACTTCAGCAAGACCGCAGGGCACTTTGGCGTGGACAAGACATTGGCAGTACTTCAGAAGCATTTCTACTGGCCTAATCTAAGGACTGATGTGGTGAAGTATATTAAGTCCTGCACTCCTTGTGCAATTACTAAGCCAACTTACAAGAAAAAGGGATTGTACACACCATTGCCAGAACCAACCAAGCCTTGGGAATTTTTCTCGATGGACTTCCTCTCAGGTTTGCCAACTTCGAAACATGGGAATGATGGTATTTTTGTTGTAGTTAATCGATTTTCTAAAATGGCTGTAATGGTTTCCTGTAAGAAAAATATTTCTGCTGAAGATACTGCTAAAATTTATTTCAGTCATGTATGGATCAACTTTGGGCTCCCCAAGTCTATTGTTTCTGATAGGGATAGCAGGTTCCTGAGCATCTTCTGGTCCACCTTATGGGGAATGCTAGATACAAAGTTGATGAAGTCCACATCCTTTCACCCACAGACTGATGGGCAAACAGAAGTGGTGAATTTCCTAATTGTTCACATGCTTCGTATGTACCACTCCAAGCACTCCCGCACATGGAACGAGGCCCTGCCATACATACAACATGGATACAATCGAGCCCTGCACAGCTCCACTAAACACAGTCCTTTTCAAGCTTGTTATGGATTCCAACCTATGGCTCCCATTGATGTATGCATCCCAATTCCTGCCATGGAATTCACACTTCATGGAAAAAGTGAAGCAGAAAAGGCGACAAGGTTTGTTGAGCAGATCCAGTACATTCAGCACCAAGTCCATGACATTTTACAGAAAATGAATAAAAAATATAAGAATCACCATGATAAACACAGGATTCCGCATCATTTCCAGGTTGGTGATAAGGTTTGGTTGCGGCTTCAGAAGGAATGACTTGCAGGTCCACACAGAAAGATTCGACCTCTCTGGTATGGTCCTTACACTCTCACTAAGCAAGTAGGGGAAAATGCTTTCGAGTTGAATCTTCCACCCTACCTTGGTCTGCACCCCATCTTCAATGTGGACCTCCTCAAGCCATACCATCCACCTTTTTTGGATACTTCAGTCACAGCAGAACAATTGGACATCTCTGAGCTCAATCCAACAAGTCTTTCCCCAGCTGAAGAAGATCAGATTGTGGACAATTTGACTAAGACCACCAGAGGACAACCTATTCAACTCTATCGTGTGATAAAGAAAGGAAATCTCAGTCACCAAGGTGAATGGCTCACTGCATACCAGGTAAAGAAGCAATTTCCACAGCTGATGGGGCATCTTAATGCAATGGGGACCATTGCTTCTGAAGGAGGGAGGAATGATCCAGGCAGCAATTCTAGTGGCGCAACTTCCAGAGACCATAACTTTTGCACCGTAGCTCCGATTGACTCCGTTCAAAAGGCAACGGAAAGCTTGGAATGTGTAGAATGTGATGAGAAGGTGTGGAACTTTGTTTGGCAATGTTTGACCCCCTAAATCCACGTTTAAGGGGCCCAAATTGTGATTTTTGTATTGCTGTCTAAAAATAGTAAATTCTAAAAATAGTATGTTTCGCAAAATTAGTGCACATGTAAGTCTTGGAAGATGAAACACCTCGTCTCCCTCGAGACTGGTGACCTTCCACATCTTTCTAGGTGTCCTTTCGTATTTATAAAGTATTATAAATACATATGTAACCGGAAGAAGAGATAGACATCTCTTGGCAGAGATAATTGATGTATTTCGAAGTCTTTGAGTAATTTACATCTCTTTTCAGAGATAGTTGCTTTGCAATTCATTTGGCACATTTGTTAATCTGTTCCTTAAGTCTGAAACCCCTCGGTTTTGGATCAGTTTATCACTTGATTTGGATGTTTTAAAATAGTTAGGGTTAATATATGTCATGAAACCATTTTTTCACAAGGAGTAGGATCGAGAATAAAAATCATAAAAGGAAATTAAAAAGGACTATAATGTATTTTGACAAATATGTCATAGTAAATTTATTTGACACAATAGTAGATAGGAGAGGTGATACCATGAATATTATAAAGCTAGGGGTGTCCTAGTAATAAGGGAAATGCCAAATTTATCTTAGGAACAAGTAAAGGGGTAGATAAGATAGCATCCCACTCTTGAAATAGTAACATAGTATGTGACTTGTCTAATAAGTCCACATATAATCTGAGAAGTTGTTTGTAAATGTTTCTCATGGTATCCTGTATATTTAAGAAATCTCATAGTACATAGATCGTCATATAATCCATTGTCAATGTTAACATTTTTGGTATGTAGTTGATTAATATAAGATCAAATAAAAAGTTTATGGTTATCTAAAACATCATCCATGATTTCATTCTTATTGAATGTACTAGTAATATGTGGAGGTGAATTTATAAAAATAGGTTTAGTAATGAAATTTTATGGATGGGTATAAGAAGTTGGAGAATGGTGTGTTTTGTAAACACGACAAACCTTTAGATTTCCTTTGAGATATAGTATATGTTAAGATAATGGGTCATTGAATATTTCAAGATTTGAAGTCTCATTGGTTGGTGGTCTAGAATCCTCATAATTGGTTTCAAATTCAATGGTTTTGATATGGATGAGATATTAAATGGTATGATATAGCTTGAAGAAACTATTTTTATAATTACAAATACAATGGTGGTCATCAGTGTATGCATTAACATTGAACAATATATATTGAGGTTGTCTCGTTGCACCTCCATAGGTGGAGGGAGATATAAGAGGTTACACTTAATAAATTGATTAACTACAACATGCAATGGTTAAGGTAGTCATGTGAATGGCCATCTAGAAGGGGTATGTAATTAAAGATTACTTAGTTGAATTATAACATTAACCATTATATTTTTTTCATTCCTTTTATCATTTGATTTATATTTATAACGTTTTCCCCCTTGAAACATAGTACTAGGAAAATATTGTACATTAGATGTGTATTTTTTTTTCATTTCTAGTATCTTGACCTATAGGTCCTTTAGGGTTTCAAATAATTCATCAAAAGATCAAAAATTTGAAAACTTGATTAAATATTATAAGATAGAAAGTACAACTAGTGTGAATAGATCCCAAATTTCATTTTAGTAATCATTATCTTGTGACTTAACACATAGGCACTAAAAGTCTCATTATAATCTTATTTAAGTTTTGAAATTTGTGTGTAGGAGACTTTATCACCAATATTAATTAAGAATTTTACTAGAATTGATCATCCACATGATTAAATTCCTTAACATATTAAATAGGGAGATCATATAACCACTATAGATAATAAAATATTTGATAATTCATATATATATATATATATAGGTAAAGAGATTATCATTGCAGACATAGTGTAGACATGTTGAACGAAAGGAGAGAGATGTTATTCTATATATCCTTTACATTTATAAATAGGAACCTTAACAACAACTAAACCTATAGTAGAGGGATTAAAAAAATCCTTGAGTGTTAATGGATTATGAAATGAAGCATGTGAATCCATGACATGAAAGTTCATAGAGCCACTTTCTCTAATTGAAACACCTTATCCTGTAGACCTTGAACACTTTGGATGAGTAAACATATAAAAAATGAGTTATGTCAGAGTCTCTATGCATGTGCATAATAAGTGAAATAAAATGAGTATCAATAGATAGAATATATTTATAAATTTTATGAATGACCACAAATTACCTCATACAAAGGGTTTATGTAAGAAGAGTATATGTAGGTTTGAGAGTTTAACAAAGGCCATTCCATATGAGGCACATGTGGGAGAGATGTAGAAAAATGTATTTTGTAACTTGAAAGGTAGCTTTCCCTTATCCAGATTGATCTTTATGACCTTTATATTTGAGAAAAATTATTGGGATTTTATGAATGTCATGAGGATTTCATTGAAAACCTTAACAATAATTAGATAAGAGAAGAACATGTTCAAGGTAAACTCCATTAACTTCTTTGAGATGAATTTTTAGGATTTTTTACATTGATTATCATTTGTTTTAATATGATTACCAATAAAATGAATGCGATCATTATTTCTTAGCACATATTCAATGATAACTATGTTATTAGTATTTGAAGAAGAAACGGTTTCCATAAGATGCACGATATTCTTCACACTGTATATAAGTTTGATATTTTAAATGGGAGGACCAAAAATAATAGAAATACACCTAAAGGGAAAAAAAGAAGAAAAAAATGTTTACCAAATATGAAACCCTAAAAGGAGGCTCTAACAATCATGAAAGGTATGTACAACATAGTTTATGTATGTAAGGGATGAAACCCTAAGGATATATTAAGTTATAGAAATCATAATTCACATCTAAAGACATACCCTAGAAGAAATGAATCTAAAACTCTTGAGAATAAGAATTTTGTATAAGATAAATAAGTGGGTTCAACAACTAAGTACACCCAAATTAAAGTTATTTACCCTAACCATGTTTGAAATAGTAGAGAATAATGTGTAATTATACTCACAGATAAATGTTATGACTATTCAAATCATGAAGTACATTTAAAATGATATTAAGAACTTGCATTAAATTAGGGAACATTCTAAATAAAGTAAAACACAAGAAGATGATTTCACTTAACTTTTATGTTTATTTTTAGATTGATTTGGATATAAAACTATGTAAAAAAATTTGATAGGCTCAAAGGTAATTCATATCTTAAAAGGAGTGTTGTATTCCTTTTTGACACTAACATTGTATTCAAAAATCCATGTGAAATGATTTTATTCAACCACATGCTAGTGTATAGTTCTTTTATGCATTATTATGTCACTATGTGTCACTTCATATTTATACTAATATCTTCCAAAACTTTCAATTGTTCTAAAATATTCCTTCCCACACTTTTAGTGATCATAACCTAATTTCTTATGCCAACACTCAGATAGATATTAGATGAAAAAATAATTGTGTGATTGAGTTGGATTTCTCTGAATAGCGAACCTCGTTATTTATTTTGACTAGGAATTGCACTACATTTCCCAAAACTCCATGTAGTTCTCTCAATTCTCATCCAAGAGTGAATACAAGTCTATATTTGTCTTCTTGTGTATGTTTTCCCTCGTGCCTCACCTCCAATATTGGGGTAACTAGGTATACTTTAGGTCAACCCTTCATGAGTGCTAAATACAGTTCTAGAATAGATTCTTTATATATCAATATTATATCTGCAATAAAACCCTGTTGAAGTTCCCTTTCTTGTACAGATACTTGATAAATATGTAGTTGTCCTTGAGATGATATCGAATTGGATTTTTATAGTCTTAACGTAGTTTAGAGTGATTCAACATCTATATAATACACTCCTAATGTATTCTCTTTAATTAGGGAACGTTAGTGTAACTTTTCTTGAGACTTGATGAAAATTTTCTAGAGGAGCTATTAAGAAAGCAATGTGAATAACTGAGTGTTTTTAACATGACTTTATATCATTGCAAACAATGTTATATCTCACTAAGAATAGCTAGGAAGTTTAAATAAGATAAACATAATAAAATATGACCATTATCCCACTATGGACATAACCATATGATGGTTATGTATAATTTAGATGGTATTGTCCAAGTAGGTAGAGTGTTATATGTGAAAATATATAGATTTATGAGAAGAGATATAGGTTGCATATAAGAAGTGATATCATGCATGTAGGTTTCTAAGAAAAAGAGTAATAGAATGATAATTAATTTTAAGCCTTATTATCTGGGTTAGAGATATAGTTTTTTATGCAAGTCATGATTTAGGGATATTAGACAAATCAATATTGTCAAGAACCTAATTATAACATTTAGGTGTCTAAATAACCTCATATTTTATATCGATACATCATCATAATAAATAAATATGGAACCAATATGTAATTTCATACAATCTAGACCTTAAAATCCTCCAAATGATATTGTATAGCCACAAATTGGATTATCACACATAAATGAATAAAAAAAAGGTATTGTTAATTTTACATTTCCTAGTATATTCCCTAAAAATGAGGCTATGTCCAAGTAACCTACATTAAATAAATTCAAATATACTAATATTCACTTCACTTGACATGGTATCACTATATATTTGAAATTTCAATCCATGATTATCATGTTTTTTCTAAACTTGATAGTTTGATATTATAGATAAGAAAACTATTGTTTTTCTTAAAAAATACTAGGAAATGTTTTTCATTAACCATTACATGTCTATGTCATTGCCTACATGGCTTTCCTTATGAACAATTATTGAGTATTTAATTGGGTATTTTTCTAACATATCATGAATAATATCCCATTGAACTAAATGTCATACCAAGCTAACAATTACAATCAAATAGCTAGGTTTTCTGGATTTATTTTTCATGCTTTTTTGTTTTCTACACACATTATCTTGACTTATATATACAAATATTACTCAATAACCCCTTCCACATGTACACTAAATATATTATTAAAGGATAGAAAATGTTTCCAAACACTTGCATGTATCACATCACTATCTGCATGCGTCATATATTTATGATAGTTAATGAACATGTATTAGAAAAACATTTTCATTTACTAGAATCCATGTGAAAGAACATAGTTTCCCATTTATTTCATTATGTAATAATATGTCTATTCATACATCTTATGTACATACAAAGAATCCATGTACAAATGGTACATCATATAGTTTCCACCCATATTCATAACTTCCTATAGTTGGAAATTGCCATCAATGTTGAAACATTAGACAAGATAATCCAATATGTTGTTAATGATACATTGTATAATACTTCAAAAAATAATTATTATCTTGGAATGCATGAGAGATTTATCATAGAAACACAACCGTGTAGTGATCCATGTTTGATGAACTTTGTTTTCTAAATGCAAATGAAATATTTGTAACATATCCATTTTATATCCTTTCTTATATGCACAATGAATTTTATGAAGAAACATGCTTGCAAAGAAAAGGATCTTACCTTCAATTTTGGTACAACACCCGATGAAATTTTCATAGAAAAAATTCCTACATGGACATTGATATTGATGATGAGAAAAAAATGATTCTACCCATAAGTCCAATAGGTTGACCATCCACAACCCATGTATGCTTTTCATTTGGAGGGAATAGGTTGATTTCTAATTTTTTTATCTCTTATCATGTGATGTTGAAATATATTCCTATGTATTTATCAAATGGAGAAATATTATCTAATTTTAAAAATCATATGCTTGCTAGAGTTTCATGGGACACAAATTTAAAAAACTCTACCTCATTTTCATACTATAATATTTTAAATAAAAGTGTTTTTGGTCATGACATAAGTGCAAAAGAGGTTTATCATATCTTACAAAACCTCCCCATAAATTATAATTTATTGTTTAAAGGGAGTTTTTGTATCATGTGTAATGAACTTCATGCTTTAATTATTGACACATTACACATCGTTCTTCACTACATTCATTAGCATTTATTGAATTTGTTAGATATTTGTTTGATGAAAACAAAAAATGAAAGAGGCAGAAGATTCCCTCAATTTTTCATGTTCGTCCATTTTTTTCCTAAATAGTTTTATTTCCATGATGGATTTTTTCACTAGATTCATTACCACTTATTGAAGATGTTATATCATTGTATGATGAAAAAAAAACTAAAAGAAACAAAATATTCCATAAATTTTTCATGTCATGTCCATTATTTTTTTATTTTATCTAAATAGTTTTCTTTCCATGAAGGATTTTGTTAAAGTGACATGATGTTATAAAAACTATTTTTCAACATCATTTAATAAGTGGGTAATTTCACTTAATATATTTTTGAAAATTTAAAATTCATGATCAAATCCAACCACCCATCATATGTTTCTCAAACACAATGTGGGAATGAATTTTTTTTTGGTTATGCCATGATTT
The DNA here is from genome assembly GCA_019776745.2 of Taxus chinensis. Classification (NCBI taxonomy): domain Eukaryota; kingdom Viridiplantae; phylum Streptophyta; class Pinopsida; order Cupressales; family Taxaceae; genus Taxus; species Taxus chinensis. The sequence goes on along the minus strand of CM034149.1, from coordinate 687,510,223 downwards.
TCCATGGTTTGTATGATATTAAACACCACAAACAATTTTTTAATCTCCTCTAAAAAATGATATGAAATTTAATGACCATGAAATTTTAGAAAAATCATACAAATTCAATCATTACTAGAATAATAATTATATTTTCCATCTTTACTGTGAGTGATTAAATTATTTCTAGATTTGAATTGAGAAAGCCACTAAATCTCACTTCTTGTTTTGTCAATAATTCTAGGTCATTCTACTATTTTTACTAGACAACGGATTGCATTTAATATCTTACTACTGATATGCTTCTCCTACTAAACATGATCATCTAAGGCATTATTTTATAGGAAATTCATAGCTCATCACCACTATTGATATTGCATTATCTAGACATGTGCAAAAGAACAACTCATCTTTATTCTTTCTCACTTAATTGGAGTTATTTCCTTAAATATTAATGCATCAACCATACATGTAATCCTATCATTAATATAAAGGAGATTAAAACCTCTAAGGATAAAAAAACATGCAACTTTTAGGAATATTTGAAGCATGACAATACATTCTCATTAATGAAATTAGCTTGAAAGGATAAAATTTGTTTCGCGTTGATAAACATTTGCATTAATCATTCTCCTAATATTAAATTAATATTTTTATTTATATATAAATCACTCTTTTAAATAAACTTGGCCAATTACTAATGAAGGACATAAAAATATATACGTAAACATCATATCAATCCTAAATAATTACATAATTTTCACACATATGTTATAGTAACAATGTTTTGACCCATTACAAGTCACTTTTTGTAACCTTAATAAATACTAGAAATATAGTTCCAAAAATATAATATTGGAACATTCAAATTGATGCCTCTCCCAAAAAATAAAAAAAGAAAAAGAAAAAGAAAAAAGAAAGAAACAAAACATAGTTTCAATCTTAAATATTTTCATAATTTTTTTGTTTTGTTTATGCATGTTAAACTCATTTGGTGCCAATTACACATAGCATTGCAAAATTGGGTAAATTAAACTTGATGGAACCTATAAGAGACAAAATTAAATTGTGAAAGGGACACCAATTTATGCACGCAACCATATCATTGCCTATTTTTGATCTAGTAGATTTTGTACTTGAGAAAGCACTTCTTATTATTTATAGATCTAGAACAAAATTACCTCCATAATTGCTATTGTTTTTGTTTAAAATTTCAATACATGCGTTGTTCAAAAAATACATTCATTCAATCTTCACTCATTTGTAGTTCTATTTCTTCTATCTCTATTAATAATCTAACATTGTTAGGTTTGAATCATGTTAGTTGGTGGGTTACTAGGTAGATTGATGGCAGGCTTATAATTTTATGGTATTGGAATATTTCCCCCCCTATTTTAGTTATATTTTGTGGTGCCCACTCCTCTTTGACATTATTTTATTTTGATGATATTACTGTTGGACTGATACTTAGACATTTTGATTATTATATCTAAATTAGTAAATGATAGACTATATAGATATTTGGACTATTGACATGTTGTGATTTACATTTTGATTATGATGCTCTAGATGGCAATGATGGAAAAATATATATGTTGATTTGCAGTATTCTTATTTTATAACAGCATGTCATATTATGGATGCATAGCCTATGTTGCAAATTTTGGTTAGAATTGTGATTTTATGGATGTTAAAATTGAATTAAATTATATGATGATAGATGATAGAATTGCTAATTTTGGATGATGATTATTGATTTCTATATGTATATTATTCTCAATGTTGTTGATATGGGTGCAAGGCCAAAAAGGTATTATGTTTGTGTTGTAGGGACATTTTATCACATACATCGAAAGGGGATAGAGGACCAGCCATGTAAGGATGTCATGTATTGTGCAACATGGCCAAAATTTGACAACTTGTGTATAATGTTATGTTGTGTTGTTGCATACTTCGTTAGGAGGTTCCCATAGGGGGTAACCTCATTTATGTGGCCATGGGTGTAATGTGTTTCCTTTGTTTTAATTTTATTGTTAATTTTTTGTGCATGTGTGTAATTACTTGGGGAAATATTATTATGTTATTAACACTTGCTAATGTATTTTAATTAACTAGTTTAACTCAAATTTAAATTAAGAAGGAAGATATAAAAAGTGAGCAATAAATTGGGTAGATAGTCCTTGTTTGTTGCATGATGCGAATTTAATTAAATGCATTTGGGTGGTGCGTACTCCACCATTCTTCCCAAATTTGAATTTTTCCTTGTTGGCCACTTTTAGAGACTTGAGGGACAAGTTAACCTTGTCCCTCACATCTCAAACTTTCCTACCAACCCTATTTATGAACTATGAGACATATTTTGACCATTTTAATGCATTTTTAGTGTAAAAAGGGTAAATAAATGTACTTGTTACTTACCACATTAAAGTTTTGTTAGGTTGTGGAGCCTATTTTCATGTGTGAAAGTGTTAAAGACTGTACACTAAGAGTACTGTACACTTTTCATGTATCCTCGCCGGGGTTCGGTGGCGCAACCCTCGAATTTTTTTTTGAGCTTTAAAACGTGCCCGATATATCAGGAAATGTGATTTTCTCATATGGGTGGGATTTTGACCCATAGGTTTATGGAACGGTTTTTTCCCATAGTTTTGATACCCACGGTTTTGTAAAACTGCTTAAGTAGTTGTCTATTTATATGGTTTTATGCATATGATAGATGTAATGAAACACATTACAAATGTGCTTTGAATTCGGGTGTGAATTCTGTAGAGTTTGTTGAGCATAGCTCCAAACAGATATGGGTATTGTATTGAGAGATTGGTGGCTTATAATAAAATTTGAGCAAGTGATTCTTGGTGGATGTATCCCAAATTGGGTGAACCACGTTAAATAGTGTCTCTCTGTCTTGTGTTATTTTATTATGCACTTTTATTTGAGATCTCTAATATTTTCTGCATATTAGTTTCTACTGTTGCGATTTTGTGAGGGATTATTCCACATATTTTATCTCTTATTCCCTAACAAGTTTGTCCTTGATTGGAATGGTGTTTAAGTTGGAGTGTTATGTGAGCATGTCATAAGTCTTACATGTGCATTTAATTTCTTTGGGATTGGTGTTTGACTTGTGTTTCGGAATCGAGGGATGATGAAGTGACATCCTACATGGGGCCACCTCATCATCCTCACATCTATTTTCTATTTATTGGATGATTTTGATGGATTTTGGGTTACTTGCCTTATTTGATTCTCTTACACTTTTGAAAATTGGTCTCGTTTTTCATACTTGAAGTTTTCTATTGGAGTTACAACTTGGATTGAGCTTGGTGTGAAGGATTCTAAAGTTTTTTGAGTAAGGAATTTGAAGCTTGATGGAGAGGTAGGCTCTTTTTTTTTTTGTATTTTGTATTAATTTATTTTGATGTAGAAATTGTGTTTGTTTGTATATTGTATGAGTGTTGTGGTTATGTTTTATTGTGAATGGGTAGTTTGCCTTAAGTTTTGTGTGGGAGATGGATTTATGGGACCATTGGGGAGGGAAAAGGGAGATGTGAGGAATGTATTTTGGAGGGAGTGTGAGTTTGAGTTCCACCTATGGGGAGTGAAAAGGATAACATGGATGTTTTTTTACATATTTGCAAATGTAGAAATAAAGATTTGATTATGTTTTGAGTTGTGCACATGGATGCTTTTGGGTGGAACTCCTACATCATTTGGGAGACAAAAGGAGGTGGTGCCCATATTCCATTGCTCTTTGTTGGCTTGTTGTTGTCAATCCTTTGTTCTTGTTGGGAAAGTTATAATATTGTTTGAGTGTATTATTTGAATGTGTTATTTGAATGTTCTATTTTTGAGGAATGCATGTTTTGGAAGCCTTGTGTGAAAGTTGTATAATACCCCCTTATTGTTCTTTGGTTGGGGCATGAGGACCATTAAGAGGATGACTTCTCCTCTTATTAGGTTATAGGTTGGGTGGAGAGATGCCTATACCCCCTTCCTTGTATTGTGAGCTATGATTTGAAGAATTTGAAGAGGTGTAAGAGAAAAAAATGAATTTGAAGGAGTCATGTTATGTTGGAGCCAAAAGAAGCACCTTTGAAATGTTGTTTCAATGTTGAAATAGTGAAAGTTGTAACTTGTAACTTATTCTTTTATATTGTTGGAAAGAAGAAATTTTGTATTAAAAAAAAAAAAACTGTGCTATTGAGAAAAGGGGGGGTGTATTGTTTCCTTGTTGAAAATTTTATTATTGTAAAGAAATGAAGCTCTTGTAAAGTTTATTATTAAGTTTTGTTATATTGAAAAGGGTGAAAAAAATGTAAGAAAGTTATGCTCGATTTACCTTGATGGAATGGCTATCATTTTTGTTGTGTAAAGGAAAGCAACGATACTTAATAATTAGTTGAATTCCTTTTCTCCCTTTTAGAGCTTATAAGTAATTTTATTGAAAATGAAATCTTGTAATTGTTCGTATACACTATTGCAATGGAAAAGATATGTACTTAGTAATTTTAAGTCATGAAACTAAGATATGAGATCAACCTACCAAATAATGAATTGTAGACACCTTAATTAAAGCTATTGTTGCCTTAGAAACCAACCTAAGTAGAAAAAAGTTTAAATTTAAGGTTATGTTTTTGGGAAACAGAACCGCCGCCCTGTACAGAGCGGTGGTTTCAGAACCTCCACCCAGTGTAGAGAGATGGTCGATCAACTGCTCACCAAGCATGGTTGCGGTCACAGGACCGCCGACCTTCTTAGGGTGGCAGTTTCGTCACTTTTGATGGAAAAATTAAAATAACGACTGTGAAAAATCTAGATGGAATTTGAATAAAATCTAAGTTTTAAAACTCCAAGATGAAACTACCAACAACTAGGAAATGATCAAACTCACTTGTTTAAGCATATAAATCCTCTTATGGGCATCCAAATGTATAAAATATCTTATATCTAATGAAACGGGGTTTCCCCATTTATTGAACTCAAAGAATATATATATATATATTAAATAACAAAACTAGATTCACGGTGGAATGTCTACAATGAGCAAATGAGGAACCTTACAATAACAAACCATTGAATAAACTAAACTATGAAGAGAAGAATGGATGAAGATTTATCCATTTGCAACTAGAACCAAGGAAACTTCTCCATGGTTTCACTTCTTTCTTTCACAGTTTCTCCTCTTTCTCCTCTTCCAAACTTGCAAAACAAGAATGAACAAATGAGGATGAAATTGGGGCAAATGGAAATAAAAAAACCTATAAGGATATTTAGGGCAACCCAAATCCAATGGCTACTATATATTTGATCTAATAGCTCAGATTAAACCCTACATCACTTAAGTGGGAGATAATTTTGTGGACAATGTTTAACCTTGCAAACCCTTAAAAAAAATAAAAATAAAAAACTGTAATTTTGACTGTTAAATTATTAGTTCTATTTTGATTTGAGAGTAGAATTTTGTGGGCTTTACATATTTTAATATTTATTAAAAATGCAAACTACAAATGTAGTATGATAGCCTAAATTATTTATAAACTCTATAAATTATTGATAGTCAAATATAAAAATATGTGAAGTAGGAAAATATTATATATTCTTGATTAGAATGCTTTTAATTCAATATATATATATATATGAATGATATTTAAAAAATAATAATAAAAATTCTAGCAATCATCAATTTATTTGTATCGTAGGATATGTTTTATTATTTTTTAGATGTAAAAATAATAGATATTTTCAATTATGTTTTGATAAATTTAGTAACTTTCTAATTTAATTGAAACTATTTTTTTTAAGACAGTGTTTCTATACAATATTTAATTGTAAATTTTTTTTTTTGTTTTTCATTAGAAAATAATATAATATTATATTTATTAATGTATTCCTTTTTATTGTAGGTTTTGTTTCATATCTATAATAACTTATAATTATAAATAAAGTTGTTAATTTTACAATTAGTTTTTTAGACCTCCTATTTTCTCGTGATGGCTCTAGCTTTCTGCCCTAACCCTAAGCCATACCTTGTGACGGTCTTCCTAGCCTGATGGAATATAAATAATGGAAAATACCTAGGTTTTGAAGGTGGCGACCATGTAAACATAAGGAGTCACTCTTGGCCTAAAGGAGTTTGGGGGCATAGTGACTGCCCACACACGGGTACTCCAAACAGTGAAAGGAAGAGTTGCTCAAGATCTTATATTTGTATTTCCTCTGCTGAATGTTTTGTGCTTCCTCCTGATGCTGCCCAACCATTCATAGAGATTATAGATCTCCTCCAAATCCTTGTCCATACCATGAATGGTAATACTCTGTGCCTCTAACTTCCTTGGATAACTTGCAAGATAGATTTGAAGTGCATTATTGCCCACAAACTAGGCTACAAGCTAGGTTCCTATAGCCTACTTTTCTCAGGAAAACAAATTTTGGATGACTCTCCTCTCGTCAACTATGGGATAACTAAGGATTCCATGGTTGCTTTGAATGGAATTATTTTTGGTGGAGCCAAAGAGCGAGGCTCAACACCTTCCAAAGAGGCACTTTTTAAAAATAAAAATACCTCGAAGATGCCTGCTTCTCCTCTTCCCCTTGCTTACATTGTTGAGAAATTTGTTGAATTTCCTACATTAGAGATCAATGATGAAGAATATATGTATCTGTTACAAGACCTAAAATCCAAGACCTTGATCTACAGATTTAATGGTGCTTGGCCATCGTCCAACACTATGATTCATTGGATTCATATGTTGTGGACTGAAAATTTTAGATACTTCCTTTGTGCTAGGGGTTTCTTCTTAGTCTAATTCAATGAACAGGATGACTATCAGAGGGTTACTGAAGAGGGTCTGTGGTTCTGGGGATCGGCGGGTATGCTCAGTACACTCTAGTTTCTAGAATTTGATCTGAATACCTTCTTCATCACATGGGTTCTAGTTTGGGTAAGACTACCTAATCTTCCCCTTCATTTTTTAATTTGGAGTGGAAGAAATTGGTAACCTCCTAGGGTGGTTCATCAAAGAAGATAAAGAAAGGGTGAGAAGTGGTCTGCATACGTTATTACAATTTTTGTTGAAGTAGACCTCAACAAGGGACTACCGGATAAGATGATCCTCGTACATGAATTTGTTAGCAATGCCAAAAAGAATTAGAACTAACACCTAGTAGTCCTAAAACAAAGCTAAATCAAAATCAATGCACCATCATGCTTAGAGCTTAAACAAGACTAATCTACCAACATCCTTGCATTAGAACATGAACAAATATTCAAACTAACATGTTAATCCATTAATATCTATCTCTATTGAATGCTAATCAAATGAAATGAACCTATTTAGATCCTTAGCAATCAAAGGTTTTGATTGTATGTTTGAATCCCAAGGTTTTCAAGAATGGAGTCTTGTCAATCCATGGCTACAAGACCATTTGACATATCCCCATATGACTTCAAAACTTGGATGGATGAATACAAGAAATGAAAGTAGCTAGCTTCTCTAATGAAGAATGCTCAAAGATGATAAATGGCTATAGCTTATGCTCTATGCTCATTTAGGTGTGTAAAGGTGTAAATAGAAAGGTAGGAGGAGGGCTCCTTATATAGCCCAATGGATAGAAGAATCTCTACATCCCTCTTCATGTGGGATAAATGGAGAGGTTGGGTTAGTTGTGGATAAGGGAGGTTTAGAAAGGGTTGAGTCAACCTTAGGAGAGTTTAGTTTGTCCTTTAGTGACCCATGGGGTTTGAGGGGCTTTATTAATTAACCAAAGTGATTAATTAATAGGTGTGCAAGCTTATAGAAGCTTTTTAGAGGAATAATTAGCATGATTTAGACTATGAGAGGGATTTAATCAAATAAATGATGATTTATTGATTTAATGGAAGAGGGAAGCTAATTAATTAATTAAGTCTAGATAGCAGAGGGGGATTAATTAATCTAGATAGAAAGGGGTAATTAATTAGAAATAATTAATTAATATAGATAGAAAGGGGAGCTTAATTAATTAGAAATAATTAATTAATCTAGATAGAAAGGGGAGCTGATTAACAAAAGGTCGTTAATTGGTGTCATTTGTTGGATAGAAGAGTTAATTAACTAGCATAATGTAGCTAATTAACAGTGATAGAAGAGGAAGTGTGCATCATATTGACGATATGTCGTCAATTTGTGGGAAAGGGTATAATTAGCGCAATTTAAGTATTTAAATTGCTCGAGCTAAATTATAGGTGTCTACATTTTCCCCTCTTTGGGGTGGCGTAAGTGACGCCACTTCAAAGATAGTAGACAGATAAATTTTGAAGACGTAGAAGAAAAATTAGTAGAAGTGAGAGATGCCCCCTCGAGTGTCGATGGGGTGATGAAAGAAGGCGATCTGACGATCGAAAAAGGTGAGAGAAAGGAAATAGAAGAATGGGCAGGAGCAGGATGCCCCAGGTGAATAAGAAGAATAGTGTTGATATGGAGAATGATGTAGAAGAGGAATGAAGACGGAAAGAAAAGAGAAAGCTTTCATCCAGTGTATTAAAACAACTTTATTGTCATCATATTGCCAAAGATCTACGTCATCGGTCCTTATTAAAAATGTAAGCATACGAAAAAAGTAGGATGACATGAAAATCCATACTACAAACAGTTGTCCATTACTGAAACACCCACTCAATGCAACATACAAAAAGTAATGCAATATGAGAAGGAAACAAGCTCATTTAACAGGGAAAACAAGTACGAACACACATATTCCAACCAACAATGGTCAAGACGGTTGTACAAATGTTTTGTTATCAAGCTGAAGATCCCTAAATGTTCATGATTAATGACAAGGGTTAAAAATGATGCCCTGAGAAAGGATACATGCAAGGGAAGATGATGAAGGACACTGGGTCCAATGAGAAAGCGTAGTGCGCTACGAAATAGTACCAGGCAACTATATGTGCCCCCAGAGTACTGACGAAGCAAGCAAGCTAGATTTATAGATGATTGTAAATCTGATGATCCATGATTCATTTGATCTAGTGAAGATGTGAAATTTCCAGCAAGATACGGAAAGAATACCATGCGCAAGACACAAGTTTCAGCTACTATGAGCTGGTGTACCTAGTTTTGTGAGTTTTACAATTTTTAGGATTTTTTGGAGAATTTTTGAATTTTTTTGGATTTTGGAAGGTTAATATTATATATTTTTTTTTTTTTAAATTTTTTTTTGGATGGGTTGGATACGTAGAAGAAAGTAGAAGAATCAACAAGAATCTCCCAGATGCAAAAGAAATGCCCCAGGGAGAAGAAAGAAGTAGTAGGTGGAAAATAATGCCCCAACATAATGGAAAAATTAATAAAATAATTATTTAATAAAAAATAATTATTCGATGGAGTGTGTAGAAGAAAGGATATTGCCTAGGAGCAATAAAATTGTCCTAGTGAGAAGAAAGGGGTACCAGATGGCAAAGAATGCCCTAACACGACAGAAAAATGAAAGAAAAATAATTATTTAAATAAAATAATTATTCATGGCGAGTAGAAGAAGAGTTAGAGCAAACCAATGGCGGTCGAAACAAGCTTCCAGGCATCACAGCTCAGTGAAAATGGTTTAATATACCCCACCCGGGGGGGTCGGGGTAAATCATCGTGACCAATTCATTTGTTACCGACCACTATCAAAATTTTACCATGAGACCCCCGATAGTGATGAGGACGATGGTGAGAGGACGAGCCCATAGGAGACACACCGACCGAGTTCAGGAGTACGCCCGACATGCAGACGATGGATTCTTCATGAGTAGCTTGACCTACTTTGTCAATTTTTGCAATTAATGTTGCATTTAATGCTTTTAATAGTAGGCTAGAGGTAGGGTATAGGTGCAAGGTGCACATGTGCGCGAGGGACGCTAGGCACCCATATGGTGGTGCAGGTACCCCTGAAGCGCATGTGCATGCACGCGTAGTACTATACATGTGTGCGCGCATGTGCATACGCCCCAAAAAGGTGTATGTGTGTCTGCACACATACACATGGCACATGCGTGCACACGTAGGCATCAAAACCCTAGCACACACACGTAGGAGATGGAAAACATGGCACAAGTATGCCCTTAGGCATATGCACACACGTGCGCGTGCCACCAAAAGGGGGGTGCACACATGTGTGCATGTGCACATGTGCACATGCCCAAAAGGGAGTGCAAGCACCTAGAAGAGATGAATAAGAGGGAAAAATGTCAAAAAAATGACACTTAGAAGAAAGAGAAAAATTAGTGAAGGATAGAAGAATAGTAGAAGAACTTAGAAGAAATTGTTAGTGTCTAACACATGCCATGTTTTTTAGAGATGGTTGCCAGCATGTTACAGACGTGAGAGTGACACACTCGCATAGATGAGATGGAGGGGAGCATGCGCTGACGCAACCATCATGCACGATGGTGATTCTATTAGAGGCGGTTGGCCTGGGCTATGTAGCACAGATGTCATCTATTACCTTAGACCATGGCCTATTGACCACTTTGATTGAGCGGTGGCATAGTGAGAGCCAGTGTTTCAGGATCCCTACAGGAGAGATGACCGTCACACTAGAGGACGTGTGGCAGATTTTGTGTGTTCCTATTGTAGGCTCGATGATCGAGTATACGAGTGATTTTGGTCAGATTACCATGGCGATTAGTGACCTATTTGGCTGTGAGGAGATACCCCACAAGGGTATGATAATATCCTTTCATGACTGCATAGCTGATCTGACTCTTCACCGGGGACCACTTTACTTGATGGCTCTTATCAGTGGGTTTTTACTCACTGATAAGACAAGGACATCATTTCTGATGGGGTTGATCACATTAGTACATGGAGTGTTCAGTGGCGAGTGATACTGTTGGGGCTAGTGCATACTGACACATCTATACTAGGATCTACACTTGATTACTTACCACCATCAGAAGATGGTGGGGGCCGATGTCTTTACTGCAGATCTGGTCCTAGGACCATATAGTGATCGGGTGCCCTGTAGGTGCATTGCACACCCGAAGCACCGGAGGAGCCGACATTCATGGCATGGGTCTCCATGGGGGACGATGTACGAGGGCACTTAGGTAGAATTTACTACTACCATCGAGAGTTTGACGAGTTACTAGATAGAGATATCATTTGGAGGCCCTACAGACATATACAGTGGCCCGAGGATGGAGGAGCTTAGCGTCTGTGCGGTAGAGCACTTCCTTCTTGGCAGTCACAGCTATATTACTGAGATATACAGGGTGGACCGATGTCAGTGACAGCTGGGTAGAGTTCAGGGCATCCCTCAACCTGATATGTGGTATGCCCACCAGGATGTAGAGAGGCAGACTATGGGGTCACACATACAGGTAGCCCAAGCCAGGGCTAGCTTCCTACAGGTGGTACCATAGGTTTGGGACCCTACTCGATAGGTTAGAGACCCAGGCACCACACCAGATTACATGGCCTGGTATGTGACCATTTTTTTGCAGTGCCTGACCATATCAGATGAGGCATGGGGAGCAGGTGTGTGAGCACCAGACTGAGGTCACATACAGTAGTGACGAGGTTGTAGCTGCAGGTCAGGCTGATGATCCATTTGATGGGCAAGTGACATGATGGGAAGGGTCCAGTACAGGATCCTGGACAGAGGCAAGCAAGGTGCCCAGACAGGGACAACACAGGGTCAAGGCACAGGGATAGGGTCATGCAGAGGGTCTGAGGCCTAGATTATGGGATCAGGGACAAGGCCCATGGATAGGTACAGGGCCAGGGATAGGGATAGGCTCTAGTGGTGCCTCTGAGGTTAGCCCAAGCCTAGGGTGGAGATGTTGAGGCACAACTAGCTGCCTATGGCAACAGGTGCGACAGTTGACAGCGGAGAGAGATCAGGCCCGATCTCACATTCTAGCCATGACAGTAGAGCAGGACCAGGCCAGAGCCCAGGCCAGTCAGGGGGGAGATGGTTCCACACATTTTTAGTAGATACACCAGATGGCCTCTCAGATGGCTCAAGTGACGAGCCTACTACAACAGGCCCAGACCCAGTTACAACCAGTGATAGTTGAGAGAGATCGGCTTCACGCAGAGCGAGTAGTGGGTCAGGCCGAGGTTGCACGACTAGCAGTAGAGGTAGCATCATTTTGAACACATAAACGGGACAACAGTGATAACTCCTACACTCATCAAGACTTGGCTACAGTGGAGGGCAGAGCCTCGTATTATCGGTCGCTCTATTATGAGGTAGTTCCAGCTGGGCAGTGGACACCTACCTATAGTCAACAGTCGAGTGGATCGACAAGATCAGAGAGGCCACATGTATCAGTGGAGAAGCCATGAGGGTAGCCTACAGGACCATGTGGGACACAGGTTATGGGTCCTCCATTACGCAGACCAGCCACTCCCTCTAAGGGTTCTAGTCAGCCTTGACTCTCATTGTATTCTTTGATTGTATTTGTATCATGTTATACAAACCTCTTATGAAGGTGTTATACTTTGACAGATGTATATGATGTACCAGTTTTTTGATGCATGCCTCTGATGAAGGCTTTATTCTTTTGACCGATGTATATCATTGTTGATGTACGCCTCTAATGAAGGAATTTTTATGAGTTGTGCCCGTTGATGGCCCATTTTGTATCGATGATGTATATCTTTTGTGAGACAAACATTTTATACTTGTATATATGGACATTTTCATGTGGCATCATGGTTATGAGATGATGGATTTTGATCAGTTTTGATGATTGATTGCATGGATTATAGATGTGTCATGATGTTATATGATTTGATTTCACATTGTGTATGTATCATGATGATAGTTGAGATGTTTATACCACATGTGTTTGATTTTGATATGATAGATCCATAGATGATATCAATTGTATTGTATATGTGATGCTCTAGATTAGTGGATGGGATGACATGATGATATTGGTGGGGGGGATAGATTTTGATATTTGCGATCCCTCTTGCCCCCATTTGATGATACGATATGTGATGATTAGCTTAGCATTCATGTATGATGTATACTTAGCCTTTTTTATTCATATGATGTATAGATGATGTTAGATGTGATGATATTGATGGAGATATGATGATGTGATAACAAAACTATGTACATGCGACCAAGCAAACACAATCAAATGTTAACAAAATACACAGTGCCAACCAACACGAATTAACACAACTATGTACAATTATTTACAAGCATGCAAAAACACACACTGCATATGTACAAGTAAGAATGAATCTAATCTAAGCAAGAAAAGATGAATCTTATCAAAGTATGTCTAAGCAACAAACTATACAAATGTACAAACAAGCAGCAACTATACAAGCAAACAATGTACACAAACAAAGCAAGAAACAAGATAAAGTAAGTAAACTAAAGTTATGTTTTTGCAAGATTGTTTTGTGAAACACTTTTCTACTAAACAATTTTTTGTGTGTTTTTGTATGATTTTGGATTTTGATCATATTTGAATTTTCTAATGTTTTTGCGATTTTCTAACATTCTTGAATGTTTTTGTGATTTTCTAACATTTTTGAATGTTTTTGTGATTTTCTAACATTTTTGAATGTTTTTTTGATTTTCTAACATTTTTGAATGTTTTTGTGATTTTCTAACATTTTTGAATGTTTTTGTGATTTTCTAACATTTTTGAATGTTTTTGTGATTTTCTAACATTTTTCCGAAGCTATGCACAGGTAACCGAGAAACGTGGATGCCCCCAGTTAGATGGAGAATATACAAGGGCAGGCACCACGTGCTTATAAACAGGAAGGTGAAGTCACAGAAGTGCCCCCAACATTAGATGGGGAATATGCAAAGACCATCCCTTCACAGATTAACAAGAGGAGAAAAAGCCGGATCAAGGCTTGACAGGATAGGTTCATAGGGAATCTCATATGCAGACGTGGAACTAGCCCTAGGCTAAGTAAAAGTACCCTCCAAATGCAAGATGCTTGTGAACAATGAATCCTCCCAAGGCACCGGAAACCAGTTTTCACCAAGGGACATATCCAACGTGCCACAATTGTGTGGTTTTCACATATGGATGACCTATTTTCTCTTTTTCTTTTTCTCTTATTTTAATTTTTTTGTATTTTGATCATTTTTACTCTTTTTTTGGTTTGCTTTTCTAATTTTTGTGCACCATGTTTAAGCATAGAACCACTTAAGGTGCATGGCATTCATAGGTTCACAGAGCTCATCACCATTGGGATGGGCAAGTTTGTATGCTCCCGTACCATATTTGGCCACAATGACGTAAGGTCCTAACCAATGTGGTTCAAACTTGCCTTTCTTCTCTCTTTCTGCCCTTGTGTTGAACTGATTTTCTTTCATGACCAAATCTCCGACCTCAAATTGATGAGGTATGATCCTTTTGTTGTAATTTCTGGAGACTCTGTTCTGATACACTTTGAGATGGTTAAGGGCAGTGGATGCACTTTTCATCCAGGAGTTCTAATTTTTCCAGCCTGGCCACTCTGTAATCCTCATCCTTGTCCAGGTAATCCCTAAGAGATATTCTCAGGGAAGGAAGCTCGATTTCCAATGGGATGATGGATTTCAGTTCCAAATACTAGGGAATAGGGTGTCGCACCAGTAGGAGTGTGAATGGAGGTCCTATAAGCCCAAAGGGCTGGGTGAATTTGCAAATGCCAATTGCGACCTAGTCTTACTCACCATCTTTTCCATGATTCGAACCAATGTTTTGTTAGTGGCTTCAACCTGCCCATTACCTTGTGGATAATATGGCGTAGACCACTTCAATTTTATTTGAAATTGATGACAAATTCCTTCACTATCTTGTTCTTGAATGATTTTCCATTGTCAGTAACTATGGCCGCAGGAATGCCATACCGGTAGATAAGGTGATTCATGATAAACTTTGAAATCTGAGCTCCTGTAACATAAGTCAAAGGAACAGCCTCCACCCACTTAGTGAAATATTTCATAGCTGTGATGATGTGAGTATGACCATTAGATGAGGTAGGGGTGAGATTTCCTATTAAATCCAGTCCCCATTTGGAGAATGGTCCATGGGGTTGTGATTGGATGCAATGGATGTGATGGCGCATGGATGAAATTTCCATACTTTTGACATAATACACATTTCCTTACATAGTTGCAGTAGTCTATTTCCATAGTAGGCCAATAGTAGCCTACTCTCAACAATTTCTTAGCTAGAACCATTCCATTTGTATGGGTGCCACACACCCCTTCATGCACCTCTTTAATCACTTGGACTGACTCTGCTACATCTAGACAACGCAACAGATTCCCATCGTAGCCATGATGATAGAGTGTATCTCCTAAGAGGGTGTAACGGGCTATCTAGCGGATAAGGATTTTTTTTTCGAGAATGGGAGATGTCATGAGGGAAGGTGTTGTGTTTAAGATAGGTGTAGATGTGCACATACCATGGGGAATAGGGACCAACAACTTCACAAGCCAAACATGATTCAGGCATATCATACACAGGCTGGCGTAGATTCTCAACAAAGAATGACATGTCATTGCTCTCTGGTGGAATTCATAGCATAGAACCTACGGTTACCATAGCATCTGTGGATCTGTTTTGTGCTCTTGGAATTTGTTCGAATGTAATATGCACAAAATACTCTTTCAAAGTTTCCACCAGTTTCTTGTAGGGGATGAGTTTCTCATCCTTGACTTTATATTCATCGTTAACTTTATTAATGATCAATTGTGAATCACCAATGATCTTAACATGATGGATATCCCATTTGATTGCCAGCTTCATCCCAGCAATGAGCACTTCATATTCCGCAATATTATTTGTACAAGGAAAACCAAGGTGAAAAGCTTGAGGTATAGGGTCACCTGAAGGAGTAATTAATACCACACCTGCCCCCGAACCATGAAAAGTAAAAGATCCATCAAAGTGTACTTGCCACATGATAGATTCCTTAATATACAGTAATGAAGCGTCTGGCAGCTCCAGACTTACAGGCTCTGTCCCTGGTAATGGTGCTTCTGCTAACTGATTGGCAAGTACTTGTCCTTTTACCAACTTTTGATGCACATACTCAATGTCAAATTCACTTAGTAGAATGATCCAATTAGCCATTCTACCTGTAAGGGCAGGTTTTGACAATAGGTACTTAAGCGGGTCAACTTTGGAAATGAGCTTGGTTTTAGCATTCAACAGGTAATGGCAAGTTTTTGGAAGGTAAAAACTACAACCAAACAAGATTTTTCAATCTGAGGGTAGTTGAGCTCATAAGCAATGAGAGTACGACTGAGATAGTACACAACTTTTTCTTTATGGCCGAGGTCATATTGGGCGAGCAACGCACACCAATAGTGAATTTTGTAGCAGAAATATACAACAGGAGTGGCTCACCAGGAGTTGGAGGCATGAGGACAGGTGGATTGGCTAAGTACTGCTTAAGCAAGGTGAAGGCCTGTTGTTGCTCTGGTCCCCAAATAAAGGAAACATCCTTTTTAAGTAGATGGGTGAACGAATGGCACTTGTCAGCAAGTTGGGAAATGAAGTGGCAGATGGCTTGTATCTTTCCTTGCAAGATGCACAGTTGTTTGATGTTTTTGGGAGGAGGCATTTCAGTAATGGCAGTAACTTTAGCTAGGTCTACCTCAATCCCTCTTCATGATACAATGAATCCAAGCAACTTTCCTGACAGTACACCAAACACACACTTCTTTGGATTCAATCTGACTTTGTATTCCTACAGGTGTTCGAAGATACGCCACAAAATCTCAGGGTGATCTGACTCTTGTCTTGGATTTCCCAAGGATATCATCCACATAGTCTTCCATGATGTCATGAATCATATCATGGAAAATCACGGTCATTTCCCTTTGATAAGTTGCTCCTGAATTTTTAAGGCCGAAGGGCATTACCTGATAACAAAAAGTCCCCCAGGGGGTTTGTGAAGGTTGTCTTGTGTTGATCCTCATATGTGATTTTGATCTGATTGTAGCCTAAAAAGCCATCCATAAGAGATAAATTTCATATCCTACAGTTGAATCAACAATCATATCAATATTGGGCAATGGGAAATCATCCTTTGGACATGCCTTATTAATGTCTCTAAAATATGTACAGATTCTTATCCCGACAGGTTTCTTTTGTATGGGGACTATGTTTGATATCCATTCTGAGTAATCAATAGGTCGAATAAAGCCCACCGCTAACAATATTTCTAGCTCTTCTTTAACTAGAAGGGCCACCCGTAGATGCATTTTTTGAGCTTTTGTTTGATGGGCTTGGCATCTGTGTGCACCACTAGGTTATGCACTACCAAAGTTGGATCCAAGCCTGACATATCCTTATAGGACCATGTGAATACATCTACAAATTCTCACAGAAGCATGGTGAATGTTTTCTATTCCCGTGCCAAGAGTGAAGCTCCTAGTTTGACTATCTTTGGATCATCTTCTGTTCCAATATTCACATCAATGGTTTCTTCCACTAGCATTTTTGACAAATCCTCCATATGTGTAGGATCGGGAGGAAGGTTGAGATCTTCTTCCAAGGGCATCTCTATCGAGATTTTCACCCTTGGTGTGGTCACTTTTCTTGTCCATTGATTTTTTTACTTGTTTGTCAGCCAACGCCTCAAAAAGGTTTTCACTGTGTGACTTGGACTTTTGTTTTTGCTGAGGCTTTTCATTGGAACTTTTTTCCCCTCACTTTTTCTCAAGTTTTGTTGACCACGAAGCTCAGCTTCCTCACCAAAGTACGTGCATGTATCTAAGTCAATGTAGAAACCCTTCTTATGATCTCCAATTGGAATTGTATCTCGAATGCCCATGAATTTTGCAATGGCTTCATCATTTTCAAAGAGATCCAGTGGCACATGACGTTGTTGGTCCCATTCAATAAGACAAGGGTAAACAAGGTCAATTTTAGGTTCAGTAGGGTTTATGGTAAGGACATCGGTATTCATGAATAGTTCATGGAGGCAAGATCCTTGTATTGGATACAATGGGAATCTGTATCACTATCTAAATAATCAGAGCTATCTTTGCACTCAGAATAGGTGGCATCTTGATCATTGGGGTGCAATCCATAGGGTCGAATGTCGATGTCATACCTTTTTGTCTTGAAGTGTGGGAGAGGAACTGGTTCTCTCAGTCCTTGCTCATTCTTTCTACATCCTAGACCTTTGTAGCCCATGGAATACATCATTCAGCTAGACTTCTCATACTTAGGGATTTGGTAGCAAGTTGGTTGAGTATCTTCTGGGACCCAAGTTGTAGGTGGGTCCAAAAATTTCTCTTCAGTGAGCAACCCTCCAGGTAAAAATGACCCAATAGTTTGCTCATCTCTAGGCCGTCTGAAATGATAGTTGGGTCAGGCCTCTAGTTTTAGGTGACAATGAGAGGTCTGAAACCAAAAGAGCTTGTTGCACATTATACTCCCCACAACCGTATTCCATAACCTTCATCTCCCATGAATCAAAAGGGGAAGTTGATGTAGAAGCCTCACGGGTGCAAGAACTTAGGGAATCTGAATCTACCCATGACTCCATGGCTTTGGATTGAAGAGGAACAACTATATCAATAGAGGGACACGTATAGGCACCCTTACGCACAAAACTATTGAGAGCTCTGTAGTGAGCGAAGGGCTCTGGATCTCCTTGTATCATGACAGTGTGTCCCTCATGTTTTAATTTGATGCATTGATGAAACATTGATGGCATGAATTGCATGGCATGAATCCATGGTCAGCCAAGAAGCATATTGTATGGGAGTTCTAAGTCCAAGACATGAAACTTCGTGTGATGACAAGTGGGTCTGACTTCCATGGGTAATGTGATTGTGCTAGCTGACTCCCTTTCCGCATTGTCGTAAGTGGTTATGGTAATGATGTGAGACTCAAGATCTTCTTCTGTATGTCCCAATTGCTTAACTAACTTCAATGTGCATATATTCAGCCCTGATCCATTGTCCACAAGCACCCATTTTATCTTTGGGGTAATGAAGACCTCAATATATAAGGGGAGATTATGCATTGGATCTTCAATAGGGTTCTCCCTATGATTAAAAGAGATATACTCAGTTGGCACAATGTTAGCCACCACAACTTGAAGATGTGAATGGTCAACTTCTAATGGCACTCCTGACCCCTGAAGAGTTTTGTACAAGATGTCCTTGTGTACATTCGATATTTTGAGAAGATCCAAGATTGAAATCTTGGCAGATGTCTTCTCAAGTTGTTCTAAGAGGTTGTACCTACCATCTTGTGGGGTTGACGGAGAGGGTTCAGGAATCATGAGGTGGGCACACCTTGTTACCGCAGTGCAATCCTTTCCCTTAATTCGAATGGTGTTCACATGGTCACTAGGAGAGTGGATACATCCAATGAGTGAATCATAATGATTATTGTCCTTCTTGGTATATAGATAATTCACCGCTTTGTAACTCTGGGATGACTCTCCTCGATCCAGATTTTTCTCATCTGACTTACCATGTTTAGGGAATGGTTCTTTGAATATTCCCATCTTTTCATTTGGTGTCTGAGTTTTCTTTGGGGTTATCCACTTCTATCTCCCCATTGTCGATGAGGTCTTGGATGTAGTGACGAAGTCATAGACATTTGTCTATTTTGTGTCCCTTGACACAATGTAATTCACAATAGTCATGCTCTTTGTACCATGATGGTTTTGGAGCATTGTCATCAAAGGGTTGTGTCGTGGGATAAGTCACCATGTGAGCTGCATCCAATTGCTTCAATATGGCCAAAAAAGGCTCATTGAGAGGAGTGAACATTCTATGTTTAGGTGGTGGTTGAATAGGTCCTTTGGTCAGTTTAAAAGGTTGACCAATTTGAACCATTTGCACGCGTTTGGAATCTGTGATTCCGTCTCCCACCACGTTCTTGTTTTTGTTGAATATTTTCAGCTTTTCCGTAGGTTTTACATTTTGGTTATCCTTAGAGTGTGGCTTAATGGTTCCTTTGGCAATAAGGGATTTCTCTATTTGAATGCCCTTTTCAATAACCTCTTCAAAGGTGTGAACACAATGCATTTGCAGATGAAAATTGATGTCTGGGTTGAGATTGGGCACAAAGATGCTCACCAGTTGTTTTTCAGGGAATGTACAAGGGAAGCGACTAGCTATCCCTCTCCATCTTTGCAGGAAGCTAGCGAATGTCTCATTAGGACGTTGTTTAGTGCCACATAAGTCCACCCATGGTTATGTCACTTTCTATGTTGTATGAGAAATGTCATACAAATCTTTCTGCCAGTTCAGGCCATGTAAAAATAGACCCACGAGGTAAGCGAGTGAACCATTCCAAGGCTTGGCCCCCTAGACTCTTTGGAAAGAGTCGTATGAGGTAGTTGTCACTGTAGGCCACTTCTTGGCATGCCATATAAAAATATTTTACATGGTCTCATGGGTCACCTTTCCCTCTGTATTTGTCAAATTTTGGCATGTCAAAATTTTTAGGGAAGGGTTGAAGCGTCATAGTTTTTTCAAATGGATAGGGACATAGCTCTTCATATTGATATTTTCTACTATTCCCCACAGTGCTCTCTTAGAGGCTTGTAAGTGTCACTTTCATAGACTACATTTCTTGAGTGAGTAATTGTTCTTTGGTAGGAGAAGCAGGGATATATACACGATGGTGTTCCATATTGTCTTCTCCGTGATTGTCCAGTTGAAGTTCACTAATTTTGACCTTAGGTTTTGTTCTTTTGTACATTCTTGTTTGTTTATTTTTGCACATGAGATGTTAACAAAGCCAATTGTCGACTAAGGTTGCTAATTTGTTGTTGAATAGTGACTTCTTCTTCGAGAGGTTCCTCTTCTTCTTCTTGCTGCAAAGGTTGTTCAACATTTTCGTGTTCTATTTTGACTTTACGTGGTACTTTAAGAAAAGGTATTCTATATCCCATTACATTATCATTTCCCACGTTAGAAGTAGAAGCATGTCCATGTGTTAAGATATCATCCATGTTAATAAGGGGTTTCTCCTCTTCATTAGCATCATTTGTAGGTGGGATTGTCTCTTTGTTCAATAGGCATTCTGGCTCCCAATTCTACAACTCGTGCCAGTACCCGATCCTTGTTTCTAAAAAGGAATTCATCTAACAAGGTGGGGTCGAAGTCAAACTCCACATGTGGGGATTCCAACATCACCGCTATGATCTATCATTTCTTCTACTTCTTTCTTTGTGGAGAATAAAGGCCCAAGATCATGGCCAATAAAAGGGTTTGACCCTTGTTTGTTGGAGGCTTCCCAAGTTTGTGTTTGTCTTGTTTCCAAAGCTTGTTTTTGAGTCCTAATCTTGTTTTAGGAGCCATGACGTGTAATAGTTTCACTAAGGTATCTGTGAATGTGTTCAAATATTTTTATCAAACCTAAGTGAAAGAAGGAATGTCTAAGAAATTAAGGTATGTTATGAATGTCAAAGAACCAAAGTGACACAATAATTTTCTCTTAAATGAATGAGCCAAGCAAGAATCAGTCACACAATGTTGAGCTTTAAACCAAATAATCAAATGAAGTACTTCCTAAATTTGTCTTCGAAAAGGTAGTTGGTGTCGTATGATGATTAACAAAATGTCCCTACTTATGTCGAGTTCAAAGGAATGAACAAGGCGTAAGTAATAACAAGAAGTTAACGTGACCTCCAAACAAAGTATACTAGAAGCAAGCCCAAATTCAATCAAGACCTATATTCCAAAGGGTGTCAGTTACGATTGTGAGTGACACAAATAATTTCACCAAGATATGTTAACCAAACTTTGCAAGAAAGTAAGGTATTGATATCAAGATGATATTGATATAACACACACAAGTGGTAACACTTAACACTCTTCAGAATCGAGGTAATAATTGAAATCAAACTAAAGCTATAGTATACCTAGGAATTGTTAAAGTGTATATAGCGTAACCTTACAATATAGGTATTTAGGTCAAGTTTACAAGAAACAAGACGTAAATACCAAAATTGTAGTGACACGATATAAACAAGATAACCATTCAAAGGAGGATCAAAGTGATGAACCAAGCCTAACTACGATGATGATCTTGACTTGGGTATCAAGATCAAAAAGGCTACCAATGATATAAAAATGTCTCCACACACTTTAGACGTTTAACAACCCAGCCGCAAACATGGATGGGCGTAAACGGAACAAAAAAGTGGGGAAACAATCAATTGATAACGCAAAGGTAGTCACTCTTCTTTTGATCAACAAAGTGTCAAAAGAAAGTGAAGGAAGTAGATCAATTGGGGTTGAAAAATGTTGGCCTCACTTCGGCAGAGTTTCGCCTCACCTTAGGGCAAGTGAAAAAATAAGAAAAAGTAATGCTTCACACATTTCATGATGAACAATAGCTCTTAACTCAAATTGGCTTTGATGTGGTCCAAGTGGGCTCCTAGTCAAAGATAGCTTCCTGGGTGGTTCACTCAACTAGGTGTCACAAGTCATCTAAGAGCAAGCTCGATTTACCCAAAAAGTCACACTGACTAATTTGGGAGTATCTCAGCTTTACTTTACCCCCTTCAAGCATAGTGGGCAATGAATGCGTCCATCGTGTACTCTCACTGTGGTCGCGATATGGATGACTTGTGATGCTAAATCTCACAAATGGTAATACTAGTCAAGTAGGTTCTGCGGAGCACTTCCCATTTCATCCACAAGGTTCCCTCTTGCGTGGACTACTTTGGGGTTCCTAGGACCACCCCCATTGTTGTAGCTTAAGGCTTATGCCAAAGGGGTTATGTCTTAGTTTTAAGCGGATGAGACGTACCCTTATCTGAACTTGCAAATACAATGTGTTGATTGTGGTGTGTTTTTTTATCTTTTTTAAATTGGATGTGGTTTACTTGAACACCTTTTGGTAACCTACATGGAAACTATATTAGTAGTTTAGTTTTGTTTCAACTCCACCCTTCTTTGACAAGCATTTGTGGTTCTGCACAATGGATTAGTAATTTTCCATAAAAATAATAAACATTGTTTCTGATTCTCAAGATCACCCTGAAGACGCAAGAGAAGAGCATACATGATGCAAAATCCAAGAATTCAACAAATGGAAACACTTAATTCAAACACGAAATATATTTTTGCTCAATTTGGACATTCAACATATTCTTAAAGCAATGAAAGACATAAGAATCATTTCTGATTCCCAAGATCGCCCCAAAAGACACGAGGGAAGAGCATACACAATCTTACTCTTATAATTAACATGCAAGGTTCATTCCATGTCTAGTCTAGCATATCCATGCAAAAAATAAAACCTGCAATGATGTTAGTACCTTAGGAAACAAATTTCCACAAATCTGAAAGTAATACGCCAACTCAGACCGAAGCACCTACGCATGGGTTAGGACATGTGCGCATGGTTTAGGGCATGTGCACGTGGTTTAGGGCACATGCACCCCTTTGTGTAAATCTAAATCTGTAAGTGCACCTGTGCCACTTGAGAGATGCTTGCGCCAGGATATGGGCGTGTGTGCACTAGGGTGTAGGCATGTGTGTGCTAGGGTTAGCAAAAAGGATGTATGAAAAATTAGATAGTGCACCTATGCCACCCGAGAGATACCCGAAAGATATGCACCAGGATATGGGTGTGTGCACCAGGGTATAGGTGTGTGCGCACGGGTTAGAAAAAAGGTGGTATAAGAATTCAGACAGTGCACCTGCACCACTTGAAAGATGCATGTACCAGGATTATGGTATGTGCGCTAGGGTTAGGGCATATGTCCTATCCTGACAGGTTTCCAGAAGTAGTGAAGGTACAGTATACGAGTAGAGTGTGTGTGTACTGGAACGTGTGTCTATGCCAGGTTTAGTGTGCCAGTGGTAGGGTTTGTGTGCCTGGACCCATCCTGCAGTCAAAATATGGCCAAAGACACCAAAAAGCTCAAAACACTCCAAATTTTAGTATGTTAGCTCAAAATTGACAACAACCCATTAGAATTAAAGCTCTAAATGAGATCCTACACATGTAATATTAGCAAAATCCTAAGAAATTGAACATTATTTTCCATATGTGTATATCAAGGGTTAGCCAAAAACTTGAAATAACAATAAAATTTGAACTAGAATGTTAAGGGACTAAGGACCCGTCCCACCGGGCATGCCAAATGTGTACATGAATTTGTTAGCAATGCAAAAAGAATTAGAACTAACACCTAGTAGTCCTAAAACAAAGCTAAATCAAAATCAATGCACCATCATGCTTAGAGCTTAAACAAGACTAATCTACCAACATCCTTGCATTAGAACATGAACAAATATTCAAACTAACATGTTAATCCATTAATCTCTATCTCTATTGAATGCTAATAAAATGAAATGAACCTATTTAGATCCTTAGCAATCAAAGGTTTTGATTGTATGTTTGAATCCCAAGGTTTTCAAGAATGGAGTCTTGTCAATCCATGGCTACAAGACCATTTGACATATCCCCATATGACTTCAAAACTTGGATGGATGAATACAAGAAATGAAAGTAGCTAGCTCCTCCAATGAAGAATCCTCTAAGATGATAAAATGGCTATAGCTTATGCTCTATTCTCATTTAGGTGTGTAAAGGTGTAGGTGTAAAGGTAGGAGGAGGGCTCCTTATATAGCCCAATGGATAGAAGAATCTCTACATCCCTCTTCATGTGGGATAAATGGAGAGGTTGGGTTAGTTGTGGATAAGGGAGGTTTAGAAAGGGTTGAAGTCAACCTTAGGAGAGTTTAGTTTGTCCTTTAGTGACCCATGGGGTTTGAGGGGTTTTATTAATTAACCAAAGTGATTAATTAATAGGTGTGCAAGCTTATAGAAGCTTTTTAGAGGAATAATTAGCATGATTTAGACTATGAGAGGATTTAATCAAATAAGTGATGATTTATTGATTGAATAGAAGAAAGAATTAATTAATTAAGAATAATTAATTAATCTAGATAGAAAGGGGTATTAATTAATTAGAAATAATTAATTAATGTAGATAGAAAGGGGAGCTTAATTAATTAAAAATAATTAATTAATCTAGATAGAAAGGGGAGCTGATTAACGGAATGTCGTTAATTGGCGTCATTGTTGGATAGAAGGGTTAATTAACTAGTGTAATGTAGCTAATTAACGGTGATAGAAGAGGAAGCGTGCTATATTGACGATATGTCATCAATTTGCAGGAAAGGGTATAATTAGTGTAATTTAAGTATTTAAATTGCTCAAGCTAAATTATAGGTGTCTACATAAAGACATAAGTGACCCCATAAATCTGATCACTCTGACTCGGATAAGGATGGTGGTCATCCTCTTGATAAGAATTTACAGGTCCCCATTCCCTTGGACATAACTGAATACAAACCTCTTATTTCAGAGATGATTCCCCATGACAAGTGGCAGGTTGTGCACTCGTGGAAGGGAAAGAAGGGGAAACTATAATTTTCCTCCTTCTGCATCCATTCCCTCACCTTCTGAGCTTAGTTTTCACATTCTTGTTTTGTAGATTTTTGGGCTCCATCTTCCCTTCTCCTTCTTGTTCTTCTTGCTGTTGCATCTGTTGTAGTTGTTTTGGGACTGCTTCTTCCCCTCCTCTTTGTCTATAGTTAATTGTTGCATTTGGGTCAGCTGTAGCTCTTCTTTTCCTTTCTTTGTTTTCTTCATTCGTTTCAGGCCTTCTTGGTCCTTTATTCCTTAGGCCTTCAAGATTTTCCTCTGTACTACTTCATCGTTGTATCTGACTTTGAGAGCCTTTTGTAAAAGGATGTAAGTCCTTTCCAAACCCCAAAATTTACCCTTTTTCAATTTGTTTTTATAATTATAATATTTCAAGTAAATATTAAATTTAAAATTAATACAGATATAGGTAAAACCAATCTACAAACTAATTAGTATTTTTCATTACATTATATATATATATATATATATATATATATATATATATATATATATATATATATATATATCTTCATCCTTTCAAACCTATTCTTTTGTTTCATTGAATTATTACGCCAAAGGCATTACCCCTATGGGAAAAGGATTTGTGGACATTCATGGGAATGTGTCAAATTTGATGGTTTAAATGACGGTTTTGCTATTTTTAACAAATTTGCTTTTTATAACAATTTATTTTTAATAATTTTAATTTTTTTTTTAACAATTTTTCTTTTTCTATCTTTAATTTTTTTAATAGCTTTTACATGCATGAACCTTTAAATAGTGGTCTCTAATACTATAATTTCATTCTTCAGGTTCTCCAATTTGGGTTTTTATTTCATCTGCGCAGATTTTCAATCCATAGATTTGACCTCCATTTTCTTCGAAGGTTTCATTGATCGTTGTAGCATTGAGGGAGAAGCACCAGAAGATTATATATCAAGTGCCTAAATACATTATGCTTTTCTTCTTTTTCATTTTTGGGGAGAGTTAGTTGTTTGTAATGGTTTTCTTGACATTGTTTTATTCCGCATGTATATTAAAAAAATCTTTTGAAGATCTTGGTTTAATTTGACCTTATTTGTATAGCTATATTGTTGCAGATCGGTAATTTTGGCTTTTGAATTTTTAGACAAAACAACAGTTCGAAAATTTAGGTCAAACTTTCTTTAACCCATTTACTTCTTGTTCAGGAAAATTATATTTTTGCTGAATAAATTTTTTTAAAGGGAAAAAACTTTATGTGTTGAATGTGTCTCAGGTCACCATGGATGTCAAAAAAGTGATTAGAATGTTGTCCACCTAAATCAATTTTCTTGGGCATCAAACTAAGGATATCTATCATTAAACCCAAGTGATCTTGTCTATGTAAAAATTTCCTTCACTCTCTTGAGGATCAAACAACGCTTCACCTGAAAGAAAATGCATGTAAATCCTTAACTAGCAAAAACAGAGTAATGATAAGTGCATAAAAGTTACATAAAAAATCATATGTAGTCATCCAAATGCATAAGACCGATGTATTTGTGGATTCATAACAAGTCCATGAGTTGTAATAGTTGGTAAAAAATTATGGCTGGTAGATATGATTTTCTTGTCTAGGTAGTAGGTCAATATATCATATTCCTTTAATATATTTTCTCTCTCTACTTTTCTCATAGCAAAGTGATGAAAAGTACCATTGTAGTGAAACTGGCCACCATATGTCTCATAAATGCATATAAGTCCATAATAGCTCTAAGGAGGTAAACAAGGATAGTTACCACATCGAAGATTCTTCTTGGGAAGGAATTACTAATGTCCATATGAAGATGTGTAATTTCCAAATAAAAAAATTCAAATGATGCAGGGCTAAACTTTAACTAATCATACTAGAGAAGACTTTCTAAAACTTCACATAGTGTAGAAGATAACAAGTAGATATATCATATTTGGGGTTTTCTATTCTCCTGCATTTCCATATGCAATGTGGATTGAGCCCAAATATCTGAAGGTAACTTGCTCCCAGTCCTCCGATGTAATTCGCTCCACTTGACATCTTGTTTAATGGGTTGCATCTGTTATAAATTTTTTCTATGGACGGTGAAATAAGATAACTAGAAGAAAAAACACAACAATAGCTATTAGGAAGAGAGTACTGTATAAATTTTGTAATCACATATTGTTTACTGCATATATATGTGTATTAGTGGATTATGTTGTACTATTTTTTCAGTTGTATTATAATTTTATTTGAGTACTCAGCTACGTAGAGTTAGAAGGAGCAACACCTTAGTATTTTCTATGAGTGAATACCCAACTATGTACAGAGCATGAGCACCACCTTAGTATTTTCTGTGTGTGACTAACCAGCTTGCAATTGCGTTCTTCCTTCTCTAGAATAGTTTTAGTTTGGTATCATACCTTTCTTATTTCCTTCATGAAAGTTAAAAACATGGGCTTAAGTGCAATTATGCTTTCCGTATGTGACTGTTTCATAATGTTATCAAATCACATGAAAGAATGATTTTTACCTAGATCCAAAAAACCGGAATTGATCATTATACACACAAACTTAGATATCTGTCCTATGGATTTAACTTTGATTCATCTTTGTAGATCTTTGTAATTGTAGAATAAATAGAATGATTTTTAAGGGTGACATGATAATACATATTTTTAGTCTATAACCTATGTTTGGACGATTCAATCCATCTTTTTGAGGATTGTTTATTGCTTCCCCACAAGTAGCATAGGCCCGTTTCACTTATCAGATTGTATGGGGATATAAGGAATACAGATCAAGCTATCTCTATGTTATTTCGAATGGCATTCATAGTAGATGCTTACAACAAGAGGAACAAACTCGAATATGGTCACCTAGGAAATCAATACCATATTAATCAATACTCTGATTAGGTAGCTTGGTGTCAATTTGAGGGGGTTGTGGCTGTACAGTTAAATTGCTACAGATCGGTAATTTGTAGGCTTTTGAATTTTTAGACAAAACAACAATTCCAAAATTTAGGTCGAAACTTTCTTTAACAAAATGTGTTTTCCTTCTCTCTACTATTCCTGAATTGGTTGGTCCCTGTTGTGAACCAAATTGTAGGCTAAGCTGTTGCAGCAGCTACCCTAGGTTGAAACCCCAGGTCAGGTAAAATAGATGACAATTTTTTATGCTATTAACTTTGGGTCAGGAAATATTCAAAAATTTAAACTGGAAATGAAATAAAATATTTCTAAAATTTTCAGTTTGATGGTCTCATTCTCAGTTTTATTGAGATCATGAAATTTAAAATTTTGGAAAGATAGAAAAGCTCAACTCTGAGACTTATTGTCATTTTATTTCAAACTGGAGACACTATAGACAATAGTGTTTGGGCCAATGCAAATTCTTCAATATGGTATTCATTATTGGTGGGCACATAGATCTCAAAATCCAGCACATCGAATATACTCTTCCATCGCTCCAGGCATTAGTACAAGTGAAATATATCATATTATGAAATCCCCATTTTATCATACTAACCAGCTTGGTTTCATTCAAATATGTGAAATAAATATGTGTATTTCACAGAGGCAAATGGCTTCTGTTTGTGTAATTAATGCCATCATTTTGAACAATGGTTTTTGAGGTCTTCTAAAATGATAGAATGTTGATGTTGAAAAACCTTTCAACTATTAATGACATTGATACAGTGTGAAAAACTACATTGGCAGAGTAGTTTAATTAAATCTTCAGAAAACTCCATTAAATAAGATAACTAGAAGAAAAAAAACACAACAATAGCTGTTAGGATCAGAGAGTATTGTATAAATTTCGTAATCACATATTGTAATTACATATATATCCATATTGGTGGACTATGTTGTCACTGTAAATTTTCATATGTATCACTCAATTCTTATTTGAGTCTCAGACTATGCTACATTTAGGAGCAACACCTTAGTATTTTCTGTGAGTGATTACCCAGCTTGCAATTGCATTCTTCCTTCTCTAGAACAGTTTCATACTTGGTACATTCCTTATCTGAAATATTTCCTTCATGAAAGTAAAAGCATGGGCTTAAGTGCAATATGCTCTTTCATGTTATTTATACTGTTATCAGTTCACTTGAAATGTAGACACCACTTGTAAACTACAATACTTTTGATATTTTCAGCACAGTAAATCCGTGAATCACTATACTATAATTTGGTGCTATACTTAATGCATTTTTTTTTATCGTGGGCATGATTGAAGAAGGTTGGATATCAGGGAAATTAATTACATTAATATTTTCCTACATATGTTGGTAAGGGGTTCTGCCATATTTATGTTGGTGCCCTTTCATATTGCCTTTTGTTCTAATGTGATCGAGTTTGTTCAACTAGATGTAGGCTTCTCTGTTTTGTGTTTGGTTTTTCACATTAAATTATATTTTCCATGTTTTCTTGGTATTTTTTAGATTCATGTGGGTGTTATGTGAGTTTGGTATACTTTTCCCTGAAATTTGTGTAGGTGTCATATTTTGTAGCTGAATGAAATATTTTATCCAATAATACAAAGGCTTTGATGGACCTCAAACGTCCCTTCATTAATATATTTTCATGAGCTTTGTCATTAACTTTACCCATGAAATTTACTAATTCTTTCAATTTCTACCGATGCTTCTTAGTTACACCATTAGTATGCTAGGTTTTATGAGAAACATCATATAAAAAATTGGTGGCATCAAATTATCTGAGGTAAATGTGATTATGGATGGCTTTTGCTAGGGATGTTTTTCCCACTCCACCCTTGCCATAAATGCAAATAGTGAGGACATTGGCATCAAAATCTATATTGACCATCTTAATAATTTTATGCATGTGCTCTTCCATATCGATGAAGACATTTTGAAATTCTAAGGAGCTCATTTACGATCTCTTGGAGTATTGCTTTTGAGGAATCCTCTTATGAGGGCTTGGGCCGAACTTCATTACCTTTTTTTCTAAGGGATTGAAAATATCTTGGACTACAAGCTTTACAAGTTCATCATAAAATTTGAAACTCATAAATATCAATCCACTCTCTTCAAATTAAATATTAACATAATCTATTACTAGGTAAGTTATATACATAAAAGACAGAAACTATGTATTTTGTTTGGAAATAGTTTTAATGTAATGTCTGTATTCGAAAAAGAGTATTCATGGAATTTGATTTGGGTTTTGACTCTTAACTACATGTTTGAAGTATGAATATCCATGAACCACATATATTATACTGATGTAGAATGATTCCATAATTCAAGTTTATATAGCTCCCATCATGTAATGGAGGAGATTTATTTTTATTAACTTATTTTTTCACTTTTTTGTAGGGTATTTTTGATTCAAATTATCCCATGGTAAATAAAAGAATGTTGTCTCTAAATGAACCTCGGGTGCATTTCAATATTGATTGAAGTATTTATTCATTTTTTTTTTTTATTACATGCTATGGATTAAAAAATTATTATAGAGTGCTTTCATGTTATTTTCTTTTAATTGTTACATTTATATTTAGACTCCAATCCTTTTTCCGAAGTGATATGTGGTGGCATGTGCCTTCATCAATGACATGATTCATTATGTGTTGAGGGGCTTGTTCCCTAATGAGGCCATTTCAAAGAGTCCTAAGTTGGATGTTAGATTGATCATTGACAAGGCATTTTTAAGTTGTCCATCATACCTAAAAACAACTTCTATAACTAACATATTTATTTTCCCTCTCCAGTTTCATATGATGCAGACTATAAACATAATTGCCCTCCCTAGAATGGGTCTAACATTAAGTATGCCTCGCTTGCATAGGGAAGAATATTTTAAATGTCTTCAATGTGTTGTTTATGTTTTGTATAGCAAGCAACCGAAACCACCTAAAACATTGATAGCCGAAATTGATCAGAGATACCCTGCACTTGATGCCAACATCTCCAATTTTTCTTTCCAAGATTTGAATGATTGGAGATCATTCACAAAGATTTTGCTTGATTTATTATTCTAATAAAGATGCACTGAAATATGAACCACTCCATAAATTGAGGAGAATGTGAATTCCAATCAAGGCATCTGGAACTAGACAAAAATACAAGAAACGTACGAAAAAAATTACATAAGTAAAAAGTAAAAAAATTGATTTTAAAAAATAGCTTGTAGTGGTTAGTTTATAAGTGTTTGTCTATAAGTGTTTTTGAAACAAACTGTATCTTGTTCCAAATAATTCCATGTATGTATTGTGGCAGTATATATCCGACAAAGAATAAAACTTATCAAACACATGTTCATTGTTTGTTATCCAACAACTAATGCATTCCTAATTTCTTTATCATTTTGTCTCCATACAAATACCTATAGTTTTCTCACTTCAAGTGTACATATTATTCTTATTATTTTCCAATCTATTTTCTTAACATAATAACCTGCAATTCATTTCAAATAAATGCATGTATATATTGCGGCGGAACATATGGAACACCGAATCTAACTTTTCAATAAATGTGTTCAATTTTTCCTTTATACAATTGTAAGCTACTTTATGTAAACCAACAACAATGTATCTTTAATGTGTTCTTCATTATGTCTTCCCTTTATACAATTACTCACTTTTTTATGTAAACCAATAACAACGCATTTTTGGTGTGTTCCTCATTATAGCTACACACAAATACATATAGTTTTAAAATGCCGAGAAAGAATAATGCAAATTGTTGTTATTTTCATGCAAAGCTTTGTACATTATATCACTTTTTTGCATATTGAATTGTTAAAGGGTTAGACATCATGTTTGTGATTTTCAGAAAATATAAATGAAAAAGGAATTAAAATTTAAAGGTTCTCATTGCTTATAAATGCATGCTTTCCAGAACACATCCTTCATTTGATCTTTGATTGCACTACAAGTTTACATTTTCCACCATACATTTGTAGAACTACCACTATCTCAAGCATCTTTTAGTTGCCATGGAAATAAATTTGACACACAAAGGCATTTCTCAATTGATTGAGGGAGGCTCCGTTGTTGACCCCACATTTCAGATACTGCACTTGTCCTCCCTAAGGTCCATTCTCAACACGGTTTCCCAACATCGTGTTAACCTTTCAGATGGGATACATTTTTAGAAAACACTTATACCCTCTAAATTTGTAACCCATCTAACTGAAAAATCAATACAAGAAGGCTCCATTGTGTACTTACACAAATCCCTCGTTAGAATGATCAAAAGTGAACTGTAAGCTTCATCTCCTGCTCAATTACCAATGTATATAAACTCCCTGTATTAATTATAATTTTTTTTTTCATTTGTTGCTCAATTCTAGTTCTATCATGATTTTATTTTCCACTGTAGGACTATTCTTATCATTGATATGGATGTTGTTGTCAAAAAACATTTGATAATCGGTGCTCTAACCTGACTACCAACAAATTATCTCCAAGATAGGTAGTTTCCTCAAACAGATGCAAGTGCCAATTAGGTTAACAAATATTTTGTGAGAACACCAACTAAAATAAGTGGATTGAATACATCTATACGCATGTGGTTCGTAGAGGGTCGTGCCCTAGCAAAAACAACCCTTTGCCAATATCACCATGCAAGGGGAGACGGTTCTGTGTTTGGGTTTGATTTTGTGGATCATGAAGGAGGGGGAATCCACATCACCTGTTTCAATGAGGCCGCAGAAGCATTTTATGAGCAGATTGAAAATGGGAAGCTATATACAATTTCCAATGGGAGGATTGTGAGGATTTCTGATGCAAAGCTATGTTACAACCATTTGAACAATGCTTTGGAGATTTTCCTGCAACCTTCCTCAACCAGATCTACACTCATAGCAAATGAGGATACAATACCTTCCCATCACTTTCACTTCACCAAAATCAAGTACTTACCTACAAGCGCTGAAGGTTCTACAGTTGATTTGATTGGCATTGTTGTTACGATGTCACCATGCTCAACAATTCATCGGCATGACAAGTCTGAAACAAAGAAAAGAATACTACAATTAAAGGACATGTCAAGATTCAGTGTAAGTGTCACATTGTGGGGACAACACTTATATGATATAAGCAACGAACTTGAAGACATGCTTTCTATACCACCACTTCTAGTCCTTGCCTTGAAAGCTACTCGTGTCTCCATTTTCAATGGGAACACAATTGACACTGTTTCAAGTACCAAATGTTACATCAACCCTCTAATTTTAGAAACCAATACACTTCATAACTGGGTAGATTCTGATGACTACCCACTTTCAGCACCCTCTATCACAAGCCAATTTATGGGCCCTCCAAAGAGATTGACCTCTGTAACAATGATTTCGGAGGTACCACATATGGGGAGCACAAAGAGAAATGAATGGGAAATGGTTTATGTAGAAATCACAAATATCAACATGGAAAACTTTTTTTACAAGGCATGTCCTCTTCAAAAAGGTGAAAAAAATACAGGAAAAAGGTGAGAGAGAATGGTAATGGTTCATGGTTCTGCTCGAGTTACAATGTACAAGTTCATAACTATGATTATAAATATGCACTCAGGATCGATGTAAAGGACCCAACAAGAGAAATCCAGTCAGTTACTGCTTTTGAAGAGACAACTGAGTCAATCATGGGTGTTGAAGCTAGTGATCTCCACCTATTGTCTATAGATGAAGATGCAAACAATTAAATTACAAACAATGTCATCGGCAATGAATACTGCTTCACACTTTCCCTGAAAGAAGAGACATACTATGGAAACAACATATTGAAATGTGTCATCCTTAGTTCTAAGAAAGTGGATACCATTGCAACTCCTCTGTAACCTTCTTTACACATCTACTTCTAATGTATATGTCCCTTCAAACTTAACAACCTCACCCATCCCATTCTATACTTTGAACAATCACCACTAGGTTACATATTTCATATCTATGCTTCATGCTTTTCCCATGCTTCTGTTGTATATATTTACCCCCCCCGGATAAATATAGACACCCAAAGCAAATCGGGTCTCGGAGGCGGAGAAACATGGTGGACAAAACATAAAGAAAATATGTCGGATTCGGGTCTGGAAAACCCGCCGACAAAGAAAAGATGTCGTCGGGTCTCCAAAACCCGACGTCAAAAGGAATCGGGTTTCGGAAAACCCGACGCAAGGAAATCATGTCGGAAGGGTCGGGGGGTCTCTAAAATCCGACATCAAAGACGCGGAAAAGACATGGCGCAGAAGCATGTCACAAGGGTTGGAAAACCTGACATCAAAGGCAAATCGGGTCGGAGGGGTTTCAGAACACACGAAACAAAGGAAACATGCAGATCGGGAAAGGATGGTCCCGAAGCATCGAGGGTTCCGCAAACCCGACAACAAAGAACATGTCGCAAGGGTTGGAAAATCCGACGCAAGGTAAATTAGGTTTCGGAGGTGGAGAAACACGGGGCAAAAACATGTCGAGGCATCCTCCAAACCCGATGCAGATGCAAAGGAGAAACCCGAACCCGACTGGCAGAAGACCCTGACGCGGGAAATATTCAGATCGCCATAACTTTTCACAGGGAGCTTGGATTCACGCAAGGTTGGACTTTTCGGAAAGCTCTCGACGTCCTCTACCCAACTACGACTGGATATCTTTAATTGGGTGGGAACAAGTTCTTAAAAATGTAAAATACAGTTTGCCACTATTGGGTTGTTGAGATTCTCACCTACCGCCACGATTTGTTGAAGTTAGGTGCAGTCTTGGAGGTGGTTGGGGGAGCTCCAAATTCTTCTCTTCTCCCTCAATTTTCCTCGTATAAATGGCCGGGAGAGGCTCTAAAAAACTTGTTGGACATTTCTGCTTTTGCATCCTCCCTTCTCTCCTGCTCGCAAGAGAATTTGTGGAGTTTTCAAGCCTCCCATATGGATTATAATGTTGTTTTTTGCCTCTTGGCCACTGCAATGTATTAAATCGATCCTTGAGCAATATATGTATGTCTGTGATTGATTCTAAACCCTCTCATATATTCATTGTTGTCATTTTGATCTCTTATTGCATTTTTGGTTGCCTGTGCATGGTGTTCGTATTGCATCTATGTGGTCTGTGTTTAATCTTGCAAAACGGGTGTCCAACATTCCTCGGTGCATCGCCTCCGTAGTTTAGGTTTTATTTTTATGCATTCTCTACCCTGTCTCCTTGGCAAGTTAGATTAGGTTTTTTGGTAAACCCTC
Organism: Taxus chinensis; assembly: GCA_019776745.2. Classification (NCBI taxonomy): domain Eukaryota; kingdom Viridiplantae; phylum Streptophyta; class Pinopsida; order Cupressales; family Taxaceae; genus Taxus; species Taxus chinensis. The sequence continues at coordinate 687,474,703 of CM034149.1, read as the reverse complement.
TGCGTTTTATCCATGCATCTGAACAGAGGAATAGGAGCCGGCCTTCATCCGGAGAGCTTTTTCTGATTTCGCAAGGTCCCACACTTGGGAAAAGCTCCATGTTGTGCAATCGCACTGGGTTTCTCAAACCATCATGTTGCAGAGTCCCAGGGGTGCTGCGATTCGACACCAACAGTTTTGGCACACCCGGTGGGACCAAGAGGTCATTCCATCAAAATTTGAAGGATTTTTCATGAAATTCGCACTGAGAAATTGCAAGTTTTTTACAAATTTCAGATTTTGCACCTCCTAGGCTGAACTCCGAAATCATTTTTCAAGGGTTTATCTTGCTCAAAACAGGTCAAAATTTCAACAGTTGGTAGATCTGAAGGTAATCTTCAAAAGGGTATCTTTATTTTTTTGATATTTTGATTTCCAAAATTTCAGGTTTTTTGTGATTTCGGGTTTTTTGGGTCCGAGAACATCAAAGCAGCAATTCGGGTTTTGGGGATGCATTGCATGGTACTTTTCCTGACAGTAGTGATTTCAGGTTTTGAGGGATGTCGGACATGTTCCAAGTTCCGACACATAGCAATTCGGGTTTTGTGAGTTGCATCGCATGACCTGAGTTCCGCCTGTACTTTTTGGGGATCCGCAGCTGCACAACAAGGCCCGAATTCCAGATTGAAGATTGCCTCCTCTGGGTCCTTCAAATTTTAAATTATATTTTCAATACTGTCAAGTTTGGTGTGTAACTTGGCAAAATCCAGCCTTTTAGAGGCTTGTTCTCTAACACATCTGGCGACTCCAAAGGGATAGAATTCAGTGGTGTAGCAGCACAAGTTGCCCAGGCACATGAGAAGAATTCGAACCAGGTCTAATACTCGAGAAGAGGGCTATTTTTCCACTTGCAACTTTCACTAGGCAGAGGAAGGAGAGGAAGAAAACCACAAAGATCACCATCTCCACCTAACAGGACTTTGTCTACACCTCCACCTGGTAGACCTTTTCTCGCATCGACCAGGGTTCTTAGGCCAATCATAATGGCACATCTACCACCGAATCCCTTTGTCAATTTCACGGGCAGTAGTCCACTTGCCCTAAATGCTCAGAATCAAATTCCAGTTGCAGCGCTAAAGAATATACCCTATTTTACAGGAGAAAATCATACTACTCCTATTGATCACATCCAGGATATTGCTAATGCATGTGCAATCCACGAAATAAATGAAATGGATGTTGCAGTCAAGTTATTGGCTTCATCTTTCAAAGGTAAGGCCTTACAATGGTTTAGGAGCCTAACAGCAGGGTCTATTACGAATTGGAACCAACTTTGTTCAGCTCTTTGTAACCAATTCGGGGAGAGGGCGGACAATTTGTCTTTATTGGAACAACTGACAACAATCAAAAGGGCTCCTAACGAACAAATGACAGATTTCAACTTCAGATTCCAACGGACATGGGACAGGATTCCAATAGCTGTTAGGCCAACTGCCAAAGGAGCATTCCTTTATTTCTTAAAGGCTATAAATTCAGACATAGCCATGATGATCCAATCAATGGGAGGGACAACGCTGCCAGGGGCCTACGACATAGCGATCAGAGCAGAGAACTGTTTGATCCAAGCTGGAAAGCTTGCACCAAGGCCACCAATGCCTCTCTATCCAGATATGGGAAATCCTACAACCAGTCAAGCACCAGAGTTGAATCCCATTCCAACTCCTAGAAATCAAAGCAATAATGAGGCATCAACTTCTTCAAATACTTCAAAGGAATTGCAGGAGGTTATGAAACAGCTACAGAACCTTGGAAATGAGCTAGTGACTATCAAAAGACAGCAAGCTCAAAGTGCTAGACCGTATCAGCCTCAAGCACAGTACCAAGCTAGGCCCTCATACCAACAAAATAGACCACCAGCTCAGGCTACAAATCAAAACCAAAACCAAGGACAACCTCAAGCTGCCAGGCCATTTCGACCGTATGATCCAAATGCAATGACATCCTCAAGAGCCTTGGTTCCAACACAAAACAACATGGCACAAGAGTACAACTGGTGTTACCCTTGCAATCTACCTCACAATCAGTCAGCATGTTTCAATGGTGCACTGAATCAGGCCTTGATGGTGCAAACCATTGGTGTTCCTCAAGAACCAAGCCAAGAAGGGAACCAGCAGCAAGAAATGCAACAAGAAGGACCTCCAACAGAAACCACATTGGCCAATTGGCAAACGGAAGACTTCTGTGGAGTTAACCAACAGCCTTTTCAAGGCGTGGCTGCCAACACACGGTCAAAGAAGAGAAGCATAGAAGAGGGACAACCGTCTAATCCAGTTGTTTCTCAACCCACTCTTACACAACAAGGGGTCAGTAGACCAAACGCAGCTCCAAATGTGCAAAATCAGCCTAAGGTACCTGTTGTAGCAACACATGCACCTGTTCAAGCTCCAGAAAAGGTTGCACCAAGTAAGGGACAACAAAAGGACAATTCATCCCCTTTCAACATCATCGATCAAATGAAGAAGACACATGTGAACATTTCCATGTGGGAATCACTTGCGATCCCAGGGCAACGAGATTTATTGCAAGCTGCAATGGCTAATTGGTCTGCCACAAATGTATCAAACCAGGGACATGAGAAAGTTCTCACTAATGCAGTGCAACATGATGGGGGCCAGACAAGAAAAAATTTGAAGCCTCCACCATTCTATGTTTCATTGATTGTTGGAAACCACTTGGTACACAACTGCATGATAGATTCAGGGGCAAGTAGTTCAGTGATGCCGAAGCAAATAGCGGATCAACTGGGTTTGAAGTATGAAGCCAGTGTTGAAAGGAGTAGTGCAGCTAGATGGAACAGCAGTGGGAACAGTTGGGGTCATCAAGGGGTTAAGCCTAACACTACATTCATGTCCTAATGTTACAGTTCTGCAAGATGTGTCTGTGATTGACCTTCCCACCACTCTTTGCGTTGTGTCTATCAAGAGACTTCACTGCAAAGATCGGTGGATATTTATCTGTAGATTGGTCGCACATGATTTTCAGGACAAGGTATGGAGCTAAAGCAACAATCAGGTCAGAACCAATTGCCAATTTCCATATTGAGCCTCATGTACCAGGTCCTATCAATGCAAATTGCTCAGCTTTTGATCAGGAGGAGTGTTCAAGTGATCTAGAAGCAGGTACTAAGGTCGAGGGAATTCCTGATTTAACTTTGGATGAATGGGAAAACAAGAGTCATGAATTTGACCCATACAAGGAAATTGAAGAATCTGAATTGGGCGTGTATTGTATACACGAAGAAAATTCACCCATTCCCGACATCATTCAGCCTGAACAAAAGGATGAAAACAAAGTTTGGAAATTATTCTTCGATGGTTCGAGAAGCAGACAAGGTGCTGGAGGTGGTGCAGTGTTGATTTCACCACAAGACATCAAATATTATTCAGCTTTTCGTTTCCAGTTTTCTTGTTCAAACAACACAGCTGAATATGAGGCCTTGATTCATGGACTTCATTGGGCCAGGAAAAAGGGCATAAAGAACTTACAGGTGTTTGGAGATAGTGAGCTAATCGTCAACCAAGTTAGGGGACAACATGCTACAAAGAATGACCTGCTAAAGAGCTACAAGAATAGGGTATGGGACCTCATTGAGGATTTCGAAGCTTTCAACATTGTGTCCATACCCAGGAAGAAAAATGAAGCCGCAGATAGGCTCGCAGCAGTTGGAACAACGTTTGATGTGGTTGACAACATCAGAAGAGAAAAAACGCAGCCACATATCCATGTGGTTGTGAGGCCAGCAGTTCCAGATAATAACACAAGCTGGCAGGTGTTTGAGAACGATCAACAGATCGTCAATTTCTTACAAGAAGAGGCTGAATTCTCAGCTAGAAATCAGGACAGATTAGAGCAGCAGTATGGGGATCAAGTAGTGCAGCTACAGACAAACAAGCTTCCTAAGGGTTTAGTAACATTGGAGTCTATCTTCAACCCTAACGACCAGTTTCGTAAGGAAAAGGCTAACATACAGGTCAAGAGAGAAGATTCAGAGCCAATTCTGGTTGGGGAAGGCAAAACACTTCAAATTGGTAAAGTGGCCACTGAGCAGGAGAAATCAGATTTCACACAGCTTTGCCAAGAATTTCCAGATGTCTTCTCTTGGAGCTATGAAGACTTAAGAGGATTCGATCCAAATTTGGCACAACATACCATAGAATTGGATCCAGATGCTAAGCCCATCAGGCAGAAGCAGAGACCAGTCAACCCTCACATTGAGCCTCTAATGAAGAAAGAGCTTAAACAAGCTAATAGAGGCAAGCATTATATTCCTGATCAAGCACTCAAGCTGGGTTGCAAACTTGGTTCCGGTCAGGAAGAAGAGCGGAGAAATCAGGTTATGTGTGGACTTCCGAGACCTCAATAGGGCATCTCTCAAAGATCATTACCCACTTCCTTCAATGGAACAAATATTGCAAGTAGTATCCGGTTCAGAGAGATTCTCTCTCCTAGATGGCTACTCAGGGTATAATCAGGTGATGGTGAAAGAAGATGACCAATTCAAGACGGCTTTCACCACCAAATGGGGGACCTATGCCTACAAGAAGATGCCATTTGGCCTATCAAATGTTGGAGCCACCTTCCAAAGGGCAATGGATATGGCATTTAAGGGGTTGATCAATAAAATAGTTCTAATATATCTTGATGACATCACTGTATTCTCAAAAAATGTAGCGGATCACCTCTTACATTTGAGGCAAGTATTTCAGAGATGTAGAAGATTTGGGGTATCATTGAATCCCAAAAAATGCATATTTTTGGCTCACGAGGGAAAACTTCTAGGCCATATTGTTTCAAAGGAAGGGTTGACGATTGACCCAGAAAGAGTTGAAGCAATTCAAGCATTGCCATTGCCAAGTCACAAGAAGGCTCTTCAAAGCTTCTTGGGAAGGATCAATTTTGTCCGCAGGTTTGTTCCAAACTTTGCAGCTCTCGTAAAGCCAATAACACTGATGTTGAAGAAGAGCATGGCATTTAAGTGGACATCTGAAGGCAAGGCAAGTTTTGAGGCAATAAAAGAGGCTATATCTCAAGCTTCCAACTCTCGTCAATCCAGACTTCTCCAAGGATTTCATGTTATATGCCTTCAGTGGTGGAGACACAATTTCTGCAATCCTAGTACAACAGAACAAAGAAGGATTAGAACAACCAGTTGCTTTCTTCAGTCAAGGCTTGGAGGAATATGAAACTAGGTACTCTTTCATTGAAAAGCATGTCCTTGCAGTGATCAGGAGCTTAAAGAAATTCAAGCACCTAGTCTCAAACAACAAGATCCAATTGTTGGTCTCTCATGCGGGAGTCAAGGACTTCCTTCTAAACAAGGATCTGAATGAGAAACGTGCAGGATGGATCACTCGTGTCATGGAATATGACATCGAGATCAAGGTCACAAAACTAGTACGTGGAAAGGGACTATGTGAACAGCTAGCCTTGAGTCAACAAGTTGAAGCAGGTGATGAAAAAGAGACTGTCTTGGTACTACAGGATGGTCAAGAACATGAAAATGATGATGTGCCTACTCCTTGTTGGACTCAGAATATGATACACTTCCTACAGACAGGACTATGCCCTCCAGAAATGAGCAAAGCAAAGAGGAGATACTTTCAGATTACAAGCCATTCCATATGTGCTTGTTGATGGTGTTTTGTTCAAGAAAGACATCAATGGAGTTCTATTGAGGTGCATTGGGACAGGTCAAATTGAGAGGGTGTTACGAGATTTTCATGATGGAGATTCTGGAGGACATTTTTCCCCACGAGTAACAGCTCTCAAGATAATGAAGGCAGGGTATTATTGGCCCACAGTGTTCAGTGACTGCTATACATGGATAAGAAAGTGTAAGAAATGTGCACTCTTCACAGGAAAAGAAAGACTAGCAGCACTTCCATTGCACCCAATTTTGGTTGACCAACCATTTATGCAATGGGGATTGGACTTCATCGGGGTCATCAACCCAAACTCAAGCCAAGGCCACAAGTGGATTCTCACGACAACGGACTATTTCACCAAGTGGACTGAAGCAGTAGCGCTCAAAGAGGCAAACGAGTCTAATATACTAGAATTTTATGAAGGAATAGTGACCAGGTTCGGTGTGCCGGCCACTATCATATCAGACAATGCATTGGCATTCGTAGGTTCCAAGATTACAGAATGGGCTGTCAAGAATGGAATCTACTTGAGCACCTCTTCCAATTATTACCCGCAGGGTAATGGACAGGCAGAGTCCACGAACAAAAATTTGCTAAGAGATCATCAGGAGGACTCTGGATGAAAATCAAAGAACATGGCATACCAAGCTAAAATCAGCATTATGGGCTGATAGAATAACACCAAAGAGGTCTATAGGAAATTCCCCTTACAAGTTGGTCTATGGAAAAGAGGCAGTATTGCCTATATCATTAGAACTGCCTGCATTGGAGTTTATGAAGCAGTTGGAGTTGGCTGAGTTCGAACCAATGGAGGCTAGGTATGCAGAGTTGATGGAATTGGAAGAAATTAGAGAACATGCAGTTCAAACGATTGAGAAAGATCAGGCCTTAGTGAAAAGATGGTTTGATAAGAAAGCAAGAGCAAGGACCTTCTCAGAAGGGGACTTAGTTCTGAAATGGGATGCAGATCGGGCAAAACCGGGAAGGCATTCCAAGTTTGATGCCATTTGGAGTGGCCCCTACATGGTCATGAAATGTAAGAATAGCAATGCCTTCCAATTGTCTACATTGGATGGAGAAGAACTCCCAATTCCGGTCAACGGAATCTATCTTAAACATTGCTACTGAAAAGAGAAAAGTTTACCCTTGTAAATATTAGCCTAGATTTCAATTCCTCTAAGTGCGTATGCACATTGTCTTGTTGTAGTTAGGTTTCAGTTTCCCTAAGTGCTTTGGCATAGGTTTTGTTGCTCCTGGGTTGGTTTTCTACAGTTCAGCGTGTTCTCAGAGAAGGAGTTGCGGTATCAGGCTCGGATCAGATATCAGGTCGGTTTCAGATTATTGCTTATGACTCCATGCCCAATGGATCGCTAAAAGGCCATTGATCTTCTACCTAGCAGGCAGGTAACCCCGTGAGTCGCCAAATTGTTGTATATATTTACCCCCCCCCGGATAAATATAGACACCTAAAGCAAATCGGGTCTCGGAGGCGGAGAAACATGGTGGAAAAACATAAAGAAAATATGTATTCGGGTCTCCAAAACCCACCAACAAAGAAAAGATTTCGTCGGGTCTCCAAAACCCGACGCAAGGAAGGACATGGCGGTGGCGCAGAAACATGTCAGAAGGGTCTGGAAAACCCGATCAAAGAATCGGGTCTCAGCGTCGGGGAAGCATTGGGAGAACATGGTAAAGGACATGTCGCAGGGGTTGGAAAACCCGACATCAAAGGCAATTCGGGTCTCGGAGTTTCAGGAAACACGAAGGCATGGAAGCATGCGATCGGCGAAAGGATGTCCCGATGCTCGAACCTTCCGCAAACCCGACGCAATGTCGCAAGTTCATCTTCCACCCCGAAACATCCGGAAAGCTCAAGGGCGAAAGCAGGTTTCGGAGGTGGAGAAACACACATCAAAAGCATGTCGAGCCATCCTCCAAACCCGATGCAAATGCACAAGGAGAACCCCGAACCCGACAGGCAGAAGACCCCGACGCGAGAAATATTCAGATCGCCATAACTTTTTATAGGGAGCTCGGATTCACACAAGGTTGGACTTTTCAGAAAGCTCTCGGCATCCTCTACGCAACTACGATTGGATATCTTTAATTGGGTGGGAAAAACTTCTTAAAAATGCAAAAATACAGTTCGCCATATTTTGAGGTTGTTGGGGATTTCTCACCTACCGCCATGATTTGTTGAAGTTAGGTGCAGTCTTGGAGGTGGTTGGGGCAGCTCCGAATTCTTCTCTTCTCCCTCATTTTCCTCATATAAATGGCAGGGAGAGGCTCTAAAAAACTGGTTGGACATTTTCGTTTTGCATCCTCCCTTCTCTCCTGCTTGCAAGAGAATTTGTGGAGCTTTCAAGCCTCCCATATGGATTGTAATGCCATTTTTTGCCTCTTGGCCATTGCAATGTATTGAATCGATCCTTGAGCAATATATGTATGTCTGTGATTGATTCTAAACCCTCTCATATATTCATTGTTGTCATTTTGATCTCTTATTGCATTTTGGTTGCCTGTGCATGGTGTTCGTATTGCATCTATGTGGTCTGTGTTTAATCTTGCAAAACGGGTGTCCAACATTCCTCGGTGCATCACCTCCATAGTTTAGGTTTTATTTTTATGCATTCTCTACCCTGTCTCCTTGGCAAGTTAGATTAGGTTTTTGGTAAACCCTCTGCGTTTTATTCATGCATCTGAACAGAGGAATAGGAGCCGGCCTTCATCCGGAGAGCTTTTTTCGATTTCGCAAGGTCCCACACTTGGGAAAAGCTCCATGTTGTGCAATCACACTGGGAGTTCTCAACCCATCGTGTTGCAGAGTCCCAGGGGTGCTGCGATTCGACACCAACAATATATTTTAAGAAAATGAATGATAATTACTTGCACTTATATTATGTACATATTTGCATCATTGTATATTATTGGATCCATATAATTAATATTAATTTCCTTAAGCAACAAATGCAAAATTTTAATCCTCGAAATGAAACCTCTTACACGTAGTTCCCATTTGAATTTCACATGCACTACAATTGTATATAGTTTATTGTATAATGTAACATTCATTACTGACCGAAACATTTTTTTCCCAATAGGTGGTTCTCCATAGGTGTGTCACTTCACAATTATGTCAACTCCTGTAAAATGAGCACGACGAAGAGAGAAATACACAAAAATAAAGTTCACATTAATTCTAAGTAGAGACATTGTCAAATAGAGCATAGAACAACGGAAATATCAAATATTTGTCAACTTACATCGACCAACAACCTACCATTCCCTATCATTCAAAACTTACCGACAAATACAACTACTGAAGAATTTCTAGCTAACATTCCACAAGTAACTTCCATGGAAAAAAAATTGCACGCCCATATAAATTCCTTCTGTATGAACCCATAGTTGCGAACTACTGCCATGCCTCCCCATTTTCTTGTGCCGCCATAAGAAAGTGTCTCAAGTATTGACTTTGCTTCAGTTCCTCGCACATGTACAACTAATTCATCCTTTCCTTCTTTCTACTTACCACCTTACAAACCAAAATCCATCCAACCAAAACATGCCACCCCTCCTCATACACATAGACTTCCTATATTTCCGTACTCGTCAAAGACTATTGAAGCCCAACATCGGTTTCGCAAAAGAATAGATTTGTCCGAAAAAATCCAAACTTGCTCAATTTGTTTGGAAAATTACCCTGGAATTAAAACAATTTCCTTTGAAGGCTTTCCCTCCTATAGTAGATGCAAATCTGAAAAAAAATAGCCATTGCTTCTCTTCTTGGAACAACATGGACCCTGAAAAATAGCCAACCATTCTTGCGTCTTTAACCCAAGTAGAGGAGATGCTTATCGCACGGGTCGATCCATTACTAAAGGTCACCCAAGTATGTGGAGGACAATACAAATACTTAGGACACACCATAAGTTTCCCGCAAAACATTACTTCACTAGAAAAGTACCTACCACACCACCTTGGAGATTTGGACATAGTACTCATACAAAGGGAAGGATATAATTTACAAAAGTATGAATTTTATGTGAGTAGATCTCGTGTTTGGGAAACCTTGCAATATAAAATCCAACACGATCTATACTACAAAGATGTCTTAATCGACCATGACACCATTTCCTCCCTACCATTTGAGTCGTCAAATGTTTCCTTGTGTCTTAACACAGCCACAGTTGAATTTCCCCAAATGAAAACTTCCTCTACAGCTCATGGTATTGATGTTTCCACTGACTCTGACGAAACATATGAACACTCATCCTATTTCGTACCAACACCCCATAATTCATGAACAGAAGAAGAGGAAATCAAACAGTTCTTGCTCAACCATGATGGTAACACCCTATTTACCATGCCATGGCCAGAGCTTGACCTCTCACCTATAAATGAATACAATATAGAGGGTCTGTTCTCAATGGCCTTCCCAACTTTGTTTGCAGTTGGCAAAGCAATGTGGCAACAACCCTGCATAAAAGAAGTTCCAATGCATGAATATGCTCTTCATTTGATGCGCTACCACGATGGTCATTTCAGTTCACACCCATGATTTCCTACTTCCTTCTAAACCTCATAATGCAGCATAGAAGTCAATCCACAATTACAGTTTTCATGAAACAAAACATTGAATCAGGAATCCCTACAACAATTGGAGATCTGCAAAGAAAAATATTGGAATGCCCCAAAGATAACCTCCCAGACAGTCTAATGCGGTTTGGATCGAGCCTTCAAGGGACGCGTTCATTCTAGGCAAAAAGTAGGAGCGAGCTTTCATATATGGTGGAACAATTGGGGACACCAACCTTATTCTTCACTCTAAGTGCTGCAGACACTAAAGGGCCAGATATCCAAAGTATTATGTATGGTGAATGCCCTACTGATCCTTGAGCCACACAACATTAGAGAACACTTAACATTGTCTCAAACCCTCATCGAGTATCAACATACCTGCATCGTAGATTCACAATATTTTGTGAAGAAATATTACAGAAGGAACTTGGAGGAGTAGACCATTGGTACAGGTAATAAAATCTATTATTTAATAAGTTTTTTTCAGGCTACATAGCTAGTATTTATGTTCTCTCGTCTCGTAGGTATGAACGGAAACATAGAGGCTCCACACACATCCATGGTTTAATGTGGCTCGAGAATGCACCTAGAGTTGACGTAATGGACTGGGAGGATATAACTGTTATTGAGGCACAAAACAATACTTTGATAAGTTCGTGTTTGCTTGGGACCCCCGTCCAATTTGTAACCACTTGGATTTTGTTCACAGGTCACTACTAGACAAACCGTGTTTGCTAGATACAACACAAATACTATCCTCCTCCCCACATGCAGACCTTGAATAATTGCTTAATAATGTTCAGCGCCACACAAAATGTTCAGAACAGACATGTCTACATAGAAAGAAAACACAGCTGTAGTACAGGTACAACGCACCATGGGCCACGTAACCTACTTCATCCTTGCTCATTGAAAGTGATGGGAAAAATAATTACCTACCTTTGGGAAACGATGATAGACTGAACATAAACAATCAAACTATGATATCCATATGGAGAGAAAATGTCAATTACCAACCGATACTTTCTCGTCATGCAGTTCTGAAGTATATTGCAAAATATGCTTCAAAAATAGAGCAACATCCAGAAACCTATCACCAAATGCTATCTAGATTTTCAAGAGATGCTGATGTGGATTCACCATTACACATTGCGACTCAAAAAATGCTCATAGAGAGCATTGTTGAACATGACATAAGCGTACAAGAAACATGCCACATGCTGCAAAAATTGCTACTTGTTATGTGTAGTCATTCGTTTGTATCATTAAATGTTGGAAAAAAATATTGAGATGTGTCGTTGAAAGTGACGCCAATGTACAAAAAACAATCACCTTCTTGGATGCATATAGAGTCTGCCCTGCAACCATGGAACACCTACCACTTATTCAAGTTACTCGAGATTGGAGCTACAGCAGGAACCGTAAAGGAGATAAATGTAAACTGCGGTTGACTAAAGCAATTGTTCGGGTCCACCCGAGATTTTTGGATGTCCCAACTCAGGATTCAACGTCATATGACCTTTTCTTTTGGTCAGAACTCATTTTATACAAGCCTTTCAGAAATATTACCTCTGAATTTTTCTCAAGCCCACGTGACATCAACAACACTTAGGACATGTTCAAACACAACTACAGACCATGGCATGTTTTACGCACTACCACAAACAGAAGATATGAAACAAATGTTTGTTCTGACTCAGAGGCTGAATGTAGTATTCAACACGAACCATTGCAAGAATGAAAAGTCTTCGGGAAACAACACAGATCTTAACAATATTGAAATGTTGGGGAAATGAGATTTTGACATACACAATAATTGGAACATACATGATGTTCCACATGATTTTTAGATAACTAGTTCATCATTCATCGAAAGAGAAATGGAAGACAAAAATAACACCAGCATATAGGCCACACCACCATTTACCACACTACCTTTTTCTTTAGAAAAGAAATTAGCTCTTGATACCATATTGCACCATTCAACAAAAAAAACACTTATACCTCCATTAAGATTGATAATTCAAGGAACAACTGGCACAGGAAAATCATTTCTGATAAATAAAATCTAGAATTCATTTACAGTAGCATCAACCACATCTCCCTCGCCACTCCTTCTACTCACCCCTACTGGTGTTTCAACATTCAACATCTTCGCACCCACAATCCATGTGACCCTCTATATTCCAATCAAAGAATTAAAACCCATTGAAGGCCAAGCATTATCATCTTTTCAAGAGTCATTGAAACATATAGAATATGTTATTATTGAGGAAATGAGTTTCATCGGCCCAAAGTTGCTAGGAAAAATTGATAGTAGGCTATGCGAGGCTTTCCCAAACTCAAAAACATCTAAATTTGGAAACAGATTAGTCATCCTCCTCGACGACCTCGGCCAATTACCACCGGTTATGGACAATCCTCTTTATGCAAGTAAATCCTATGGAGCCACCATTTGGAAGGGATTTCCCTCTTCCATTACATTACAAACTATATTTTGGCAACAAGGAACAACCAATGCACAAGTTTCATTCCACAATTTACTACTCAACATGCGAGATTCAACCCCTCTTATTGAGGACTGAGAACTCCTAATGTTTGGCACAGACACAAACCTAACTCAGCAAGAGCTGAAATTTTTTAAGGATGCCCCACTTTTTTTGCAACAAATGACCTCGTGGACTCCCACAACCTTCAAATGTTGAAGGCATTGAACGTTCCAATCATCCAATCCATTGCAGAAGTTAACAGGTGTGCTGGACCAAGAAATCTTGATGATAATCAGTTGGAGCACAAATTTCTGATGTGCAAACAACAAAAACTCATGCTTATTGCAAATTTATAGGTTGACGTTGGACTCGTAAATGGTGCTACAAGAACAATCATCGACATTGTCTATGGCGCATCAATGCTACCACCAACATTACCTTTATTTGTTGTCAAATTTGATAGATACAATGGCCAATGTTGGGATCCCTCCAACCCGTTACATATTAAGATACCCTCTATTTCGAGAGGGAATCGAAGACAATTTTTGCTTAAAATGGCCTGGGCATTAACTATCCACAAGTTCGAGGGACTTACTATGCATAGAGAAACTGTCAACATTGGAATCAATGAAAGCCATGGTCTGACATTCACAACTTTCTCCAGAGTTGCCTCGCTTGCAAATCTGCGCATTACACCTCCTTTTTCATTCGAAAGGTACTCAAAAATGGCACATGTAGCAACACTTGGAGCAAGAAGAAAGGAGGAAGCAAGACTATTATCACTCAACCCATCGTAAATACTACACTCTACTTTGATAGCTCCTCCACTACTACATTACTCAACACTTCTTCTATCCTAGACGATTTCAAATAAAATAGTCCACAAAAGGATACCACTCACGATATGAGATTTAAAAATGTATATGTATGACTTTGTAACAAGTTCGAAATGAAGAGACATAACCTTTAAATGAAGTGGTTGCTCTATATATCTTCAATTGCATAATTACACGTTTTAGCATAAATGTTTGATTTTTCCTTTTTATTGTAACTCGTTCCTTTATGTTAACCAACAAAACCACATTTTTAATGTCCTCATCTGTACAAAAATACACTTTTCAACATACATGTTCGATATTGCCTCTTTATTGTTCCCTGTTTTTTTATGTTAACCAACAACAACACATTTATAATGTCTTCATCTACACACAAATATCTACAATTTTAAAGTTCCTTTAAATAACCATGCAATTTATAGTTGTTTCCATTCAAAGTTTTGTACATTTAATAGAAAATCAATATTGTCAATCACACCCCTTATTAACAGCTACAAAAATAATAATTATATTTCTAAATCTAATAACATATACCATTCAGCGTTCACATTGCATTGTATACATGCGATTGCTAGTTTATTTTTTTATAAAACAATAAGCTATCTTTATTATGCGGAAGGCGTTGTTACTATGGGAAAGACCCTAGGAGAAACTGACAATAGACCTATATTCTATAAGCCGTTTGTAACCCCAAAAACAGGCCGCCCCACGGCATCGTAGACTGTAAAAACCTATTATTATTATTATTATTATTATTATTAATGGGATTTGCACTGAATGAGTCAGAGTCTCAGACCTCTGCCACGTGCCTCGCAAATTTACTCAAGTTTTCATGTGTTATCTCTCCCTCCGTCCACATTTAGTTCTGACATGCTTCAAGTTCACAACTTTTGGATTAATATGTCTGCATTTTTTCAGGATTTTCACCACTAGAATTTGCAAGAAATCAGCTGCGTCAACATGTTATATAAATATAGTTCCTGCTCACCAATCACAGAGTACAATTTCAACATTTACAAATTATGAAATTGTAGGAAAATTTTATTGAATGAGTATACGTAGCAGGATAGCTGGATAGGTCCTCGGTCGTAGTACTGCTTTCCGGAAGCACAGGGAACTTCTTGTGAGTTACAGTAATCTCTGGCACCATTCTCTCAAACGACCATCTGTAGCTTTAGACCGCCTTCCTGTTTGTATTAAGATTAACATAGGAGAAAATGGAAATCGTTACATGTGGTCTCGTGTGATGTTTGGGCTAAAAAAGCAGCCAAACTCTCTTTTGGCATAAAAATGCTTTTGAGAATATTAGCAAAGAAAAATGAAGAAGAAACTCGAGATAAAAAAATTATTATATGACATTCATCGCTTGAAGAAGAGTACAAAAATTTAAAAATGAGACGCATTAAATCTCTATAGCAATTTAAAAAGTACTTGAAAATAGTCAACTTTATTTTTTAATAACTCACTCTATGCTACAAACCATATTTATGTTGATAGAAAACTTAGCAAGTATGGATAAATGGATGACAAGATGGTTCCAAGGATAATTTTAGTGGCGAATATTCGTAATATGGCGAAAATTTCATTTTAGGAAAATTTGAAAAGGTGAATTATTCGGAGTGGGTCGGTGTCCTGTTCGCCTAAAATATATAGTATATTTTTTTGGGGGGGTCGACTTCACCTTCATTTGAAAACATCTCCTATAAAAACCTAGCTGATTCGCCAGGTAGTATACCTCAAGTAGCTTAACAAATTACCAATACTCTGAAATTTGAACTCGCATACCCTTAAGCACCAGAGATTCAGATTACTGTTAGCCTGTGATTGTTGACGCGCGACAAGGGCATTGTTGACGCTCGACAACAGCTCTACTGACGCGTGACAGAGGAAGTGTTGACGCACGACTTAGGCAAAGAAGTTGACGCACGACAGAGGAAGTGTTGACGTGCGACAAAGGAAGTGTTGACGCGCGACTTGGGCAGTGTTGACGCGCGACAGTATATTCAGACAGTGGACGCGCGACAGGAAATGGGTTGTTGACGCGCGACAAGTGCAGAGTTGACACCTGACAAAGACCTCAGAAAGGGGATGCGCGACAAGACCTCAGACACTGGACAGAGTCGCTACTTGGTTCTTTTGCTGACGCAAGACTCTTTTCAGAATAATGGAAGGTGCCATCTCAAAGAATATGAATAACCTAAAAGTAAGTAAGAAATCTCAGAAATCACTCTTCAAGTATTTTGGAAACTTTGCGAATACAGATATTGTAAATACCAATCATATAGATGCCACCACAAAGAATCAGAATACTGATTGTGTGGAAGGTATTATTGAGGTGGACATGCATTCTGCACAGTATCAAAGTCAAACAAATGAAACCTACGATAATATGCCAGATCTTGAAGATATTGTTCCTGTAGGGGTGCAACCAGAAGTGCAGCTAGATATCACAGATACAAACACTGAGCAAAATAGAAGACAAAAATCAAAATCAAACTCCGGTCCAAGAAAGAGGAAACTAGGTGATTGTGATATTGCTCAAAATTCTACTAAAAAAAGTAAAGCATTGAAAACGAACAAGAATATGTGGACCATTGGCAGGACATACAAGTTTGATTGGGTAGCTAAATTTCCGTTTATTGAACCTGTAAAATCATCTAATTCTGAAGAAATCCCATCTGAATGTACATGTACAATATGTACGTGGAAATTGGGAAAGCAACAAAAAATGCAACTGAAGCTGGACACTATAGAAAAACATTGTGGAAAACAATATTTAACTGTAACGGGGGCGGATGGCCAGAAAATCAAAACACATAGGTGGAAAAATGAAAAAGAATGCATGCATGTTAGATACGCAGTGGAATATGAGGCAGAGAAGAAAAAACATAGACATCTGTTGGAAAAGGGAGGAACGATCACATCGCATATTGGTAAGATGAAAGAAACAAATCTACATGCAAAATTAATACAATTCTCTACTCTTTTTCAAATACTAAAAAAAGGAAGAGCGATTTCGGATTTCCTCGATTTCAAAGTTTTTTATCAATTTAACGGAATGCTGAATGTACCTCAGTCTCATTGGTCTGAAAGTAGTGGATGGGAAATGGCAAAATGCCTCTCGATGATAGAGAAGGAAGATTTGAAAGAGAATGTAAAAAAGTAAACTTTATCTCTCTTTCAATTGATGAAGTGACAGCAGTCGACAACACCGCATGGGTATGTATCCACATCTATACTTTAGAAAATCATATAAGGACACCTCATTTGTTGGGTGTTATGAAAATGGTTGAAAACTGTAATGCCGAAAACCTATATAAAATAGTTGTTTCTCATTTGAAAGATGTTGCTGGAATGACTGATTATGAAATTGCTACGAAGTTGGTATGCGTTGGAGCAGATGGTGCATCTGTCATGCAGGGTCACCGAACAGGGCTCTGTGTTAGATTACAA
The DNA here is from genome assembly GCA_019776745.2 of Taxus chinensis. NCBI lineage: Eukaryota > Viridiplantae > Streptophyta > Pinopsida > Cupressales > Taxaceae > Taxus > Taxus chinensis. The sequence continues at coordinate 687,457,660 of CM034149.1, read as the reverse complement.
ACAACAGTGGCCCCATATATGCTACCAATTCACTATATGGCTCACAGAATGAATTTAGCGTATAAAATGGTAAGAAACCATGAAAATGTTGCTAAATTAGAAGACCTTATAAGAGAACTTCATGCCTACATGTCAAGCAACCCAAAGCGTTTTCTCGAGTTCCAAAAATTTGCAATTAGAATTACAGATGGCAAAAAACTTCTGAAGGATGTGGAGACTAGATGGATCTCTTTGTATGAACCTGCATGCAGAGTTCGTGAGGAGTATCCTTCATTAGTTGGTTTCATGCACAAATACCGTCACGAAGTTGATAGGGCAAGGGACTTGTTGTTCTGTTTAACTGATTTGGAGACATTGCTTACATTGGTTGGTATTCTTCTAATGTTAAAGGAGATCAATACACTGATGAAGCATGCACAGGGCAGATTAATCTATATTGTGGATTTTATACAGATGAGAAAAATGGTATGTCAAAGTCTTGATATATTGTACTGTTCCCAGGATAGTTTTGATGCACCTATTTTTGAAAATTGGAAAGATTTATTAGATCTTAAAAATCCTAACACCTTTTTAAGATTTAATATCCATGATCACCTCTGCATCACTGTTAATGGGAGGGAAATACCAATGCACATTTTGCAAAAACGTCAAGATATTACAGGATCAGAATGAGAAGATGTTCCTGTGACACGTAATTTGTTTGAGTCTGTTATAGTTGAAACAAGAATAAAGCTTAAAAAAATTGTAGAAACCTTGTCATCAGAAATTAGGGAACGTTTCTGTAAAGATAAAATTCTGGAAGCCATGGGTGTGATGAATCCTAATTTTTGGAATACTGAAGGTGGCCATGCAGACTTTGTCAGAAAGCATTTCCATAAATCAATGGGTACAATAATGGAACAATTTACAAAGATGTCAGAGCTCAAGGGTATGGAAATCAAAGGTATACTGAATGCTGATTTATTAAAGTTTCAGTCAACAAATTTTGCAAGAACAATGAGGAACCAATATAAGAATTTAGATCAACCTTTTGAAAGTGGTGCTATTACAAGGCTGTGGTGAGGAATCTATCAAAGTTCTATCTTACAAGAAGATATCAGTGAATATTTCAGATTATATGAGTTATGCCAAACAATGATTTTGGGGTCTGTGGAGGATGAAAGGGTTTTCAATGCATTGTCATTTATAAAATCAAAACTGAGAAACAGGTTGGATAAAAAATTTGGAAAGTTGCATGAGGTGTTATGTTTCTCGATACTTCATCGAAACCTTTCCGTTCGACAGAGCAATTGCACACTGGAATTCCCTTTGCGAAAGAAGAGGTGTGAATAATACAGCTACAAGTACAAATATTCCCAACCTTGAGAGTGTAATTGGCTCTTCGTCACATTCTACAGAAGACAACATCGAGTTTGATGAAGCTGTTGATAATGGATTGTTTCAACTTTAAATAGGTATCTTCTTTATCTATCTTTTATCTTTATCATTAAAGATGTTACAGGTCTATATACTAAAAATGTTAGGTAATTCACCCATCTATCTACTAATCCATTTCTCGTGTTGGGTTTTTTTTAAAACACAGATCTAGCTCATTACCAGTGGCAGTGATGATTTCAACTTTAAGAAGGTATATTTTTCCCCTTAATCTTATTGTTTGTTACTATTCATTTTTTTCAGCTCTGGTTATCATTAAAGATGTTACAGGGTAACAGGTCTATGTATTTACATTTAGTTAAATACAATCTTTTTATTTTTTGAAATCGTGGGTTGACATCCGTCCAAGGAAGCTGTTTACTTCTCAGGACTGACAATGTCAGGCAACTCACCCATCTACCTACTAATCCATTTTTTGTGTTGAATTTTTTTAAGACAAAGATCTAGCACATTAACGGTGATGATTTCAATTTTAAATCGGTATCTTTTTCAACATAATCTTATTGTTTGTTACTTTACATTTTTTCAGCTCTTGTTATCATTAAAGATGTTACAGGTCTAATTCTATATATTTACATTTATTTAAAGATATTGTTGGTCTATATATTTAAAGATGTTGCTGGCACTTCTCAGGATTGACAATGTCAGGCAACTCACCCCTCTATCTACAATGTCAGGTAAAACAAACCCTGTCATATATGCAAGATTTCACAGCAATCTAATATGCAATAGGTAAGCTAAACCCTATCATATTTGCAATTATGTTTAATTTCTTACCAGTGATGATTCTTTCTTGATTTCTTAGAATTATATATATCATATCATAAAATTCCTCATCATCCATATATATCATATCATCACCATATCATTATCATATCCTGAGTCCTGACACTACAATTATTATTAACACAATTCTATTCGTTCTAATGTCATCTATATCCATTCTAATCATTAATGTCAACTATATCCATTATAACACATTCCATTTATTTATCATCTTTATCCATTCTAATGACATTATGATCATATCGTTACAAGTATAGAGAATAATTATCTTAAAACAAGTTCAAAAGTCTAGAGAAGAAGAATTACTGTGCTTGATGATAAATCTACGTCCACATTTAATTGATCATCGTCCATATATATCATATCATTATCGTCATTCATCGTCTTTCATCATCATCTATCAATAATCATCAATTATCATCATTCATCATCTACGTCCACATACAATTCATGACAATGCAAGTAAACAAGAAACATACATATAATTCATGATAATCACCATCTAATGCAATTAAAATTAAAGATTGTATATAAATCCATATAATTAAATTCAAATACCATAGTACATACTCAATAGTAGAAGTTTTCAATTCAATATTTAAAGTTTCCTCAATAATAAAAGTTTCTATTTTCAAAACCCTCTTTTTCTTTATCCAATTCTACTCCTCTGCTCTCTTCCCCAATGGCTTCTTCCACGGTGTGCTGTAACTCTTCCCACACCAGAAATAACCCCTGAACTTATAAGATCTTCTGCAGCACTGTCCAAAATTTTTTAAAATTCTTTCTTCTTGATTTGTTGCATTCTCCATGCGATAGCAAATTTGGATCAGCAGCAGCGTATAAACTATTCCGTGCCAATAATTTTCATAACGACTAATAATCTCATTGATAAGTACCTTAGCCCTTCTCTTCCATTCTATAAGCTGATTGATATGAGGAAGATATAAACTCACTGAAGAATAAGCTGATTGAAAAGGTGCAACTGTTAACTTGTTAGTGTTGAAATGAATATCATTTTAATTCAGATTTCATTTCACCTTGCTCCCCTTGCCTGACTACCTCAAATTGTCTTCAGCCAGTTTTTTCTGGCCTCTATCTTCTTCCTGCTGAAGGCCAGCTCAATTGCATCTCCATCTTTCTCATCAACCCACACAAAATATTTTTGTGTGCTTGTCCAGATCTATGAAATACTCCTTGCCCTCTTTAGAAGTACTTGTGCCGAAACCCTGTAATGGTCCAAGCAACAAGTGATACCTAATCAGCAAGTGAACAAAACTAGAACTTAAAAAACATATAAAGAGAAAACAAACTAGCATTACTTTGTATTACTTTATGGTCCAGCCTGTTATCGATCCACTCAATGATTCTCTCCCAAGCTTCATACTCAGGAAGGGTGTAAAAAGATATCACATTTCCATTTTTGTGAGTTGCCTACATCAACATGTGCCAAAATTAGACATGGAGATACATAACCTCTGGAGGCTTAAAAACAAATATAAAGAGTCTCAATACACTCAACCAAATACAGGGGGAACATTTAGCCCTGACAATAGGAGTATGAAATTGATCAGCAATCCTTTGATGTGGGAACCATCATTGTCCTTTAAGAGACAAAGGACAAGTCAAAAAGGATCTCACTCGAAAGGAGTGTCAATTAAGCAGAAATAAACAGCGATAGACAAACGATCATGTACCGTGGTATGTCATATCATCAGATGGCCATATCTTTAAAGATTTAATCTTTTGTCATATATTTTATCTCCTGTAGACAAGGATTTATCTTTATCTCCATTTGTTGGGAGTGTAGATCCCTGACATTGAGCAGCTACCTCTGAGAGGAGAAAGTGGTTTTCAAATCTGTCATTTATAACATCAAAACGAGAAACAGGTTGGATAAAAATTTGTGAATTTGCATGAGTGTGTTATTTCTCGAGACTTCACAATCGAAACCTTTCCGTCGACAGAGCAATTGGCAACACTGGAATCCTTTGCTAAAGAAGAGGTGTGAATAATACAGCTAACATTACAAATATTCCCACCTTGGAAGTGTAATTGGCTCTTCGTCACATTCTACATCTTCCAAAGACAACTCGAGTTTGATGAAGCGTTGAGAATGATTGTTTCAACTTTAAATAGGTATCTTCTTTATCTATCTTTTATCTTTATCATTAAAGATGTTACAGGTCTATATACTAAAATGTTAGGTAATTCACCCATCTATCTACTAATCCATTTCTCGTGTTGGGTTTTTTTTAAAACACAGATCTAGCTCATTACCAGTGGCAGTGATGATTTCAACTTTAAGAAGGTATATTTTTCCCCTTAATCTTATTGTTTGTTACTATTCATTTTTTTCAGCTCTGGTTATCATTAAAGATGTACAGGGTAACAGGTCTATGTATTTACATTTAGTTAAATACAATCTTTTTATTTTTTGAAATCGTGGGTTGACATCCGTCCAAGGAAGCTGTTACTTCTCAGGACTGACAATGTCAGGCAAACTCACCCATCTACCTACTAATCCATTTTTTGTGTTGAATTTTTTTAAGACAAAGATCTAGCACATTAACGGTGATGATTTCAATTTTAAATCGGTATCTTTTTCAACATAATCTTATTGTTTGTTAATTTACATTTTTTCAGCTCTTGTTATCATTAAAGATGTTACAGGTCTAATTCTATATATTTACATTTATTTAAAGATATTGTTGTCTATTATTTAAAGATGTTGCTGGCACTTCTCAGGATTGACAATGTCAGGCAACTCACCCCTCTATCTACCAATGTCAGGTAAAACAAACCCCTGTCATATATGCAAGATTTCACAGCAATCTAATATGCAATAGGGTAAGCTAAACCCTATCATATTGCAATTATGTTTAATTTCTTACCAGTGGATGATTCTTTCTTGATTCTTAGAATTATATATATCATATCAATAAAATTCCTCATCATCCATATATATCTATATCCATCACCATATCATTATCATATCCTGAGTCCTGACACTACAATTATTATTAACACAATTCTATTCGTCTAATGTCATCTATATCCATTCTTAATCATTAAATGTAACTATATCCATTACACATTCCATTTATTTATCATCTTTATCCATTCTAATGACATTATGATCATATCGTTACAAGTATAGAGAATAATTATCTTAAAACAAGTTCAAAAGTCTAGAGAAGAAGAATTACTGTGCTTGATGATAAATCTACGTCCACATTTAATTGATCATCGTCCATATATATCATATCATTATCGTCATTCATCGTCTTTCATCATCATCTATCAATAATCATCAATTATCATCATTCATCATCTACGTCCACATACAATTCATGACAATGCAAGTAAACAAGAAACATACATATAATTCATTGATAATCACCATCTAATGCAATTAAAATTAAAGATTGTATATAATCCATATAATTAAATTCAAATACCATAGTACATACTCAATAGTAGAAGTTTTCAAATTCAATATTTAAAGTTTCCTCAATAATAAAAGTTTCTATTTTTCAAAACCCTCTTTTTCTTATCCAATTCTACTCCTCTGCTCTCTTCCCCCCAATGGCTTCTTCCACGGTGGCTGTAACTCTTTCCCAACACCAGAATAACCCCTGAACTTATAAGATCTTCTGCAGCACTGTCCAAATTTTTTAAAATTCTTTCTTCTTGATTTGTTGCATCTCCATGCGATAGCAAATTTGGATCAGCAGCAGCGTATAAACTATTCCGTTGCCAATAATTTTCATAACGACTAATAATCTCATTGATAAGTACCTTAGCCCTTCTCTTCCATTCTATAAGCTGATTGATATGAGGAAGAATAAACTCACTGAAGAATAAGCTGATTGAAAAGGTGGCAACTGTTAACTTGTTAGTGTTGAAATGAATATCATTTTAATTCAGATTTCATTTCACCTTGCTCCCCTGGCCTGACTACCTCAAATTGTCTCAGCCAGTTTTTTCTGGCCTCTATCTTCTTCCTGCTGAAGGCCAGCTCAATTGCATCTCCATCTTTCTCATCAACCCACACAAAATATTTTTTGTGCTTGTCCAGATCTATGAAATACTCCTTGCCCCTCTTTAGAAGTACTTGTGCCGAAACCCTGTATGGTCCAAGCAACAAGTGATACCTAATCAGCAAGTGAACAAAACTAGAACTTAAAAACATATAAAGAGAAACAAACTAGCATTACTTTGTATTACTTTATGGTCCAGCCTGTTATCGATCCACTCAATGATTCTCTCCAAGCTTCATACTCAGGAATGGTGTAAAAAAGATATCACATTCCATTTTTGTGAGTTGCCTACATCAACATGTGCCAAAATTAGACATGGAGATACATAACCTCTGGAGGCTTAAAAACAAATATAAAGAGTCTCAATACACTCAACCAAATACAGGGGGAACATTTACCCTGACAATAGGAGTATGAAATTGATCAGCAATCCTTTGATGTGGGAACCATCATTGTCCTTTAAGAGACAAAGGACAAGTCAAAAAGGATCTCACTAGAAAGGATGTGTCAGAATTAAGCAGAAACTAAACAGCGCTAGACAAAGATCATGTACGTGGTCTGTCATTATCATCAGATGGCCATATCTTAAAGATTTAATGCTGTCATATATTTTATCTTCCTGTAGACAAAGGATTTTATCTTTATTCTCCATTTGTTGGTGAGTGGTAGCTTCCCTGACATTGAGCAGCTTACCTCTGAGAGGAAACACGCCATAATAATCTTGACCAACAACAAATATTCCTGCCACCTGATAGGATAAAGATAACTAAAATAACAAAAAATAAAATTGGAAAGTGATGTCGAAACATGTCACAATACTACCAAATTCAGTATTCACATTTCCCTGATTCAAGGCACAAACACTTACAACGAGAGCCTTGGCTGAGTCACCCTCCGTTAATATTAAAGTACATTGATCAGAATTCTTCCCCCCTGCTTGATTTGCATCATCAAGTTTGGGAACATCAATTAATTTCCCCTTCTTGGTTCCATCAGTTTTCTTAAGATCTTTTTTTGTTTAAACTCTGCCCATGCTAGTATACTTTCAAGTACACACTTTTCCACTGCACTCATCAGATCAAACAAAGTTACAAAGCTCATCTTAGACCCTAGCATTGCAAAAATTACATGTACTCAGAAATGCTACATCTTAGACACCACGCCTGGATTTATTGACATGGGCTAAAAATGTGAAACAGTGAAAATTACTATAAATTTATAACAGCAAATTGTATCAGAATAAAAAACAGAATAAAAAATATGAATTAAAACGAATTATACTTACAATCAACATGGAAACCAAACGTTGATTCGAGAAATTTCTTGTCTTCTTCCACAAGTGTTGCCTTGGTTGTAACAATTGGTAAATTTTTGAACGGAAGGCTCATAAACCGATGGATGTCATTTGCTTCGATACTGAATTGGAACATTTGGCCATCGTTTAGAGTCACATAAAAAATGCCATCCTCTGAATTGTAGGATGACAGAAGGTAATTCAAAATATCCGGATCTGTTTCAAAATGGGGCATATTAACAGTATGGATGTGAGGGCATAAGGGATTCCTATAGTTGATCTTGGAAATCGATTGAATTGGATTCTCTATATTTTTTTAGTTGTACTTGCGTAAGGGACTGTGAGGGCATAAGGCATTATAGTTGTACTTGCGTCTTTGACAACGAATGAGACCTGCAAAAATTCAAGAGCGGGAAGGTGAAAATGAGAAAATGACCGGTTGAAGAGTATTTATAGGCTAAATCAAGCGTCAATGTCTTCAATTGACACGCGTCAAAGAACTTACCTGACGCACGATAATAGTCCTAGCTGTCGCGCATCAATAGGATCCAGTGACGCGTGACAATAGTCCTGGCTGTCACGCGTCAATATGATCCAGTGACGCGCATCAATAGGAGCCAGTGACGCTCATCAATAGGAGTCAGTGACGTGTGTCAGTAGGAGTCAGTGATGTGCGTCAATAGGAGCCAGTGACGCGCATCATTGGGTCCTATTGACGCGCGACAGCTAGGACTGTTGTCGCGCGTCAGGTAAAACCTTTGACGCGCATCAATTGAAGCCGGTGACGTGCATCAGAAAAGACCATTGACGTTAAATTGACGCGCGTCAGGAGTGATTATTGATGTCTTGTTGTTGCACGTCACATTCTACAGAAGACAACGTTGAGTTTGATGAAGCTATTGACAAGAAAAAAGAAAGTGTCACATTTTGAAGATGTCATCATTGAAAATTTGAATTGAAATATTTGGGATGATTATTAATGTACAATTTACTCTCCAAAATCGTAGTTAACAACCATAAAACAAACACCCACAAGCATGTATACATGATTAATTAATGAAATCTTAAAGTAAAGACAACACAAATCTACCGAGAGTATCATGAGTACCAAAATTTTATTAATATGTTATGGCTTGAATTCTTCATAGTAATAAAAACTCTCTTCCACAAGATTGATCACTAACACTAGCTCTCCATACTTTTATAAAAACATGTAGAGGCTATTATTAGGCTTGGAGAGTAGTTAACTTGTAAGGAAAATTTAATTTTCTATTAATAATGAAGATAATCAAGTCAATAAATTGGTTCATACTCTTCCCTATTAATATATGTGGATAAATGTACACTAATGGGTGAATTATCCAAATACTAAAATACAACTAATATTACAAGTGCACCTTAATTATATACAATAGTGTATGGTTATTTAAATACACTGACATCCCCCCTTAATATGTACTTTAATAAAGGGAATGAAGGAGGAACACTGAACTATCCCACCTTAATGAAAATTGCCTTCACTCCCTAAAGTTTCCTAATATGAAAAAATTGATCCTCAAGCAAGGGATTTATGAAGTTGTCTAAAACCAAATTTTTGTTCGAAAAAATTTAAGGTTGAGAGTCTTGTGATAGATTAACTACCAAAGATGATGCATTTTTATATCAATGTTTTTTGATGTGTTGGTGCTCCATCATATTGTAATAGATGTGATGACCCTCTAATTCACACATTACCTTAGTTAACTTATATTTGATTGATCAAAAATTAATTTTCATAAGTCACCATATACATGAGTTATCCAATTTTGATTATATCTATCTTCTTACCCTTATCACATCTCTATCCCTTAATTAAATACAAGCCAAGCAATGTTACCAAGTTTTGAGGATAAAATTAGGGCTCCATCTTCATTTACACTTTTTAAACCTCTTCTCTTCCATGACACTTGGAGAACTACAAGTAGTTTAATCCTGTTTTGGTGTATTTGGTGCATAATTTCTAGCACTCATAGGTATCGAAGGGGGACTGATGAGGTAAATCTAATGTATATAATTAGAAACACTTTTTTAGGGTAATAGGTCTAAAATACAAAGAGATGATATTTATAGTTGTAGAAGAGTCATTCAAAATATTCATACACATATCCAAGATCTAGAAACACGTGTGAAGTATGTGTTAGATATAGATTAGATATCTTAGTATCAAAGGACACATTCAGTAGCCCTATGACACATTCATCAAGAAAACTTGTTCTAAAATAGATGAACATTTCCTCTGATTTTAGGATCCCAAATCTCAAAGGAAAATTTATGACACTCTACACAACATCCTTATCCAGTTTCAAATCACCGTTATACCCCTACATCTGGTAGAACGGTGAATTATTTTTAACCCTAATCCTAATTTAAGCTATATACTTTCTGGAATTAGTGTTGATAGAATATTATATCCTTACACAATTTAGGACTTTTGTTTCTATATTTGATGTTTTCAATAATATTATATACACATATTGCAATATCATAATTGAATTACCTCTTAATGTTGACATTACAAAAAGATAGGAACATTGAAATTACTATTCATCTTATTGTTTGTTACTATTCATTTTTTTCAGCTCTGGTTATCATTAAAAATGTTACAGGTCTATGTATTTACATTAATTTAAAGATATTGTTGGTCTATATATTTAAAGATGTTGCTGGCACTTCTCAGGACTGGCAATGTCAGGCAACTCACCCCTCTATCTACAATGTCAAATAAAACAAACCCTATCATATACGCAAGATTTCAAAGCAATCTAATACACTTGCCCTTGATGATTTCATAGCACGTTACCCTTGATGATTTCACAGCAATCTAATACGCAAGAGGTAAGCTAAACCCTATCATATTTGCAATTATGTTTAATTTCTTGCCAGTGATGATTCTTTCTTGATTTCTTAGAATTATATTTAATTTATTTTTTATATGTGCAAAATCCTTTGATATATTTTTTTAACTGTGGGATAAACAATACATTATACAATTTTAAATATAAGTCCACATAAAAATTTGTCATCATCCATATATATCATATCATAACCATATCATTATCATACCCTGACTCCTGACACTACAATTATTATTAACACAATTATTTATCTAATTTAAATTTATTAAAACAATTCAGTTTTTAAAAAATAATTCATAATCATATCATTACAATTCTATTCCTTCTAATGTCATCTATATCCATTCTAATCATTAATGTCATCTATATCCATTATAACACATTCCATTTATTTATCATCTATATCCATTCTAGAGAAGAAGAATTACAAAAGTCTAGAGAAGAAGAATTACTGTGCTTGATGATAAATCTACGTCCACATTAAATTGATCATCATCCATATATATCATATCATTATCGTCATTCATAATCTTTCAGCATCATCTATCACTAATTATCAATTATCATCATTCATCATCTACATCCACATACAATTCATGACAATGCAAGTAAACAAGAAACATACATATAATTCATGATTAAAGACTATATAAATCCATATATATATCATTCATCATCTATAATTAAAGACTGTATATAAATCCATATAATTAAATTCAAATACCATAGTACATACTCAATAGTAGAAGTTTTCAAATTCAATATTTAAAGTTTCCTCAATAATAAAAGTTTCTAGTTTTCAAAAACCCTCTTTTTCTTTATTCAATTCTACTCCTCTGCTCTCTTCCCCAATGTCTTCTTCAATTGTGGCTGTACCTCTTTCCCCAACACCAGAACTAACCCCTGAACTTATAAGATCTTCTACAACACTGTCCAGATTTTTTAAAATTCTTTTTTCTTGATTTGTCGCATCTCCCTGCGACAACAAATTTGGATCAGCTGCTGCTTTAGCTTTGAATAATATGTCAGGGTTGAAACCATGCTCTTTAATTATCCGCTTTAGTGTATTGTTTTGTTTGTTAACCAAAACAATATTTTGCTTCAAATTTTTTGCTGCGGATAAGTTGTTCTTTGCTATTTCCAAGTGAACTTGCAAAACCTTCGCCTGACTCTTCAAATTTTCATATTTCAACTGCACAAAAAGAGTAATGTCAATTCAAAATATTACTAAAAAATGAAAATTTCAAATTAACAAGAATGATTGTTTGAATGTAATAGTACTTACAACCGCTCTATCTCTTTCGGCATTTGCGATTGCTACCAAATCCTTGTCCTTGGACCATTTGTTAAAATATGCTTGGGCCTCGGCACTAATATTTTCCAATTTGTTTAATGCCTTATCTAAAATTTCGTCTTTGTAGTTGTTGTTATATGTGACAGTCCCACTTCTTACTTGGGTAAGTAAGGAATCCATCTTCGCAAGTTGATTCTGGACTGTAGCGTATAAACTATCTCGTTGCCAATAATTTTCATAACGACTAATAATCTCATTGATAAGAACTTTAGCCCTTCTCTCCCACTCTATAAGCTGTTTGATATGAGGAAGAATAAACTCAATGACATGGGATTGACAATCATAACCAATTAAGTTCTCCAAAGGAAAAGGTGGCAACTGTTCACTATCTGAATCTGATGAAGATGATCTTGCTGGAGAAGTATGGGGGCTTTCACCAAGATCAACTACTACGTGTTTCTGCCTTTGGGTGGGCTGATCCTATTTGTGAAAAAATTAATCAAGATTTAGATAAATAAATTTAAATCGAAATGTAATTCAAAATTGTAAAGCATATTTAAATTGAAATTTGAAGTATACCTGCTGGCCTTGAATCATCTCACGAGTATCGAAAAAACCAGTTGGGTCATTGCTATCAATGCCCAAATAATCTTCATCTAAATTTATATTGTTCAAAACAGATATGCCCGTTGCACTAGGCAAGCCACCATGTGAGAGAGTTGGAATTCAAAAGGAGGAGGCAAGGTTTAGTGTCCCACTAGGGGCCGGAGCAAAAGGCATGCGTTTACCAATGTTCTTTTTCACTGTTCCTCTGGTTGGAATTTTAAAAATTATTGGTTGAGTGGGAGTCGGTGCTACGGTTTGAACAAGATTGACATGTGCTGAAAAGTACAAGAAAAAAATGAAAAAATAGGAAAACAATTCATGAAGTCAAAAATTTCGAAATTAAACGTACTATCGAAGAGTTGTACCTTGTTGTCGAGGGGTTGTTTTTCTCGGTGCTATGGGTGGCCTTGTAGGAGTTGTACTCAGTGTCTGTTCAGAAGATATGAATGCATGTGATTGTATGGAGTGAGTTGGGGAAGAAGGTTGAGTTTGTGAAACATGTGTATGTTCCAAAGTCCCTGCAATTCATCAATATTAAATGTTGTCAATTCATTTGGTTAAAATTTAAATTGAAAAATAAATATGCAACTTTGGAATTTGTAAATAATATATCAGAAGGTATTACTTCTCTGGCATTTAACGAGTTCAAACTGTTGAGGGTTTGGAGAGGAGTGAGCTTCCATTTCAGATTGGGAGTCCCCTGAAGCCTCAGCGTGTTGTTGGCCTCTTCCTCTCGATAACGCCTTTTTTCGGGAAGGGCTTCAAGATATCTTTTCTGCAAAAAATTAACATTTAAGTGTTAATAATTGTGCAGTGTAATGTCGAAAATTGAAATACAAACTAAATACTTTATACCTGTTGTTCTTCAAATGGAATTGACAACTTCATCAACTCCTCATCATTGCAAGTAGGAATTTTTTATCTCTTAAATTTAAAAGTGCCTCGTAATAAAGGCCAAGGAGATAGTTTGTTGAATAAATGACAGGTTTTTCAGAAAGTTTTGAATTTGTTAGTTCAATTCTTATTTTTTTGGATAGATATGTGCACCAATCGAATTTTTGTTTTGAGATAGTGGCAACAATGTATGCAATGGCCCAATTTGGTATATCAGTTTGGTGACCTTGCAAAACAATTCTGGATTGAAAAAATGAAATAAGTGCAGCAAGAAAGTGGTGTGCAATTGATTGCGTATCCACACCACGCCTGGATTTATTGACATGGGCTGCAAATGCGAAAGAGTGAAAATTACTATAAATTTATACAGCAAATTGTATCAGAATAAAAAACAGAATAAAAAATATGAATTAAAATGAATTATACTTACAATGAACATGGAAACCGAACTTTGATTCGAGTAATTTCTTGTCTTCTTCCACAAGTGTTGCCTTGGTTGTAACAAATGGTAAATTTTTGAACGAAAGGCCCGTAAACCAATGGATGTCATTTGCTTCAATACTAAATTAGAACATTTGGCCATCGTTCAGAGTCACATAAAAAATTCCATCCTCTGAATTATAGGATGACAGAAGGTAATTCAAAATCTCTGGATCTATTTCGAAATGGGGCATATTAACGACCCCTGAAAATTCACACTCATCCATCAAATCTTTATATTCTGAAGACAACTTTAAAACAGTATGGATGTGAGGGCATAAGGGATTCCTGTAGTTGATCTTGGAAATCGATTGAATTGGATTCTCTTGATTTTGTTGCTGAACTTGCAGTTGGGAAGCATCTGAAGTCGACATTATAGTTGTACTTGCATCTTTGACAATGATTGAGACCTGCAAAAATTCAAGAGCGGGAGGAAAAAATGAGAAAATGACCGGCTGAAGGGTATTTATAAGCTAAATCAGGCGTCAATGGCTCCAATTGATGCGCGTTAATGACCTCTATTGTCGCGCGTCAATGTCTTCTATTGTCGCGCGTCAATGGCCTCTATTGTCGTGCGTCAATGGCCTCTATTGTCGTGCGTCAATGGCTTCTATTGTCGCGCGTCAATAGAAGCCATTGACGCGCGTCAGTAGAAGCCATTGACCCGCGTAAGTAGAAGCCATTGACGCGCGTCAGTAGAAGCCATTGACGCATGACAGTGGAAGCCATTGACGAGCATCAGGAGTAATCATTGACGTCTTGTTGTTGCGCGTTAATGATGGAGCCATGAAAAAAACAGGTGAAATTTTTGTTTTGGTGATCATGACAATATGACAATATTACGAGTTGCTGATCTAGCATTATTATATTATAGATGAGTTGATTTGCAATCGAGAGTATTGCCCATGATTCATTTATGCTTCTTATTACTATTAAATATGACGTGTTTCAGTTATGGTGATGTTTGGTGTAAATTTAGCTCTGTGTTCAATTTCACGAGGGCTGGTAATTGTTGGTAACATTAGCAAGACAAATGAAATCTCATTCGAATTGGAACGACACTATAACAGTTGCCAGTTTAAAAGTTCAATAGTAAGAAGGGACTGATTTTGACACATATTTAATATTATAATACACATGCAAGTTAAGGTGTTCTAGAAAGTATACTACATTGTTATAGCACTATACACATAAGATACAAAAGAAAAAATGCTGAGGAATCATATCCAAAAGTTGAAAACATGAAATCTCAAATAACAAACCTTACTTGTAAGTCTAACAACACAGGAACTTGGGTTTCCTCTATCTTGCATGTCGTGGACAAGCAGGCGACATACAACAATTGGATTCGTGTAAATGTGGGTGACTAAAACAACTTCTCATATCAAAGAAACAAGAAAACATGATTTATTATAGTAATACCTACAATATTAAGTGTTTCCTACCTTAGCAATCCAACTCAAAGCATCCTGACGAATAGATGGGTCTACTAGAGTTTGAGTCCGGGATTTGTGCAGGAAACCCTCCTGAGGCATATGATCACACTATCTCTCAACAGGTGCTTATATGGATTCTCCATCCTCCATGGGAAAGATAGACAAAGATACAATAGTCTTCGGCGCACAGAAGATTAGACACAGTCAAAACTGAGAACCATGAAACCCGACTTGCAAAATTCCACAACCTCCATCAACTACTCATGATACCCCACATTCCATTGTCATTTAAATATTCAACAAACTTGTTATTTAAGGAGTCAATTTGTGTTGGTATTAACTCACTCCTCCATAAATCTGAAATAAAAAAATAAATCGTTGGACCAATTTCCTGGAATTCAATGTACTGGTTACAAATATGACATGCGAATATCTTATCAAGGTTTGTTTTGTTCCAAATGTCAAATCTCATGTAAAGACTGTCTATCTAATAAATTAGATTGTTATTACGCTGAAGGCATTTCTCCAAGTTAGATAGAGTGAGTGAATTTTGATAACATGACAGTCACGGATATAATCTCAACCATTCCCAATTTAAGTTTTATCAACATGCTTTGACTAATCTCCACCATCCCTGTGTGCATTATAGATTTGTTGGCCCTATTGACGCTCTTAGAAGAGGACGTGAAAATATCAGAAATGGCACTACACTATATTCACGTGGAGGTCTTATAGTCCATGTGACAACATATCTCTCAGGAATTTTTTCAAATAGTTCACACACTTCCACATATCTCAAGTAGTCACTAGCAACTACATTTGCCAAAATTCTGCTTTGCAATAATGCTTTGGTGTGTGTCCACAACGTGTTTCCAAGCTCCTTTATTGGTACATGCTAGAAACTTGCTAGGAAAGGTGAAATGATCACATTACACATATATTTGGTGCACTTGGATGGGGATGAACAACTAGTTTGACGTTAATGTTGAAATTATTATCCAGTTGAGGGTGAATGCATGCAACATTCGAGGTACTAGTGAAATACGAATTCATTAATCCTTGGGAGGTTAGAAGATTTGACAACTCAAGGAATGGGATGAGTGTAGCCTTATTAGATGAAGGGAATAATGTCCACCACATGAGGTTTATCCTTATCTATCCTCTTAACCTCTTCATCATTGTTATTTGATGCCATCTTTGATTGACCAGTTCCCAAGATTTCTAACACCAGAGTGTTGATGTTGTAAGTAAAATAACAAGATTCAATCACATTAATAAAGACAATTTTGTCTTGATCAAACCCCACCATGCTTATAATATTTACAGAAGGTTCAAGAAAAATGCTACGCCAAATACTATTATGTTGACATTGTTGAGCCCTACAATGGTGACCTTATCGGTTGAAACATTGTTCATATGGCATGAGGAATATAAATTGAAATTTTCTATAGATTAACATTCCACAAATTTCTTATGTGGCGTCCCACCCTATGAAAATGTCCTTTTCGTGACCCGAATTCATTGAAATTGAGTGAAACATTTTTCAGATTCGTGAGAAACATACAATGTTACTTTCTATAGACTCTATTGTCATTACGTTTTTACATGCCTTTCCCAACATGTTATGTTTTATAACCTATATTTTAGGCATGTGAATTTGTATGTATGGATAGATGTATTTGCGGGGAAGGCATTTCTAAACTATACTTGAGGTTGAGGTTTTTGACTCTAACACATGTCATCACAATAAAGGGCAGTGATACATTTAACACTACTACAAGGAGGGGTGTTTTGAGACAATAATAGAGACAATAATTGACCAAATTGTCTTAAATAAAGATAATAAAAAAGTTGTGTATTGTCTCTATTATTGTCTCAAAGTGGATGTCTCTAATATTGTCTCTTTAGAGACAATATACATTGATGTACATATTTTGTCTCTCTAGAGACAATATCATTATTGTCTCCCTAGAGACAATAATGAATATTAATTTTGTGTCTCTCTAGAGACAATACTAATTTCAATTTTTATTTTCTCTCTAGAGACGATACGAATTTAAAGAAATGAAAATAATGAATTTCAAGAATAAATAATAACCAAATATTATATAGTGCAGTCAATGGCTACATATCGTCTATGATGTCAGAGTGGACTAGTAATTAATATTATAAATTAAAAACAATTTGATTTGAATCTTGTGCCCAACAAATGGGTCAAACATTTTATTAATATCAAATAAAATAAAATACAAAAGGGAGTCTAGATGTTATTAACCCTTGAAATACAATGATAAAATACAATAGGGTACCTATATGCCGTTAACCCTTGACATACAATATTCACACCACCTCTCCACCACCAGCTTCAAGCAATCCGTTTGCTTCCCTAGTGTTACTTCGACGTTCTTTTTCTTAACTTTTATTTTGAGGAACTGCCTCTCTGCCGACAGTTGTCATCTTCATGTTCTTTTCATATTCTTCAAAATACCTATAGTGACATTATATAAATTTAAATAAAGCACATTTTTTAGATAATTATAGGAAGCAAGTGAATTCATAAATGTTGCAACATTGCAAAATAATTTGAGAAAACTTGTTCATAGTTAAGGAATAAAACTGACTTTTGAAACATCTCCTCAGTAACAGAGGGTTGAATTCTTGCAACAAATATTCGTGTAATCTTCTTGGAAGAAGGCTTCCTTTCCCCCTACAAAAATCATGTTTAATATAAAAGAGCATATCGTATTCTGATATAAATTAAAGATAACAGCTGTACACATTGTAAAAAGGGTGATCCATTTTTTGGCACACTAAGTTCCTCCCATGGGCATACAATTCAAGTCATACAGGAGTGACCAATTCCAAGAGTACTACCATCAAATTGCATATACTCTAGCATAAAATGCCAAAGCAGTTAAACTTACATCAAAAGTTATTCCAAAGGCAACATCAGTATCTATTCTTTGCAAAATGAAAGTACAAATTTGTAAAAAATTAAAGGCCACAAGATAACATTAATGCCTCAAAAAGAATAATAACATCTAGTCTATTTTTGGCACACCAGATTTGAAATCAACTGCTTGTGATTGACATAGATAAATAGCAAATGGTGAAATAAAAAAATTTAGAATTGGGAATTCAAAGAGTAGTGAATACCATCAAATTTTGTCAGCAGACGACCATGACATTT
This sequence comes from Taxus chinensis, assembly GCA_019776745.2. Lineage (NCBI taxonomy): Eukaryota > Viridiplantae > Streptophyta > Pinopsida > Cupressales > Taxaceae > Taxus > Taxus chinensis. The sequence continues at coordinate 687,439,312 of CM034149.1, read as the reverse complement.
CTTTCAGCATTAAGTCAACAGGGAGCTTGAAGCATAACAACATAACACCAATTATCAATCCTTTGAATACATTGACCTAGTTATTTGCATAGCACCATGATAGTTGACCACAGAAGCTGGCTTATAAAGTCAATGAAACCTTGTTCTAAAGCCCATAAAGATGATTTCGTCAACATTTACTTGCTTAATGATAGTACTTGTTCCTCCAAGACAATTCTGGTGTAATCACAGTTGCTGTCATAACATGATCTGGTATGATAGATATTTTTATTTGAATCAACAAACAATTTTTGATTTCATCTTTCACCCCTTGTGCATTGCAAGTTGGCTCTCAGCCTTGGGGAAACATATCCAACCACTAGTCATGACCTCTAAAAATTATGCACTAATTTGTGCTAATGCAACCTAGAATAGACTTTTGCTTAACTATGAAGTCATTAGTTACATCTTACAAGCGATGAGAAACAATCTCAAGCCAAAAATCCAAGAGGGCATTCAACCAAGGAGACATAAGAAGATATCACGATGAGATCATTTAAACATTTTTGACAACATTGCTATATCCATTTAACAACATTTTATGTCGATGACACCATCAGGTCAAAGTCAAAGTGGATCCAAACCTCGATTTTCTCACTACTATCCAACCTAATTAAGATGCATGTTTTCCCTGCTTAAGTTGACAGACCTAGCTGCTTAAGTTTCCAATTACTAAATTAGCCTAAGACAGACTCGGCGAAAAAACCTACATGACGACTACAATCTTCTTTTCTGTAATGCATAAGTGTACTTATTTCATCCTAAAAATTGTATTTAATGGTTTTGTTCAAAAGAATGTGCCCCTTTGGAATGTGTAAACCTATATTTTACTTCTGTACCATACTTTTGATGGTTCTCGGATCTTCATCCTTGACTTATACAATGTAGAATATTCCTTTTCTCCAAGTTAATCTAATGTATGATTCAATTTAGTTTTCTACTGAAGTTCTAAAGCTGGAGCAACATCATTATTTGCACTTTCTGTATGCATTTCATTTGTTAGAATCTGCAGTATTGAACTTATATTTCTTTTATAAATTGGTACAACTATGTCCTTATATATTCATCCTTCAATATGAATTTAAATAAATGCACTTCCTTGATTCAACTTGCAGAATGCAATACTTTTGATATGAAAACACAACAATTAGTGCTTATTTCCTTCTTCTTACCTATACCTGCACATTTAGACAAACTAGTTAGAAAACATTAAGCTTTTTAGCCTCTCATATGTTCCATAGTTTTTTATTTTCTCTCTCTTTTTTGAAATGATTCTGGGAATCATATGTTCTATTGTAGAATACTACTCTTATAAATTGTGTATATGTATTTGATGTACCTTGTGCTTTTGCTTTTTAGAAATCCATTTGCATGTAGTTAGATAGTACATGGGTACAAATCAAACCCTGAGCTCAAATTTGATGCATTTTATTTTCATTTTTTAGGTACACTGTGACTATCAGGAGATCTTGTTGAAAGATGGAGCTGGAGCTTAAAAGGACTTAGAAGAAAAGCCCAAGGCAATGATGGGTTTATTCTATACTCTTTTACTTTTAACTTCATGCGCATGTACTTCTTTCTTCATTAGTTATGAGTTACATCTCGCGGCTTGTGTGGGAAACATTATACTTCTTCATGAATAAATAACGTTTAATTTCTGTACTTGAGCTGTATACTTCTTTCTGCTTTCAGTTTTATGACATGCATATTGATTGTATAGTGAAATAAACAACTCAATCACATAATTAAATGTATTTAACATGCAAAAGTAATGAGATTTAATTTACCTGTAACTTAAAATGAATTTTCTGTATGAAAACTGCAACTCTACTTTCCGTTATTGAGTTTAATCTCTCACATAAACTGCAATTCCTGCCTTCATCAAGGCAATGCATTGGTCCTTCGAGGCTTTTGTGTTTCTTTGCTGAAGACGAACATGGAATAACAATCTATGTAAGGTGTCACATTCTATAACATCATATATAACTACATATTACATGCAATTAATCAATTGCTGCAAATGAAAACATAATAGAATTGTAATACATCCCTCTAGTTAGGTCCACTTCATCAATGACATCAATCATAACAAACTTTTGAGTTGCCCATTTTCGCACAACTAAATTTTTTTTCAACATCTCTAACTAGCTATTTTTAGCAAACTGGGTCAAATTGAGGTTAGGTGTTATTTTTAGAGAAGAAGTTTAGTTAATTATTCTCTGTTTGTGTTATTTGTACCTTGCTTTTTAACAACAAGGAGAGGTATTTATTTTGCTGACAAGCTTATGCTATACAAATATTGTATTACAACACCTTATTAAAGAAATAAAGACTGGTTATCCTCCTTATGCAACCCTTTTGAAGAGTGTTACAATAGGATTATAATATGTTTCAGTGAATGATTTGTTTCCTTTACATCCTCATGATTTTTAAACACCTCCATTAAACAATTTTATAGCTTTTGCAGATTATTGTAAGTGCATGTTAGTTTTTTGATTGGGTTCTGGCAGTGGAACATACCCAGATCTTCCCTCCCATCCTTTGCAAATAGCTTTTTATTTCCTTTCATGACTTGTAAAATCCCATCAAACAACAGATGAAGTGAATGTGCTCAAGACTTTAGCAATTAATCCAATGTGTTATTTGTACTCATAGGTCCCCAAAATGTTAGTGTAACACCTATTTTACATTCTCTCATTAAGTTTGTGTTTATTTCTCTCCGTTAACCCCCACTAGAGAATTAGTTTAGGTGATCTATCCCAGGGAACCAAACCACTATGGAGGTTCTCCTCTGTAGACACCTTTAATTTGGTCTATATGATCATATTAGGAAGATCATACTAACTATCCTAGTCTCGTGTCAATTTACTACACTACGCTAGTAAATCACCCTTTTTAACCTCTTCTAAATCCCCTAAATCTGATAATACCCCTCTAGCCAACTCCTAAGTGCTTTTTTCCCTCTAATTAACCTTGTTGAGGTTAGTTATCCCTCTCTTCGACTTCCTAAGGAGCGTTTTGACTTTCTTGGACAAATATCTCACCTTTTCAAAACAACCACTTGGCTTACGAAATCATGTTCACACCTCCTAATGTACTTTTCTAAAATTCAACTTTTTGACTCATTTTTAGTCCCACTTGCATCCAAAACACCTTTTCCTCCAAACTAGAAACTATAAATAGAAGGGGTACCCCTCCCACCTTTTCAAAATAACTCTCTCTCTCTCATATCTTTTCTTATTTATGTTATGTTTTAGTCATTTTAGAGTTATTTAATTTCATATTTGAGCTATTTATTTATATTTTCTAAATCTCTCAAAGCTTAAAGTAAATGGGAGAATCCATTAATGGTGAGCTTCTCATTATTAAGCTTTTTGAGACATCAATAAACACATTACTGATTGCTAGAGCTTTAATAGGTTCATTTTATAGATAGCTTTCATGGAGTAAAGAACTAATATAGTCATGTTTATAAGTTGATTGTTTGATTCGAGCTTTATAGTATTCATGCAAATAGATAGCTCTTGTTTAGCTCTAATCTGATGATCATTGCATTATTTTTTCTAAATATTTTGTGGTTTCTTTAGAGATTCTTACCCCATAATCATAACTTTAACAAAATTTTCATTACACACATCCTGGCACACCCAAGTTACTCACAGTTCAGAGACCATTGTCCTTTATGAGCCTTTTCAACTGACTTTTTAGAGTCCACTTTCATGTTATTCATCCAGGAGAAATGCACTTCAGATTGATTTACATATTATCACATTTTTTAAGTGAGGAAATTGTCACTTGTTCATATATGATTTTGATGGGTTTAAATTATGAAGGCATAGGTGGTGTCTCGAAGTGACTAACATTTAACTTGTTTAGATTGTCATGCAACCAATTTCACATTTCAAGTGGAGCTTTGGTAGGTATTTGATTGATGGGGTACACGTAGGGAAGTATATAATTTGGAGGGAAACATCTCTTTCAAAACCCTAGTTGCACCCATTACACATATTGGAAGCATGACCCATCTGAGTCATATTTTTTATTGAACAACTCATTTACAATGGGCCACGTATCAATTGAACCATCGACATGCTCTATCAACTGGTGAGCGTGATTCGACCCCTCTGAAGAAATGTGTAGGAATATCTCGTTATGATGTTTTAGATAGAGTCGTATCTAAATCAAAGCTAATGCATTCAATATGAGGCTTGTAACTGGCGATGCGTGTCTCTGGGCACGCTACCATGTATTTAAACATATTGTGGATTGTACTAGAATTTTCTTGCAAGACTATCTGTTGAGCAAGGGGTCAATCTCTGCTGAAACCCTATTACACACATGTCAGGTAGGACTATATAGGTGTTGGACCCTACTATCATAATTTGCACAGTACCACATGAATCCATGTTGGTAATGGGGTACGCATACATTATTCTAGGTGCACTGGTTTTCTATGCTAAAAATTTGAATTTTTTCTTTGAGTGTATGTAAGATCGGATTTACTTTGGATTTTTCTAGGTTTTTGCAGGGTCTAACAAGTGATTGCACAAGTTGGAAAAGCCTGGTTACCGGTTTAACACTAATGTCAGCTTAAGAATCAACAGATTATATTAGCATAGAATGACAGCCTATTTAGAAGTATGTATGCTCTCTCACTCATACCTTCTAGGTAATCTTGGAGATCCAAAAAATTTAACTATAGATAGAAACCGTTTAAGTCATGTTTAAACATGCTTATTTTACATGGTTATTGATATCGTTGTCTTTCAAAATTGGTCTGCAAAACAAACTCCCTCTTCTACAAAACAGGTTTCAAATTACTTTCCAGGTATGCATTTTTTTATGTGGACTTTCCATGTTGTGATATGTTGCATATCCCTTCACACCTTTTGGTGATCTTAGTGAATATACTTGTAACGTTTTTTGCTAAATCTCATCTTTCTTGCATATCAGTATTTCGAATGATGAAATTGCATAACTCCATACGTGTAGGACCTAAGATGTTGGCTAAAATCTCAGGAGTGTGAGTACATAAAAAAACCCTCTAATACATGTTTTTTTATATAGGTTGCCAAATGGTGTTCTACTTAAAACCACATTAATCTAAGCAAGATAAAAAACACACCACTCCACATCACACTGTATTATAGTGTTCCAAATAAAGTAAATCGTCCCTATCTTCTCAACTGGCTACATAACCCATTTGGCATAGGACATCTTTAAACTACAGACAATGGGGGTGGTTCAAGGAACCATAAAGTAATCCACTGCTGAGGTAACCTTGTGGATGAAAGTAAAAAGTGCCCTTCCACTTTTACCCACTGTGACTAAATGCTTACACTATAGGATTAGTGTCCTTGTGTAAAGGATGTGATGATACAACTGAACACACTTTTCTCATTGTATTAGAATGGGGTAAGAGTAAAGATGCATTTTTATACTCCTCAAATTAGTCAATGTGACTCTTATGGATAAATCGATTTCACTGCTTTTGATGACTTGGTGACACTCTAGTTGAGAGATCCTCTATTAGGGAAGCTGATTCTGTCTGTGTGCAGCCCACTTTGTTAGTCCATTTTCATGTTAATCCATCATGAAGTGATGACTTACTTAGAGTCTGAACCTTCATATTTTACAAACAAAAAGCATATTCCACGTGAGTTAGATCTAATTTTAGTTTCATCACTTGATATATTTCAAACGTCTTTTGTTATGTGCATGTGATGATGTGCAGTTCTCAAACTTCAGACAAGGCGATAGCTACTACTGAAAAGTGAAGTGCTTAGTTTAAAGGTTTCATCTTTGGTAATCTATACCCTTGTTTCATTCCTCTTTAACAACCGATTTTTGGGGTGAGAAGCTTTCCAGGCAATACCTTGTGAGCCTCTTAATAATCTGAAAGATGGTATTTGTAACTTTTTTATCCATTTACTAACCCATCCATGTTTGTACATGGGTCTGTCTAAACGTCTGTAGCACTAGTAGCACAGGTATGTTCTCATCTTTGATAGTCCTAATGTCATACTTGATTCTCAAGATCTAATTCACTATTGTGAGTTCGGTTCAAACATTCTTATCATCTCATTAAGTTGATCAGTCTATTGCTCACATTTTTGATCAACACACATTTGGGTACTTAGGAGCACAACACATGTTTTACCAATACTCTTGCCGAACTTTGCAAGTATGATTCCAAATAGTCTACATGCTAATGGCTACATGTGCTGTGTCACAATTAAAAAAAACTTGTTATACTCTACTTAGTTTCAGTTTCGACATCATTTAAGATCATTTTAAAAGAAAAAGTGTCGATTTCACCTTATATACCGCAATAAATGTCATCTTGATACTAACACCTTGCTTGCTACGGTTATTGTATCTAGGTTAGTGTTGTACAATGTCTCCCGGTACATATATCATGACTTCCATTTTTTAGAAAATTATGGATTTAGCTTTCAATAGCATTTAAACTAGATTCTAGGTATACCTCATTGAGAGATTACATCAATACACTTTAATATTTAGGCCTTTTAGTGTTCTAACTTGACCTAGACTGAATATTGATACGATATTATCACTATCACTTCTTGCAACCCTTACACTTAATCATAGCTTCTACCATATAGATTCAAATAACAAAAATCGTGAGTGATCAGTTTAATTCTGAAAGTGTCCGTATGAGTCAAAACAAATTTTGTCCATATGATAAAAACAACTGTATACGCATTACACCTAGAACACACTAGTTATATGTTGCAACATAACATCAAATGAAATTACATACCCATACGTTTAGGTTTCACACAAAATTTGACAGACAATTTAGATGAAACCTTCTGGCTAAAATTGTCTAGTGATGCCTAGAATCATTGAAGATGGCATCCAAACACAAACGATCCAAGACTTAGTATTAAACCCTAACAGAATCCTTCCCATTTCAACGGATGAAATGATCTTAGCACTACTCTGGTTGGTGGATTCACAATCCTGCAAGGATCACAAATCCATATACAGACCATGATCATAGATCTGAGAGGATTAATAAAAGAATAGAATTCTAGGGAACAACATACCTGTTAGAATCCTAGGCCGATAGTACTTATTTAGAAAATCTTGTATTTTAGTATAGCAAAAATCACAGGTACATCGAGGACAGATGTGGATAGAATCTAGGAGATAAACTTCTTACTCGGTGAACGCGATTTTCATGGAAACCACAGAGTCAATTAATCACAGCAACTTGGAAGAACTCTATCCCTCTTAGCACATGGATAACCCCTTTGATAAAAGGTATCCCTCTACTTCTGGAAAACATCATAATCACTGTTGAAGGAGACCCACCATAGAAGACCTTATGTAAAAGCTTCCACATAAAGTGCATTTAGATTGAGCACTAAAGTGTCACCACACTCCCAAGTTCGATGAGGAAGAGGATCCTTGCAGATTGAAGGGAAGAGATATTTAAAAAAATATCTTGAAACTGGAGCCAAAAATTAGCAAACCTAGGCTTTCCAAGAAGAAGCAATATACAAATAGAAAATAAAAAATAAAATCTAGATGAGTATCCAAAGTCGTCTATTCCATATACAAACACTAACCTTCAAAGTGGCTAAGAAACAAAGACCAATATCACCTACAAAAGAATAACTCATTCAACGGAGTTAAATCGATGAAATACACACTTACTATAGGTACAAGAGGTTTTTGTAGGTACATATATCGAGAAAAGTACTTTTACTCGAAGTAGCGTGCCCTTACAACATTCAATAAAGACATGTTGCGATTCAACCCTGTCCTAAAACACTTTACTGTAAAATTCAATAAATATAAGAGCATAAGGTGATCCTTCAAAGATTTTACCCCATTTGTTTGTAATAATTTTATATGTCTTGCACTAAGAGGTCACATATAGTAATAATTTCTTAATAATGAATCTTCCCTCAAATTTGCTAGGGGCACTAGCATTGGAACTGGTTAGTTTAGACATACCCATAGGGCTCTATTACAATGTGGCCTGAACTAAATGGAAAAATTTGTACGATCATTATTCCTGTCAACATGGAAAATGATGGGTCTTCAATGAATGATCTCTACAATGCAAAAAAAATTTCAAATGTTACTGTCATTGACAAGCTTGGATCTTGGAATGATCATGACTTTTGGGAAGTAGATGCTCCACTTATGTATTACCAAGAAAAATAGAATAGTGAGCATATTTGTTCCTAAATTAAATCCAGGGGATAGCCTTCCATTGTACGAATACATTGCGGTCAAATAATGAAGATATTCAGGTAGAAAAGACATGGTCAAATTTTTAGAAGGCCCTCATCATAGAAGGGAACACTATAAATTGGTCATTACAACCTGACAATATTGTATTCGTTGACAAACCAATTATTATTTAACAAATGGAAGCATGTTATTGGTGAATAAGACAGTTTTACGGAATCCAAAAGATTCTCAAATTCATTTATAGAACTGGTCCACTTTGATTAATCTCTATATACAAGTGTACAAATCATCCCAAGGCTATCCACTAAGCATACATTATATTCATTAACAAATATTTTCATTGTCTGCCATACTAAAATAGTCTGGATTACAGGTAAACATGGTGTACATACCCAAAAATGACAGTACCATACCCAAACCAGATGCTCCAATATAATGCACTAGCTGGTTTGATAGAGCATGAGTACTTCAATGACTAGTAACCAATTGCATAAGGGACACAATGATAGCTATGGTGCTTGAGACTCACCTTTCATAGTATATACAAACCTCATTGACCAGAGGGAACAAGTCAATTGTAGATTCTCCCCCTACATTAAGGAATAAGTGTAACGCCCACAAAAATATTAGGCACACAAGACTACATCCCAATAAATCACAGGACTATTCGATTGAACTATCATGATTGAATCCATGTCAACTAACATCAACCACTCAGAATTTAGGATCATAGAATAAAAGTTCACACCCAAAAGGATAATACCACTTGTTCCTGCAGTTTGACAGAACAACATCAAAGTCCAACCACAGTGACACTCACACAGCTAGGGCAAGCCACAGTAAGAAATGATTGAAGGTTATTTCATTTTGAATAAAACACCCTTTAACTCATGACTTATGTTTTCAGAGAGATTCAAGATATGATTGCACACGATTCATCTTACCAAACTAAATTATTTTCTTAAGCACTGTAGAGAAGTTCACTTAAAGTCTTCTCCTTTATGACAATTATTTGTTTTATTTATTTATTTGATAAAGATTGTAATTTAGTCGTCCACAAGGCCATCTATTCACACTTACGTTACTAGAACTCTTGTTCATGCCCTTATGACAACATCGGCTCACGTTCAACAAACTTAAGAGAAAATTACAAGGCACCTTGGATAAAGTTAAAGGAATAAGGTCAATTGAATTCACTCTTAAGACGTCATTAGTTTTTACTAAGGTTTGTTTGGAGCTTATTGAGGTTTTGATCCACAAATATTAACTCATGATTTTACTTAGGGTTCACTGAAAGAGCTTTACAACAGGAACTATTACTTTCCAAAAGGCTGAGAGATAAATTTACACTATGGTTTCTAAATTGTTTCTTCCTACTTAATAAATATTATTATATTCAAACAACTAACCATTGGTTTCCCTTAAACTTGTTTAAGAAGTCCACCATATAAAGATAATGTTTGCTAGCTTAGCTAGGGTTAACAAATTATAAAATTTTACTTTACAAGGATAGTTTCACCTTTGATTACTTCAGGAATCTCTTGTTCTCAAGTAAGTCATCTCTACATTAATTTATCTGAATATATATATTTAGCTAACTTCTATAAGGGTTAACCACTCCATTTAATTTTACTTATATCACATCATTACAAGGTGTCAGAGAGTTTTGACTTAACACTTTATTCTCAAAATCAAGGTTTTACAATACTTATGCCAATGTAATGATTGAATATCATTTCTCACCAAGGTAAGTTACTAGTCTAACAACAAAAGGGAAAGAACACTTCACCACGTAGTTTTCCGAACATACCAAGACAAGAGATCTTCTAAACTCCTTGCAAGCAATGTTACAAAATTTACAACGCATTGAACTTTCTACAAAGAACTTCATAATTTGAACTGATGAAACTTTTACACTCTTTTCCTTTAATCTACTCGCATAATCCATCTGCACAAATATTTACTAGAGTCAGTTCGCTAGAACTGAGCATGATAAGATATAAACCTCACCTAATAACTTATGCCATCTAGCATTTAAATAAATGAAAGTTTGCAATACTCCCTATCAAATAATTCCTAATCATGTATTCAAATCTTAACTGCACATCTCATGATAATACATTTCATACCCATTATTGTTCACTCCCTTAAGATCTTCTTACATGTGAACAAAATTCCAAGTGGCTAGATATACAACCTTAACCATGCAATTAATCATACTTAAATTACAGTAATAATAATATCGCTCACTTTATACCTTTAATCTACTTCTCCCATATATGTATCCAATAATATTATCTTTTAATTAAATAACATCACCAATGACGTTAAGTTTCTATAATAAATACAAGTATCAATCTTATATTATTCATAGATATTACTCAAGCATCAAACCTTCATAGATAATCAATGATTATATGTAAGTATAATTTCGATATTTACCTCACAATTTTAAGAATATACTTATGTTAACAAATATTCCACCAATCCACGAGTTCATATATTATTTAGATATCCTTTTGGTTGCTTATTACCATGTATTTATATGTTTCTATTAGTGTAAGAGTCCAACTCGTTGGAATGAGTCACGATCAACAATATTGTCATTTTTTGCTAATATGCCAAAGATACATTTGACTAGCTAAGATATGTAAGTGTGGTCCAAGCCACTATAAATACAAGTATCAACATTATCTCAACTCCTAATGAGATGCAAGTATCAATTTTTAGCTAACATAATAATCATCGTAAATGCCAGAAAATATTCCACTCGTTAACCAAGTATTGAAATAACATATTTATCCTTACTAGTTACCTGATAACATAATATTTCATATTATATAATTCAACCTCCACTTGCATATCTCAATTTATGGGTATTAATCATTGTCCTATATAATGAAGTTAAATAATTTCAGGTCGACTTCTATCCTTATTGTCATATATGGTATGTACAGTCCCATTATGGTAGTTGTCACCTTTACTTAAGGCTGTGTATGAATCCATTTTAGGGTAGTTCCCATAACTTCCCTATTCATCTGTTTTCCTACCAAAAAGCATTTCAACAAGCTTTGAAGTCAAAGTATAGGATAAATTTATAATCTCATATTTCAAGCATTGTCTGAATTCATATGCCTGAGGGCCATCACATGTCAATCAAACTTGAAGAATGTACACATTCATGAGAGTTTGATGTATCCAATATTACTTTAATTGATTCGAAGATCTAAGTAGTGCCTCAAACTTAAACCATATAGTTATCCACACAAACTAACGTCTTGAGTGCTTACCATATTCAAAAGGTCACAAAATAGAAACCCCATTAACACATGCTTCAGGAGTGTTCCAATCTAAAAATAAGCTCATAGTAATAATAATAGTAGAGGGCCTGGTGAGGGATTTTCAATAATCCCCAAAGTAAACGATAATCAAAAGAGTTAGATGGTATCTAGAAAGACTAGTAAAACCAGTATGACTCCCCAAATAGAAGCCCCCAATCCTAATGGGGGGGGTTATATTATTATCAATCCACATTAAAAGACAAACACAGTCTATCGAGAGAATTTCCCGTTTTCAAGCCATGTTCTACATAATAAAAACAATACAAGAAATATTTTAAAACTCATTCACACACCACAATATTTTCTACAGAGACCACTATTCACAGGATAAAACATGGCAAAAAGATAAAAAAAACTTTATAATATCGCTAAGCAAGAATCACTAGGAGAGAGATTTCTTCTTGTCAAAAAGGTAATTAAGATAAACTGTAAAGGGGGAGAGAGATTAGTTCATGCAATTATGATTTAAAATTCATTTGAAACCCATCTCTTTCTGGGCATCTCTTTCAAGAAAAAGTCAATATATGTAAAAGCATGTTATATAATATCCAGAGTCCAAATGCTATTTATGTAGCAAAACAAAAACACATCAAAATTCCAAAAGAAACCCACATCTATAGCATTCGAACAAAATTGCAGAGATTGATTTATCCAAATGCTAAAGGAAATAAATCATTAAGAGAGAGGGTTAGTCTTATCATGCCTATTTTAAATGCATCCACCAACAACATATCTAGCAGGGACTACATAAGCCACACGTCCCACTAATCCACTTCTTGGGGTTTCATTAATACTATGGGTTTGATATAACATGTTTGACTCTGTCGACCTATCTTGAACTGGCTAAAAAAAAATCTTATTGTTTGTAATAACTTGTCCATCTACCACTGAATGGCAAACGGTACTATTGGAGTCTGCAATTGGAAAAGTTAAATTATGAGCAACCGGATGACCATTAGATTCCCTACCTTTTGTTTCAATTGCAATTGCAACATCATTTACAAATGGTAAATGAACACCATTAGGAGTAAATGTAGGCAAGGAACCAGGTCTATTATGCACATTAGCTCCTCCAGGCAATCTTTCACCCATATCCTTCAGCTGTGGATCTAAAAGCCCGCCGAAGCCATGGATGGAATAGGTGCAGGCAAGCAAGCAATGGAAAAGTGGCCATTGACGAGGGCGCTGGTATTCACCGCCTCCATTCCTGATCCTGCCTCCTTCAGTTCTTCAAGAACCCAAGCACACAAGGATTTCAATCTCCTGAACATTACTAGACCAAAAGCGGTGGATAATACTCGAACATGTAGTGGAATCCTCCTACAAAGCCTGACTATAAAGTAATGACCTTCCGCCTTTGCCCTAATCTCACCGCAGGCAGGATCCTCCAAACCCTAGTTGGTTTTTTTATTTTATTATTATCATATGAATAAAGCTTCTCGTAACCACGAAGCCACCGGAATCTAACACACGATGGAGACAGACCCTCATCTATGGGGTAGAGTGGAAGAAATGAAACAACAAGGAAATTTGTGCTTCGTGAATATTCTGATATGAAACAGATCTGCCTCTATGAGATACTCTTCCATGAGTTACATCGTAAAACAAGTAAGGTCTCAATAGAGAATCTTAGCAATAAATTTCATCAGGTCTCCTGGTAACACTCTCACTGTCACATAGTCGATTTTGATAAAAAATATCTTGAAGGAGAATCCCGAATTTGAGGATGCATTCGATACTGAACAGATAACAACATAGTTGGACAATCTGCTTGTTGGAATCGCTCAAAAAGGCTTCTGCCATACTGCAACATGCCTGCCGCCTGGCCAATTACTGTTGCAGGCTGTTGCTATGGATTCCCAACCAGAACACACCTCACAGCACCCAAAGAAAGTGGAGGTAACACGCCTACCTCACTAGCTGGTAGCTGTGCGTGGCTAGCAAAAGAAAACAGCGCTCCTTCCCCCAAAACGCATCAGGAACAACATAAAACCATGTCCAGGATTTGTGCACCAGCATAAGGCGTGAGGAGGTTTCATTGCGGCCAGGGAAGACAAAAAAAAAGACGCGCCCAGGAGGAACCATGAAAAAAAATGCCTTGACAGACAAGATTTCGATGGCCTCTCAACCACTCCACACGTAGTCCAACAAAAGGAAATCTCACGCGGTTAGAGAAGGATAATGCAGGTAGTCAACAAGAAACGTAGAAGATTTGCAAATCAGGATTAATAAATGAAGTGCGGCCACCAGCAAGGTGTCCAACACGTCTAGTAAAAGGAGTTAATGAAGTGGCAGGTGGCCATCAAAGTTACCCCCATAATTTCCAATAAAAAGTTTAATCACCTCCACAATGAATATTTCATAGAAATGATTTAGCGTATTCCTTGCAAATCAATTTTTTTGTTGTATTTATAATTTTCGTGTTCCTTGTAAATTCCATATCATGTTTCATTTATTCCATGTTGAAAAGGACGATGAATCTACACCCTGTACTGTATGGGAACATACAAAATTTTTATGCACACTGTTCATGTATGTATTATGCAGACTAAATTTGATGGTTGACCCTTTCTGAAATGATTTTATGATGGTTATTCAACCAACATCTCCCTTCATAGTACTATATTTTTAATGTTTGAATTTGAGAGTTTTTTCATGTTTAGGTGTATCTATTGTGCTACAATAAATTACCCCCTTTAAACCTAACATCCATTAGCTTTCCAATGTTGAACTTTATAGATATCATTATCTTAAATGAGGCATAATATTAAGACACAAATACAATTATAACAATGAAAGATACAATCATATGCTGGGAACCTAAGATTCAATAGATTCCAATAGAACTCTTTTTAACAAACGACATTAAGCATTCCATAGATCGAAGGCATGACAGACGAAATAAGAAGAAAGGATGCTAAAAAAATAACTTCGCAAACAGGGTAAAAGTCACCTAACGATAAAAAAGGGAGCTCAATTCAGTATTCAATGACACGCAATAGGACAAGGACGTAACATCGAAAGTCGATGCCGAACAAGGCATTACAATAGAGTTGTATAGTCCAACCTTATATTATGCTAAGTAATGACTATACATTAGAATGAGATATATAAGAAAAATAAACAACATAGTAAATTCTGAAGTTCATATTATGCTAAGTAAATTCTGAAATACAGTATACAACACAGCTGAAATGTACAACACTGCTGGAATATAAACACATCAGTGTTCTATAGTCCAACAATGTTGTATATTGCATTTCTGAATTCACTATATTGTTCATTTTTTCCATATATCTCATTCTTGAGTGTATAGTCATCACTGCTATATTAGCATAAGTTTAATTGTATACATAAAAAGTTCAAAAGTATTATAATTACATGTGCAAAATTTATATTGAAAACATAAATTTAAATTGAAAACAGTGTTGCATATTCCATCAGTGTTGTATATGCCAGTAGAGTTATATAGTCCAGCAGTGTATTATGATAAGTAATGACTATACATTAGAATGAGATATATAGGAAAAATGAACAATATAGTAAATTATGAAGTTCATATTATGCTAAGTAAATTCTAAAATACAATATGCAACACAGCTGGAATGTACAACAGTACTGGAATATACAAATCTGTTGGAATATGAGCACATCAGTGTTCTAAAGTCCAACAGTGTTGTATATTGCATTTCTGAATTCACTATATTGTTAATTTTTTCTAGATATCTCATTCTCTAGTTGGAAAGTATTTTTTCCAATCATCACTGTGATATTAGCATAAGTTTGATTGTATACATAGAAATTTGGAAAGTATTATGATCACATGTGAAAATTTTATATTGAAAACATAACTTTAAAAACTATATAGGAAGAGTCCAATGAATACACTAGAGAATGGTATATCATGAAAAAAAGAACAATATAGTGAATTCTGAAATGCAATATACAACATTGCTGAACTATAGAACATTGTTGTGCTCATTTAGTCAAATATACATTGTCTATCCAAGCACTTTCTCTATTCAACATATTCCATACAAGTTTCATGTCATAATGAAAACTACAAGTCAATTAATTGCTAAAAATGAAACAAAATCATTCATATTTCAACAGTGTTGTATATAAATAAAAAAATATTGTTGTTTCATATCTTGTTTCGTAAAGATAATTTTTCATATATTTATAGTTTCTTTTCCAACAATCATCTTTCCTTCAACAATTAGAATTGAGTTGATAACCATGTACTTCTATTTTGTATTTCATGTTGTGAATCAGGTATTTCATTTAAACCATGAGAAAAGGTGATATTGCCAGAAGATCAAGGAGGCCCAAAGTGAGAGGTGTACAATTATCACATAATGTAAGTGATGAAGAGGATAATTCAGCACCAACTGGTAATGAACCAGAATGTAGAAACCCACCCATTGTCTCAGTTCAAAGAACATCTGCAACAAAGAAGCTTAGTGTCATCCGAGGTTGGACAAAAGAAGATATGGAAAAGGCAATAGATGATATTGAGTTTAATGGGTTCTCAGTTAGAGCAGCAGCAAAGAAGTATTCCATTCCACCCACATCCTTACACTATTGGCTAAATGGTCTCACCCACACAAAGAGGAGGGGTCCTCCAACAGTTCTAACTGAAGAAGAAGAAGAGGAAATTGTTGAATGGTGCAAAGAAATGGCTGATATGGGTCATGGCTTGGAGTTAATGCAGCTAAAGGAAAATGTTGCTTAGATTTGTGAAACAAGACAAAACCCCTTCAGAGATGGGTTTCCTAGTAAATCATGGTGGGCTGGATTCACAAAATGTCATCCAGACCTTGCAATCCAAACCGCTGAGGGACTTGACAGGGATAGAGCTTTAAACTTGCGCCCTACAATAGTAACTAGATTTTTGATAATTTGGCCAAATGCTATGGAACCTATTCATACAATGCTCATAAAATCTGGAATTGTGATGAGACTGGTTTACACGCTGGGAGACATTGTGGAGTGCGTGTAATTGCTAAGAGGGGCAGTCGAAATGTCCCAAAGGTAATACCAAAGAGCAGGGAGTGGATCACTATATTGTGTTGTGTCAATGAATCAGGTTTGTTAATCCCAAGATTTTATTTGTTCAAGGGAAAGAGAATGGTAAAGAATTACATTAAAAATTGTGAACCTGGAGCATGTATGGTTGCATATCCAAATGCATGGATGACAAAGGAATTGTTTTTAAATTGGCTATGTCATTTTACACATTCAATACCAGGAGGTGTTTCTCCAAATAATAGACACCTATTGATATTTAATTGCCATGACAGCCATGTAGCATTACAAACTATGGAGGAGGCAAACAAATTGGGAATTGATTTGATAACACTACCAGCACATACTAGTCATAAGTTGCAACATCTTGACGTGAGTGTGTTCAGCCCTTTCAAGACATATTTTAGAGCTGAGAGGTCCAAATGGATGGCAGAGAACAAATGTGTAGATGTGAAAAGGAATGGCATTGCTGAGCTTGTAGGTAGAGCCTTAAAAAAGGCACTAACACCATCTAACATAATTGCAGGTTTCAAAAGAATTGGTATTCGGCCATTAAATTATGATGCTCTCCTAACTGACATGGCATGCAGCCAGACATTTGACATGCAAGGTGAGGAAGATGTTGATGTTGTCACAAACATTTTCAGCCTATCTCAATGAATAAATCTAGAATTAAATAACAGTGAAGAGGTGCTACTTGAAAATCAATTCATGCAAAATGTTGACTCAAGAGATGATATGGAAGCAACTGCAACACATGGAGTGGAGCTAAACGGTGCTCTTGGAAACCCAGGTGACATCATAAAAAATAATGAGGGGTCTACAGATTTTCTAAGTAACAATGATTTGTCCTTGCCAAGTCAAGTTAACCCACCAAAATGGTTAGAGGATGCCATGAAAAACATGGGTTACAAGCTACCATCCAGCATAGAAGATCAAAGCTTAAATCTGCCTTCCTTTTGTGAAGGACTGGAACAAGAAGCAATAATTCATTACTATGCAGATGTTAGAGATGAGGATGAACAAGACGAAGTCAAATTTCAAGAGGATTCTCAGGGAAATGAAATAAACTTAGAAGTTAGGCAACATGAACTTCAACACCCTGAAGAGATTGAAATCCAAGATGGATGTGGTAAGTTACTTTCCCATTTTCTGCGACTTCCAAGGGAGATCATAAACAAAAAGAGAGCTGAAAATTCAGATGGTTCTATTAGAATGAGTAGGCATTCATAGATTTTGACTGCACTTGAATACATGGAGCTATTGGTTGATGCGGAAATAAAGAAGGAGGAAAAATAAAAACTAAAGTTATAGAAAAAATAATTGGCACAAGAAAAAAAGGTTGCTAGACATGCAGCAAAAGAAAAAAAATTGCAGGAGAAGCTTGAAAGAGAAAGGGGGGAATCCGGCTAAGGAGCAAAAAAAAGAGATTGAGAAGGCAGACAAGAAAAAAAGGAAAGATCAAGAGAAGAGTGAGAGGGGACCTGCAAATCAATTAAGGGAATACAAAAAAGAGGATGCGTGTAAGTTCTCCAACTGATCATGAAAATCGAAGGATTTTTCAAGATATGTTAAATATTCAAATTCCAGGTTATGCTCAAATTGGAACACCTCCATCAATTATGAATAATTGTTGTACAGTTCCATCTTGGTATGTATCACCTCATTTACTTTGTACAAGTTCAAGCAATCCTAGTAGTTCATTTCCAATGCCACCATGGATGTAAGTTTCAGCAGGGCAACCAACTCCTTTGTCAACGACAGGGGAAAATCCATTATCAAGTGGACAACCAAATCCTTTTTCAGCAGGGGGGACCAGATCCTTTATCAGTTGGGAAACCAAATGCTTTATCAAAAGGGATTATAAATCCCTTTTCAGCTAGGCAATTGAACTCTACATCGGCAGGAAAAGAAAATCCAAAAGCAGTATTGAAAGAGGGCAATATTACTTATACTAACTAAGATATTGAACATGTGCTCGTAAACAATGTTTATTGCCCCATATGATGATGGTAGTAAATTTGCTGGTGATACCATTTTGCTAGATGTATTTGTCGGAGTCTTCCCATGTAGTCTCTAAAGTTATTTGTGCAATATAAATTTTGCGTATGTAATCAAAATACTTTCCAGCCCTCTATGTATACAATTAAACTTATGTTAATATATATGTATGATGATGCTCTATATTTTACACCCTATTTGGCGGTCTAATCAGAATTCTGATATAAATTTTGTGTATGTAATCATAATACTTTCCATCGTTTTATGTATATAATTAAACTTATGTTAATATATCAGTATGATGATGCTCTATATTTTACACCCAATTTGGCAGTGGCATGTTTCTCTTGGGGTTTTCATTGGAAGCCACAAAACAACATAATATCTAACATAATCCAATTGAACTCCTAAAAATGCTCGAAGTGTGGACAGTGAAAATAGGACTTCCACATCAACCTTTGTAATGAAAATAGGACTTCCACATCAAAAATTGCAGCAAGCATATCCAAAACAGAAAAATAAAATCAATGATAGGACTTCCACATCTAATGATAGTGCATATAATATTCTTAATTTCCATCTTGTGGCTTACAAACGACGAGGTGCTGAAACAAAAAAAACCATAATTAAAAAAACCAGAACCCATTTCCTGTATACCCCAGCCAATAAAAATGAGCTTTAATAAATGATGGCCGCCTTCATGTTAATGTTATCAATTTTCAATAGAGAACAAAAACATTGAATTTACTCTAAAAAAACACCTTTAAAATCATGCAGGTCAGAAGTAATATCAAAAATAATAAGTTCATGTCAGCCCATTGAAACATCCCAAACAAGAAGATGAACACCATAAGATTCACACAAATACTTAGAAATGATTTAAACCAGCGATTGCACACCAAATAAATTAATAAAACAGTGATTTTATGCATATATTTTGTAAAATATGACAAATGAAAAAATAAATTTCTTTTGCTAAATGGCAAACAACAAACTTTCCATAATAGTGCAATGTTTAAAAACACTAAGGATCATTGCCTATGTGAGAACCCCTCTCACCTTATTTGTGTTTTCTTTTCATCTTCAAAGCAGGTCGAGCCATTGCCGAGGAAGAATTCACTTAGAAGTGGAGAAAACCCATGCTACCACCAATGTGAAATGTGAGGAGAAATGGTCGCTGGAGTTTTACAAATGAACAGGCTCCGTATCAGCGATGAATGTGGTCTGTTTCAATTTTGTGTGAAATCCCAATGCCTGATTTGGTGGTGGTAGGTTCCATTAACCAAGGTGCACATATTAATGTTTGGTGGGTAAGTGGTAAATGAATGGCCATTAAATGTACGAGAACTAGTGTGGGAAATGGACAGCAGTTGGTCCCAACCAAAAAAACTGCCTATTTTGACATCCCCCCAAAATGTAGCTCGTACACGTGGCATTGACCTGGAAATGAGGTGGAAAAGAAATGTAGGAGGTCAATAATTTAGTGTTGAATATTTTGGTGGCGTTTTTACTCGCCCATGTGGCAGTGACGTGGCTCAGTAACTGTGCAAAGATAGGGTGCACCACAACTGGTGCCTCTTCCCTATATAAACAAAATAAAGTAAAAAAATAAAGGGGTTAAGGAGTTTGCATGTGGCAGAGTGAAAAACAGTGCGTATGGAGTGGGGAAGGGGAGTTGACAAGTGTGTGGCAGGGTATGGGATGTCAGTTTAGGGAGAACTTGAAGAGTGACACAAATCTTGGATTTCTTTTCAGACCTATCAATTTCCTTGCATAATAATACAAGAACTTTATGTTGGGATCCAAGGCGTTAACCACAATGGAACCCAAGTTAACGTTGTGAATTTAGCAATAATTTGATGGTGCTAGCGAGTGCAGTATTCACTCATAATTAAATAAATATAATGTTAGGGGAGCAGTGACAAAAGGAGCTCTGCTAATAGAGGTCTAAAATCAATCCATTATGGCTTAATTCATCCCTGTGCAAGGAGGGTAATATGTAACCCCAACATCTCCTCATTTTACTACATACAAATTGGCTGATCTGAATTTGTATATGCATTTAAAGCATGTTAAATAGTCTTGGAAAAAGAAACTATTTCCCTTCTGCTATTTTGTTTTTCTTAGGCAAAAGAAGGAGAAAAAGAGTGAGGTTTGGGGAGGCATTTCATTCATGTGTGGCATTTAGACATAGAGATTTGTTTCCTTTCTGCTTCTAAGCACTTGTGTTATGCGCAATGTTAGCTAGATGTACCACTCTCAGGTAGTCGATAGCTACTACTTTGTTTCCCTACTCTTTACCTGGTATTGCGAGTAGTTTGTTATATTGATTAAGACATTGGAAGTGCCCTTCATGTTATCCCACGTATGCCTTGCAAGATTTATCTCTTTTACTCTTCCTCTGTGTGAAACCCTCTATTTTCCATTCCCAGCTTGATAGAGAGGGTCGGTTAGAGGTGGTGCACACTTTGCTCCTACACACAATTGACGTGGAGCTTTAACAACAGGGCAAGGACATCTAACAAAGCTTAGAAAAAATGTTTTCTGCTAAATATTGTAGCTGCAAATGTGCCATGGATAATTAGTTACAGCGTGCATGGGTATAAAGGAAAATAATGGTTTTGTTAGATGTTGAAGTTGTCTTATTTCCTGGGTGGACACCTAGTAGGCGAACACATAGGTAAGGGCATATGGACTGTTTTTATGTGGTGTGCCCTGATTGTAAGATCTACACCATGTATGCATGCAGTTTATAGAAAAACTAGGAAGCAATTGACTCTCGAGAAAGTAAGGATTACATGGTGTGCACCCATCAAGATGTAATGGAAAGTGATATTTTCAGATGTTGTGGTTGCTGGTAACATGGAAGAATTATATGTAAAATGGATAGAAGCATAAAAAATGCAAAATGGAGGGGTTGTGGATGCACACAAACTATTAGACGAAATGTTAAAAGAGATTTGAAGCCTCGTGGAATGATTCAATTTCAGGATATGCAAAAATGGTTTTGTTGAAGCAAATATATATATACTCAAGCAAAGGAAAGTGGAGGAGTGTTCTGGATGTGCAAATAATTTGACAAAATGTCTTGTAGAAAGGGGCAATCAAGTTCCACAACTCTAGCCAATTTCTTTTCCCCTCATGGATGGTCTCCTTACCTTCATCCTTTATAATTTTTTTATTTTTTATTATTTATTTACAATTTAATAGAAATAGTAAACCATTAGATAATCATAAAATTGGATATTTAACCAACCTTAGATAGTGAAAAAACAACAAAACTTCATTGTGTGAATTACGTAACCGATTTACACCTTGACCATAAACCATGATAGCTACAATGATTTGATACGTTGCTAACCGAGAGTAGTAGAAATAGGTGCTTGTGTCTATGGTTATTGGTGGGAGTTAGATGATTTTCCAACTTAACACAAACATTTTTTGTTTAATTGCAAATTATAAAAATACCACATTCAGAGACTTGCAAAACAATATTCTAAGCCCCGTAAAAGAGATGTCAATCATCGCATGTGTTACTTGTTATGTGGAGAGTCGCATCAAGCATTAGATTGACCTCGATTGACCATTTTTGCTCTCTTCGTCACCCTTCTAGGAGCCATGTTACCCCATTTTGCATTTTTAGGGAGCTATTAAAACTAAAAAGATGGTTTTCGTTTCGTGTCACTATTTGGACCTTGAGTGAAGGAACAATTTTCCACCTTTGCAAACCTCTAGTATTTTTACTACACAATTGTTTACAACATTAAGTTTGGGGAAAGCACTTTTATAGCTATTTTGGGAGAGGGGTTTTATAGGCCTCAATTCATAGTTTGACTAGGTCACATAGGACAAATTACTACTGGTGGCCCCAAAAAACTTGTCCCTAGTTGTAATTTGTTTGTCAGTTCTCAATACCATTGACTCCAGTGAGTTTTCCATAAATAGAAGAGCATGTAGGAATATTGTTTGATGCGAGTTCATCCATCAAAAGTCATATTTGGACATGGTTTCCAAGCCCTTGGGCTAAAATTTGGCTGATTTGCAACTTGAACGCTTACGATTGATGGCCCCAAAAAACTAGCTACATATTGTAAACCATTCGCCAATTTTGAATTCCGTAAGTTTTTGTAAATTCTTGGTATATCAGAATACACGAAGGAACTTAACCATTGTGTACTTGCCCATCTGAAGATATTTTTTGAATGTCGTTCCTCAGCCTCCAAGACAAACTTATTTATTTTTACATTTGTTATAAAAATGTAAAATAAGGTTGCGGGATCCTAATCAAGACAATAAATTGTCATGAAATTTTTTTTCAACTTAGAAATCGCTATATGAAACTCTCTCTTATGGCTTGTTGTGTGAAATATGACTTTTGAAAAAATAGTTTTTATCTCTCTTCCCTATCTCTTCCTCCCTCCTCACTTAGATAGGAAATAATATGAAATGAAATGAAAGTACTAGAAGTAGGATTATTTATCCACATTGTTATCCACAAAAAAATTCATTTTGTAGAAAATTTGTGAATTATTAACATTAAATAGATAAGTTCTATAAAATTTATTGTGTATTTTCAAAAAAAAATTAAAATTCAACTTCAAGCTTGTGAAATATTTATATTTTTTTAGCTCTCCTTGTGGAAAAATCGTGATTTACCCTCATGTTTTTAAAAAGCTTACTGTAATGCCCACAAATTACACACACAAATACAATTTTTTTACTTACATTGTTATGTACATGACACCACATGAAAGCGCAAGGTATCTCTTAGGAAAACACATAACACGTGAGGTGCTTGCACAAAACTTATTCCATATATATAACATGAATAGTACATGATGCACATCAAGGCCACCTTTTCCCAAATGACAAGACACAACATAATGATTCAACTACATTATGATTCCAATATAGGCACCATCCCTAACAATGCTTTCTTGGTTTACATATTTATTACATTCATATTTCGTTATTGACCTTTTTTCTTGGAAATCACTTATCAATTATTTTATAATTAAACTACATTATCTTTACTTTATTTAAGATTTCACTTATAGTAATCCCATTTAATTTTGCTTGTTTCCCTCATCAAACCACAATGTTACAACCTTGTTATTGGTATGAACATATGTACATACATGAACCTTTTAGTGTTTGTTTAAAAGATACATTTTCTAAGTTGCATGCTCGATTGGATTTTCCATTTATCTTAGTTGTAACAACATGAAGAAAAGGAGGTTCTCATGAAGAAAAAGGAATCTATTTTGTTTATTGACAACTAACCATGTTTAAGAGTAGGGTATAGACTACAATTAAGCGTTATATGTGTGTTATAGGGGAATATACAATTTTCATATAGGATCAGCATTATAAGTTCTAGAAACAGGTACTTCTTGTTGAGGCACACCAAGGAATCTATTTTGTTTTATATAGGCTGCGAGAGGGGAGCCGCGGAAGAAACAGTTATGACAAATACTAACCATGTATCTCATCTACTTTACTTAAAATCAGCTTAGTCATCATTCGACCTCAATATGCTTTGTTCGTTCAGGTACTAACGGGTATGATTTCACACTCCACAACAGGTTTGGATTCCAGATGAACAATTAAGCATTATAGTCCGATGTGTGTTATACTCCAGGGGACATATCTCAACAATTATCCAATGAATTTTACACACCACAGCAAAGCAAAGATCTACTAAATGGACTCACAACTAGAGTGCCATTATTGGAATACACCCTTATTGGTTTACAATCTGAAAATCATCTGGTAACTCTAGCCAAACAATAGTCGATACTTCTTTCTTTACATCATCTACAAGATCAAACTTCCTGTGATCACACTATTGTTTGAGAGGGGTTAAAGGCTGGATTCACACTTAGTATTCTCATACCTTCTGTGTATGTATCTAAAACATAGGACTCTGTTTGCTGAATCATTTACATTCATCTTAAAAAGGTCTCGTCATAGTCAATTCCTTAATTTGATTTAATTAGTGTTTTGTAAATTGTCGACAAGTTCCCAGAAACCCAGCATCCATAGCCTGTTAATAAACAGTGACATTTGAGTGCATGCTCTTGAGCCTACTAGTTCAGGTCTCCCTAATCCTAGGGAATTGAAGATGTGTTTTCCTGTGCCAAGAAACGATCTCTACTCAGCTCTTCTTCTCTCTGAGAAGAATCACCTATCATCTGGATTTCATGTGACGAAGGTACATTCCTAGTTTCCATTGTGTGACAAGGTATATTCATTATGCATTAGGAAAACAATATGCCTTTCAGGTAGTAGAACAAGATGAATAGGAATACTCCTTCAACGAGTTAGAGGATTATTCTGTTAGTTCACCTTGCCATGGGATGCTAAGAACTTCTTTGACACAAATTCCCCCCCTCGATCTGAGTGGAGGAGGAGAAGAGGCTTCCCAGACTGCCTGGTGGCTTGCTTAGAAGGTTTGGAAATTTGCAAGTCCTCACTCGAAGGAAATATACCCACATTTTCCATGAGTAATCATGATGAGTTGAAAGTACGCAAAACCTTGTAGCTGGCAGGGGTCCGCACAGATCGGTGGTGATACGACCTGAAGATGCTCTATATGAATGATAAGAGCTCTGTTTGAATGGACCTCTATGTTGTTTTCCCGCAAGACATAAAACAGGTATTGGAGGGAAGCCCTCTTACCATTTCCTTCGCACCTGAGTTGATGTAGAGCCCCGGTCCATATCGAAGTGCCAAAGTGCAGTGGACGTCTTATGTAGAGAGAGCAACACTAGATGAAGTTACATTGCAAATAGATGGCCCTTACTTGAGCAATGACTGACTCTCCCTGGGATGATGCAGGACTTGACCCCTTTCTCAACAAAGAATTCAACTGCATTCTATGGTTAAGAAGTTGACTTACAGACAAAATATTTGAAGTCAAACCTGGAACTTATAGCTTTGTGAGTGTACATCTTCAGATGATGACATCACCAATCCCTGCTGCAATTAACCAATGGTGATCCGATCTCCAGTGGGCCGGTCATTATGGAACAACTTCTTGTTGCCAGTCATGTGTTTGCACCTGAAGACATCTTCCGGCTGTGAAGTCTGTGATAAAACAATAGAATGAGTCGTATGAGTATGTAGATCCTGCTGAGCAGTAATGTGGCCCTTCTGCCTTTGAACGAGCATGCCATCAGGATTTCTCCCAGCCAGAAGTGCTCTCTTTGCCAGAATTTCCACTTGCGACCGTTGTAATAACAGCTCGCAGTCGTGTGTGTAGGAGCAAATGTGGCATCACCGATCTGCCTTTTGATTATGTTGCTTCTGGGGTGGTTGCTGTGGTGGCCGCTGTGAAGATGGCTACTGAGCATGCTGATTCATTCTTGGGGGCAGATTGCCCTTTCCGAGGCTTATGTTTTTGCCTCGTGATGGTTGTCTTCGAGGCTTTTGTACATTTTGCTGGCTTCTTCCTGCTGGAGATAATTCACCACGGTTGCAAAAATCACCTCCTGTTGAGTGATTGTCAACATGTCCGAAACCGGTTGCAGGGTGAGCGGGACTAGCAACTTGTCGTCCACTGGTTCAAGTGCAGAGAGTTTTGCACGTACTTAGCTACATGCCGCTAATTCGCCTTCATGCATTAATCGTATGAAGCTTTGTCTGAGTTACAACTTTGTCGTCAGATTCTTAGCTTACACAATGCGCTCCATTGAGAAGAAGCGGTTGCTTCCCGAATGTATGGCTGCACCTCATCAGAAAGACTCAGGGTGATGAGCATTAGCACTTTTGCATTAGCCTTTTCATATTTTTCCAACAGATTATTTAATAATCAATTGCACACTATAGATTAGCACTATCAAACTATTAAAGGAATCAATTTATTTTGAGACGCCGACGCTCCTGTGGGTGTTCTAACACATTTATCCCAAGTCTTTTGACATCGAACGTTATAATACAATTTTTTTTTGGTAATCAAATAACATTGCCGCATGTTTAGATGAATGTTTCCCTCAAACAATACCATCTTAAAAATATTACCTAAAACTGCTCATTAAAGTGTAAACCTTTCAATACTTATTCAGAAAATGTTGAGGCACTATATCCTAAAAAAGATCTAAGTCTTAACACACAGGTTACATGCACACAAAGATATATATATATATACTACGCATAACCAACTCTATTACCAATGAAGGCGCACCAAGGAATGATATATATATTGTATTTATCAGAATGTGTACGAGAGGGGAGCCGCAGAAGAAACAGTTATATATAAATACATGTATTAATTTGCTATATAACACTATTGTATATATATAGTATTCTCAAGTGTATGTATCTAAGATATAGGACCTGTAATCATTTACATTCATCTTAAAATCATATCACTTAATTTGATTTAATATAGTGTTTTGAAATTGTACATGACACACCATTGGTTAATAATGACATACGCTCTTGTGTGTGTGTGTCACCTATTTTCACAAAGTGCATGTGTGTGTTCACCTTTTGGATGACTATTAGTTTGTGGTCTTCGCCATACATATACACTACAAGGAGTACAATACATACATACATAGAAGGGAACCATACATATGTGTGATATATATGTAAGCATATAGTATGTTCAAAATTTTTCCCTTATTTACATAAATTAGGAGGTGTCATCTAGAGAAAAGTGTCTTAGGTGTAAAGGATTAACACATGTTAGTGTTTTATACTAGGGCTGTGTGATGTAAGAAACGCCAAACACCAATTATTTAATGTATGCACTATAAACTGATTAAAGTGCACACATATCCCACGTATAATACATTTTTTTTTGGACAAATAACACACACATAGATGAATGTTTCCCTCACACACAATACACATCTTAAAAATATTACACACACACTTCATTAATAAACCTTTACACATACATATATACATGTATGATGTATATCCTAAAAAAGATCTCTTATATATATGTACACACACAGATATGTATATGTATATGTGTATGTATATGTGTATATATATATATATATGTATATACATACATATACATATATATATATATATATATATATATACATATATATATATATATATATATATACACATATACATACACATATACATATGTGTGTGTGTGTGTGTGTGTGTCACATACATATGTACATACATATATACATACATAGATATATGTGTGTGTGTGTGTGTGTGTGTGTGTGTGTGTGTGTGTGTGTGTGTGTGTGTGTGTGTGTGTGTGTGTGTGTGTATACGTATACATACATATATGTCTATGTATTTATATATATGTACATGGACATATACATATATATATATATATATATATATATACATATATATATATATATAGATATCTACACATATACATACACATATGACATATACATATCTGTGTGTGTACATATAAACAAAGACATATATACATGCGTATATACATACATACACACACACACACACACATACATACATACATACATACATACATACATGTATGTATGTATGTATGTATGTATGTATGTAGATACATACACACACACACACACACACACACACACACACACACACACACACACACACACACACACACATGTATGCATGTGTGTGTGTGTGTGTGTATCCATCCCCTGCCTTTTTTGTAAGATATGTAAGTCTGAATGAAAAGAACACCTATAATTAAATGGAGATTTCTCAAAACACCCCTAAATCTAGCATCTCATTCATATTACCAAACTTAAATAATAAGCCTTTACTGCAACATATTAATACATAAAAATTTCTTTCCATTAATATACATGAGTTACAATAATATAACAAGAATACAAACCATGTCGTTTCGCCATCTTACTTACATCTTGCAAAACCATGTGAGCGTGAAATCAACGATAAATCACTGACATGGCATCCACCTTGATTTAACATAATTAACTTTATTTATTTTCTATTTACATTTTAGTAATACTACACACACAAAAAGAGAGGGTTAGAGCATATATTCATTTCATCCTTAACTAAGAGAGGAGAGAGAAAAAGATAAGAAAGAGAGAGAAACACTATTTTGCAAAAAGTCAAATTTCACATAACAAGTCACAAGATAGAGTTTCAAACAATTCTTTACAAGTGTTAACAAGTTTTCCACAATAGTTTACTAACTTGACTAGGGTCCTACAAGTTTCTTTTACATTTTCCTGCTAGTTGCAAAATCGTCAAATTTTGACTCGAAGGCAAAGAAATTGCATTCAAGAACTGTCTTCTAATACACAATTTCACGACAAGTGAATTCCTACATGTCCACCTATATACAAGGAATCCATAGGGATTGATGGAGTCCAGAAATTGTGAACGGTGGAAAATTTACGAATGGTTTTCCGAAGCCACCAGTCATAATTGATCAAGTTTGACCTAGTCAAACAACGACTAGAGGCCTACAAAACCCATTTGCCAAACTAACTAGGGATGGGATTTTCCCAAACTGAAATTTCTAGGCAATTTTATAGTAAAAATACTAAAGGTTTTGGAAGGTAGAAATTTTTGTTGTTGTTCAGGGTCATAATAGTGAGCTGATACGAAACTCAAATTTTCAGTTTTAAAAACTTCCTAAAAGTGCAAAACAAGGTAACAGGGCTCCTAGAGGAGCGAAAAAGAGAACGAAAATGTTTAAAATGAGGTTGAGCTAATGCTTGACGTGACTCTCTCCATAACAGGGAAATCATATGATGCTTGACATCTCTTTTACGGGCTCAGAGTGTTGTTTTGCAAGTCTTTGAAATGCAATGAAAATAAAATGGTTATTTTAATTAACTCATCTAGCTCTCTCCCAAAACAAACGGATCTGAGCACCTAATTTTGATACCATGAGTCTAGAGTGTACAAGGTTGCGCTAAAAACATGGTTGATGGTCTATTTGTAAACCAATAGCATTGATGACCAGGTAGAGTTTTATCATTTCACACTAACAATATAATTGAAAGACTCAAATATACACTTATCCACTGGTTGATTATTTATATTACATTTTAATGAAGAACCAAATTATGCGATAATTATAGAAGGCAAGGTAAAAAGATCATGCCTAAAAAACTAGAGAACAGAGTTGTGGAATTTGGAATTCCATGGTTAAATGCATGTTGACTTATGAAATTCTCTTTCATTTTCTAGCCTTTGTTTTGAGCCTGTATTGCATCTAGCACAGTCAATTAGGGAAAAAATATTCAAGACATTCCAACAAATGGTTGGAGTTGCTTGACCACACTTCAGAGTGACTAATGGATTCACAAAGGTCACTAGCATTCTGTCAAATAGTTCTCCTACACTAGAAGAAGGTAAACAAATATTCTACAACTTGGAAGAACTTGAAGCAACTAGAAAGGTGGACTTATCGGGAGAAAATTATATGTGGCTGAATTAGGTGAGCAAGGTTAATGCATCTCGAGGATACATGTGACTTCTAAATATTGCATTGTTCATATTCCATGAGAAAAGGTCTTTTTTGGTATTTTGATCAACAACTTGCAAGCACCCACTAAGTTTTTGTGCTTTCACGTCACCATGGAAGGGTATATTGAAAGGGTCTTGCGTGGTTGATGCTAATTCCACATATGAATGTAGGTTGACTTGTTTACCATCAACACTGGCTTTTTGGAATTGCATGTCTGCAACAGTTGAAGATATCTAGAATAGTTTACATTGGGAAAATGTGTAGCAATCATCACCTAAGATTCCCCTAAAAAAAAATGCTTCTCTACATATTGTTATGATATTGATACTAGGTGTACGCATTCCTATACTCAAAACAGTTCATAAAACCACACATCTATGAGGAATTTTTTCAAATAATCCATTCATGCCTTGAGTGTCTTTCATTATTTTGCATATTGTTACTACAAAACAATTATAATCATGACTTCAGACAAGTATCTCACTGCATTAAGATCTATTTGATGTCCACACCCTGCTTCACATATCCTCTTCGCATAGGGAAGAATGAAAGAGAAAAACGTTGCAGAAACATACCTAGGAGAACAGGAAAGGAAATTTCAATGTCTTAGTTTATAAAACCACTATTCGGAATAATAGCATAAACAGAAAGAACGTGATGCATGGGTATAATACACACAACACTAGCGTTCAGAAGCAGAAGAATGTAAATCGATTCATCTACTCGTTTCACCTGATTGAGGCACTTCTTAACCTCAATGTTCTTCTTCTCTTTTGCATACAAAAACATAACATTGGCAACAAAATTTACCCTTCCTTTAAGATACATTAAACCCAATACAATGACTAAAACAAATCCTTATCAAATATTAAATGAGGGGATATTAGAGATATAGATTTATCTCACGATGGCACATTGTTTTACCCAAACTGGTATTACTTTTAGGAAGGCTATTAGCGAGAGATCCGTTTAGCACAACCCCTAATCAACATTTGCATACACGTCTACCAGCTCATTTGCAACTACAAAACATCTGTCAAAATTTCTTTATCTTTAGAGCTTTGATGGATGTCGATGCCCTATTACAGAGGTATGATTTTAACGCAGGCTAGGAGGAAGCAGGTAAAAATAGATTTCCATTATGCTTTGATGGATGTC
Source organism: Taxus chinensis (assembly GCA_019776745.2). Classification (NCBI taxonomy): domain Eukaryota; kingdom Viridiplantae; phylum Streptophyta; class Pinopsida; order Cupressales; family Taxaceae; genus Taxus; species Taxus chinensis. Next base: position 687,408,079 of record CM034149.1, on the reverse strand, counting down.
TACACCCCATTCCTAAGCTAAAATTTTGGAATAGGTTGGGAGTAAGTGGGAAAAATTAAACACGCATGGAAGAGTGAAAGAGAAAAAATCCTACAGAGGTATGTGTGGGATAACAAGAAAATGGAACTTTCAATGTCAAAATCAGCACAACAACTTCTACTAACTTTTTAATGTTGGCACATGGGTTTCACGTGGTTGTGCCTTTGGATTCAAACTAAAGTGCTAGAATTATTATGTAATGAAAGTGACAGGTTTGCAAATCCTCCAGCTGCCCATGTGCTTTGCTATATTTCCCAAACACTTACCTAATACCACTCAAAAAACAAATTCGCTTCAACATTCTTTTTATTATCATTTTAAAAAAAAATGGTGCGCACTACATTTCCCATCCGTTTAAAGAGCATCATCCTCGATGCAACACAACACCAAAACTCAAATGGTATACAGGAAAGAAGGTCAATAATGATGCATGTTGTTTAACAAAACAACTTATTTTTTTAACGTGACCATAGAGAATAGACTTAGTATTGCAATATCCTAAATTTTAATGTTCTCTGAAGATTGGTAGTTAATGATCTTTTGTTTTACTACTCAATAAGTATTTTCTTTTACAATATTTCATAATCTCAAAATATTGGTTTTAATTGTTTAGAATTTTAATTGTCTTATGTTCGTGGGTGCCCAATAGTAATTTTCCTCAAGATTTCACACAAAACTCAAAACAACAATAATAACCCACGAGACATATTACTAAATAGTTTCACAATTGTATCACATCACAGTAACTCAACCGAACCATGGAAAGAACATATAGAACCCTTAAAACACAGTACTTGTCACACATGCTTCAGATACAAAGGTACTCGTAACATAAGTAGGCTACAAAAACATAGAATTCCCAACATGTACAATTACAGGGGATTCACACAACTCAAAACCATAATTGAAAATATATAGGGTCAAGATGAAAAAAAAATCATACCAACAATGAGGAGCATCAATCCTCAACATTACAAAACACAACCGGACTCACAAGGGTACACATAAATCATAACACCAACACCATACACCTCCCAAAACATCACAAAACAACTCCATATACCTCCCAAAGCATCACCAACATCTACATATGCATCCCAAAGAATCAAAAACATAAAAATAAAACTCCAACTGCACTAATCACAAACACAGAAGTATCTTATGTCTCCCTCAAGTATCTTATACCTCCCTCAAGTATCTTATGCCTCTCTAAAGTCTCTTATTCCTCCCTCAAGTCTCTTATGTCTCCCTCAAAGGGGTAAGTCACCCCATGGCCCTATGCACATAGAGTCTAGAAACCCCTAACCCAAGTGACATAATAACTTGTGGTTCTATAACCCACTAGTTATCTATAACTCCTTGGATCATACCCCCATACAATGAAACAGGTGCATATGTTCAACCAATCCATAGTTTAACCCATGACCCTATTCCACACATTACGACATAAGAACCACCATAACAATTCGTTTCAAATTCCAAGTGGCAAAAATACAAACCCTGGGGATAGGATATAAAACCTTTAAACATGAAAGTAAAGTTTAAATATAATTAAAGAAAATGACCAAATAGCCATAGTTAGTGTAAAACTACATATGTTAGTGCAAAAACCAAATAAAGTGCCAAAAAATATAAAAACACATCAATCAAGAAAACTGCTAGTTCTAACAGGAAAAAGGAAAATTCTCAATTTACGAATAAAATAAATATATGGAAATAACACATAAAATAACTATATGGACTTATACGGCCACCAAAGGGGTACTCAAAGAGTTTCTGACACTCATACACCGAGACTAACTCATAAAAGAATATATCAAATAATAGAATTGTCAGGATCTCTGTCTGAATCATCCCTCCATACTCCCACAACGCTCAACATAGTAAAAATCACATAGGATTGTTTGATGCACAACCCAATTAGAGAGAGTAGGGGATGCTAGTTTGTATAAGATTAGCCTAAGGTGGGCGCACCCACAATACACTAAGCAAGTTCAAAGTATACTGAATTGATAGAAGTGGATGTTCAGTCTATACAAGACTCCACTTCTTCACTCGTACTCGGCTCAAGATTATGAAAACCTAGTCCACACCGCCTCTCTTCACACATACACTCTTATTATTAACAACATAAAACATAACTATATTACTAACACAATGGTGATTCATGCATATTAGCCATAGTGTCTTACACATGGTATACATACAAGGTATAACAAAATCATTACTTTCATGGGTTATGATACATCACTTTTCCACATAATGCACTCAGTGTGTAAGTACTAAACAAGAGGTTCATAAGATCACCACATGCCCCTAATTCACGACAAGAATCGTCTCATATTACATGAATTATATGCATGATGCACATAGTGAATAAAATTACAACATAGAATCAATTGCAATATGTCATGGTGACATAAAAAATTCATCACAACACGATGATGACATCATGATACAATCCAATTCAATCTAAACCAATTTTATCATGAAACACATCAACACACCTTCATATCACATAATAACAAAACTCCTCAACACTCTGGAATTCACAATAATATTCTTTTCACACACAACAAGGCGACACATCACACATGAAATCCTCATTGAATCCATGAAAAAGAGAACAAATAATCTCATCACAAGAACATAAACATGATAAATAAAATGTGCACTAAGGGATATATACAACACGTGCATTCATAACATCACAATTACAATGTCAGTCACATAAAACACATATATCACATTACTCTTCCAATCTCCACCACTACCATGCAAAGCCATCACAATTTCAATCTGTCCCAAAGGTTCAAGAGAATGAACCTCCACTTTGATAGAAAATGTAACACCAACAAATTACACACACAAATACAACCCCAAAAATACTAAAACAATTTTTTTTGGACTCACATTGTTATTTACATGACACCACATGAAAATGCAAGGCATCTCTTAGGACAATGCATAACATATGAGGTGCTTGCACAAAACTTATCCCATATAGATAACATGAATATTACATGATGCACATCAAGGCTACCTTTTCCTAAATGATAAGAAACAACATAAAGATTCAACTACATTATGATTCCCGTATAGGCACCATCCATGAAAAAAATTTCCCGGTTTACATATTTATTACATTCATATTTTTTTATCGACCTTATTTTCTTGGAAATCACTTATCAATTATTTTATAAATAAACTACATTATCTTTACATTATTCAAAATTTAACTTTTAGTAATCCCATTTAATTTTTCTTGTTTCCCTCATCACACCATAATGTTGCAACTTGGTTATTGGTATGTACATACACGATCCTTTTAGTGTTTGTTCCAAAGATTCATTTTCTAAGTTGCATGTTTGATTGGATTGTCCATTTTTACTATTTGCAACAAGGGAGGTTCTCATGAAGAAAAGGAATTCTATTGGTTTAAGAGTAGATAGACTACATGTTCTTTTCATATTAGCATTTAAGTTCTAAGGTTAGTCTGTTTTGTTTTATGTTATGACATCTAACCATGTATCTCATCTACTTTACTTAATTAATTAGTCATAAGGGTAGTAATGGGTATGATTTCACACTCCACCAGGTTTGGATTCCCTAATAATTAAGCATTAGATGTGTGTTATAAGAGGATATTTAATTATGAATTTTACATGCATTAATAGGGTCACAACTAGAGTTATTGTACACCCTTATCTCAAAAATCATTTGGTAACTCTAAGAACATTGGATACTTCTTGTCAAGTTGACACTATTGTTTAAGAGGGATTAAAGGGGATTCACGATCAGTATTCTTGTGTGTAGGTATCTAAAAAATAGGACCAGTTTGAATCATTTACATTCATCTTAAAATAATTTCACTTAATTTGATTTAATTAGTGTTGATATGGATATTTGCATGCTCTTGAGCCTACAAGATCTAATCCTAGGGAATTTCCTCAAGAACATGGTCACCTAGTTTCAAAAGGTACATTCATTACACATTAGGAAAAGTTGAGAACATGAGGGAATAATCCTTTAGTTAGAGGATTACGGTTCACCTAAGGGATAACTGTCAAGGTTAGTTGGTGGTCTTTACTACTGAACATGCATGTCAGTCCAAGAGGATTTTACACTAAGATTAATGTTTGTTCGAAAGGATTACTACCTTAAGAGAACATATTATCCTTACTACATACACAACTACAAATCCTAGAAGGGAACCACATACTCTAGATAATGGTTGACCATGTCGTTCCTATTCGTCAGGTTCACGATGATGCTGTTAAGCATATAGGCTATGATGAAAACTCAAACTTGTGCTCTTAATTACCTAAAATAGGAGATGTCATTGAGAGAAAATTTCATACGAAGGTCTTAGTTTTTTTATGCTAAAGGATTAACCCGGGAAGGTTAGCTATGCACAAATATTATACTAGGGCTAACTATTTTCGTTAGATTTCTTTATTACATTTTAAAAGTAGGAAACACCACACACCAATGACTTAATCATCAATTGCACACTAGAATTACACTATAAACTATTAAAGTCAATTAAATTTAACACATTTATCTCACTTTTACAATATAATTTTTTTAATTTGGAATCAAATAACACCCATGTTTAGATGAACGGTTCCCTTAAACAATAGCATCTTAAAAACATTACAAAACTTCATTAATAAACCTTTCAATACTTAGCAAATGTTAAACTTATCATGAACAATATATCTAAACACACAACACACACACAAATATATATATATATATATATATATATATATATATATCCAACCCCCCTGGTTGTTTTTTTACCATATGTAAGTTTGAATAAAAAGAACACCTATAATTAAATGCACATTTATCAAAGCACCCCTAAATCTAGCATCTCATTCACATTACCAAATTTCAATAATAAGCCTTTACTGCAACATATCAATATATAAAAAATTCTTTCCACTAACAACATGAGTTATAATAATATACAAAAATTCACAACCACGTCATTTCACCATCTGGCTTACATCCTGCAAAACCATGTGAATGTGAAATCATCAATAAATCACTGGAATGGCATCCACCTAGATCTAGCATAATTAATGTTATATGTTTTCCATTTACATTTTATTAATAGTACACACATAAAAAGAGAGGGTTATGGCATATATTCATTTCATTCCTTAACTTAAGGAGGAAAGAGAAAGAGATAACGAAGAGAGAGAAACCCTATTTTTCTAAAAGTCATTTTTCACATAGCAAGTCACAATTTTTGCTAGGGTCCTATAAATTTCTTTTACATTTTCCAATTAGTTGCAAAAATTTCCAATTTTGGCTCGGAGGCTAAGAAAGTGCGTTAAAAAACTGTCTTCTGATACGGAATTTCATGACGAGTGAATTTCTACATGTCCACCTATATACCAAGAATCCATAGGGATTTATGAAGTTCAAAAATGGTGAATGGTGAACAATTGGAAAATGGTTTTCTAGAGACACCAGTCGTAATCAATCAAGTTTGACCTAGTAAAAAAATGACATTAGTCGTCATCGATCAAGTTTGACCTAGTCAAACAACGATCAGATTCCTATTAAACACCTGTACAAAACTAACCAAGGATGGGATTTTCCCAAACAGAAGGTTCCAGATAATTGTCTAGTAAAGATACCATAGGTTTGCAAAGGCTAAAAAATATTTCATTGATCAGGGTCCAAACAGTGAGTCGATAGGAAACTCAACTTTTCAATTTTAACAACTTCCTAAAAGTGCAAAACAAGGTAACATGGCTCCTAAATAAGTGATGAAGAGAATGCAAACAGTAAAACAAGGTTGAGCTAATGCTTGACGTGAATCTCTACATAATAGAGAACACATACGATGCTTGACATATCTTTTATGAGCTCAAAGTGTTGGTTTACAAGAATTTGAAATAGCATTTTTATAACTTTGCAATGAAGATAAAATGGTTGTTTTAGTTAACTCATCTAGCTATCACCAAAAAAAAAATGGAATCGAGCACCTAATTTTGATACCGTGAGTCTAGCACATACAATATTGCACTAACAACATTATAGACGGTCAATTTGTAAACCTTTATTGTAGATGACCAGATAGAGTTTTCTTGTTTAACACTAAGATTCTAATTAAAAACAAAATTATTTGGTATGGTAAAAAGACAAGGATTGTGGCTCCATGGAGGCCATACAGAAAACAAATGCATCGTAAAGGGAACATGGACGAAAAAATAAGATGATGAAGATCAAGATGATAAACCTCTGCCAGCGGTTAAAATAGAAAGAACCAAGAGCCCGTGAGAGCAAAAACTAAGAGACCAGTCAAGTAGGCTTGACCTGACACAAGGTAGCGCTAGACATTAAGACTCACCATTGGAAGCCAAGGAACGACTTCGCGTAATACAATCTAACTTAACAACAATATGTTTCCAATGATGGAACATCATCTAATCATCAACAAACAGAGAGGTCTTAGAGTTAGCAGGCCCATGAAACACCTCTAATTTTCCAATTAAAGGCTCCAAAAAACTTCCCCCAGGTGGAAAGCTTAAATCTTCGAACTGACAAGCGACAGTCCCAAAATCAAGATTAATTAGTGCCGTCCCACAAGATTTCAAATAGGATGTGCTAAGGCAAGTAGTCCCACTGGACCCCACCTGTATAGCATGAGGAGCCGTCCCAACATTCAACACTCCACTACCATCGGTCAGTTCATACCATTCACATCAAGAATCTTAAGAGCATATCCCCCCAATTCAAATTTTGAAATGACAGTAGTCCCAAAAGTCCCGCTCTCCTGATTTTTCAAACATGAAGACTCCAGCTCTCACACCAATCTGTCAACACTAGACCCTGACACCTCACTACCAGGAACAGGCAGTGGATCAATAGAGTGACCGCTGGCACACACGATTAGAGACTGCGGCCCTAAACTTCCCTCCACAACAGGCTCACTAATATATGAATTCTCCTCATCCAATGAATCATTAGTTTGAGGGACAACATAACTAGAGCCTGCTGACCTCAACAAAGAGGATGAAACATCATCTTTGTAGTTCATTGGATCACAACCCACTTTTCTACATTTGTCATAGATAATTGACAAGCTTTCAAACATTATTTTTTGCTCCCAAGTATCAATTTGAGAGTCGATAAAAATGCTTTGGGGAAAATTTGAACTGACTAGAACATTTATACAAAGTCGTGCAAAGGCCAATCTTGATCAGGATTTCGTGGTAGGGTCAACAACAATCAGGACCCCAAAATCTCTTGCAACTCCTAAAAAGACTTCAGGCTCCCAAAACTCGAGGGGGAAAGCCGGGAGGCGGATCCAAACAGGAAGCTCTTGAAAAATAGCCCCTAGAAGCATTCTAGGATGCCAAGATCGGAAGCTAAGGGCAGCCCTCCCAAAGAACCACAGAGCCCCTTGAAAAACTCTCCTCCAATCTTGTTCTTCAAAGAGACTGAAGAGAAAACAGTCTCCCGAGAGAGCTCTAAGCTCCACCTTACAACCCCACTTTCTTTTACACCATTCTCTGACCGCATCAATGTTTGGTCGAGTTCCAGCAAAACTACCCACAAGAGAAAATTTGAATCTCACACGCACTTTATCAAAAACCTCCTCAGGAATGCACAAGTGAGGGCCATCCTCCTTCCAAGAGGGAGGAATCCTCACAGGCTCCTTGACCTCAGACCTGAATAATTTCACAGCCTAGCTCATCGAAAGTTTCTTCGAAGAGGGAAGAATCCTCATAGGCTCCTTGACCTCAAACCTAATTAAAAAAATGAAATTTACACTTATCCAATGATTTATTATTTATATTACATTCCACTGTATAAGTAAATTATACGATAATTATAAAAGACACAGTAAGAAGACCGTGAATGGAATAACTGGAAAACACAGTTGTGGAATTCGGCAATGCATGGTTAAGTACATGTTGACTTAAAAATTTCTCTTTCCTTTTGTAGCCTTAACTTTGATCCCATCTTGCAGCCATCATAGTCCATTAGAGAACATATCTTTGAGACATTGAAATGAATGGTTTGAGTTCCTTGACAACACTTCCCAGTGACTAATGTAGTCACCAAGTTCACTAGCATTCTATCAAATAGTTCTCTCACGCTAGAAGAAGGTAAACAAAGATTCTGAACTTGGTAGAACTAGAAAATTTTTGATATATGAACTAATTGGGGGCACATGCTATGTGACTGAATTAGGTGAGAAAGGTTAGTGTATCTCAAGGATACCTGTGATTTCTAAATATTACATTATTCATATTCCATGAGAAGAGGCCTTGTTTAGTTGTTTGATCAACAACCTGCAAGCACACTCTAAGTTTTTGTGCTTTCACGTCACCATGGAAGGGTATATTGAAAGGGTTTTGTGTGGTTGATCATAATTTCTCATATAAATGTAGGTTGACCCATTTACCCTCAACACTGGCTTTTCTGAACTGTGTATCTACAATTTTTGAAGATATCTAGAATAGTTTACAGTGGGACAGTGTGTAGAAATCATCACTTAAGATTCCCCTCTAAAAAAAAGCTTCTCTACATATTGCAATGATATTGAGACTGGTTGTGCGCATTCCTATAGTCAAAATAGTGCATAAAACCACACATCTATGAGGCATTTTGTCAAATAGACTACGTTCCTTTAGTGTTTTTCCTTATTTTACATGCATTTCCACCAAAACAATTATAATCATGACTTCAGACAAGGATCCCAGTGTATTAAGCTCTATTTAATGTCCACACCATGTTCCACATCTCCTCTTCGCATGGGGAAGAATGAAAGAAACAATTTTTTTGGAAACATACTTGGGAGAACAAGAAAGGAAATTTCAATGTCTTATTTTATAAAACTACTATTCGTAATGAAAGCTAAAGAGAAACAACATTATGCAAGGGTATAATACATACAACACTAGCATTCAGAAGTAGAAGAAGCTAAATCAGTTCATCTATTTTTTTCACCTGATTGAGGTGCTTCTTAACCTCAATGTTTTTCTTCTCTTTTGCATACAACAACATACCATTGGAAACAAAATTTTCCCTTCCTTTTGGATACATTGAACAAGCTGATATGACTAAAACAAATCTTTATCAATCACTTCACAAATATTACAATGACGGGATATCAGATATATAGATTTATCCCCATCTACCACGTTGTGTTACCGAAACTACTACTAATTTTAGGAAGGCTATTCATGAGAGATGCATTTAGCACAAACTCTAATCCACATTTACATACACATCTACCAGCTCATTTGTAACTACAACATCTGGAAAACTTCCTCTATATTTTATGCTTTGATGGATGCTCGTGCCCTATTCCATAGGTCCCATTTTGACACAAGCTAGGAGGAAGCTGGTAAAAAAAATTCCATTATGCTTTGAGGGATGTCTGCACCCTGTTCAAAAGCTCAAATTTTGGCATAGGTAGGGAGTAAGTGGGAAAAATTAAATACACATGGAAGAGTGAAAGAGACAAAATCCTGAAGAGGTATACTGGGATAGCAATAAAAGGGCACTTTCAATGTCAAAATCAACATAACAACTACTGCTAAATTTTCAATACTGGAACATGGGTTTCACTTGGTTGCACCTTTGGATTCCAACTAAAGTGCTTGAATTATTATGTAATGAAACTGACGGGTCTTCACTTCCTCAACCTACCCATGTTTTTTTCCATCTTTCCCAGACACTTATTGTCAGTGCAAAATCATAGGACCCCCGAATGGCCTCGGATCTGAGTGGGGCATTCGGTGTGATTGCACAACATGGGACCATCTCTCAAGCTATGGGACTTGCAGACTTGAGATGGACCTCCAGACAAGGTTGGTTCCTACTTCTTAAACTACCTACCAAAAGCTACTCTAGTGCAGGAGAAAGCCTATCTATCCTAATCTAATCATTCCAAGGAGAGAGAGAGAGAGAGAGGAGAGAGAGAGAGAGAGAGAGAGAGAGAGAGAGAGAGAGAGAACCTACACTAAGCGGTGATAAACCAGAAAAGGAAGTGGTGAGATACTCTTCCGAGGGAGGATGAAACATGGGGAAAAGGAGATGAGGGAGGTGTTAGTGAAGAATCACAGCACCCTTGAATGGACTCGTGTGTGAGTGGGGCATTCAGTGTGATTGCATAACATGGGACTATCTCTCAAGCGGTGGGACTTGCAAACCTGAGATGGCCCTCAGGATGAAGCTGGTTCTTGCTTCGTAATCTACCTTCCACAAGCTACTCGAGTGCAGGTAGAGACTAAACTATCCTAATCTAACCATTCCAAGGAACCAGAGAGCAAGAGAGAGTGAAAGAAAGCCTACATTAATTGGTGATATACCAGAAAATAAAGTGTGAGCTACTCTATTGAGGGAGAATGAAATAGGGAAAAAGGGACTGTGGTAGGTTAGACATAAGTGACATAGACCCAGATCCAGATCCGCCATATAAACTCCATGAAGCACGACATCCTACACCTGTAAACATGAAATACATGCACAACGAGGAAACGCGAGATATAGAGGCACAATGAAACAACAAAACAATGGCAAGGGTTGAAAGACACCATGAAGCAAGATTTAATTTCTCTTTAAGGTGCACATACTATTACATGTAGTGCTCAGAGGCACAAATACACTCTCCACGCATAGGAGAAGGCTTATAGCTCAAATGGAGTCGGGAAATGACTTTGAAAAAGTTTCCATACACCCAGAATGTCTCTCCCTTCTTAATTTGGGAAGTGTTAAAATATATATATGATGAAAATTGGAGGGAAAGAAAAGAAACTTGACTCTGATCTTGAAATCCAACCACCAACAATCAATGCCTGCCATGAATCTACCCACAATCTATCAAGTTTGGTTCCCTATATCTATTTGGCATGTTAAAGAAGGAAGAATGGCAAATAAAATCAAATTAGATCAGGTAGTTGAAGCAATCCGATTCTACATCAATGGCTTGGAATATGTTCTCTGAATTTTCACCCACCAGATCCTGCTAAAAAAAGTATTCTATGCTTCCATGGCATAGAGGGTGTTGAGATGTTTCAAAAAAGTATTCTCCCACCCAAATCTAACTTTACAGTCAAAAGATATGGCCATTTCAAGGTTAGGGTCACGGGCACGCAATATTTGAATGAGTTTGTTTGTACCGAGTCCATGTGGCAGCCCTTTGCTCATTTGATTTTTTCCCCCTGCCCTTGTTCTTGAAATTGTGCTGGATTGACACATGGCAGCTTCCACGAGCTCCTCGGGCTCCCTTTGTATTTTTCCTAAGTCTTTTTTTTGCTTGGTGGGCTAAGAGTCTGACCCTGGACATGTGGAGGCTTGGCACTTGTTTGGAAACCCACCCCAAATTTTACTTTTGAAGTAGCATAATGCTGACACTTGGCTCCCTCCACAGGCTTGCCTCTACTTTGACTATTCAACCCCCCGACTCTATCCCATTTTTAATTTGGACTACATGGTGAGCCCGTTCTCATTTGGGTCTTTGCTTTTTGGATTTATCTTTGAAGTAGCGCCGCTTGGACACTTGGCACCTTTCATTGAGTCGAAGACTTTTTAACGACCGGTGTAACCTTTTTCGGGCCTAAGACACATGGAAGATTCTCACTCATCTTAGAATCACCTTTTTCTTTACCCCTTGAAGGTGCATCATTTGAACACATGGAGGCTTCTGCTAGTCCACTATACTTAATCGTTTTGGGCCCAAAATTCACCTTTTTTTGACTCTAGGACATGTGGAAGCCTGACGCTTGTTTGAGTCTACTTTTTGGATTTAACCTTTGGAAGTGCGCTGCTTGAACACTTGGCAACTTCCACCAACACCTTTATACTTAGCCAATTTTGGGGCTCATTCTAAATCATTTGTAGAGCTCGAAGATTTTAAGCCTTTGCCACTTCTTTTCATTTGAGCCTCTGGTTCCTTTGACACTGTCTTCTCTTCCCCAACCCTGCTATTCCATTTTAGAGACCACCTGCAACCTGGTTGTTGGTATTTGGAATGTAGGCTATTTGACAAAAATGGCCCTTTGATTTCTTCCTGTGCAGGGTCATTTTTTGCCTCCTTTGGGCCTCTAGATTCTTTTAAGTTGTTAAGCCTCATTTTGACCCTGCGCTCCTTAAGTCAAGCTTTCCTATCCCTTTATTTTTCGTTCAGGAATGTTAGCTCGTGGGTCTAAATCGTCCCCTTCAGATTTTATTTATGTGCGGGGTATTTTTTGACCAAATTTACCAGAGGTGAATTTGGGATAATAGGAGGTCAGATAGAAGTGACACAGACCCAGATCCAAATCTGCCATCGAAACTCCATGAAGCACGAAATCTTAAAATTATAAATGAGAAATACATTCATAGAAAACAAACACAAAATGGAGAGGCATAGAGAAACAACGAAACAATGCAAAGTGTTGAAGGACACCACAAAAACATGATTTTATTGCTCTATAAGGTGCACAAATTATTACATTAATGCTCAGAGGCATAAAATCCATTTTCCAGGTGTAGGAGAGGGCTTAGAACTCAAAATGGAGTCGGGAAACAAAATTTACAGAGTTTCTCCACACCCAATATGTCTCCCCTTCTCAAATGAGAAGTGTTTACAATATATAGATGAAGAAAACTGGAGAGAAGTAAGAGAAACTCGATTCTTCTCTTAAAGATCAACCACCAACCATTAAATCTTTAATTTGTCAATTTTATTCCCCCATGTCTGTTTGGCGTGTTGAAGAAGGAAGAAAGGCGGATAAAATCAAATCTGATCTAGTTGATGAAGCAATCGGATCATACATTAATGGCATGAAATAATTTTTCCTATTTTTCACCCACCTAACCTTGTAAAAATTAAATTTTTAGGCTTCCATGGCGTAAAGGAGGTTGAGACCTTTCCAAAAAGTCTTCTCTTGCTTCCAGTAAAATCTCATCTTTGAGTCAAAAGATATGGCCGTATGAGGATTCTGCATCAATATTGTGCAAAATGGTGAAAATGTAATCTTTGCAAAGTGGATCCACAGGCCCGAAAAGAGAAACTACACTTTTTACGAAAAGACGCAAAAATCACAAAACCTCTTGCAGCTCCGTAGGCCCAAAATTCACTTTTTTCCCAAAATCCCCCACAAGACCGCAACCTTCTCATTTTGCATTTGGAAAACAAACCTCCTCGGGCTCGTGGGCCTGCATTTACAAACTGCCATTTTATGAAAGTTGAAAAAAATACAAAAAAAATCCCGCAACCCCGCAACTTTTCATTTCCCAAAATTCATCTTTGGGCCTACCAGGCCACATTTTCCACTTTGGCAAAAAGTCTTCCACAGGCCCGCCGGCTCGCTTTTGGAAAAAATTCCTTCCAAAGCTCGCCTTCCCGCTTTGACCTGAAACATGGACACGTGTCCCTTTTGTTTGGCGAGGTCATATGTCTGATCCTAGACACGTGGAGGCTCAGCGTGTATTGGGAGACTACCTCTGGATTTTTCTTTTGAAGTTGCACAGACGAGACATGTGGAGGCCTCTGTTGATCTTTCTACACTTAGCCGATTTGGGCCTACTCTGCCCCATTCTTTGACTTTGACCACGTGGTGAACCCACACTCATTTGGGAACCCACTCTTGATTCTTCCTTTGAAGTTGCACCGAGATGATACGTGGAGGCTTCTACTGGCCCATCCCGAGCTTGGACTTTTCAATAGACAGTGTCTCCTTTTCGGACCTTGGACACATGGAGGGCTAGCGGTAGTTTGGGACTGGCCTTTAGGCCATGCCTTTTGAATTTGTGTTGTTGAGGCATGTGGCACCTTCCGCTGGCTCTACCCTATTTATACATTTACACAGTAAGTTCTGCCCCTTTTGACTTCTTCTTTTCAGGCCTGGGACATGTGGAAGCTTCGTGCTCGTTTGTGGGACCACCTTTGGCTTTGACCCTTGAAGGTGTACTGTTGAGACACGTGGAGGCTTATGCTGGTACTTTCATACTTAGTCAATTTAAATGGTCGGCTCTGTCCCCTTTTTGAATTTTGGACACGTGGAGGGATGGCGTAATGTTTGGGCTTCCACTCTTGATCCTTCCTTTGAAGTTGTGCTGTTGAGACAAATGGGGGCTTCTTCCACTTGTTTGGACTTTTCAACGGCTGACTCTGTCTCTTTTTCAGACCTGGAACACGTGGAAGCTCCACGCTCATTTGGGGTACCACCTTTTTGATGTTCCCTTTTGGAATTGTGCTGAGCTGACGTGTGGATCCTTCCGTAAATCTGGTGTTCGGCCCCGAGTCGACTTGTATGTGGCTAAGTCTGAAAACTTCGAGCCTTTTCTTCAATCTTCTCCCATCGAGCTCTGGTTTCTTTGATGTTGTTGGCCCCCTTCATTTACCCTGCTTCTCCATTGTAGAGCCCACATGCCCCTCAGATTTGGGATGTGCTGTCAAATTTGAAATGTGGGCTCGCATGACCATATCGACCCTTTGATTTTCTCCTATGTAGGGTCATGTTTGATCAATTTTTTCAGGGGGCCAAAATTGAGATAACACTTACCTAATACCACTCAAAAAATAAATTGGCTCAAACTTTCCTTTTATTATCAATTTAAAAAAAAAAAAATTGTGGGCTTTACATTCCGTCCTATTTAAAGAGTATCATCCTCGATGCAACACAACACCAAAACTCAAATGGTATATAGGTAAGATAACGTGACCAGATGGAAGAAACTAAGTTTTGCAATATCTTAAATTTTAATGTTCTGTGAATATTGGTAGTTATTTATCTTTTTCATTACTACTCAATTAGTCTTTTCTTTTACAATATTTCTTGATCTCAAACTCTTGGTATTCATTGTTTAGAATTTTGATTGTCTTATGTTTGTGGGTTCCTGATAGTAATTTTCCTCAAGATATCACACAATAACAACCCATGAGACATGTTAAATACTTTCACAACTGTATCACATCAAAAGAACTCAACCGAACCATGGAAAGAACATGCATAGCCCTTCGACACACTACTTTTAACACATGCTTCTAACACAAAGATACTCGTAACATAAGTAGGATACAACAACATGGAATTCCCAACATGTACACATACAGGGGTTTCAAGCAACTCAGAACCATAACTGTTGCTACATACGGTCAAGATGGAAAAAACATCATACCAAAAATGAGGACTAGCAATCCTCAACATTTCAAAACATAACCAGACTCACAAGGGCACACATAAATCATAACACCAACACCATAAACCTCCCAAAACATCACAAAAAACTCCATATACCTCCGAAAGCATCACCAACAACTACATATGCCTCCCAAATAATCACAAACATAAAAAAAACTCCAAGTGCACTAATCACACACACACAAGTCTCTTATGTCTCCCTCAAGTCTTGTATGCCTCCCTCAAGTCTCTTATGTCTCCCTCAAAGGGGTAAGTCACCCTATGGCCCTAGGCACATAGAGTCAGACACCCCTAACCCAAGTGACATAATAACTCTTGGTTCAAGAACGCGCTAGTTATCTATAACTCCTTGGGGTTTAACCCCCATCCAACAAAGCATGTCCATAGGTTTAACCACTCCATGGTGTGAACCATGACCCTATTCCACACATTACGACATTAGAACCAATGTAGAAATTTGTTTCAAATGTCCAATGATAAAAATCTAAAGCCTTGGGCTAGGTTATAAAACCTTTAAACATGAAAAACAACTTTAAATATAAGTAAAGAAAATTGCCAAATAGCCATAGTTAGTGCAAAATACGTATGCTAGTGCAACAATAAAATAAAATGACCAAAATATAAAAACATATCAATTAAGAAAACTGCTAGTTCTAGCCAGAAAAAAGAAAATCCTCAATTTAGGAATAAAATGTGTATAGAGAAATAACACATCACAATAACTATGTGGCCTTTCACGGCCACCAAAGGGGTACTCAAAGAGTTGTTGGCACTCAGACATCAAGCCTCATCACATAAAATAATATATCAAATAATAGAACTGTCATCATCTTTGTCTAAATCATCCCTCCATACTCCCACCAGGCTCAACATAGTCAAAATCACATAGGATTGTTTGATGGACAACCCAATAGAAGAGAGTAGGGGAAGCTAGTTTGCATAAGATGAGCCTAAGGTGGCACGTACCTACAATTTACTAAGCAATCTTGGAGTATACTAAACAAATAGAAGTGGGTTTTCAGTCTATATAAGACTCCACTTCTTCACTCGTACTCAGCTCAAGATTATGAAAACCTGGTCCACGCCTCCTCTCTTAACACATACATAAAACATAAAACATAACTACTTCACTAACACAATGGTGATTCATGCAAATTAACCATAGCATCTTACACATGGTATATACAAAATAATTACTTTTCCACATAATATCACCACATGCCCCTAATTCACGACATGAATCATCTCATATTATATGAATTATACACATGATTATCATAGTCAATAACATTACAACATATAATCAATTACAATATGTCATGGTGACACACACAATTCATCACAACACGTTGGTGACATCACGATACAATCCAATTAACTCTACACCAAATTTGTCATGCAACACATCAACACATTTTTATATCACATAATAACAAAAATACTGAACACTCTGCAATTCACAATAACATTCTTTTCACACAAATCAAGGCAACACATCACACATGTGAACTCCTCATTGAATCCATGAAAATGAGAATGAATAATCTCATCACAAGCACATAAAAATGATAACAAATACGCACTAATATCATAATAACATGATAAAAAATATGCACTAATATCACGATAATAAATACACACAAATGTGCGTTCATAATATCACAACTACAACATCAGTCACATAACAACATATATCAAATTACTCTTCCAATATCAACCACCACCATGCAAAACCATCACAAACACCACATGACAATACAAGGTATCTCTTAGGACAATGCATAACACATGATGTTCTTGCACAAAACTTATCCCATATAGATTAGATGAATAGTACATGATGCACATCAAGGCCACCTTTTCCCAAATGGCAAGACACAACACAATTATTTAACTACATTATGATTCCCGTATAGGCACCATCCATGACAATGCTTTCCCTGTTTATATATTCATTACATTTGTATTTCATTTTTGACCGTATTTTCTTGGAAATCACTTATCAATTATTTTATAATTAAACTACATTATCTTTACTTTATTCAACATTTCACTTGTAGTAGTCCCATCTGATTTTGCTTGTTTCCCTCATCACACCACAATGTTACAAACCTGGTTATTGGTATGAACATATGTACATACATGATCCTTTTAGTGTTTTTTTCCAAAGATTCATTTTTTAAGTTGCATGTTTTATTGGATTTTCCATTTATATTAGTTGTACCAAGGGAGGTTCTCATGAAGAAAAGTAATTTTATTGGTTTAAGAGTAGATAGACTATGTGTTATTTTCATATTCACATTTAAGTTCTAAGTTCAGTCTATTTTGTTTTACGTTATGACAATTAACCATGTATTTCATCTACTTAATTTAATTGCTTAGTGATCAAGGTACTAACATGTATGATTTCACACTCCACCAGGTTTGGATTCCTGACCAATTAAGCATTAGATGTGTTTTATAAGGGGATACTCAATTATTAATTTCACACACCTCACTAGGGTCACGACTAGAACTATTGTACACCCTTATCTTAGAAATCATCTGGAAACTGGAGGAAAATTTGATACTTCTTATCAATCTGACACTATTGTTTGAGAGGGGTTAAAGGGGATTCACACTTAGTATTCTCATGTGTAGGTATCTAAAAGATAGGACCTATTTGAGTCATTTACATTCATCTTAAAATCATTACACTTAATTTTATTTAATTAGTGTTTTGAAATTGTAGATAAACCCATTGGTTAATACGGACATTTACATGCTTTTGAGCCTACTAGCTCTCAACTTAAGGAATTACCTCAAGAACATGATCACCTAGTTTCACAAGGTACATTAATTACACATTAGGAAAAGTGGAGAACAAGAGGGAATACTCATTCAGTTCAAAGATTACGGTTCACCTTAGGGATGACTGTCAAGGTTAGTTGGTGGTCTTCACCACTCAACATGGATGTCACTCCAAGAGGATTTTACACTAATATTAATGTCGGTTCCAAAGGAGTACTACCTTAAGAGAACACATTCTCCTTACTACATACACGATTAAAAATCATAGAAGGGAACCACATACTCTAGATAATGTTTGACCACATCATTCCTTTTCGTCGAGTTCACGATGATTTTGTTCAGCGTTTAGGCTATGATGAAAACTCAAACCTGTGCTCTTATTTACCTAAACTAGGAGGTGTCATTGAGAGAAAATTTTATATGAAGATCTCAGTTTCCTATGCTAAAGGATTAACACAGGAATGTTAGTAATGCAAAAAAAATTATACTAGGGATAATTGTTTTGATTAGATTTCTTTATTACATTTTAAAATTAAGAAACACCAAAAACCAATGATTTAATCATCAATTGCACACTATAATTTCACTATAAACTATCAAATTCAATTTCATTTAACACAATTATCCAACTTTTACAATATATATATATATATATATATATATATATATATATATATATAATATTTGGAATCAAATAAAACTCATTTTAGATGAATGTTTCCCTTAAATAGTAGCATCTTAAAAATATTACAAAACTTCATCAATAAACCTTTTAATACTTATCAAATGTTGAAATTATCCTTTACAATCTCTCTCTCTCTCTCTCTCTCTCTCTCTCTCTCTCTCTCTCTCTCTCTCTCTCTCTATATATATATATATATCCACCCCCGTTGTTTTTACCATATGTAAGTCTTAATATAAAGAACACCTGCAATTAAATGCACATATCTCAAAGCACCCCTAAATTTAGCGTTTAATTCATATTACCAAATTTGAATAATAAGCCTTTACTGCAACATATCAATACATAAAAAAATATTTCCATTTAAATACATGAATAAAAATAATATACAAAAAATCACAACCACATCGTTTTGCCATCTTACTTACATTCTGTAAAACCACGTGAGTGTAAAGTCATCAATAAATCATCGGCATGTCATTTGCCTAGATCTAGCATAATTAACATTATTTATTTTCCATTTACATTTTAGTAATAATACACAAATGAAAAGAGAGGGTTAGGGCATATATTCATTTCATTCTTTAACTAAGAGAGGAGAGAGAAAGAGATAAGTAAGTGAGAGAAACACTATTTTTCCAAAAGTTATGTTTCACACAACAAGTCACAAGATAGAGTTTCAAAAAATTATTTAGAAGTGTTAATATGTTTTCAATGATAGTTTGCTAACTTGATTAGTGTCCTACAAACATTCTTTTACATTTTCTTGCTAGTTGCAAAAATGTCCAATTTTGGCTCATTGGCTAAGAAAGTGCGTTCAAAAACTTTCTTTTGATACACAATTTCATGATGGGTGAATTCCTACATGTCCACCTAAATACCAAGAATCCATAAGGACTAAAGAAGTGCAAAATTGGTGAATGGAAGACAATTGGCGAATGGTATTCTAGAGCCACCGGTCGTAAGCGATCAAGTTTGACCTAGTCAAACAACGACCGGAGGCCTACGAAACCCCTTTGAAAAACTAACCAGGGATGGGCTTTTCCCAAACCGAAGGTTCCAGGAAATTGTCTAGTAAAAATACTAGAGGTTTACAAAGGAAGAAAATTATTTTGTTGATCAGTGTCGAAACAACGAGGCGATAGGAAACTCAACTTTTCAATTTTAATAACTTCGTAAAAGTGCAAACAAGGTAACATGGCTCCTAGAGGAGCAACGAAGAGATCATAAATGGTAAAACGAGCTTTAACTAATTCTTGATGTGACTCTCTACATAACAGAGAACACATACGACACTTGACATCTCTTTTATGGGCTCGAAGTGTTGTTTTGCAACTATTTGAAAGTGTTTTTATAACTTTGCAATGAAGATAAAATGGTTGTTTTAGTTAACTCATCTAGCTCTCACCCCAAAATAATGGATCTAAGCACCTTATGTTGATACTATGAGTCTAGCATGTAGAAGGTTGCGGTAACAACATGGTTGATAGCCTATTTCTAAACCGGTAGTGTAGATGACCAGGTAGAGTTTTATTGTTTCACACTATCATTATAATTAAAATACCCGACAGTACACTTATCCAACAATTTATTTTTTCTATTACATTACAATGAATAACTAAATTATATGATAATTATAAAAGACAAGGTAAAAAGACCATGCCTTGAATAACTGGAGAACACGGTTGTGGAATTTGGCATTGCATGGTTAAGTGCATGTTGACTTACGAAATTCTCTTTCCTTTTCTAGCCTTTTCTTTGAGCCCGTCTTGTAGACAACACAATCCATTAGAGCACATATGTTTGATACATTCCAACGAATGGTTTGAGTTCCTTGACCATTATTCCCAATGACTAATGTAGTCACCAAGTTCACTAGCATTCTGTCAAATAGTTCTCCCACGCTAGAAGAAGGTAAACGAAGATTCTGAACTTGGTAGAACTTGAAGCAACTGGAAATATGGACTGATCAGGGGAACATGCTATGTGGCGGCATTAGGTGAGAAAGGTTAATGCATCTTGAGGATACTCGTGACTTCTAAATATTGCACTATTCATATTCCATGAGAAAAGGTCATGTTTGGTCTTTTGATCAACCACATGCAAGAACCCACTAAGCTTTTGTGCTTTCATGTCACCGTAGAAGGGTATATTAAAAGGGTCTTGTGTGGTTTATCATAATTTCTCATATAAATGTGGGTTGACCCGTTTACCTTCAACACTGGCTCTTTTGGAACTGCATGTCTGCAACAGTTGAAGATATCTAGAATAGTTTATAGTAGGACAATGAGTAGCAATCATCACCTAAGATACCCCTCTCAAAAAAAATCTTCTCTACATATTGTTATGAGATTGAGATGGTTGTGCACATTCTTATAGTAAAAAAAAGTGCATAAAACCACACATCTATGAGGCATTTTGTCAAATAGTCCATGTGCCTTGAATTTTTTTCCTTATATTGCATACATTTCCACCAGAACAATTATAATCGTGACTTCAGACATGGATCCCACTATATTAAGCTTTGTTTAGTGTCCACACCTTGTTCCACATCTCCTCTTCGCATAGGGAAGAATGAAAGAGACAAAAATTGTGGAAACATACCTGGGAGAACAAGAAAGGTAATTTCAATGTCTTAGTTTATAAAAGTGGTGCTCAGAATGAAAGGTAAAGAGGAAGAACATTATACAGGGGTGTAATACACGCATCACTAGCGTTCAGAAGTGGAAGAAGATAAATCAATTCATCTAGTCATTTCCCCTGATTGAGGTGCTTCTTAACCTCAATGTGCTTCTTCTCTTCTGCATACAACAACATAACATTGGAAACAAAAGTTTCCCTTCCTTTCGGATACATTGAACCCATTGGAATGACTAAAACAAATCCTTATCAATCACTTTACAAATATTAAAATGAGGGGATATCAGAGATATAGATTTATCTCCATGTGTCATGTTGTTTTACTCATATTGGTACTAGTTTGAGGAAGGCTATTATCGAGAGCTTCATTTAGCACAACCCCTAATCCACATTTACATACACGTCTACCAGCTTATTTGCAACTACAAAATCTAACAAATTCCCTCTATCTTTTATGCTTTGATGGATGCCCATGACATGTTCCCATTTTGACGTAGGCTGGGAGGAAGCTGGTAAAAACAAATTTCCATTATGCTTTGATGGATGTCTACACCCTGTTCTAGAGCTCAAATTTTTACACAGGGTGGGAGTAAGCGGGAAAAATTAAACACACATTGAATATTGAAAAAGACAAAATCCTGCAGAGGTATATGTGGGATAGCAAGAAAAGGGCACTATTAATGTCAAAATCAACACTGCTACTGCTAAATTTTTAATGCTGGCACGTGGGTTTCACGTGGTTGTGCCTTTGGATTACCACTAAAGCGCTTGAATTAATATGTAATTAAAGTGGTAGGTTTGCACATCCTCCCACT
The DNA here is from genome assembly GCA_019776745.2 of Taxus chinensis. Classification (NCBI taxonomy): domain Eukaryota; kingdom Viridiplantae; phylum Streptophyta; class Pinopsida; order Cupressales; family Taxaceae; genus Taxus; species Taxus chinensis. Next base: position 687,385,949 of record CM034149.1, on the reverse strand, counting down.
ACCCATGTGCTTTGCTAGATTTCCCAGACACTTATCTAATACCACTCAAAAAACAGATTCACTCCAACTTTCCTTTTATTATCATTTTTAAAAAATATATGGTGGGCACTCGCACTACACTTACAGCTTTGAAAATAGAATTACTGATAAAATCCATAAATCAAATATATATTGTCTTACAATATTATTTTATTACAATATTTCTTAAGTTCTAGTAAAATATAAATTAGACACTATCCTTTGATTGTATCTTGTTCAGAAATATAAAAACAATTTTGGATAATTTAGTACACTATTTAAGACTAGGTTTTCATAATCTAAAATCCATAAAGTGAATATATATTGTCTTGCAATATTATTTTATCACAATATTTGTAATGTTCTAAGAAAATATAAATTATACACGATCCTTTGATTGTATCTTGTTTAGAATATAAAAAAATATATGGATAATTTAGTACACTATTTAAGACTAGTTTTTCATAATCTACAATGTATTTTTTGTATTATATCTCTAAATTTCCACCTAATTGCTAAGTTCAAATAAAATTTAAAAAAAATTACTCTAAAATATTGAGTTTGTATAATCCATATAATATGAAATATATACATTGTGAACAATACAATATTTCTATTTAAACTAATAGACACTAAAAAGATATACTAAGTTATATTTATCGATTATCTACACTCAAATTTAATCATAGATAATAAAGAAATCGTGGATGATATACATCATCCCCAATTTTAAGATTTGCATGTGGATACTTCACATAATTAGAAAAAGTCAATAAAAAATTGTTGCATGTCCCAAAACTATAATGGACTATATCAAAAATAAGATTTAACTCTATTTCCACCATTCAGTAGGCTGGAGGAAAATTGTTTGTGAACCGTTGATGAAACAATATTATATGGTTTTTTATTACTAGTTTTCCACCAGCGGTGGGATCGAAACTAAAAGGTATGTGTGTTTGCCAAGTGCATTTTTAGAGTCATGCATCGGATTATTTATGTTACCAGATTTTCCATATTTGTAGTTGACAGTCAATGGAGAATGAGATGATATTTTACATGGGAAAGGGATGATGTTTTTCAGATCATGAAGATCGTATTTTTTACAGACAAACACGAACAATAGAAAAGGAAGTGGCTTCGCATGATGTACTAGTGTAGGAAGGTAGAAATATTAACCTTTTTTCTCTTTGTAATGCTATGACAGATCAAAGTGATGCAAACTGGAAACCATGCTATGAGTGAAGGTGTAAACCCTGCTAAAATTTTCCTGCATGAAACCCAAGAACAATCTAGGACAAGCTAGAAAATTATGGAATAATTTTTTTTTTGAAAAATGTGCCCACAAAAAGGTTTTGAAAACAACAGTTGTCACATTAATGTTTCTAAGTCAATTATATTTAATAATAATTTTTTTCCCCATTATAACAAATTGTTAAAAACCCACATTATACTTTAATGAATTGAATTAGACTAAGCATGGTTAATTTTTCCCTTAGTGTTATTTTAACAAAAAATTTAATTCCCACAATTAAGTCTGAAGGGTAAAGGGGGCCAATATAAATAAATAATAAAGTTATTTAATCCCACAAGGTTTAATAACAATTAACAAGGTCCCCATTTGACATGGGGTTAGAATAATAAACATTCCCTTACCACATAAAGTGACCCCTTAAAAAGTAAACCCATGCATTTTGGAATTAAAACATTTAAATTTAATCCCATATTCCCCTCACTCACTCTCCACCTACTTTTTGTAGGGATTTAATTAGGATCCTTAGATGAGGGAGAAACTACTAACCCTAAAGTATGCTTAAGAAAACTACCTTGTCTCTTTCTTTTGGCTTATTATTTCTCTTTTGATTTTGGAGGAGGATGGGGAAGCCATTGGAGGCCATTCCAAGCTTTTGGAGAGGCTTACATTCCTCATTTATTTTCTTGTTTGGTTCATACCCTCCTCTAGGATTTTCAAAGTTTTTGCTTAATTTATTTATCTTAAATTCATTTCATTTCTCCAAATGGACTTGGGGGTTTTGCCTATTTTATTTACATAGTTAAATGATATGTGTTTTCATATATTAAAGAGAATATATATATATATATATATATATATATATATATATATATATTTGAAAATTTTCTATAATAAATAAACCCGAAAATAAAAATAAAATGCAATGGTTGCACAAAATAAAATAATATATATATATATTTTTTGTGCAACCATTGCATTTTATTTTTATTTTTGGGCAATATATATATATATATATATATATATATATATATATATATATATATATATATATATATATATATATATATATATATATATATATAACACGTTTTGAAGAAGGTTTGGCCGAGGTGAGCATTTTTACTCGGTCCGCAAAAATGTGCAGGTCAAAAGTAATACAGTGGCCGCTTACGCATAATGCCACCACATTTTTATTATTAATTATAAGTACACCTGAGTTGGCCTAATGGTGAAGAACATGTGCTCTTGAAATAGAGGTCACAAGTTCAAATCCTGCAGGGGGTAGAGTATGTACGCCTCGTTTGTAGCAAAGTTAGTTGCCTCCCGCATGTGAGTACGAGGTAGTCCCATATGCTATAAGCCACTTGTAGACCCAAAAACAAGCCGCCCCATGGCATCGTGGACTGTAAAAACCTATTATTATTATTATTATTTATTATAATATCAACAATGTATCGATATTAGTGGATGTCATAGTATTAGGGTTTCTTAAGATATTAACACTATTTTTAATTAGCAAAAAAAATTATAATTTTGATACAACTAGCAACTCACCCTTGTTCTTAAAATCTTTTTTTTTTTTCTTAAAATTTTCTAAGTATATAGGTTTTTTTATAAGAGGTTGAGCTTCAAGTCCAAGTTTCACTTGCTATGGCATTGATTTACTTTGGGTTAAAAGCAATTTTGACAATAACTAAATAATGAATTTACACATTCCTATGAGGCTAGGGCCTAAATTGCAAAAGAGTAATTTATTTTCTCCACTACATTTAGGAAATTAACCTATTTTGTTGAACATGTAAATGACAATTACCATTCAAATTATTTCCATCTAAGCATACATAGTTTTTCCTTCTTTCAAAATCCAAGTAAATGAACAAACTAGGCTAACTTTTCCTTTACACGCTTTCAAGTATTAAAGTAAACTTTACTATTTCTTGACTTTTCACAACATACAAGTTTACAACCATTCTCACAACAAAATTTACAAAATTTCCAATAAGTTTTAAAATTGAGAATCTACTAACTTCCCAATGAAATATATACACTTGTATGACATAATAATTTGATCAAAATGTGAACAAGTTGTTTTACCCCCTTTTTTTTTACTTCATTTCTATTACAACAACTAGCTTTACTAAAACAAGTCCTTTCTTTTTCCACATACAATACAACTTTTTAAAACCAATAATCAAAACAAACTTTTGTTCACACATATTAATACAATATCTTCCACTTAAAGTAGGAAATATTTCAAGAAGGAAAGCTAAAATGAACTACAATATTACAATTCTTCCATGCTAAGTGGGAATAACAAGGAGGTTTTCTCACAAGGAAGGATTACTTAAGGACACCAACAATGCTCTAAGTTTCACATCACCAACAAGAGAGCTCCACCATGTTTCATTTGATCAATAACAAAAAGGGGGGGGAGAGGCAACACTCTCCACCCAACCAATAATCCAATGAGGAGGAGAAGATATCCTTCTCATTGGCCCCCAAGCCCCAACCACATTGCAATGAAAGATGGATCCAACTCATGGAAACAAAATAAGCTTCCACATCACAAAACCAAGCTTTCACAAGAACACCAAAACTCAAACAACACAACTACAATCACAAGAAGGAAAAACAACAAAATATACAAGGCTTCAAAATGTAAAACCCAAAGGAGTAAGAATCTATGGGGAGGTCACTTATTCCTCCTAATGGGAAATATATGCCCACCTTAAAACCCTCCAATATACATCTCAAAACCCCTACACACTCTTATGCCTCCGTCAAGAACCTCTTATGCCTCCTACATTCTCTTATGACTCCCTACAATCTTTTATCCCTCATAAAAATAAAGTAAGAAATGTAAGCATTTTCTTCTCCAAGGTGGGGAACCCAATATAACTCTCTCCAAAACATGAAATAAAATCTTATGCCTCCCTACATGTACGCTCCCCATAGTCCCCTCCCACACCACACTTAGGAAATCTACCCAAGAACCCAACAAGCATACCAAAACATTCAAAAACATGCAGATATACACAATGTAAAAGAAATCATTTATAAAGAGTATAGAACCTACCTTTCCATGGTATATATTAATCCCAAGAGTCACACACCAAGCATCTTCAAGCCCAAAAAATAACCAACAAGCTCCAAAAAGATCCACAAACACTCCAAAATTCTCCAACTCCAAAATGCAAGAACACAAAAAAAATAAAGTAACCCCCAAACAAGAAAATAACTTGAATAAATAAAAAAAAGAAAGAGGAGGGTAAGGTGGCTCCTTGTAGGATGCCACATCACTCATCCTCAACTCCACCTCAAAATTTAAACCTCAACCCCCAATGCACAATAAATTGGTGGGTGAGAGAAATGACAAATTACTTACACACACAATCCAAGCCCACATCCATTAAGGACAACTTTAATTACATGAAAGAAAGTGCAATAAAATTTTACCTTTTTGTATTTGCAAAACATATAATGGGGTCTATTTTTTACCCCCCAACCCATAGGTAGGGTTGGTATAGTAATTTAAGAAGTGTGGGAAAATTTCACTTATCCCACAAGCCTCCAAAATTAGCCCTTAAGGCCAAATCTGAATTTCCATGAAGGGTTAGAGTGTACAACACTCAAGATCACATGCACTCCACTTACAACACATAACCCAAAAACCATCAAATCTAATAAATAAAATATTTTGACCCATCCATATTTAGTTTAGTAAGAAGATTAATTTACTAATCTAGACGCAAATCAAGTAATTAATAAAAGGAGGATACATCACTGTATAATCATATACTAAAATAAAATAAAGGAAACTAATGAAATAAATGTGATGCCCACTAACACAACCCACTTGAGACCCAAGAACAACCTAGGATTAGTTAGGAAAATTATAGAATTTTTTTTTTGGTTTAAAAGAGTCTACAACTAGGTTACAGGACAATAGTTATTGCAAGCAAGTTTCAAAGCCCAAAACTATTCATAGCTTATAGTTTAATTAATATGATTATTATAAAAGATCACAAGGTCCAATTTTAGGCTTAGATTAATCAATTAGCTTAAGAGGGTAATTTCTCACTAAACCACCCACTAATAGGCTTAAAATATTTAACTTGATTTTTTCTCAAAAGTAACACACTCAAAACTTCCCTAGAACATTCCCATTAGATAGGAAACTTCCTCACCTTTCAGGTGATATAAATAAGTCTTCCTAACTCCTCATATTTCTTAAGTTATGGGCCAGTGGGCCTTGGGGTGAAAATTCTCCCAAGAACGGGCTTGCGGGCCTAGAGAGGAAATTATTTCCAAGGGCGATCCTGCGGACCGCGGGGAGAAATTTTTCCTAGAGACGGAATCACAGAGCGGTGGAGCGAAATTTTTCAAGGTGTGGGCCGGCGGAATGGGTAAGGGATTTAGCACTTTGGCCTTTTTTGGGACAAAAGCACAATTTACCTCCGTGCACCTGCAAACCTGAAAGAGGAAATGTGTCAGCATTTCCAAGTGCCACGTGTCGATCCTCGATTCGTGTGGGGAAAATGGACTTACCGGGGAAACATACAAACTTTAGACTTTAAAAGAAAAAAAGGATACAAAGGGTTAAAATTATTCACACCTCCACTGATGCCTAAGGTTGCCACATGTCATCTAACCATTGGGTGTGGATCGGCGGGCCAGTGGGAGAATTTAGGAAAAATTTCCAAAAAAAAATTCTAAAACGCTAAGCAAAAAGGGAATCCACTCCTCTGCCGACACCTTATGACGTCACGTGGTAGCACCTGATTTGTTGCGTGCCGGTGGGGTGGTTGAGGGAACTTAGAAAATTTTCCAATATTAATTTAAAGGTTAAGTTGACTGTTGCGGGCCCGCGTGACCACGAAAAAAAACCAAAAGGCAAAAGCAGGGTGGCGGGTCTACGGGGGAATTTTTACAATTTTTTTTTTTTGAACTTAGGTGATCTTTGACAAGAAGAAGGGCTTGTGGGTCAGTGACGCAGTGGGGGAATTTGTTCCTTTGGCATTTTTGACCAAAAAGCACTTAGGGAAAATTCGGGCCCTCAAGTTCGGCAAGGAAAGTTTTCCCATTTTTTCTTTTTTTTGACAGTTAGAATTATTTTTGACGCTAAATGAAGAAAAGCTTCAGAAGGCCATAACATTTGATTGGGAGATTGTTTTTTGGGAAAACAAGGAATTTTTGGAAATATCTCGACATCCTCTTGCACAGGAAATATTAATATTTTTATTTTGTTAATGTTTAAGTGGTTAATTTTACAAAAACAATCTACAAGCTTTAAAAAGGCGGGCTAGTAATTTTTAACTTATGAAATTTTAATCAATTGATCTTCTTCCTCTCTCAACATGTCAATTAGACATGGAGAATTATTCTTAGATGGATTTAGGATGGATTTGGAAGGTAAGTTTTTTTGATTGACTCCCAAATAAAAAAAATACAACTTTGACCGTAAAATGACAACAAAACGGTTTGAGCTCAATTGTGCTAAGTTTTCTAAGAAATTCCTTATGTGTTTTTTACCAATTGAATTCATTTAGGGCATACTACTTCAGTTTATTCATTTAATTTGTTATTTCATTATTGTAGGTTCGAACTGTGCATTTTGGTTAAGGTATTTGTCAGTTTGAAAATACAAAATAGAGATCAAATTTTAAAGGAACTATTGTCATTTTCATCTTCCAAGTATTAGAATTTATTTCAATTCTAATATAATACATTTAATTGATTCAAATCAAACTATTCAAAACCAAAATGTGATTTTGATTTCCAATTTTACACATTTATGAAAGATAGAGTTCTGTATTTTCCTCACACACATTTATTCCTTTACATTTCAAAATTACAATTTTCATATTCAATACAACATATTTCCATTACAAAACATATACGAGTTAATCCACTTCGTGTGGGAAAGGTTAAAATAAGATTTCATTTCAACAAAGGGACTGTCAAACTGTTTTCTTTTTTTTTCTTCTTTGCTCCAGAACAACATGTAGATTTATCATTCTTATAATTTTGATCACAACAAGAGCAGGGGAAAGGTAATGCTCTCCACCCAACCAAGACATCCAATGAAAAGGAGGAGCCATCCTTCTTCATTGGCCCCAAACCCCAACCATTAGAATATGTAATTCAACTCATGGCAACAAAGGCTTCCACAACATACAAGCAACATTTCCACATTTAAAACACATTCCAAAATAGAATGTAGTTTACAACTACATTAAAGCATGAAAAACAATGTTGAGGCTTCATCAAGCAAGCCAAAGGAGCAAGGAGATATTGGGGATGTTACTTATGCCTCCCAAAGGGGAAATGGGTATCACCACCTGATTTCAAACTGCCAAAATATAGTATATCAAAGCCCTGACATTCCCTTATGCCTCCCCCAAGTACCCCTTATTCCTCACATTTCCTTATGCCTCCCCAACCTCTTATGGCACCCCATAATGAGTAAAGAAATGCAATCTATTTCTTTGTAAGGTGGAACCCAAATCCCAACTCCCTCCACACTTATACCTCCCCAAAACACTTGTGCCTCCAAAAAAATGAACCCCATAGTCTTCTCCTACACCATGCCTAGGCCATCTACCCAACATCCCACAAACATGCCAAAACATCCACAATAATAACAGTTCCATAAACAGAAAAGAAGCATTATAAGAGCCAGGCTCCTACCTCTCTATGATGGACTTGTTCCAAGTTCCAAATAGAAAGTTTTATCCCAATGCAAACAATCTAAAATAGCCAAGGACAAGCATGCAAAAATATTCCAAAAACTTCTCCAAGCAAGAGCCCCAAAATATCAAAAGAATTCACCCCAAAAAGGAGTTTCCAAAAGTGAAGCAAAAAACCCCCAAAATGAGGCAGGAAATTCGAATCTTATAGAAGAGGGAAGAGAAGAGGATGAGGTGGATCCATGTAGGATGCCACATCATAGATCCTTAACCCCAACCAAAAATTCAACTTCATTCTCCAATGCATAATAAATATGTGGGTGAATAATATGATAGTTTACTTACATACTCAAATCAAGCCCATATCCCAACGGATTGAAATTAAACCATGTACGAAAAGTGCAATTAAAACTTACACTTTTTCTTCTCAAAATGCATCATAAAAGTCTAATTTCAACTCTCCAACCATAGGTATGGTTGGTAAATAAATTTAAGAGGTATGGGACAAGTTTAACTTGTCCCACAAGCCTCCAAAATCAACCTCAAAGGAAAAATTCGAATTTCCAAGAAGGTGGAGTGTTTCACACTCAAAAGTTAACTTACACATGACTTATATATCTCTTACAACACTTAAACCAAGACCAACAACTTTATTGATTACATTCTCATGATATCTTTTAATTAATTAACTTAACAACATAATTACTCACAATATTAACACCACAATTTATTTAAATAAACGGGATAAACACATCACTTACTAAACACATACAAACATCAATAAAAAGGAACCAAATAAATAAATACACATAACCCTTGGTCACATTTAAAGGTGATCCCCCAATGGGAATCTCTAACAAAATCAAACACACACAAACAATACAAGTTGCTATGGTGACCTTGTTGAATTCATGTAGAATTCCAATGTGGTTGGTCTCTAATCCCCTAATGTTTGTTGTGATATTTTAAACCTGCAAATAAAAATACCTCCTTCGGCCTCATGGCCATTTCAAAACATCCAAAATAATATAAATAAAATTCTAAAATCATCTAGATATACAAATCACAACAACATCCAAGAAAACAACAAGATCATTTACAATTTTACTCAACAACTATATCATCATCAATTAATTTCCATTTCTAATTCTAATCACAATATCTAAATATCACATGTCTGAACAACATCCATAGTGTAATCATGTCAAACAGTATATCATCATCAATATATAAAGTTTCTCTAATAATCATCATGCATCATATATGAATCAAATTCAACCTTAATCCATGATCTAATATCTAACATCACACCATGCCAAAATTATAATAATGTCCATAATATAGTTAGCAATATCGTGATTAGTAACAAAAGTGTCAAAGGAAAGTGGGCACTACAAGAAATAACACACAACCCCTTGGTCACAATTAGAGGTGATCCCCCTAAGAACAATACAAACACACACAAAAAATTTTATACATGTTGTCATGGTGACCCTTGTTGAATTCATCTAGCATTCCAATGTGGGTGGTCTCCAACCCCCCACGTTTTTTGTTGTTATAGGTTTACCTAAAAAACACATAATACCTCCTTCGGCCTCATGGCCACATAAAAACATCCAACATAAAGTATACAATATAAATCCACAATCATCTATATGTGAATCAAATCGTCATCTAGAAAATTAACGTTATCATTTACAATTTCTAACAACTTGATTCTACATTTCATCAATATCAATAGGATCACAAGATTAGTTCAATTGTTAAAGTCTACTCAATATGACGAAAATATCGAATGTCAAAAATATATAACTATGTCAACAACATATCATCATCAATATAAAATGTATTTACTAATCTACACATCACATAGTATGAATCGAGATCCAGCAATAGTCTCAGTATCTCTAACATATAACATCATGCTAAGTCAAAATAATGAAAAATATTCATAAGTATAGTCAACAGTATAAAAAAAATAGTAATAAGTGTCGAAGGGAAGTGGGCACTACATCTCCCTCCACTTAAACTCAACTTCCTCTTGGAGGTCACTAGAATAGGTGTGAAATTAGTCTCGTAGCAATGTAGCATCCTCCCATGTAGCAGTAGTCTCCTCATACCTATCCCATTGGACTCAAACCTAGTCAATATCTCTACCTTGAAGGCTTAGGGTACTGCCCTCTAATATATAGAGGGGATCCACCATCACCTGCCCTTGATCATGTACCAACAATTAGGTCCAATATAACACATGAGAAGGATCTACAATATATCTCCTAAGTACAAAAACATGAAATATATCATGCAAGTGAGACAAGATGGGTGACAATGTTAGACAATAGACCAAAGAACCGATACACTCCAAGATCTCAAAGGGAGCCACAAACCTAGGACAAATCTTAGATCCTTTTCCCTAACGGATATGGATCTTATGTGTCCTGATATGAAGGAACACATTCATTCCAACCTTAATACTACGATCTATCCTATACTGATCTGCATACTTCTTCTACCTATCCTGAGCCTCCTGCAATCTTTACCTGATGAAAACAACTTGCTACTCCATGTCTTGCAATAAGGCTGGCCCAAGTGAAACCCTATCCTATAACTTGTATCAACTAAGAGGTGTCGTGCACTCTCTACCATATAGTGCTTGAAAAGGAGTCATGCCTATTGGACTCTGAAAGCTATTATTGTAGGCAAACTCCACCAAATACAAATTCTCCTCCCATATCGACTAATGATCCATAATGTACATCCTAAGCACGTACTGCAATATCAGATTCACCTGTTCAGTCTTCCCATCTATCTCAAGGTGATATGTTGTGCTGAAATTGATCTTCTTCCCAAGCGCATATTGTATGGTAGTCCAAAAGTGGGAAGTATATGAAAGATCACGGTCATAAATGATCTTCTGTGGAAACCCGTGCAATCTAAAAATGTCATCAATATATACTCGTGCCACTTCACTAGTTGTGTACGTGGTCTTCACTAGAGAAAAATAAGGCACTTTCGTCAATTTATCCATTGTGACCATGATGACATCGTGGTGTTATCTCGACGTCGGTAACCCAACAATGAAGTCCATGGAAATGGTTTCCCACTTCCACTCCGGTATAGCATGACGAAAGAGAAGGCCAATTGGATGTTGATGCTCAGTCTTCACCTTCTGGCACTCTAAAAAAAGTGATAAAAATTGAGCCACGTCTCTCCGAATTGCCCTCGAATGGTACAAATTCCTTAAGGTGGCATGCATCTTCTTCACCCCAGGATGGGATGAATAAGGTGCACGATGAGCCTCTATCAAAATGTCCTATCTCAATCTTCCATCTCTAGGAACATATATTTGACCTCTATGTTGGAGAAGGCCATCTGTATCCAATGAAAATCCACTAAATTTCCCCCCAAGGGGCCTTTGAGACTCAATATCTGCTCTGGCTGAAAGGTAAAAAATGTTGTGAGGAAGCTGTTGTAAAATCTTGCTCTGCAAATCTATACCCACTGAAGTGGCCATAACCACATGTCTCTGTCTACTCAAGGAATCTATAACCATGTTCTCCTCCCCTTTCACATGCTCTATTTTCATGTAGTACTCACAAAGAAACTCCATCCAATGCCGTTGATGAGCATTGAGATTGGGCTACATGAAGAGGTGGCGAAGACTCAAGTGATCAGTCCTAACTGTAAATCTCTGACCAAGAAGGAAGCGTCTCCACCTAACTAAGACATGCATAACTACTACAAGATCAAGATCATGAGTCAGATAATTGAGCTCATAATCCTTGAGTTTACGAGACTCAAAAGTAACTACTCTAACCTCTTGCATCAACACACCTCTAAGTCCTGCCAAAGAAGCATCTGTAAAAATGAAGAACTCACCCTAAGGATCTGACACTAGAAGAATAGGCACTGTTGTGAGACATTCCTTTAGTTTCATGAAGGCCTTCTCACATCTATATGACCATGTACAAAATTATTCCCTTTCCATTGAAGGGAAGTGAGTGGGTGTGCAACTCGAGAGAAGTCCTATACAAATCTCCTATAATGTCGTGCCAAGCCCATGAAGGTGCGCATCTCAATCACACTAGTGGGTGTTGGCCAAACCATAATGACTCAAATCTTGGAAGGATTGATTATGATAACTTCCCTAGAAATTATGTGGCCCAAATACTGCACCTTTGTCTGAAATAACACACATTTCTCTAGGTTCATGTAGAGATGCTTCTCATGAAGACACTGAAGACCCTGATGAAGGTGTTTCTCATGCTCCTCATGCATATGGGAGTAAATCAGAATGTCATCAAGGAAAATGAGCACAAATTAATCCAAGAAGGTCCTCAACACCCCATTCATCAAGCTCGTGAACACTTAGGGGGCATTCGTCAAACCAAAAGGCACTATTGTGAACACGTAGTGGCCATATCTCGTACAGAAGGTGGTCTTATGAATATCTTCCTCCGTGATCCTCAGATGATGATATCCCAACTTAAGATATATCTTGGAGAAAAATTTGGCCCCTTCATATGATCAAATAAATCATCAATGCACAGAAGGGGGTAACAATTCTTGATTGTTACTTTTTTCAGCTAGCAATAATCAATACACAACCACAGAGATTTGTCATTCTTCTTTACAAAAATCACCGGTGCACCTGAAGGGGATACACTAGGATGGATCTCCAGAATGCTGTCAAGCTATAACTTGAGCTCGTAGAGCTCAGGAGTAGTCATCCGATAAAGTGCTCTTGAGATAGACTCTACTCCCGGAACCAGATCTATGTGAAAATCTATCTCACGTGGGGTTGGTAACCATGGTAGTTCTCCTTGAAAGACATAAGAAAACTCTCTCAAGGTGTGATGGTCATCTAGGGATGGCCCACTAGACTCATCCTTCGATATTTCACTAACCGTAATAGCATACATCTAGAAACCTTGTCGCACACACCACTTAAGATGCATAGTGGAAATGGTGCAGATGGAAACAGGCCCCCTAACTCCTGCTATCACTGACTCAACTCTTAGATCATCCATACATGATATAGTCTTATGGTAACAATCCACTCTGGCTCTATGTGCAGACAACCATTCCATGCCCAAGATGACTCCATAAAAACCCAACGGAAGGATATGAAGATTTGAGGTAGTGGTGAATGGTCCCAAATCCACTAGACACTCCTTAAATAAGGAGTCTATAGAGATTTTGGCTCCAGAAGCTATCTCAACGTCCCAACTAAGACACTGCCTAACTACCACTAGCCTACAACGCTCTACTAAAGATGTTGGAATAAAATAATCTGATGAACCAGAATCAAATAGAATGGAGGTAGGAATACCACCAATGTTACGTGTCATCTCTATCATGGTACTCTGGTGCTCAGCTTGGTAATTCTCAACCACTACATATATCTGATGGCTGGACCCCATGTCACCAATAGTAGGTTCTAAAATCTACGTCTTACCCTTATTAATAGGGTTATGTGGGCACTCTCTCTAATGATGTCTGATAACATCACAACCATAACAACTGCTCGGTCCTCTCCAATGAGATGCAGCTCCATCCGGTACTCTAGAGGTTTGTGTTGTAAATCCTGATGATCCGGCTATGGATTGCTGAGGTCTCCACTGACAATCTCCTGTTGACTGAGCTCTCTATGTACCCTGTGTCCTAATGGCACCCCTAGGAGGAGGCCCCATACTCCATCCCCTCTGAGCATAAAATCCCTGAGTAGGTTTGAATGGTGGATGATTCTACTGCTGAGATAGCTGCTATGGTTGCCTAAATGACAATTGTGGAGAACCATGTCCACTACAAGGAGGAGGAGCTGACCCCTCAACTTATTATCCTAAATCTGTTGGATGTGGCTCTGCACTCTGTCCCTAGCATATTATGTCTTTCCTTATTTCTCCTCTGTAATATAAGCCTTCTTCAGGGCCTCTGCTAAGGTTTGTGGGTAGTGAATGCGCACCGCACCACCAAAATCCAAGTTTAGGCCCCTGATGAACCTTTGAATCTATACCTGCTCATCCTACATGTAGTTAACATACTAGATTAGGTCCAGAAATTGACTCTCATACTCAGATATAGTCATAGATGCCTAACGGAGGTCGTGAAACTCATCTATCCTCTGCTTGATGAACCTTCTGGATAAGTACATGCTCTTGAACCACTCCTCAAATAGCTCTCAGTTAACCTTCTATGAATTAATGTGGAGCTTCTACTCCTCGGTCCTCCACCAAACACCTGCTCCATCCCTCAGAAGATGGATTGCAACACAAGCTTTCATTTTGCTAGTACAAGGGTAGAGCTTGAAGCACTAGCTCAAGCTCACCAACCAGGCCTCTACCTAAAATCCACATGTATCTCCATAATAGTGAGACATTTGTAGCTTCAGGATCTCCCTAATATAGTATGCAACTATAGATCGGTTACCCCTAGGCCTATCTGCATGCTCCTCTCTAAATCTAAGGCTCCAAGACCTATCCCTCTATCCTAAAATCATGTCTCCTTGTTCCCTCTATGGTGACTCTTCTCTAGATGACTCCATGTGGGAGTTCTCTGCCCTATGCTCCTCACTATGTCAAGGAGGGGCACGAGCCTCAATAAAAGGCTCCCTATCATGTCTGGCATGTCACAACACCCTCAAATGGCCTTGGATTTGAGTGGGGCATTCAGTGTGATCTACATAACATTGGACCATCTCTCAAGTTGTGGAACTTGAATTGAGACAGGCCTCAAGAGAAGGCTGATTCCTCTACCTATTCCTATTTCTAAACTACTCCTAGGAGTATAAATGCAACTATGTAGCACTATTCTACCATTCTAAGGGATCAAGGTGAGATAAAGATGCATAAAATGAAATCCTAGACTAAGGGGAGGTGATAGCACCAAGAACAAGGGGAAAGAAACTTTAAATGAGAGAAAATGGAGGAAAATAAAGGTGGAGAGGGAAAAAGTGAAAACCACAGTCTAGAGAAGAAATTTAAACTCTCATTTTCATACAGTGCACAATAGAAGTAAGCCCCCCATTGCAATATGAAGAAACATAAAAAGCATATCTGCAATTAAATGAGTAGGCAAGAAAAATAAAACAAATCACTAGCTAGGGAAGAATAACAACACAAAAACAAGTACTTATTTCTATAAGATGATGAAAAGATCAATACAATGGAGGAAGAAGGTATAAACACACTTAAGAATTGAAAACAAAGGCATGCATCTCAAAAACAATTGTGCAACACTTTTCAATGATGTCGATTATCTATTTTTGTACCCCTTGTAAAAATAGAACAACTTGGACTTCC
Source organism: Taxus chinensis (assembly GCA_019776745.2). NCBI lineage: Eukaryota > Viridiplantae > Streptophyta > Pinopsida > Cupressales > Taxaceae > Taxus > Taxus chinensis. The sequence goes on along the minus strand of CM034149.1, from coordinate 687,370,689 downwards.
AAGAACTTGGAGTAAAGGCCGCAAACAGGTGGAGTATGTCACGAGTTAAAGAACAAAGACTGTGGATGATGATTTAAAGCCGCACCAAACTAGTAGAGGCCATGGGTCAAAATAGAGTAGTTAATGAAGCAACGAAATCATTTAAGCATACCACATATGAAAAGAAAAATCCATAGCTAATGAGATAAAGCCTCCGAATTCAAAGAATCCGTGAGATGAAGAACGAAGCCGTGGATAAAAAAAATCCAACAAGTTGTGGGGAGAAGGAAAGGAAGTCCACGAATGTTGTAATAAATCTATACTACACTGGAAGCCTCATAATGAATAAGAGTGTTAGTAAGCCACTAATCATACAAGGAATAACCGTAGAAGTATTTTGCATCCATGCAAAGTGCAAAAAGGCAAAAATCCACGTATCAAAGGAAAATGATAGTTTTCTGTGGGAGACTAAAATTCACCATATCTTTTGCATTGGATGATGCGATTTTTGCAAACCTTATATTGATGGAAAGAAATTAACATGCCTCTAGGCTGGAATGGATAACCCTTGATTTCATAAATTTATTAAGGGTATATACACATAAAGGTGGAATAATTATGCCAACATGTAAAGGATAATGTTCCAAATAGTATAACTACAAGAATTTAATACAGTATGGGCACCCAAACGTTTCTCTAATAAGGAAAATGTTGTGTCGACAGTGGATAACTAGAGGATCCAAGATTTTTCAGGGCATTTCTTTCTTTCTATTTGTGGTTTGAAATTTGAGTTTAAATGATATTTCCCTCTCTTTCTCCTCTTCTTCTCCCCATCTTTATTTTTTAGTGCTAGCTAATCATGTAAGAGCTCTGCTCATTAAAATGGATCCCTATTTGTTGTGACTTTACACCATTTCAAGAAAATGGTAGCCAAAATATTCCCATGGGTTTTAGACATTTGATTGGTCCTTCAATGTTTTTTTGACCTTCTTCCAAGAATTTAATCGACTTTTGCCCTTGTCTCGCATTTTATTTTCTTTGTTTTCTTTTCTTGGCATCTTTTGTGTTCTCGCTTACTTGCAAGATCCATTTCATGTGTTTTTTGTGTGTAGGAATGCATGGTGCCTATTGAATTTCCTGCACAGCTCTTCTGCCCTTCTCCCCTACATTTTCCCTCTTTCTTTCACCATCGTGGAGAGTTATCGACCGCTTTTGGTGTTAAAAATCCTTCTTAAGGCCCGCCGACCCATAACTTTTAAAATAGTCCCTTAGCAGTTAGAAGGACTTAGCTTTACCTTTTTGGAAAGGGGAAGAAATTTCCTATCTAGATGAATATTTTAGAGGAAGCCATCCTTCTATGGAGGTCTTTAAAATCATTTAAAAGGTCCCACAATTGAAGAACAATGATCCCTCAAAATTCTTGGTCAGTTGACCAAAAATAAGTGTGAGCTTATTTTGGCTCCAACAATTTGGTGACTCTTAGGGAACATATGCCTGTAGATGAATTATACATCAGTTACCTTGAAGCATCCCATTGGGCATGGATAGAAAAATAGAAGAGATAGAGACACAGGGAAAATCAAAATTATGTTCTGAACTTTGAAAAACTTGATCCCTAAGTCACTTGGAAACCCACTGGGAACTGGAGCTAATCTTCACCAAATCCTTCATGATCTTTTGAACTTGTATAAGCAACAAAACACCACAACAAATATGTACAAAACTGAAATCATACAGCTACCCCAAGGGGATATGCAATGTTGCACAAGCACTTCTTTTATTGAAAGAAAACCTACCTACTCTACTCTAACTAGAAGTAATAATTTCAAAGTTTCTATGGTGTAACTGGAGGGAAAATAGCTTCCCTTTCTCAACGATATAAAGCCATTTCAAATGATTTGACAGTCTGAATATGGAAGATATGGTATGCGTGGTCCACGGAGACAGGGAAGGTTCTCCACCCCCAGTAAGCTATCAACTAGTCCAATGATAAATACCTCCTATTTTGTTCCTTGGATTCCAATGAGGATATTGTTAGTATCCTTGGTACTTTTGACATTGTCATCCTCATTTTAAGCATGACCTGGTTTTTTTGCTTTGTCTGCATTGTGTTCCAATGAAGCTTTGGTACCTGATTGGGAATTCTGGTCCTACTGGTGTGCCCTTAGGAACTGAAATTCAACTCCAAGAATGGAGTCTTCTTGCAGACCTTCCTTAGATGGATGGTGTCATGAGATGCTTCTACCCCACACTTTACCACTTTTTCTATCCCGTCAAGAACATGGAAGATTCCCCTCGCATTCATTTCCTTGCTTCGCATACCAAAACACTTTTTTGGGGAACTTATCTCCACATGGTACTGGTTCTGACATAACCTCGGTTCAGGTGGATGCCCTTATCAGAACAATGATGTGATCTGCAAACCCTTCGTCTATTGAATGAAATCTCTTTTTTGTGAGTCTAGACTAATGTAGGGAACCTTTGACCTTTAAGCTCAACCGGTTTTGGTGTCAACTTGGTTCCTCCACATGAGGTGTCCACCTTATGGTCCCCCCACCCTCAATACACCAAACACTTGGCCAAATCTTTTCAACATTTACGAGCCTAAGAAGGGATGCAGAGAACTTATTTACCATGGGAACTAACTAAGTTCTTCTGTGGCACCCGTATTTCTGAATACACTAGTAATAGCCCAATTTTCCAAAATTCTCCTCTTCCAAGGATTTGGAGCTGGATCTTCCCTTTTGAGATTGGAGAGGAGGGAATATGATCATCAGAAATCTTCTCAATACAAAGTGCCATCATGGAACTACATTAAGAACTCCAAATATGAAAAATACCTTCTTCTTCACCATTTTCTTCTCCAAACTCATCATTAAACTGCCACCATATTTCTTCAATTTGGTTTGACCTCCTGCAAGGCTTAACCATTAAGCTAATAATTTAATCCTCTTAAATATTGAGAGCCAAGCTTACCAATATAAAAGTTTAATATTTCTTCTCATTTGATTCTTTCTTTCTGTACTATCCTTGACTGGTTGTTGGCATGCGTCTTCCCAACATGGAACTGGGAATCAAAAGGAGGGATAAAATTGTCAAACCAGTTCGTTGCAATAACTTGTGGTGGAACACAAGGAATTACTTTAGTTCTTGTGGAGGGGAATTTCATTTGATTAAGGGAAAACATAAGGGCCACGTGAGATGAGATGGAAGATTAGGAGATGGAGAAGGGGAATGAACATGTTGGGGCAGCATTGTGGAAGCTTGACATAAATGATAAATTAGGAAAATATAGTGTTGGAAAGGAGAAATTTAACTGTCCTAAGAGATCTATGCACTTACCCATTTGACAAGGTTTTAGTCTACACTTTGCTCATATTCCTCAATCTCCTCAGTCCAAACTATGCAAGATTGGGGAAACATCTAACCATGAAGTCAAGGAATATCCTCATAAATTAGGGTTGTAATGTCTTGGAAAAGGGCCTTCCCATGGACAAGGTTTAAACCTCTAAACCAATCCTTTAAGGAAAAATTCATTTGAAATTTCATATCCCTATATAGTAGAACCATGTGTCCATTCTTTCATCTTCTCTAAATAGGACATTCTTATATTTTAGTTGTCATCCTATGCATACCCTTGCTCTTGATAAGCTCCATAGGACCAAACTAGTTTTGGACATTGTCATATGGGTAGCCATAATGTTAATGAATCTGATCATAATGCTGATCTGGAGGATTTGAGAAGTACATTGGAGGTGGACTGCACTTCCTTTACTGCTGCAAGTGTGAATTCCAAGATGGAAATGAAGTCATGATTGCATAACTTCATGGGATGAAAGAAAATGAAAGATGTGGAAGTCATGAATTGAATGGGTGGAAATGAATGGAAAGAAAGTCTGCAACTCATAGGATGGGTTGTTGACCAGATGGAGTCACCAGATGTGCTTTGCATGTGCCTCCAAAGGCTGAAATTTTAATAGGAACACACCAACCTTGCCAAAATGAAGTGTCAAATAAGGTGCTTCAAACCATATCCCATTAGGTGTGAAACCTAGGTCATATGGTTTAGTGAATTTTATATTTAATATATAAATTAGAAACCTTTCAAGGATGAGATTATAAAACTCAGTGTCCCATCTTGTAGAAGCATGCCAAAATTATTAGTGCAAAATCACAACACTCCTGAATGGCTTGGTTTTGTGTGGGGCATTCGGTGTAATCTATATAACATTAGATCATCTCTCAAGATGTGGGACTTGTAAACTTGAGATGGACCTCTAGAGAAAGTTGGTTCTTGTTCCTAAACTACCTACCACAATCTACTCTAATGCAGGAAAAACTAATCTATCCTAATCTAACCATTCCAAGGAACTAGAGAGAAAGAGAGAGTGAAAAAGATCCTACAATAAAGTGGTGATACACCAGAAAAGGAAAGAGGATCAAGATACTCTACTGAGGGAGGATGAAATAGGGAAAAATGGACAAGATGAGGGAGGTAAGATAGAAGTGACACAGACACCAGATCCTAAGCCATCATCAAAACTCCATGAAACATGACATCCTGCACCTGTAAATGTGAAATACATGCACATGAATAAACATGTAATGATGAGAGGCAAAGAAGAGACAAAAAATAAGAAAGGATGGAAGAAAATGCACACAAAACATGATTTTATTGCTCTATGAGGTTCACACAGGTACATCATTATCAAGGAAAGAGGAAATAAAATTCCATTATAGAGCAGAGGAGAGGAGGCTTAAAGCTCCACATGCGAACTCATGTAGAAAGAAATTTTAGAGGGGGGGCAGGAGAGGAAAAATGATCAACAACTTTTTTCAAATGAGAAAAGCTCTTAATTTATATATGAAGGTCGAGGTGAGGGGAAGGAAGAAAAAAGGTGGATAATCATGATTCGAAAGCTCAACCACCAACCATCAATCCCCTACAAATCCACCTACAATCTGTCAAGTCTGGTTCTCCATGTCTGGCTTGGTGCGTTGGAGAAGGAAGAATGACAACAGATCAAATCAAGATCTGGGTAGTTGAAGCAATTAGATCACATATTAATGGTATTGAAATAAGTTTTTTCATATTTTTCACCCACCAAATCCTTGCTTAAAATAATATTTTAGGCTTTCCATGGTGTAGAGGAAGTTGAGCCCTTTCCAAAAAGTACTTCTCTTGCTCAAAATCCGAGCTTCCAGTCAAAAAGTTATGCCCGTCTGAATATTTTGTATCGACACTGTGTACAAAAATGGTCAAAAATGCAATTTTTGCAAAGAGGATCCACAGGCCCAAATTTACAAACATATTCACCTTTTGCAAAAAATTTCAAAAATCACAAAAACCTCCCACTGCTCCGCAGGCTCGAAAAATTCACCTTTGGCCAAAAAAAACCTTCGTAGGCCCGAAAATTCACCTTGTGCACTAAAATACCCCGCACGTTCGCCCAAAATTCACTTTGGCAGAAAAAGTCCTCCACATGCCTCGCGGCTTTACAACTTTTCATTTGGTGGAAAAACATCCTCCACGGGCTCGTGGGCCACACTTGTAAACTGCACCATTTGCGAAAAGTTGTAAAAAATACAAAATTTCTCTGATGGCCCGCTTCCCCCGCATGTGACAAAGGCCTGACACGTGGCTTCTCTGGGCATCGGCAGAGGTGCAGCTTACTTTTATACTTTACATCTTTTTCAAAACAAAAGCAAAAATTCAAACTTCCTCCAGCGACCTGCCTTCCCACTTTGACCTGAAACATGGCCACGTGTCCCTTTACAGGCCTTAGGCATTTTTTTTCTGTTTCTCCATGGGGCTCGCGGGCCTGCAATTGTAAATTGTGCTTTTTTGCAAAAAGTGCAAAGTTCCAAGATATCTCCCTATGCCCGCCGGTCCAAAATCTTCCCCTTTGGCGAAAAGTCTTCCCTAGGCCTGTTGGCCCGCTTTTGGCAAAAAAATCCTTCCAAGGCCCGCCGACTCGTAACTTGAAAAATATGAGGAGTTAGAAGGAATTCTTTTGTTTTTCTTGGAAAGGCGAAGACATTTCCTATCTAATGGGAATGCTTTCAGGTGACCTTAAGTGCTTAAAATATATAAAAATTCAGATTGAAGCACAAAAAGGGGGAAAATGGTGTTAGTTGCCCAAAAAAAATAAGTGTGAGCTTATTTTGGACAACATTTTTTGTCACAAAAATTTTCAATTTTAATATTTTCACAAAAAAATTGTAGGTGGAGTCCACAAAATTTGATTCACAATTTTGAATAAGATATTCACAAATAAATTGTAAAAAATTTGTGGATACATTACCCTTTTTCTTGTAGTTTGAATATATGTACTTAACCCTCTCTTGTTGAGTGTGCACTATTATTATTATGTGAATGGAAAACTAAAGACGATAATTATATTGGATTTAGGTGGATGTCATGCCAACAATTTTTTTCTGACTCATGCTCACGTGGTTTTACAGGGCACTATAAGATGGTGAAATGGTGTGGTTGCAATTCATTTGTGTATTGTTGTAAGTTATATATGATAATGGAAATAAAATATGTATTATTATGTTTATAGAAAATTTTAATCCTTCTATTTCTTTCCAATAAATTATTGTCCTTGTCGTGCATGAATTTTAAATAAACTTTTGATTGTTCTTTGTTATTGAGTTCTAAGAGTTATCCAAATATTACTTAATTCTTTTCTTAACTTCATTTATAGCTATGTTGTAAAAACTTACATCATGAATGGAAGGAAGAAGTATTTCTTTACAAATTAAAATTAAATTGTTCTTTAAACACCTTCAATTCTTCATCTTTCTTTGATTATTGCATGGCTAGTAGGTGAGATTTAACACTATATAGTTGAGAACAACTTGATATTTCTTCCATACTAAGTGATCTTCACTCTAACCTCGTCCATACTTAGAATGGGTGCTAGTGTTTACAATCTAGTAGTTCTACTCTCGGGTGTCGTGCTTCGATATAGCCTCATGATGATGTGTTGTACCCTTGTGTTTCACTTTGCAAATTTTGTACCTTGTATAAACCTCTAAACTTGATCGTGACAAGGTGTTGAACCTAATGTAAATTAAAACTCATGATTTATTGCATAGACTTAGAATTAAGCATGTTATGTACCTATGAAATGAGGGTTTGGAAACATGAGTGGAACCCATGTCGTAAGATACCAATATATGAAACCCCAGAGTTTGAATTCCTTTCTCCTAACAAATAGGGTTTTTCTCATGGTAGGAGTGTTCTCGTTGTGTATAAGGTGTGGGGTAAGCATAATCATTTTCTATAGTTATCCTCCTAGTATTGTGTAAGCCCCTTTACCATGCCAATTGAAATTAATCAAATGTGGACCTCTTAAAGGAATTAAGATGAATCACACACACTAATATATTTTATCCATTGAGAAGGGTAGTCACTGGAAGATCGCAGGGTGTATATAATTATAATTGCACATCACCTTATAATACACACATAATACTTAATTGCCCAAGATAATACATAATATTGTTTGAAATCATACACTTTAGGATCTTAGTGATTAAGTAAAGGACATATGACGTATGATTACCAAATATTGTAAATATTACTTTGGAAGGATTTTAACGCTTAAATTTTTATAAACTTTTACATTTTAACCCCTTTCCCCCCTCCTAGATAAATGTGTCCTTTAGTATGTAGTAGCGGATTACCATGTGCTTCTCATAGGGTGCATTTTTCTCCATCCATGAATTATTTTGTAGTTAATAGATTGTGGAGCATCTCTTAAGGTTATTGGAGAAGGAAATGTTAATGCATATTCACCCAACAATTTAAATTTTTCATTGGAAGGCATTTTTGAAGCATATAGTTTTTGGGTTTTTTTTGTTTATATGCGTTTAATACTTGATGGTCTAAGAGTAATAAAATGATTAGTTAGATGTAGGGTATCCACTCTTTGTAGTCATGAATCCTTAAGTGTAAATTATGTATCATTTGAATTTCAATTTTTCTAAAACAATGTTGATAGTAAGATGAAATTGTGATGTAAGAGTAAAGAGCATAAGAGTAAAATGATATTTTGGGTTTGGAATAATGTCATACTTGAAGTCCTTGTAACTTAACTAGACATTTTCACATTGTTAAATATAAATAAGAATTTCTCTTGGTGAGATCAAACTTTTGAGAAAACATAAGCTCTTATATATATAATTTCATGACGTGAAAACGTTGTATTAACTCAAACAACTTATTGAACTATATCAATTATGATAGGAAAATAAAGGTACCATAATGGAAGGATGTTTATGGGAAGAGGTATCTTGGATCTAAATATCCTTTAAATTCTAAGCATCATTAACTTCAAGTTAGTTCCCCTTGTCTAACAAACGTAAAATTTAAACATTGAATAAATGTTTTGAGAAGCAGAACCTTAACATAAGAATGAGATAATTAGGAATTTTGTATACATTTTGAAATATGGAAAATAAATAATTAAGTTATGGAGATCCTCATAAGGGAGAAAGATTCAAATTTCATGTCAGTGTTGTAAGTGGAATGTTAAAATGAATTTACGAATATGTAGGTGGAAAAAAGGAGAAATTATCCTTACATGATGAATGCTCTTGGAATTTTAATCGTAATTAAGATGTAACCTTGGTAATGATGTGTTATGGGTTTTCTAGTAATTGGATCCCTTTTGTGGTTGGGTCATTGCTATTAATTGTTCATTAGGGAAGGTGTGGAACTAACATGCATCATGTATTTTTCATGTTTATATATGTGGGAGGATGTTTGTACAAATGTCTCATGTGTTATGCGTTGTCTTAAGAAATCCCTTGTGTTGTCGTGTATGAAGCAATGTAAGTCAAAAAAAAATTATTCTGATCTTTTTACTATTGTATTTGCATGTCAAAATTGTGGGTGTTACATGTGTTAAGTTGTAAGTGATATTTATATATTATTTGAAGGTATAAAATATTTGTGTAAGTTTTGCAATAAATAGGAAATTGGCAAGTGTACTTTTCTGTATTATTTTGCGTTGCGTGTTGAGCCACCTCTTAAGAAAACACAAATTAAAAAATCAAAAGATCAAATGTAGAAATTTTTGTTGTCTTTGATTAGTTTTTTTATTGCGATGGATCTCTCTTTGAATACATTTATTCAAAAGTATTCATGCATGATTAGAAATACTAGTTGCATATTTATATTTATTGATTGGGGATTAAGATTGAATTTTTTCTTTTTCTGTAATGCATCTTTACATATTAATCGCTTTGTATCCATTAATGACTATAGTGCTTTCCAAATTTTTTATGTATTATGTTTTTCAAAGTTTTCATGAATTCATTTAGTTATTTACTCTTTTTTGTTTTCCCTACTAAAATATCCCTTTAAAGACGATAAACAAAGCATAATATATTTTTTATTCCAACATTCAATTTAATATGCGGTAGCAGGTGCCTTCATTAATGAAAGGATTCATTTTGTGTTGAGAGGTTCATCCCCCTATGAGGCCACCTCAAAGGGCCCCAAGTTTGGCATCATACTACTCAACGACAAGGTTTTTGAAGTTGTTTACTGAAGAGAAATAACTCTCATCCATTTTTTCAAGCCTTAATGAATCTTTTGTGTGAAATACACTCCCAACCCTCATCTCAGGCTCGAAAAATAAATATGTGATATTTTCACAGATTTAGCTTCATCAATTGTTTAAAAAAGTGCTTTATTTTTTTAGGATGGTGTGCTACATGGGCTCTACCGGGTACTCCTTGAGCCTGTCATTTCTCAAAGTTAACACAATGAATGGGAAAAATGTTAATATTTTCCCTATATTTCCTTAAAAATAATTTACAGCATCTACACTCATCCTATAATAGAAATATTAAAATTGTTGGCACCTTTAGGGCTAACCATACTTTGTTTGGCTCTATAGTAGATCCCAACCTCTCAACTCAGTCCCAACAATAGCACAATAACCCCAAATTTGGTGATTTCACCTCTAATTTATAGTTGCAAGCACCAAATATTCACACTTCTCTCTCTTCTGGCCCAGATCCTCTGATCTTCTAGCTTGGACTTCAAATTTGAACTAATATCCTTCAATGAGCTCATCCACATGATCTGATCTCATCCAATCACCTTACACCATATATCTAGGTGGTTGGATTATTCTTACCTTTGAATCCATCATCTTCTCATCATCAACCATGTGATCCACAGATCTATTCTACCATTCCTTCCTCTTCCAGTTCTCACAGTATCTTTATTTCCTCAAGCCTCATTTCTCACACTTCTACTTTCCTTCGCATCTCTAGGGATTTCTCGCATTCCTTTATTGACTCCATCCTTCCTCTTTTCAATATCTATCTCCCCTTAACCAAGTCCTTCGGTATTATCTCCACTCATTGTGCCCAATATTTCACATCATATTTGACCTTTGTTTCATTCTTCCCTACTTACTTCTCCTAGTGAATTGGATCACTCTCTTCTTATTATCCTTCACTTGACAATCTCTCACTCTTCCATGCATCTCCTCCCTTGGATACTTCCTCTTTACTTCTACCTCTTGAGATATGCTTGGATCTTTTCCCTCTTTAGCTTTTCCTTTGTGTTATATTCCTTGTGTGATTATTTTACATCTTTCTCATGATGGTGCTTCTCTCGAATTTCCTTTAGGGAAAAATTTTTGTTACAAAATTCTGTTATACACTTCTTCCTTTTCACACTCTTATATTTTCTCTATTTCCCATGAGACCTCCGACTAACCTAGTATTTATTTGGTGTACCCTATTTCATTTGCACTCTAGTAACCTTCTCATAATTTCTCTACAAATTTGTCTTCAATACAACACATCATTGTTATAGTGCTCCCATTTTTTTGCTTATCTCTCAGTGCTCTCCTTCCTCTTTCCTTTTTATCTTGCACGTCCTCTTATTATTACATTTATCTTTCTTCTTTGTGCATGTTTTGTCTATCCCAAGATTACCCTACATCATTTTATCTTTCATCTTGGATCAATGAATACTAGAAACAAAATTTCTCCCCCTCCAATTGGTGTGATACTCACTACGTTTAACTTGAAAAGGGAAGAAGAGTTTAAAAGGATTCAATTTGTTGTTAATTTTTTGCATTGCAAGTATCAAAAACCAGCTGAATCAATGAGAAGAGTTTAAAGGAATTCAATTTTTTGTTAATGTTTTCCATTATAGGTATCCAAAACCATCCAAATCAATAATAACAGAAATGGTCAAAATTGCCTCCACTTGATGTCGGCATGTTTGTTGTACGTTTCAAGTTCCATACGGTTAGTCCCCATTCATAAGGATTTGGATTGACATACAATTAGAATGAAGATGTAATTAAATATTAACATCAACAAAAATTGAAGAATATGGGTGTGTTAGCCATGAAATTACATTTTGGAAAAAAACTTAATAAACATGTGAAAAAAATTGCACATGCAAGCAACAAAAAAATTGAAAATAAAAAATGTACTTGCCTATTTCATTAAGTCTATAGAAACCAAATTACATTTATACAATGTTGAAAAATATACATCTATCAAATGTTTGTGGCCAAAACTTTATCGTTGGTTATGTTTTGTAATAGTGTATTTAGATTGGATTACGAAACAACTTTTTTGTAGATCCATGTTTATGTTATGAAAATAAATATATGAAATTAATAAAAAACTTTAGTAACTCCATGTAAATATTTTGTTGTTAATGTTTTTTATTTCTAAATTTGAAAAAAAACTCAATCACCTCTTTGCATATGGATGCACATAAAAACTGTAGTGATACAATTGTTACAAAGTATATAGTTTCAAGAAGCTTATTGCTAAAAATTTATACACAATAAAGTGTTAGGATTTTGTGCAAGGTAAATGTCTATGTAGTTTTTATAGAATGGATTATGAAAACCATATTTTTAAGTTCTAGTATTACATACTTGAAACAAATATGAAAAACAACATATCTAAACTTTTGTAAGTTTGTTTCCATATCTTGTTAATTTTTTACACTTCTTAATTTGAAAAACACAAAGAACTTATAATTTATTAAAGAAATTGTTATTCTTGTAAATTGAAACAAAGTATAGAATGTTATTTTTTTAAAAATCCATGTTTATACTGCGATAAAAAAATATGAAAAAGTTAAACTTTGGTTAATCCATGCCTCCACTTTGTTGTTCTTTCTTTACTATTCTCTATTTAGATGTGAACCTTCCTTTTAATTATCTCTACATTTTTTTTATTTTTTCATATTCATGTTGCAAAATGAATTGTATTTCTCCTTCATAATATAAAAAAATTATGTTCCTCAAAATTCTTTTTTTCTTTCATGTGTGTACCTTTAGTTGGAATGGTTTACTTTTACACATAACTATAGCTTATCTTAATATAAAAAACATTTGTTATTAATGTCTTGTGTTTATTTCGATCTAAAGAAAATTATTTGGATGAATTTGTCTTTGGAATGCATTTTTTAGTTGGTATCCTTTGTAGCGATGAAAACTGTAATTGGCCATAATAGAATTTTCCCCCTTATATAAATACAAACATCTTCCAATCATTCATGCTCCTTTTTTGGCTTGAATTTATGTTTTATTTATGCATTTAGAGTAAATGTGTAGCACCCACTTCCCTTTGAAACTTATTACTGTTGATTTCGATACTCTTGACTATACTTATGGATATTATTGTATCACTTTGACTTAGCATAATGTTAGATGATAGAGATACTTGTTCTATTGTTGGATTTTGATTCATAGTATGATGTGTGTAGATTATTAAAGACATGTTATATTGATGATGATATGTTGTTTACATAGTTATATGTTTCTGACATGCGATATTTTTGTCATATTGAGTAGACCTTAACAATTGAACTAATCTTTTGATCCTATTAATATTGATGAAATGTAGAATCCAGATGTTAGAAATTGTAAATAATAACGTTACTTGCCTAGATGATGATTTAATTTATATGTAGATGATTATGGATTTATATTGTATATTTTATCTTGGATGTTTTGATGCGGCCACGAGGCTGAAGGAGGTATTATGTTTTTTGCAGGTAAACATATCACAATAAATAACAGGGGGATTAGAGACCAACAACGTTAGAATGCTAGATGAATTAAAAAATGGTCACCATGGCAACATGTAAATTTGTTGTGTGTGTGTTTTAAATTTTTGTTAGGAGGTCCCCATGGGGGGGATTACCTCCAATTGTGATCAAGGGGTTTGTGTGTTGTTATTTTATTTAGTTTCCTTTATTTAATTTTGGTATGTGATTTTAGTGATGTATTTTCCTTGTATTAATTATTTAAATTGTGTTTAGATTTGTAAATTAATCATGTTACTAAACTAATTCTAGATGGGACAAAAAGAGGTCATTTATTATATTAGATGGCTCTTTGGGTTATGTGTTGTAAGATGAGTGCTTGTGACCTTGAGTGTTGTGCACTCTATCTCCTTCATGGAAATTCGGATTTGGCCTTAAGGGCCAATTTTGGAGGCTTGTGGGACAAGTTAAACTTGTCCCACACCTCTTAAATTACTATACCAACCCTACCTATGGATTGGGGGGTAAAAAATAGACCCCATTATGTGTTTTGTAAGACAAAAAGTGACATTTATTGCAATTTTCTTACATGGGTTTTAAAGTTTTTCCTTAGGGAGTGTGGGCTTGGATTTTGTGTGTAAGAGGTTTGTCATTCCTCTCACCCACCAATTTATTGTGCATTGGGGTTGAGGTTTGACTTGTGAGGTGGAGTTGAGGATGAGTGATGTGGCATCCTACATGGAGCCACCTCACCCTCCTATCTCCCTTTTCTATTTATTCAAGTTCTTTTGCTTGTTTGGGGGTTACTTGATTTCTTTTTGTGCTCTTGAATTTTGGAGTTGGAGGATTTTGGAGTGCTTGTGGATTTTTTTGGAGCGTGTTGGTGATAGTTTGGGCTTGAAAGAACTTATTGTGTGACTCTTGGATCAAGCTCTACCATGGAAAGGTAGGAGCTACACTCTTGTTAAATTTTTTCTTTTATATTGTGTATATGTTTATGTTTTTGTGTGTTTTCGTATGCTTTTTGGGTGCTTGGGTAGATTACCTAAGTGTGGTGTAGGAGGGGACTATGGGGATCTTACATGTAGGGAGGCATAAGAGTTTATTTCATGTTTTGGATGGATTTGGGTTGGGTGCCCCACCTTGGACAAGAAATTCTTGCATTTCTTACTTGGTTTTTCTATGAGGGAGACATAAGAGATAGTAGGGAGGCATAAGAGAATGTGGGAGGCATAAGAGATCTTGAGGGAGGCATAAGAGTTATGTAGAGGTTTTGAGATGTTTATTGGAGGGATTTAAGGTGGGTACCTAATTCCCATTGGGAGGCATAAGTGATCTCTCCATAGATCCTTGATCCTTTGGCTTTACATTTTGAAGCCTTGTATATTTTGTTGGTTTCCTTCTTGTTATTCTAGTTGTGTTGATTGTGTTTTGGTATGGTTGTGAAATCTTTTTATTTTGATGTGGAAGCTTGTATTGTTTCCATGAGTTGGATCCATTTTTCATTTCATTTTGGTTGGGGCTCGAGGGCCAATGAGGAGGATAGCTTCTTCTCCTCATTGGATTATTGGTTGGGTGGAGAGTGTTGCCTCTCCCCTTCCTTTTTTTTTTGTTGATCAAATGAAGCATGGTGGAACTCTTGTTGGTGATGTGAAACTTGGAGCATTTGTTGGTGTCCAAAATAAATATTTCCTTGTCAGAAAACCTTCTTGTTATTCCCACTTAAGGTGGAAGGCTTGTAATATTGTATTTTTAAAAAAGGAAGTGTTGCATTGTAAGTTTCATTACCAAGTTGTATTATTATTTTGATGGAAGCACATTGAGGAATTGTATAATTTCCTTTCTCCTCAATTTTTAGTATGTAAGGAAATGAATCAAATGGAAAACATGTTTAAAATTTTAGTTATAATTTGTATTGGGGAAAGTAAGTTCTTTGCATTAAAAATAAATGAGCTATGCTCAAGGAAAAGAAAGTTCATTATCATTGTTGAAGTTGTATTATTGAAAACGAGAAGGAATGAACATAGAAGATGAAAAATGCTAATAGTGTATGCATGGAAAACTTGAATGTGGAATAATGTTGTTTGTAGTTATTTGAATAAATGGTTGTAGTGGAAATAGAAAGAGCCAACAAATTTGAAGCATATTGCTATGTGGAAATGTTGCATTTTGTAGTAAGGAAAAATAACAACATTAGAAGTAGATTTAGTTTCATTTATACTTTTGGTCTTGAAAGAAAATTTGTTGAAAGGGAAATTAAAATGATCTTGTAGTAGTTGTTGTTACTATTAAAATAGGAAATGCTTTAAAATGAGTAATTTTACTATGGAATGAATAGATGAATTAAATCTTGCAACTGGAAACTTTAGGCACATAAAATTAAGTTCAGAATGAATTTTAAAACACTCTAGTGACTTTTGTTTTTTTAGAAAATATCAGATTTTAAGGTTCTGTTTCTAAGGAATAGGATTTCCACCCTGTGCAGAGTGGCAGTCTCGTAACCGCCACTCAGGACAAGGTGGTGGTCTCAAAACCACTAGTCAAGAAAGGCAGCGGTCTCGGAATTGCCAAAGCAAGGAAACGTTCATGAATCATCACTTAGGTAGGGACAGCGGTCCCAGGACTACTAACCTGCTTTAGGTGGTGGTTCTATCACTAATGGAAAAAAATGTAAATTTGTGCCTGTGCAAATTTTAACTTGGTCTAAACAAAAAATTTAAGCTTGTAAAATTACATAGGAAACCTCCAGCAAGAAAATGATGGTTAAAATTCATTGTTCAAGCAAGTAAATCTTCAAATGGATAATTAAAAAGTTCTAAATCTCTCATGGATATTAATGGAGGTAGGGTTTTCCCAAAATAGAGAACTCAAAATACAAATAATTTTGTAATAACTCCAGATTTGGAGTGGAAACCCCTTCAATCTTTGTATGAAAGAAATTACAATGATAAATCTACAACCTAGACTAAACTAAGGAATTTTGTAAATTCCTCCATAGTTTCTTCCTTCCTTTCTCCCATGGCTTCCATTTCTCCAACCTACAAATTAAACAAAGGAAAAGTGACCAAATGAGGAGACTAGGGTAAAGAAAAGGATTTAATAAGAAATCATAAGGATATTTAGGGTTAGTTTGGAACCCTAGGATCTAGTGGCCACAATTGAATTTATCCAAGGGTTGAGGATCAACCCTACAATTGCTTGGTAGGAATGAATTTTATAGATATTTTAAAATAAATTTAAAGGTATGTGTAGATGGGTGAATGGGGCCATTTAAATACCTTGGTGTGCAAAGTCATTAATTTAGTTCCTAGTATGTTTTAGAAAATTAATGAAATGGACTTTTAATTTATTAAGATTATGGAACTAAAGTAACTAAGTATAAGGTAAATATTTTAGGGTGTAAATGTTAATTAAGGAGGAGAAAAACATTTAACCAAGTAAATTAAATTATGGCACCTTCCTAGTGGAATGTTAATTATTTGACCTTAGAGATAAATTAAGAATATTTAATCATTTAACTTAGACTGGTCCATATTTTGTATACTAGAGTTTATTGGTGAAAATTAATTTAATGTACACTAGGGGTTGACACCCTTGCAACCTTTTAACATAAAACAAAAAAAAATTTTCCGCAACTTTCGAGATAAGTGTTTAAGATTTTAAGGTTTTCCTAGAACGTCATTTTTTGTGGGCGTTACATTTGGTATAAGAGCCATGGGTTCAAAGCTTGGCCCCTTAGGCACACTAGAAAAACACAAGACATGAACACCTAACCTAATGCACAATTTGTTTTCTTTTAAACCTAGAAAACCACACGTTCTGATAATTGTATTATATAGAAAACTTAGAAAACTGAAACAAGATCCTAGAATGATGAACTAGCTCTCACCTTGGTCTCTGTAGGAGGCACAAACTAGACGAGGGGTTCTTACACGTAGATCTAGATTTACCACCGTTAGTATCAAGCTGTAGCGGTCATTCTACCTCATATTTTACAGACACTTCAGGATGTCAATGCCACCATACGCGGAGGGTCCTTAGGAGGATGGCTTGCTAGAAAGGATAGGGATTCATCATTGAGGCTCAGACATCTCCTCAACACAGGGAGGAGCATAGAGCAAAGAACTCCCATGTTGAATCAGCTAGGGAAAAGTCACCACATAGGGAACATGGAGAAAGGATTTTAGGATATAGGGATAGATCTCGGAGCCCTAGGTAGAGGGAGGAGAATGCAGATAGACCTAGGGGTCCTCAGTCATCAATTTCAGTATCAGGGTCCTCAAGCTACGACCATCTCACTATTCTAGGGATACAGGTGGTTTTGCATGAAGAGTCCTGGTTGATGAGCTTGAGTAGATGCTT
Source organism: Taxus chinensis (assembly GCA_019776745.2). Lineage (NCBI taxonomy): Eukaryota > Viridiplantae > Streptophyta > Pinopsida > Cupressales > Taxaceae > Taxus > Taxus chinensis. The sequence goes on along the minus strand of CM034149.1, from coordinate 687,353,294 downwards.
CAAGCTCTTCCCTTGTACTAGCAACATGAAAGATCATGTTTCATTCCATCTTCTGAGGGGTGGAGCAAGTTTTTGGTAAAGGATCGAGGAGCATAAGATCCATTTCTACTCAAAGACAGTTACCTAGGAGATCTTTGAGGAGTGGTTCAGGAGCAGGTATTTACCTAGGAGGTTTATTCAACAGAGGATAAACGAGCTCCATGACCTCCGTCAGGAATCTATGACTATAGCTAAGTATGAGATTCGACTTCTGGACCTACTCCAATATGTCGATTATATGTAGGATTAAGCAGGTACAAATTCATAGGTTCATCAGGGGCCTGAATTTGGATTTGGGTGGTGTGGTGTGCATTCACTGTCCACAGACCTTAGCAGAGGCCATGGAGAAGGTATATATTGCAGAGGAGACATGGGGGAAGATGCAACAGGCCATAGGGATAGAGATTGAAGCCACATCAAGTAGATGAAAGATAACAGGTCGAGGGGGTCAGCTCCTCCTCCTCATGGTGGACATGGTTCTACACAGTCTTCATTCAGGCCACCATAGAAGCCACCTTAATAGCAGTAGATAACTTCTCCACCATTCAGACCTTCTCAGAGATTTGACGCTCATAGGGGATGGAGTATGGGGCTTCCTCATAGGGTTCCCATTAGGACAAAGGGTGCACCGAGAGCCCAGTCAGTAGGATCTTGTTAGCAAAGACCTCGGTAGTCCATAGCCGGATTGTCAGGATCCACAACACAAACCTCTAGAGTACCGGCTGAAGCTGCATCTCACTGGAGAGGATCAGGAAATTGTTATGGTTGTGGCATTATTTAGAAATCATTGGAGAGAGTTCCCACAAAACCCTAGTAACAAGGGTAAGAAATATTTTAGAGCCTACTGTTGGAGACATGGGATGTAGCCATTAGATCTACGCAGTGGTCGAGAACCGCTAGGATGAGCACCACAGTACCGTGATAGAGACTGACAAGTAGTATTGCTGGTATTACTACCTCCATATTGTTTGATTCTATTTCATCTGATTCATTTTATTGCACCATCCTTAGGAGAGTGTTGCAGATGGTGGCAAGTTAGGAAGGGTCTTAGTTGGGATATTTAAATGGCTTCTAGAGCCAAAATTTCTTTGTAGACTCCTTAGTTAAAGAGTGTGTAGTGGATTTGGGACCCTTCACCACTACCTCGGATCTCTGTATCCTTCCTTTGGGTTTATATGGAGTCATCTTGGGCATGGACTTGTTGTCTATACACAGAGCCAGAATGGACTATTACCATAAGACTATTTCATGTACAGATGATCTAGGAGTTGAGTTAGTGATAGTAAGAGTTAGGAGGCCCATTTCCATCTGCACCATCTCTGGTATGCAGCTTAAGTGGTGTGTGCGATGAGGTTTTCGATGTATATTGTTATGGTTAGTGAGAGATTTGAGGATGAGACTAGTGGACCATCCCTTGATGACCATCACATCTTGAGAGAGTTTATTGATGTTTTTCCATGGGGAGCTACTGAGGTTACCTCCCCCAGGTGAGATAGATTTTCACATAGATCTGGTTCCTGGTGCAGAGCCTATCTCATGAGCACCTTATCAGATGACTACCCTTGAGCTCTGTGATCTCAATTTATAGCTTGAAGGTCCTTCTAGAGAAATTCCTAATCCTTCTAAGTGTATCCCCTTGGGGAGCACCAGTGATGTTTCTAAAGAATAAGGATGGATCTTTGCATTTGTGTATTGACTACCATCAACTAAATAAAGTAACGATCAAGAATCGTTACCCCCTTCTATGCATTGATGATTTATTTGATCAGATGAAGGGGGCCATAATATTATCCAAGATAGATCTTAAGTTAGGATATCATCAGGTGAGGATCACAGAGGAAGATATTCATAATACCACCTTCCGTATGAGATATGGCCACTATGAGTTCACAGTGGTACCTTTTGGTCTGATGAATTCCCCCACAGTGTCTCATGAGCTTGATGAATGGGGTATTTAGTACATGTTTGGATCACTCTTCATGCTCATCTTCCTTTATGAAATTATGATATACTCACGTACTTGTGAGGAGCATGAGGGGCACCTTCACCAGGTTATTCATGTGTCTTCGTGAGAAAAAGACTTTATGGGAACTTATAGAAGTGTACGTTCTTTTAGGAAAAGGTGAAGTATTTAGGCCACATCATTTCTAGGGAAGGTATTGTAGTTGATCCTTCCAAGATTCAAGCTATTATGGATTGGACAGCACCCAATAGTGTGACTGAGGTGCACTAGTTCATGGGTTTGGTAGGATATTATAGGAGATTTGTACAGGAATTTTCTCGGGTTGCACACCCCATCACTTCCCTTCAATGGAAAGGGAAGAAGTTTTCTGGTTAGATAGATGTGAACAGGCCTTCAGGACACTAAAGGAATGCCTCATGACAACACTTATTCTTGCAGTATGAGACCCTCAGGATGAGTTCTTCGTTTGCAAAGATCCTTCTTTGGTAGGACTTGGAGGTGTGTTGATGCAGGAGGGAAAAGTAGTTGCATTTGAGTATCGCAAAATCAAATATTATGAGATCAATTATCTAACTCATGATCTTGAGCTTGCAGAAGTTGTGCACACCTTGGTGTGGTGGAGACACTTCCTTCTTGGCCAAATATTTACACTCAGGACTTATCACTTGAGTCTTTGCCACCTCTTCATGTAGCCCAATCTCAACGCTCATCAGTGGCATTCGATGGAGTTTCTTTGTGAGTAAGATATGGAGATAGAACATGTGAAGGGGAAGGAGAATATGGTTTTAGATGCCCTGAGTAGATAGAGACATGTGGCTATGGCTACTTCAGTGGGTATAGATTTGCGGAGTAGGAATTTTTCAGCAACTTCCTCATGACTGTTTCTACCTTACAGCCAGAGCAGAGATTGAGTCTCAGAGACCCCTTGAGGGGAAGTTTGATGGATTTTCATTTGAGACAGATGGCCTTCTCAGGTACAGAGGTCAGATATATGTTAGTAGAGATGGAGGCTTGAGACAGGATATTTTGACAGAGGCTCATCATCCACCTTATTTAACCCATCCTGAGGTGAAGAAGATGCACGCCACCTTGAGATAGTTGTACCATTGGAGGGGAATTTAGAGAGACATGGCTCAATTCGTGTCACACTGTTTAGAGTGTCAGAAGGTGAAGGTTGAGCATCAACATCCAACTAGCCTTCTCTTTCCTCACCATATACCGGAGTGGAAATGGTACATAATTTCCATGGACTTTATAGTTGGGTTACCGATGTCGAGATACCACCACGATGCCATCATGGTCATGGTGGATAAATTGATGAAAGTGGCTCTTTTTTCTACATTGAAGACCACCTACACAACTAGTGGAGTGGCATGGGTATATCTTGATGAGATTTTCAGATTACATGGGATTCCATGGAAGATCATTTGTGACTGCGATCCTTTGTACACTTCCCACTTCTGGACTACCATGCAGTATGCTCTTGGGACGAAGATCAATTTCAACACATCGTATCACCCTGAGATAGATGGAAAGACTGAGTGGGTGAATTAGATCTTAGAGGACATGTTGAGGATGTACATTATGGATCATCATTCAATATGGGAGGAGTATTTGTACTTGGTGGAGTTTTCCTACAATAATAGTTTTTAGATTTCGATAGGCATGGCTCCTTTTCAGGAACTATATGGCAGCTAGTGTAGGATACCTTTGAGTTGGGACAGGTTAGAGGACATGGTTTCTCTTGGGCCAGCCTTATTAGAGGACATGGAGCAGTAGGTTTTTATGATCAGGCAGAGGTTACAGGAGGTGCAAGACATGTAGAATAAGTATGCAGAACAACATAGGATAGATCATAGTTATGAGGTGGGCACGAAGGTGTTTCTTTATGTCAGACCTCATAAGATCCCTATCCATTATGGAAAAGGTTCTAAGATTGATCCTAGGTTTATGGGTCCCTTTGAGATCTTGGAGCATATAAGTCCCTTGGCCTATCATCTAGCGTTGTCACCTAGCTTGTCTCGCATCCATGTTGTGTTTCATGTTTATGTACTTAGAAGGTATACATTGTCGATATTTCTCACATATTAGATTGGACCGCATTGCAGGTGCAGGATCAGGGGCAGGTGATGGTGGATCCCATCCGTATTTTAGAGTGTAGGAGATAAAGCCTTCGAGGACAGAGAGATTGACCAGGTTTGAGTCTAGTGGGACAAATATGATGAGACTGCCGCTACATGGGAGGATTTTACATTTCTACGAGTCCATTTTCCATACCTATTCCATTGACTTCTAGGAGGAAGTCAAGTCTAAGGGGAGGGGGATGTAGTGCCCACTTCCCTTCGACACTTATTACTGTTGATTTCGATACTCTTGACTATACTTATGGATATTATTGTATCACTTTGACTTAGCATAATGTTAGATGATAGAGATACTTGTTCTATTGTTGGATTTCAATTCATAGTATGATGTGTGTGAATTATTAGAGACATGTTATATTGATGATGATATGGTGTTTACATAGTTATATGTTTTTGACATGCGATATTTTCATCATATTGAGTAGACCTTAACAATTGAACTTATCTTGTGATCCTATTGATATTGATCAAATGTAGAATCCAGATGTTTATAGAAATTGTAAATGATAAATTTACTTGCCTAGATGATGATTTGATTCATATGTAGATGATTGTGGATTTATATTGTAGATTATATCCTAGATGTTTTGATGCGGCCATGAGGCTAGAGGAGGTATTATGTGTTTTACAGGTGAATATATCACAACAAACAACAAGGGAATTTGAGACCAACCACATTGGAATGTTAGATGAATTCAACAATGGTCACCATGGCAACATGTAATTTTGTTCTTTGTGTATTTGAATTTTTGTTAGGAGGTCCCCATGTGGGGATTAGCTCCAATTGTGATTAAGGGGTTTGTGTGTTGTTATTTTATTTAGTTTCCTTTATTTAATTTTGGTATGTGATTTTAATGATGTATTTACCTTGTATTAGTTATTTAAATTGTGTCTAGATTTGTAAATTAATCATGTTGATAAACTAATTCTAGATGGGACCAAAAGAGTTCATTTATGAGATTAGATGGATCTTTGGGTTTGAGTTGTAAGATGAGTGTTTGTGACCTTGAGTGTTTTACACTCTATCTTCTCATGGAAATTCGGATTTGGCCTTAAGGGCCAATTTTGGAGGCTTGTGGGACAAGTTAAAATTGTCCCACACCTCTTAAATTGTTATACCAACCCAACCTATGGATTGAGGGGTCAAAAATAGACCCCATTATGTGTTTTGTAAGATAAAAAGTGACATTTAATGTACTTTTCTTACATGGGTTTTAAATTTTGTCCTTTAGCGGTGTGGGCTTTCATTGTGTGTAAAAGAGGTTTGTTATTCATCTCACCTATGAATTTATTGTGCATTGGGGTTGAGGTTTGACTTGTGAGGTGGAGTTGAGGATGAGTGATGTGGCATCCTACATGGAGCCACTTCACCCTCCTATCCCCTTTTCTATTTATTCAAGTTCTTTTTCTTATTTGGGGGTTACTTATTTCTTTTTGTGATCTTGCATTTAGGAGTTGAAGGATTTTGGAGTGCTTGTGGCAAGGATAATTTTAGTGGTGAATATTTTTAATATGGTGAATATTCCATTTTTGAAAATTTTGAAAAGGAGAATTTTTTGGCACGGATTAGTGACCTGTTCGCCTAAAAATTACAGTTTAATTTTTTTAGGGGTCGGCTTCACCTACCCTTCAAAATATTCCCTATATAATCCTATATTATTTACCAGGTAGAACACTACTAGCTCACTCATACCACCTGGGGGCATATGTATTATCAAGTATAGTAAATGTGCGATAGGAGGGTGGAGGCTGCAGATGTGTGATAGAGTGTTTGTTGACGTGTGACAGGGAAATTTTGTAGACACGCGACAGGGAGAGTTTGTTGATGCGTAACAAGAGTGTGGAGGGAGTAAACACACGATATATTTTTTTATACGCGACACGGAGATTTTATTGTCGTGCGACATAGGAGGGCAGAGGCTGTAGACACGTGACAGATGATTTGTTGCCGCACATCAAGAAGGTGGTTGATTCGCGTGTCAAAAAACCTCACTGAGGTGATGTACGAAGCAAATCTCTGTCGACGCGTCTGCAACCTTCTGTCACACCACTTAAAAATAAGGTAAAAATTTTACTGTCAGACCCCCAAAAAATTCACCTTCACACAAAACCGGTTCCAAGGATATTCACCAGGTATCTTCCACCTTCGATTTCTAAGAGGTCTCTGAAAATGAACCCTGGCTTTTGGATTTGTTTGGAGATTGTTGGTGATATTTTGGGCTTAAAGGAAGTTATTATGTGACTCTTGGATCAAGCTCTACCATGGAAAGGTAGGAGCTACACTCTTGTTAAATATTTTCTTTTATATATTGTGTATATGTGTATGTTTTTATGTGTTTTTGTATGCTTATTGGTTTCTTGTGTAGATTTCCTAAGTGTGGTGTAGCCAGGGGACTATGGAGATCTTACGTGGAGGGAGGCATAAGAGTTTATGTAGAACAAGTGAGTTGGATTCGAGTTGAGGATCGAGCTCCATGTATGAGACCGCATTACACAACCACCAGGAACTCCTCGTGCTCTGATTATTTACTAATGCACAGCCTTTAGTTTGGTGGATGTAATCTGGAAACAAAGCAACAAACGTAACACAAGAATACCATCGACTATGATAAGACGAAATGATGACAAATATGAAATATCAAAGTAAATTATAATATTAACATGAAATTGTTACAATCTCACCCATGAGGTACTTCAAGTGTTATTGACTTCACTTGCCTTCCACCAATACTATGGGAGAAACTTCACAATTACACCTCTTAATGGCTTCTTCAACACACCTTTAAACTGATGGTTTCCTTTACACACTTACTCATACAATATTTCTCACTAATTCCTTCTATGCTAAATGAGGGGGGTGGCCTCTTTATTTATAGACTTCTAGGCTTATCCATCTTATCTCTAAGATAGGATAAGAAATCCACTCTGACGAATCATATTTTATACCTTAATTCTTATCTGTACATGTAAGTTTATCTTTTAAGATAAGATAAACCTTATCATTTCACATGGGTTCCACATTTTTAGACTTTTTACAAATAAAATATACAAAATATTTATAACCTCACTCCTTGTCCTTATTACCAATATAATATTTCTAATTCCTAATCACGTAGACCCTAGTTCTCTTCTTACCCCAACTTTGACATTTTAACATTACTGGACCACTTACGACAACTATTTACTTTTTACCACAACATTCCTATTGTACTTTTGACTATTACCGTACTATATATTATTGGCGGCGTCGTACTGGCAGCGCCGTTATCTTCTATCAGACGCTACTACTAATTATATTTAACAACATCCTATTCCTAATACATACATTAATGAAATAGAAATTACGGAGGAAAATTTTAGTGTCGACATTTTCCCCCTTCCTAGCTTCTACTCCGTCCTCGGAGTAGACTCTTCTGGTGCTTGGAAAATCTTCAACTTGTCATGGTTGACCCATTTCGTAATGGGAGTGTCATCCAATTCCTCCAGTCGGTACGTACCATTTTCATGCACAGTTGCTATTTTGTAGGGCCCCATTCATTTTGGAATAAATTTTATCTGTCTTCTTTTTTTGTATCTAGAATCATATACTAGAACCAAGTCATTCACATGAAATGGAGACCACCGGATCTTTTGATCAAAGTATTCATTCTGCTTCATTTTCTTCTTATAGCTTGTATCCTTAGCTATTTCCCTCATTTCCTCTAGCAAATGAAGATGTACCAACTTTTCTTTTACTGAATCACTTTCATCCATTCTTTCATTTTTCATTACTCTAACCATGGGAATATCAAACTCAATAGAAAGAACTGGATCAATGCCATAAGCCAACTGAAATGGGGAGTATCCTGTTGTTGACTTTGATGTTGCCCTATATGCCCACAATGATGCATGAGTCCTTTTATCCCATTTATGTACCTGCAAGGCTGCATCTTTTGCTAGAATTTGACACAACACAAAATTTGTTCGTTCCACCTGTCCATTTGTGCTTGGCTTGTATGTTGTTGCCTTCCTGTGCTTAATAGAAAACTTATTGACTAGGGCTTCTACCACCTCATTAATGAAGTGGCTTCTTTGATCTGTTACAATTTCTAATGGACAACCAAATCTGGTGACAATGCGTTCATATATGAACCTTGCCACTTCATCCATGGAAGGTGTTTGCAATGGCCTAGCTTCAACCCACTTGGTTAAATAATCTGTGGCAACTACAATATACTTATTTTGGCATGAGGTAGTTGGAAGTGGACCTACAATGTTTATTCCCCACTTTTCAAAGGGACCAAGTGGAAGAATAGGGCATAATGGAGCTGATGAAGTCTTACGGTTACCATGTGTTTGACAAATATCACATGTCTTACAATAATTATAACAATCTTTAAAAAGAGTGGGCCAGTGATAACCTGCATCCAAGATCCTTCTTGCTGTAAGTTGTCCAGAGAAGTGCCCTCCACATGTACCATTGTGGAATTCTTCTAGCAGTTCCTTCCCTTGATCACGTCCAACTGCCCTCTTGTACTGTCCATCAGGTCCTATTCGAAATAATACTCCATGCAGAATAGAATATAGACGACTGGCTTGAGTAATCTTTCTCTTAGTCTTTGCATTGGCACCATCAGGAAACTTGAATTCATTCAGATAATTCCAAATATCTATATATTCACTAGGGATTGTGTCAAGGGATAACAATGCTGCATTGGGGAAATCATCATCATCACAAGATGATCCTAAACCATCATAGGCTCGAGAGAGTGCATCTGCATTGACATGCTTCTTTCCTGGCCTATCTATAATATCAAATTCAAATTCTTGTAGCAAAATTATCCATCTTGCTATCCTCCCTGATGGGTTAGGCTTATTTACAATATATTTTAGAGCCTGATGATCTGTTACAACTAGAAATTTTTTCCCTAGCAAGTAATTCCTAAACTTCTTTACAGCAAAAATGATAGCTAGAGCCTCTTTTTCAGTTACATTATAATTTACCTCAGCACTGCTCATTTGTATGCTCCCAAAGTAAATTGGATGTTCATTCCCATTTTCATCCTTTTGGCTCAAAGTACTTCCTAGTGCTGCATCTGAGGCATCAGTGTACACAATGAATGGCTTGCTCCAATCTGGATTCTTTAAAACAGGTGAAGACACCAGGGCTTCCTTCAGTTGTCCAAAAACTTCATGCGCCTTATTTCCTGGTTCATAAGTAACATCCTTCTTCAAGAACTGGGTTAGTGGCTGTGCAATCTTTGAGAAATTCTTGATGAACCTTCTATAGTAACCCACATGGCCTAAAAATGATCTCAACTTACTTCTATTCATAGGAAATGGTAAATCTTTGATTTTTGAAACTTTATCAGGATCAGTACCAATACCATCTCTGGATACAACATGCCCTAACAAAACGCCTTTAGAACATCCAAAGACACACTTTGTAGGGTTTAGTGAGGCTTGTGCTTCATCTAACCTTTGAAATGCTGTCTCCATCTGGTGCAGGTGGTCCAACTTGCTCCCATAGATGCAAAAATCATCCAGAAATACTCTGATGAAGGTCCCAATGTAGGGTTCGAACACCCTATTCATCAAACGCTGGAATGTTGCTGGAGCATTACACAACCCAAAAGGCATAACTCTATAAGCAAACGTTCCCCAAGGAGTGGTGAACGTGGTCTTCAGCTGATCTTTCTCTGCTATACGAACTTGGTTGTAGCCGCTATATCCATCAGCAAAACTATAACACTCCTGGCCAGCTACTTTGTCCAAGATCTGATCTGAAAATGGAAGAGGGTAATGATCCTTCTTTGTTTCCTTATTGAGCTTCCTGTAATCAACACAAATGCGTAGCTTCCCATTCTTTTTTATTGAGATCACAATGGGAGAAACCCATTCTGAATTCTCCACAGCAAATATGAATCCTGCATCAAACAACTTATCTATTTCTTCTTTTACAGTCTTGGAAAAATTAGGATTCATTCTATATGGCATTTTCTTTATAGGCTTAGCACCATCTACCAGCTCAATAGAATGTTCTACCCAACTTACTTGACGGAGTTCCTTGTAATCAAAAGTGAATATGTGTATGTACCTTCGAAAGAGCTGGAGGTAGGATTCCTTCTCACTCTCCATCACAGCATCACCAATCTTTATTTGTTGGAGACGATCATCAACTTCTTCTTCAGATAATTTTATGGGGTCATGAGTCGGTGTGACTGGAAGGATATCCATGACTGAAACATCAACCTCACTTTCTTCATCTTCAGTGTCCACTTCACTGGTACTAGAGTAATCAGAGGATGTCCAATCATCAGTTTCATCACTTGAATCCACAGGTTCTGCCTTATGATGTCGAGGGATCACGTTTATCTTCACCCTCTCTCTACCACGTCCAAGTGTCATGAAGCCTTCATTCCAGTAGTTTCTTGCATGAACTCTCCTTAGCCATGGTCTTCCCAGCAACATTGGGTACGCAACAGTACCATTTTTCATCACCTGAAAGTCTACCACACATACAACACCCATAACAGATATTGCCACATTTGAAACTACACCTTCTGGTTTAGTTTTTCCCTTATTTAATGACCTTAACATAAGTGTTGAAGGGCGATCAATTTTTAAACCCAACATATTCATTACAGACTCAGTCATTACATTAACTGCAGCACCTCCATCAACTAAGACATCATGAATTGAAATACCATTACATAATACCTCAGCTTGTGGAGCATAGGGATCCGCCTCTGCCTCCAAAACAGGGACCTCAACCTCCTTCCTTCCTCGAGCATTGAGTCCACTTCGTAGCTCCCGCCTCTTCTCAGAAGACATAGCCAAGAGTTGACCATATGTAATATTTGCAGGCCTTTTGGACAGATCTTCCAAGATGGAGTATGGTCCTTGCCCCTGTGAAATCAGAAAATCCTGCACACCCAACTTTCTTCTCCTATGTTTCTTACTAGTTTCTCCTTTCATCTTCTTAGGATCATTTCCATCTTGATTATCTTTTTCTTTCTTTCTTTTTGTTACAAACACATCTACTTCATTATTTCTGCTCTTATCTACTACATCAAAAGAATTCACAGGTGCTTTTCCTTTATCATTATCTCCTTTACCAGATGTAGAAGCTCTATCTGGACAATTATACTTATAATGACCCTTTTTATAACAACCATAACATACAACTTCAAAAATATTTCTTTTTGGACCTCTATCTCCTCCCTGAGAACTAAATTATTTTCCTTAAAGAAGATTAATAGTTAACTGACCCATCTTTTTGAGCAGATCTTCATACTCACTAGATGTACTAGGAGAAATATTTGTGCTCACCGGGAGTGGTTGTGGATTCTGGACCAAAGGTGCTGGTGTAGGCTCTACTTTAGCAACAATTTCTTTGGGCTCCTCTTCCATGCTTTCTTCTTGCCTTCTTGCAATCTCCTTTGCTTGTTCAATGGTAGCTGGGCGGTCATACTTCACTCGTTGTCTGATCTCTGGCTTCATCCCAAGAATGAAGTGCTTACATAGGAGATTATCCACGCCATTCATCAACCCATCCGCTAATCCTTCCTTCCGGATCTGGGCATCGAGCTTCCTCCTTAGCTCTAGAACACGAGCATGATAATCCCTTATCTTCTCCTTCTCTCCTTGGGATAGCTTTGTGATCTCGATCATGAGATCTGCATATTTCTGTTGTTCACCAAATTCTTCAAGAAAACTTTCAGTTAATAAATCCCATGAATTTTTCACATTTTCACCTAGTGTTTCAAACCACCTAAGTGCTGAACCATCCAAAAAGGTAGGAAAAAATTCAGTCCATTGTTCCCTTCTTATAAGGCCATTACAAATACAAGATCGTTTAAACTCTTGAATGAAAGAGGAAGCATCTTCATTAGATTGGGCTGAAAAAACAGGAATCTTCCCCATTTTCAAAAGTAACCACCGTAAAATATCAACCCACAAGTACAATCAACAAGACTTATGTGCACAAATAATTGGAATCACTGTAATAGAAAGTGACTTTACACATTTCTACAGTAAAATAGAAATGACCACGGTAACTATGGTAAAACTTGACTTACTGCGGTAAAAAATTGACTTTACTGTGGTAAACACTATTCACAGTAAAAAGTGAAGTTACTGCGGTAAATACTATTCACGGTAAAAAGTGACTTTACTGTGATAAATACTATTCACAGCAAAAATGACTTTACCATGGTAACTACTATTCATGGCAAAAATGACTTTACCATGGTAACTACTATGCATAGTAAAAATAAGGTTACCCTCCAATTGATTTTTGACTAAGTGGGAATATCTCTCCAGAAAATCCACCAATGAGGAATGGTCCCGGCAACGGAACCAAAATGTCATCACCAATCTGGCACTATGATAATTCTTCACCGGGAACTCCTCGTGCTATGATTATTTACTAATGCACAGTCTTTAGTTTAGTGGATATAATCTGGAAACAAAGCAACAAACGTAACACAAGAATACCATCGACTATGATAAGACGGAATGATGACAAATCTGAAATATCAAAGTAAATTATAATATTAACATGAAATTGTTACAATCTCACCCATGAGGTACTTCAAGTGTTATTGACTTCACTTGCATTCCACCAATACTATGGGAGAAACTTCACAATTACACCTCTTAATGGCTTATTCAACACACCTTTAAACTGAAGGCTTCCTTTACACACTTACTCATACAATATTTCTCACTACTTCCTTCTACCCTAAATGAGGGGGGTGGCCTCTTTATTTATAGACTTCTAAGCTTATCCATCTTATCTCTAAGATAGGATAAAAAATCTACTCTGACGAATCATATTCCATACCTTAACTCTTATCTGTACATTTAAGCTTATCTTTTAAAATAAGATAAACCTTATCATTTCACATGGATTCCACATTTTTAGACTTTTTACAAATAAAATATACAAAATATTTATGACCTCACTCCTTGTCCTTATTACTAATATAATATTTTCTAACTCCTAATCACCTAGACCCTACTTCTCTTCTTACCCCCAACTTTGACATTTTAACATTACCTGGACCACTTACGACAAATATTTACTTTTTACCACAACATTCCTATTGTACTTTTGACTATTACCGTACTATACATTATTGGTGGTGTCGTAACTGGCAGCGCGGTTATCTTCTATCAGAAGCTACTACTAATTATACTTAACAACATCCTATTCCTAATACATACATTAATGAAATATAAATTACAGAGGAAAATTTTAGTGTCAACATGCCCCACCTTGGACGAGAAATGCTTGCATTTCTTAATTGGTTTTTATGAGGGAGGTATAAGAGAATGTGGGAGGCATAAGAGTTATGTAGGAGTTTTGAGATGTTAATTAGAGGGTTTTAAGGTTGGCACATAATTACCATTGGGGGGAATAAGTGAACTCCCCATAGATCCTTGGTCCTTTGGCTTTACATTTTGAAGCCTTGTATATTTTGTTGGTTTCCTTCTTATGATCGTAGTTGTGTTGATTGTGTTTTGGTATGGTTTTGAAATCCTTGTATTGCTGTGGAAGCTTTTATTGTTACCATGAGTTGGATCCATTTTTCATTGAATTATGGTTGGGTATTAGGGGTCAATGAGGAGGATAGCTTCTTCTTCTCATTGGATTATTGGTTGGGTGGAGAGTGTTTACTCTCTCCCTTTTTTATTGTTGATCAAGTGAAGCATGGTGGAGCTCTTGTTTGTGATGTGAAACTTGGAGAATTTTTTGGTGTTCAAAAGAAATATTTCTTTATGAGAAAACCTTCTTGTTATTCCCACTTAAGGTGGAAGACTTGTAAGATTGCATTTTTTTTTAAAAGGAACTGTTGCATTGTAAGTTTCATTACCAGGTTGTATTATTATTTTAAAGGAATGTCATTGAGGAGTTGTATGATTTCCTTCTCCTTAAAATTTTAGTATGTAAATAAATGAATCAAATGGAAAACATGTTTAAAAGTTCACTTATAAGTTGTTTTGGGGAAAGTAAGTTCTTTGCATTAAAAATAAATGATCTATGCTCAATGAAAAGAAAGTTCATTATCGTTGTTGAAGTTATATTATTGAAAATGAGAAGGAAGGAACATAGAAGTTGGAAAATGCTAATAGTGTATGTATGGAAAACTTGAATGTGGAATAATGTTGTTTGTAGTTATTTGAATAAATGGTAGTAGTGGAGATGGAAAGAGGCAAAAAATTTGAAGTATATTTCTATGTGGAAATGTTGCATTTTGTACTAAGGAAAAACAATAAACTAAAAGTAAATTTAGTTTCATTTATACTTTTGGTCTTGAAAGAATTTTTTTTAGGGAAATGAAAATGATCTTGTAGTTGTTGTTATTACTATTAAAATAGGAAATGCTTTAAAATGAGTAACTTTACTATGGAATGAATAGATGAATTAAATCTTGCAACTGGAAACTTTAGGCACATTAAATTAAGTTTAGAATGACTTTTAGAACACTCTAGAGACTTGTTTTTTTGGAAAATATCATATTTGAAGGTTATATTTCTAAGGAACAAGATTGCCGCCCTGTGCAGAGCGACGGTCTCATAACTACTGCTTAGGAAAGGTGGCAGTTTTAGAACTGCTGCTCAGGAAAGGTGGTGGTTCATGAATCGTCACCCGGGTAGGGCATCATTCCTAGGACCGCCAGCCTACTTTTGGAGGCAATTCTGTCACTAACGGAAAAAAAACGTAAATTTACGCTTGTGTAAATTTTAAGCTTGTAAAATTACATAGGAAACCTCCAGCAAGAAAATGATGTATAAAATTAATTGTTCAAGCAAGTAAAACTTCAAATGGATATTTAAAGGTCTGAAATCTCTTATATATTAATGGAGGTGGGGTTTTCCCCAAATAGAGAACTCAAAATACAAATAATTTTGTAATAAATCCAGATTTGGAGTGGAAACCCCTTCAATCCTTGTATGAAAGAAATTACAATGATAAATCTTCAACATAGACTAAACTAAGCTTGAATTTGTAAATTCCTCCATAGTTTCTTCCTTCCTTGCTCCCATGGCTTCAATTTCTCCAACTTGCAAATTAAAAAAAGGAAATGTGACCAAATGAGTAGACTAGGGTAAGGAAAAGGATTTAATAAGAAATCATAAGGATATTTAGGGTTAGTTTGGAACCTTAGGATCTGGTGGCCACAATTGAATTGTTTCAAGGGTTGAGGATCAACCCTACAATTTCTTATTAGGAACGAATTTTATATATGTTTTAAAATAAATTTAAAGGTATCTGTAGATGGGTGAATGGACTCATTTAAAAACCTTAGTGTGCAAGGTCATTAACTTAGTTATAGTATGTCATAGAAAATTAATGAAATGGACTTTTAATTGACTAAGATTATGGAACTAAAGTAACTAAGTATAAGGTAAATCTTTTAGGGTGTAAATGTTAATTAAGGCGGCAAAATTTTTTTAACCAAGTAAATTAAATTATGGCTCCTTTCTAGCGGAATGTTAATTATTTGACCTTAGAGATAAATTAGGAATATTTAATCATTTAACTTAGACCTAGTCCATATTTTCTATAGTAGAGTTTATTTGTGAAAATTAATGCACACTAGGGGTTGAAACCCTTGCAACCTTTTTACTTAAAACAAAAAAAAATTGCCGCAACTTTTGGGATAAGTTATTAAGATTTTAAAGTGTTCCTAGAACGTCATTTTTTGTGGCCAATACAAATTATGCAGAAATATCCCATTTTTAGTATGTTTCCATGGCATGGCCAAAAATTTTACACCTAGGTGAATTTCTCAGCTGATTGAGGGTTGTTTTTATGCCAAACCTAAACTTCAACTATTAAACATGTGCCTCCTTTAATCTATTTTGAACGCTGAGGTCCAACATCGTGTGGACCTTTTTTATGGAATGAAATTTCAAACATCAATATTACAATCCAAATTTATATTTTTTTGTTATACATGATTTTGAAATAAGGATCCATTGTGCATTTTCACAAATCCCTATGTAAAATGATACCACATGAATTGTGTGATTATCTACCTATGTCATTAATAATGCATTTATTTCCCCGTTTAGTATTTCATTTTTTTCCTTTTACCCTTTCTCTCCTACAATATTGTTCTTGTCATTGACATGGATACTATTTCAGAACAACATACAAAAAAATGGTGCTCGAATTTGAATTCTAAACCATGTTTTTTATGGTAAGAAAAAAAACTTTGGAAACAAATCATGGTTGTAATATTGGTTTGCCTCCACAAATACCTCCTCTCGATAATCATGCTCCATCAAATAGTGAAATCATGCCCATATATATTAGTGCATTGAATATTATCATGTTTCTATGGTTTGTGAAGGGACACTCCCTTTTGAAAACAACCATCTTATAATATAACACAAAGGGGAGAAGTTCCTTTTTTGGGTATGATATTGTGGACAACAAAGTAAGAGAAATATGATTCACCTGTTTCAATGAGGTTGCTAAAATATTCTATGGGAAACTTTAAAGTGGAAATATACACGCCATCACAAATAGCCAAATCCAAAAATGCAAAACCATGTTACAACCACTTGAACTGTCCTTTGGAGTTATTTTTGCAAATGCCCTCATTTTTCACTTCTCTTATAGTTAATGTGGAATTAATACCTTCACATCACTTTCACTTCAAAAAAATAAAATATATACCTAAAATCCATTCCATATCTTCTGTTTAAATGATTGGAATTGTTATTATCATTTCATCATGTTATACTATTCATAGGTGTGACAAGTCAGAAACTATTAAAATAACACTATAGTTAAAGGACATGTATGGATTCATATTTTTTATTAGTTTTTGGGGGAAACATTTTGACAGGATTAACAAATAACTTAACAAAATTCTTTATATTCCACAACTCCCACTACTAGCAATAACATATGCATGTTTCTATAATTTCAATGGAACATCCATTGAAAATATCTCCAGTACCAAGTTATTTGTTGACCCTCCAATTTTAAAAACTAATAAACTTCATGATTAGGTTTCCTTTGATGTTTACTCAATTTCAAATCCATTTATCACAATAGAATTTCTAGGTCCTCCAAATAACATGGCCTCTATAACAACAACATTGCAGGTTCTAGAAATGGGAACCACTGGAAATAATGAATGAGACACAGTTATAGATGCAATTAGAAACATCGCCATAGATAATTTATTTTACATTGCCTTACATATCATAAAAGGTGACTATAAATGTAGGAAAAATGTATGGGAACAAGATAATTGCTTGTGGTTAAACACAATTTGCAAGGTGGATATAAAAAATGTAATTATAGATATGCACTATGACTTTATTTGAAGGATACAACTAGGGAAATACAGTTATTTATAGTGTTTAATGAATAAAATCAATCAATCATGGGTGTTAAATTTAAGGAACAACAATTTTTTTTTGTAAATGATGAAGAGACAACCAAAATTGTAAGCCACATTATCAAACATGAATTCATTTTCACTCTCTCCCTCACAAAATAAACATACCATAGAAACAAACAATTGAAATGCATCATTCAAAATTAAAATATATTGGGTACATGCACATATCCTTCCAGAATTATGTTGTTGAAAAATTTCTTATGCTAACCTTGTAAAGGTCTTACCACCCTCCCCTACTCTTTTCTTGCTTCTAAAAGGGTTTGTGATTCTGATTATGACAACATATTGCAATGTTTTACATAAAAAAAATTCTTAATAAAGTGGTTTTTAATAAAGGTTCAAAAGAAAAACCATTATTTTTGTTTGTATAACATTTTTCTTAATCATGCAAGAAAAATAGCCATCCTCCCACACTAGTAAAAAGATATTTGTGTATTTTCCTACTCTTATGTATATGTACACACACACACACACACACACGTGTGTGTGTGTGTGTGTGTGTGTGTGTGTGTGTGTGTGTGTGTGTGTGTGTGTGTGTGTGTGTGTGTGTGTGGTGTGTGTGTGTGTGTGTGTGTGTGTGTGTTAGTATCCTATGGGACTATGTAAACATGATGCAATGATCTAGATTGTTGTCAATGCTTTCCTTTTACAACATATAAAGTTTTTGGTCCTTGCCATTGCTTTCTTTAATAATATTTTCCATAAAGGAGCCATGTTTTCCACAATGTATAGTATTTTCCTCAAGAAAGAAACCAAAATAGGCCCACTCACATAGGATTACAAGGGTATATATGTAATTAATTTTTTATATTAGTATATATACAAGCAATTAAAGAATAGATCAATTCTTACCCCCTCACATGCAATGTATTTACATGTTTCTCTTCACACGGTGTTTCCTTTTCTCCAATGTCTACTCTTGAGAACTAATAACAGAGAAGAGAAATCTACTCCAAAAAAATATCACATTAATTTAGAGAAACATCATTGTTACCACAATTAGAAATATATGGGAAAAAATATTTCATGTCGATTTACACCTTCATCAAGCCTACCCTTTCTTGCATTCTCTTTCATTCCTTCTACTTTAGTCAATGTTCAATAATTGGATAATAGTATGAATGATACATATTTTCCGCAAAATTTTTAAAACCCTCCATACACCTTCCTTCCTTCTTCATCTTTTCCTCTGCATATTTTAAATGATCTCCCTCATAATACTATGTTTTCCCTTGACTCCCCAATCTCATTCATATTAAAATTGAGGTGTCATTACAAATGAATTCTTCCTCTACTCACTCATTTTATTTAACCCATAATTTTCATCCACCTATTAGCCTTATTTATGTTACTCGCACCCATCCAATACCTTCATATTCTCTAAATAATTTCTTTACTCATAGTCATATAAATCCTATCAATGTTGAGCACACTTAGCTTCCCCTTATGGGTTTGTAGACATAAAATATATGTAGTTGGGTACATTTATAGGTCCTAAAGAATACTAATGTATACATGATTCTTAAGCAAGAAAAATAGTATTTGAAAACTTATTGTGGGCCTTTCTAAAATTTATTTCACTTTTATTGGCCTTACCTATCTTACAACTCTACTGGAACTTTGGTGATTTATATTTTATGGCCTCAGACACTAGCATCCAGTTAGAGCATAAGAACCCAGGTGTTCCTGGCCTTATTTATCTTCTTCTTGCGCTTTTAGGTCTCTTTTACTTCTTGGTCACCTTTTAAAATTGTGGGTCATCCTTTCAGTTGTCAATTATGAAATTAAAACAAGGGAATCATATATATACCTACTTATTGCTCTCAAATAAGAGGTCAGAGATCATAAGAATTATCTATCATCATATAACATTTCATTAAAGGCACAAGAACATTTCAAAACATACATCTAACACATCCATAAAAGGGACAAGGGTTGCATCACTCTACATATACAATGTAGGAGGGGAGTTCATTCTATTCCATCACACACATTCTACATACTTGGTACATTCTAGATATAGCCCACTATCATCAAATAACTTACACAAGGGCATCCTAGGGCATCATTACACACACACATAGATAAATACATGGGGTTTGAGATGTAGTGCAACACTCAGCTGTAAATTCACTTTTTGGGTGACTTTAGGGGTCAATCCAACTCCCCATTCTTCATCTTCTTTATTAGATTTGATGTGGTTTATGGGTGTGTGCATGTATATATTTGTTTTCAAGGTTATAGGTAAAACCAACGACATTACAATGAAACCAAAGTGACAAAAATAGATCAACAACGAAGCTCCTCTAACCTAGAAAAGACCAGATCTTGAACATATGAGAAGTCAATCGCACCCAAAATGGTCATTAACGCTGAGGACACTCCTATCCTCTTTTGGAAACTTCTGCCCATCACAATTTTGAGTGTTGGAACCCTTGGTGAGCCTTGAAAACACTATTTCCAATTTTTTCCATAAGTTACTTAGTCTAGCCCGCTTCCAGATCACATGAAATCATCTAAGTCATATTCTCTCTTTCATTTTTTTAGGGTTTCATATATTTGAATTCCTATTGTATGTCCATTGTTATATATTATCATTTGCATATCATTTTTTACAATAGTTACTATAAAATAAGTTTTAAATAAATTTAGATTAAACCATTTTGTGAACCCAATCGATCAAACCCTACCTTCTAAACATGCATCAGATCCTTTCTCCTTCCTCTGAATTTATGGAACAATCCACTTATCCATCCTATGCACCCACTAGGGTTTCTAGCATAACTACCATCACTGCTGATTTTATGCAGGTCCATACCCAACATCGTCCCCACTTCAACTGTCTAGTGACGGATCCAACTATCAATGTGGTCACCACTTAACGCAATAAGCAACCCATGACTCAACCCATATTTATTTCACCACCCATTACCTCTACAGTTCCTGCTGACACCTCTAAATTCTATGATATCATCGAACAACTAAAGAATACACCAGCCAAAATATCTCTTTATGATATTTTATGCAATTCACTAGATTGTTGTCATATATTAAAGGTTCTATTATGTTCCATTCACATTGCATGTGTTGGTTCCCTTGTTTCCTTCACCCATATTATTTAATCCCTAAAAAACCTACTGCATTCCATATCATTCAGTAATAAAGAAATCCGTCCTCCTACCACTAGTGACCCTTTATCACCTTTTCTTATTACAACTACTATTGATTTCCATTTTATTAAGTGCGTATTGATTGAATACAACTCCATTGTAATTATACGTTCCCTCTCATTACTCACGTAGTTGTAAATTCCTCATAGTCAGATCACCAAATCATGTACTCTTGTTTATTGCTATGATTCTAATACTCAAATATGTATTATCACCATCAACTTACCTTTTCTAGTTGGGCCAAAAACCCCTACCAAGTTGTTTTATATCATTGACACGTAATTTTAGTTTAATTAATTACTCGGTCGACCATGGATCCACACTATGCATGATGTTCCTTTTTTAGTTCATCGATGTGTTAAGTTCTTACACGATGGATATGATCATACCATTTATGCTGACCCTAACCCATTCAAGTTCTGTCGAATAGACCCAGTCACTACCATGCCTATACCACCACTTAATCCAATTCCATACCATAATATCGATACATAAGGTGTCGGTGAATATAGCGCTCTCATTACTTCTTCTTCTACCTCTAGATTCACCCCTTCCATCCCTACACATGCCACTAATCTCATTTCTCCTCCCATGCCTCCCTCTATCACTACCACTGTTCCACATTTCAATTCTCCTCCTTTCCCTAAATCCATCATCTTCCTCTTCTAAACATCCTTGATAATGGTATCCAAAACGACAATATCAACACTGATGATTTGGGTGAGTATCAACTCAAGAAACCTTCCCCCTCTACTACAAATTTGATTCCTTTCATGGAAGTTGTAGATTCATTAGGACTAATGTCACCTCTACCATATCCTCAGGATACCCCTACTCTGTAACTTGATCCATTCACATGCACCTTTCTCATACATGACACTTATTGGCCTCATATCCCGTTCGATCCCACTTTTTCTTGCACTATTTACACACATAAAGGATTAGAACAATCAGGATTCACACTTTCTGATCTCCTCCCCCCACTCTCCACACCTATATCATGGACATGCACTAATTACTTCTTCTTATGGCATCAATGTTTACATTTATCAATCTTCCTTACATGTGCACCTCATTCCTCTCTGCTCACCCTCAATAAATCTTGGCTTGACTATATTAGTGGCACTCTTAACCATAATCATACTCATATTACATTTCCAATTATTTTTTCCCAATCTCTATTTGCAATTATTTCATCCTTGGCTATACCCAAAATGTAACACACTTGTATGCACATAACTATCCAAAACAACCTTTTACTAATGAAGAATATGTTATGAGCATGTATAATTTACGCAAAATTGGATCTTTCCATGATCACCATCGCACTATTACCTACTATGTATCAAATCCAAATCCCATCGGTTATGACCCTTACACTAAAAAATTCCTTGATGACTTTATTTAATTCCCCACTTTTGCACGTGGGGGCATCACACTATTTGCCCACTCCACCATTTGATGTCTCTATTGTCTACTCGTATTTAATTTGATACTAATTCACACTTTTTTCTTCACATTAAATATTTTCTATCATCTACTCTCCAAACTTATACTATACAATCCTTACCTGATGACACACTCTTGTTTTATGGTTCATGTTTGACTGTTAAGGGTAAAATTTCTCCATAAACCTAACTTTTCACATCTTCACTACTTACGCTCTTTGTTTTAGGTATATATTTCGAAGCATCTCCACATAAATGGTAATCATACTATACCATCATTACCGGATGATGAAATCTTGTTCTATGGTTCATGTTTGACTCTTGAGGGTGCAATTCCTCTATGAACCTCACTTGTCATATATAAGCTAGTTATACTCCATTTTTCATGTCTATCTTTCTAAGTATCAACACATCTCTCGTACTCATACTATACCATCATTAATTGACGAGACACTATTTTTCTATTATTCATGCTTGACTATTAAGGGTCCAATTCCTCCATCAACCTCACTTGTCATATCTTGGCTATTTACTCTGTATACTTCATGTCTATATTTTCAAGTATCCCCATATCTCTAGTACTCATAATATACAATCATTACCCAATGACACACTTTTGTTTTTTGGTTCATACTTGAATATTGAGGGAGAATTCCTAAATAAACCTTATCTCCTACAAATTTTTTGGGGGAAACATGGCTCCTCTCATCTACACATCTTGTACATTGCATCAGACCATAATTTTCACATAACATATGTACATCTTGGTTGTATTTTCTCTTGTTATCTTATATTATTTACATGTTACACTTTGTTCCCCATGGTAGTTGGATACTTAGTATGTCATTATACTTTTATATGCACACATGCATGCTCACTTAGTATATTGAGGTGAATGCAAGACCATTTACAAATTATTACATGATGCATAATATTTGACACCACTCTGTACCATTATCGTTGAGGCTCTTAGGGGCATTTACCTTTGCTACTGTTATACTCCACACATAAAATGCCATATTGTGTCAATATTTACTACTTCTTAGATCCATCACTTACCTTTCATTGTTCTATAAATTACATGTTTTAACATACTACTTCTATTTCTACCATGATAATTTATTTTTCATGCATATCAATTCCATTGCACAATTACATACAACCATGGTTATCTGACATCACTCACAATGTGACAAGAAAATCAGGGCCAAAGTAGTTATAAGAAAATAATGATCAAACATAACATATCAATTCCTTTAATTCACATCCTCCTATATTCCTCTAATGCACCCTAAATGAGGGGGAATATATTGGTTAAAAAAATGACCCTTCCAGAATATTAAATCTCTAGAAAAGAACATAATAGTACACAATTGACATTAGCACACATTAAAAAACTAGTCTAGAATACGAATTGGATCACAAAAATAGAGTGGACACTAGCACCCGATGTCAGATAGTAATGGTGGGCACTTTTATGCCATCTATGCACTTGTTTCATGGGGGGAAAAAATAGTTTCTATATACAAAAAAGTTTTCAACAATTTCATTATAGTTCTAGAATAATAGACACTTCTCCCCAATTACATAATTCATTCAATTAGTTACAATTTAGTTACTATTTTGTTACAAATGGTTAGAAATCAAGATGTGGCATTTGTAGTGGCACTTGGGGAATCATCATATGAGGAGATAAAAATTTTTTTTTCCCCAACACTCTTCTCTTGGTGTGAGATCTCCCAAAAAACTCGTCCTTGACATGAGATAACATATTAAAATAACTCTTAGTATGAGATCTCTGTAAAACCTCACCATTCAGCAACAAGACACTCAAATCTAGCAACATATTCAAAGAAAATAGGAAAAATTTATATCCATTACTCTCTCATACGTTAGCAGCACTCTTTTTTTATCTACTAGTTTCTACATACTTTTACTTTCTTATATATACGTTACTATCATTTTTCACATTTGGGAATTTAAATACTCTTTTACTCTTCTTTTACAGATCCATCCTTACAAGAAGTAGATCACATCTACTAGCATAAGCTCCAAAAACATACTACTATGCACATGATCTACCCCTAGGGTCTACCCCCCCTCCTAGTTTGCACATTCATATTACAATCACTTCACGCTTCACTTGTCCACTTGGCACACTATCGGATACAATCTTCTCTACAAAATTACAAGATACACATCTTCTATCTACTTTATGCTATAAATTATTCACAAAACATCATAAAATGGGGGAAAATGTAAACAAAAAACCTATGTACTTAGGTACATTTCTAGGTCCTAAAGTATACTAATGTATCCATGATTCCTAAACAAGAAAAATAGTGGTTAACAACTTCTTGTAGGATTTTTGTTTTATCTCTTATATACTATTGGTCTTTTTGGTACCCAGATTGATTCTCCTTGAAAGTATGAGATGCATCACAAGTTTGGTAGGAAGCTTAGAGACAAATAGATCATAGTGAGTTGTTTTGTAGCTAGGGATGAGATCTAATTGGCCCTCTGTCACTCAGACGTAGAAAAATGGATAGCACCATGAAGAGGATTTGATCTATCCTTAGTAATTTATGGTTGTGCCTTTCAACAAGGGTGAGAGGACCCTTTTGTAGCTTGTTGTTTATGTAGGAGATGGGGAATTCCTTCCTTGTGAAGTATTTAAGAAGACCTTGAAGAAAATATGATCAATACAACAAAACCTAACTCTCACAAGTTGTCACTCTAGATAATGGAGATATTTTCTAAGCAAGGTTTAGGCCACTAAAGAAAATTAAAACTTGACTGTTTCTACATGTTTTCGTAATAGAAAATTGTGCATCTGTATACACACAGGATGAACAATGGTAGTATGGGTAATATTAATTGTTTTTGAATGATTTTGGTGGGAGGTGAAGCATGATAAAGTTGATTATACCAAATATTTGAGAATTTTTACAAAAATGAAGAGATTTTATAGCAGAATTCTTCAGAGTAGCTAGAATGTCCCTTTAACCAAAATATATGCTTCAATGAAGGCTTAGATTAGCACTTTTCACACAAACTTAAAGGATCCAAAATGAAGGCTCAAATTGGAAAAATTAACTGAAAAATATCAATCTCTATTTCATCACACCTAAGATACACTCAAAGGCTAACAAACAATCTTATAGTCATGCTAGGAGTCAAAGTGATTTTAAATTTGTTCATTTCACTATCAAATGAAAGCTCTTCTGATAAATGAAATTACAAGTGCCACAAAAATGTCTCAAGGATAAGATCTTGTGTGATTCACATAGATTTCAATGTAAGAATAAAATGGGAACAAGAAAAACTACTTGCACACATTCAAAAATGCAAAAAACATAAAATTTGCCCAAAATAACACAGATTAACTCAATTTTTATTAAATTTCTCAGTAGGGGAAAATTTATCAAACAATCTCAGAGCTGGTCAATGGATGTACACTCATAACCACCTTGATATGATCAAATTTAACACAAAGGAGAGAAATAGGTTTCTTCAGATAGTTTCTCAGAAAGACGGGTTCTATTAAGATTTTTGCTCAGAAAATCAGTTCTGACCTCTAACACTCCAACCTTCCAACCCTTTTCACGGAAAAAATCCGTGCCATTTATAACATTTTACAACAGAGTTTCCCCCCCAAAAACCTAAATAGTGAGTGTACCAGTGCTCACCATGATCCTGATCATGATTCCCAAAATCAAATTTGTAAAAATTTGTTAGGTCCTCAGGGGGTAGATCTCTTTGAACATCTCCAGCATTCAACTCCTTATTCTAGTAAATCACTCTTCCTTTTACTTGTCAACCACTTCTGCCCCTAATCTATCCAATCTAGTTCCTTGCGTGACCGGGAAAGAAAAATGGAAGATCAGATCGAGCCCAAAAGTCAGATCTCATCTTAATGGTAAAAGATGTCCCCAGATTTTCCTCACCAAACCAAGATATCAACTAGTTTTTCACGTGCTAAGGAAAGAAAAAATGGTTTAAATCTGACAATTAGATTGCATATTTAATGGTGAGATATGTTTACAGACCTTCCCTAAAAAACCAGGCTACCAGATTAATGTTCCTCTTCATTTAGCATGTAGGAGAATCTAAGAAACGATAAAAAAACAAAAAGAATACGCATTCCCAGGAGATTTGGAGTGAAAATGGCTGAAAAATCAGATACAGATGCATAACTACTGTTGATTTATATTTTGAATTTGGACCGTCCACGTGGGAGATCTACTTATAATACAGGCCTATGGGTTCCCTCTTTCCTTTTACAATTTTTGGAAAAATGTAAAATTTTCACATTTTTCTCCACACCTCTACCTTTGAGAAACGATCCTGACACGTTTCCTAAGGTGGGTCCCAATGGAAATGTGCTCTCTTTTTATACTTTGGCTCCTTTTTTCACAAAAGGAAAAATTTTCCAAATTTCCCCTGAAAGCCCGCACCTCCACCATTGACTGGAACAAAATTTTGACTATCCTTTTTCATGCTTGCGGGCCATTTTGATTTTTTAATCCTTTTGATGACAAGAGGAAAAAAATCCAAGTTGCCTCTAATGGTTTTGCTTCCCCGCCCCTTTGTGACTTTTCAAATCCAACCCTTTACCTCCCTTTTTTCGGGCTAGAGGGCCATTTTGATATTTTAATCCTTAAGAGGCAAAAAATCCAAGTTGTCGACGATGGTTTGCCTCCCCGCCTTTTAACTTTTCATAGCTGCCATGTGTCACAATGGTGCATCTTGAGATGGTCCCCAAAAGTTAAGACCTTGAATGAGCGTGGGCTCACCACATGTCTTGGCTTAGAAATTTTTTTTGAAGGCTTAAAGCTTAGCGGAAGGCACCATGTGTCAGGGGTCCAAGGAAATCTCCTTTGGCTATTGAAAATTCCAAGAAAAATTTAAAGTGAGTGGAAGCATTCAAGCGTCCTCCTGACGCTTCTTTAAAACAAAACTCAAGGGCCAGTCCTCAAACATGTGCGGTCCCTCCATGTGTCCCAGGCCTCCCAAAATATTTTGAAAAAAGACTAAGTATGGGAAGACCCGGCAGAAACCTCCACGTGTCTTCAAGGCACAATTTCAAAATGGTGCCCAAACAGCGGAGACCGTGAAGGATCGTGGGATCAGCCATGTGTCCCTGTCCCACCAAATAGTACTGGCTCCATAAAGGTTTGTCTAAGTCTGGGTAAAGTAGTGGAAACCTCCATGTGGTCCTCCCAGCGCAACTCCAAGGCCAACCATAAAGCAAATCTTCAAATGAATGCCGTTCTTCCATGTAGACAGATTATCAAGTTGAGTCGATTCATAAAATTTTGAAGTACCCCGCCGAGCCACATCCAACCAAAAGAGGCCATGTTTTCTGTTGATGTAAGGATGTAAATTTGACCTGGAGAAACACCCACCAAATGTGTAACAATTCTTGAAAACTGACCATTTGAGCCCGAAGATGAAATTTTCTCCAAGGACAAAGAATTTAGAAAAGTTACTAGGCTCAAATACATTCCTCTTAGCTACATCCATTCATTTTTCTTCAATTATCTAGGGAAAAAATGACAAGGATAACAAATCACAACTGTGGAAAATAAAAAACATGGGACAGTCTGAGTTTTACACCCAAATATACACCTTTTCAGATGAACAGAGAAACGAGGAAACAATTTCAAATCTAAACATGATCCTTGGTCTACAAAAGGACTTATTACGGTAACAAAAGGAAGGTGGAAATGTTTCAGGCACAGCACGAGGAGATAAAATATGGCAGAGGCCACAAATTGATAGATTTTCAATGGCAAAATTGGGCTAAACTATTTTGAGCACCAACATTAGCTCCGACTCGGGGATGGACACTCCCTACGAGTGCCACAAGAAAAAAGGTAGACCAAGTGCCAAAAAATATCATTTGAACAAAGGAGTTAACAGGCAGAGCAGAGAAACATAGCCATCTCCCCAAAAATGAACAGAGAAACCAACGAAAAAAGGTCACCAACGAGCAGAATGAGCAAAAACACAAAAGATGGGAAACAAACACATAAACTATACACTGTAGAGATGATGCTCACCTTGATTTAGGGGAATCAATCCAAGAAATTTTGTAAATGCTTGCCATTAACAGGAAGTTTGAGAAGTTCCCCATGTAAGTCCTTTAGGAAAAATGTACGTTCACCAATCCTAATATCGATGGAGTAAGGTCCCATCCATAATGCATCAAATTTTCCATCCTTGCCCTTATCTTCTTGTCTATTATCCCATAACAGCACAAGATCTCCAAAATTGAAAGCTCTGGGAGTGACCTTCTTGTCGAACAACTTCTTCAAATTTTCTTTGAACTTTACATGCCTTTGGTGGGATGCCCTCCTTTCTTCATCAAGTTCAACAATCTGGTTAATGCAAGCATCATATGGACTTAGTTCATGATCTTCTAGTTGTTGCATGAACTGATATGAGGATGATTTCATATGTAGGGGAAACAAGGCCTGAGTTCCATACACCAAATCAAATGGACTCTTTCCAGTTGCTCTTTTAACAGTAATTTGGTTAGGCCAGACAAAAAATTTCAACTGCTCACCCCATTTTCTCTTGTTAAACTCCAAGGTTCTTCTGATAATCTTTAGAAAATTTTCATTATTGGACTCAGCTTGTCCATTTTTGTGTGGATTATAATTAGAGGCATATGTCAAATTTATCCCATATTCTCTGCACATTGCCACCAAGGGTTGAGCTCTAAAACTCATGGCATTATCAGAAACAATTTTGATTGGCACCCCCAAACCTACAGATGATATGGTTCAGCATGAAGTCCATGACAATTTGGTGTGTTTCTCTCTTGGTGGGGATTTCCTACACCCACTTGGTGAAGTAATCAGTGGCTACAAGAATCCACTTATGGCTAGCACTTGAAGGATCTGAAATCTCACCAATGAAATACAATCCCCATTGCTTGAACATGGATTCAATTGATAGAAGTTGCAAAGGAAGGGAGTGTAAAGCTTTTAGTATTCTAGAGAAACACTGGCAACTCTCACATCTTCTAACCAAAAGAGTTGCATTCTTGAAGAGATTTGGCCACCAACAACCAGCCCTTAGGATCTTGTGTGTTGTGACTTTTCCAACAAAATTCCCCCCACAAACTCCTCCATGAAGATCAACAATTATCTTTGGGGCTTCATCTTCAGTGATGCACCTTAAGAGGGTTCTTCCAAGCTAGCCCATAATCAATAATGACATGTTTCTAGGAAGCCAAATTAAGGGCCCTTTTATGTATCTTACTCAAATAATCAGGGTAGTATAAATATCTGAGATAAAAAATCACATCCTTGTACCACTCAAAACTCATCAATTTTTTAAACACATCTACCCTTCCTTCTTCTACTTCATTCACCTCCATAGTTTGCAAGTTTCTCTTAGCCATAAGCTTATCCAAGCCCAAACCTCTGACCAACTTCGTGGTTTAGATGTCCTTGTCATATTCTTGTAACTTGTTCACCCATCTGTATATTTTTCTTGAGACCTCCAGCTTTGATAAGATGTCTTTGACCTTGGTGTGGGGAACGTAAGAAACAATTTTGGAACTCAGAATGTAAGTCCTGAAAACCTTTATTTCTTTCACCAAGGAAAATGCATGTTTCTCCATAATAGTATATTTCATATCATCCCCCTGTAATGCCTTAGTAAAAAAGGAAATTGGCCTCTCATCCCCTTCATCATCCTTCTGCAACAGGACAGATGCAATAGTGTTTTCTAAAGGTAAAGAATACGATTGGAAAGGATTCTTATAATTTGGAGCTGCTAAAATAGGGGCATGCTTTAATGCCTCTTTGATCCCATTGAAAGCTTGAATAACATCCTCCTCCCATTTGATGGCTTGGTCCTTCTTCATCATACCAGTGATTGGAATGGTCAATTCAGAAAAGTTTTATATGAATCTCCTGATAAAGTTTATCTTCCCAAAGAAGGATTGAATCCCCTTCTTGGTTCTTGGAATTGGGACCCTACTGATGGCCTCTACCCTTTCTATATCAATCATTACTCCCTGTTGTGACACAATGTGACCAATAAAATTTGCCTTCTGCACTCCAAAGTGGCACTTCTTTGGATTAAGTGAAATGCCATACTCTCTACATCTTATCAACATATTTTCCAAGTGCACCAAGTGATCACGTCGCTTTATGGAGAACACAGTCACATCATCCTAGTAAATAAAAAAAAATCATTGATGTAACCAGTAAAAGCAATATCCATTACTCTTTGAAAGGTTGCTCCAACATTCATCAGACCAAAGGGCATCCTGACATACACATAAGTCCCCTAAGGAGTGGTAAAGGTTGTTTTAATTCTTTTTGATTCCTTCACCACAAATTGGTTATAACCACAGAAACCATCTAGGGTAGAAAGTAACTCAGAACCAGTCACTAGCTACAGCATGTTTTCCATGTTTGGTAAAGGATAATTATCCTTCATTAATACTGTGTTCAAATTTCTAAAATCCACATAGAACCTGATGTCACCATTCTACTTTCTAATTGGTACTGGATTTGTAACCCAGGAAGAATACCTTTTGGGCTGAATAATCCCTCCATCTCTCAGTTTCTTCAGTTCTTCTTGCATTTTGAGAGATAGGAGTGGATTGATTGGTCTCTTTTTCTACCTAAATGGTTTTGCATTATATTCTAAGGGAATCTCATGTTGAAACAGATTCTCTTTGTATGCCTTTAGTTCAGAATAAGTCCAGGCCATGCAATCTTGATATTTTTTTAGCAATTAGACATTGGACTATTTTTCCTCCTTGCTGATATTACTTCCTAACCATATCTTCCTTGGTTTCTCCTTTGTGCTAAGTTCATGGTCTTCAATATACCTTGAGGATGTTATGCATCTGTTAATAATGCGATCAACATTATCAAAGTTGGATTCAAGAGCAACCATCCCTCTAGGAATGGTATTAGTCTTTAGTTGGATGATGCCTTTTCCAAACAAGGTTTCTTTTCCTTCTGCTACACACACCATTGGCTCCCAATAAATACATTGGTCAACAAACTCCCCTTTGTTTTGTAGAAATCTTCTTACCTGAGAATCATTATCAAAAAATTGCCAATGCTTAATGTTGTCAGGGACAGATGGCCTTGTCAATACTTCAACATCATATTCATAATATGGGGACACAACAAAATTATCAAACCGAGATCTCAACACAGTAAGCATGTCTACCACATCATTGAACTTCCTATCATGATGCACAATGTTGAATGAATCAAACATCTCAATGAAATCCCAAACTGCATGCTTGTATTATTTCGTTCATTGATTTTTTGTGCCATACAATTTTCTGACTTGCTTGACAACTAATTCTAAATATCCTTTGACAATGATGTATTTAACACCATATTTCCAAGAAATCCTCATTCCTAATAATAGTTCCACATACTCATCAATGTTATTAGTGCACTCAAAGTTGAGTTTGAAGGAAAAGACAAAATTGTTTTGGCCTGGAGATATCAGAACAACACCAGCACCATTTCCAAACTTGGAGCAAGCTCCATCAAACAATAAAGTCTAAGGAGAGCCTACCCATTCAAGACAATTACATTCTTCAATCTTGTGCTCTTTTCCATTAGCATATCCTATGAAGTTATCAGCATCAAAACTTATGTACAATATTTCATAGGAGGCATTGTTGGGATCTTCAATAAGGTGCAATATTTTCTTTTCTCCATACAACCTGACAAGTCTGCCCTCAATTGGGATGGTAGCATATGACATGTCCATTTGAACACTCCCACCAATACTTGTATCCCATTTTCTAGATAACAACATACCCCACTTGGCTAGGAATTCAACAATTACAACATCAATCTTCAGATTTTTACCTGGGTAAGCTGCAAGCTACACCACTAGACCTTTCACACATCCCACCACTGGCACCTCTCTGGAGTCCATAACAATACACTTCACATATTCTGTTGTTTCTTTAATATTCATCTCATTCATGACTTCCAAAGGCATGACATTGCATGATGCCCTTGAGTCAAACATGCAGTTGTGCAACAGCCTATCCCTAATGATTAGAGTGGTGAAGAATGGATCCACATTTAGTTGATATTCAACCAAGGATGTCCCTAAATAAGCCTCAAGTAGTTCACCTAGCTCCTCCAACAGTGTTGGTGTTTCTAACTCTTCAATGACTGGGGGAGTTTCCATAATGTTTATATTTCTACCCAAGGCAGACTTCTCCTCTTTAAGCCCCAAATATTCAAAATCCCTTTTCTTGTGCTCAAGAATCCTAAGCAACTTAAAAATTCGAACTGAGATCTTGATCTGACTCAAGACTTGGGCAGTATCATAAGAGGAAGACTTTGGCAAGGCAACATTGAAAGGAAGGATTACACACTCATTAGGTGGTACAGGACTTTTGACAGCTTGGGCATGAGGAGGGGTATGAGTTTTGTTTTGAATGGTAAGGCCTTTGGAAAATGCATCTTTCTTAGGATCCTCTTTAGGAATATTTGAAAGCAATGGAGTTTTTGGCTTGTCCTTAGGCACTGTACCTTTGACAACCCTAATTTTTTTATTGTATCCTTTTCTTGAGCCAAAACAACATTCATCAACAACTACCTGTCCTCCTCAGATGGGATTCCTCCATCAAAATTCTTTATCATTAAAGCTCTTAGATATTCAAAGTAATTATTGGGAATTTCAAAAGCTTGTACAGTATCAATTTCTAAAGTATGAGAGGGAGGAAGAATGGGTACCTGGTGGATGTTGTCCCAAAAATCAACAGCAATTCTAGCACTTACTACCTTAGTTGAAGTTGCACATTGTTGTGAGCTTGTAGAGGAACCCATCATGCAGACATCATCATCATTATAATCAAAAAATTATTCTTCTTCTTTTTTATTTTCCTCACATGGAGCATGGGGCATGAAACATATGTTACACCACTCAATGGAAATTGTCTCCTCCACAACAACAACTCTAGCAACCAAAGGATCAGGTACCATTTTGTTTTCCCTGGCTTGGGACTATCTATTTCCAAATCCAACAGGTCCCTTGCCTCTTTCATCATATATTTTGTGATTTGTAAACCTTTCTCGGCCTTGTTTCTTGTGTTGACCTTGTGAACTCTACCCAATTCCTTTTTCTATCCAGGCTAAATTTTATGATATTTCTTTGACAGCCCCGACAAAAGTTTTCACAACGTCCCCCAAATCATCAGCCTTACTTGTTTGAGGCTTTTTTGGGCTAATTAGTTTTACACCCTCCCTTTTTGGAGGCTTTCCAATTTCTTTGATGTTTTTTTCAATTTGCAGAGCCATAGTGAAGGCCTACCTCAAATTAGTAGGTTTTTTGTCCCTCAAGTAGTAAGCAACTTTTTTATCAAATGCATATTAATATTTGATCAAACATTATTCATCACATGGCCTTAAGCTAACAAGAAATCTTCTCAAGGTATTTTAAAACCTTGTGTGGAAATCATGTACTGACTCATTAGGATTCTTTTTTATGTTTATGAATTTTGATAGAAGAAACCTATGGTCATTTCTATCACCATACTGTAGTCTAAATGCATTGTTCATCTCTGTCTAAGAATCAATGGAATTATCTGGATAATATTTGTACCAGTCCCTTGCATCCTCTTCTAGAGTATGGAAAAACAACTTGATATATACATCTTCATGTTCAATCTCAAAGTATTCCATCATATTTATAAAAATCTTTAAATTTTGATCACCAGTTATAGTGTTGTTTCCTTGGAACTTTGGTAATCTATTACTTACATCCTGGGGACCTGTATTTGGATAACCAACTATCCCTATAAAATTTATAGGACCAAAGGTGTTTACAACAAAAGGAGGTCTAGGTGGGGGCAAGGCCATGTTGTGTTGAGGAGGTGACCCTTGAGGGGAGACAAATTGATAAGGGGTAGAGGGTCTTTGAAACACAACATTATAGCTTTCAAAATGGATATCCCCTAAATGCCTTGTTTCTTGGAAATCCCTATCAAATTTTGAAAAGACAGGAGTAGATTGAGAAGCAAATTTTTCAAAATCAAATGAAGGCCCCTCTCTAGATGGAGAATTTAATTCCATAAAAAGACTACCTGATTCAGAATTACTTGAATGGAAATCTTCAATGATAGGCTGGTCAATTTTATCAATGGGGACTTCTTTTCTTAACTACTGATATCCAACAACTCTCTAGCCTTTTCTTCCTTCTAACTTTGTTTTTCCTAGCTCCAGAAATAATGTTCTAGCAGGATCTCTAGCAAAGAAAGATGTTCTTCCTTCAAGCTTTGCAAAGATTAGTAACAAAACTCACTTTACAAAGCTTAAGACACTGGTACTCATCAAGAATCAGATCAACAGGGAGTTGCCACTAGGGATTTCCACCTTAGCTGTGCAAATGCACTAAAATATGATTTGTCAAATTTTTGTCAATACTGGCAACTGGAAATGGAAAGACCCAACTCTTCTTTATCTAGATTTATCAATGAAACTTAGTGCATTAACTGTAGAAAATGGAAATATTGCACATAGCACTTGTAACTTTGAACAATTCTTACAGGCCTGAACATAGGATGATGCTTGAAATAATGAATTAGCACTTTGAGCGTACAAGAAGTGTTTACCATGGTCTAAATATGAACTGAAATAATGGATTCTCCTTCATAGTCTGAGCAATATCACAGGTTTTACATGTAGCTTAGAGACAAATAAATCATAGTGAGTCATCTTATAGCTGGGGATGGGATCTAACTAGCCCTCTGTCACTTAGATGTGGAGAAATGGATAGCACCCCGAAGAGGATTTGATCTATCCTAACTAATTTATGGTTGTGCCTTCCAACCAGGGTGAGGGGACCCTTTTGTAGCCTGTTGTTTATGGAGGAGATGGGGAATTCCTTCCTTATGAAGTATTTAAGAAGACCCTGAAGAAAATATGATCAATACAACAAAACCTAACTCTCACGAGTTGTCACTCTAGATAATGGAGATATTTTCTAAGCAAGGTTCAGGCCACTAAAGAAAATGAAAACCTAAGTGTTTTTTCATGTTTTGGTAATAGAAATTTTGCATCTGT
The DNA here is from genome assembly GCA_019776745.2 of Taxus chinensis. Taxonomy (NCBI): domain Eukaryota; kingdom Viridiplantae; phylum Streptophyta; class Pinopsida; order Cupressales; family Taxaceae; genus Taxus; species Taxus chinensis. Next base: position 687,318,039 of record CM034149.1, on the reverse strand, counting down.
ATACACACAAGAAAAACATGGGTAGTATGGGTAAGATTAATTGTTTTTGAATGATTTTGGTGGGAGGTGAAGTAGGATAAAGTTGATTATACCAAATCTTTGAGAATTTTTACAAAAATGGAGAGATTTTACAAAAGAATGCTTTAGAGTAGCTAGGATGTCCCTTTAACTAGATTATGTGCTTCAATGGAGGCCTAGAACAAAACTTTTCACACAAACTTCAAAGATCCAAAATGAAGGCTCAAATTCGAAAAATTAACTGAACACTATCAATCTCTGTTTCATCATGCCTAAGATACCCTCAAAGGCTAACAAAAAATCTTATAGTCATGCTAAGAGTCACAGTGATTTTAAATTTGTTTATTTCACTATCAAATGAAAGCTCTTATAATAAATGAAATTGCAAATTCCACAAAACTATCACAAGGATAAGATCTTGTGTGATTCACACATATTTCAATGTAAGAATGCAATGGGAACAAGAAAAACTACTTGCAGACATTCAAAGATGAAGCAAACACAAATTTTTCACAAAAATAACATAGATTAACTCAAGTTTGATTAAATTTATCAGTAGGGGAAAGTTTCTCAAACAATCTTAGAGCTTGTCAATGGTTGTACACTCACAACCACCTTGACATGATCAAATTTAACACAAATAGATAAAAATGTTTCTTCAAATATTTTCTTGGAAAGAAGGGTTCTATCAAGATTTTTCTTAGAAAATTAGTTCTGACCTCTAACACTCCAACCTTCCAACCCTTTTCACGGAAAAAGTCATGCCATTTATAACATTTTACAATAGAGTTTCCCCCCAAAAAACCTAAACATTGAGTGTACCAGTGCTTGCCATGATCCCGATCGTGAATCCCATAGTAAAATCTATAAAAAGTTGTCAAGTCCTAAGGGGGTAGATCTCTTTGAACATCTCCTGCATTCAACTGCTTCATCAGGTAGATCACTCTTCCTTTTACTTGCCAACCACTTCCACCCCTAATTTTTCCAATCTAGTTCCTTGCGTGCCCAAGAAGGAAAAATGGAAGATCAGATCGAGCCCAAAAGTCAGATCTCATCTTAATGGTAAAAGACGTCCCTGGATTTTCCTCACCAAACCATGATATCAACAGGTCTTTTGCTTGCTAAGGAAAGAAAAAATGAGTCAAATATGATAGTTAGCTTTTATATTTAATGGTGAGATATGTTTACAGACCTCCCCACCAAACTAGGCTACCAGATTAATGTTCCTCTTCATTTGGCGTGTAAGAGACTCCAATAAATAATTAAAAAACCACAAGAATACGCATCCCTACGAGCTATAGAGTGAAAATGGTGGAAAAATAAGATACAGATGCACAACTACTGTTGATTTCTATTTTGAATTTGGATCGTCCACATGAGAGATCTACTTTTAAGATGGGCCTGTAGGGTCCCTTTTTCCTTTTACAACATTTGGAAAAATGTAAAATTTTCACATTTTTTTCCACACCTCCGCCTTTGAGAAATGTGCTTGACACGTTTCCTAAGGTGAGTCCCAGTGGAAACGTGCTCTCTTTTTATACTTTAGCTGATTTTCTCAAAAAAAGGAAATTTTTCCAAATTTACCCTGAAATCCCGCACCTCTGTTGTTGAATGGAATTTTTTTTTGACTATCCTTTGTCGAGCTTGTGGGCCTTTTGATGTTTTAATCCTTTTGATGACAAGAGGTAAAAAATACAAGTTTCCCATGATGGTTTGACTCCCCGCCTTTTGACTTTTCAAACTGCCACGTGTCACAATGGCACATCTTAAGATGGTCCCCATAAGTTGAGGCCTTGAATTAGCACGGGCTCAACACGTGTCCTGGCCTGGCTAAATTTTTTTGAAGGCTTAAAGCTTAGCAGAAGGTGCCATGTGTCAAGGTCTGAGGCAATCTCCTTTGGCCATTGAAAATTCCAATTAAAATGCAAAGTGAGAGGAGGCCTCCAAGTGTCCTCCTGGTGCTTCTTTAAAATAAAACTCAAGGGCCAGTCCTCAAAATGCGTGGTCCCTCCACATGTCCCAGGCCTCACAAAATATTTTGAAAAAATACTAAGCATGGGAAGACCCAGTAGAAACCTCTATGTGTCTTCATGGCACAATTTCAAAATGGTGCCCAAAGCGGAGACCTTCAACGAGCATGGGCTCACCATATGTCCCTGTCCCACCAAATAATATTGGCTACATAAAAAAATTTCTAAGTCTGGGAAAAGCAACGAAAACCTCCACGTGTCCTCCTAGTGCAACTCCAAGGCCAACCAAAAAGCAAATCTTCAAATGAGCATCGTTCTTCCACGTAGAAAGGTTTTCAAGTTGAGGCGATTCATAAAATTTTGAAGTACCCCGCCAAAGCCATGTCCAACCAAAAGAGGCCACATTTCCTATTGATGCAAGGATGTAAATTTGACTGGGAGAAATGCCTGTCAAACCATAAAATGTAGAAAAATGACCATTTGAGCCCGGAGATGAAATTTTCTCCAAGGACAGAGAATTTAGAAATGTTACAAGGCTCAAATACATTCCTCTGAGCTACATCCATTCATTTTTCTTCGAGTATTCAGGGAAAAAATGACAAGGACAGAAAATCAGGACTATGGAAAATAGAAAACATGGGACAACCTGAGTTTTACACCCAAATACAGACCTTTTTAGATGAAGAGAGAGAAAAAAATCAGAAATAAAAGGAAACAACTGATTACGGAAACAAAAGGAAGGTTGAAACATTTCAGGCACAACACGAGGAGATAAAATATGGCAAAGGCCGCAAATTGATATATTTTACATATCTTACATATCTTACAATTGTACCATAACTTTATTGATTTTTCTTATATTTCCTTCGAACACTAGTACCCAGCTAGGCCAAAACTACTTAGGTGCTCTTATCCCTTCTAGGAACTCCTGACCTTATTTATCTTCTTCTTACTCGTTTTGGTATCCTTTAATTCTTGGTCATGTTTTAAACAGTGGGTGGTAATTTTAGCTGTCAATTACGAAATTCAAACAAGGGAATCATATATATATAATTAGTTATTGCTCTCAAATAAGGGGCCAAACATCATAAAAATTATCTATCGGCATCTAAGATTTCATTAAAGGCATAAGATAATTTCAAAACATAAATCTGGCATAATCATACAAGGGACAAGGGCTGCATCACTATGCATATATAGTATAGGAAAGGAGTTCATTATATTCCATTACACACATTCTACAATACTTTGTACATTCTTGATCTAGCCCGCTATCATTATGAAACTTGCGTAAGGGAATCCTATGACATCATTACAAACACAAGCACAAAGAACTACATGGATTTTGATAAGTAGTGTAATGCTTAGTCATAAGTTCACTCTTTGGGTGACTATCAAGGTAAGTCCAAGTCCACATTCTACATCTTTTATATTAGGTTTGATGTGGTTTATGGGTGTGTGTAGGTAGATAATTTATTTACATGTTATATGCATGAATGGTAGCATTACATCGAAACTATAGTGACAAAGATAGATCAACAATGAAGCTCGTCTATCCTACAAAAGACAAAAACCTAAAATGGTCACTAGCACCCAAAATGGTCACAAGAGGCCGGGGCACTCTGTTCCTCCTATGGGTGCTTCTGTCTAGCATAATTCTAAGTCCCAAAACCCTCGGTAAGCCTTGAAAACATTGTATCCAATCTATTCTAGCCATTACTCAGTCAAGACCACTCCCATATTGCATGAAATCATCTAATTCATAATCCATCTTTCATTTTCTTATGGTTTCATATCTTTAAATTCTTGTTTCGTGTCCATTACTGTATATAATCATCTCGTTTATCATTTGTTATAGTTTTTAATATGAGAATAAGGTTCAATTCAATTTAGATTAAATCGGTATTAAAACCCTACATATACAACACTAGCCTCCTTAGTTGAAGCCTAATGATACCTTAAAAAAGGAATGATCTTTCGTCTGATATCCACACTTGTTCAATTTGTTTAGAGAATTACTCAGGAATATAAATAAGCTTCTATGAACCCCTGGATACTTTCAACATATGGAAATCTTAAAAATATTGACATCAATTATCCTTGTGGAACAATGTGGACCATAAACTTCAACCATCCATTATAAAGTATTTAACCCAAGTGGAAGATATGTTGATCACATGAGTTAATCCAATCTGATAGGCTACCTAGGTTCTTGGTGGGAAATAAAAATGTTTTGGAAACACTATAAATTTCCTAAAAAAAATGTCTTTCATAGCCAAATATATTCTACACTGCCTTATATATTTAGACCTTATACTCATACAAATTACTCAATCATAACTAACAAAGTATGACTTTTATGGTAGTAGGTCACGTGTTTGGGAATCCCTTTAATATACAGTTTCACTTGATCCATAATATAGATACATCTTGATCGATGATGATTCCCTTACATCTCTACCTTTTGATTCAACAAATCTTACCTCCTCTCTAAACATGGTTACTGTTATCCAATTTTTTCTCCCTCGGGAAAAATGGATCAAAAAAACCTTGCACAGGAAAAAATGTGGTTGATTTAGTTCTGTGGAGCTTGCATTTTGAGCTTGGTTGAATATGGGTGAAGCATGTCAAGTTTAAGAGTTTTTGGGAAAAGAAGAAGTCTAAAATTTAGGTTTTGGACTTCAGAGGTGGAGTTTTTTCAGAGATGGGATAAGGCAGATTTCAGGGACTCAACAAAAAAAAATCTCTGAAAACCAAAACTCTCAAATTTCAGACTTTCAATATTTGGGGTTTCAGAGTTCTTAGGTACGAAGATGGAAAAATAACCCCAAAATTTTGAAATCCTAAAGTCCAAAAGTATGAAATTTTGGACTTTCAAGTTTCGGGGTTTCTTGGATCTCAGTGAGCGGGAATGGAAAAGGGATCCGTAATATCTGAAATCTTGAGGTCTGAAAGTCTGAAATTTTAGACTTTCAAGTTTCAGGGTTTATAAATTCAACGTTGGTTTTAGGATCAACGCGGAAACATTTTCAGATGTCAGAGGTTTGGGGTTTTAGATTTCCAAGTCTTCGGCGAGCAATCATGGTAAAGTGACCAATAATGTTTGACAATTTGAAGTCCGAAATTTTGAAATTTCAGACTTTTGGACTTTATACTTTTGGGGTTTCGGAGTTTGAGTTTCAAAATTTTGGAACCCCAAAACAAAAAAAATCAAAATTCAAACTCCAAAACTCCGAAACCTGAAAGTATGAAATTTTAGACTTTCATACTTTCGAGGTTTTGTAGTTTCGGAACTCTCACATAGGAGGATCAATAGTTCACCATTTTTTTAGAATGAAACCTCGACCTTTAGATGGGCATAAATTTTGACTGGGAGCTTGGATTTACACAAAAAAATACATTTTTGATATCTTTAAATTAATGGGAAATAAGTTATTCAAAATTAATAAATACAGTATGCTATTTTTTAAGGTTTCAGGCTTCCCACCTACCCCAATAATGAAGGTATGGGCTTCCTTTCTTTCCCAACAAGGAACAATACATGGAGGTATGGGATTTTCATGGAACCCTTCATTTTTACAGGTGAAGTCAATGCATTTTGGGTGGTTGAAGTAAGAATTATAATTCTTCCCTCTTCTCTCTCTCATTCTTCCTATATATTGTAAGGAGGGGCATTTTTCTAAAGGTTGGACATTTTGTCTCTACGCCCTCCCTTCTTTTATGTCTATAAGTGATCTTGTGGAGTTCAAACCTCCCATCTAAATTATAAATGCAATCTTTCCTCTTGGCCATTAAAATGGAATGAATCAAATTTTTGGAGCAATAAAATAATTCTGTGGATGATTTCAACCCTCTCTTATGTTCATTGCATCTTCTTGATCTCTCATTAAAATACTGGTTATCTGTGCATGGTGGTTTTACATTTTTAACGGTTTGTGTTTAATTGCAAAGCAGGTGTTCAACATTCCTTTAGTGCATCAACTTTGTTAGTTTAGGTTTATTTTCTTGCATCTTCTTAACCTTGTCTCCTTGGCAAGTTAGATTAGATTTAAAGTAGATCATCTACAACTTGAATGTGTACATCTCAACAGGGGAATAGGAACCGGCCTTATCCAAAGATATTTTCCTGATTACAAAGAACCACACTTTGGGAAAATCTCCATGTTATGCAATCAAACGGAGAGTTTCAACCCATCGAGTTACATACATTCAGGGGTGATGTGGTTACGCATCAACAGTTACAATGGAATTTACAATAATGCACTACAATGTTAATTAGAATAGTGACAATGTTCCTTTCAAATCGGCTGAAAATAGCTCCCTAGAAATTTTGTTTTGTTTCATTGGTTCATAATATAGGAACAAATGAAGAAGAAATTGAACAGTTATTTCTTTAACATGGTTGTGACACTCCCTTCACATTGGCATGTTTGGAACTTATAATCTCTTCTATAAATGAATAAACCACATAGAGGGGATATTATCCATGGATTTTAATACATTGTGTCTGAAAAGGAAATAAATTCTTAAATAACCATGCATGAAAGAAATTCAGATGCATTAATACACCCTACATTTGATGAATTACCATGATGGCCATTTTGGTTCCAAACCAAGGTTCCATTAATTCTTTCTTAACCTCATTATTCATCATGTGATCAACTCAACAACCGCAGTATTCATGAGACAAAACATTAAACATGATATCCCATCAACTATAGGATACATCCATAAAAGTCTTTAGGACCTCCTTAAGAATTGTCTGCCTAACAATTTGATGCAATTCAGAAACATCGTAGAAGGAATGCACTCATTTTGGTCAAAAATTAAAGGTGAGGTTGACATGGTTGAGAAATTTAGTGCACCAACATTGTTCTTTTTTCTAAGTGTGGCAAACACAAAATGACCGGACCTAATTAATAACATTCCAAGTTATTCCATTGTAGATGCTTGTTACACACAATGTTCGAGGAACCTTGTGATTATTTCTTAACCCTCATCATGTATATTATTCCTTGCATCACATATTCACTATATTTTGTGAAGAAGTATTAGAGAAACATATTGGGGTTAGAGACTATTAGTACAGGTGACACTCATCCTTTCCTTCCATTTTTATTTCCTTCTATATGGATTTTTTTAAATTCTATCTTTCTCATAGGTATGAATGGAAGTGTAGAGGTTATTCATGTACATGGTTTCTTATGGATATATGATGCTCCTAATATTGATGCAATTGAATGGGGAGATACTAAATCTATAGAGGAAAATAAAAAATCTTTGATAGATACCTATTAATCAAGAATCTATGGCTAGCCTCCAGCCAAACATAATGTTATCCAAATAACTTTCCTAGTTATTTTGGATAACTTGTATCTTCATTTTGACTCCAATTCTTTGCATTTCAAGTTACACGCATGTAATATTTCTCATTTGGTACTTTACATAGGTTGTATTCCTTCTGCACGCTCTCTGCGCTTTGTGATTCTTTTGTGCACCTCTCTACAGAAGCCTTCCAAATCGGTTAAGTTTCAGGTATTCTTGTCATGCACCCTATTTTCTTTCTACCGTTGTGCACCCTTCCTCAATTAGTTATTCAAACCATGCTTCCATACTTTTCTTTCGCAAGTATACATTCTTTTCTATGCCACATGCACCTATGCATGCACATTCTCTTTGCTATCCTCTCATGTGCTTGCATCTTTCCACGTGCCTCACTTTCTTGCTGAAATCTATCTACATGCACTTGCGTGCCTTCTTGCTTCTCCCTTTGCATTCTACTCCCCTTCCATTTCCCCCTTGCACACCTTCATCCCACATGATCACTTTCTTTCCTTCTTCTAGCATGTGTGCCTTATTTTTTGTCCCCTCGTGCCCTCCTCACGCACCTTTCTGTAGACATGCCTTAAAATTAGTTGTCTCTATTCTTCCTCTTGTGCACCCACATACACCCTATTGTGACACACACCCTCCTTCAGTTGAATGCCCATGCACCCTATCTCTATGCTTTCTATAGGTATACCTTCATCCTGTACACACACCTACACATGCTCCTTTCCTCTGTTTCCCTTTCGCGCCTCGCGCCTAACTTCGGAACTTCAAAAGGCCATAACTTTTGATCCTGAGCTCTGATTTTCACAAAATTGGACTTTTCAGAACGTGTACAACGTCCTTTATGCCAATAGAACTGAATTTCTTAATTTTGATGTGGGTATATATATCAAAATTAAATAAACATATCCAACTCTAGTCAATTAAATACGCAGTCCCGTCAAATGATAGAACTTCCTAGCAAGTCCAAAACAACTTCCTCCACTCAGAATGCCATATCTTTTGCATTTCTCAACGAAATCACAAAAAAATGGTACCATTGGAATCGTGGCTCTAGGACCAAAACAAAAAAAATCAATAAATTCAGGATTTGACAAGGAATTGATGGTTTATGATTTCATAGAAAATGATCCCAATTCATAAAAGTTTTTTATTTGGTAGTTGGGGAAGCATTAAATGAAGCATGCGCTGAAATTTCTCACTGCTGTAAGTCATGGGACACCATGGTGAGCCTTTTGCAAGAAAAAAAAACATCATTTCACTTCATTTACTATCTCTTTCAAGTGGTGAGAAGATAGATTTCAGGATTTTCATTTCCCCCCCTCTCTCTCTCTCCTCTCAGAATTCTATAAATTGGAGTGTTGGGATCATTATAAGGAGCGAGTTTTTTTAAGTAGAAAAAATCTTTCAAAATTGCTTTCTGAAGCCAATGTGTTGTACAACCTTGTAGTGGACTCCTTGCATGGTTATTGTTATCTCAATTTTCCCCCCCTAAAAAAATTGATCAAAACCTGACCCTGCACAGGAAGAATTCTAAGAGGCATTTCCATCGAACCAGGCTACGTTTCACATCAAATAGTCAGGTTAGAGGCAGGCTCTAAAATGGAAGAGCAAGGTCAAATTGAGGCCGAATAGACATAAAAGAAAATCAAAGGCTCAGAGGAGAGAAATGAAGAGAGGCTCAAAGTCTTCGGGCTGTATAAATAATCCAGAGCGAGCCCAAATTGGTTAAGTATGAAAGACTCAGTGGAAGCTTCCATGTTGCCTCATTGGCACTTATCTGTAGGTTAATTTGAAAGAGGATACCCCAAACAAGTTCCAAGCTTCCACGTGTCCCAGAGTCCTTGAAAAAGGGATAGAGAAGGCCCAAAACAACTAAGTATAGGACGACTGTTGCAGAAGCCTCCACATGTCCAAACAACACACCTTCAAGGGTCAAAGAAAAAGGAAATTCCCAGAAAAGTGCCAACCCTCCACATCAGGTCCAAAGTCACAAAAATGGGGATGGAGACAGTTTTTTGGTAAAATTCCAAGCTTGGGATAGGCCAGTAAAATCACTTCACACGCATCATCTCGGTGCAACACCAAATATTTTCGCAAATAGTGGTAAATAAATATGATTACACAAGTAAACCACATACGCACGGGGTGTCAGAGACATATGTTTCACCAACCATTGAAACATTCTTAAGATGATAGAGCCCGAGGATGGTACTATGTGCCTCAATGATGCAAACTATTCAAAAGGGACAGCCTAAGGGTCAGTCTCAAACAAGTGCAGGCTTGCTGTGTGTCCTAGGTCCGAAATGGGATAGAGCTGGCCCAAAAATGACAAAGTATAGAAAGCTAGCAGACAGTGCCATTTTATGTCACATAAACACAATTTCAAAGGCGCAACCCAAAGCAGAGACTCAGACTAGTGCGGGCCTTCCACGTGTCCCAGGTCTGAAAAGGGAACAGACTCGAATTGGTTAAGTAAAAAAGGAAAGTAGAAGCCTCCACGTGTCTGGAATACGTAACTTCAAAGGTAAAATCTTGGGATAGTTTCCAAATGAGTGCGAGGCCTCCATGTGTCCAGGGTTAGACATATGCCCTGGGCTAAGAAAGAAGGACTCAGGAAAAATACAAAGGAGCCTATGGAAGCCGCCACATGTAAGTCCAACGTGATTTCATGAGCGAAAGGTAAGGGCCGTGTTAGTACCCAAATTGATTCTCCTTTAAAGTCTATAAATCATCACAAGTTTAGTAGGATGCTTAGAGACAGATAGATCATAGTGAGTCATTTTGTAGCCTGGGGATGGAATCTAACTGGCCCTTTGTCACTCAGATGTGGAGAAATGGATAGCACCCTAAGAGGATTTGATCTATCCTCACTACTTTATGGTTGTGCCTTTCAACCAAGGTGAGAGGACCCTTTTTGTAGCCTGTTGTTTATGGAGGAGATGGAGATGTCCTTCCTTGTGAAATTTTAAGAAGACCTTGAAGAAAATATGATCAATGCAACAAAACCTAACTCTCACGAGTTGTCACTCTAGATAATGGAGATATTTTCTAAGCAAGGTTCAGGCCACTAAAGACAATGAAAACCTGATTGTTTCTGCATGTTTTGGTAGTAAAAATTTTGCATTTGTATACACACATGAAAAACAGGGGTAGTATGGGTATGATTAATTGTTTTTGAATGAATTTGGTGGGAGGTGAAGTAGGATAAAGTTGATTATACCAAAACCTTTGGAGGGACTTTACAATAAAGAGCAACTTTACAACAGAAAGCTTCAGAACAGTCAAGACGTTCCTTCAACTAGAAGGTGTGCTTCAATGGAGGCCCAAATCAACATGTTTTCACATAATATTTAAGACCCTAACACGAAGGCTCTAATTAGAGGACCCAATTAAACACTATAGTTTCTGATTTACCATGCCTAAGGTACACCCAAAGACTTACAGACAATCTTTATCAACAAATGACAGTGAGTTGATTTTAAATCTGTTTATCTCATCCAAGATGAAGGCTCTTCTTGAAATGAAATTGTAGATACCATTAAACTGTCACAGGGACAAGATCCTGTGTGATTTCACAAAAAATTCAGTATAAGATTGCAATAGGAATGAATAAAACTATTTGCAGACATTCTGAAACAAAGCAGACACTAATTGCTCAGAGTCAACAAAGAATAACTCAAATTTGATTAAACTTATCAGCAGGGGAAAGTTTCTAGAACATTCTTAGAGCTTGTCAATGGATATACACTCACAACCACCTTGACAATGATTGAGTTTAACACAAAAGAGATATACAGGTTTCTCAAACAGTCCCTCAGAAAGATGGGCTCTATCAAGATTTCTCTTAGGAAATCAGTTTCTAGCTCCTAACACTCTAGCATTCCAACCTCTAACCTCCAACCCAACCTCCTTCTCATGAAAAAATCATGCCTATTTATAACATTTTACAACAGATCCTTTTCCCCCCAAAACCAAAGACATTGAGTGCACCAGTGCTCACCATGATCTCGATCGTGATTCCCAGAATCAAATCTGTAAAAAGTTGTCAAGTGCTCAGGGGGCAGATCTCTTCGAGCCATCTCCCACATTCAACTCCCTCTCCTAGTAGATCACTCTTCCTTTTACTCACCAACCACTTCCGCCCCTAATCTATCAAATTGGTTCTTTGCGTGCTCGAGGAAGAAAATGGAAGATCGGATTTGAGCCCAGAAGATCAGATCTCATCTTAATGGTAAAAGACAGATTTTCCTCATCAAACTAAGATATCAACAGGTATTTCACGTGCCAAGGAAAGAAAAATCAGGTCGAATCTCAGATTGCATATTAATGGTGAGAGACATTTTTCAGACCTTCCCCACCAAACCAGGCCTCAGATTAATGCTCCTCTTCATTTGGCATGTAGGAGACTCCAAGAAATGATAAAAAACCATAAGAATACGCATCCCCAAGAGCTCTGGAGTGAAAATGGTGGAAAAATAAGATACAGATGCACAACTATTGCCATTGATTTCTATTTTGAATTTGGACCATCCACGTGGGAGATCCATTTTAGAGTGAGCCTGCAAACAATTTTGGAAAAATGTAAAATTTTCACAATTTTTCTCCACATCCCCGCCATTGAGAAATGAGCCTGACATGTGTCCTAAGGTGGGTCCCAAAGGAACCCAAATTATCCTATTTCACCTCTTTTTTGGAAAAGGAAAATTTTCCAAATTTTCCCCGCATCTCCGCCCTTGCACTTCTAGTCTCTGATGTGGGTCCCAGCAGAACCACGCTCCCTTTTTTACTTTTAACTCCTTTCTCCACAAAAGGAAAATTTTCCAATTTTCCCCAAAGGTCCGCACCTCCGCCATTGACCGGGGAAATTTTTGACTATTCTCTATCTGGTCTCCGGGCCATTTTGATGTTTTAATCCTTTTGGTAACAAGAGGAAAAAAATCCAAGTTTCCTCCGATGGTCTACTTCCCTGCCCCTTCTGACATTTCAAACTACCACGCGTCACAATGGCACATCTTGAGATGGTTCCCAAAAGTTGAGACCTTGAAAGAGCGCAGGCTCACCATGTGTCCTAGCCTGGTAAATATTTTTCTGAAGGTTTAAAGCTCAGTGGAAGGTGCCATGTGTCAGGCTCTGAGGTAGTCTCCTTTGGCCGTTGAAAATTCCAAGAAAAATGCAAAGTGAGCGGAGGCCTCCAAGTGTCCTCTTGGCGCTATTTAAAATCATGCCCAAAGCGGAGACCCTTTTGAGCACAGGCTTGCCACATGTCTTTGTTCTGGTAAACTGTAATAGAGGCTACATAAAAAACTGTCTAAGTCTGGGAAAAGTAGTGGAAACCTCCACATGTCCTCCCGGCACAACTTCAAGGCCAAACCAAAAAGTGAACCTTCAAATGAGCGTTCGTTCTTCCACATAGACCAGTTTTCAAGTTGAGGTGATTTATAAAATTATGAAGTACCCTGCTTGAGCCACATCAACCAAAAGAGGCCACATTTCCCATTGATGCAAGGATGTAAATTTGACTACGGAGAAACACCCGTCAAACCGTAAAATGCAGAAAAATGACCACATGAGCTTGGAGATGAAATTTTCTCCAAGGACAGAGAATTCAGAAGCATTACAAAGCTCAAATACATTTCTCTGAGCCACATCCATTCATTTTTCTCAAGTATTTAGGGCAAAAATGACAAGGATAACAAATCCCAACTGTGGAAAATGGAAAGAATGGGAGAGCCTGAGTTTTTACACCCAAATACAGACCTTTTCAGATGAACAGGGGAACGAGGAAACAATTTTGGTTTTATGCATGATCTTTGGTCCAAGAAAGGATTGATCATGGAAAAAAAAGGAAAGGAGGGACCTCTCAAGCACAACACAGGGGAGATAATTTATGGTAGGGGATGTAAATTGATAAATTTTCAATGGAAAAATGGGGCGAGACTATTTTGAGCACCAACATCGGCTCCGAACTTGGGGATGGGCACTCCCTGTGAGTGCCACAAGAACAAAGGTAGACCAAGTGCCAAAATATCCATTGGGCAAAGGATTCAGCTTGCAGAGCAAAGAAACAGAGCCATCTCCCAAAAGTGAAATAGAGAAACCAATAAAAATAGGTCACCAAGGACCGGAACGAGAAAAAACACCAAAGACAAGAAACAAACAACAAACTATACACTATACAAAATGATGTTCACCTTGATTCTGGGGAATTAATCCAAGAAATGTTTCAAATACCTTCCATTAATAGGAAATTCAAGCAATTCCCCATCCAAGTCCTTCAGGAAGAAGGTATGTTCACCGATTCTAATATCAATGGAGTAAGGGCCCATCCATAGAGCATCAAATTTTCCATGCTTGCCCTTATCCTCACGCCTGCTATCCCATAGTAGCAAATATCCCCAACATTGAAAGCTCTATGGGAGTGACCTTCTTGTCGAACAACTTCTTCAGCTTCTCTCTGAACTTTATATGCCTTTGGTGGGATGCCCTCCTTTCTTCATCAAGTTCAACAATCTGGTTAATACGGGCATCATATGGACTTACTTCTTGATCTTCTAGTTGTTACATGAACTGATATGAGGATAATTGTATGTAGGGGCAGCAAGGCTTGAGGTTCCATACACCAACTCAAATGGACTCTTTCCAGTAGCCCTTTTAACAGTAATTCGGTCATCCCAGACAACAAATTTCAACTGCTCACCCCATTTTCTCTTGTTAAGCTCCAAGGCTCTTCTGATAATCTTTAGCAAATTTTTATTACTGGACTCAGCTTGTCCATTTCCTTGGGGATTATAATTAGAAGCATATGTCAAATTTATCCCATATTCTCTACACATTGCCACCAGGGGTTTAGCTCTAAAGCTCATGGCATTGTTCAGCAACAACTTTGACTGGCACCCCAAACCTGCAGATGATATGGTTCAACATGAAGTCCATGACAATTTGGTGTGTTGCCCTTTTGGTGGGGATTGCCTCTACCCACTTGGTGAAGTAATATGTGGCTACAAGAATCCACTTATGGCCAACACTTGAAGGGTATGAAATCTCACCAATAAAATCCATTCCCCATTGCTTAAATGGAGCTTCAATTGATACAGGTTGCAAAGGAAGGGAGCCTGAAGCTTTCAGTCTTCCAGAGAAGCGCTGACAACTCTCACATCTTCTAACCAAAAGTGTTGCATCCTTGAAAAGAGTTGGCCACCAATAACCAGACCTCAGGATCTTGTGTGTTGTGACCCTTCCAGAAAAATTCCCCCCACAAACTCCTCCATGGAGATCAAAAATTATCTTGGGGGCTTCATCTTCAGTAATGCACCTTAAGAGGACTCCCTCAGGGTTCTTCCAAGCTAACCCATAATCAGTAATGACATATTTCTGGGAAGCCAACTTAAGGGCCCTTTTCTAGTTCTTACTCAAATACTCAGGGCAGTATAAATGTCTGAGATAGAAAATCACATCCTTGTACCACTCAGAACTCATTAGTTTCTCAAAGACATCTACCCTTCCTTCTCCTACCTCATTCACCTCAACAGTTTGCAAGTTGCTCTCAGCCATAAGCTTAGCCAAGCCCAAACCTCTCACCAACTTCATGGTTTGGATATCCATATCATATTCTTGCAACTTGTTCACCCACCTACACCTTTTGCTTGAGACTTCCATCTCTGATAAGATGTCTTTCACCATGGTGTGGGGAACATAAGAAAAAATCTTAGAACTCAAAATGTAAGGCCTGAAAACCTTTGTTTCTTTTACCAAGGCAAATGCTTATTTCTCCATAATAGTGTATTTCAGCTCAGCCCCCTGCAATGCCTTACTAAAAAAGGCAATTGGCCTCTCATCCCCTTCATCATCCTTCTACAACAGGATAGATGCAATGGTTTTCTCTGAAGCAAAAGAGAATAGTTGAAAGGGCTTCTTATAATCTGGAGCTGCTAGAATAGGTGCATGCTTTAATGCCTCTTTAATCCCATTGAAATCTTGAATGGCATCCTCCTCCCACTTGATGACCTAGTCCTTCTTTAACATGGAGGTGATTGGAATGGTTAGCTCAGAAAAGTTTGAGATAAATCTTCTGATGAAGTTTATCTACCCAAAGAAGGACTGGATTCCTTTCTTGGTTCTTGGAATTGGGACCTTGTTGATGGCCTCTACCCTTTCTGGATCAATCATCACTCCTTCTTGTGACACAATGTGACCAAGAAAATTTTCCTTCTGCACTCCAAAATGGCACTTCTTTGGATTGAGTGAAATTCCATACTCTCTACATATTATCAGCATCTTTTCCAAGTGCAACAAGTGATCACCTCACTTTCTAGAGAACACAGTCACATCATCCTGGTAAACAACAATAAAATCATTGATGTAACCGGTAAAAACAACATCCATTGCTCTTTGAAAGGTTGCTCCAACATTCATCAAACCAAAGGGCATCCTGACATACACATAAGTCCCCCAAGGAGTGGTAAAGGTTGTCTTAATTATTTCTGATTCCTTCACCACAACTTGGTTGTAACCAGAGAAACCATCCAGGGTAGAAAGTAGCTCAGAAACCAGTTACTAGCTGCAACATGTTTTCCATGTTTGGTAAAGGATAATTATCCTTCATTGATGCTCTATTCAGATTTTTGAAATCCACACACAGCCTGATGTCACCATTCTTCTTTCTGACTGGTACTAGGTTTGCAACCCAAGAAGAATACCTTGTGGGCTGAATAATCCCTCCATCCCTCAACTTCTTCAGTTCCTCTTGCATCTTAAGAGATAAGAGTGGATTGATTGGCCTCTGTTTCTACCTAAATGGTTTTGCATTGGACTCCAAGGGAATCTCATGTTGAAACAATCCTCTCTGTATGCCTTCAGCTCAGAATAAGTCCAAGCCATGCAATCTTGATACCTTTTCAGCAATTGGATGTAGGACTGATTCTCCTCCTTGCTGAGATTGCTTCCTAACTAGATCTTCCTTGGTTTCTCCTTTGTGCCAAGGTCATGCTCCTCAATATCCCTTGAGGCTGCCATGCATCTTAATAATGTGATCAACATTATCAAAATTGGACTCAAGAGCAACCAACCCTCTAGGAATGGTATTGGTTTTTAGTTGGATGATGCCTTTGCCAAACAAGGTTTCTTTACCTTCTGCTACACACATCATTGGCTCCCAATCAATATTTTGATCATCAAACTCTCCTTTATTCTACAAAAATATTTTGACCTGAGCATCATCATCAAAAACCTGCCAATGCTTAATGTTGTCGGTACAGATGGCCTTGTTAGCACCTCAACATCATATTCACAATATGGGGACACTGCACAATTATCAAACCGAGATCCCAACACAACAAGCCTATCTTCCAAATCATTGAACTTCCTATCATGATGCACAATGTTGAATGAATCAAACATCTCAATGAGATCCCAAACTACATGCTTATATTGTTTCATTCACTGATTTTTTGTGGCATACAATTTTCTGACTTGCCTGACAATTAATTCTGAATATCCTTTAACAATGATGTCTTTAACACCATATTTCCATGTAATCCTCAGACCTAACAATAGTGCCTCATACTCAACAATGTTATTAGTGCACTCAAAGTTGAGCTTGAAGGAAAAGACAAACTTTTCCTATCCTGGAGAGATCAGAACAACACCAGCACCATTTCCAAACTTGGAGCAAGCTCCATCAAACAATAAAGTCCAAGGAGATCCTTCCTACTCAAGACACTTGCATTCTTCAATCTTGTGCTCTTTTCCATCAGCAAATCCTACAAAGTTATCTACATCAACACTTGTGTACAATATCTCATAGGATGCATTGTTGGGATCCTCAATAAGGTGCAACATCTTCTTTTCCCCATACAACTTGACAAGGCTTCCCTCAATTGGGATGGTGGCATAGGACATATCCATTTGAACACTCCCACCAACACTTGCAGCCCACTTTCTAGATAACAACATACCCCACTTGGCTGGGCAGTCAACAATAACTACATCAAGTTTCAAATTCCTTCCTGGATAGGCTATAAGTTGCACCACCAAACCCTTCACACACCCCACCAATGGCACCTCTCTGGAATCCATAGCAGTGCACTTCCCATATGTAGTTGTTACTTTGATATTAAGTTCATTCATAACTTCCAGAGGCATAACATTGCATGATGCCCCTGAATCAAACATACAGTTGTGCAACAATCTATCCTTAATGATCAGGGTAGTGAAGAATGGATCCACATTCAGCTGAGAATCTACCAAGGATGTTCCCAAATAAACCTCAGGTGGTTCATCTAGCTCTTCTGATGCTGGTGGTGCCTCTAATTCTTCAATGACTGGTGGAGTCTCCACAATGTTTATATTTCTTGCTAGGGCAGTCTTCTCCTCTTTCAGCCCCAAATACTCAAGAGCCCTCTTCTTGTGCTCAGGAATCCTAAGAAATTCAACAATTGGAACTGAGATCTTGATATGACTCAAGACTTGGGCAATATCATAAGGGACAGACTTTGGCAAGGCAACATTGAAAGGAAGGTTGACACACTCATTAGATGGCACAGGATTTTTGACAACTTGGGCATGAGGTGGGGTATGATTTTTGTTTGGGACAGTAGGGCCCTTGGCAGATGCATCTTTCTTAGGAGTCTCTTTAGGAACATTTGAAAGAAATGGAGTTTTTGGCTTGGCCTGAGGCCTTGTCCCTTTGACAACCCTACTTCTTGTGTTGTGTTCCTTTTCTTGAGCCACAACAACATTCATCAACAATTGTGTGTCCTCCTCAGATGGGATGCCTCCATCATACTTCTTTATCATTAAAGCCCTTAAATATTCAAAGTCATTATTGGGCAATTCAAAATCTTGTATAGTATCTACTTCTAAAGTATGAGAGGGAGGGAGAAAAGGTACCCGGTGAATGCAATCCCAAAAATCAGCAGCAGTTCTAGCACTTATCACTTCAGTTGAAGTTTCCCCTTGTTGTAAGCTTGTGGAGCAACCCATCATGCAGACATCATCATCATTATCATCATAAGCTTCTTCCTCTTCTTGTTGATCTTCCTCACATGGAGCATGGGGCATGAAACATCTGTCACACCAATCAATGACATCTGTCTCCTCCACAATGACAACTTTGGCAGCCAAAGGATCAGGTACCATTCTATTATCCCTAGCTTGGGACTATCTATTTCCAAATCCAACATAGGTCCCTTGCCTCTATCATCAGATCTTTGGTGATTTGTGAACCTGTCTTGGCCTTGCTGCTTGTGTTGACCTTGTGAGCTCTACCCAATCCCCTTTTCTTCCTGGGCTAGTTTGTATGATATTTCTTTGACAGCCCCTACCAAAGTTTTCACAACTTCCTCCAAATCAGCAGCCTTGCTTGTCTGAGGATTTTTTGGGTTAATTAGTTTTACACCCTCCCTTTTTGGAGGCTTTCCAATTTCCTTGATGTTATTCTCAATTTACAGGGCCATGGTGAATGCCTGCCTCAAATTAGTAGGGTTTTTGTCCCTCAAGTAGTAAGCAACCTTTTTATCAAATGCATCTGAATATTTGATCAAACATGATTCATCACATGGCCTTATCCTAATAGGAAATCTCCTCAAGGTCTTATTAAACCTTTTGTTGAAATCATGTACTGACTCATTAGGATTATTTTTTATGTTTTCAAATTTTGTCAAAAGAAACCTAGGGTCAGTTCTATCACCATACTGCAATCTAAATGCATTGTCTCATCTCTGTCCAAGAATCAATTGAATTATCTGGCAAATCTTTATACCAGTCCCTTGCATCCTCTTCCAAAGTATGGATAAATAATTTGATATATACATCTTCATGTTCAATCTCAAATTATTCCATCATATTGATAAAAAGCTTTAGATGTTGATCACCAGTTATAGCATTGTTTCCTTGGAACTTTGGTAGTCTACTTCCTTACATCTTGAGGAACTGCATTTGGATAACCAGCCATCCCTACAAAATTTATAGGTCCAAAGGTATTTACAACAAATGGAGGTCTAGGTGGGGGCAGGGCCATGTTGTTTTGAGGAGGTGACCTAGAGGGGAGACAAATTGATGAGGGGACATAGGGTCTTTGAAACACAGGAGTATAACTTTCAAAATGGATATCCCCTAAAGGCCTTGTTTCTTGGAAATCCCTATCAACTTTTGAAAAGATAGGAGCAGAATGAGAAGCAAAATTTTCAAAATCAAATGAAGGCCCCTCTCTAGATGGAGAATTTAATTCCACAAAAGGCTACCTGATTCAGAATCACTTGAATAACAGTCTTCAATGATAGGCCGATCACTTTCATCAATGGAGATCCCTTTTCTTGTCTGCTGATCTCCAACAACTCTCCAGGATTTTCTTCCTTCTGACTTTGTTTTTCCTAGCTCTGGAAATAGTGTCCTAGCAGGATCTCTAGCAAAGAAAGATCTTCTTCCTTCCATCTTTGCAAAGATTAGTAACAAAACTCACTTGACAGAGGTTAAGACACTGGTACTCATCAAGAATCAGATCAACAGGGAGTCACCACTAAGGATTTCCACCTTAGTTGTGCAAATGCACTAAAATATGATCTGTCAAATGTCTGTCAATACTAGCAACTGGAAATGGAAATACCTGACTCTTCTTTACCTAGATTTATCAATGAAACTTAGTGCAATAAATGTAGAAAATGGAAATATTGCACATAACACTTGTAACTTTGAAACTTCTTACAGGCCTAAACACAGGATGATGTTTGAAAAGATGTATTAGCACTTTGAGCATACAAGAAGTGTTTACCAGGGTCTGAATATGAACTGCAATCACTATGTCCCCGGAAATAGTGCCAGTAAGGTGTTGGTACCCAAATTGATTCTCCTTCAAAGTCTGAGCAGCATCACAGGTTTAACAGGAAGCTTAGAGATAGATAGATCATAGTGAGTCATTTTGTAGCTGGGGATGGGATCTAACTGGCCCTTTGTCACTCAGATGTGGAG
This sequence comes from Taxus chinensis, assembly GCA_019776745.2. Lineage (NCBI taxonomy): Eukaryota > Viridiplantae > Streptophyta > Pinopsida > Cupressales > Taxaceae > Taxus > Taxus chinensis. The sequence goes on along the minus strand of CM034149.1, from coordinate 687,297,754 downwards.
AAATGGATAACACCCTAAGAGGATTTGATCTATCCTCACTACTTTATGGTTGTGCCTTTCAACCAAGGTGAGAGAACCCTTTTGTAGCCTGTTGTTTATGGAGGAGATGGAGATGTCCTTCCTTGTGAAATTATTAAGAAGACCTTGAAGAAAATATGATCAATGCAACAAAACCTAACTCTCACGAGTTGTCACTCTAGATAATGGAGATATTTTCTAAGCAAGGTTCAGGCCACTAAAGACAATGAAAACCTGATTGTTTCTGCATGTTTTGGTAGTAAAATTTTTGCATTTGTATACACACATGACAAATAGGGGTAGTATGGGTATGATTAATTATTTTTGAATGAATTTGGTGGGAGGTGAAGCAGGATAAAGTTGATTATACCAGAACCTTTGGAGGGACTTTACAATAAAGAGCAAATTTACAACAGAAAGCTTCAGAACAGTCAAGACGTTCCTTCAACCAGAAGGTGTGCTTCAATGGAGGCCCAAATCAGCATGTTTTCACATAATCTTTAAGACCCTAACATGAAGGCTCAAATTAGAGGACCCAATTAAACACTATAGTTTCTGATTTACCATGCCTAAGGTACACCCAAAGACTTACAGACAATCTTTATCAACAAATGACAGTGAATTGATTTTAAATTTGTTTATCTCATCCAAGATGAAGGCTCTTCTTGAAATGAAATTGCAGATACCATTAAACTATCACAGGGATGAGATCCTGTGTGATTTCACAAAAAAATCAGTATAAGATTGCAATAGGAATGAATAAAACTATTTGCAGACATTCTGAAACAAAGCAGACACTAATTGCTCAGAGTCAACACAAAATAACTCAAATTTGATTAAACTTATCAGTAGGGGAAAGTTTCTAGAACAATCTCAGAGCTTTTCAATGGCTATACACTCGCAACCACCTTGACATGATCGAGTTTAATACAAAAGAGATATACAGTTTCTCAAACAGTCCCTCAGAAAGACGGGATCTATCAAGCTTTCTCTTAGGAAATCAGTTTCTAACTCCTAACACTCTAGCATTCCAACCTCTAACCTCCAACCCTTTTCACAGAAAAATCATGCCTATTTATAAAATTTTACAACAGATCCTTTTCCCCCCCAAAACCAGAGACATTGAGTGCACCAGTGCTCGCCATGATCTTGATCGTGATTCCCAGAATTAGATCTGTAAAAAGTTGTCTAGGTCCTCAGGGGGAAGATCTCTTCGAGCATCTCCCACATTCAACTCCCTCTCTGGTAGATCACTCTTCCTTTTACTCACCAACCACTTCTGCCCCTAATCTATCAAATCTGGTTCCTTGCGTGCTCGGGAAAATAAAATGGAAGATCAGATCAAGCCTAGAAATCAGATCTCGTCTTAATGGTAAAAGATGTCCCCGGATTTTCCTCATCAAACCTAGATATCAATAGGTCTTTCACATGCCAAGGAAAGAAAAATTGTGTGAATCCGACAGTCAGATTGCATATTAATGGTGAGAGATGTTTTTCAGACCTTCCCCACCAAACCAGGCCTCCAGATTAATGCTCCTCTTCATTTGGCATGTAGGAGACTCCAAGAAATGATAAAAAACCATAAGAATACACATCCCTAGGAGCTCTGGAGTGAAAATGGTGGAAAAATAAGATACAGATGCACAACTTTCCATTGATTTCTATTTTGAATTTGGACCGTCCACGTGGGAGATCCAATTTTAGAGCGGGCCTGTGGGTTCCCCTTTTCCTTTTACATCCTTTGGAAAAATGTAAAATTTTCACATTTTTCTCCACACCTCCGCCCTTGAGAAATGAGCCTGACACATGTCCTAAGGTGGGTCCCAAAGGAACCATGGCCAAATTATGCTATTTCACCTCTTTTTTGGAAAAGGGAAAATTTTCCAAATTTTCCCCACAGCTCCGCCCTTCTGCTTCTAGTCTCTGATGTGGGTCCCAGCGGAACCACACTCCCTTTTTTACTTTTAACTCCTTTCTCCACAAAAGGAAAATTTTCCAATTCTCCTCCGAAGGTCCTGCACCTCCACCATTGACCAGGGCCAAAATTTTTGACTATTCTCTGTCGGGTTTGTGGCCATTTTGATGATTTAATCCTTTTGGTAACAAGAGGCAAAAAATCCAAGTTGCCTCTGATGGTCTGCTTCCCCACCCCTCTGACTTTTCAAACTTCCATGCATCACAATGGCACATCTTGAGATGGTCCCCAAAATTTGAGACCTTGAAAGAGCGCGGGCTCACCACGTGTCCTAGCCTGGAAAGATTTTTTTGAAGGTTTAAAGCTCAGTGGAAGGTGCCATGTGTCAGGATCTGAGGCAGTCTCCTTTGGCCATTGAAAATGTCCAAGAAAAATGCAAAGTGAGTGGAGGCCTCCAAGTGTCCTCCTGGCTTCTTTAAAGTATTTCCGGTCCTGAAATGGTACCCAAAGCAGAGACCCTTAAATGAGCAAGGACTAATTATGGGAAGCTTGCCATGTGTCTTCATGGCGCAATTTCAAAATGGTGCCTAAAGCCAAACTGGGCTACCAGCCAACACCAAAAATTTGTCTAAGTCTGGGAAAAGTAGCGGAAACCTCCACGTGTCCTCCCGGCGTAACTTCAAGGCCAAACCAAAAAGTGAACTTTCAAATGAGTGTCATTCTTCCACGTAGACCAGTTTTCAAGTTGAGGCGATTTATAAAATTATGAAGTACCCCGCCGAGCCATGTCCAACCAAAAGAGGCCATGTTTCCCATTGATGCAAGGATGTAAATTTGACCCGGGAGAAACACCCGTCAAACCGTAAAATGTAGAAAAATGACCACATGAGCCTGGAGATGAAATTTTCTCTAAGGACAGAGAATTCAGAAGCATTACAAAGCTCAAATACATTTCTCTGAGCCACATCCATTCATTTTTCTCAAGTATTTAGGGAAAAAATGACAAGGACAACAAATCCTGACTATGGAAAATGGAAAGAACGGGAGAGCCCGAGTTTTTTACACCCAAATACAGACCTTTTCAGATGAATAGGGGAACGAGGAAACAATTTTGGTTTTATGCATGATCTTTGGTCCAAGAAAGGACTGATCACGGAAACAAAAGGAAAGCAGGGACCTCTCAGGCACAACACGGGGAGATAATTTATGGTAGGGGCCATAAATTGATAAATTTTTCAATGGAAAAATGGGGGATTTTCCCTCTCGTTTTCTCTCTTATTCTTCGTATATATTGTAAAGGAGGGGAATTTTCTAATGGTTGGTCATTATTTCCCTCTGCCCCCCTCTCTCCTTCTTCCTTAGGGTAGAATGTGGATTCTAAGCCTCCTCTCATGGCTCTATAATGACATTTTCTTGCCTCTTGCCCATTGATGATGTACTATGTGAACTCATGGAGCAATAAAATATGTTTTGTGATGCATTTTGTCCATCCTTCCTTATTTTACTGTCTCTTATTGCCTCCTATCGTTGGAGGGTATACTGTGCATATTTCTGATGTCTATTGCAGGTTCTACGAGATGTGTTTAATGGGTTTGAAGTGGTGTTTTTCATGAAATCTATCTCTGGTCTGTGGTGCATCTTGTCCACCCTCTCCTTTTCTCACCTCTCTTCACTTCAGGTAGTCGGGTCCATGATCTACCACTTCCTTTTCTGGTGTATCACCGCTTAGTGTAGGCTCTCTTTTCCCTTTCTCTCTATCCATGTCTCCTTTGAATGGTTAGATTAGGATTAGGTTAGCTCTTCCTGCACTGGAGTAGCTTGTGGCAAGTAGATTAGGAAGCAAGAACTAGATTTCTCCAGAAGGCCATCTCAGGTTTGCAAGTCCTACAGCTTGAGAGATTATCCCATGTTGTGAAATCACACCAAATGCCATTCGGGGGTGTTACAATTTTGCACTAATAACGATCCATGCACTTATCTTGTAATAGATTAAACTATGCATACTTATGAAGCAATAGATGGAAGTTTGTGGATGTATCTTCCCCTGATGTATTGAACTGTGTTTTTTTGCATTCCTCTTTCTGTTTCAATCTCATTACATATATATTGTGTCTATTTTATGTTGTTGTGGGGATCCATTATCATTGTGTGTGCATGAAATATTATTGTGAATGTAGTTGCTAGATTGTGGAGAACTGTTATCAACCCTTCTAGTTTTCATTTTGTTTCTTCTTTTCACACATTGGAAGACTACTATCACACTCTCCTTTTCTGGTGTATCACCAATTTTTTGTAGGATTTTTTTTCATGCACTGTCTCTCCTTGGTCCTTTGAAAAGCTAGATTAGGATACATTTTTTTTCCTGCATTAGAGTATATTGTCGTAGGTAGTTTATGAGCAAGAACCAACTTTCTCTGGAGGTCTATCTTAAGAAGAAAGTCCCACAACTTTGAGATAGTACCCATGTTATCCAATCACACTATGAGCTCAAGCACACACACTTATACAAACCATAGGGTGATGTGATTTGGAGATAACACATAATTTTTTCCTCACTTGATCCAAGATGAACCATTCTTGTTGCAAACAAGATAAGTATTTTCTTGTTCCCCACTTTTTGACCCTGAATAACTTATTAATTGCACGTTTAGCGCTACACAAAGTGTTATGAACATACATAATTTTATAATAAATGTTCCACCTCCAATGTTAATATAATGCTTATTAGGAGAATTTATCTCATTCAACTTTATTCACTAAGGAAAATGGCATAACTAAATACTTCCCTTCTAGAAATGATGACAAATAAAACATACAAAACCATGTAATTCTATCTATATGGAGAGCCAACATTAACTTCCAATCCATTATTTCTTTCCATGTAGTTTTAAAGTACATTGCAACATATTTTTTAAAGGAATATACAAGTTCAAAATCCTACCACTAGATTCTTTCCATATTTTCAAGAGATTCTAGCAATAATTTTACAATAAGTATTATCATTCATAAGATGCTTATAGAGTGTGATTTTGAGCAAGACATTAGTGCATAAGAAACCTACCACATGCTTTAGAAATTTGTGTTTGTTATGAGTAGCCATTATTTTGTTTCATTGAATGTTGGGAGGAAGGTATTGAGATGAGTTACAAAATATGAGCCTCTAATACATGAAACAAAACTTTTCTTCGATGCATATAAGGTCTGCATTTTAATTATGGAACCACTTCCTCTTATCCAATTTTATTGGGATTGGATTTATAAAAAATACTATACTAGGAATAAATTGATGTATATTTCTATATAGCAATTATTCATGCCTATCTAATATTTTGTCGCATTCTAGTGCACGATTCAACATATTTTGAGATTTTTTACTCGTCCAAACTCTTTCTATATAAATCTTTTCAAAATATTTATTTCTATATTGGCTCCACCATCAAGAAATCATTTCTAAGTGGAACATTTTTAAGAATAGTTACCAGATATGGCATGTTACCCACTCTGCATCGGCTCCTTGAAAATATTTATAAAGTGAATTTGTATTTGAAAATGAAAACACTTATTCTCGTGACCATTTGAATGAATGAAATTTTTTGGCAGAATTCTATCTTGGGAACACAATGGCCGTTGACAATGTTATAATTTGTTGTATTTTTTGTATATTGTATACCTAGGAGTACTATACACCCCTTCCACGAGTGTTAGCAAGGGTCTAGGGTTTGCCCCGACTGGGGGGTTTGGGGGGTCGGCGAGAAAGATTTTCAAAATCCCTATTTTTCTGGGAGTATGGATATGTTATTTTTATCTATAAGTATATATGGGTGGTGTCATAATCCATGAATTATGGGGAAACATTATGGGTATTTATTAGCCCTTTTTTTTGGTACCCATTGTATTGAAAATACACTTTGATAGTTTCCTACTGATTTTCTTACAAATAGCTAGAGATGCAGTAGGGTAAAGCAAAAATTAGAAGTACATTATTGTATTGTAAAAAATTAGGTTAATGCAATAAGAGAGAGAAGTTAATGTGTTGGGTTTTTTCCCGAAAGGGTTTCCCGGGTTAAACCTTGTGTTTTTTCATTTTTTTTTTCTTTGATTATCTTGAATAATTTGTTCATTATAGCTTCTTGTTTATTAGTTTATTAGATTAATTCTATTCATTTGGTATCAGAGCTAGGATTTAGATTTTATGTGAAGAGTTAGGGTTTTTAAAACCTGTGATAAAAATTTTCCAGTGGGAGCTCTGCGGGTGAATTTTTTAGGTAGAAGAAAATGACAATAAGCACAAGGAAAGAGATCAAAAAATTTAATGGTCAAAATTTTGAGTTATGGAAGCTCAAGATGGAAGATCTACTTCTGAATAGAGATCAGTGGATGCCTGTGTCCTGATTCATGCCTATGGATATAAAGGTAGAGGAATCATAACAGACCAAAATAAAATCAAGAAGTTTAATTAGATTGTTTCTGTGAGATTCAGTTTTGTTGAATGTGTCAAATGAGAAATCCACTCAGGTGTTATGGGAGAAGTTAGGGACTTTGTATCAGAAAAAGTCTCTGGTGAAAATATTGTTTCTCCAAAAGAAGCTATATTCATTGAAAATTAATGACGAAGAATCTGTTATAAAAAATATGAATGCCTTTAATATTGTTGTAAATCCGTTGATTTATGTTGATACTAAAATGGAGGAAGTGGATAATTGTATTACTCTTTTGTGTTCTTTAATCGATTCTTGGGAGAATCGAGTTATGGCTATTACTAGTACTATGACAAAATTATTAGTTGAGGATGTAATTACAACCTTACCATCATATGAAATGAGGTGGAAATCCATTTAGGATTATCAGTCTAAGGATGCCTTGCATGTAAGATGTCGTACCCAAGAGAAAATCAAGAAGAGGCAAGGAAAGTCAAATTCCACAAGTAAATCAAAGACTACAAAAAGAGATAAGAGGAAATATTTGAACTGTGGTAAAATGGGGCATTTCAAGAAAGACTGTAGATCTAAGAAGGTAGAAAAGGGTAAGTCATCTGATGATGGTGGATCTTCAGATACAAAACCCTCTAATGAAGACGCAAGATGATTTTTCTTGGCAGCTTCTAGCTCCCATGCATGTGACAGTGCTTGGTTGATTGACTTGGGTGCCTCCTTTCATATGACACCACACATTGAGTGGTTCTATGAATATGAAAAGTATAATGGGGGTAATGTATATCTAGGAGATAAATCAATCTGCAATATTATTGGTTGGTGGATAATAAACACAAGGTTTAAAGATGGAAGGATTAAAACCCTCTTAGGTGTTCTGTTCATTCCATGTTTGACCAGAAACATAATATCTATAAGTAATATGAATGATGTAGCTTCTCAGGTAGCATTTAGTAAAGATAATTACAACATTCTTTGGGGTGAAATGGTATTTGTAGAGGCATTTGTATTGGAACATTGTTCAAGCTTTAAGAAAGTGTTGTTACTGATAAGTACAATAATTCTATGGTTCTAGAGGAGAAAAAAATTTCACATCCAACTCCTACATCTACTGTAATAAAGATGATGTTATGGCATACAAGGATGGGACACATCGGAGAGAAAGTAATTTGTACTTTAAAAGTAAAAGGTATGGTTGAAGGAATTTTTGAGTGTCCTTTATATTTTTATTTTTGTGAGCATTGTGTGTTCTGAAAGAAAACTAGATTAAAGTTTCCTACTAATGCTACAAAATCAGAAGGAATTCTAAATTTGATACATAGTGATGTTTTTGGACCTCTAAAAGTTCCGTCACTTGGAAAAGCCATGTTTTATGTTAATTTTATTGATGATTTCTCAAGAAAGACTTGGGTATATTTTACCCAGAATAAGTTTGAGGTTTTCAATAAATTCAAAGAGTTTAAGGCTCTTATAGAAAATAATACAGAAAGGAAAATAAAGGTTTTGAGAAGTGACGATGGCAGGGAATATTGCTCTAATTCCTTTGAGAAATTCTATAAAGAGCGTGGAATAGAAAGGCAGAAGACAACTCCATATACGCCACAATAGAATGGAGTTATAGAAAGGATGAATAGAACATTGATGGATAAGTTTAGGAGTATGCTCAATGGTGCCGGTTTGGATAGAAAATTATGGGTGGAATAAGTGGAAACTAGGTGTTATTTGGTTAATAGGTCACCAACATATGCATTTGAAGATAAAACTCTGCAGGATGCATGGACTGGTAAGAGACCCTTTGTTAGACATTTATGTGTATTTGGTTATATTGCTTATATGTATATTCTGAAAGATAAAATAACCAAGATGGATAATAAATCTACTAAGTGCATATTTATTGGATACTCTAATGGTGTAAAAGGATACAAGATTTGGAATCTAGAAACATAGAAGGTTGTTTTTATCCGTAATGTAATTTTTAGAGAGATTAAGAAGATTCCAAAGAAGTAAGATAAACCAGACAAATATCATGTTAACATTTAGGAATATCAATTTGTTTTTGAATTTGATGCGACTACAGAAGATGAAACAAAAAGAGAGTTACAAATGGAATATTTAGATTAAACAGATGAGGAACTAGAATATATTGAACCAAAAAATTATATCTTAAGAATATCATATTGGTTGAGAAGGGAACTTGAGAGGTCAAGTCCTCTTGATTTCCATTCTACTTCTGTTTTATCAATTTTTTCTTTTACTGATGATGAACCCAAAACTGTGAAGGAGGCTTTTTGATCTAATGAAAGAAAGTTTTGGAAAAAAGCTATGGAGGAAGAAATAGAGTCCTTATATAAGAATAATACATGAGACTTGGTGAAATTACTTCCTGTAAGAAAAAAGGTTGGCTATAAATGGGTGTTTTAGAAGAAGTATAATGCATATGGGAAAACGGAGAAGTATAAATCTTGCCTTGTCTAAAAGGTTTTCTCTCAAGTGGAGTGAATTGATTTTTGTGAGATTTTTTCTCTTGTTTCTAAGTTAAATTCTATTATATTTATTTTAGTTATTGTTTTTTATTTCAATCTGGAAATAGAGCAGATGGATGTTAAGATAACATTTTTGCATGGTGATCTTAAGGAGGAAATGAATATGACACATCTAGAAATATTTAAGATCAAACGAAAGGAAGATTTTTTTTGTAGGCTGAAAAAATCATTATATGGCTTGAAGAAATCACCAATAATGTGGAACCAAAAATTTGATAGGAATGTGTTGATATTTGTGATTAAAAGAATTAAATTCGACCCCTGTGTTTATTTTAAATATGAAGGTGAAGATTATGTTATCATTGTATTGTATGTAGATGATATGTTGTTAATTGGTAACAATAAAAAATTGGTGAGTCATGTTAAATCTCAACTCTCGTATCAATTTGATATGAAAGATCTTAGTGTTGCAAAATTTATTTTGGGCATGGAACTGAAAAGAGATCATGTAAATTAGAAATTGGAGTTAAATCAAAGAAAGTATCTCGAGGTGATATTGCAAAGGTTTCAAATGCAATGAAGTAAACCTGTTAGTATTTTTTTTCCTATTTGTCAAAAGTTGTCTTCTGAACAATGTCCTAAACTAAAGAAAAAATAGAGGACATGTCTTAGGTACCATATGCTAGTGATGTTGGTAGTTTTATGTATGCAATGGGTTGTACTAGACCTGATATTGCACATGCAGTGGGAGTATTGAGTAGATTCATGTCAAGTCCTAGGATGGAAAATTGGATTGCGGTAAGGAGAAGCTCTAGCTACCTACATGGGACATCTAATCATACAATTTATTATCAGGGAAAACCTGATGAAAGTAAAACATTAGATCTATATTGTTTTGTGGATTCCAACTAGGGTGGAGACTTGGATATGCACAGGTCTACCAACAGTTATGTGTTCAACTTGTTTGGTGGAGTGGTAAGTTTGGTAAGTAAATGTCAAGCAAGTGTTGCGATATCCACCATAGAGGCTGAGTACATGGCAGCTACTCATGCAAGTAAAGAGGCGGTTTAGCTTCGGCGACTGATCTCCACTATTGGGTTCATTGAAAATGTTGTAAGGATCGATTGTGATAGTCAAAGTGTAATTTTTCTGGCAAATAACCCTGAGTATCATTCAAGAATGAATTAAATTGATGTTTAATACCATTTTATAAGATAAATGGTTAAGGAGAAGAAGATACAACTAATTAAGGTGGACATAGAGGATAATGTTGTTGAATCACTAACTAAGGTTGTGAGTGCTGAGAAATTTTCTTGGTGCATAAAATTGATGGGCTTGAATACCTTAAGCTGTTGACTATATGACAATGTAGCCCCCTTTTGCAAAGTACAAAAAAGCGGGAGAATGATAAAATGTGTTTTATATTTTGTATATTGTATACCCAGAAGTACCGTACACCTCTTCCACGAGCGTTAGCAGGGGTTTGGGGGTTGGCCTCGAGAAATTTTTTTGGAAGCCCTATTTTTCTGGGAGTATAGATATGCTATTTTTTTCTATACGTATATATGGGTGGTGTCATAATCCATGAATTATGGGGAACTGTTATGGGTGTTTATTAGCCCATGGTTTTGGCACCCATTGTATCAAGTAAAACCGCTTTGCAGTTTCCAACTGATTTTCTTACAAAAAGTTGTAGATGTAGAAGGGAAAAGAAGAACTTGGGATTACATTATTGTATTGTAAAAAATTAAGTTAATGTAATAAGAGAGAGAATTTACTATTCTGGAATTTTTTCGAACGGGTTTCCCAAGTTAAAACTTTTGTTTTTTCATTTTGTTTCCTTTGATTATCTTGAATAGTTTGTTCATTATAGCTTCTTTTTTATTAGTTTATCGGATTAATTCTCTTTAGATAATCTAGATATGTTGGTTCATTGAGAATTCGACACCTAAAATAATTAGAGCATTCATGATGTTCCCATCATTTAAAGGTTATTGTTCGTCCTTTCATCAAGGTGAATAAAGCTATAAGAAATGTCGCTAACATGAAAAAAATCTCCACATCACCTTTATCTCCTTTATGTCTAGACAAAGAATTGGATTTCGACACTATTCTTCACCAATTCTCTCAAAAAATCCAACTAGCTCCATTAAAATTGTCGCAAGGATAGGGAAATCATATATCATCAATACTATCAGGTCCTTATTCACATCTGCATCACCTGCAAGTATTTTTCCCCTCATTTTTCTTTTCCCTATTGAGATTACAACATTAAACATTCTAGCATCAATGATACACTGTGGAGCATCCACATTACCATCAAATAACTCAAACCCTTATAATGTCAAGGATTACAATATTTTCAAGGCTCCCTTAAACATGTTGAATAAATTATAATCAATGAAATGAGTTTCAATGGGCCAAAATTACTCAGAAAGATTGACTATCAACTCTATGAATCTTTTCCCCATTGCAAGAAATTTAAATTTGGAAACAAGTCAATCATCCTCAGCCTTGATCTCAGGAAGTTTCCACTTGTTATAGACATTACTTTGTGTTAGTGCTAAATATAGTTTCGCTCCATTTTTCCATTGAAAATATATCAATTTACGACATCTGCCATATTTTATCTCCTCGTGTTGTGCCTGAGAAGTCCCTTCCTTCCTTTTGTTTCTGTAATCAATTCATTCCTGGGCTGAGGATCACGTATGGATCCATGGTTGTTCCCTTGTTTCTCTTTTTATCTGTAAAGGGTCTCTAATTTGGGTCTCCCGTTCTCTGTTCATCTAAAACTTGGGCTTTCATGTTCTTTTCACCTTCCATAGTTAGGATTTGATGTCCTTGCCATTTTCCCCTAAATACTTGAAGAAAAATGAAAGGATGTAGCTCGGAGGAATGTATTTGAGCCTTGTAACATTTCTAAATTCTTTGTCCTTGGAGAAAATTTCCTCTCCGGGCTCAAATGGTCATTTTTCTGCATTTTACAGTTTGACAGGTGTTTCTCACGGTCAAATTTACATCCTTGCAACAACAAGAAACGTGGCCTCTTTTGGTTGGACGCATCTCAGAAGGGTACTTAAATTTTTTTATGAATCGCCTCAACTTAAACACTTGTCTACATGGAAGAACGATGCTCATTTGAAGATTTTCTTTTTGGTTTGGCCTTAGAGTAGTGCCGAGAGGACACGTGGAGGTTTCCATTGTTTTTCCTGGACTTAGAAAAATTTTCATGTAGTTAATACAGTTTGGTGGGACAGGGACACGTTGTGAGACCATGCTCATTCAGGGTCTCTACTCTTGGGAATCATTTTGAAATTGCGCCATGAAGGCACGTGGAGGTTTCCGTCGGGTCTTCCCATACTTAGTATTTTTTCAAAAGGTTTTGAGAGGCTTGGGACATGTGGAGGGACCACACATGTTTGAGGACCAACCCTTGAATTTTATTTTAAAGAAGCGCCAGGAGGACACTTGGAGGCCTCTGCTCACTTTGCATTTTGCTTGGAATTTTCAACAGCCAAAGACGATTTCCTCGGACCCTGACACATGGCGCCTTCTGTTGAGCTTTAAGCCTTCAAAACAATTTTACTGGGCCAGGACAGGTGGTGAGCCCATGCTCATTCAAGGTTTCAACTTTTGGGGACCATTTCAAGCTGCACCATTATGAAGCATCAAAGTTTAAAAAGTCAAAACGCGGGGGAGCGGACCATTGGGGGCAACTTGGATTTTTTTGCCTCTTAAGGATTAAAATATCGAAATGGCCTGTAAGCCCAACAAACAGGAGGTCAAGGCTGGCATTGAAAAGTCAAAGGGGCGGGGAAGCAGACCATCAGAGGTAACTTGGATGTTTTGCGTCTTGTCATCAAAAGGATTAAAACATCAAAATGGCCCATAGGCCCAACAGAGAATAGTCAAAATTTTTCCCCAGTCAATGGCGGAGGTGTGAACTATCAGGGGAATTTTGGAAAATTTTCCATTTGTGGAGAAATGAGTTAAAAGTGAAAAAGGAAACGTAGTTCTGCTGGGACCCACATCAGAGACTAAAAGCAGAAGGGTAGAGCTGCGGGGAAAACATGGAAATTTTTCCATGGTTCCTTTGGGACCCACCTTAGGACACATGCCAGGCTCATTTCTCAAGGGTAGAGGCATGGAGAAAAATGTGAAAATTTTACATTTTTCCAAAAAATTGTAAAAGAAAAAAAGGGAACCCGCAGGCCCGTTCTAAATTGGATCTACCACGTGGATGGTCCAAATTCAAAATAGAAATCAATGGTAGTTGTGCATATGTATCTGATTTTTCTGCCATTTTTCTCCAAAGCTGTTGGGGATGCGTATTCTTATGGTTTTTTTATCATTTCTTGGAGTCTTCTTCATGTGAAATGAAGAGGAACATTAATCTAGTATCCTGGTTTGGTGGGGAAGGTTTGTTAACATCTCTCACCATTAAATATGCAATCTGACTGTCAGATTCGACCCAATTTTTCTTTCCTTGGCACGCGAAATACCTGTTGATATCTTGGTTTGGTGAGGAAAATATGAGGATGTATTTTATCGTTAAGATGAGATCTGGCCTCTCGGCTCGATCTAATCTTCCATTTTTTCTTCCCAGGCATGCAAAGAACTAGATTTGATAGGTTAGGGGTGGAAGTGGTTGGCGAGTAGAGGAAAGAGTGATCTACCAGAAGAAGGAGTTGAATGTGGGAGATGTTCGAAGAGATGCACCCCCTGAGCACATGACAACGTTTTACAAATTTGATTCTAGGAATCGCGATCGGGATCATGGCGAGCACTGGTGCACTCAATGTTTAGATTTTTGGGGGGGAAAATCTGTTGAAAAATATTATAAATTGCACGAATTTATAGTGCAAATGGTTGGAGTGTAAGGGGTCAGAACTGATTTTCTAAGAGAAAAGCTTGATAGAGCCCATATTTATGAGAAACCGTTTGAGAAACTTGTATATCTCTTTTTTTAAAACTTGATCGTGTCAAGGTGGTTGCAAGTGTACATCCATTGACAAGCTCTGAGATTGTTCCAGAAAATTTCCCCTGCTGATAAGTTTAATGAAATTTGAGTTATCCCGTGTTGACTCTGGGAAAAATTGTGTCTGCTTCATTTCTGAATGTCTGCAAATGGTTTTTCTTGTTCCCGTTTCAATCTTGTATCAAAATCCATCTAAATCACACAGATCTCAATCCTTGTGATAGTTTAGTGGCATCTACAAATTCATTTTTAGAAGAGCTTTCATATGGGAATGAAATAAACAATTTAAAATCACTTTTCTTGCATATGTTGAAAGAGATTGTTTGTAAGCCTTTGGGTGTACCTTAGGCATGATTGATCTTATATTTTTATGTTTTATTGAGTCTTCTAACTCGAGCCTTCATGTTAGAATCTCATAGTTTATGTGAAAACGTGCTGATTTGGGCCTCCATTGAAGCACACATTTTTGTTAAAGGAACATTGTAGCTATCTTTAAGCATTCTATTGTGTAAGCTCTCCATTTTGTAAAAAAACTCAAAGATCTAGCAAATAAAGTTCATTCTGCCTCAACTCCCACCAAAAATTCATTTAAAAACAACCAATCCTACTTTTACTACCCCTGTTTGTCCTGTGTCTGTGCAAATGTATAATTTCTACCACCAAAACATCTAGAAACAATTAGGATTCCCAATTTCTTTAGTAAACTTTTCCTTGTTTTGAAAATATCTCCATAATCTAGAAGTGACAACTCGTGAGAGTCAAAGTTGGTGTGTTGATCATATTTTTTGAAGGTCTTCTCTATAAAATTTATGCAAAAGAAGAATTTACCAGCATTCTTCAATAACATAGGTTACAAAATAGGTTCTCTTACCTTGATTGAAAGAAACAACCTAAAATAGTTAGGATAAGATCACATCCTTTTACGGTGCTACCCACTACTCACAAGGCCTGAGTGCTAAAAGGTTAGATAGACTGCTTCCCCGGATACAAAATGACATACATAATCATTTATCTTCCTCTGAGTGTCCTGTGAAATCTGTGATGCTGCTTAGCCTTTGAGGGAGATTAAATTTGGGTACCAACACTTTGAATACTAGAAAATCATATGGAACTAGCCTATGGAAGGTATTACATACTACCATCTCCTTCCATTCCATATTTTCGAAATAGAGTTCAACCCCTGCATATATTTCAATTCACCAATTGCTTCTCAATATTTACAATGTTATTCCTCTATCTGAGTACTAGGAACTCATGCCTCACATAGAAACAAACCTTTCTCAGTATGAAATCAATAGCTTCAAGGATGCCCCCCATTTATTTATGAAGAATGGCCAAAAAAACCACCACAACCTTGAAATGTTGAAAGGATTGAACTTTCCCATCTCTCGGTCCATTGTATTGAATACCAGGTGGATTGAGTATAGGGAACTAGATGATGATCGGTTGGAACACAAAGTTATTCTTTGCAGGAACCAAAAATTTATGGTCACCGCTAGTTTGTGGGTTGAAACATGCCTTGTAAATGGTACAATAGGCTTAATCATTGACATTGTCTATGACAATTATTTAGTACAACCTGAAGTGCAATTATTTTTTATTATGAAATTTGATCGATATACTATCCTGTGATGGGATTCCAACAACTTGTTCCATATTCCTATCCCACTTATTTCTAAATGGAATCGTAGAAAATTATAGATTAAAATGGATTGGGCTTTAACTATACAAAATCCTCAATTCCTTACTTTTCATAAGGAAACTATGGACATTGACAACACCAAAAAGTAGGGACTTACCTTCAATACAATCTTTAGAGTTCCCTCCCTTGGAAATATTTATATTACCTCCATTTTCCTTGGACCAATACTCTAAAATGCCCCTAACCCATCTACTATAGGCTCATAAGAACGAAGAGTCATGACTAAATTTACTAAACCTTTTGCCCCACCTTGAACCCTTTGCATTGCACTTTAACAGCTAACTAGACTACATATCTCATATTAATGTAAAAATTCTCACTCTACCCTCTTATCTACCTAGCTATGAATGAAATTTCTATACACTATTACTTGTACATATCTTATTTATTTATTATTATATAAAAAACATTTATTTGTTCATTTTCATGTTTACGTGAAAAAGTTTATTTTAATTACACCTTTAGTCACACTAAATACCCACGCCTTTTAGTTTTCATTATTTACCACACCAAATTCTTATAATCTAAATTTCCATACACAAGTTCTTCTTCTCGATTGATCTTTCCATTTCTAGTTAACATCTCATGCATCCCATTTCTATCATCAATTCTAATTTATTACCTACAATTTTTACATTATCCATCCCCTTCCCTTCGTTTTCATTTTCATACTCTGATTTAATCCACTAGAAGATATAGTGTCGGCCACCTAATTTTGGAAAAGCTAGCCTTCTGCTTCTTGCCAAGGATTGCTACACACAATTCCTTTTATGCCCCCTCCCCGTTTTCCAAACATTACTTTTACCATCACCCACAATATATTGTTTCTCCCTTAGCTTCCCCCAACCTTTGTCCTTTCCTTAAATGCATCCCTTTCGACATTCACATTGCACTTCTCACATGTGATTTGTAGTGGACTATGCCTTTAGTGTAAATATGACCTCAAATCAAATAATTTTGTTAAATTAATCAATTAATCTTGTTCTAACCCTAACTTGAATGGAAATAAGTAAAGACCGACACTCTCACATTATTTATTGTTAGGGTTAAATCACAAGTAAACAAATTTGATGGAACCTTATGATAGTCAAGTAGAGAACAAATTCCTCTTATGTAAGGGAAACCAAGTTATGCTCACAATAATTTTATAGGCTGTTACGATGGTGGATGGTGCTATTAAGAACTTTCTTACTGTTATTTGTAGTTTAAGCACAAATTTACTACCTAATTGTTGATGTGTGTTGTTTTCAATATCAACTACTACATTGCCACAACATGTGACATAAAAATACCAAAATGTGTACTAATAGTACACGTCAGTCATGGAAGTCGCAAATAAATTCTCTTTAAGACGACCTAGGCTCTAATTTAATGTACATAAATCACATGGCGTAACATTGAAGAAGGTAATAATAGACATTTCTAACATTGACTAGGAGGATTTGATTTTCACTACAATATGAAAAGTTTGGTGGGTAAGAGAACTTCACATCTTCCATAGTTTAATTACCTTGCAATTTTATGCAAAAAAGGAGGACAACGCATACATTTTAATAATCAAAAGCAAAGACGAGTAATGACCATGTTTCATACCATTACTAACATATATTTTCCTATCGTAATAGATTTTCTTAGTATTAAAATCTCTTATGATTACATTTATGTCTCACGCCATGCAACAAATTTATCATTATGCTCCACCATATCCTATTGATCACACCACCTCAAATAGTACTATGTTTACACTTTCTTACAATCAAATTTACTTAAATTTTTTATCCATACATGGACGTTCATTCCTTTCATCTATATCCCCTTCAACATGCCCATTACATGATTAGTTTGACTTGTGTTAGATGGTGGATGTTTGAATGTGGGAGAGGCTCTTGGGTTTTTGACCGAAATTAACTCTAGCTTTTCCAATAGATGTAAAAAATAACTGAAATTCAGAGAAAGGTGAGTTATAAAAACGCACAAATTACTTTACCAAACGCAGTGGAAGAACCCACGAAAGAGTTGCTTTCCTACCACGCAAAGGGTTTAAGATATTTTAATCCTTTTTGCGACAAGATTGTTGACCATAAAACAAAAACCCATCTATTGCTTTGATTACTTTTGAGTCAAACATCCAACAATCAAATGTGTAGAGGGATATTTACCTCATTGACATAAAAATAAAAGTGAGCAAACAGAAAACAAATAACAAATATTGAATTAAATTGAATACATTATGCAACTGTACAATTTCCCGCCTGGGCTGGGATTTATATGACTTATTAAATAATTATGTAAATCCCATACAATTAAAAATAATATAAACTTTTCAGCCTGCATGTTAAATGCATCGATTTAGCCACTGTAATTAAGAAAGCACAAAATAAACCTCAGGGTAAGAATATCAGCCGCTATTAAGTTTAAAACGAGAAGGAAATATGATCTGGCACAACCCAGGCACTGCCTAACTGTTGGGATTTTGGATTATCATACAAAAGCTTAAATAACCATTATTATAAACTAGAAAGAGTGAGTGGGTTCATCTTGCTTCCAAGTAGCATCAGTGATAGATAGAGTCGTAGATAGATTATGACAACATGGTAGTGGATGTTTGTAACAGATGCATTATTGATTGATGGGTTAACCAAAGGAGTGACAAATGAAGCAGATGATGATGACATGTTAGCGGAATTTGTAGCAGAAGCATCATTGATAGATGGGTTATCTAAAGGAGTGACAGATGAAGCAGATTATGACGACATGGTAGTGGATATTTTAATAGAAGCATTATTGATAGATGGGTTAATCAAAGGAGTAGCAGATGAAGTAGATGATGATGACACGGTAGTGGAATTTGTAGTTGAAGCATCATTGATAGGTGGGTTAATGAGATGAGTTGCAGATGAAGAAGATGACACACTAGTGGAATTTGTAAGACGAGCATCATTGGTAGATGGGTTAACCAAATGAGTGCTCGATGAAGTGGATAGTGATGACATGGTAGTGGAATTTGTGGTTCTTGATGACAAGTGTTTTAAATGCTTATTTACACCTGAAGGAATATCTTTATGCGCACTACTCTGAAAAGGTGGCTTTGTAGGATTGGGTAAATTTGTCATAGAAGGGTATGAAAGCATTATGTATACAGTAGACATGGTTGGGCGAAGTGATGCATCTTCTTGTGTACACAAAAGAGCGACATAAATGCAACTTGAAACATATTCTCTTGGGCAACTTTCAATTATTTCTTTATCAATCACTTCCACGATACTTCCTTTCGTGTAAAATTTCCATACCTGCATAAGAACCATGCATATTCGTCATTAGAAAATATATAAGTTTTAAAGGGGAACAATTAATATTAAAATGGTCTTACTTTAAACTTACCATCTCTAGCAAACTTTGATATTCAGGGAATAGTTTATAATCATTGTTCTTTCTTCCACACACAATTTCTAAAAGAACAACACCAAAACTGTATATATCAGCTTTAGCAGATAATTGTCCACCCATAGCATACTCTGGGGCCATATAACCTCTGAAATAACCAATAAAAAAAATTAGTGATTTGGAAAACCTAAACGACAAGATTATGGAAAATGCTTTTGGGAGTGATAAAGACAATAATGTTTCTAAATTTTTTTGCATACACGAAACAAATAAATGTAGTCAAAATGTTGTGGAACATCAGTTTTTTGTGTAGTAGCATGGAGTTGAATTATATAAAGTTATTGCTAACCGCACTGGATGTGATTTAGTGGTTGAGTCCAAATAAGTTAATGTTTGGGATTATGATAATCATTTATTAGTTGGTACATATGATTTATTAATCCATGCCAAGAAGTCATATTAGGCTTATAAATTATGTAAGAGGGAGGGTAATTTTTTCATTTCTCAAATGTGCAATTCAATTATGTAAGTAAACTATTCAAGTTTATTAGCGACATTTTAAGTATGTATAGTACTTATAGATCATTTAGACTCTTCTATTAATGTTCTAAAGCATTCAACATTGATAATAATCACAATGTAAAAAATCAAATGAAATAAAACAATTAAATATCACATCAAGTTATCAAAACTAAGTCTCAACTTCAACTACACTATTTTAACTTAATGTTACAAAATTATTTATCATTTATATTCATTATATTCTACATATCGAGGAAACTTATTTCTAACTCTAATTAATAAGAAATATTTTATAGAATAAAAAAATAAATTACTTACAACAAACATAAATGAAGCTATCATCTATAACCCCTAACATATAACAAACTATCCAAATATCATATAAGTTAAATAAAATCCCTAACTAATTAATTTCTCAATAGTAAAATATTCTAATAATAACCACTACTTATAAATAAAGAGTGTATCAACCATGCAAGTTTATAGTTTATGAAATGCCCAAATTTCATTGAACACTAATTGGTAATACACTTACTCATATCACCTAAATTCCCAACTATACACTTTTCATCTATTAGTAGTAATATAATCTTCATTTAACCCTTGTCACACCTCTAGTTTATTGAATCTAACATGAATATATTTTAAAAATATTTTATATTAGTAAATATTGTGAGGAAAGAATTATTTTTAAGAATATTAGATATTGTAATTTTTATAATGGACATTCTAAATCACATCTCATGATCTATCATAAAAAGGAAAAAAATATAAAATAACAAAATAAAACTACTCATATAAATAACTCTAACATAGTATATTGATGCCTCATAAAACCTGCTTATAATAAAATCAAATGAAAATTAATTATTTTAACATTTATTAAATATTTCCTCAAATATTTTAAAACAAAAACACTTAACTCATTAAGTGTTTAAATCTTTTTCAACCCATTAATGATCAGGCTCCAAACATGGAGCATGCCCGAGCCTTATTTCTTGCTCAACTTATGGATATACTTTCGAAACAATTTCGATGTCTTCCATCGTTGTGATAATGATTTTTTATGGCAATCACCCTACCATTTTCAATGGAAAAAATGAGTTTTCTTTTGTAGAGGCCTTTTCACAATGCTATTTTTTATATTTTTCTTGAGGGGAATGTCTATAGAATGCTACATGATCCTTTATTGGACTGATCTGCCCGTTTACCTTAACGACAACCTTGAGTTTTAAGCACATTAGCCACTTGGGCATTTAAGATTTGTGATGATGAGCACTTGGGACAAGGAATTTTTTTTTTTAAAGATATTTTATAGATGACCAGAGCTATTAGAAAAGCAAGATGAGGTCCATTCAATAATGTGCCGGGTGGTGTTCCTACCATACATTGAAGGAATATCGAATAAGATTTCCAAAATATTTCGGTGTTAAAACATCAAAACCATCTCCTTTCCAAGAAACAAGATGGCAATGGATTTAAATTTGACAAAAGGATCATTGTAGCTGAGTTCAAATAGTGCTGTTTATTAAGTTCGTGTGGACTCCCATCGTTGGGAAAATTTGGGAGATTCATCTAAACAAGGATCAAGCAGAAAACTGTCGAAATCCACCCAAGACAAGAATAAAAATCAAAATTAACATAACTCTTACAAATTAAAATATGTTATTCACATTGAAACTGTTGAACATAATTACTTAAAAATCACTGTCCCACATACTGGTAAAAAGAAGTGCTTGAAGGCCATTTATGAATGACTTGATAAGAAAAATAAACTTTTTCACTATATTGTTTTTCAAAACACAAATTATGGTTCTACTTCTTACCACCAACCCAGAAAAAACAACAACATTGAGATATATAGCTAGTGACAGATAATTAACTTTAACGTATTTTAATGTATTTTTAGTGAGAGTGTTTGTCAAAATGCATCGGTTAGAATTCTTACAATGTTCCGGCAATTCATGTATTAACATGGGTCTCATCTTGATGAAACAGTCTTGCTAAGCCAAAATCTGATATCTTTGGCTCCATTTTTTCATCCAGCAAAATGTTGCTTGCTTTAATATCTCGATGAATTATCCGCAATTGAGAATCCTCATGTAAATATACAAGACCACGGGCTACTCCACGTATAATGTTCAAACGCCTCTGCTACTCCAATTCTTTACTCCTATCTAGATCTATAGCCATGCATACAATATAAAATTAGCTTTGAAATAACCATTCAATTTCTTATTTTTGTGAAAATGAATCTAGTACTGAGATCAAGTTTAATATTGAGAGAAAATAAAAAAAATTTATAGATCATGATTACAAAAAAATGAAATTCATTTTATGAAACCAAACTTAGAACTTGAGATCAGAAGAGGCTCACCAAATAGTATCTGGTCAAGGCTTTTATTTGGCATGAACTCATAAATAAACAAATGTTATGATCTTTCTGCACAACATCCAAATAGATTCACAAAATTTCGATGTTGAATTTTGGCCAACAGCTTGACCTCGTTCAAAAACTCCTTTTTCCCTTGCTGGGATTGTAATGACAATTTTTTTACTGCTATTCGTTTTCCATCTGGCATTGTGCCCTGACCCAAGAAAAGAAAGAGTAAAAACAGAGATAACACATTTTAGACCATTCTTATAATCTACCATTATAGGATGAGAAAGTTTTCTGATCCCAATAATAGATCAAGGGGAATGATCTAATAGAAAAATCTAGAGCACAACTTTTATATATATATATATTTCAATTTATTTCATGGATTGTGAAAAAATAGAATAAATAAATATTTAGAATTAGGGGAAATACCACAACAAACTTCCCATTGCTGAAACAGGCCAATTCAAATTAAAATTAGGTATTGGGGGTGTACCCAAGTCTCCCGACTCTAATATTAATGGATTAGATTATGAAGAGAAACAAATTTGGAGATATAAATTTCCTAACTAAACTGGGAATCAAATATCCTGGAATTATGAACATATCTGTGAATTAAAAAAAGAAAAAGGATAGGGTAAAGTAAAGGTATCAATTATCAAAGAAGAATATTAAATGATGGTTTTCAAATATGAAAAAAATTAAGGTAGATAAAAAATACTATAAATACAGAAAAATACTGTCTCATTATTGCTGAAAATCTTCTAAATAATATTAAAAAATGTGAATTCTTTTACCTGTTGACTGTAAAATCTTAAAGGTGTTCATAATTTAAATATTTAGAATATAAAATAATAATAAATATTGTAATTATCCGGATCTTATATTTTAATATTTGATAACTGAAAATCTAAAATTTTGTACAATTAAATGGGAAAAACAGAACAATTGGAGATTTTTCCATATTTGATAACTATGAGTAAAGCTATGATTTAATTTACGTTACTTTGTAAACGGGACCAAATCCTCCCTCTCCAAGCTTGTTATCTTCATGGAAATTGTTAGTCGCAGCCCTGATTTTTTCCAAGTTAAAAGATTATTTCTTCATCCTCACTGATCATTAATGAGCCCAAATCCATACTTCGAATTTCTGTACAGTGAAATTTAAGGATAAACAAATATTGATATTATATATATAAGCTTGAAAATCTATCATATCGTAAACAATTACAGGATAAACAAAAATAGGAAGACGTGTCAGAAAATACCTTTCTCTGGGACGAGTGACTTCCCTAACAATTCAAGAATCACTTTTCTTCGAATTGCAGAGATGCATACTAGTAACATTGCCAACAAGCCACATAGAACACCGAAAATTATAGCCAACTTGTTTGAAGACTTTTCTGCACAGTACGAATGTTTAATTCTGTCAAATGCTTAACTATAACTTAATTGGATTAAGTGCATGAACCCATGTTAACCTGGATAAATCTTTAAAAAAAAATCCTTTTCATTTAATTTGAACAAAAAATATTGAATGGGTTGTGGTCCAATGGTTCGAATGATTGTGTAAAAAGGTGTTGCCTAGTTATTCACGAGTGTTCCACTCCCACGAGATACCACTATTTATAGTTACAACTTTCCTACGGAAAGTATTAAACGGTGGATCCGTGGATACAGAATATGGAAAAAACACATTCTATAGAAAAAATATGATAAATACAGAAAATAATACGGTAAAATCTTATATATGAAGTCTTCCAAACGGTGTTAAAAAGATTAATTCTGTGCTGTTGAAGCTTCTGAAAAAAACTCTTTTTCCTTGCTTTTGTTGATCCCTATATACTCTGTAATGCATTATTAAATAACCAACTACATACCTTTTGCTTTAATTAATATTAAACAGCTAATATAATAAATATAACATCAGTTCCAAATCTATTTTGGCTGTTTTTTTATTATTTCCAACGGCAGGTTTTGATTTCAAAATTTTCAGTGTTTGATAGGGTGGATGGAGGAAAATGCCAAAAAAGGGTAAATTTCTCTAAATACACTGTATTTAATAACTATGCTAATATTAAAAAGAAATGAGACCGGGATCGTGTCCGAGATGACTTTGACATAATAGATACTCTTAAGACCTGACATCTAAACTATCTGGAACTGGGTTAGTTCCAGACTTTCAATGAAAAAAAACAAAAACTTTTAAGGAAAATAAAAATTGCATTGAATATTACTTGGTGTTTGTGGTGAGAGTGGTGGCTGCTGAATCGGTTGTGAGTTCGGCAATTGGAGCGGCGGCGGCGGCGGCGGCGAAGGGTGAAAGAATGGGAATATGTCATAACGAGCATTGCAGCTTCCCATGGCACAAACCCCTCCCAGACGAGTTCCATCGGCCGTCCAATATAAGAGCTCGCTAATTGCAGTTAGTAAGCATGTTTTGCATTCCTCAATGGAAGTTACGTCCCTCCAGCACTGAATCTGACCGTATATCACATGAAAGGAGGAGTCATAATTAGTTGATCCAGAAGAGTAGAGATTAGGAGATCCATAAGCTTCTTCTGTCAGATTTCTGAAGAGTCCCTTCACGGCTTTGCTAAAGACAGCAGGGTCTGTGGCGTTCCTTCTATTGTAGAGAGTGGTCTTGTCGGTATCCAGGATTCCGAAAAAGCTGTAATTCTGATAGCGTATAAAGCACTTTTCGTACCAACCTTTACCTCCCATGGCATTTCCACAATCTTGTCGAATATCAGTTTTTGCTTGTTGTGAACAGCTGTAGCATTCCTCGGGCGTTGCGTCTCCCCGACATTGGAGAAGAGCATAAGCTTTGTCTGGACTTTGGCCTGAAACAGAGGTGTTGAAACCATTTGATGATGAATTGATGTTGTTGACAAGGTTATTAAGAACATTATTCAGACTGCTCTCGAATTTACTTCCTTTTGTGTAATTAGCACCGTTGCACATATGTATCTCTGAGTTGCATATTTGTAAATGGGAACCAGTGAAGAACATAATAATACATATTAACAGAGCAACAGGTAATGACTGTAGATGTCTTGTATTCGAGATGATCTGCATGTTTTCGTGCATGCACACACACAAACCACAATGGATATACTTTACCTCAAATATTACACACCTATTTATGGTTGTTACATGTGATCATTCAAATACGTAACGGACACGGTTAGATCGTCGACCATATTTACGTCCAGTGTTGAACGGTTCATTAATTGTGTTTGTCGAATTTTCTATAGTCAATAGAATGCTATGGCCGTGTTGGGTACGAACCGCAGAGGGACATTGTCTATAATTCAACTTTCCCCATATATATGTATTTGCCCCTGCGATACGTCTCCTTTCGACTCGCACAAGACTAGACTTCCGGAAATTTGTTCTACTCGCTGTGTAATTACTTAAACGGGACTTTTGACTTTACTCCATTAGCCTTCCAAAGCGTTTACTTATTTGCAAGATTGTTCACCTTAATACATCCACTACGTTTAGTCCACATCCAACGTATAATGTATTCTTTAGTATGTGCTTTCAACAAATAATTTAATATCAATTAATAAATGTGTATTTTGTCCTATTTCTTCATTCAAAATAAAAAAAGATATTAGTTTTGTAGTCTTGTGTTTTTGCAGAAGTAAATTCACTATAAAAAAGAACAACCATACCACAGTGTTGAAAAATTTGAAAGTCATACTTTCCTACGACACCCCCGAGGTTAGTCTATCCCCAACACCAACCCTATCTTGTCTGTTAAGTCATCCCTAAGTGATTGTCATGTATCCCCCTAGGTGATTTAGGAAGTAAAAATCACTCAAGGAACTTCTCGAGCAAAGTGTTCAACAATGGAGTTCCGTTCCATTTTGGGAAGGGCTACCATCAACCTTCCTATGACTAGTGCATCATCCTCGAAGTGGATCATAAGGCAAAAATTCATTACGGAGAAATATACAAAGGATAAAATCATTATGGAGTTGATTTTTGAAGATTTAGGGAAGTTTCGAGATTTTGGAGCTAATTCAAATAAACCAATTTTTTGGACATGAAGGAGTCTGCAATGCGAAAGAGGACTTAAACCTCAAATAAAGATTCCACGAGCTTCATTATGAGTTGCAAGCCCAAAAAAGTACATATGGAAAGAATTTTCAATACTCTATATGGTGGAAAAGATAGGACATCTTGAAACCCCATGCATCTCTCTAGGCAACTCATTCTTTCGGTACAAAGATGGAAGTCCTGAGAAAAAAGGAGACATTTGGAGGTTTTGTAGTCAGATTCAACCTTTGATACCCTCATCATTCTTCTCAAATGATATTTTGCATGCAAAATCATATAAGGAAGTACGCGAAAAATCATTTGGGGGCTTAAGATATGACTTTCACAAGTCGGCTTTCAAGGCATGCTCTTCGACATAATCAAATTTCCATTGGAACACATGGCACAACCAGATGAAGGCACATTTTCATGTCCCCTTTGCACCTTTTCAAAGAGACACGAGGAGCACAAAATTTCACCTTACCCCTATGGAGCCCTCTGGACACCCATATGACCTGTCGGCATGCACCTAAACCTCTTTGACCGCTTTGACCTACACACCTACCTAACCATGCATGCATGACACTTCGCATTCCCAGAGAAAGGTGAATTTTCTTGTACCCTTTTTCCCTTTTGCAAAGGTACATGAGGGACATTAAACTGCGCCCCACCCCCTTTTATCCTCTAGGCCACACATGCGACCATCTCTTAGCACCCATGTGCTCGTCGACCATATTTATGGATGTTACATGTGTTCATTTAAATATGTAACGGACACGGTTAGATCGTTGACCATATTTACGTCCAGTGTTAAATGGTTCCTTAATTGTGTTTGTCCAATTTTCTATAGTCATTAATTGGGTATGAACCGCAAAGGGACATTGTCTATAATTCAACTTTCCCCATATATATGTATTTGCCCTTGCGATATGTCTCCTTTCAACTCGCACAAGACTAAACTTCCGGAAATTTTTTCTACTCGCTGGTTAATTACTTAAACGGGACTTTTGACTTTACTCCATTAGCCTTCCCAAGCGTTTACTTATTTGCAAGATTGTTCACCTTAATACATCCACTACTTCTAGTCCACATCCAACATATAATGTATTCTTTAGTATGTGCTTTCAACAAATAATTTAATATCGATTAATAAATGTGTATTTTGTCCTATTTCTTCATTCAAAATAAAAAAAGATATTAGTTTTGTAGTCTTGTGTTTTTGCAGAAGTAAAATTCACTATAAAAAAGAACAACCATACCACAATGTTGAAAAATTTGAAAGTCATACTTTCCTAGGACACCCCAAGGTCAGTCTATTCCCAACACTAGCCCTATCTTGTCTATTAAGTCAACCCTAAGTGATTGTAATGTATCCCCCTAGGTGATTTAGGAAGTAAAAATCACTCAAGGAACTTCTCGAGCAAAGTGTTTAACAATGGAGTTTCATTCCATTTTGGGAAGGGCTACCATTAGCCTTCCTATGACTAGTGCATCATCCTCGAAGTGGATCATAAGGAAAAAAATCATTACGAAGAAATATTCAAAGGATTAAAACATTAAGGAGTTGATTTTTGAAGATATAGGGAAGTTTCGGAGATTTTGGAGCTAATTCATATAAACCAATTTTTTGGACATGAAGGAGTCTGCAAAGCAAAAGAGGACCTAAACTTCAAATAAAGATTCCACAAGCTCCATTACAAGTTGTGAGCCCAAAAAAGTACATATGGAAAGAATTTTCAATACTCTATATGGTGGAAAAGATAGGACATCTTGAAACCCCATGCATCTCTCTAGGCAACTCATTCTTTTGATGCAAAGATGGAAGTCCTGAGAAAAAAAGAGACATTTGGAGGTGTTGCAGTCATATTCAACCCTTGATACCCTCATCATTCTTCTCAGATGATATTTTGTATGCAAAATCATATAAGGAAGTACCCGAAAACTCATATGGGGGCTTAAGATATGACTTTCACAAGTCGGTTCTCAAGGCACGCTCTTCAACACAATCAAATTTCCAGTGGAACACATGGCACAACCAGATGAAGGCGCATTTTCATGTCCCCTTTGCACCTTTTGAAAGAGACATGAGGAGCACAAAATTTCACCTTACCCCTATGGAGCCCTCTGGACACCCATATGACTTGTCGGCATGTACCTAAGCCTCTTTGACTGCTTTGTCCTACACACCTACCTAACCATGCATGCATGACACTTGGAATTCCCATAGAAAGGTGCATTTTCTTGTACCCTTTTTCCCTTTTTCAAAGGGACATGAGGGACATTAAAATGCGCCCCACCCCCTTTTATCCTCCAGGTCACACATGCGACCATCTCTTAACACCCATGTGCTCCGTTACATCCCCCTCTTCAACTCAAAGATAAGCTAGAAGCCGCCACTTGTTTTCATGAGGGCAAGAAACATTTTAACATCCATTTTTCACCTAAGAAAAGGGACATAAGGAGAAAAAAAAATGTGCCCTACTATTTTCCCTCCTTTTACATGTTTTTTAAACACAAGGACTTAGCCATTTTCACCATTTTTCATCCCCCTCACCTCCAAATATTGCTGGAATGTTGGAATTTTTTGTCTAGAGATCAAATACAAAAAACAATTCCTCCATTGATCTCATTCATGCCTTCATGATCTAATAAAAACAAAAACACGAAGAAATCTGGATTTGAAACAAGGAAAATTGAATATTTTTTCCCGAAGTGACTTCAAAACCCGCAGGGAAGAATTTATCATATCTAAAAAACTTGCAAACAGATCAACATGTTGTTTTTTGTGATCTTCTAGTTTTTCAGAGGCCATGAGGATCCAAGTGAAATATTTCAAGGACACACCCTAGATTCTTGTAGCGAAGAAATTCCAGATTCCCTGTGGTAAAGTTTTGAAATTTAAAATATCTTATTCCTAACACCAGACTGAGTTGGAAAGTTAGAGGTGCAATGAGGAGAAATAAAACATATCGGGAAAGTTTTTTTCTTTGAAAATCAAGGTCTAGAGATCCACTTTCCAAAAATAGTAAGCCTTCCTACATGGGGAGTGGCTATTTTTGGTAAGTTAACACCAGAAGTAGTTGCTGAAAAGACGGGGTGCACAAAGGATATCTAGAAGGTCGGATTGATTGATTAGTTCCGAAACCTGTAAAAAATAGACACTTACTAAAAATTGTAAGTTCCCTACATGGGCACTAGCTATAAATAGTAATACATCCCAAAACACATGTTAAGGAAAGAGCAATATATCTGGGGAAAGTTATAAAAGCTAACTTCACCTGTCAGGGTCAAGAAAGATGAATTTGAAACTTCCAAAAAATAGTAAGTTACCCTTTTTCTAGTGTAGTAAGGTGTCCCAAGGAGGTAGGAAATTCAAGTTCACACACATTGTCATGGTTTTCTTTTCAGAGTAATTGTTCCAATTGTTCGATCAAGTACGTAACCAAAAGAACGAAGGAATGATGGCACTTCATGGTTTAAAGTTATTGTTTGAGTTGCGGGATAGGCATTCTTTAGTGTTCAAATGCACTTCATTAAATATTTCTAGTTAATACAATATTATGGTCATGTTGTAAAGGTCATTGAAGAGGCCGGTTTCCATTCTTAGCTTCTTTGGAGTGGATTTATGTTAGCAACACCCACTGTCATCCAAGTAAGCATTCAAAAGTATTTCTAAAAACTCAATTCGATTTGTATGGGCATCATTCAAAGGAGGTTTTTAAGGGTGCAAATAGTTTGATGATCTAGAGTTAACTGCATTGGAGTGTTTCCTCGTATCATCTGGAAAGGATTAGTCGATCAGAAGCAGTGGATTATTCTTTGGCATAATTCTTCCCTTCTCTTCTTTCTCTCTCTTCGACATTCTATTTCTTCGTTGGAGATGCACTTTTTCATATGTCTTTAATGTAATTAAAATTTAAGCTTAGGTTTCTAATGTATCAAGTTCCTTTATGTTATAAAAGGGACTAAATGGTTTTCCTAGGAAGGTGAAAGGTTTTAAGCTATTTAAAGACATATGAAGGGCCATTAGGGGGTAGATGAAGAGTCATTTCTCTTCTTATAAATTGTAAACACATTCCCATTTCAAGAGGGTTGTGGATTTTATAAACTCAAGAGTGCATTGTGATTAAAAGGAACAAATGAGATAGCTATTTTCTTCCATTCTCATCTTGCATGTGTGTCCTCCTTTTCCCTACTTTGTGCAACTTTGTTGAAAAGTTAATCAAGGAAGAAGTTTCTGTTTTCTCAGATGTATGAATGTGTGCATCTTTGTATGCAAGGTTTCCTCTCATCATTATAATTGAAGCATTGTTGTTTTCTTTCTATGAATATGTGTGATTTTAACTTTCAGTTAACAGTTGCAAGGATATGATTTTATACCTACATCGTTAATCCATCTTTTCTTATTTCTCACTCCCCTTTCAAGAAAGTTTAGTCTCTTGCAAGAAATTGCAAGCCTGGTCGTAGGATCAATGGAGTGCTAATATATGCTCCTTGGTTGAAAGGCCACTGAAACAACTCATTTCATTATGCATATAAACATGGAGCTGCACCATACAAGTAGAGGGAATCAGATTCCAAAAGCGTTGGTAAGAAAACCACTTCTTTTTCCACTCGCTAATAGTTTTTAGCATCCACTATGGTGAAGAATTAGTACCATTTGCACCCAAAATATGACCATAAGGTCCAAAATTCCAAAAACAAATATATAATATCCCAAAATTCAAAAAATTGAAAAAACAAAAAAAGGAGAATTGATGAGAGTTTGTTTGCGAAAGAAAAAATGCCAGTTACTACAAGTGACCTTTCGTATTCAACATTATGTTTACGTTTTCCTATTTCAAGATTTCTTGAAACTTGTTAAAAGAAGATATACCAGGTTGAGTAAGTTGAGAGGTGTTTTTGATTCTACCTTTGAGGCTTTGTAAAATCAGCGAGAATGAATCAAAGATAACCCTTACTACTTTTCTCAAGTATCATCTCCATTAGACTCTTCGTGAGGTACCCCTCAAAATCCTATCCAAACCCATGTTGATACTCCCCTTTAAATTATCCTATCTTTCAACCACCATTTAGCATTGAGTTCCCAAGTGAAGAAGAATGAGAAGCAAAAGAATGATTTGAGGAAGAATTTTTAGAAGCAAGAGATGAAGCGGAAACAAAGACAACAATGGAAGATGAAGAAAAAATACCCAAGAAAAAATACCTTAACCCATTGTTCCATCAAGAAGAAATATAGGCCCACTTTCTCTTGCACCCCTTCTTCATAGTCTACCAACGTCCTAAAGAACACATCAATGCCTTCACCACATCATGTTGGATTCTAATTGGAGTTGAACATGAAGACGTTGTTGTAAGGTTGTTCATGGAATCTCTCCAAGAAAAAGTATCAAAGTGGTTCTACCTCCTTCCTGCCTGATCCATCACTTGTTGGAATAACATTAAAAGTAATTTTGAGGAAATATTCAAATCTGCTAAGGACTATCAAGATCTCCTTGTTCAATTGGCACAAATGAAGAAAGGAAAAAATTAAACTATTAGATATTTTGTTTCTCGTTTCAAATGGTGGCTTCGCAAGATACCCAAAGAAGATTCACCATTTGAAAAAAAAGTCAAAAGATTCTTCATTAATGTTCAATCACTAGAGGTAGTGTTTTTCATATGAAGATTCCAACCAAGGAATAATGCAGAAGCCCAAAGAATGGCCATTGAACTTAATGATGATCTCGCCCTCTCTAGAAATATCGAGAACCCCTCAAAGGGTAAATCCCAAAATCCAAACTAAAGGATA
The DNA here is from genome assembly GCA_019776745.2 of Taxus chinensis. Taxonomy (NCBI): domain Eukaryota; kingdom Viridiplantae; phylum Streptophyta; class Pinopsida; order Cupressales; family Taxaceae; genus Taxus; species Taxus chinensis. The sequence goes on along the minus strand of CM034149.1, from coordinate 687,266,104 downwards.
TATCAAGAATCAAAGTGCAAATATCTGAAACCAAATATTTGCAAACTCATCCTGAGGAATTTAAGAGGTTTTTTTGATATATCAAGAGTGGTAGTTTAACACCCAATGTTATAACTCCTAACTCTAAAGGAATAATACAAAACCCACCTACACCCCCATCACATAAAATTCTTACTTTGAGTACATCCAAGACCAACAAGGTTGATCCCTTCTATGCCTCCCTCCTTGTTGGAGAACATGTATTGAACTATTGTATGATAGATTCAGGTGCCTCAAAAAATGTGATGCCTGTGAAGTTCTCCAAGGCTCTTAAAATCACCATGACTTCACTTGGTGGCTGTCATTACTCCATGGAGTCCGAAGAATTCCCACTTGTAGGGAAGATAAAATATGCACACGTGGCTCTTGCCAAATTTCTTGACAAAATATTTTCAATGATGATTTTTGTAGCAGTTGTTCTGGCCTCATTCATAATGTTTATAAGTAGAAGTTTATGTCAATAGTTGAGAGGTAAAATTTAGATGAATTGGTCTTACGCAACCATTCTAGTGATAGGAGACAAGGAGAAATTGCTTGTAAAAAATAAGATGAGGTACACAATACAAAAGGAAGGAAACCCATAATCCAACATTTTCTACCAAAATAGTAGAAGGATGAATCATTTTGTGAAGACTGAAGAAGAGGATGGGATCCCAATCTTGATAGGACTAATAATTCCTTCCCAAAGGGGTAGGGATCTTGAAGAAGCATTGGAGATGCAATAGGATATCCTTGAATTACCAGATTATGTGAGCCATGAAGAATAAGAAATGGTTTTTGGTGAATTTCAAAGGGAGAAATCAACTTTTATGCTTACCCAAGAAGAGGAGATATTCTCATTCCCATTTGGGGATGAAGACACTTTTTGAACATCGTTTTTAAATTTGATTTTCTTGATGTTTCAAGGGGGTGACAAACAAAATCAACCTCAATATGGCGGTGTTTCTAGGATACCTGTGGTGTGGATTGTGTGATATTACGCACCATGAAATAAATGAAATCAAAGCTTCTTTTCTTGCAATCAAGCCTACAAAACAACACACTTGAACAAAATAATGTTAGCATAACTAAAGGACAAGTTGTCTGGAAAAAGCTAGTCCCTAAAAAGCCCAATGAATTCCTTTGATGGATATCAACTTGCAAAGAGACAATTAAGCTCATTTTATTGATAATAAAATTACAATACAATGTGATAAAATGGATGTATGACATATTGATGTTATTGTATTAGATGGGAATTTATATGATAATTGATGAGGCCAGAATATGCCCGTTAAATGTAAAATAAATGATCGCATCTTACTCTCATTTAGATTAAGTCTGACTACATTTTATGACTTTTTTTTTATCTGATATGAGTTAGGATGTAATTATCCATCTTTTGTTGATTATGATTCTAACATGTAAAAGCTCTGTAATTCCTAACAAAGTGTTTTGGAAACTCATTTTTTTAATAAATCAGGTTGCAGATAGGAGAAGAATGAAGAATGAAGCAGTCAACATGTTTTTGAGAGCATTTGTTTCACTATAGCAGAGTTTCAGAACTTCTAAGATAGTTCCAGAACTTCTAAGATAGTTCCAGAACTCCAGTACACAGTCACAAGCTTTATCACCTAGTTCTAGATCTTCCAAACTCAGTTCTGGAACTCTAGTAATTAGTTCCGAAATTATCAAAATTAGTTACGGAACTCCTGCAGATAGCTCTAGAACTCTTGGTTAAACCTGGAATAATTTTTTGTAGTTCCGGAACTGTTCTAGAGTTCTGGAATAGATAAGAATCTATTCCAAACAACCGACGATTTTTCAAATCAATGATCCTATCAATCAGGCGCAGATTAGAAGACTTCCAACTCTCCATACTTGTAAATCCAGGATAATTATCACATAGCTGTACATCCAGCCATGTTCAAATTCAACATCTATTCTAGGTCTGATTCAGTTCAATCATGTCATTGGAACAGTTACGGCCATAAATGCACCCTTGGAAGAAGTATATACATATAGACATGCAGATAGAGGAAGATAGATATATAGGACGAGATAAAGATAGATTGATACACACATCCAACAAGTTATTGTAATGTAGAACATTTTATCAATAAAATAGCCACCCCTGTTTTGAGATAAAATTAAGTTGTTCAGTCTTGTTTTAAGGCGAAGCAAGGGCCCACTCCTCAAAGAACCAAGATCCTCGTTTTTATTGGTATTTATATTTTTAGAAAATAGTTTAGATCTGTTAATTATGTATCACTTTCAATTCCTTAAGTTAAAATCTATTGTAGACTTGTCCCTGTAGGTATTCTGGATTAAGTTCTTATTTCTTTGCAATAATTTTCCAAGCATTCTCAATTATGTGTTTATTTATGTTGTGTTTATTTCTAGCAATTCATTTATGCAAAGTGTGTTTAATTCCAAAGAAAAATGTGTTTATTTCCAGCAATTCATTTTTGTAAAGTGTGTTTACTTCTAATATGTTTCAATAGTTTGATTCTGAAAAGGTTTTTAACCAAGAAGTCCTTAAGACATTGAAAATACCCCCCATAAAATACAAAAATACCTACAATCAATTACTAGATTTCCAAGATTCTTCTTGTTGCATATATCTTTAGACACACCCCTGGTTTGAATATGACATCAATAAAGAGTTGATTAAATGAAGGGAATAATGACACCCATCATTTTTTGTGCCATTTCCGGGGAACCAGTAGTTAGAATTTTCTAATTAGGTGTCAACAAGAGCAACAATCATACATTTAGTAATTGAAGAAATCTTCCCTAAGCTATCACAAAATTTATAAGTAGACCAAGAGACTCCAAGGGTAGATTTCTCCCAAAAATATCTGAACAAGAATTACCATCATCCTCTAGTTTAAATAAGGGAGTTGACTAAGAATTAGAGACACCATTATCCCCTGTAAGACAAGATGCAGAATTGCCACCTTTGGAATTATGGGATCAATCACCAGAGGGAAGTAGAGCTTCTAGGAAAAATATTATTTCTCAAGATCCATTTAGAGAAAGTTTTGATTCACAATTGAGTAGTCAACCTCCTACTCCTAACTCTTCACCATCCCCAAAACAAATCACATACCACATTGATTGGGAGAAAGGACTAGAGAATACTATAGATATGGAATGAGAAGCTAAAAGACAACCTGATAGGACCTTTACCTATCCCATTCAGTTGTAGGATGATGAAACCACAATGAAGAACATTTAACCTGCACACTTTCCCACATTTAGAGGAATGTCATCTGAGGATCCTGACCAATTTTTGTTTGAATTTAAAATACTGTGTCAGACCTATGATTACAAGACAAATAATTAAAAGCTCAAGTTGTTTCCATCTACCTTGAAGGATGCAACAATGAGGTGGTTTTTGGAATTAAAATATAATTCTATTACCAATTGGGCACAAATGGAAACTGGGTTCCCAGAAAAATATCAAGATTACTATAAAGGAAGAAGTTTTCAAAATCAAACAAGAAGAGGATGAAAATATGGAAGATTATTTGGACAGATTCCTCTTTGTGAGTAAAAGATGTGGATTTTTACTTCAAGAAGAGTTAAGCAAAACAATATTTCTTAAAGGTTTGGAAGATGAATCTAGGGAAGCTCTTAAATTGATAGGAGGTGGAAACATTGATCAATTAAGGATGAATGAAATTAAAGACATTTGTAGAAGCTATTTTAGAACAAAGGGTGGACCTAGGAAGGGAAAAATCAATGAAAATTTTGAATCCAGATATGAACAAACTAATGGATGAATTAAAAAATTTTAAAATAGACATTTTAGTTCAATTAACCTCTACTATGGATGGATTACAAGCTAAAGAAAATGCTAAGACTGAACCATTAGCCATGTATTGTCCTAGATGTAGGAAAAAGCATGCATTAAGAGATTTTCCTTAGGATAAAATAGAAATGTGCCTTATCTGTGAATCTAGGGACCATGAGAGTAATGTTTTTTCTCTTCTTCCATTTATAAAGAATCATCTCAAATAAACCAGCACATCAGAAGAATTAAATTGTTGTCCAGAGATAACCTACCCAAGGACATTTCATGCCAAGATCATCTCCTAATCCTTGGATGATGCCATGGGCTGCTCAAATAGTACCACAAAGTTGGGGACAACCACCTTGGGCCCCTCAACCAACTTGGAATCCTTAGGATTGGGCAGGTCAATCTTGGTATGCTCAAGGACATCAAAAACCATGGACTGGTCAAAATAACCAGTATGCTTGGTCACTAACCTAGATGGAGCCCTAGTAATTATACTAAAGGGAAAACATATCCTAATCAGAATCAACAAGCCATAATGGGAACCCCAACACAAAATTCACAAATTGAGAATGTTGTCCAAATGCAAATGCCAGCACAACCAGTAGCAAACCCAAGAAACAAACAAACAACTCCTGTCTACGGAACAAAACTAGAAAAATCAGTTGATCTTAACGACATGGATTGTAAGGATATTCACACTAGATCTGGAAAAATAGTTGGCATTCCACCTGTTATCATCACTGAAATGACAGAAGAAACTGAAACCCCTAGTCTAGTTTCCCCCAACAAAGATGAAAAAGAAAGAGATAAGGAACCAGAAAGAAACTCTACTTAAACTCCATTTCTAGAGAGGTTTAAAGAAGCTATAGAAATCAAGGAATCTAAATTGGTGCAAGAACTAAGGAGACTGAATATTGAAATACCACTCCTACAAGCAATTAAGGACATTCCAGAATTGAACAAATTAATCAAAATGCTATGTTTGAAAATTCCTAGAAGAAAGAAGTAGTACCCCAGGACTATAAAGGTAGATGGGAAACTTGTTTATTTATTATCAGGATAAGCTCCTACTTCCCAAATATGGAGATCCTGGAAGCCCTGTTATTTCCATGTCTATAGGGAATAAAGATATACATAACATTTTGGTTGATTTAGGAGCAGCTATAAATGTAATGACAATGGACACTCTGAAAACATTGTCGTTAATAGGTATACAACCTACTAACACCATATTGCAGATGGCAGATCAATCTGTAGCAAAACCAAAAGGAGTTATTGAAGATGTGGCGGTTATGGTGGAGTCATGGGAGTATCTAGTTGACTTCCTTATATTGCGGACAAAAGGTAAAACATTGGGTTATCCCATTATTTTGGGCAGACCGTGGTTAGCTACAGTTACTACCTTAATTGATTGCAGGTCAGGTGATATGACTATTTCAAATGGTAAGAGTTCTAAGTAAATTTCATTATATCCCTCTACACGACCTTTTAATGATAATCAAGAGTAATTATGGGTTGATAATCTTGATATTAATGAGAAAAATTTGTCTTCATTGGCCATGATCACATTACAGGATCACATACAAGAAATATAAGATATGATTAACCCACCATTGAATGTACACCAATCATCCTTGGAGCAGTCGGGAATAGTTCCAGAACCTACGAAATTAGTTCTGAAACCAGAACCAGTAAACATCAATTAGTTCTAAACATCACAGTTAGTTCCGGAACCATCACGGTTAGTTTTGGAACCACACCAACAGCAATTCCCCGTGCAAATGAAGATAAGTTCACTCTGGAGGAATGAGATTTCTCTTAGGGAGAGGAAGAATCTGTAGCTTCAGCTTCACATATATTAGGAGATGTTATGAAGGATTTCTGGAAGGCTTAACAATGATGAATGCATCAAATTTTCACCTACAAGTAAGATAAGTATCATAATTCTTCTTATTGTCCTTTGTCCAACATTTTGTCCAAGCAAGGAAATTTTGAGATGTTGCTACATATCATATGTTGTTGCCACATGTATGTCCACTAAATAATTTAATGGAACCCTTTCAAAAATACTGAGTTCATCATACAAGCTTGGAACCAAACATGTTGAAATTCAACTAAGTAAAACATTTGAATATTAATAGTCCGCGGGACAGTTGAAGAATCATGAAGAAGCTAAACTATTTGATGTTCCGAAAGATCATACTAAAGATTTTTCTTGGGATTACAAAGATATGAAAGGAATCCGGGACCCAAGTATCATGCACTCATAACATCTATACTGAAAACATTAAACCAGTTAGGAAACCTCAGAGAAGGGGATTAAAGTCACACTTAAGGGATATGAGTCAAACAAGAAATTGAAAAACTATTACAAGTAGGTTTTATCTACCCTATCTCAGCCAATGCATTGGAGATGTCTCCTCTTGTAATTGTCCCTAAAAAAATGCGGAAAATGGGCCGAATTTTTTTTTGACTATAGGGTACTAACAAAGCCACAGATAAGAGATTATTTTGACCTTACCATTCATAGATCATAATCTTATACAACCTTTCAGGTAAATCGTACTTTTCCTTCTTGGATGGCTTTAGTGGATATAATCAAATAAGAGTTTCTGTAAGACCATGATAAAACTACATTTACATTCCATGGGTTACCTTTGCCTATGAGGGTATTACCATTTAATTAAAAATGCTCCAGGGTAACATTTCGAAAGAGTCAGTTAATGCAATTCCCGTCAAATGATAGATAAATGCCTATGCCAGAGGTATATATCGCTGACTTCACTCAGCATGGAGATACATTTGATGCATGCCTTGAAAAAATTCACACAAAGTTTGTACAATTGAATTGTGAACTAAGCCCAACTTGTCACAGCAATGAAAAATGTCTGATGATGGTTGATGAAGGGATTGACTCGGATACCATTTTCAGAAAAGTGGAATGGGCTAATCAAAACAGTGTTAGAATTATTTGGTGGACTTGGGAGTGCAATTAAGAGGCCCCATGGATCATCAAGTCATTTCTCTAGCTGAGCACCTGTTGGACAGTATGGGGATGACTTTTTCAAGGAATTTAGTAAAATTTTACCCCATTTTAATTCCTCTTACAATTGGACTGAAGGAAAGATTTTGGGATGAAAATTTTCAACTTCTCTTTCTGAAGAAATTTTTTCTAGAAATTGGAGTAATTGGGCTCAATATGAGAGGGGGGTAGTTTTTGACAAAGCTTTTCATATCCAAAAGGTGCTTTGCGAAGATGATGTCCATTACAGGACCTGTAGTTTTGGGACTCCTTGATAAAGAAGTGAAAATCCAAGCCCTTATCTTGTAACCGATTAGCAAAAATGTTACATCCCAGGAAAAGAAATTACAACCACTGTGGATGAATCTTCCCCTAAAAGCTGTGATCTATGCAATTAATATGTTTTCTTGCATTTACCCATTTAACCTTACAGGGTACAAAATATTGTGTCATTATTAGTTCACTCAGGGATCAATTAAATATGTGTAATGTTTACAAACCATTGGTTAGAGGTAAATAATTAGATGGTTATTTGCTAGATTATGGAGAAATGATCATTACCCCTTATAGACACTTTAGCTAAATCTATATGTCACGCAGTTGAGACTAACTCTCAGGAGACCAAGATCCAGTTCTGGTGTATCACCGTTGTAGATGTAGGATTTCAATTTTATGCATTCTCTCTCAGCTGGTTCCCTTGGAAATTTAGATATAGAATAGTTAGTTTTGCATTAGAGTAGATTCCTGGCAGGTAGTTTAGGATCAAGAAAGCTTTCTAAAGAGGTTATCTCAAGTAGCAAGTCCCACAACTTGGAGATGGTTTACCCATGTTATCCAATTTACACCGTGAGTCCTGATATGGTACTTGTATAAACATAGGGGTGCTGTGATTTGAGAAGATGACAGAGATGATGACATTCCAGGATGTAAGTGAACAAGTGGATCGACACTAATTCGAATGAAAAGAACATATCACAAGATACTTGGCTTCTTACTGGTTATTATTCCAGCATTTTGTACTCAGATGTGAAAGACATATCAGGCGATGTTGCTACATGTCATATGTTTTTGTCACCATGCATGTTAACTAAAATTCAATTTCAATGGTAACCCTTTCAACAAATCAGTTCATCATACATTCTTCAGAACCAAACATGTTGAATTGATTCAACCAGGTAAAATGTTTTTGGGTCCCTTAATAGTTCTCTTAAGAATCCCCATGAAGGAAGAATAAGATTGTTTGATGAAAATTGCTGAAAGAAGCTCATACTAAAATGGGCTCATTCTTGGTGTTTATGTGGAAAGGAATCCACCCATTTTCTGTTCCAAACTTATCACATCTATACAGTTGGGAAGCAGGTAAACTATTTAGACAACATCAGAGAAGGATTAATCCAATCTTAAGGTAGTATACATCAAAAGAAATGAAAAAATTTACAAGTCTTGTTTTATCTACCATATCTAGAGACACCAGTGGGTGTCTCCTCTTGCAAATCTACCCCTGATCCCTGTCCGCAAGTTAGAATATTACGGATGACTATAGGAGAACTAAACCAAGCCAGTACTGAGACAAAATTACACGTGGGACCATGAATAGAGAAAGTCTTAGGAACCATACTTTCAGGGAATGCAATCAACAGCCTTCTAAGATGGCAGTCAGTGGATGGATGCATGGGGATCAAGTTGTTGCTGAATTAGGTGAAACTAGAATTTACATGTCGAGGGGCAACCCAATTTTCCTACTGAAATTACTGCATTTGAGATTATGCAATGCTCCAACAACCTTCCAAAGAGCTATAAGCAGTTTTGTAGACCTAACAAATGATTGTGTAGAGGTATATATGGAATGACTTCACGATATGCATAGAGATACATTTTATGATGCCTTGAAAAATTTGGACAAAGTATTGACAAGATGTGAGCAATACAACTTGTCTCTTAGCCATGAAATAATGTTTGATGATGGTCGATGAAGGGATTGTATTAGGACACCATATTTCAAAAAGAGGAATTCAAATTGGTACAGTTGGAATTATCATTAAAACAAAATCAGAATTATTTCAGACTTACATGTTCCTCAAACCCCCATAGATATCAAGTTATTTTTAGGACATGTTGGGTAGTATATACACTTTATCAAGGATTTTAGTAAAAAAAAGGTTCATCCCAGTGTTTAATTTGGTAGTTACCAAGGACTATGAATTTATTTGGGATGAAAAGTGTCAACATATGGGGATTTTGAAGAAATTAAAAGAAATTAATAATTGCCTCCAATATTGAGAGGACCTAATTGGGAGAAACCTTTTCATATCCAAATAGATGCCTCAAATAATTCCATTGGTGCAGTTTTGGGACAGAAAGATGAAGAAGGGAAAATAGTATGCTATCTATTACCTTAGCAAAAATCTTACTCCCACTGAAAATAAATTACACCACCACTGAAAAAGAATTTCTTGTTGTGATCTATGCAATTAATAAGTTTAGTACATTACATTAACTGTACATAATCATTAAATATAAAATATTAAGTACAGTGGATACATATAGATCACTCAACAATGTAAATATTTAATGAACGAACCAGTGGTTGGAGGTAGAATAATTAGATGGTTATTGCTTTTACAAGAATTTGATATGCTACCATTGTGGAAAATCTAGGTAAATCTAATGTGGTAGTATGATTTTGTTGTCAAGACTAACCACTACAGGGGAGTAAGATCTAGTCAAGGAAAATTTCTAGATGAATTTTACTTGTATTTTTATTTCAGCTACTGATACACCCCTGGTTTGCTAATATGGAAAATGTATCTTCGCAATAGGGAAGTTTCCTCCTTCTTTCACCAAGAAACAAATAAAGAATTTAATTGGTCCCATTGCAAATTTAAATGGTTAAATGGAATACTTTTTAAATGTGGTCTTGATTTCGTTTTACACAGGTGTGTAAGAGAAGATGAAATTTTTGACATCCTCCTGAGGCATGTCATGATGAACCAAGTGGAGGACAATATTTAGTGAAAAGAACAACTCACAAGATACTTGGCACTAGTTATTATTGGCCATCTCTATACAAATATGTGTAAATATATTAGGGGTTGTGATCCTTGTCAAAGGATCGGACAACCAACCTTTACCAATGAAATGCCTCTGCAACCTCAAGTAGTGATTGAACCATTTGAGAGATGGGGGTTAGATTTTGTTGGTCCCTTTAGTTCTTCTTCACAAGGGAAGGAACATATTCTTGTGTGTACTAATTATGTGAAAAAGTGGGTAGAAGTGCAGGCTTTAACAAATGCCACTGAAGAAGCAGTTGCTGATTTCCTTTGGCACATAATTATGGTAAAGTTTGGAGCACCAAGGAGCATAGTTTCAGACTAGGGACCACAATTTATGTCTAATATGATCCAGGTTTTCACAATGTATTATCAGATCAATCATAGGAAGTCATCTCCCTATCACCCACAATCAAATGGACAAGCTGAAGTAACAAACAGAGAATTGGAAAAAATCCTTACCAAAACAGTTGAAGCAGGAAGAAGAGATTGGGTAAAGAGACTACTTGAAGTTTGATGGGCTTACAATACAACTTGGAAAACTACAACAAGGTTTTCACCATATGAGTTAGTCTATGGGAAAAATCCCTTGTTGCCTATTGATTTTGAACTACAGACATTGAGGACAATAGTCAAGGTGGGTATTGAGTTGGATGCATCTCAAAAGGAGAGAATCCTTCAACTCAATGAGTTGGATGAATTGAGGATGGAATCACTTCAGCAGATAGAGATAATCCAAGATCAAAGGAAACAATGACATGATACACATATCAAGAAAAGGCAATTCAAAGTAGGGGACTGGGCATTGTTGTTTGATTCCAAGTACCAACAATTCAAAGGTAAATTGAGAACTAGATGGTTGGGACCCTATCAGATTGATTAAATATTTGAAAATGGTTCTATTCAGCTACTTCCCATTGATGGCAGTAGAAGAACACTCTTGGTCAATGGACATAGGCTAAAGCTTTATAGGAAGCCTCCTACTAAGGATGAATTCTTGAAGAAGATTGAAACAGATAAAGAATTTGATCATATGGAAGAACCCAGCTCTTTGAAAATGATCAAATAATCAGATGAATAGATTCAAAATAAAGGGAAGAAAATGAAAACCACTAAATGGTGTTATCTTCCCCCAAAAAAATAAAAACAAGGGAAGAGAATGAAAACCAGTAAATGGCATTCTCCTCCCCAAAATAATTTTAAAAAAATAAAAAAAAATACAAGGGAAGAGAGTGAAAACTAGTAAATGGCGTTCTCTTCCCCAAAATAAAAGTTTCTCTTAGAGATCAATTGAAAACCAACAATGGCTATTGATCTTCCCAAATAAATGGCTAATTCAAAATAAAAATCTTTGGAATTCCAGCTATTTTTCTAACCATTTTCCTTTTGTTTCACTTTTTAGGAATGATGAGTCATCATGACGGAGGGATTACATCATCAAGGATGGTAATTATATCTTTAAATTATTAAAGGTTAGATTAAAAGTTTGCATGTGTGATTAGATTTGATTTAAAATTTGATATGATGAGTCATCTATTATACATCATGATTAAAAGTGAGTAATCATGAGAAAGATATTAATGGAATAAATCAGCGGCATAGTTATAATGAGTTATCATTAGTGTGGAATAAACAAAGTGAAAATTAAGTTGCAGAGAAGCTTCAAGGAAGAAGCAGTGAATTAGGTTTGCATTCTGCAGCTACAACACAGAAGTTCCACAACTAAGTACAATAATTCTATAGCTAAATTTTTTCAGTTCCACAGCTAAGCAAAGAGTTCTTCAGCCTAACCACACAATATTAAAGGACGAATGAATTTGAATCACCTACGTATCATGGGGATTAAAAATAAGTTCAGAACCAGAGGATGATACCAAGCTCATTGCAGATGAAGAAGTGGCAGCTATCTTCCATCAGGCAGGATGGCTAGAATTTATGAGAAAGTTTCCCAAGTATAACGAACGAATTGGTAAGAGAATTCGTTATAAATTTGGAGCAATCTAGGACAAAGGTTAGAAAAGTTTTTATTCCTTTTTCTGTGAATACAATAAGTAATGTATCTATAGTGCCAATTGTGCATGTCACAAACCCTGTCAGAGGGACATTAAAATACCTAGTTGAAACCTTGCTGAAAAAGGGCGAAGCTGAACCCCAATATATTTACAACATGAAGAAAATCATAAAAGGGGTCAGAAGGGCCAGCTTTCCCAAACCCTTTGACAGAGTGGCATTTTGGATAGTCAAGTATTTAACTTGTGATGGTCAATTTGGGTCGGTAGGAAGAGAAGTTTTGAAGATCCTCATATACCTTAGATATGGAGCTATCAAAACCAAGAATATATAGTAAACCTTCCAGGGTTTCTTTTTGACTCCATCCATACAATGGCCCAGAGGTATTCCTGAGGTGTGGGAACAATCAAGACATCATGGGTTAGTGCATTTAGTGTGCCAGCACCATTTCCTTTTCGAAGAAAAATGGAGAGGAAATGTGGGAGAAATTTCTTAGAAATTTTAAGCCAGAGCCCTGATATTCTCAGGAGAGTGATATAAAATCCTTCTACTCCTACAATTAATTTGGAAATGGATGCCACTACAGAGGAAAAAGAAAGAACTAGGTGGAGAGGAAATACCAAAAAGAAGAAGATCTGAAAGAAGGGACTAAAACTGCAGAACCTACTGTGCCTCTTGAAGAAATTCCTTCCTCTGTAGTAGCTACAAGAGAGCCAAGATCTGTCTCTGATAGTGACAGTTCACTGAGGCAAGAGCAAGAGGTGAAAATCAGAAGAAGCTCTAGGAGGAGACCCATTTCTGTACATTTTGAGGCTCCTCAAAGAAGGAAAATTCATAAAAAGTCTAGGAAATTCCAGAGGAAATGAAAGATCAAGAAGGGATGGAAAAGGAAGCTACTGATATTTTGGGCAGCATGGCCATGACTCCTCCTGGACCAAGCCAAACAGAGATAGAAAAAAAAAGATGAGAGATTTGAAGAACAAGTTCTTCAAGAATTGGTGTGAACCAACAACATTATCACATGAAGAAGAAGAGTTGGCATCTTGGAGACGAAAAGGGAAATTTCCTTTGGTAGAAGAAGAATGCTCAACTCCCCAAGAAATTTCAGAGAAAGAAGAAAAACAACAGGTTAAACAAGATTCTATTTTTTTCTAGAGCAGAACTCATTATTAGAGAAAAGGATGAGGAGTTGAATTTTCTCAAACTTAAATTAGAACAGAGAGAAATGGTTATTGAGGAATTAACAACTTAGCTCACTGACAAGACTGAGGAATTGACAAGAGCTAAACAACAGATAATGGAGAAAGAGGAGGAATGTCAAAATTCTAGAAAACAAACTGCTATGTCAACAGTCTCTGCACAAACTAAATTAACTTATTGGCCACTTAGACAACTATGGGATGATACTTGTAGAGAACTCAGTGAAGCCAAGACATCCAATGAGGACTTGAAACGCAAGATAGAAGAAGAGAAGAAAGCAATAAAATGATGGGAAGAAAATTTTTACAAAGAAGAAAATGACAAATTTAAATATCTTATGAAAATACAAATGGTTTGCATGATGAGTGAGAAATTACTTGCATGCAGGAGACCTTCTCCTGCATATAGTGTGTTTTTGGAGGAACAATTCATTCGCTAGCAGTTGTTCAAGGATAACATGTGGTCTTCCACATGAAATAAAAGATGAAGCTGATTTCACAGCAGCCTATTCCTTAGCCAATGCAAAGAAGAAGAATATCTTCTATGCAATTCTATCTCTATAATTTCATGTTGGAAAAGAACTCAGGTTTTATGATCAATTTGTATGTAGGGGAGAGCCAGCTTAATGCATTTGTTTCTGTTCTCCAAAATCAGATTGCATGGAAGGAAATGGGAGGTCAGAGCATCTGTTAAAGGCTAGTTCATCTGGTCTCTGTATGAGAATTCATTATGGTAAACCATCCGCCCTTTGCTACACATTTCAGATCCCATGCATTTGATAAAAGGTTCAAGGAACCTTATCTTGCCAATTTGCAGAGAAGTATTAATGCCTTCACCTCTTATGAAGAGGAAAATTTTGAAGATATTTATGAGGCATGTTTGAAAAGATGGGAATTTCTCATGGTGGCATTGAGAAGAAGGGAAGTAATATCTCCCACAAACCTTAATCTGGAGTTTGGCATAGAGGAAAAGCCTTATGTACTCTAATTCCTCATATCAATGAAAAGCACATAGGTCATATGGATGTGGAATGAGAACAAGACCTCCACTCCTTCTCACCCCCATGTCACCATGGCAGAACAGAGAACCACAAGATCCCACTGAATTTGATGCATGGTAGAGGAAAGTAGAAATAAGAGTAGGGTATAGTACATCTGAATTAAAGCATTGGGATATTCAGTATCAGCCATTTGACCTAAACAATCAAATGGAATGTAGAATATATAACCCCAAATTTGAAGAGTAAAGTTTGTAAAGGGACTTATAAACAAGTAAGTATGGGGGAAATGATGAGGCTAGAATATGCCCGTTAAATGTAAAATAAATGATCTCATCTTACTCTCCTTTTGATTAAGTTTGACTGCATTTTGTGACTTTTGTTTGATCTGATATGAGTTAGGATGTAATTTTCCATCTTTTGTTGATTATGATTCTAACATGTTTAAAAGCTCTGTAATTCCTAACAAAGTGTTTTGGAAACTCAGTTTTGTAATAAAGTAGGTCATAATCAGGTGGAAGAATGAAGTATGAAGTGGTCAGCATGTTTTTGAGAGCATTTATTTCAATACAGCTAGAGTTCTGGAAACTTCCAAGCTAGTTCCAGAACTCCATTACACAATCACAAGATTTATCACTTAGTTGTCAGAACTTCCAGACTTAGTTCTAGAACTCTAGTACTTAGTTTCAAAATTATTGAATTAGTTCTAGAACTCTAGCAGATAGCTTTAGGAACTCTCTCAGTTAAACCTAGAATTTTTCCTTTAGTTCTCGAGAACTCTTCTAGAGTTCCGGAACCGATAAGAATATATTCTAAATGGCCGGGTTATTTGTCAAATCAATGATCCTATCAATCAGGAGAGAGATTAGAATACTTCCGACTCTCCATACTTGTAGATCTAGGATAATTATCACACAGATGTACGTCCATCCATGTTCCAATTCAACATCTATTCTGGGCACAGATTCAGTTCCATCATATTATTAGAACAGTTACAACCATAAATGCACCCCTGGAAGAAGTGTGTAGATATAGACCTGCAGATAGATTAAGGGTATATAGAAAATATAGATGAATATAGAGATATAGAATGAGATAGATTTAGATTTATATACAGATCTAGCACATTTTTGTAATGTAGAACATTTTATCAATAAAATAGCCATTTCTATTTTGAGAGAAAATTAAGTTGTTCAATCTTGTTTCAAGTCAAGAGCAAGGGCCCACTCCTCCAAGAACCAGGATTCTCATTTTTATTGGTATTTATATTTTTAAAGAAAATAGTTTAGATCTGTTAATTCTGTATCACTTTCAATTCCTTAAGTTGAAATCTGTTGTAGACTTGTCCCTGCATGTGTTCTAGATTAAGTTCTTATTTCTTTGCAATCATTTTCCAAGCATTCTCAATTGTGTGTTTATTTATGTAATGTTTTTTTATTTCAGCAATTCATTTCTACAAAGTGTGTTTACTTCTAAGGCAAAGTGTGTTTATGTCCAAATTCATTTTTGCAAAGTGTGGTTTACTTCCAACATTCATTTCTGTGAAGTGTGTTTACTTCCAATAGGTTTTCATAGTTTGATTCCAATAAGGTTTTTAACCAAGAAGTCCTTAAGACATTGAAAATATCCCCAAGAAAATACAAAATACCTATAATCAATTACTAGATTGCTAAGATTCTTCTTGTTGCATATAGCTTTAGACACACCCCTGGTTTTAATATGACATCAACAGAGATTTGATTAAATGAAGGGAATAACGACACCCATCAATAAAGATGATGACAACCATATAAAAAATGATCGGATTGTCGATCCCTATCCAAATTCTTAGAGAGGTTAAACCCTACAGAATAAACTAATACTTCATCCTCAGTGAAGTTAGATTTAGGAATAGGAATGAAGTATTTTGTAAATAAATCAGACACTTCTTCAGTTGTGTTATAAAGATGAGTAAATGTGGTATCCATATCAGGGATGCTAATGTGACTATCAGTATCAAATTCAGGGGTAGTACGATAGTCCTCTAGTAGGTCTAATCCAACCTCATAGTTGTGTTCATATCCTGTAAAATCTTCATGGATTCTTGAATGGAAAGGCTTAATTTTTTTATGGAGTTCTTGATCTAAGATTTTATTTTGAAGAATGATGTATGCTTGAATTTTAATGTTAATGTTTGTAATAGGACTTTGTTATTTCGACCTTTTATTTTTCAACTCTATTGGGAAGGTTTTAGCATTTTTTTGTGTGTTTGTGTTTTGCAAGCAGATGCAAAGTTGACCATATGAGATCGTATCCCTTTGATGTTATATAAGGTCTGAGGGGATTTGGATGATGATGACTAGGAGTACATAGAGGTAGTAGGGTTTTGTGGTATGATGTTTTACTGGCGGATCCATAAGAGCCGTATTTTGATACTATCTTTGTTAGAGAGGTGGAATCCTTCCACCAACACTTTCTGGCTTCGTACAAGGGAGATCACTATTACCTTATAGGATGTTCATTAGATTATGAGACTTACAGTTAGGAGACAGGATATTTGTTGAATTTTAGATATTGAGATATTTGATACTATATAGAGGTTGTATGGAGGAGATGTTTAGGATATTAGATATTCATTAAGGGATTTCTATTACCAAGCAGTATATGATACTGCGAGAGCTAGTTTTCCATGAATGACCATGATGATGTAGGGTATTTCATGTTTTCCTTTGCCAGATTCAAGGGGTGGTAGGTTCCCATGGATGATGATGGGTGTAGTTGTCGAGATGATGGAGGATCACACAATTTTTAAGGGGGTCCCTACATTGTTGGCGTAGACTTTTAGAGAGTTATGAACTTTAACTTCCCACAAGTATTATGGGATTGATGTTATATTTTTGTTGTAGTGTTGGGTGCATGAACATATTGTTATTACTCTACCATTGGGGCTATTTAGTATCATTGATGTTAGACACCCTGGTTTTATGTGATCGAGTCAGTGTCTTGGTTGGGCATGGAAGGAAAAAGAGCTTACCTATTACCAAACTTTGATTTCAAGGGCATAGGTAGGGGATGTGATTTTGAGGCCTTATGTGGATTTTCATGACTAGCTTAAGTTACCTCAATATTTACTGTGTTTACAGTAGGATATTTGGATTCATGGTCGTAGAGCTAGGGAGGATGATTTGCTATGCTTTAGGTAGGTCATGAGATAGTTTGTCATGATTCATAGTATACCCATAGATTTGGTTTTGTAAAAGCAAGAGGATGGGGATACTGATAACCGAAAGGAAGTTACAGTGAGGGTTGTAGTAATTTATGAGTAGTCGGTGCCATGGGTCTAGATGAGCATGGGAAGAAGGTTTTGATGGATGATGTGGAGGTGACCCTAAATTTTCTGCATGGTGGGTTTGATCATTGAGGGATTTTAAGAGGATGAGGGTGGTGGAGAAGGCTGTATAGAAAGTAAGAAGAGTGTGGTCTCGGGCATAGGAAGGATCACATGAGCCCAAGGAGGAGAGAGGTGAGGGATATGATACTGTAGTTTTTTTTTTAGTAGTGAGGACTGAGAGGGACACCACTCAGAGAGAGCAAGATGACTTAGTAGGTGTTCAAGATAGCCTTATCATGGAGAGGGATGGTCTGATTGTTGAGTGTGAAGGCTTACAGGTGCAGCTTGTACAAATCTAAATTGATAAAGATAATTAGAAGGGACAAAGAGACACATTGAGGAAGGATTTGGGGATCACAGGGCCTTTCATTTCTGACGCAGAGTTATCAGCGATGGCTCAACAGAGGGGAACAATAACATCTGGCATGATTTCTATGGCACATTATAAGGCCGTGCGAGAAAAGAGAGATTATGATGTGGACATGATCATCAAGAACTATCCTGATGCTACACTATGTGTTGATCATGTAGTTGCCAAAGGGGGCACCACAACAGCAACTAGGCCTAGCGATAATGGTGTGAGCATGGGACCTCCATCTTGGAGGATGGACAAAGGAGGCAACGGTTAGAGAGGAGCTGGTGGAGGTGTCAGTATACTATTAGGAGATGTGAACTTGACCACATGATTTGTATATGATGTTATAGGCTCATAGAAGCCCGTTTTCTTGATGTGATTCATCTATACATTCATGGTGTATGTGATACTTTGATATATTATATATATATATATATATATATATATATATATATATATATATATATATATATATATATATATGTATGTATGTATGTATGTATGTATGTATGTATGTATGTATGTATGTATGTATGTATGTATGTATGTATGTATGTATGTATGTATGTATATATATTATATATGTACATGATGATGATAGTTTTCATACTTACACTTGTGTTTACAGAAAACCATGATGTTATTTGTATTATGCAGATATTTATATCCAAGAATTTTTATACATGATGATGATTATGATGATGATATTACTCATGGCATTGTGTTTTGTTGTGCATTTACTAGATGTTAATAAATGGATTTGTGATTAAATTTGTTTTAATTATGATTTTTGATGTTTAATAAATCTTAGGAACCCTCAGATTTTACAAATTAAAATGAATGAATATGGTTAATTAAAATAAAGTAAAAGTGGACAACATACGCCACTATAAATCTGACATGTATACACAATGGGTTTAGTATAATAATTTGCACTAGTAGCCTTTTAGGATGTTAAATGAGTCTGTCAATGGATAATTTACAGAAATCATAAAGTTTTTGGGTGAAATTTATTCTTTATATGATAACAGATGAGGGAGTCCTTGCAGATGTAGGTCATTACGGAGAAAAATATTCTCCTTTTTAATGTGTTTACAAAGGATTGATTCCCCATCTCTTGTAATATTTTGAAGCAAAATGCTCAATGTGGGAAGTTTGCATATGATGGGAAAGTTGATTAGTGTGGGAAGATTTTTTGGATGCTCATGATTTTGTTGTATTATTGAAGGATGATCAAAGCGAAAAGCCTTATATGAGTAGCCATCCTTTGAGGGTATGGTCTACGTTTTTCTTATCTTTGGACTTTAATTTTTGAATGGTTGTCCTTTGTGGGATAATTCTATGATTTTCTCAAGTAGTTGTATTTTGAGAGAGTAGTCTATCTTTTTATTATTTACATTTTTTAAATAGTTGTCCTTTGAGGGGTAAGTCTCGAACAAGTTTATTTGATTTTGTTAAGCCGAGGAAAAAAATCTCTAACAAACCATTTTTTGGGGAGGGAATATATATATACCCCTTACACCCACATGCCCCAATTCATGGTAATGATAAATGGGTGAGATGATTTTGAGGAATTTGTGTAAAGGAAGCTATTATTTTTATGATGGAGGGATAGGATCTGATTGAAACAGGTGTCACAATGATTAATAATTTAGTAGTAGAAATTCCGCAAGTGCAAAGAATTTAAGGGTTCCACCTCAAGTTCCCCATTGAGAGAATCGAGGTGATATGCTCCTAACCCATACTTGCGTGTGATAATGTAGGGACAATTCCAATTTGGGGATAACTTTCCATGTTTACTCCACTCTAATATTGTAACAATTTGATTTTTTTAAAGTACAAGAGCACTAATTTTAAATTCACATCCTCTAACATGTTTTTTATATGCTCTACTAATAGAATGTTGATAAACTCGATGATGCTCGAGAGTTAGAAGTTTTTCATCTAATAACTCTCGTTATGCTAAGTGATTTTGGTGGTATTCTTTTTCAGGGATGAAATTTTTTAGAGATACACAAAGTGATGGGATTTGGATTTCTATAGGTACAATGGCTTTAGAGCCATATACCAATGAATAAGGCTTAGCACCAGTAGGTGTGCAAATGCTAATCCAATAAGCCCATAGGGAAAACAAGATTTGAATGTGCCAGTTCCTGCTTGCATCATTGACAATTTTCATGAGGATTGTGTTAAGTGTTTTAATGTAGGCTTCAGCTTGTCCATTTTCTTAAGGATAATATCATGAAGATAAGCTAAGATTAATGTTGAATGTATCAAAAATATTTTTAACTTCCTTTTTTTTGAATGATTTTCCATTGTTCGTGATGATCTTATATGGAATGCGAAAATGACATATAATGTTCTGATATATGAAGTTAATAATAGGTCCATTTTTTTTGAGGTTAAAGGAATAGATTCTATTAGTACCCAAATTTAATCTCCTTTAAATATCTAGCAACATCATGGATTTGACAGGACACTCAGAGTCAGATAGATAATCGTGTATTTTGTTTTGTAGCCGGGGAAGCAATCTATCTAACTTGTTAGCACTTAGGTTTTGAAAAGGGTGGGTAGCACCTTAAAAGGATGTGATCTGATCCTAAATATCTTAGGTTGTGCCTTTCAACCAAGGTAAGAGAACCTATTTTGTAACCTTTGTTATTGAAAAATGCTGGTAAATCCTTCTTTTGCATAAATTTTATAGAGAAGACCTTGGGAAAATATGATCAACACTGAAAGAGTTGACGAATCGTATTAGAAATTGTACACCACAATGAAGTTGCACTAAAGTTTAATTACAATGGCTCCAATGTAATCACAAGGAAGAATCGATCAACAACTGAATAAATTTCATAACAGAATAAATCTTGCTCATAAGAAAAAGACAGCAGAGTGTCTTGGCATGCTCATAAATGAATAGAAGGAGAGTACATATAGGGTGCTGAGTAACCCTAGTGCATAACTCAATAGAAAACCATAAACCTAACCCATGTGAGATGACCCTCCAATATGTGAGGAGGACACATAAGATAACTCACACCAACACCCCCCTTCATCGAAGCTGGGGTAACAACTATGATGAGTCAGACTAAAAGAGAAGACACTCCTAAACAACTAAGAAAGATGTGTTAATGGGGCTAGAAACTAAAGGCCTGATAAGGTGCCCATATACAAACACAATCTTCCTAGATGAAAGAAGAAGAAAAGATAAGGACTACATATCCTGAAGAAGATGAGCAACTGCAAAATACCTCACCCTAAGAGGAGATCGTAAGTGAAGAAACTTCATCTTAGTGAAGGGCTTGGTAAATAAATCTATAATCTGATCAGCTGTCTGAATGTATTGAATGTCGTTGATACTATCATGAATAAGCTCTCATACGAAGTGCATATGGATCTTAATGTGCTTCGTCCAGTGATGTTGAACTGGATTTTTGCAAATGGAGATAGTGCTTGTGTTATCACAATAGATAATGGTAGGCTACCGAAGGTGGATGCCAAACTCTGTAAGAATACCCTGTAGCCAAATAGCTTTGGTGGAAGTGTTAATTACTCCTCTGTATTCTACCTCTGTAGATGATACTGCAATTTCATTCTGCTTCTTCCTAGACTGACTAATAGGACCCGAACCAAGAGAGAAACTGTAGCAAGAAGTAGATTTCTGATGATCTAAGTCACCGTCCCAATCAGAATCTTTGAAACTAATCAAGTCAATATCTACCCCTCCATGACCTTGAATGCCATAAGTATAAGTGTCACGAAAATAATGAAAGATCCATTTAGCTACTTTCCAATGCAACTCATGTGGCTCCTACATGAATCTAGACACGATCCCAACAACATACGATAAATCCGGTCGAGTGTGATTCAAGTAAATCAAGATCCCCACCAACTATTGATAAAGAGTACCATCAACCAAGGGAGTAGAGAAATCTGAAACCAACTCAATCTCGGAAAGAAAAGGAGTAGGAGAAGACTTGCAATCGGACATCTGAAAATGAGCTAGCAAATCAAGAGCATACTTAGGTTGTGAAATCAAAATTCCTGAGTCAGATTGTGAAATCTAGATCCCAAGGAAGTAATGAAGTAGACCTAAGTCAGTCATGGAAAACCTGTTGGCCAAGGTGATCTTCACATAATCAATAATAGCGGAAGAACTGCCTGTGATCAACAAGTCATCAACATAGAGAACAAGAATGAGTATGGAGTCATCTTGTTGTAGAATATAAACATTTGGATCAGAGTTACACCTAATAAACCCTGATGTAAGTAAAAAGGAGTCCATCTTGGCATACCAAGTCAGAGGGGCTTGTTTAAGGCCATAAAGAGACTTATTTAACTTACAACGAGGGAGGGATCTTGGACATAACTCAGAGGTTGTTCCATATAGATCTTTTCCTCTAGGTCACCATGAAGGAAGGAACTCTTAACGTCCATTTGATGGACTTTCCATTTGTTCGTTGTGGAAATGGCTAGGATTAGTTGAATAGAAGTCATCTTTGCAACTGGAGCAAAGGTTTCAGTATAATCAACCCTAGCTATCAGGGTGAAACCCTTAGCTACTAAACACGCTTTAAAATTTTCAACGTCTCCATCTACTCCATAATTTATTCGGAACACCCACTTACATCGAATGATTTTTCTTCCTTTCGAAAGAGGGGTGAGATCCCAAGTATCGTTCTTCAAGAGAGAGGAATACTCCTCATCCATGGAAGAATCCCACTCAGGAATACCAGAAGCTTCCCAGAAAGACTATGGATCAGAAGTAGATGTGAAGAAAGATTTGGGTCCAACAAAATCAGAGCGAGTACGTCTCATATCCGAAGTATCTCCAACTAAATATCCAACACTTTGCAAAGTTTTCCTAGCCCAAAGAGGACTCGGAAGATCAGGCTCAGAGTCGGAAGATTTTCACTTGAGTGAGAAGGGACATAGTCCTCATCATTATTACTATCAGAATTAGAAGACTCAGAGGTCTGATGGTTGGGAGGATCATGAAGAGGAGCACACTCAACAATATCATCATCTGATGAGTCAGAATCCAAATCAGTGAGTTGAAGAACCTCAATAGGTGGAGAAGCAGAAGTCGAAGAAGACTCATTGAACTTAACACTTCTCTCAATATACAGCTCATGAGAAGTAGGATTAATTAAACAATATCCCTTCATGCCATCAGGATACCCTATAAAGATACAAGGTTTGGATTGTGGTTCTAAGGCCTTATGTTTCTTCTTGGGAATCCAAGCCATAGTCTTGGATATGAGGACTTGAAATTGCTCAACATCAGGCTTGCGTCCAAACCAGGATTCAAAGGGTGTCATACCTCTTACTGCCTTGTGTGGAACATAGTTCTGAATGTAATTTTCACAATTCACTGCTTCGGCCCAATACTGCGGAGGAAGAGACTTCGAGTGAATCATATAAGTGGCCATCTCCTTAAGAGTATGGTTCTTTCTTTCTGTGACTCCATTCTGCGAATGGCTATAAGAAACTATATACTACAAAGAGATCCCTTCAGAAGTATAGACATCCATGAACCCATTGTTTACATATTCACATCCATTGTCGGTTCGAAGAACCTTGATAGACCGTTCCACCTGTTTCTCAGAAAGAGCCTTAAAGTCCTGAAAATGTTCAAAGACCTAAGACTTAAGCTTAAGAAAATATACCCAAGTATATTGTGAATAGTCATCAATGAAGGTTAACACATAAAGAGCTCTAGTAAATGAAGGAGAGGGAAATGGACCAAAAATATCACTATGAACAAGATCCAAAGGACGAGCAGCTCTCCAGGATTTTCCTTTGTCAAAGTTCCTTTCAGGATGCTTTCCAAGGATACAACCCTCATAAAGACCCTTAGAAAACTTGACACGGGGCAACCCGTTGACCATTTTCATTTTGGCTCAATTGTTCAAGGTAGTGATAAATTAGATGTCCAAAATGCTCATGCCATAGATTGCTAAGCTCATTTGCATGAATGAGTAAGGCAGTGGATGTAGAATTATAAGTAAAGTGGGAAAAGGTATATAACCATGAATGGTGATTAACCTTTCCCTCTGCCACTGTAGTGTCATTTTTAAGCTCATGAATAATCATCAAGTTAGGACCAAATTCCACTCGCATTCCTTCACAAAGGTGAGTAATTTGGTAAACCGATAGGAGATTGGTAGAGAGATCAGGAACACTCAACCACTTGGTTAAATGTTTCCCCATCCATCTCTACCAATCCACTACTGGAAACTGACACTGTTGTGTCATTACCCATCGTGATTTGGGAAATTCCTCAAGGTTTGATGTTGGAAAACTCAACATGCGAAGAACCCATATGGTACGAGGCACTAGAATCTATAATCCACATCGATGAAGGAGTAACTCTAGCTACAAGGGTTTTTCCTTTCTTCTTATTCATTTTTAGAACCTTTTGTAGCAGAAAACTCGGCCTTCGGAGCACTTTGTTTTATGGATTCAGGAACACTTATTTTATTCTTCTCAATTAAATCAGATAAGTGATCAATTTCTTTCCAAAAATAGTCATGCTCTTTGTGGCAAAACTTCTTGCAATAGGAACATAAAAACTTGTTTTTTTGTGCCTTAGGCTTAGAAGTCAAAGTACTTGTTTTATTTTAAGGTATGGTCTTGGTTTCTTTCTTAGGTTGATCCTTTGTTTCTTTCTTATTTTCAGTCTTCTTTCCCTTGCTAGTACTTTCTACAAGGGCATGTGACTTGAACTTGAGAGACCCCATTTGAACGAGTTTTTCCTGTTCTCGAATGAGTTAGGATGAAAAATAGTCAAAGGAGGGCATAGTCCAAGCATCGCCCAAAGCAGCTTTTGTAGTGTAGAAAGTTGACACGAAGATAGAATATTTGGGACCTATCTTAGAGAGAATCAACAAGATCAGTTGAGAATATTTCTTCTCTACTTGACATCCCTTTAACAACAATCGAATGTGGACAAATTTTAAGAAGAAAGCTTGTAGGTTTTCAAAGTCACTAGGATTTAACCCTAGTAGTTCATTTTCCAACTCATGCACTCTCATGTCATCTAGTTGTCCAAACATCACATCTAATGTTTTCCATGTAGATTTAGGTGTTTTAGATGCCTCAATGTGGAAGACCAAGTTAGGAGAAACAAACATGCAAAGAAGACCTAAAGCTTCCTCACTATGGTTTAACCACTTAGATTTTTCAGGTTCGTCATTTAATTCAGTCTCAGTTCCCATCATGATGCGGAATAACCCTTTACCCCTTAGTTTCATTATTATTTTTGATCTTCATTCGAAGAAGTTGAATGACGTAAGCAAAGGAATTGAAATTGCATCCATAGTTAAGAGAGAAAGAAAGAAATACAAAAAAGAAACACAACCACCCAGAACAATATAACAACCCCCCTACTTTCGGTACTTTATAGTTTTGTGTGTTGATTACAATCGGGTTTCGTGTGTGTAGTTTGAAACACTTGGCAACTCTTCTTGCAATCAATGTAATAACGCATAAGAGAGGAGACAACAACAGTGTTTCATGGAGCGCAACAAATAGGACACCGTAAACAAACACAATCTAAAAACAAGGAAGGAGGTGAAAGCCAATCCTGGTTGTGAGAAAAAGTGTCTCACATCGCAAATAAAAAAACCCCCTTGTTGCAGACTGTGGCAGATGCACTCACTAGTCGCAAGAAATAATAAGGGTAAAATACAATATTTTTAAATGAACTCGAAGGAGTTCAGAGGTCTTTAGAACGCCGGAAAAAACGCTCGGAAGGGAAAAAATGTCAAAGTGTCACTACACACTTGAGCGCACGATTAGTAATTTTTTTTGATAATAATGCCTAAGGAATTACTGTTTTGAAACGTCCAATCTGACTAATTTTAGAGCTATTGGAGTTTTTAAAAAATGATAAAAAACATTGATTAAAAATGATTTTAAAATTATTTACTAAACGTAAATGATAATTGCAAAATAATAATAAAAATTAATTTAATTAAGTATGATTATTTAATATCTAATTAAAAAAAATTTAATTAAATATTATGAATTAATTAATATTTAAAAAAAAAAAGCCAAATTTAAAAATATTAAAAAATACTTTCAAAGATTTTTTTAAAACAAGAAAGTATTTAAAATTTTAAAAATGCGTGAGCCTTTTTTTATTTGAATTAATTTGAAGGGAATTTAAAATAAAAAATAAAAAAGCTTTTTTTGAATTGAATTAATTTGAAAGATTTTTTTTTTAAAAAAGTTTTTTTGAATTGAAATGAATAAATCCAAAAAAACTTACCAAAAAGCATTCACGTTTATTACTAAATTTGAAAAGAATAAATTTAAAAGAAAACTTACCAATCTTAAAAAAACTGCCACGTTTTTAAAAAGGAATGTTAAAAAGTTTAATGTATTGTAAAATAGAAAGTAAAGAAATAATTTTCCAAATGTGAAAGACTTACCAAAAAAATGCGTGGTATTTGAGGTGAAATTTTTTTTTGCACAGGTTTTTTTTTTTAGACTTTTGGTGAGGCCGCGGCAGGTAGAGGGCAGGGAGGAGACACGGAAAACTCCTCCATTGAACAGCCACGAGGAGCACGTAGCAAAGAAAAATGAAAGAGATTTAGAGATCTCACGTCCAGTAGAGGTCACATTCGTAAACATAGCAAATTCCTAAAAATAACCCGCAAACACGTCCTCAAAAAATGCAGTCCAAAACACATGCACTACAAGTTTTTCACCAAACACGAGCAGCCAAAAAAATGCAGGCTAGAGAGGAGAGAAGGCTCGGGATAGAGCCAATACCCCACAAATGTTGTAGTCCAAAACGGCAAAAACATGATTTTTTTTAATTTTTGACCTGAATCTCTACAAAACCATGCAAAAAACACATAACACAAAGAGAAAAATGCCAGAAATTTTTAAAAAAAATTCACTTGCAGTTCAATAAAATTGATTAAAAACTAGAAGAAAATACCCTCCATTTTTAACTGATGTGCTAGATTCAGCTGTAGTTAGCTAAATGTAGCTGTAAACCCCTGAAAACTTGAGGAGATCTGAACATGCATGAAGAACACAGAAAAATAAAAAACTATCCACGAACAGCTTGTTAAGAGCATTAGCAGAAAAAATCTAGAATCTATTGATTGAAAACTTACACGAGAAGTAATCACAACTAAAAAAAATGAGTGTACGTTTACCCGATCTCAGCTCTAATACCATGAAAGAGTTGACAAATCCTATCGGAAACTGTGCACCATAATGAAGTTGCACTCAAGTTAAATCACAATGGCTCCAACGTAATCACAAGGAAGAATTGATCAACAACTGAATAACTTGCATAACAGAATAAAGTTTTTCTCATAATAAAAAGACAACGAAGTGTCTTGGCATGCTCATAAATGAATAGAAGGAGAGTACATATAGGGTGCTGAGTAGCCCTAGTGCATGACTCAATAGTAAACCCTAAACCTAACCCATGTGAAATGACCCTCCAATATGTGAGGAGGACATATAGGATAACTCACAATAGCAAACACACCAAATTTGACTCTCACGAGTTGTCACTTCGAGATTGTGGAGATATTTTCACAACAAGGCAAAGGTTACTAAAGACATTTGGGACCCTGATTGCTTCTGCATGTTTTGGTAATAGAGATTATGCATTTGTATGCACATAGGACAAACAGGGGTAGTACAGGTAGGATTGGTTGTTTTTGAATAAATTGTTGGTGGGAGGTGGGGCAGGATGAACTTGATTCACCAGATCCTTGAGGAATCTTACAAAATGGAAGGTTAAACTAATAGAATGCCACATAATAGCTAAAATGTTTTTTTAACTAGAATATGTGCTTCAATGGAGGCCCAGATTAGAAAATTTTCACACAATATTTGAGATTCTATCACAAAGGCTCAAGTTAGAAAATCCAACAAAGCATCAAGATCTAAGTCAAATCATGCCTAAGGTACACCCAGAGGCTTACATAAAATCTTTGTCAATAGATGAAAGAAAAGTTACTTTAAATCATTTATTCCAATCCCAGATGAAAGCTCTTCTGAGAAATGAAATTACAGATGCCACTAAAATGTTACAAGGATTGAGGCTTGTGTGATTGAATGAGATTTTAATACAAGATTGCAACAGAAACAAGAAAAACTACTCGCATACATTCAAAAATAAAAAAACACATTTTTCTCAAGACAACACAAAATAAATCAAATTTGGTTAAATCTATCAGTAGGGGAAAGTTTATAGAATAGTCCCAGAGCTTGTCAATGGTTGTAAACTTGCAATCACCATGACGTGATCAAATTTAATACAAAAGAGATATACAAGCTTCTCAAACGACTTATCAAATTGATGGGCTCTGTCAAAATTTTTCTTATTAAAAAATTTAGTCCCCGACCCCTAACAGTCCAACCATTTACATGAAAAACTCGTGCCATTTATAACATTCTACCACAGAGTTCTGCCCACCAAAAATCTAGACATTGAGTGTACTAGTGCTCACCATGATCACGATCACAATTCCCAGAATCATATATGTACAAAGTTTCCAGGTGCTTGAGGGAGCAAATCTCATCGAATATCTCCCACATTCAAATCCTTCCTCTCGTAGATAACTCCTTCAATTTTCCAACCACTTCTGCCCCCAATCTGTCAAATCTATCTCCTTGTGTGTTTGGGAGAAGAAAAATGGAAAATCTGATAGAGTACGATAGTTAGACCATTTTAATGGTGAAAGACATCTTCTAGATCTCCCCACCAAACTCAAATATCAACATTAACTCCCCTCTATGCCTGACGTGTAGGAAATACCAAGAAATCATGAAGACTCGCACTTCCAGGCATGTTTCAGTAAAATGGGGGGAAAATAAGATTTAAACTCATAGCTGTCGTTGATCTTCTCCTTTGAATTTAGGCTGTCCACGTGGAAGATTCAATTTTTAAAAAAATAGGCCCAGGGGTTCCCTTTGACTTTTACAACTTTTGGAAAAATGGAAACATTTCACATTTTTTTCCACACCTCTACCCTCGAGAAATGAGCATGACACGTGTCCTGAGGTGGGTTTCAAAGGAACCATGGATAAATTCTTCCATTTGACATTCTTTTTGGAAAAATGAAATTTTTTCAAGTCTTCCCCCAGCTCTGCCCTACCGCTTCAAGTTTCCAATGTGGGTCCCAACAGAACCACACTTCCTTTTTTACTTTGAACTCTATTTCCCACAAAGGGATTTGTTTTCCAAATTTCCTCTGAAGGCCCACACCTCCACCATTGAATGGAGAAACCTTTGACCTTTTTTCCATCGGGCTTGCAGACCATTTTTATGTTTTGATCCTTTGAAAATCAGGGGGTAAAAAATGCAAGTTACCCCCGATGGTTTGTCTCTCCACCCCTTTGAATTGAAACAAACTTTGATTGATCCTTTATCGGGCTTGCGGGCCATTTTTTATATCTGAACCCTTTTGAGCATAAGAGGTAAAAATTCTAAGTTACCTCCGATGGTCTGCTTCCCCACACTTTTTGACTTGTCAAACTGCCACGTGTCACTATGGCACACCTTGAGATGGTCCCCAAAATTTGAGACCTTGAATCAGCGCGGGCTTGCCATGTATTCCTATTCTCTGCCAAA
Source organism: Taxus chinensis (assembly GCA_019776745.2). Lineage (NCBI taxonomy): Eukaryota > Viridiplantae > Streptophyta > Pinopsida > Cupressales > Taxaceae > Taxus > Taxus chinensis. The sequence continues at coordinate 687,236,666 of CM034149.1, read as the reverse complement.
CTATTTTAGCTATATAAAATTTATATAAGTCCGGGAAAAATTAGCGAAAACCTCCACGTGTCCTCTCAGCGCTTCTCCAAGGCCAAACCAAAAAGTATGTCTTCAAACAAGCGTCGTTCCTCCACGTGGACACGTTTTAAGTTGTGGTGATTCATAGAAATTTTGAAGTACCCAGCCGAGATGCATCCAACCAAAAGGTGCCACGTCCTTTGTCGATGTAAGGATGTAAATTTGACCAGGAGAAACACCCGTCAAACCATAAAATAAAGAAAAATGATCATTTGAGCCCGAAAATGAATTTTTTTCCAAGGATAGAGAATTTAAAAATGTTACACAAGGCTCAAATACGTCCATCCGAGACACATCCAATCATTTTTCTTAAAGTATTTAAGGCAGAAATGAAAAAGAAAAAAAATCTTGACCGTGGAGAATGGAAAATATGGGAGAACCTAAGTTTTTAGATGAACAGAGAATGGGAGACCCAAATTACAGACCTTTTCTAGAGGAACAAAGAAAAAAGGAGCAAACCATGGACCCATAAGTGATCTACGACCCAAGAATAGATTAAAAATGGTACAAAAGATTAACTAGGCACAATGCAATGAAAAAGAAAGTGACAGAGGCTGTAAATTGATAGATTTTTAAAGGAAAAATAAGGCGAGACTATTTTGAGCACCAACAGCTTCAACCCATTTAGTGAATTATTTAGTTGCAGTGCTAATTGGGTGATGTTATTTGGTTGATTTTGGATTGATCATACTAATAAGGTATAACCCCCATTGAGAGAGAGGCTATAAATCCTGAGAAGGTTGTAATGCTTGACTAGGAATGTGAATGAGATTAAAATGTATTTGACATTTAACACATTTCTTTATGTATGCACAACAATATTTGGTGATAGTAGGCCATTAATACCCTAACTATATGATGCATTTATTAATGGTGTTACCAATGAAATGACCACCACAGATTTCATCATGGACTTTTTTAATTGCTTCACTTGATTCATGTGATTTAACACATCACAATAATATACCGTCAAAACTGCGTTTGTAAAGGATACCTCCTATGATAAAAAAAATGGGTGACACATTAAAGAAATGATCATTTAGTACCCCATGATAGATCTGGAAAAATCTTGCATTCAATGAGGTAATCGTATATTTGAGTATACCATAGATCTAATAGATTTTTGTCAATGATATTAATGGAAGATAAATCATTTAGATTTGAAGGATTATCCAAGTGTTGAAACAACTACCGACATCTTGATTTTATATTTTGATTTTTCTGTTTCAAAAGGGATAGGGACCCCATTGATTCCATGGTGTCTGCAAATCTATTGGAATATCGTGGGATGGATTGGATGGTATAATGATTGAATGCGCCAAAGAGAAAGCCGATGAAGACTTTATATTTTTGAAGGATTTCGTTTTTACACTAATATTCTCCCTTAGCTTGGTTGATGACAAGTTGTGAATCTCTATATATTTCTAGGATTTGGAAACCTAAGAGAATAACAGTCTGTAAACCCATAATTAAGGATCCATATTCTACCATATTATTGGTACACTCAAAATTGAGTTTAAATGACAACGGGAGTGAGATCTTCCAGGGTGGTATAATAATGATCCTGATGCCTCTACCTTCTTGGCACTTTTCACCTTCAAAGATGAGGGTCATTTTAACGGGGATGAAACCCTTATCATGGTTGTTGGATTCATCAATGTTATTGATGGATTCGTCAGGAAAGAGTTCATAGGGTGATTGATTATCTAGAAGAGGTGCTTCGGCAAGTTGATTAGCAATGGCTTGAACCTTAATGTATTTTTGCGGAATAATTTCAAGATCAAATTTTGTCATTAGCATAAAGCCATCAAGTTATACGATCATTATGATAAGGTTTAGCATGCATGGATTTGAGTTATTTAAATTAGTGACGATGTATGTTTTATGATTAAGGAGATAATGTGGAAGTTTGGAGGCAAAAAAATATAACGCACAACATAATTTTTCAACTTCAGTATAACATGTCTCATATTCATGGAGTGTGCGACTAATGTAATATAGGGCCTGCTAACACCCTAAACTATCCCAATGGGCAAGCATTTCTTCTAGGGCATGTTCTGAAGTGGATATGTATAAATAGAATGGTTCCCATGTTTTGAAGTGGATATGTATAAAGAGAATTTCACAAGGTAGAGTAAGAACAGGTGGTGATAATAAGTACTTTTTGATTTTGTCAAAGTCCTTCTAGCAATCAGGATCCCAATGAAATTACATATCCTTGCAAAGAATATGGTGAAAAGGTTGGCAACGGTCTGAGAGTTGTGATATGAAACATTGAATGGAATACAATTTCACCTGAAGACTACGTAGATGCTTAAGATTAGAATGTGGTGGCATGTTGATGATCGCTCTAAATTTTATAGGATCAACTTCAATGCCTCTAGATGGAGATGACTAATCCTAAAAATTTTCTAGTGAGAATTCCAAAAATACAATTTGTAGGATTAAGACAAAGGAAAAATTGAATCAAATGGGTGAATATTGATTCAAGGACATCGAGGTGGATTTTTCCTAATTTGGATTTTCCAAGGAGATCGTCAACGCAATCTTCAACAATTTTATGGATAAGGTCATGGAAGATGTATGTCATGGTGCGTTGATATGTTGCCCATATATTTTTAAGTTCAAATGGCATGAATCAGTAGTAAAAGGTTCCCCAAGGGGTGATAAAATATATTTTTTGTTATAATCCATGCCTGCTGATCTATGAAAAACCATCCATAAGGGAAAGCATTTCATTTTCCAAGGTTAGGTCAACGAGATGATCTATGTTTGGGAGAGGTAAATCATCATTTGTACAAGAAAGATTGAGATCCTTGAAGTCAATGCAAATGCGTATTTCACTTGAGTACTTAGTTATGGGAACAATGTTAGAAACGAATCATGGATAATCTGTTGGTTCTCAAAATAGTCTCTCCCCATTTTGCCATTGAAAATATATCAATTTACAGCCTCTTCCATTTTTTATCTCCCCGTGTTGTGCATGAGAAGTCTCTTCCATATTTGTGTTTCTATAATCAATCCGTTCTTGGGTCGACGATCACGTATGGATCCACGGTTGTTTCCTTGTCTCTCTGTTTGTCTGGAAAATTTCTGTAATTTGGGTCTCCCATTCTCTATTCATCTAAAACTTGGGCTCTCCTGTTCTTTCCACTTTCCATAGTCAGGATTTGTTGTCCTTGTCATTTTTGCCCTAAATACTTGAGGAATGTATTAGAGCCTTGTAACATTTCCAAATTCTCTGTTCTTGGACAAAATTTCATCTCTAGGCTCAAATGGTCATTTTTCTGCATTTTATAGTTTGACGGGAATTTCTCCCGGTCAAATTTACATCCTTGCACCAAAAATAAATGTGGCTTCTTTTTGTTGGTCAGGGGATGGCTGGAAAATGCTTTAACTTATCGATTTTGCTTTTTTGGCAAAAAGGCAAATTTGGTCCCGTAGCTCTGCTCACTTCTAATTGGTTCTTTGGGCACTTACGTGGCTTCTTCTAATTAGATGGGGAACAATGGGTTTGTTTTTGAACTTGTTATTTTTGGCTACTTTGGTGAAAATTTTGAACCCACCTTGCGGCCCCCGCCAGGCTTTGTTTAAAGTGGATTTTAAACGACAGGGAAAAAGTATTACTTTGACCCCTTAAAAGGACACGTGGCAAGGTTAAAGGTGGAGATGCAGGCCTTCAAAGGCAAGTTTGATTTTTTTCCCATCCAAAAAAAATGGAGTAAAATTATAAAATGGAAGTGCGCACCCACCAAGTCATTTTGAGGCCTTGAGGTTTTTGAAGTTGCGTCATAACGACATGTGGAGGTCTCTGCCGAGTCTTCTTTCCTTACACTTTCCACAACTTCTTAAAGGGCTTGAGACATGTGGTGAGTCCGCTCTCATTCAAAGTCTCAAATTTTAGGGACCATATCAAGATGCGCCATTATGACATGTGACAGTTTGAAAAGTCAAAATGCGGAGAAGTAGACCATCGGGGCAACTTGGATTTTTACCTCCTAAAGGATTAAAGTATCGAAATGGCCCGTTAGCCCGATAAGAGAAAGGTCAACGTTGGATTTGAAAATTTAAAGGGGCGGGGAACCGAAACATCGAAGGAAACTTGGTTCTTTTGCCTCTTGTCACCAAAAGGATTAAAACATCAAAATCGCCCGCAGACCCGACATAGAATAGTCAAAAACTTTGCCCCCGGTCAATGGCAGAGGTGCAGAATTTTGGGGGAAATTTGGAAAACATCCCTTTTGTATAGAAAGGAGTTAAAAGTGTAAAATGAAGCATGGTTCCTGTTGGGCCCCACATTAGAGGCTAGAAGTGGAAGGGTGGAGCTGCGGGGGAAACTTAGAAAATTTTCCTTTTTCCAAAAAAGAGGTGAAATAACAGAATTTGGCCACGGTTCCTCTAGGACCTACTTTAGGACACGTGTCAAGCTCATTTCCTAAGGGCAAAGGTGTGAAGAAAAATGAGAAAATTTTTACATTTTTCCAAAAGTTGCAAAAGGAAAAACGGGAACCCGCAGGCCCTTCTTAAAAGTAGATCTCCCACATGGACGGTCCAAATTCAAAATAGAAATCAACGGTAGCTGTGCATCTGTATCTGATTTTTCTACCATTTTCACACCAGAGCTCCTGGGGATGCATATTCTTGTGGGTTATTATCATTTCTTGGATTCTCCAGCATGCCAAATGAAGAGGAACATTAATTTGGTAGCCTGGTTTGGTGCGGAAGGGATGTAAACGTCTCTCACCATTAAATATGCAATCTGACTGTCGGATTCGACTTGATTTTTCTTTCCTTGGCATGTGAAATACCTGTTGATATCTTGGTTTGGTGAGGAAAATATGGGTACATCTTTTACCATTAAGATGAGATTTGACATTTGGGCTCGATATGATCTTCCATTTTTCCTCCCTTGGCATGTAAGGAACCAGATTGGATAGATTAGGGGCAGAAGTGGTTGGTGAGTAAAGGAAGAGAGATCTAATAGAGGAAGGAGTTGAATGCGAGAGATTTTCAAAGAGAACTACCCCTTGAGAACCTGACAACTTTTTTACATATATAATTATAGGAATCACGATCGGGATCATGGCGAGCGCTAGTGCACTCAATGTTTGGGTTTTTTTGGGGGAAAAATCTGTTGTAAAAGGATATAAATGGCATGATTTTTCCATGAAAAGGGTTGGAGGTTGGAAGGTTGGAGTGTTAGAGGTCAGAACTGATTTTCTAAGAAAAAGTTTGATAGAACCTGTCTTTCTGAGAAACTATCTGAAGAAACCTATTTATCTATTTTGTGTTAAGTTTGATCATGTCAAGGTGGTTATGAGTGTACAACCATTGAAAATCTCTAATATTGTTCATGAAACTTTACCCTTTTGATAAATTTAACTAAACTTGATTTAATATGTGTTATTTTTGGGCAAAATTTGTGTTTACTTCGTTTCTGAATGTCTGCAAGTAGTTTTTCTTATTCCCCTTGCATTCTTACATTGAAATCTATTTGAATCACACAAGATCTTATCATTGTGATAGTTTGGTGGCATTTACAATTTCATTTATCAGAAGAGCTTTCATTTGATAGTGAAATAAAAAAATTTAAAATCACTGTGACTCCTAGCATGATTATAAGGTTGTTTGTTAGCCTTTGAGGGTATCTTAGGTGTGACGAAACATATATTGATAATGTTCAGTTAATTTTTCCAATTTGAGCCTTCATTTTGGATCCTTGAATTTTGTGTGAAAAGTGATGATTTGGACTTCCATTGAACCACATATTCTGGTTAAAGGAACATCCTAGCTACTCTGAAGCATTCTGCTGATTCGAGCTCTCCAGTTTTGTAAAAGTTCTCAAAGATTTGGTATAATCAAATTTATCCTACTTCACCTCCCACCAAAATCATTCAAAAAAACAATTAATCTTACCCATACTACCCCTGTTTTTCCTTTGTGTATACAGATGCACAATTTCTATTGCCAAAACATGTAGAAACACTCAGTTTTTCATTGTCTTTAGTGGCTTGAACCTTGCTTAGAAAATATCTCTATTATATAGAGTGACAACTCGTGAGAGTTAGGTTTTTTTGTATTGATCATATTTTCTTCAAGGTCTTCTTAAATACTTCACAAGGAAGGAATTCCCCATCTCCTCCATAAATAACAAGCTACAAAAGGGTTCTCTCACCCTGGTTGAAAGGCACAACCATAAAGTAGTGAGGATAGATCAAATCCTTTTCAGGGTGCTATCCATTTCTCCATATCTGAGTGACAGAGGGCGAGTTAGATCCTATCCCCAGCTACAAAATGAATCACTATGATCTATCTGTCTCTAAGACTCTTGCCAAACCTGTGATGCTGCTCAGACTTTGAAGGAGAGTCAATTTAGGTACCAACACCTTACTAGTGTCGTTGCCGGGGACATAGTGATTGCAGTTCATATTCACACCCTGGTAAACACTTCCTGTATGCTCAAAGTGCTAATACATCTTTTCAGGCATCATCTTGTGTTCAGTCCTGCAAGAGGTTTCAAAGTTACAAGTGCTATGTGTAATATTTCCATTTTTTATAATTATTGCACTAAGTTTCATGGATAAATCTGGGTTAATAAAAGTTAGATATTTCCATTTTCAATTTCTGGTATTGACAGACATTTGGCAGATCATATTTTAGTGCATTTACACAACTAAGGTGAAAATCCTTAGTGGAAACTCCCTCTTGATCTGATTCTTGATGAGTACTAGTGTCTTAACCTCTATCAAGTGAGTTTTGTTACTAAAATTTGCAAAGCTGGAAGGAAGAAGATATTTCTTTACTAGAGATCCTGCTAGGACATTATTTCCAAAGCTAGGAAAAACAAATTCAGAAGGAAGAAAAGCTTGGAGAGTTATTGGAGATCAGCAGACAAGAAAAGGGATCTCCATTGATGAAAGTGATTGGGATATCATTGAAGACTGCTATTCAAGTGATTCTAAATTAGGTAGTATTTTTGTGGAATTAAATTCTCTATCTAAAGAGGGGCCTTCATTTTATTTTGAAATTTTTGCTTCTCATTCTGCTCCTGTCTTTTCAAAATTTGATAGGTATTTCCAAGAAACAAGGCCTTTAGGGGATATCCATTTTGGAAATTTTACTCCTATGTTTTAAAGACCCTTTGTCCCTTATCAATTTGTCTCCCCTCAAGGGTCACCTCCTAAAAAAAAATGGCCTTGCCCCCACCCAGACCTCCTTTTGTTGTGAACACCTTTGGTCCTATAAATTTTATAGTGATAGATGGTTATCCAAATTCAATTCCCCATGATGTAAGAAATCAATTGCCAAAGTTCTAAGGAAACAATGCTATAACTGGTGATCAACATTTAAAGATTTTTATCAATATGATGGAAGATTTTTAGATTGAACATGAAGATGTATATATCATTTTATTTATCCATAATATGGAAGAGGATGCAAGGGAATGATATAAAGCTTTTGCAAATAATTCCATTGATTCTTGGATAGAAATGAACAATACATTTAGACTGTAGTATGGTATTAGAACTGACCCTAGGTTTCTTCTATCAGAATATGAAAATATCAAGAAGAACCCTAATGATTCAGTACATGATTTCAAAACAAGGTTTAATAATACCTTAAGGAGATTTCCTATTAGCTTAAGGCCATGTGAAGAATCATCTTTGATCAAATATTCAGATGCATTTGATAAAAATGTTGCTTACTACTTGAGGGAAAAAAAAAAACCCTACTAATATGAGGAAGGCCTTCACTATGGCTCTACAAATTGAGAATAATATCAAGGCAATTGGAAAACCTCCTAAAAGGGAGGGGTGTTAAAACTAATTAACCCAGAAAATCCCTAGACAAGTAAGGTTGCTGATTTGGAGGAACTTGTGAAAACTTTGGCCAGGGTTGTCAAAGAAATATCATACAAATTATCCCAAGCAGAAAAGGGAATTGGGCAGAGTTCACATGCTCAACAGAATGGTACATGATCCTTTGGCTACCAAAGTTGCTGTTGTGGAGGAGACAAATGTCATTGATTGGTGTGATAGATGTTTGATGCCCCATGCTCCATGTGAGGAAGATCAACAAGAAGAAGAATTTGATGATGATAATGATGATGATTTCTCCATGGTGGGTTGCTCCACGAGCTTACAACAAGGGGCAACTTAAACTAAGGTAATAAGTGCTAGGATTGTTGCTGACTTTTGGGATTATATCCACTAGGTACCTATCCTTCCTCCCTCTCATAATTTAGAAGTAGATTGTTGTACAATATTTTGAACTACCCAATAATGACTTTGAATATCTAAGAGCTTTAATGATAAGAAAATATGATGGAGGAATCCCATCTCAGGAGGACAGACAGTTATTGATGAAAGTTCTTGTGGCTAAAGAAAAGGAACACAACACAAGAATCAGGGTCATCAAAGGGGACACGGCCCCAGGCCAAGACAAAAACTCCACTTCTTTAAAATAATCCTAAAGAGGCTCCTAAGAAAGATGCATCTACCAAAGGCCCTTGTTGTCCCCAAAGAAAACTCATACCCCTCCTCATGTCCAAGCTATCAAAATTCCTGTGCCATCTAATGAGTGTGTCAACCTTCCTTCCAATGTTGCCTTGCCAAAGTCCGCCCCTTATGATATTGCCCAATTCTTGAGTCAGATCAAGATCTTAGTTCCAATTGTTGAGTTTCTTAGGATTCCTAAGCACAATAAAAGGGATTTTGAATATTTGAGGCTGAAAGAGGAGAATACTACCTTGTGTAGAAATATAAATATTGTGGAAAATCCCCCAGTCATTGAAGAGTTAGAAACACCACCAGTGTTGGAGGAACTAGGTTAACCACTTGAGTTTTATTTGGGGACATCCTTGGTGGAATCTCAGCTAAATGTGGATCCATTCTTCACAACTCTAATCATTAAGGACAGATTGATGCACAACTACATGTTTGACTCAGGGGAATCATGCAATGTCATGCCTTTGGAAGTCATGAATGAGCTGAATATTAAAGTAACAACATCATATGGGAAGTGTACTGCTATGGACTCCAGAGAGGTGCCAGTGGTGGGATGTGTGAAATGTTTGGTGGTAAAACTTGCAGCCTATCCAGGCAGGGACTTGAAGCTTGATGTAGTTATTGTTGACTGCCCAGCCAAGTGGGGTATGTTGTTGTCTAGAAAATTGGCTGCAAGTGTTGGTGGGAGTGTTGAAATGGATATGTCCTATGCCACCATCCCAATTGAGGGCATTCTTGTCAAGTTTTATGGGGAAAATAAAATGTTGCACTTATTGAGGATCCTAACAATGCATCCTATGAGGTATTGTACACAATTATTGATGCTAATAACTTCATAGGATATGCTGATGGAAAAGAGTACAAAATTGAAGAATGAAAGTATCTTGAAAGGGCAGGATCTCCTTGGACTTTAATGTTTGATGGAGCTTGCTCCAATTTTGGAAATTATGTTGGTGTTGTTCTGATCTCTCTAGGTCAGGAAAATTGTCTTTTCGTTCAAACTCAACTTTGAGTGTACTAATAATGTTGCTGAGTATGAGGCATTGTTGTTAGGTTTGAAGATTGCTTGGAAATATGCTGTTAAAGACATCATCATCAAAGGAGATTCAAAATTAATTGTCAAGCAAGTCACAAAATTGTATGCCATCAATAATCAGTGAATGAAACAATACAAGCATCCAGTTTGGGATTTCATTGAGATGTTTGATTCATTCAACATTGTGCATCATGATAGGAGGTTCAATGTTTTGGCAGACAAGATTTTTGTGTTGGGATCTCGGTTTGATAATTGTGTAGTGTCCCCATACTGTGAATACGATGTTGAAGTATTGACAAGGCCATCTGTCCATGACAACATTAAGAATTGACATGTTTTTTATAATTATGCTTAGGTACGAATATTTTTGTAGAATAAAGGAGAGTTTTCTAATCAAAATATTGATTGCAAGCCAATGGTTTGCATAGAAGAGGGTAGAGAAACCTTGTTTGGCAAAGGAATTATCCAACTAAAGACTAATACCATTCCTAGAGGGTTGGTTTCTCTTGAATCCAACTTTGATAATGTTGATCGCATTATTAACAGATGCATGGAATCCTCAAGAGATATTGAGGAGTATGACCTTGGCACAAAGGAGAAACCAAGGAAGAGCTGGTTAGGAAGTAATCTCAGTAAGGAGGAAAAATAGTCCTATGTCTAATTGCTAAACAAATATTAAGATTACATGGCTTGGACTTATTCTAAACTACAGGCATATAGAGAGGATCTGTTTCAACATGAGATTCCCTTGGAATCTAATGCAAAACCATTCAGGAAGAAACAAAGACCACTGAATCCGTTACTATCTCTCAAAATGCAAGAAGAACTGAAGAAGCTGAGATATTGAGGGATTATTCAGCCCACAATGTATTCTTCCTGGTTTGCAAATCTAGTACTAGTCAAAAAGAAGAACGGTGACATCAGGTTGTGTGTGGATTTCAAAAATTTGAACAGAGCATCAATGAAGGATAATTAACCTTTACCAAACATGGAAAACATGTTGCAGCTAGTGAAGGGTTCTGAGTTACTTTCTACCCTAGATGGTTTCTCTGATTATAACCAAGTTGTGGTGAAGGAATCATAAATAATTAAAACATCCTTTACCACTCCTTGGGGGACTTATGTGTATGTTAGGATGCCCTTTGGTCTAATGAATTCCAGAGAAACCTTTCAAAGAGAAATGGATGTTGCTTTTTTCGGTTGCATGAATGATTTTATTGCTATCTACCAGGATGATGTGATTTTGTTCTCTAGAAAGCGAGGTGATCACTTGCTGCACTTAGAGAATGTGTTGATGAGATGTAGAGAGTATGGTATTTCACTCAATCCAAAGAAGTGTCATTTTGGAGTGCAGAGGGCAAAGCTGATTGGTCACATTGTGTCACAAGAAGGGGTGATGATTGATGTAGAAAGGATAGAGGCCATCAACAAGGTCCTAATTCCAAGAACCAAGAAAGGAATTAAATCCTTCTTTGGGCAGATAAAATTTTTCAGGAGATTCATATCAAACTTTGTTGAATTGACCATTCCAATCACTAGCATGCTTTTAGCAGATCCAGATTATAATAATCCTTTCTAACTATTTTCGTTTTCTTCAAAAAACACTATTGCATATGTCCTACTACAGAAATATGATGAAGGGTCTGAGAGGCCAATTGAATTTTTCAGTAAGGCATTGTAGGGGGATGAGCTGAAATATACTATTATGGAGAAACAAGCATTTTCCTTGGTGAAAGCAACAAAGATTTTCAGACCTTATATTTTGAGTTCCAAAGTTTTTTCTTATGTTCCCCACACCATAGTCAAAGACATCTTATTAGAGATGGAGGTCTCAAGCAAGAGGTGCAGATGGGTGAAAAAATTGCAATAATATGACATGGATATCCAAATCGTGAAGTTGGTGAGAGGTTTGGGCTTGGCTAAGCTTATGGTTGAGATAAACTTGCAAACTATTGAGGTGAATGAGGTAGAAGAAGGAAGGGTAGATGCCTTTGAAAAACTGATGAGTTCTGAGTGGTACAAGGATGTGATTTTTTATCTTAGAAATTTATACTGCCCTGAGTAATTGAGTAAGAACCAAAAAAGAGCCCTTAAGTTGGCTTCCCAAAAATATGTCATTACTGATTATGGGTTAGCTTGGAAGAACCTCAAGGGAGTCCTCTTAAGGTGCATAAATGAAGATGAATCTCCCAAGATAATTGTTGATCTCCATGGAGGAGTTTGTGGGGGGAATTTTGTTGGAAAAGTCACAACACACAAGATCCTGAGGGTTGGTTATTGGTGGCCAAATCTCTTCAAAGATGCAACTCTTTTGGTTAGAAGATGTGAGAGTTTCCAGCACTTCTCTGGAAGACTAAAAGCTTCAGGCTCCCTTCCTTTGCAGCATGTATCAATGGAATCCCCGTTCAAGCAAAGGGGAATGGATTTCATTGGTGAGATTTCAGATCCTTCAAGTGCTGGCCATTAGTGGATTCCTGTAGCAACTGATTACTTCACCAATTGGGTGGAGGAAATCCCCACCAAGAGAGAAACACACCAAATTGTCATGGAATTCATGTTGAACCATATCATCTGCAGGTTTGGGGTGCCAATAAAAATTGTTGTTGACAATGCCATGAGCTTCAGACCTAAACCCTTGGTGGCAATGTGTAGAGAATATGGGATAAATTTGACTCATGCCTCTAATTATAATCCCCAAGGAATTGGACAAGCTGAGTCCAATAATTTTTTTTTTCTAAAGATTATCAGAAGAACCTTGAGCTTAAAAAGAGAAAATGAGGTGAGTAGTTGAAGTTTGATGTTTGGGATGACCGAATTACTGTTAAAAGAGCAACTGGAAGAGTCCATTTGAGTTGGTGTATGGAAATCAGGCCCTGCGGTCCCTACAAATGCAATTATCCTCATATCAATTGAGGCAACAATTAGAAGATCAAGAAGAAAGTCCATATGATGCCCGCATTAACCAGATTTTTGAACTTGATGAAGAAAGGAGGGCATCCCACCAAAGGCATGTAAAGTTAAAAGAAAAGCTAAAGAATTTGTTCGACAAGAAGGTCACTCCCAAATATTTCAATGTTGGAGATCTCGTGCTACTGTGGGATAACAGGCATGAAGATAAGGGAAAGCATGGAAAATTTGACACATTATGGATGGGTCCTTACTCCATTAATATTAGAATTAATGAACATACTTTCTTCTTGAAGGACTTAGATGGAGAACTACTCAAACTACCTATTAATGGTAGGCATTTGAAGCATTTCTTGGATTGATTCCCTAGAATCAAGGTGAGCATCATTTGTATAATGTATATTTTGTTGGTTTGTTTCTTGTATTTTGTGTTTTTACTTGTTCTAGTCCTGGGTGACCTGTTTTTGCTAGTTTCTCTTTTCATTTTTTGGGAGATGGATCTATTTCTTTACTCTACAAGCTGACTCCTTTACCCAATGGATATTTCTTAGAACTTGGTCTACCTTTGTTCTTTTGGCACTCACAGGGAGTGCCCATCCCCGAGTCAGACCCGATGTTTGTGCTCAAAATAGTCTTGCCACATTTTTTCCATTCAAAATCTATCAATTTACAGCCTCTGCCATTTTTTATCTCCCCGTGTTGTGCCTGAGAAGTCTCTACCTTAATTTTGTTGCCGTAATCAATTCGTTCCTAGGTTGAGGATCACATATGCATCCATGGTTGTTTCTTGTCTCTCTGTTTGTCTGGAAAAGGTCTGTAATTTGGGTCTCTCGTTCTCTGTTCATCTAAAACTCAGGATCTCTTGTTCTTTCCAGTTTCCATAGTTTGGAATTGTTGTCCTTGTTGTTTTTTCCCTAAATACTTGAGGAAAAATGAATGGATGTAGCTCGGAGGAATGTATTTGAGCCTTGTAACATTTGTAAATCCTCCGTCCTTGGAGAAAATTTCATCTTTAGGCTCAAATGGTCATTTTTCTGCATTTTACAGTTTGACGAGCATTTCTCCCAGTCAAATTTGCATCCTTGCATCAATAGGAAACATCACTTATTTTGGTTGGTCAGGGGATGGAAGGAAAATGCTTTAACTTATCACTTTTACTTTTTTGGAAAAAAGGAAAATTTGGTCCTGTAGCTCCGCTCAATTCTAATTGGTTCTTTGGGAAATTACGTGGCTTCTTCTAATTGGATGGGGTGCAGCAGGTTTGTTTTTGAAATTTTCCTTTTTGGATACTTTGGCAAAAAGTTTGAACCCTACCCTGTAGCCTCGCCAGGCTTTGGTTAAAGAAAATTTTAAATGGAAGGGGAAAGGTCTTACTTTGACCCCGAAGAAGGACACGTGGCAAGGTTAAAGGCTGAGATGTGGGCCTTTGAAGGAAAGTTGGATGTTTTTCCCTTTTGGAAAAATGCAGTAAAATTCTAAAATGGAAGCGCGCCCCCCAGTGAGTCATTTTGAAGCCTTGAGGTTTTTGAAGTTGTGCCATAACGACACGTGGAGGTGTCTATCAGGTCTTCTTTCGTTGTAATTTTTAGCAACTTCTTAAAGGGTCCAAGACACATGGTGAGCCCGCGCTCATTCAAGGTCTCAGCTTTTGGGGACCATCTCAAGATATGCTATTATGACATGTGGTAGTTTGAAAAGTAAAAATGCGGGGAAGCGAAAAATCGGGGCAAACTTGAATTTTTGCCTCCTAAAAGATTAAAATATCAAAATGGCCTATAAGCCTAATAAGAGAAAGGTCAAGGTTGGATTTAAAAAGTCAAAGGGGCAGGGAAGCAGACCATTACAGAGCAAACTTGGATTTTTTGCCTGTTGTCACTAAAAGGATTAAAACAACAAAATGGCCCATAGACCTGATAGAGAATAGTTAAAGTTTTTCCCCAGTCAATGGCAGAGGTGTGGAATTTCATGGGGGAAATTTGGAAAACTTCCCTTTTATGAAAAAAGGAGTTAAAATTGTAACCTGAAGTGTGGTTCCGCTTCGACCCACATCAGAGGCTAGAATCAGAAAAGGGTGGAGCTGCATGGGGAAACTTGGAGAATACATCCTTTTTCCAAAAAAGAGGCGAAATAGCATAATTTGGTCGTGGTTCCTTTTGGACCCACTTTAGGATATGTGTCAAGCTTATTTCTCAAAGGTGGAGGTGTGGAGCAAAATGTGAAAATTTGACATTTTTCCAAAAGTTGCAAAAGGAAAAAGGGAACATGCAGGACCGTCTTAAAATTAGATCTCCCACGTGGATGGTCTAAATTCAAAATAGAAATCAATGTCAGTTGTGCATCTGTATCTAATTTTTACTCTATTTTCACTCAAGAGCTCCTAGGGATGCATATTCTTGTAGTTTTTTATCATTTCTTGGAGTCTCCTGCACATGCCTAATGGGGAGGAACATTAATCTGGTAGCATAGTTTGGTGGGTAAGGTATGTAAACGTATCTCACCATTAAATATGCAATCTGACTATCGGATTCGACCCAATTTTTCTTTCCTTGGCACGTGAAGGACTTGTTGATATCTTGGTTTGGTGAGGAAAATCTGAGAATCTTCTTTTACCATTAAGATGAGATCTGATCTCTAGGCTCGACCTGATCTTCCATTTTTCCTTCCCAGGCACGCAAAGAACCAGATTGGAAAGATTATCGGTGGAAGTGGTTGGTGAGTAAAAGGAAGAGTGATCTACTGGAGGAGGGAGTTGAATGTGGGATAGATGTTTGAAGATATTTGCTCCCTGAGCACCTGATACAATTTTTTACAGATTTGATTCTGGGAATCATGATCGAGATCATGTCGAGTACATTAGTGCACTCAATGTTTGGGTATTTTGGGGGGAAAACTCAATTGCAAAATGTTATAAATGGCATAATTTTTTTCATGGAAAGAGGTTAGAGGTTAGAAGGTTGGAGTGTTAGAGGTCAAAACTGATTTTTTAAGAAGAAGTCATGATAGAACCCATCTTTCTGAGAAACTATCTGACGAAACATATTTATCTCTTTTGTGTTAAATTTGATCATGTTAAAGTGGTTGTGAGTGAATAACCATTGAAAAGCTCTGAGATTGTTCGAGAAACTTTCCCCTGCTGATAAATTTAACCAAACTTGAGCTAATCTATATATTATTATTTGGAAAAATTTGTGTTTGATTTGTTTCTTAATGTCTGCAAGTATTTTTTCTTGTTCCCATTGCATTCTTACATTGAAATATATGTGAATCACACAAGATCTTATCCTTGTGATAGTTTTGGTGGTATTTGCAATTTCATTTATCAGAAGAGCTTTCATTTGATAGTGAAATAAAAAAATTTAAAATCACTATGACTCTTAGCATGATTATAAGGTTGTTTGTTAGCCTTTGAGGGTATCTTAGCCATGATAGAAACAAAGATTGATAATGTTTAGTTAAGCTATCCAATTTGAGCCTTCATTTTAGATCCTTGAAGTTTGTTTGAAAAGTGTTGATCTGGGATTCCATTGAAGCACATATTCTGGTTAAAGGGACATCCTAACTCCTCTAAAGCATTTTGCTTGTTCAAGCTTTCCATTTTTCTAAAAATTCTCAAATATTTGGTATAATCAACTTTGTCCTGCTTCACCTCCCACCAAAATCATTCAAAAATAATTAATCACTCTTACCCATACTAGCCCTGTTTGTCCTGTGTGTGTACATATGCACAATTTCTATAACCAAAACATGTAAAAACAACTGAGGTTTTCATTGTCTTTAGTGGCTTGAACCTTTCTTAGAAAATATCTCCATTATCTAGAGTTACAACTCGTGAGTGTTAGGTTTTGTTGCATTGATCATATTTTCCTCAAGGTCTCCTTAAGCACTTCACAAGGAAGGAATTCCCCATCTCCTCCATAAAAAATAGTCTACAAAATGGTTTTGTCACCCTAGTTGAAAGGCACAATCATAAAGTACTGAGCATATATCATATCAAATCCTCTTTAGGGTGCTATGCAATTCTCCACATCTAAGTGATAGAGGGCCAGTCAGATCCCATCCTTGACTACAAAATGACTCACTATGATCTATCTGTCTCTAAGATTCGTACCAAACTTGTGATGCTACTCAGACTTTGAAGGAGAATCAATTTGGGTACTGTACGATGGAAAAGTGACAAGAAAGCATGGGAATCTACAAGTAACTTTTCCTCACACCTGACCTCCAGAGGTTGTGCCGAGACAGCCGGTGGGGATTAAATATGTGTGGGATGTAGACAAGCTAATTGGGAAATCTGATGTCTTCGATGCGCACTAGTGGAAATTACAAATCTAAGGGAAAGAAGGCCCTCCTAACCTGAACCAGTGTGATAGATCGATCAGCAAGGATGACTGTTCGAAGGCTCCAATCAAAATCGAGCTCTGGCATGATTCGGTCTATAGGTTGTGGGATACATGGAAAATGACCTGGGATAGTTTTGTGTATATCTCCAGATAAGGTCATAGGGCAAATGGTAAGTATAATTGACTTTATGAGTGATTCTCTGGCCTATTTCCAGAACTCCTTAGCTTTGTTAGCTACTGTTTCTAGCAAGGATAATTGTTCAATGGTGATAGGTGGAAGTGGATTAGATCTAAATACTAGTGTATGTAGGCCAGCGTCTATGTCTGATTCACCTATGGGCTTGTTGGGCTGTGGGATTTGTGGATCACAACCGTAGATTTGTATTTGTTGTGGTCCTGCTATGCTCATGTGCGGAATCAATCCCTAATCCCTATTGTCCAATAGTCATATACCTTTTCAGCTTCTATATTCAAAATTAATAACTGTGCGATCTTCTCAGAGTATCTTATAGGCATTCGTGCAACTTGAATTCTTAAGCTGGTATCTATATCTGTGAGAGTGTCTCCTGTGTCTGGCTGTGGGACCAAAGGATAAAAAACCAAAGGTCTAATCTCTTTCAAACCCTTCCACATTCATGTGGATATGAATCTAGGGTAATCTGTAGTTTTGGTTGATTTGACCAGAATGTGTGTGCTTGGTCGTCCTCTATGTTTAACCCGCGTAGTTGGAAACTAATTTGTTGTAAGTTTACCATTGTTCGGAAGACTTAGATCTTGAGATTCTGATCTATATCAGCTATGGATGTGACGAGATTGGGTTGGGGCACGATTGGCTCAAATATGTATTCCCTGGGCTCTCTAGGTCTCATGATTGTTATGCAAAAGAAAGTTATATGAACTAAATGTAGCAAAATAAAATTAACTATGCGAAGTATGTCTATAACATATATAACTTCTATATTTGTTTTATTTTCTGATGAATTTTATAAATGAATTTGAAAGAGCAGCTATTTTTAATATATCTAGAAATTGACAATTAACATGGTGTCAAATTTTAAAACAAACAAAGTAACCGAGTATAGCTAATTTCCTGTACAGTTGTAAATCTATTCTAAACAATGAAATAACTGATCTAATCTATTTGAAAGACCCTCAATCCTACCTCAGAAGTGAGGAAAGAATCATAGTCTCTCAGAAACTATCAATCCCCACAGCTTCCCTGGTAATATCGAAAGTAAGATTGACTGAAATAAAGTAATTAACTACTCTATTTGATATGATTCAAGTTAGAAATTTGAAAGCTAGAACCTGGATTCTACAGAATAGTGGAAAATCTGATGGTGTGTGTGATCTCGTCCCCTCAGTGTGATCTCCTTGTTCCTTCGTGTTCGCGTGGATCCAGAAAAGCGTGTAATGCTAGCATCAACAGAAGTAGATATTAGGACAAAGTCAGCTTAGGATACAGATTGAATACAATGCGAGTAGGAGAGAGATAGTGCAAGAGTACAGGGCTTGGCTTATGTAATTCCTAGTGAGATTTATTACGAGTCATGCAATATAAAATTTCCAGAACCTGAAACTATCCTGTTTGAAGAACAAAACCTTCAACTTTATTGGCTTCCTATTGAAAACAAACTACTCTACTCCAATGGATTGGATGAAATATCAACAACACTTGCACAAGATGGATATGTGGCTTCCTAACAACAAAACAACACTAACTAAGCATGCAATGAAAGAAACTAAGAATTCTAAACAAAATGAAAGACTAATCTATTGCAATGAGAAATTCAGAGGCAAATTTGAGGGGCCATTTGATTGAGCACAAGCCATCTATTTATAGCATTTGCATTTACCCAAGGTAAAAACCAAACTGATCTCTTAAACTATAAACAATGGCAAAACACTATTCCAGGGAACCAGAATCATTAATGCAAGCCTATGGCGATGAAAAAAGCTGGTAAACGTTGAAATTTATGTGAGTCACGTTAAAAGAGAATTATGGAAAACACGTAAAGGACCTCCGCCCTGAGCAGGGTGGCGGTTACAGGACCGCCGCCCAGGCAGGGTGGTGGTTTCGTAACTGAAGAGGAAAAGGCCAAGAAATGAGGGAAAAAGAGAAAAAAAAAGCACGTGGGTGCTAAGCGGGTCATGTGGGATGTTAATGTACACTTGGGGAGCTTTTCCAGATCCTGAACACCTTGCGAGGAGATTTTTATCATCATTGGGGTACGTGTTACGTTTTTCTGGTATCGCAGTACTCTACAATTTTGGGTACGTACATATTTCCCCCTCAGAGAAGTGTTTTAGCCATGAAGAGGCATAAAACGGTGAGTCCGAGTATGGCGGTCCCAAAATGGGAAGTTAGAAGTTATACCTGATACGTCCGTGTGTTGAAATGACGCCATCCAAAATTTCCGTTCCCTGCAAAATGAAAAGAGAACTCAAGTGCAGATAGAAAAGATAGATCGGAAAATAAACACTAAAATAATGGGAAATGAGGATGTACCATTTATGCGGGGGTAAGAACTTTCCTCCGTCGGCTCTCCAAACCTGCAAAAAAAGTATTTTAAAACAAGTCAGGTTACTATATATATGAAAGTGGGCCCATTTTTCTATTCATTTACGCTTGTTGATTTGATTGATTCTGAGCTCTGGGACCCACGGTGACGGTTTCTTACGAGAGTAGAGTTAAAACATTCGTGTTGAGATAGTGATCATTCCTCCATGAGCATATTATCGACCTGCGAGATCACAAGTTAGTTTTCCTCAATTTATCGTTTTTTCCTTCAAAATTTTAAAATGTTAAAATATTTGTCATGGGGGGGTTATTTTTGAAAATGTTAGGTTCAAAAGGTCCATCTAGGGGGGGCGCCTACTAGGTAGGCCTTGTTGTAGTTAAAATGGTCTTTTTTTGTGTTTTTTTAGGATTTTTAAGTTGTAAAACCCACGTGGGTTTTCGGGAAACGACCGCCGCCCTGTCCAAGGTGGCGATTACACAACCACTGCCCTGTTCAGGGCGATGGTTACAAGACCTCCACCCTTGAGGTGGCAGTTATGAAACCGTCTCCCTGCTCAGGGTGGCGGTTTTGAACAAAATGTCAAAAGAACACCTGTTTGAGAATGTTTTTGCTTTTTTAGCATTTCTATGTGTTTTCATGATTTTTCTAATCTCTCTTGGATGCTAACTTGCTTTGTTTTGTGTGTTTTTGGGTGTATGCAGGTGAGGGAGGAGTACATTCGGTGGAGCTGAGAGAGAGAGAGTGTGACTGGCTCCTAGCAGTACTAGATGCACTTTCACAGGATGAGGAGGACACTCTTCAGAGGGATAGGATACTACGTATCTCACACGTTCCACATGTTACACCATCCAGTCACATTCTTTGTGACTTATTCTCCTATTGGGATGCTAATCAGAACACCTTCTGATTACCAGGGGTCCGTGGTGAGTGGACCATCACTTTGGAGGATGTTTATTGTATTCTGGGGGTCCCGATCGTCGGGAGATGTCTTACCCTTTAGACAGCAGGTTCGCGGGCCCTGATAGCGTAGTGGGCCACTTATATGGGAGATGCAGTCATCTCCATGGGTTCGAAGAAGGGGGTCAGAGTTCGATCTATTCCTAGTTTTCCTATCCCCTTGCTTTGCCAGGATATTATGGGGATCCTTGCCTCGAGATCGATCGGGGACAAGGCTAGAGACACATTACTATACTACTGGTCCCCCATCATTGCACAGATCGAGGGCCATGGCTGGATTTACGCCAGGGGAGCAGAAATACTTGGGACTACCTACCATGACTTGTACAGGGTAGTCCCTTTATAGGGGCAGTCTTTGAGCCACCCGACCCTGGTCATGAGCTGGGTTTACGAGCACTTCATTCCTTATGGTAGAGGTGCAGAGGTGACAGATCCTGGAGCTATGAGGGCAGCCAGATGGACAAATATGTTGGTGCTTAGAGCACCTCATCAGCTAGTTACTTCACTGACCACCGATGACAGGGAGGCCACACCATATCAGACCATGGCAGGTATATGGGGCAAGGAGGCTCTTACTTTGATCTCCTGCTCCACCACAGGGCAGCTTATTGACAGAGTGGGGCTAGTGGAGATACACCCCTTTGGCTGAGTTCCTCAGCAGTTTGGCCTACCCTACATGGGCATGCTTCCCCTGGTAGCGCTATTATACAGGTCAGTTTGAGAGGCCATAGGGGGCCCTAGAGGCCGGGGTTGGACAGTTGTTACTCTTGGTGTTCCTATTACGGCTAGGAGGGTAGTACGTGCCCAAGGGAGAGCCGGTGTGCCTCAGGCACCCATGCTTCGGATTGCCACGGGTTCTACCTATAACAGCGATGACCCCATCAACATAGACTCTGAGTTCGAGGAGTTTACAGGGGGAGAGATAGAGGAGGAGACTGAGGAGGATAGTGATCCTGAGTGGCATGACACTCAGGATATCATGTAGGCAGAGAGGGCCGAGTAGAGTGCAGAGAGAGTTACTCTGGTTTTAGAGGAGCCACTCTCCCAGGGCCATGGTGGGGAGGACGAGTCCTTTACAGGATGCTACGTTTCTCCAACTATGGGGGGAGCACCTCAGTCAGTGGTGACATCTGTGGCAGGTGCTGATCCTAGAGATCCATCCTGGAGGCCTGGTGATCTGAGTAAGTTACCACCCTTCCTTTTAATGTTTGTTTTTAGTTCAGATTTCCTTAGTTTCTATCACTCCTTTTGTTTACACTTGTGTTTTATCTCTTGTTTCATTTCTAATTTGTTTTCTCCTTTGTTTGCAGAGACCACTGATGAGTGGCGGGACCTGATTTGGAGGGTATGCACTGATACCCTGATGATCCCCATAGAGAGGACCCACGCAGAGTTGTCTTTGGATGTTGGGGAGCCCTCAATAGCTGATAGACACACTGACATCTTTTCCCCAGTCTGGCATGTGGCCAAGATGGTATCGACTCTCCG
Organism: Taxus chinensis; assembly: GCA_019776745.2. Taxonomy (NCBI): domain Eukaryota; kingdom Viridiplantae; phylum Streptophyta; class Pinopsida; order Cupressales; family Taxaceae; genus Taxus; species Taxus chinensis. The sequence continues at coordinate 687,214,840 of CM034149.1, read as the reverse complement.
CACGGAGCTAGTGGGGTATAGGACAACCGAGTGCCTGATGAGGAGTCATTCTCGTGGCGAGACTATGGCTGCTCCTTGGGATCCTGAGCCCTCTGTGCACTCAGAGCGCTGGCGTAGCCAGAGTCCTAGGCATGGGTATGCACCTTCAGAGGGGTCTCATAGGGGTTGAGAAGCCACTTGGCTCCCCTAGATTTTGTATGATATATTCTTTTGTATATCCCGAGCTCTTTGAGCATTTTGACCATGCTGATGCATGATGGCATTGTATAGAAACTTTGATTATTTATATATTTATATTCTTTTTGGATCAGAATTTTGGTATTTATGGCTTACTTGCATTTCCATTTCCTCATGTAAATTATAATGTTATGCATGTATGCTCTTTAGAATGTATGCAATGGAGAACAAATGATGCAAGTGTTTACTTTCTTTTTGTATTTCATGATGTTGATATATGATAATGTGGATACAATGTGATTTTGAATCTTAGTTTCTGTAAGCAATTTTGGATACTTCATATTTGTTTTAGCAAAGTGGTGAAGATAAGCTGGTATGATAAGCAGATAAACCTTCCCCTCTCCTAACCCCACGCAACTAGTAAGATGCGAGGGCTCATCACCGAGAGCTGAAAAGGGCACAAGTTATGAAATGTTTTGAAATGATATTGAGGAAAGATAGACAAAGCTTTGGTGGAACCAAATTAGGATACTACAAGCCTACTTCACTCGAGTGAATTCATAGTTTAGAATGTAATTTGCTTTACGGTTTATCTAGACTTAGATCTGTAGATGGCCATATGGTAGAAAAAATTTGGGTTTTTAGGATTTTTAATTCTCTTGGAATTTTGGACATCTGATTCATTTGCTTTTGACTCAAGACTTCAAGATTTGAATTGTTTGTTTATGACCTTTTGCATTTGCTTGTCAAGAGGACCCCCCACACCTTGCCCCATGCTATTAGTAAGAAGCGTGGGTTTATCACCATAGGCAAGGCATAGGTGAGTAAGGGCATTTCCATCCTTTCCCAACCCTACGTCACTAGTAATAGACGCAAGCTCATCACCGAAGGTTGGTGGGGAAAGGAAATGTGTAAATTTAAAATTTTCTATTTGATCTATATTTGACTTGTTTACTTGAGAAAAATTTCAGTGTGTTCTTATTTCCAAAGAGATATACATACGAGATAGATGTGACACCATGAAGCTTCTAAAACAGACCATAGGCAAGACACCCATCCTAAGAAGAAACAAAAAGTGAGAATAAACCCGCAGATCTTGGCATGGTTACCGTTAAGACCTTGTCATATCTAGCTTTATTTGATGAAATGATTCCGAAATAGTTTGATGATATCATGGAAATAGAGAAGTACAATTAGAGTGTTTATGCCAACAACATCATGAGTTTGTAATGAATTGCTTTGAGAACAAATTCCTTGATCACAATTTTTGTACGAAACAAGCAGACAAAATGATCCTAATCTATATGAAGATGCAATGTAGATATAATTATACAAGTAGTACTAATTTCTTATGCGTATAATTGTTTGAGGTGTAGGGAATTGACTGTTTCATCAAATTCCTCACCTTCCAGCGTACATAGGAGATATGCACCATTTCTAAAGTCCTTCATGACTCGGTATGGGCCCAACCATTTGGGCCAGAACTTCCTTCCTTCATCGGTCTTCTTGTTGATCCGGCTGTCCAGTCTTAGAACTAGATCACCTTCATATATATCGTGTTCATAGACCTTCTTGTTATACTGCCGGCACATCCGGTCAGCATAGATTCTGTGCTGTTGTTCAGCATCTAACCTAGCTTCATATAGGATTTCTAGTTAGGAGAGACGCGCTTCTCTATAAGCATATTCATCCAGGATCCCTTGTAATGAAATACGGAGACTGGGTATTTCAACCTCCAGCTGGAGAACTACTTCTACCCCGAATACTAGCGAGAAAGGAGTCACTCCTATTGGTGTGCTTATTGAGGTAAGGTGGGCCCATAAGGCTGGATATAACATCAAATTCCAATCTCGTTTATTTTCTTTCACCGTTTTAAGGAGAATGGCTTTTAATGTTTTGTTTTTCACCTCAGCCTGTCCATTGGCTTGAGGGTAATACAAGGAGGTTATATGATGGCTTATTTTAAATTTATTGCATAATTCGTGAACTTCGTAATTCTTAAAATAAGTCCCATTATCTGAGATAATGACTTGCGGGACACTGTACCTGTAAATGATTTAGTTCAAAATGAACTTGGCGATTACAAAACCCGGTACAGTAGTAAGAGGCATAGCCTCTACCCACTTGGTAAAATATTCGGTGGCCGTGATTATGAAATTATGGTCGTCTGTAGATGAGGGAGAGAATATTCCTATTAAATCTAGGCCCCACGTAGAAAAGGGCCACGAAGTAGCGATTGGTTGTAGAGCTTGTGCTGGCATGTGAATCTCATGGGAGAATTCCTGACACTTATGACACCTGCGTACAAAATCTACTGCATCGTGTTCTAGAGTGGGCCAGAAATAGCCCATTTGATGTATTTTATGAGCGGTGGCATGGCCACTGAAGTGGCCCTCCACACATTCCACTGTGAGATTCGTGGAGAATATTCTTGGATTCTTCTGTGTCGACACATCTTAGAAGCATTCCATCAAACGTCTTTCGATAGAGGACTTGCTCTATAATGATGTATTTCGCTACGATGATGCGTAAACCACCTTCTTTGTTGCGGAGTAGCACCTTCTGGATGTGTACGGTCCATGATATAATCAATGATATCAGTGTACCAAGGACACTCAGAGATGGGAGGTCTGTTTTCAATGTAGTATACCGCATTCATCCAGAAAGTCCAGATCTACTAGATTACCTCCATCTAGCGGGTTATCAGCTAAACCAATCTGCGATGATTCATCCTTTAACGGAATTTTTATTTACGAACGTTAATTCAAATTCACCCATTAAGGTTATAAAGTGCCCAACCTTTTTAGACAAGGACCCTTGCGTGAGGAAAGTTCGTAAATGGTCTGTTTTTACAATAACCTTTGTTTCTTGATTTAACATGTAATGTCTTAAGCGTTTGGTTACAAATACTATGGCGAGGCATCCTCGTTCCGCTTGTGTGTAGTGTGTTTCATAGTCGAGCAATGTCTGGCTAATGAAATAGATCACACGTTCTCTATTGTCATCATCTTTTTGAGCCAGCATATAGGCTAGCGAGACATTGGTGGCTCATGAATATAAAAATTAACGGGCGATCTAGCTTAGCTAGCATTAGCGTAGGTGGTGATAACAAGAAACGCTTAACTGCGTTTGAAAGATTTATTACAATCTTCGGTCCAATCAATACTATAATATTTTTTTTAGTAAATTATTGATTGGATGAATGGAAAAACTTAAGTCTGGGATGAATCTCTGGATTGCACCAAGCTTTCCGAGAAATAAACTGATTCCAGATTCATCCAAAGGTGGGACCATTTCGAGAACAACCTTAATTTTTGTTGGGTCAACATCGATCCCCACGTGATGATATAATGTAACCTAGGAGCTTCCCTCCTGTCACACCAAAGACACATTTTTTAGGGTTTAGCGTGACTCTGTATTCTATCAGACATGAAAGAATGACGTGAAGCACTTCCGGATGGTCACAACATTTCTTGGATTTAGCCAGCAAGTCATCTACGCAGGATTCCACAATTTTATGAATAAGATCATGAAATATATACATCATAGCCCGCTGGTATGTAGCGCCGGCGTTCTTGAGACTGAATGGCATAACAACATAGCAATAGGTTCCCCAAGGAGTTATAAACGTGGTTTTAGCTTGATCTTTTTCGGATATTCCTGATTTGATTGTATCCCGAGAATCCATCCATGAGATAAAAGCTCAAATCCAGCTATTGTGTCAACGATGACATCTATAGATGGTAATGGGAAGTCGTCTTTAGGACATTCCTTGTTAATGTCTCGAAAGTCTATGCAGATGCGTATCTTCCCATTCTTTTTGAGAACCAGGATGATATTAGATTACCCATTGAGAGTATACTACTGGTTTGATGAATCCTACTTGGAGGAGTTTCATTACCTCCTCTTTCACCATGAGAGCTACCTTAGGTTTCATTGGTCTTGATTTTTGTTTAATCGGTTTTTGCATTAGATTTAGTGACGAGGTTGTGCACCGCAATGTGGGGTGCAACTCCTGTCATTTCCTTATAATTAAATGAAAACACCTTTTGATGTTCCTTGATGATCCGAGTGTGTATTTCTACTTCTGATGGAGTTAACGAGGATCCTAATTTCAATATCCTTGGTTCATCTTCCGTTCCGATGTTAATATCAATTGTTTCTTTGATTAGAGAAGCGTTACCTTCTTCAAACTCAGGCGGGGCTGGGGGGTAGTTCCATCTCATCTCCATTCTCGAATATGTATACGTTGAGTTCCTTTTGTGGGGGAAGCTCTGTCATGGGATTCCCGTAATAGGAAGATGAATGCAGGATCAAAGATAAATCTACTATGTGATGGGTGAGATGTAATGCCGCATAGGCGTTTAAGAAATCAAGAGTGGTTGTATCACTAACGATGTGGTCTAGGATAGTAGATTTGTTTTCATTTCTATTTAAAAGAGGATTTGACATTGTTCTTATCAATGGTTTATCACGAAGGGATACCATGAAATGGGTATCCTCTAACTTACTGTTTCGAGTAAAGCGTGACACTGAGGTTGCTATTGAATCGACGAGGAGATTTTGTTCGCGCGGGATTGCTTTAATTGATATGAAGTCAAAATTTTTGCTTAAATTTAGTACAGTTGTTTTTTAGAGTTGTAAGTGCTCGGCTTTGGTTTCATACATCTCAACAACTTGATTTGCTACCAATTGTGAGTCTCCTAACACTTTGATGTTATCAACACACCGATTCTCTTAGCTATGATGAGGCTAAGGAGGAGGGCTTCGTATTCAGCGCCATTTTTTGTGCATTCAAAATTTAGTTTAAAGGAAAATGGTAGGACTTTTCCTTCAGGAGAAGTAAGGATTACTCTAGCCCTAGCTCCGTAACGACATTTAGCTCCATAAAAATAAAGAGTCCAATACTTAGCTGGGAATATGGGCACTGGGATATTTGTTGTGTTAACATCTTCTACTTCTACCATGCAGATATCTAATGCTGGGAGAGAACCGACACGTAGGGTGTACCCCATGCCTATAGAATTAACTGGTAGGAATATTGGTAGATCCTGTTCTAGTAATTCAAGAATTTTTGCAGTAGTTCCTAACGATACTGTTTCTACAGCGTTAGCCTCATCTTTGGGGGCTGGGATTGTTTTGACCAGGCTTATAGTTTCAAGATCTGTTGTAGGCACCAACTTTTCTTCTGGTTTCACGTCAGTGGGTTTATTAAGTTGGTTCGTTGGGAGTTCAAACTCTGAGTGCATGCCTGGTATTTTCTTTAGGTCGGCTAGGTGTACATCGAATGGTTTTGGATCACCTTTGGCTATGAACACCTTTCCTAAATGCAAGAATCTTACTTCTTGAAATAGCGTAGAAGGGATTGCCTTCATACAGTGTATCCATGGTCGGTCGAGGATCATATTATAGTTAGTTTCCCGATCTATAATATTAAACTCAGTCAGGATTGTTTTGGGTCCTAAGGTGACCGGTAGTATTATAGTTCCAATTAAAGTGGCTTTAAGGCTGTCATAGCCTCTTAGTGTATTTCAAGTCGTGGAACAATTAGTTTCTCCATACCCTAGCTTTTGAAGGAAAGAGAAGGGGACTATATTAACTGCTGCCCCATCATCAATCATCGCACATTTCACATAATTGTTATAAACCCACACTTACAAGTGTAAGGCCGGATCACCTCGGCATGCAATCTTAGCATCTGTTGGCATTTTGTTTATTTTAAATATGAATTCGGTGTCCCTATCTGCCTGCCCCGGAGGATGGATATCAAAGTCTATATGATTTACCTATGTTTCGGGAGGTGGAGTGATGCTAATTAGATGACCTAAACCCAATGCTTCTAAAAGTGCAGCCATGTGAGCAGGGGAGTTCTTCAACAAATCCAAAAAGGAGATGTGTGAGAAGGTTTTTGTTAGATCATTAATTAAGTCATAAGCACCCACGAGTTTTATTAATACATGTTGGATATTGTCTATTTCTAGTGGGTAGCTTGGACTTAACCGAGAGGAATACTCTCGTGTCCTTGTTACAACTTCTATGGGTAGTTTGGCATCTAACTCTACTAAACTGACTATCTTAGGTCGTGGTTGACTTCCTAGTTGTGGCGCAACTAACGGATTCAGTGAAGTTGAGGCTTCATGATCATTGTTTCCTGTAATTACATCCTTGTTTGTCCCATTTGGATTTATCTTGTTATTGTTTTGATTTGGAAGCGGATCATTGAATATCTGGAGGGGTGAATTTTGAGGGGAAACCGCCCCTGTAAAAGTATTTGGTGCTGGTGACGTAAGATCTGCCAAGAACATATCTATAAAAGGTTTTCTTTGTTCCTATGGAAAACGTCGCATGAATTTATTTTAGTCATGACATGTTCTAGTGTCATGGCCTCGAATTTTGTGGAAACCACAATAAGAGTTAGGATTGTAATTCCTAGTTTGTTGGCTTGATGTATATTGTGGCCTAAAACTTTGGTCAAACCGTTGCCTATTAAAGTTTTGCGTTTGTTGTTTTTGGTTTGAATTCTGGTTTTGATATCTAGTTGAATTTTGATTTGGATCCCATGTAGGGCTTCGCCGTTGTTGTTGTTGTTTTTTTGGATGATTAAAATCCTCTGTATTGATTGTTGGAGTAAAGTTATTGTTTCGTTGATTGTTTATTTGTGGTGGAGTATTAACAACATTTACCTTTCTATCTTGATCAGTTACTCCATCCGTTGCCACTCCCACGATTTTTGTTAAGGATTTTAGGTCCTTGATTGACATTCATGGTAGTAGGATAAGTTGTAGTGCTTTGGTTGGAGGTGATTAACCTCCTATTTGCTCCATATGTTTTGTGACCACTATCAATTGCCGCTTGATCTATTCGAAGAGCACTCTCAAGTATTTCAACGTAAGTTCTTAGTGGGAACTTCTGGACTTCTTCCTTCACTTCTCTGCTGAGAGAATGAAGGAATAAATCACATAGTTCCATTTGATCCATATTTGGAGCACTTGCCCATCTCTGGATGAAATGGGCGACAGATTCATTGTGTTCTTGCTTAATATGCAAGAATTCCCTGATTCCTATTCTTAATAGTTTGTTCATGTCAAATGCCTTGATGAACTCTGAAACGAGTTGTTTAAATGAATGGATGGAAGCCTCAGGTATTCTATTATACAAATCAAGAGTGATACCTTCCAAGGTTTTGGGAAATATTTTAGCAACAACCCCATCCCATGGGAGTAGTTCTCGGATGGCTGTGGCGTAAGCTTTGATATGTGCGTTCGGATCTCCCTCACCTTTGTATTTGGGAAAATCAGGAAGAGGTCTTGGAAGCATGACGCTTCGTATGGTGAAATCTAAGGGCTCTTTCAAATATTCTGAGTATGTCCCTATCGCATAGGTTTCGACCATTGATGGTGCCTATTGAAGGAGTGGAGGTGGAATGGGTTGTTGACATGGCGTTGCATATGCATTGGTAGGAGCATAAGGGAACCCCTGTGGTTGAGTAAAAATACCGGGAGAGGAGAACATATCCCCTTGTGATGATTTGGAATACATGTTTGAGTATGAAGGGGTATTGTCCAAGAATGGATTAATTTGTACTAGACCGGGAGGTATTGGAACGGTGTTAGAAACGGTGGTTCTAATTGGCGTTTGTTGTGAATACTGAGGGGTCACACCTAACGTACCTGTTCTTTTGAGGAGGTCTACCTGGCTAGGATGATGTGGAGGATTAGGATTTCCTGCCTGCATGAACTGAGAATGGTGATTTGCCTAAGCAAGTTCTAACCCCCTCACTTTTTTCTACTAACGTTGAAATGACTTCATTTGGTGAAGTCACGGTATTTTTCCTTAGCAGCGTTTGTTGTATATCATGGTGATATATAGGCATGTGATATCCTGATATGAATTGATCGCTTCCCTGCCAAGTTTCCCCGAGGGCATTTCCTATATGTAGTGGCATGGAGGTATTTCCTTGAAAAGAGGCCTCGGGTTGTGTTTGTAAACCTCCTATAGGTGGGTACATACTTCGAGAACGTTGTTCATCCTGGCATAACGTACCGAATGTTCATCATCTAAACCCAGGTATGAGTCTGATTGTCTACTAATTTGTGGTCTAAGTAGTACCTGAGGAGATGAACTAGATTCTCCTGTGAGTGTCATATTGTTCGAGCCTGAAGGCTCTGTTTTCCATGTTTGAGCGAAATGATCCAACTCTTATATTTGGAAAGATGAGTTATATCTGATCCTTGGAGATGGAGTTTGTGTTGATAATTGGTTATTTGAATAGTTGTCACCCCATACTGAGAGTGAGGGCGATGACTGTCTATTCAGTTGAGCGTAGTATGCCTCAAGACCTAAGAGAGGCCTACCATATGTATCGAATCCTGACATATTCGGGGGGTATATGAATACCCGCAGAATAATGGGAAGGAGCGAAGGTGAGGGTGAAAGATAATGAGGTAGTAAAGATGAAAGATTCGTTTTAATTTGAAAGAACTAGTAGAAATCTGACTCCAGACCAGAGAGTAGAAATTTTCACGTTGGGTTCACCAATTTTGTACGATGGAAAAGTGACAAGCGAGCATGGGAATCTACAAGTAACTTTTCCTCGCAGCCGACCTCCCGAGGTCGTGCCGAGACAGCCGGTGGGGATTAAATATGTGTGGGATGCAGACAAGCTAATTGGGAAATCTGATGTCTTCGACGCGCATTAGTGGAAATTACGAATCTAAGGAAAAGAAGGCCCTCCTAACCTGAACCGGTGTGATAGATCGATCGGCAAGGATGACTTCTCAAAGGCTCCAATCAATATCAAGCTTTGGCATGATTTGGTCTATAGGTTGTGGGATACGTGGAAAATGACCTGGGATAGTTTCGTGTGTATCTCCAGATAAGGTCATAGGGCAGATGGTAAATATAATTGACTCTATGGGCGATTCTTTGGCCTAGTCCAGAACTCCTTAGCTTTGTTAGCTGTTGTGTCTAGCAAGGATAATTGTTCGATGATGATAGGTAGAAGTGGAGTAGATCTGAATTTAAGTGTACGTAGGCCAACGTCTATGTCTGATTCACCTATGGGCTCGTTGGGCTGTGGGATTTGTGGATCACAACCGTAGATTTGTATTTGTTGTGGCCCTGCTATGGTCATGTGCAGAATCAATCCCTAATCCCTAGTATCCAATAGTCATATGCCTTTTCAGCTCCTATATTAAAAATTAATAACTTTGTGATCTTCTTAGAGTATCTTACAGGCATTCGTGTAACTTGAATTCTTAAGCTGGTATCTATATCTGTAAGAGTGTCTCCTGCGTCTAGATGTGGGACCAAAGGATCACAACCAAAGGTCTATTCTCTTTCAAATCCTTCCACAATCATGTGGATATGAATCTAGGGTAATCTGTAGTTTTTTTGATTTGACCAGAATGTGTGTGCTTGGTCGTCCTCTATGTTTAACTCGTGTAGTTGGAAACTGATTTGTTGTAAGTTTACCATTGTTTGGAAGACTTGGATCCTGAGATTCTGATCTATATAAGTTATGGCTGTGACGAGATTGGGTTGGGGAACGATTGGCTCGAATACGTATTCCCTGGGCTCTCTAGGTCCTGTGATTGTCATGCAAAAGAAAGTTATATAAACTAAATGCAGCAAAATAAAATTAACTATGCGAAGTATGTCTATAACATATATAACTTCTATATTTGTTTTATTTTCTGATGAATTTTATAAATGAATTTGAAAGAGCAGCTATTTTAATATATCTAGAAATTGACAATTAACCTGGTGTCGAATTTTAAAACAAACAAAGTAACCGAGTATAACTACTTTCCTGTGCAGTTGTAAATTTATTCTAAACAATGAAATAACTGATCTAATCTATTTGAAAGACCCTCAATCCTACCTCAGAAGTGAGGAAAGAATCATAGTCTCTCAGAAACTATCAATCCCCACAGCTTCCCTGGTAATATCGAAAGTAAGATTGACTGAAATAAAGTAATTAACTACTCTATTTGATATGATTCAAGTTAGAACTTTGAAATCTAGAACCTGGATTCTACAGAATAGTGACGAATCCAATGGTGTGTGCGATCTTGTCCCCTCAGTGTGATCTCCTCTTTCCTTCGTGTCACGTGGATCCAGAAAAGCGTGTAATGCTAGCATGAATAGAAGTAGATATTGGGACAAAGGCAGCTTAGGATACAGACTGAATACAATGCGAGTAGGAGAGAGATAGCGCAATAGTATAGGGCTTGGCTTATGCAATTCCTAGCAGGATTTATTGTGAGTCATGCAACATAAAATGTCTAGAACTTGAAACTATCCTATTTGAAGAACAAAACCTTCAACTTTAATGGCTTCCTATTGAAAACAAACTACTCTACTCCAATGGATTGGATGAAATATAAACAACACTTGGAAAAGATGGATATGTGGCTTCCTAACAACAAAACAACACTAACTAAGCATGCAATGAAAGAAACTAAGAATTCTAAACAAAATGAAAGACTAATCTATTGCAATGAGAAATTTAGAGGCAAATTTGAGGGGCCATTTGCTTGAGCACAAACCATCTATTTATAGCATTTGCATTTACCCAAGGTAAAAACCAAATTGATCTCTTAAACTATAAACAATGGCAAAACACTATTCCAGGGAACCAGAATCATTAATGCAAGCCTATGGCGGTGAAAAAAAGCTGGTAAACGTTGAAATTTACGTGAGTTGCATTAAAAGAGCATACTGGAAAACGTGTAAAGGACCGCCGCTCTGAGTAGAGCGGTGGTTACAGGACCGCCGCCCTGCTTAGGGCGGCGGTCACGAGACTGCTACCCAGGCAGGGCGGCAGTTTCGTAACTGAAGAGAAAAAGGCCAAGAAAGGAGGGAAAAAGAGAAAAACAAAGCACGTGGGGGCTAAGCGGGGCATGCGGGATGTTAACACACACTTGGGGAGCTTTTCCAGATCCCGAACACCTTGCGAGGAGATTTGTATCATCATTGGGGTACGTGTTACGTTGTTCTAGCAGCACAGTACCCTATAATTTTGGGTACGTACAGGTACCAACATAATCAATGGGTATGATGAATTTAGTAGTTAAGAGATGTTGTAGATCTTCCTTAACAAGGAGAGAAATTCAAGGATCCATCTTGCAGAATTTTTTTTTCACAGGTTTGACATCGGGGTATGTGACTATGATGTGTAAAACAATGTTGGAATCAATTCCAGGCATATCACTATATGAGCAGGTGAATGCTTCACGATATTTTGTTAAGAAGTTTTTGAAGCCTTGTAATTCTTGTGGACTTAGAAATTGATCGACCTTAACTATATGGGGATATTGTGGGGTTCCTAGGTTAACATCAGTGGTTGATTCATTAAGAAGGGATGGTATGTCACATGATAAGGATTTATGAAGAAATTTATCCTAATCTCACATGTGAAAAATAATGTCTTGGTCGTCCTGACATTTAAGGACATCTATGATGGGTGAATCTTACTCAACTGTTTCTCGATGAAAAAGTGGTAATGATTTGGTGGAGTGACCAGACTAATAAGTAAGTGGTCCTAACGATACATTATTGATTAAAAAAAAAGTTAGGTGGAATGGATAAAGTTTCATTCTATTTGCATGAGATGTTCAGGGTTTGTTGACGATGTCATCTTTATTTCACAATTAACTAGAGACATAAAATTTTTGGATGCATTGGCTTCACACATGTTGGAAGTGAAGGATTTATAACTTACTCTACTTTTCTCATAATCTTTGAAGGTGCATAGAATAATTTGATCATGAATGCCTTGCTCATAAGATCCGAGGCTAAAAACCTTCCACGCGTAGTAATGAAGATGCATACAAGAAAAAATTGGGTTTTCAAGGGATTTAAAATTTAATGTGAATGGAATATTGTGATGTGCATTAACAGGGTGGGATGATGGATTATCAAGTCCTTCATAAATAAGGTTTTTCTTGAGATAGGATGGGCAATAGGATATAACATCTCCTACATCAGGGTCATACATGGGTTGTTTTTTCAGGAGGCCCATATGTTTTTGTTGAAGGGATGGAATTGAGCATAAGGAAACGATATTCCCCAAGAGTAAGATGATTCATGGCCTCACCAAGGGAAGAATCATTTGGTAATCCAGAGGAGAGGATAGATGTACTTGTAGATGTTAGGTCAGATGATTTAGATGTAGATATAGCTATAAGGACATCATTTGGTTGGTACATAATGTAGTAGTTGGAAAATGGATTCAGGTTAGCAGGGACAGTGTGGGTCTGACCTTCATGTTCATATTTAAGAAAATGATGGAGAGTGGAAGGAACGCAATGCATGGTACATATCCAAGGGCATCCTAATAACATATTGAATGGTAACTCTCCTTTGATGATGTAAAAGAGTTATGGTAAGGTTTTTCTGCCTACTTTGAGTGGAAGTATGATAGTGTTTAGTGTGGGTACGATAGTGTCGTTAAAGGATCATAACAAAGCTAGAGTTTTAGCAACAACAATGTTTGGTAACTTATTATGGTCAAAGGAGAGAGAGGATAAGATATTAATGGCCACACCACTATTAATCATGACTCTCTTGATAGAGATATAATTGATCTTAGTGGTATTGAAGAGCCGTAAGTCATGATATTCCTATCTAAGAGAAGGGATTCTAGTTGGTTCGAATGATATGGAGGTGGATGCTTCAAGAGCACCTAAAAATTTTGTGAATGGGGCTGAGTCATTAGTTGGTACAGTGATGGATTGAAGAGATTCAATCATGACCTACTTATGACGAGGTGAAATTTGGACAAGCTCATAAAGTGACACCCGGACAAGAGATTGGTTTAATTGTTTAACAACAAATTTTTGTATTGTGACAGAAGGTGGTATCACTATTTGTGTATAAATTTTGGCTTTTGATCACGAGGTTTTAGTGAATTCTTCAGGAGCTAAGTGAATTGACACCTTAGGCTTATTAAGTGAAGTTGATAATTATGATTGTGGAGGTATGGCGACGGATGCCTTACCTTTCTGGGGCTTAGATGATCCGTTGTCGTAGTCTTGTGAGCGAGTGGTGATGTGGAAAATGTCAACTTGACAAATAAATTTTTAAGGGATGGATGCTCTATTGGATGTCGATGCTATATTTGAATTAGAAGGAAGGAAGAGTGAACCACTAATATTTTGAACTTTATAGGAAAAAGGTTATATAGTCCTCTATGGTATGGCCCCATGTTTTATGGTAATCATAGAAGGAGTTAAAGTCATACCAGGAAGGCTTCCATCCATGATGATCTGATGGCTTGGGAGGTGGTAGTGTGATAAGTGACTTTTGTAATAAGTTGTCCAATATGGTGGCGTAACGTCCCTTAGGCACGAACGTGAATGGTAATAAAGCTGAACCTTCATCCTCCTTGGGAGGAGGTAAGGTAATTTTTTTTAACAAAGGTTTGTTTATTTGCTGGTGGTGGAGGCTTTCTAGCTTCTACAACAGGTGGAGGGTGGGCATATTGTATGAGTGGTGGTTGGAGAGAACAACAAGATTGTGTAGGAGATGGAGGGTGAGGGTTAGATGTGGATAACCACCATGGGTCAACAGTGGGAGAGCATCTTGTTTAAATATGTCAAGATTCTTATTCAGATGTGCATTAGGATTTTTTAAGTGGAGGTAACCTATGTCAATAAAGTCTTGAAGCACATTGTGGAAAGTGTGAAACCTTTCAATTTCACGCCCGTTAACTCAATGGTATTTGTAATAATCGTTATCCCAATACCAAATAGGTTTTGATACTTATATATCGATGGGTCAAATGGGTGGGATTGGTATGATGTTGGAAGCAATAAATTTATTAAAAACTATGCCATAAGTCTCTGTTATGGGTGTATAGGTACATTGGTTACGAATGCATTTAAAAGTGGGATTTTCTTTAGGAGTGGACTTAACCAAAACTACGTTGACGGATTTATTAGACTTATCCGAGTTGGATTTTGTCTTGGATGGGAACTGTCATCACCAATCCGGCACTATGATAATTCTTCACCGGGAACTCCTCGTGCTATGATTATTTACTAATGCACATCCTTTAGTTTGGTGGATGTAATCTGGAAACAAAACAAAAACATAACACAAGAATGATAAGACGGAATGATGACAAATCTGAAATATCAAAGTAAATTATAATATTAACATGAAATTGTTACAATCTCACCCAAGAGGTACTTCAAGTGTTATTGAATTCACTTTCCTTTCACCAAGACTATGGGAGAAACTTTACAATTACACCTCTTAATGGCTTCTTCAACACACCTTTAAACTGATGGCTTCTTTCGCACACTTCCTACAATATTTCTCACTACTTCTTTCTATGCTAAATGAGGGGGGTGGCCTCTCTATTTATAGAACTTCCAGGCTTATCCATCTTATCTCTAAGATAGGATAAGAAATCCACTCTGACGAATCATATTCCATACCTTAACTCTTATCTGTACATGTAAGCTTATCTTTTAAGATAAGATAAACCTTATCATTTTACATGGGTTCCACATTTTTAGAATTTTTACAAATAAAATATACAAAATATTTATGACCTCACTCCTTGTCCTTATTACCAATATAATATTTCTAATTCCTAATCACGTAGACCCTACTTCTCTAATTACCCAAACTTTGACATTTTAAAATTACCGGACCACTTACGACAAATATTTACTTTTTACAACATTCCTATTGTACTTTGATTGTTACCGTACTCCACATTATTGGCGGCACCGTACTGATGGTGCCGTTATCTTCTATCAGACGCTACTATTAATTATACTTAACATCATATTCCTAATACATACATTAATGAAATAGAAATTACGGAGGAAAATTTTAGTGTCGACATCTTCCCCCTTCCTAGCTTCTACTCCATCCTCGGAGTAGACTATTTTGGTGCTTGGAAAATATTCAACTTGTCGTGGTTGACCCATTTCGTAATGGGAGTGCCATCCAATTCCTCCAGTCGGTACGTACCATTTTCATGCACAGCTGCTATTTTGTAGGGCCCCATCCATTTTGGAAGAAATTTTCTCTGTCTTCTTTTTTTATATCTGGAATCATATACTAGAACCAAGTCATTCACATGAAATGGAGACCACCGGATCTTTTGATCAAAGTATTCCTTCTGCTTCATTTTCTTCTTATGGCTTGTATCCTTTGTTATTTCTCTCATTTCCTCCAGCAAATGAAGATGTACCAACCTTTCTTTTACTGAATCACTTTCATCCATCCTTTCATTTTTCATAACTCTCACAGTGGGAATATCAAACTCAATAGGAAGAACTGGATCAATGCCATAGGCCAACTGAAATGGGGAGTATCCTGTTGCTGAATTTGATGTTGCCCTATATGCCCACAATGCTGCATGAATCCTTTTATCCCATTTATGTACCTGCAAGGCTGCATCTTTTGCTAGAATTTGACACAACACAAAATTTGTTCGTTCCACTTGTCCATTTGTGCTTGGCTTGTATGTTGTTTCCTTCCTATGCTTAATAGAAAACTTATTGACTAGGGCTTCTACCACCTCATTAATGAAGTGGCTTCCTTGATCTGTTACAATTTCTAATGGGCAACCAAATCTGGTGACAATGCGTTCATACATGAACCTTGCCACTTCATCCATGGAAGCTGTTTTCAATGGCCTAGCTTCAACCCACTTGGTTAAATAATCTGTGGCAACTACAATATACTTATTTTGGCGTGATGTAGTTAGAAGTGGACCTACAATGTCTATTCCCCACTTTTCAAAGGGACCAAGGGGAAGAATAGGGCATAATGGAGCTGATGAAGTCTTACGGTTACCATGTGTTTGACAAATATCACATGTCTTACAATAATTATAACAATCTTTAAAAAGAGTGGGCCAGTGATAACCTGCATCCAAGATCCTTCTTGCTGTAAGTTGTCCAGAGAAGTGCCCTCCACATGTACCATTGTGGAATTCTTCTAGCAGTTCCTTCCCTTGATCACGTCCAACTGCCCTCTTGTACTGTCCATCAGGTCCTATTCGAAATAATATTCCATGCAGAATAGAATATGGATGACTGTCTTGAGTAATCTTTCTCTTAGTCTTTGCATTGGCACCATCAGGAAACTTGAATTCATTCAGATAATTCCAAATATCTATGTATTCACTAGGGATTGTGTCAAGGGATAACAATGCTGCATCGGGGAAATCATCATCATCACAAGATGATCCTAAACCATCATAGGCTCGAGAGAGTGCATCTACATTGACATGCTTCTTTCCTGGCCTATCTATAATATCAAATTCAAATTCTTGTAGCAAAATTATCCATCTTGCTATCCTCCCTGATGGGTTAGGCTTATTTACAATATATTTTAGAGCCTGATGATCTGTTACAACTAGAAATTTTTTCCCTAGCAAGTAATTTCTAAACTTCTTTACAGCAAAAATGATAGCCAGAGCCTCTTTTTCAGTTACAGTATAATTTACCTCAGCACTGCTCATTTGTCTGCTCCCAAAGTAAATTGGATGTTCATTCCCATTTTCATCCTTTTGGCTCAAAGTACTTCCTAGTGCTGCATCTGAGGCATCAGTGTACACAATGAATGGCTTGCTCCAATCTGGATTCTTCAAAACAGGTGAAGACACCAGGGCTTCCTTCAGTTGTCCAAAAGCTTCATGCGCCTTATTTCCTGGTTCATAAGTAACATCCTTCTTCAAGAACTGGGTTAGTGGTTGTGCAATCTTTGAGAAATTCTTGATGAACCTTCTATAGTAACCCACATGGCCTAAAAATGATCTCAACTTACTTCTATTTATAGGAAATGGTAAATCTTTGATTTTTGAAACTTTATCAGGATCAGTACCAATACCATCTCTGGATACAACATGCCCTAACAAAACGCCTTTAGAACATCCAAAGACACACTTTGTAGGGTTTAGTGAGGCTTGTGCTTCATCTAACCTTTGAAATGTTGTCTCCATCTGGTGCAGGTGGTCCAACTTGCTCCCATAGATGCAAAAATCATCCAGAAATACTCTGATGAAGGTCCCAATGTAGGGTTCGAACACCCTATTCATCAAACGCTGGAATGTTGCTGGAGCATTACACAACCCAAAAGGCATAACTCTATAAGAAAACGTTCCCCAAGGAGTGGTGAACGTGGTCTTCAGCTGATCTTTCTCTGATATATGAACTTGGTTGTAGCCGCTATATCCATCAGCAAAACTATAACACTCCTGGCCAGCTACTTCGTCCAAGATCTGATCTGAAAATGGAAGAGGGTAATGATCCTTCTTTGTTGCCTTATTGAGCTTCCTGTAATCAACACAAATGCGTAGCTTCCCATTCCTTTTTATTGAGATCACAATGGGAGAAACCCATTCTGAATTCTCCACAGCAAATATGAATCCTGCATCAAGCAACTTATCTATTTCTTCTTTTACAGTCTTGGAAAAATTAGGATTCATTCTATATGGCATTTGCTTTATGGGCTTAGCACCATCTACCAGCTCAATACAATGTTCTACCCAACTTACTTGACGGAGTTCCTTGTAATCAAAAGTGAATAGGTGTATGTACCTTCGAAAGAGCTGGAGGTAGGATTCCTTCTCACTCTCCATCAAAGCATCACCAATCTTTATTTGTTGGAGACGATCATCAACTTCTTCTTCAGATAATTTTATGGGGTCATGAGTTGGTGTGACTGGAAGGATATCCATGACTGAAACATCCACCTCACTTTCTTCATCTTCAGTGTCCACTTCACTGGTACTAGAGTAATCAGAGGATGTCCAATCATCAGTTTCATCACTTGAATCCACAGGTTCTACTTTATGATGTCGAGGGATCACGTTTATCTTCACCCTCTCTCTACCACGTCCAAGTGTCATGAAACCTTCATTCCAGTAGTTTCTTGCATGAACTCTCCTTAGCCATGGTCTTCCCAGCAGCATTGGGTATGCAACAGTACCATTTTTCATCACCTGAAAGTCTACCACACATACAACACCCATAACAGATATTGCCACATTTGAAACTACACCTTCTGGTTTAGTTTTTCCCTTATTTAATGACCTTAACATAAGTGTTGAAGGGCGATCAATTTTTAAACCCAACATATTCATTACAGACTCGGTCATTACATTAACTGCAGCACCTCCATCAACTAAGACATCATGAATTGAAATACCATTACATAATACCTCAGCTTGTGGAGCATAGGGATCCGCCTCTGCCTCCAAAACAAGGACCTCAACCTCCTTCCTTCGTCGAGCATTGAGTCCACTTCGCAACTCCCGCCTCTTCTCAGAAGACATAGCCAAGAGTTGACCATATGTAATATTTGCAGGCCTTTTGGACAGATCTTCCAAGATGGAGTATGGTCCTTGCCCCTGTGAAATCAGAAAATCCTGCACACCCAACTTTCTTCTCCTATGTTTCTTACTAGTTTCTTCTTTCATCTTCTTAGGATCATTTCCATCTTGATTATCTTTTTCTTTCTTTCTTTTTGTTACAAACACATCTACTTCATTATTTCTGCTCTTATCTACTACATCAAAAGAATTCACAGGTGCTTTTCCTTTATCATTATCTCCTTTACCAGATGTAGAAGCTCTATCTGGACAATTATACTTATAATGACCCTTTTTATAACAACCATAACATACAACTTCAGAAATATTTCTTTTTGGACCTCTATCTCCTCCCTGAGAACTAAATTCCTTTCCTTGAAGAAGATTAATAGTTAACTGACCCATCTTTTTGAGCAGATCTTCATACTCAGTAGATGTACTAGGAGAAATATTTGTGCTCACCGGGAGTGGTTGTGGATTCTGGACCAAAGGTGCTGGTGTAGGCTCTACTTTAGCAACAATTTCTTTGGGCTCCTCTTCCATGCTTTCTTCTTGCCTTCTTGCAATCTCCTTTGCTTGTTCAATGGTAGCTGGGCGGTCATACTTCACTCGTTGTCTGATCTCTGGCTTCATCCCAAGAATGAAGTGCTTACAGAGGAGATTATCCACGCCATTCATCAACCCATCCGCTAATCCTTCCTTCCGGATCTGGGCATCGAGCTTCCTCCTTAGCTCTAGAACACGAGCATGATAATCCCTTATCTTCTCCTTCTCTCCTTGGGATAGCTTTGTGATCTCGATCATGAGATCTGCATATTTCTGTTGTTCACCAAATTCTTCAAGAAAACTTTCAGTTAATAAATCCCATGAATTTTTCACATTATCACCTAGTGTTTCAAACCACCTAAGTGCTGAACCATCCAAAAAGGTAGGAAAAAATTCAGTCCATTGTTCCCTTCTTATAAGGCCATTACAAATACAAGATCGCTTAAACTCTTGAATGAAAGAAGAAGCATCTTCATTAGATTGAGCTGAAAAAATAGGAATCTTTCCCATTTTCAAAAGTAACCACCGTGAAATACCAACCCACAAGTACAATCAACAAGACTTATGTGCACAAATAATTGGAATCACTATACTAGAAAGTGACTTTACACCTTTCTACAGTAAAATAGAAATGACCATGGTAAAATATGGTAAAACTTGACTTACTGCGGTAAAAACTGACTTTACTGTGGTAAACACTATTCACAGTAAAAAGTGAAGTTACTGCGGTAAATACTATTCACGGTAAAAAGTGACTTTACTGCGGTAAATACTATTCCCAGCAAAAATGACTTTACCATGGTAACTACTATTCATGGCAAAAATGACTTTACCATGGTAACTACTATGCACAGTAAAAACAAGGTTACCCTCCAATTGATTTTTGACTAAGTGGGAATATCTCTCCAGAAAATCCACCAACGAGGAATGGTCCCGGCAACGGAACCAAAATTTCATCACCAATCCGGCACTATGATAATTCTTCACCAGGAACTCCTCGTGCTATGATTATTTACTAATGCACAGCCTTTAGTTTGGTGGATGTAATCTGGAAACAAAACAACAACATAACACAAGAATACCATCGACTATGATAAGACGGAATGATGACAAATCTGAAATATCAAAGTAAATTATAATATTAACATGAAATTGTTACAATCTCACCCATGAGGTACTTCAAGTGTTATTGACTTCACTTGCCTTTCACCAAGACTATGGGAGAAACTTTACAATTACACCTCTTAATGGCTTCTTCAACACACCTTTAAACTGATGGCTTCCTTCGCACACTTCCTACAATATTTCTCACTACTTCCTTCTATGCTAAATGAGGGGGGGTGGCCTCTCTATTTATAGAACTTCCAGGCTTATCCATCTTATCTCTAAGATAGGATAAGAAATCCACTCTGACGAATCATATTCCATACCTTAACTCTTATCTGTACATGTAAGCTTATCTTTTAAGATAAGATAAACCTTATCATTTTACATGGGTTCCACATTTTTAGACTTTTTACAAATAAAATATACAAAATATTTATGACCTCACTCCTTGTCCTTATTACCAATATAATATTTCTAATTCCTAATCACGTAGACCCTACTTCTCTAATTACCCAAACTTTGACATTTTAACATTACCGGACCACTTACGACAAATATTTACTTTTTACAACATTCCTATTGTACTTTGACTGTTACCGTACTCCACATTATTGGCGGCACCGTACTGATGGCGCCGTTATCTTCTATCAGACGCTACTACTAATTATACTTAACAACATCATATTCCTAATACATGTTTCTTAAGACGAAGATTTATGCGATCATCTTCTTAAGCTCGCAATTGCAACTTATGGGCCATGGTAAAAGCCTCATCGAAAGTTTGGAATGTTTGGATCTTTAAAGTAGATGAAATATGTTTGGAATGTGCATGATAGAATATTTTGATTTATTCTTGTTGTGGTAGTGTGGAGGATAGTTGATTGGTGAAACCCCTCTAATGGGAAATGAAGTCAGTGATGGATTCTTCTTAAAATTTTCTAATGGCATTCAAGTCATTAGTGGTGACCTTGTGATGCATGTTGATGGAAAATTGGTCTAAGAAAAGTTGGGCAAGTTGTGCAAAGGAAAATAAAGAATGTTATGGAATGTGTTGTACCAGTCTAAGGCAGGACCCAAAATGAGACATGGGAAAGGTCCTCAAAATCAAATATTGATCATGGGATATAAGATAGTATGCATGAATGTGCTATTGGGGATATTATTTGCTGTAAAAATTGATATTTTTAGGAAGTACCTAGTGGGGTGGATATGGTTTGGACGGTACTGAAGGATGAATGGTTTCATTACAAATTTGATCATAAGAGACTACCTTCTTAGATGAAGATGAAGTAGCTTCCAGATTAGATATGTAACTTAAAAGAGCCTTAAGGGGGTTTGTTTTTCTTTTTTGTTGCGAGGGCGAGCCAAGTTGAAATAATGATAGGATAAATTATGACTGTGTCTGGTACTACTAAGGAATGTTTTTCTGGTACAGAGTGTTTGGTTAAGGGATATGGTATTGTTGAATGTTCTTGTAAGGTATGTACTATTGAGGTGTGTGTTATTGATACGGTACATTTTGTTTGGGGTTATTTTGATGATAAGGGATGTTTTTTTTTGTAGGATGTTGTGATAAGATGGGAAATTTTATTTTAAAGATATAGGTTACAAAGTTTGAACATACTGATATTGCAATGGCATCGTCGTATGCATGAGTGACTGAGAATACATGAGTGTCTGTTGAGGGTACATAGAAGAGGTAGCAAAAGATGGTGCCTGTTATGGAATGTTTTATTGTGGGGTACTAGATTGTAGGATGTTTTATTGATATATAGGATATGGTGTAGAGGTTAATGGTTACGAAGGTTATGGTACATATAGCAAGATGGGATGTGAACTAGCAATGACACTAGTATTAACCAATGGTGTGGATGTGGGGATGGACATAGTGATGTTTTAATGGGGTTAGTAATCTATTGGGAAGATACAATTGTACTAAAAGCTATAGAACTTAATGGAGATGTATGTGTTTGTGAAGAGACTAGAGGAGTCGACGAGGAAGTGACGATACTACTTAGAGGAGGTATAGAACTTATAGAATCACTCAGTGAAGATGTGGATTGTTGAGTAGATGGAATTTGTGATGAAACCACGTGAAGACCATGAAAAGGTGTTGTAAAGGCTTCATATGGTTCATGTCGACTGGTAGAGGATTGTTCAATCAATTTTTTGAATGGATTTGTTCAAGTGGAAAAAATCTAGGGTTGACTGTTGTTTAGGGTTTTAGACTGATTTGAAGCATTTGTATATAACTACTGAATAATAGGATCTTGGTTTTGATCAATGAGCTATGCAATGACATAAGAAGAGTTATAGGTATGTGGGAAAGATTGAGGAGTGAATGGTTTCATTTGGACGTTCCTTGCTACTAAGTAAGCATTGAGAGAAATGGGATCTGAGTTTAGTATTTCTTCAAAATAAGGGTCCCCCTATTTTAGAAAGGAGGTTGAGATGCTTGAGGAGAGAATGGACATTCTGATTCTAGTTTATGAGGGATTTTACCATGATAATGTTGTGGAGAGTAGAATGATTAAATTTCTAATTCATTGCTATAGTTGATTCTTGATTCATTCCAAGTGTTTTGGGGGTTAGAAAAGGGAGTAGAGGCATTTTCTTGATAATAAGGGGTTTGTTTTTGCATTGGTGTTAAAAGTGTTGTAGTGTAAAATGGGACATGTTGTTGAAATGGAGGGTGTGGCTTAGACATGCTTCCAGGAATTTGATTACGAATTTGATGTCTAGTGAATACCATGATAAGAAAATACGCAAACACCTAGAAAAATATCTAGATGGGTTGATTTACAACAAGCCATAATACAAAAAAAATGTTGTTTTGTAGTTATCTTGATTAATTATGGAAAGTGAAATGTGTAAGATAACTAACGATGGTCCTAGAAAATGGTTGTTTATAGCTAGTTTTAGGTACATTTAAGGGTAGATTCCTTGATATACCCAAAGGTACATGAGGCCCAACTATGTATGGCTACTAGTATGGGTGTGGTATTGGGGCCTATCCCCTTACTTCATGGTCCCGCTACAATAAGAGAGTTGGGTGCTGAGCCAAAATATATCGATAAACATGAGATTATACTCGGCTAAAACACCAAGTTGGTTTCCCCATTGGGTGATGAAATCCCAATCAATTTCACCTAGGTGGGATATTTTTGAATGCGTATTTAATTTTTAAGTGATTTAGTTGTATGTGAGGGAAGAATAAGTGGATGCAACCAATTAGCCTCCCTAATTAATAACAGAGGAGTAAGGAGTATGCAATGGTTTTTTTTTTAAATTCCCAAAATGAAATATTAATTTCTATGAGGAAAAGCAAACAAAAATGTGAAACGAAAGGTAAAAATAATGTTTTCAAAACTCACAAGAAGAGCGCTCCTATTTTTTTTTTATTTCAAATTTTCGCAATATTTTCAAAGCGTGTGCTTAGAAAATTCAGAAAGTACAATTCCTAGAGAGAAAATAACATGTAATAAGATTAATAAAAATATAAAATGGAAACAAAAAATACGAGGATGGTTATGAGATGACAATAAAATAGTACAGGAAAATTGTGGGTGATTGGGATAATCGTGGGCGATTACGCCAGCCACTTGCAATTGGCATTTAGTGAAAATAGTGACCAAATTAATGATAAAATGAATCAATTAAAATGAATAGGGTCCCACTGGGTGTGCCATAATTTCGAGTACATTTTTTACCTTTGATTTTCTTAATGTTTCAAGGGGGTGACAACCAAACTCAACCTCAATATGGCGGGGTTTCTAGGATACCCCGCAGTGTGGATTGTAAGTGACCCCTTTTAGGTTTGGGAGTTCACTTAGCATGAGAATAAGCCCTAGGACCCTACCTATTAGGTAGCAGGGCTTAATTTTATGGCATAGATGGAGTTTCCCTGCCATTTATCTTGTCTTTTGCCACCATCCACGTAAGATGGATTGGAATGTGTCTGTGTTAAAAAGTTACACAAACTTGTCTTATTTTCTTTTTGGGAAATTTGGGAGAAGGGTGTTTAAAAGTGATTTTATCTTTTCTCCATTTTATTTTGGGAATCTTTAACTTGGAGGGAAGAGAGGGGTAACACATGTCACCCCCTCATTGGTGAGGAAATTTCTTGGTTTTCCTTCAAATACTCCCTCATGGGGGATAAAGGGAACTCTTTTTTAGATTTTCTTTGTAGTTGGAGGATTTGGAAGTTAAATTTTACTTGGAAAAGGAATTGGGAAAAAGATTAGAGATTTGGAGTGCTTGTGGAGTTAGGATCTTTAATCTCCTTTTTATGTTATCTTGCATGGTAGATCTTAAATTTCTTATGGGTGAAATTTTTATTTTTTTTGCATGGGTTGTTCCTTGTTTGGGTATGTAATTTGTTATTTTCTCCATCCATCATATGGCTTGATGGATTTTGGAGTTTTATGGGGAAAGAGGTAGGGATTTTCCCTCTTAAACCTAATGGCATGATGGGGAAGCCATGTTGGTTCTTTTTATTTCCCCTCATATGGTTTGAGGTGGGGAAGGTGGTTCATATGGTTTGAACCCCCTTCCCCATCCTTGGAGATGAAACCCACTAGCTTTGAAAATCCTCCCAAGGAGGATTTTAGGCGAATGAGTGGAGAAATAAGGAGGGTTTATTGTCTTGGACAGATAAGGAGGTATTGTGAAGAATCTTGTAAGTGTGTATCCTATGGTTGGACCACACTTTTTGGCATTTTGGATGTCTCATCTACTCTTCCCCATTGTTGAGGATGAATATGGTTTTATCCTCTTTTCTTTGGTTTATAAATGTTGTGTGCTTTTTTAATGTATGGTGTTGTCTTGTATGTGAATGTGTTTGTTGTTTTTGTCTCCCTAAATCTTGTGCACATTTGTTGAAGCTAGCTCTCTCTCCCATGGGATTGAAGGATGCTAGCATGTCTTCCAACCTTATGAAAGGAAATAAGTGATTCCTATAGGTTGGGTGATAAAACAAGCCTTGTTCTCTTGGTGTTGGTTTCTTTGTAAGGAACTTAAAGTTAGAGCTCAGGTTTGGGAGATAATTGGAGTTTCTTGATAATATGGCTTCTAATTATTTTCTCAAATTTTTGTGAACACTACATTCATTGTAATCTTATGGATGTGACTATGTGGGAAGCCTTTTTGTCTTGTAAGGTTCCCATTTTGTGATTGGGATTACTTATAAACTAGTGTCACATTTGCTTGTGTTTCCTCTTTCAATCTTTTAAAGAAATCTTGTAAAGTGCTCCTTTGTGCATCTTAGGCATCTTGACATATGATTATTTGTGATAATAATTTTAGATCTTAAACTTCATTGTTATGTGAGCTGTTATTACATGGTAAACTTTGTGAGAAAATTTGCATCTTGAAAAGAATTGGCAGAAATATTAGTTGCAACATCTTCTATTGAAAAAACGGGTTTGTATCTTATCATTATGATCCTCAAGTGAAGTGAAAATTGTTTTATTTATTGTAGAATTTGTATAAATTGATTGATTCTCTTTTGAAAAGAAAACCACGTTTTTCATTATATATGGGTCGTGCAAAAAAAAATTTCAAGTAGAGAAGTTTTAATATCATTTTTGGCAATATGAGTGTTCTCTGTCTTTTATCAAAAAAAATTTATACAAAAAGTGGATTGATAGCATACTAGATTTAAATCTACTCCTTTTTCCACACTAGTTGTAGAGACTTGATTATTACTTCCCAATAAATAAATAAATATTTATTTATTTTCAAGGATCTATTTTAAGGTTTATATAGTTAATATTGTATGTGAATAAAAGTTACTTCTCATAAATGATTCAAATTTTCAAAATAGTCCATCTTAAATATAGTATATAAATGAGTGAACTTGATGCACTTACAAATAAAATCTATTGTTTAGGATTTGGTATTTTTTTGAAAATAGTGTAAAATATAAAAATATATTTAGTATAGTTATATTATATAATACCTATAATCTATTCATCATAGTTATATCGTACGTAATATATTATTATTAATTATATATTTTAAAATGTATTATATTATATATATGTAATATAAATATATATAATATTTTAATCAACATGAAAAAAAATATATATATAATAATAAAAAGTACAGTGAAATTTTGAATGTTTTAAAACATAAAAACAAAGGAAAGTGGTTAGGAGGGGGGACGAACCCCTACGCAAACCTGGGCACCAAACCGACACCATCTCCCACACCACCATCCATGACTCCCTTCCCCACACACCCCTCCACAGTCACAACTCCAACCCCCAGTCCACTCAAAACGATAACTGGTCCAACCCACACCCATCCCCGAGGATCCCCAGACCCCCAAACCACTGAAACTCACACTCTCTAGACTGCTGCCCTAGTTTTCAAAACCCAACATTTTTTTCTTTCTTCTTCGAGTTTTCATAATCCAATATATATATATATATATATATATATATATATATATATATATATATATATATATATATATATATATATATATAATTTGGCATATTTCCCTCCACTTTAAAAAAAATGGGTATAAAAGATATACCCAACCAAATAAGGGAAATATACAAAAAAATAACAATGAAAATATGTTGAGCAACCCCAAGAATCCATAAAAAATCCATGGCTCCTCCTCAACCTACACAAACAAGAAAGGAAAGGAAAAGAAACAAAATGAAAACAAATGAGAAGAGAAAGAAACCATAAAGATGGATTAGGGAAACTTTTAAATCTAGGGCCAAGATTAGATTGATCCTACGGTCCACATCAAACCCTACAAAACTTTTAAGTCATGGGAATTTGATGGGAATAGGAAATAAAATAAAAAAAAGGGTGTGTGGGGGCTAATTATATAAAAAGGGGGTGAATAAAATAAAAGGGTGTGTAGACTTCCTTTGTGACCCCAATAAACATTTAGTAGAAATAAGAAATTAAGTTTGAAATTAGAGAGGTAGTTAATTAATTTGGGTAAATCGAATTAATATAAAATAATTATTAATGGGATTGGAAAAGTATAGCAATAGTATTTGTTTACTTCTAAAAAAAATTACCCATTTTTTTTTTTACATTTTGGTGTGGTTTCTTATGTACCGAGGCGGGGCACTACATTTGGTATTAGAGAGATGGTTCACACACGCAAACCCTCTGGGTAAATAATTGATTAGGTAATAATGTTTTCTTAACATTAAAAAAAAACTAAAATGTTTACACAACATTTTTACAAGTTAATAATATTTTTCTTACCTTGTACACAGGATGACACCCACGAGATGTCGATCTGCTAGGGACTTGGGATGTAGATCGCCTATGCCCAAGCTGCAGACACTCGAGTTTAGACCTTATATTTTAGAGGCTCTTCAGCATTTGATAGGTGTTGTACAACAATTCCTTCCACCACTACAGGAGGCGAGAGAGGAGGATGTCTAGTCCAGAGACGAGGAGCCAATAAGAAAGGACACACACTCAGAGCCACCATAACATGATACACTGAGGTAGGAGAGGTCACGTATCCCTTCTGTTCACTGTGAGAGGGTGGCATCACACTTCCATAGCCATTCACACAGTATTGAAGGACCATTTAGGGATAGATGACTCCAATCACTTGTTGGAACTCAGTTCCAGGATCGGGATACATGTAGTGTGATTAGGGATATTTTTCACTTGCAACAACACTGTTATCCAAAATTCACCCCTCAAGGTAATTTTGATAACATGCATCAAATTCTTTAGTCCCAAGCAATTATATTGATTCAGGGTGAAAAGTCATGTTTCTAGGGTCCCCTTATATTTTTTCTAACTCCCCTGTCCGAGTAGAAGAGAGAAAGTTATGAGGAAAGGTAAGAAAAATTGCAAAAAACAGGCTCGAGCTAGAAAAAATCATGCAAAAAATGGCTAAGTCTTAGTCCTTGCAATATTCGGGACAAGTCGGGACAAGTAGACGCGAACCGACCGGTTCGGCCGAAACAAGGCGAACTACGCAACACTTGGCACATCCGAGCCAAAAGGACACGCGGGATGAGGAAATCCGAACTGGCCAAAAAATGGAGAAAAATGACTAACTGTTGAAAAAGGTAGTCTGGGACATCTGGGCAATTAGTACGCGAACCGGCCGAGTCGGCCGAACATGAGAAATTTTGTCCTGGAATAGTTGAGCTGAAAGTACGTGAACCGGCCGAACCGGGCGAATCGGGAAAAATTTTCCCAAACAGTTTGGGACAAGTGGGACAAGTGTACGTGAACTGGCCGAACCGGACGAATCAGAAAAATTTGTCCCAGGACAGTTCTGGGACAAGTTGGGACGAGAGTACGTGAACCGGCCGGTTTTGGCCGAAATAGGGAACTTCAGCACTGGGCCAAATGGGATAAAGGGACGCGCGGGACGTGGATAAGCCAAAGGAGCCGAAGGCCAATCAGATCACGCCACGTGTCACCAGCAAAAAAGTGGACATGGAAGCTCATTTCGGGCGGTTAGGAATAATTCGGCCTGCGCACCATATGGGACGAATTGGGACAAATGGAAGCGTGGGATGCGAAAATCCGAAGCGGCCGAAGGCAGAAGACGAAAAGTCAAGATTCAGTCCCGTGAAACTTCAAATGACCATAGCTTTTGACTCTGAGCTCCAATTTTCACAAAATTGGACTTTCTGGAATGAGCACGATGTCCTCTACACGTCATTCAGTCAATGCTCATTCCTGTCAAATGACAGAAAACACCTGCCAGACCCAAAATATCTTCCCACACTCAGAAGGCCATAACTTTTGCATTTCTCAACAAAATCACACAAAATTAGGTACCGTTGGAATATTGGTTCCGAGCCTGACACAAAAAAATCAATAAATTATGGATTTGATCAAATATTGATTGAGTATTTTTAAAAAAACGTGGCCGGGTTCAGAACAGTGTTTTATTTGGTAGTTGGGAGTGCAATTAAGAGGTATGGTCATCATTCTTTCTCTGTTGCAGCACATGGGACAGTATGGGGGGAGCCTTTTGCAAGTAACATACAATCATTTCACTCAATTTAATTCCTCTTATAGGTGGTTGAAGGACAGATTTTGGGATTTCCATTTTCCCTTTCTCTTCTCCTTCTCATTTTTTCTATAAATTGGAGTGTTGGGATCATTGTAAAGAAGGAGAGTTTTTGGGTAGAAAAGCTCTACCAAAAGTTTATTTGTGAAGCTAGTGTGTTACAGGCCCTTTTAGTGGACTCCTTGCATTGTGATCCAGGCCCTTATCTTGTAATAGATTGAACTGTGCACATCATGAAGCAATAAAATACAAATTTGTGGATGTATCTTCCCCTGCTGTGTTTTCTTGCATTCTTCTTGCCCCTTTAATATTTCTATAAGAATATTGTGTCTATTTATTATGTTCTTGCAGGGATTCATTATCATTGTGTATGCTTGGAATATTGTTGTGAATGCATTTTGCTAGATTATGGTGAACTGTCATCACCTCTTCTAGTGTGCACTTTGCCTCTGTATTTCACACATTTGGAGACTACTCTCCCACCCTCCTTTTCTGGTGTATCACCACTTTAGTGTAGGCTTTCATTCTATGCATTCTCTCTCCCTGGTCCCTTGGAAATTTAGATTAGAACAGTTATCTTATCCTGTATTAGAGTAGATTGTGGCAGGTAGTTTAGGAGCAAGAACCAGCTTTCTCTAGAGGTCTATCTCAAGAAGCAAGTCCCACAACTTGGAGATAGTACCCATGTTATCCAATCACACCGTGAGTTCAAGTATATGCTCCAGTGGTGTTGTGATTCGGTGATAACAGTTTTGGCACACCCGGTGGGACCTTAGAGGTATTCACTTTCATTGCAACAAGATTGATGTGCACTTTTTGTAAGTTCCAGCTTTGAAAGAGCTTTAAAATCACACATCTGGTGACTCCAAAAGAGGCATAATCCGTTGGTTTCTACAGCCCAAGCCTGGAAAATTTATGAGAAGAATATAGACCAGATCAAGAACCAGGGAGGAAGGATTGTTTTTTTATCTACACCTATCTCCAGGCAGAGAAAGAAGGGGAAGAAGAGATCAAAGATCTGTGTCTCCACCTAATATAAACCTTATCTACACCTCCACCTGGTAGACGTTTTCTCGCATTAACAAGGGTTCTTAGACCAATCAGAATGGCACAACCAACTAAATCCCTTCGTCAATTTCACTGGCAAGCAGCCCACTTGCCCTCAATGCACAAAATTCAGTTCCAATCGCAGCATTGAAGAGCATTCCATTTTTCACTGGAGAAAATCATACCACTCCTGGTGATCATGTCAAAGACATTGCTAACATCTGTGTAATCCATGAGATAAATGAAATGAATGTGGTTGTCAAATTGATAGCATCATCATTCAAAGGGAAGGCATTACAATGGTTCAGGAGACTT
Organism: Taxus chinensis; assembly: GCA_019776745.2. Taxonomy (NCBI): domain Eukaryota; kingdom Viridiplantae; phylum Streptophyta; class Pinopsida; order Cupressales; family Taxaceae; genus Taxus; species Taxus chinensis. The sequence goes on along the minus strand of CM034149.1, from coordinate 687,184,277 downwards.
ACAGCTAGTTCTATCACAAATTGGAATCAGTTGTGCATAGTTCTCCATGAGTAGTTTGCGAGAAAAGGGAGACAATTTGTCTCTACTGGAACAATTGACAACTATCAAGAGAGCCCCCAACGAGCAGTTGACTGAATTCAACTTCAGATTTCAAAGGTCTTGGGATAGGATTCCAGTGGCAGTCAGGACAACAACGGAAGGTGCTTTTCTATATTACCTTAAAGCTTTGAATTCTGATATTTCTATGCTAATTCAATCTATAGGAGGCGCAACCTTACATGCTGCTTATAGCATTGCCATTAGAGCCGAAAATTGTCTTATTCAAGCTGGTAAATTGGCTCCTAGGCCTCCCATGCCCTTGTATCCGAACTTAGAAAATCCAAGCACTAGTCAAGCACCCACTCTGGCTCCCATTCCCACCCCTAGAAATCAAAGTTCAAATGATACTTCTACTTCATCCTCTAGTGCTTCAAATGAATTCCAAGAGGTCATGAAACAATTGCAAAATTTGGTAAATGAGCTGGTTACTATCAAAAGATAACAAACACAAAATGTTAGACCATATCAACCTCAAGCGCAGTACCTAGGCTAGGCCCCCATACCAACCTCAAAGAAGTCATCCAATCTCAGGCTTCAAATCAAAATCAAAGCCAAGTAAGGCCTCCTACGCTAATAGACCATTTCAGCCCTATAACCCCAATGCTGCATCTACATCCAGAGCTTTAGTGTCAGTCCAAAATAACATGGCCCAACAATACGATTGGTGTTTCCCGTGCAGTCATCCACATAACCAATCAATGTGCTTTAATGGTGCATTAAATCAGGCTCTGATGGTGCAAACTATTGGTGGGTCGCAAGAGTCCAGCCACAAAGAGGATCAGCAGCAAGAACCACCTCAGCAAAGAACATCTTTGAATGAAACTACTCTTGTCAATTGGCAGGTTGAAGATTTCTGTGGTATAAATCAAATACCGACTCAAAGTTTTGCAGCCAACACAAGGTCAAAGAGGAGAAATTTGGGTGAGGAACGACCATTAGATTCAAGTAATCCACAACCTTCTACCCCTCCATAAGCCGTTGGCAAACAAAATGTAGTTCCAAACATGCAAGGAGCATCGCAAACCAGCTCCTAAACCAACTCAAATGCAAGTTGTTGCTGCTCATGTACAAGGAATGAATGTGCATGCCAAAGGACAACAGAGGGATGCTTCATCCCCATTCAACATCATTAACCAGATGAAGAAGATGAATGTGAACAAATCAATGTGCGAGTCACTATCCATCCTAGGCCAAAAAGATTTGCTACAAAGCTGCCATGGAGGACTGGTCAAATTCTAATCAGCAAATCAAAATACAAGAGAAGGTACTCACAAATGCTGCCCAGCCTGAAGGAAATCATGGAGGTCAGCAAGGTAAAATGTTAAAGCCACCTCCATTTCTATGTTTCATTGATCATAGGAGACAGGTTGGTACATAATTGCATGATTGACTCTGGGGCAAGTAGCTCAGTCATGCCAAAACAAATAGCTGATCAGCTAGGACTCCAATATGAAGTCATCTCCAAGGGTGTAGTGCAATTAGATGGGACAACAGTGACAACGGTTGGAGTAATCAAAGGTTTGAGCCTCACACTGCACGCATGTCCCAACGTAATAGTGTTACAAGATGTGTCAGTCATAGACCTGCCACCACTCTTTGCATTGTGCTTGTCAAGAGACTTCACTACTAAAATTGGAGGCTATCTTTCGGCGGATTGGTCACACATGTTGTTTAGAACAAGGTATGGAACTAAGGCCACAATCAGGTCTGAACCTATTGCAAACTTTCATATTGAGCCTTACACTCCAAGCCAAATCAATACCAACTGTTCAGCGTTTGATCAAGAAGATTATCCAAGCACTGATGAAGCTGACACCAAGGTTGGAAGCATCCCAGATTTGACTCTTGATGAATGGGCAAGCAAGGTGCATGCTTTTGATCCTTATCAAGAAATAGAAGAATCTGAGCTAGGAGTCTATTGTTTACATGAAGAGAATCAACCTCTCCCCAACATCACCAAGCCAGATCATAAAGACAAGAATGAAGTATGGCAATTGTTCTTTGATGGGTCAAGGAGTAGACAAGGTGCAGGAGGAGGAGCTATGCTCATTTCACCGCAAGGTATAAGGTATTACTCAGCCTTCCGTTTCCAGTTTGCATGTTCAAACAACACAGCTGAGTATGAAGCCTTAATTCATGGATTGCACTGGGAAAGGAAGAAAGGCATCAGGAATTTACAGGTATTTGGTGATAGTGAGCTGATCGTAAACCAAGTCAAAGGAAAAAATGCTGCCAAAAATGATCTGTTGAAGAACTACAAAAATCGGGTATGGGATCTTATTGAAGATTTTGAAGCTTTTAGCATCATTTCCATCCCAAGAAAAAAGAATGAAGCTGCTGACAGGCTGGCAGCAATTGGGGCTGCGTTTGATGTTGTAGAAAGTATCAAAAGTGAGAAAACTCAGCCTCATATCAAAGTGGTTGTGAGACCAGCTGTTCCAGATAACAACACAAGTTGGCAAGTCTTCGAGAATGATCAGCAAATTGTTAATTTCCTGCAAGAAGAAGCTGAGTTCTCCATGAGAAATCAAGACAAGCTGGAGCAGCAGTATGGTGACCAAGTGGTGCAGCTGAGAACTAACAAATTGCCAAAAGGCCTCATAACCTTGGAGTCAATCTTCAACCCGAATGATCAGTTCCGGAAGGAGAAAGTGAACATTCAAGTAAAGGGTGAAGATTCAGAACCTATCTTAGTAGATGAAGGCAAGACATTGCAAATTGGCAAAGTAAGTACTCCACAAGAGAAATCTGATTTTGTTCAGCTTTGTCAAGAATTCCCAGATGTCTTTGCTTGGACTTACAAAGATTTAAGAGGTTTCAACCCAAAATTGGCACAACATACTATTGAGTTGGATCCGGAATCCAAGCCTGTCAGGCAAAAGCAAAGGCCAGTAAATCCTCATATCGAACCTCTCATGAGAAAAGAGTTAAGCAAGCTCATTGAGGCCAGTATCATCTTCCCCATCAAACACTCAAGTTGGGTTGCAAACTTGGTGCTGGTAAGAAAGAGAAATGGAGAAATAAGATTGTGTGTGGACTTTCGCGATCTAAATAGAGCATCACTCAAAGATCATTATCCGCTTCCATCAATGGAACAAATATTGCAGGTTGTAGCTGGTTCAGAAAGGTTTTCATTGCTAGATGGATATTCAGGCTATAATCAGATAATGGTGAAAGGAAGAAGATCAATTCAAGACGGCCTTCACTACAAAATGGGGCACATATGCTTACAAGAAGATGCCATTTGGACTGTCAAATGCCGGAGCAACATTTCAGCGAGCTATGGATATGGCATTGAAAGGCTTAATAAACAATATAGTGCTGGTATACCTAGATGATATCACTATCTTCTCAAAGAACGTAGCAAACCATATCTTTCACCTCAGACAAGTATTTTAGAGGGGTAGAAAGTTCAGAGTGTCTTTGAATCTAAAGAAGTGTATATTCCTGGCACACGGAGGCAAATTGTTGGGTCACATTGTCTCTAGGGAAGGGCTAACAATTGATCCTGAACGGGTTGAATCCATCCGAACACTTCCATTGCCACACCATAAGAAATCTCTCCAAAGCTTCTTAGGAAGGATAAACTTTTTCCGTAGATTTGTGCCTAATTTTGCCACTCTTGTGAAGCCTCTAACAATGATGTTAAAGAAGAGTCTCGCATTCAAATGGACAGTAGAAGGCAGAGCAGAGTTTTGAAAGCATCAAGCATGCAATATCACAAGCTCCAACTCTTATCAATCCAAACTTTTCAAAGGATTTCATGTTGTATGCATTTGGAGGATCAGACACAATCTCAGCTATCTTGACACAGCTGAATAGAGAAGGTTCAGAATAGCCGATAGCATTCTTCATTCAAACATTGGAAGATTATGAAATAAAGTATTCTTTCATCGAAAAGCATGTCCTTGCTGTCATCAGAAGTTTGAAGAAGTTCAGACACTTGGTCTCAAACAATAAGATTCAACTTTTAGTGTCTCATGCTAGTGTTAAGGTCTTTCTCCTGAACAAGGATTTAAACGAGAAGAGAGCAGGTTCGATCACTCGGGTGATGGAATACGATATTGAAATCAAAGTGACCAAGCTGGTTCGTGGCAAAGGCTTGTGTGAGAAGCTCACTTCCAAACAACCAGACGAGTCAAAAGGTGAAGAAGATGTTGTCTTACTACTACAGAATGATCAAGAACAGACCAGCTGATGATGCACCCATCCCATGTTGGACTCAAGACCTTGGTGCATTACCTCTAAACAGACTCATGCCCTCTAGAAGTGAGCAAAGCAAAGAGGAGATACTTTAGATTACGAGCTATTCCTGTATGTGCTCCATTAATGGAGTATCTTGTTTAAGAAGGGACATCAATGAAATTCTATTGAGATGCATTGGAACAGGTCAAGTTGAGAAGATCTTGCACGAGTTCCATGACGAGGAAGTAGGAGGCCACTTTGCTCCATGAGTAACAGCTCTCAAAATCATGAAAGTTGGTTACTATTGGCCTACTGTGTTCAATGATTGCTACTAATGGGTCAAGAAAGTGCAGGAGAAGTGCATTCTTCGCAAGAAAAGAGAGGTTAGCAGTGCTTCCCCTTCATCCAATTTCAGTTGATCAACCATTCATGCAATGGGGACTAGACTTCATTGGGGTTATCAATACCAATTCGAGTCAAGGTCATAAGTGGATACTTATAGCCACAGACTATTTCACCAAGTGGACCGAAGCAGTGGCCCTCAAGGAGGCAAATGAATCTAATATCTTAGATTTCTATGAAGGGATAACCACGAGGTTTGGTGCCCCTGCCAATATCATATCTGACAATGCATTGGCATTCCTTGGCACAAAGATCACTAAATGGGCTGTCAAGAATTGTGTGTATCTCAGCACTTCATTGAACTATTACCCTCAAGGTAATGGCCAAGCCGAGTCTACAAACAAGAACCTACTAAGAATCATCAGAAGGAATCTGGACGAAAATCAAAGAACTTGGGACGCAAAGCTCAAATCAGCCCTATGGGCTGATAGGATCACACCCAAGAGGTCTACAGGAAGCTCTCCATACAAGCTTGTGTACGGGAAAGAAGCAGTTCTACCTATATCACTTGAGTTGTCAGCGTTGGTGCTCATGAAACAGTTGGAACTAGCTGAGTTTGAACCAATGGAAATCAGGTATGCAGAGCTGATGGAATTAGAAGAGACAAGAGAGCATGCAATGCAGACCATAGAAAAGGATAAAGCATTGGTCAAAAAGAGTTTTGACAAGAAAACTAAGTCCAGGATATTGCAAACTGGATATTTGGTACTGAAGTGGGATGTTAATCATGCAAAACTAGGAAAGCACTCCAAGTTTGATGCCATCTGAAGTGGCCTGTACATGATCATTGAATGCAAAGGTAGCAATGCTTTCTGACTTTATAAGTTCGATAGTGAAGAATTGCATATTCCAGTCAATGGGATCTATCTCAAACGTTGCTACTAGAAAGATAGATTTTCACCCTTGTAAATATTAAATTAGAATTTCCATTCCTCTAAGTGCTTATGCACATTGTACTGCTGTTAGAGTAGTTTTTTATTTCCCTAAGTGCTTGTGCACATGTCCTATTGCTTCTATTATGTGCATGTTTGCAGTTCATTGAAAGCTCCTGGAGAAGATATTTGTAGCCACAAGAAGAATAGCTCAACAAATGTTTCAAAAGGCTCAAGGACACAGGTTTTCAAATTCCAGATCAGCTGAGAGGCTATCAAATAGACTCCATGCCCAATGGATTTATACAAACAACTGGTCGTTCTACATCTAGCAGGCAGATGACCCCCGCTAAGTTGCCAAAATTGTTATCCAAAATTCAACCCCCAAGGTAAATTTTGATAACATGCATCAAATTCTTTAGTCCCAAGAAATTATATTGATTCTGGGTGAAAGGTCATGTTTCTAGGGTCCCCTTATATTTTTTCTAACTCCCCTGTCCGAGTAGAAGAGAGAAAGTTCTGAGGAAAGGTAAGAAAAATTGCAAAAAACAGGCTCAGGAAAGAAAAAATTGTGAAAAATGGCTAAGTCTTAGTCCTCGCAATAGTTGGGACATGAGGGACATCTAGGAAGTGAACTGGCCAAAAGGGCGCAAGGCGGTTTGTGTAGCATTTGGGACATCCGGGCCAATGGGACGCGCGAGACGCAGAAATTTGAACTAGCCGAAAAAAAGAAAAAATTGACTAACTGTTGAAACAGGCAGTCTGGGACATCTGAGCAGTTGGTACGTGAAGTATGCGAACCGGCTGGATCGGCTGAAATGAGAACTTAAAGTCCAGGACAGTTGGGACAAAAGGGCATGAACCGGCCGAATCAGGCGAATCGGGAAAATTTGTCCCGTACAGCCCGGGATAGTTGGGACAAAAGGGCGCGAACCGGCCGGTTCGGCCGAAATAGGGAACTTCAACACTAGGACAACTGGGACAAAGGGACTCGCGGGACACGGATAGCTGAAGGAGCCGAAAGCCAATCAGATCACGCCACGTGTCATCGGCAGAAAGGGACATGGAAGCCCATTTCGGGTGGTTCAGATGAATTTTTCCCATGCAGCACTGGGACATTTGGGACAAAGGGACGCGTGGGACGTGAAAAGCCGAAGCGGCCGAAGGAGAAGAAGAAAAGTCAACGTTTGGTCCGGAAACTTCAAACAGCCATAACTTTTGACTCCGAGCTCCGATTTTCACAAAATTGGACTTTCTGGAATGAGCACAACATCCTCTACGCCATATTATTTTTGATGAGGGTAGATATATTTAAATAAGAGAAATATATTTGGCTCTAGTCAGTTAGTGCTCATTCCCGTCAAATGACAGAAAACGCCTGCTAGGCCCAAAATAGCTGCCCGCACTCAGAAGGCCATAATTTTTGTATCTCTCAACGAAATCACACAAAATTGGTACCATTGGAATCATGGCTCCAAGCCCAATGCATAGAAATCAAGAAATTCTAGAGTTGATCAGAAATTGATTGAGTTTTTTAAGAAAATGTGGCCGGGTTGAGAATAGTGTTTTATTTGGTAGCTGGGAGTGTAATTAAGAGGCATGGTCATCATTCTTTCTCTGCTACAGCACATGGGACAGTATGGGGAGCCTTTTGCAAGTAATGTACAATCATTTAACTCAATTTAATACCTCTTATAGGTGGTTGAAGGACAGATTTCTGGATTTTCCCATTTTTTCTTCTCTTCTCCTTCTCATTTTTTCTATAAATTGGAGTGTTGGGCTCATTGTAAGAGAGAGTTTTTGGGTAGCAAAGCTCTGCCAAAATTTCTTTGTGAAGCCAGTGTGTTGCAAGCCCTTGTAGTGGACTCCTTGCATGGTGATCTAGGCCCTTATCTTGTAATAGATTGAACTGTGCATATCATGAAGCAATAAAATACCAGTTTGTGGATGTATCTTTCCATGCTGTGTTTTCTTGCATTCTTCTTGCCCCTTTAATCTTTCTATAAGAATATTGTGAAAATTTATTATGTTCTTGCAGGGATTCATTAACATTTTGTATGCTTGGAATGTTGTTGTGAATGTATTTTGCTAGATTATGGTGAACTGTCATCACCTCTTCTAGTGTACACTTTGCATCTGTATTTCACACATTTGGAGATTACTCTCACACCCTCCTTTTCTGGTGTATCACCACTTTAGTGTAGGCTTTCATTTTATGTATTCTCTCTCCCTGGTCCCTTGGAAATTTAGATTAGAACAGTTAGCTTATCCTGCATTAGAGTAGATCATGGCAAGTAGTTTAGGAGCAAGAACCAACTTTATCTGGAGGTCTATCTCAAGTAGCAAGTCCCACAACTTGGAGATAGTACCCATGTTATCCAATCACACCGTGAGTTCAAGTATATCACCAGGGGTGTTGTGATTCAGTGATAACAAACACTACATATGGATTTGGGGCCAATTCATGGCTCCTTAGCCTTGATAGCTAATTTTTCTTGCACTCTTACAAGAGCAATGTGAAAGCCAAGTTTGACATACACATCCTTAAAGACGTGGCAAGCATTTGGTGGAGGAACGAATAGTCGAACCTCCAATTGACTCTAGATACAATGACCTGGAATTTGTTTGAGGAGAGTTTTAGGGATCATTATATGTCAGAGAATTTTGTGTAGAAGAGGATTGATGAGTTTCATGACTTATGAGAGGGCTCTAGTACAGTGGCACAATATGAGAGTAGGTTCCTTGACCTTTTGTAGTATGTGAACTACTTGTAAGACAAAAAATTACATGTTAATAGGTTTATTCGGGGCCTAAATGTAAAAATATTAGAAAAATTTAAGATGCTAACTCCTCCCATGCTTGACAAGGCTATTGAGAAGGGCTAGTTAACTGAGGAGACTAGGATTAGGGCACATGAACACTGAGATAGGAAAAAGAAAAAATTTCAGGAGAAGATGAAATCCTTGGAGAGCAAGAGGCCATGGGGTACATCACCACCCCGTAGAGGAGGATTTTGGCCTCCTCCAGCAGTATCGAGGGGTCCACAACATCCACAACAACAGACACAACATCAGGGCCACGAATAGCAGAGAGCTAGATAGACTCAAAGCTTACAGAGAGGTGGTACTATTATCCAATTTTAACCCTCAGGAAAAATTGATCAAACAAGATCTTACCTAGGAGAGATGTAGCGGTTAGTTTGGTCATAGGAGCTCACATTCGATTTTGAAAATCAGGTTGTAGGTAGGATCGCCAATGAAATACACGGTCGGAAAATCAATGGCTAATGCGAATGATAAATTGGCCCCAAATTTCCAAAATCTTGACGTCTGAAAGTTTAAAATTTAGAATTTTAGAAATTTGGCGTTTCATAGACCTAGGGAAGCATGCCAGAAATGGAGCAGAAATGTCTAAAATCCTGAAGTCTAAATGTCTGAATTTTGAACTTTCAGAGTTTCAAGGATTTCGGAGTTTTGGGAATCATGCCAAAATAATAGTGAGATAAATCATGAAGTCTGAATTTCAGACTTTGAAGTTTCAGGGTTTCAGACTTCGGAGTTTTGAAACTCTCAAGCCCCAAAACGCAAAAATATCATCTCAATTTATGAAATCCTGAATTCCAAAATTCTAAATTTTTGGATTTTCAAAATTTCGTGTTTCAAAGTTTTGAAACTTTTAGTCTGCCATTTTTAAAGAGTCACACTTCAACATTTAGATGGCCATAACTTTTGACTGGGAGCTCAAATTTGCACAATAAAGGACATTTTTGGAAAACTATCAGCGTTTGCTATGCAACTAATTTTTCGAGGCTATTGGTCATAATTATCCAAGTTACAAACAATAAAAATTTATCTCGAGGGCTTAGAAAACCACATGTAAAACTGACATTTGATGGATGAATGCATAACGAGACAATTCCTACAAGCTCCTTTATATATGGATAATTCACTAGATTTGATGGGACATAGAACTAGAAAGTTGTTCTCAAACAGTGAACAATTCTCTAGAGCCAACGGTCATCATTGGTCCAGTTTGAATTAGTCAAACTATGACTAGAGGCCTATAAAATGCCATTGCCAAACTATCAAGAAGCGTTTTTTTACCCAAACTGAAGTTTTCAGGAAATTGTCTAGTAAAAATACTAAAGTTTGCAAAGGCAGATATGCATTTTGTTGCTCATGGTTAAAATGGCAAGCCAATACAAAACCCCAAATTTTTAAATTTAGCAGCTTCCTATAGCTGCAAGATGGTGTAACAAGGCTCCTAGAAGGGCATAAAAAAGATTGCATATGATCATTTGAGGTCGATCCAAGTATTAAAGTGACTCCTCACAAAATAAGGTAAACTTAGGAAACTTAACATATCCTTTCTGATAGTTACGAAGGTTGTTTTGCAAGTCTCCTAAATTCGTGATTTATTTTTTTAACAAGAGAGAGGTCAACATATTTATAGGGTGCTCAACTTCAGCTTGTCAATAAAAGGGGGTACTGTAGCAATATGGTTTTGTCATGAAGTTTGTTAGATCATTTCAAAAGGAGGGTTTGAGTTTATGCTTGTCTACCAAGGAATAATTTAATTATACAAGCTATGGTATGCCGTATTTTTGTTTTGAAAACAATTTTATTTAAAAATATAAATTCTATGATAATGCTACATTTTAAATTTTTATTTCACTGCAAATTAAAAACTAAAGAAAAAATTTATGAAAGATAGGGAGAGATGAACCATGCCTATGGAGCGAAGTCAACCGAAACTAAGGGATTCAGTTCTGCATCACAATTAAGCATTTCATGAAATCCACATTTTGAAAAATATATTATGAGAGGTCTCAATAGTCCCACACTTTGCATACATAGATACAAGGGAAGAATGAGGTGGTTACAGACCTCCACCAAAATTGTTAAATAAAGAAGTCATTAAAATGTGCAACACATGCACGAGGGAATGGATCCTTAAAGACACCACAAAAACACTCATGTTTCCTACACACTAGCATTTTAATGAGAAACTTAGGATTTCTGTAAAACTACACCCCCTGATGAATCACAAAATTCTCCCATTTCTTCTCCTTTTCCCTTCCCCAACCCATCTTCTTTCCATTTTACACAAATCTAGGGGCCATTATATAAGCATGATATGCAAGTTCCGTAGATGGGCACGTTATAAGTGATTGAACCTTCATTTTCCCACCTACATCAACTTTACACCATGTCTGGATTTGGCTTCCTCCATACTTTAGCCTCTAAGTCAGTAGCTTTTTCAAAGTTTTCAAGCCTTTTCAACAAAATCATTTCATGCATAACCTTCAGTCTATGTTGGGCATAAGACCACATTTTTTGTAAGATATTCTATCAAAAAATTTATACACCATGTATGCTCTCACGTTTTTCACCCATGTCTACTAGGGTATCTATAGCCACATCTACTTAGGAATTTCCAACCACAACATCTGATGAAATTTCTACTTTAAATCCTCTGTTTTGGAATAAGCTAGAGGATGCTGGCAAAGGCTATGAAGCCTTTCCTGTATTTATTGAAAGGTTCCATGGAATTTTTAACAAACCTATTTTGCACATATTCTTCCATCATTGCAATACATCAAGTCATGTTTTAGGCTTTTATTCGAACAGTTCACATGCCAAGTGTATGATTCCACACTTGCATACATATCTACCAAAGCAATTGCAATTTCAACATTTGAATAAAACAAATTGTTATCACTGAATCACAGCACCCTTATGTTTACAAAAGTGCATATATTTGAGCTCATGGTGTGATTGGATAACATGGGTACTATCTCCAAGTTGTGGGACTTGCTACTTGAGATAGACCTCAAGAGAAAGTTAGTTCTTGCTCCTAAACTACCTGCCACAATCTACTCTAATACAGGTAAGAATATATTTCCTAATCTAACTTTCCAAGGGACCAAGGAGAGAGAATGCATGAAAATGAAATCCTTCACTAAAGCGGTGATACACCAGAAAAGGAGGGGTGTGAGAGTAGTCTTCCAATGTGTGAAAAATAGAAGTAAAATGCATATTATAAGGGGTGATAACAGTTCTCCACAATATAGAAAAATGCATTCACAAAAACATCTTAAACACACACAATGATAATGGATCCCTATGAGAGCATAAAAATAGACACAATATTCTTGTAATGAAGGTTGAAAGGGCAAGAAGAGTGTAAACAAACACAACAGGGGAAGATACATCCAAAAACTTGTATTTTTTTGCTTCATGATATGTATAATTCAATATATTACAAGATAAGGGCCTGGATCACCATACAAGGAGTCCACTACAAGGGCCTGCAGCACACTGGCTTCACAAAGCAATTTTTACAGAGCTTTGTTACCGCTAAAACTCTCCTTTACAATGATCCCAACACTCCAATTTATAGAAAAAAAGTAGAGAGAGAGAAGGGGAAAATGGAAATCCTGAAATCTATCCTTCAACCACTTGTAAGATGCATTCAATGGAGTGAAATGATTGTATGTTACTTGCAAAAAGATCCCTATACTGTCCTAGGTGCTGCTGCAGAGAAAGATTGATGACCATGCCTCTTAATTGCACTCCAAACTACCAAATAAAACACTGTCATGAAACTGACGACATTTTATGAAAAATATCCATTGATTTATCATTAAATCTCAAATTTATTGATTTTTGTGCATTGGCGTTGGAGCCACAATTGCAGCAGTACCAATTTTGTGTGATTTCATTGAGAAATGCAAAATTTATGATCTTCTGAGTGCGAGCAGCTATTTGGGGTCTGGCAGGCATTTTCTGTCATTTGACGGGAATGAGCATTAACTAAATGGAGACGAATATGTTTCTTTTATTTAAATATAGCTACCCTCATTAAAATTTATGAAAATCAGAGCTCGGAGTCAAAAGTTATGGCCGTTTGAAAGTCAGGAGGTCAAACTTTGAATTTTCTTTTTTTTGTGGCTATTTTGGCAAAATCAGGTCCGCATGTCCCGGCTATCCTAGACACTTGCATCTGCATCACCCGGTTTGGGCTTCCTTGTCCTACGTTTCTGCCATTCACTAGACCATGAGGCTTTTTGACTTCCACATTGGTCAAATCTACTTAGCTTGGCTCCTTGTGCGGTGATTTCACCTTTGCGCGTCCTGCGCATACTTTTGTCCCAAATGTCCCATACAAAAATCTCCGTGCCACCCACAATAGAATGACTTGTGGAAAATTGGTTGATTCATGTCCCTGTGTTCTAACTGTCCCGTGGATTTCCTGGGACAAAATTTTCTGACTTTTTTGATTCCTTTGTCTTTCGGCCACAAACTTGGTACAAAAAACCTTGGTACGATCTGCAACTAGTACGACCCGTAGCCTTCAGATCCACAATGCATTCAAACAAGCATGCGACTTCATTTTTTCATTTTTTCAATTTTTTCTAACTCGTTGGGATTTTTCCTTGGATGAGAGAGTTAGAGAGAAGCCAAAGGGGGCCCAAAAACATAATTTTGGGCATTGAATCAATCTACTTGCTTGGGACTGAAGAATCTGATGCATGTTATCAATATTTACCTCGAGGGGTAAATTTTTTATGACACAAACCCATTTCAAGTTTCCTAAGATAGATATCCACGTTATGATCCAAAGCATTTATTTTGGCACAAGTGAGGAGTGTCTTAGAAAACAAATAAAATAAACACACATGCGGTTTTCACGTAGAAGAAGAATGTGAAGGAGACAAATCTTGTAGAGACAATACGTGGGAAGAGCATGAGATGCAAATTTTAACGCCTTAATTCTCTACAACATCTACTCAAATAAAATATAAAGAGAAAGAAGGTGAAGTGGTAGTCATTGTTTACCTTGAGGATGGAACTACAAAAATGGTTAGTGCATGAGGAACATCCTCCCAGATGCAAAAGAAGTAGATTAATACAAAAAGACAATATGTTTGAATGCAATGCCTCCCAATCCTCAATATCTTTCATTTTTTTAGCATACAAAATAAAAAAAACCACATTAGAGGGAAAAAATCTCTTTTGAAAGAAAAAATATCTTGTTTCAGATGCATATACAGCTCCATATCAGTCAAATTTGTGAATAGTAATGTGAGGAGATATTTAGATTTTTCTTTATCAGCATGTGCGTGACTGATTAAATCCATTATGGTACTCATTGAAGGGCGCTTACAACTAGGAATGCGTTTGCACAGTTCCCTTTACATTTCGAATTCACTAAAATAACAAATTACAGCTAGATTTACAACGTTAACCTAGGTTTCACCTTTATTTAGGCATTGGATCCAAAATAAAGTGCTTGCATCATTATTGAAGGAGAATGACATTTCTGAAAAGGAGTTTAAGAAGTGATACCCTTCATAGATGCCCACAGGTAACATCTTCACTTTTAAATTTTAGTCAACCGTGTCACATGAAAATTTAAATGTTTTATTTGTTTGTTTCACCCAAAAATATTATCACTAAAATTTGACATCTAACTACATGATGTGGCATTACCTCTCCCACCCCTTATAAGAGCATCATCCTCGATGTGACATAATTTCATAATTTGAAATATTTGTAGGAAAGAAATTCAATAATGGCACATGCCATTGAACAAAACAACTTGTCAATATAATGAAACTAAAAGGAAGAAAATTAATTTTGGCAATATCTTGAACTTTAATGTTTTGTGAAGATTAGACGTTATTTTTTTTATTTTTTATTTTTTTATTACTTAGTATTTTCCTTTACAGTATTTCTTAATCTCAAGCTCTTAATATTGATTGTTTATAATTTTAATTTTCTTATGTTTTTGGGTGCCGAAAACTAATTAACCTCAAGATGTCACACAAAACTTAACATAACACAAACGAACCACGAAACATCTTGCTACATAATTTCATGAATGTATCACATCACAAGGCCTTTAATTCCACCATGGAAAGAAAAACAAGTAGTCCACCTAATAGATAATTTCTAACAATTATGTCATAGACATAAATCTAGTACATACATGTGATTGACAAATAGAATCATCATGCTGATATGTATACAACGGGTATCACCTGACCCAAAACCATGACTGTACCAAAAATGTTCCAAGACAATATCCAATAGTCCATAACAACCAAGGGGAGCGTCAAGCCTCAAACATAACAATGTGTAACAAGACTCACAAGAGTACACATAACTCATAACACCAACTCCACACATTATAAAACATCAGGAAACAATGTCCATATATCTCCTGAAGAATCAAAAAACAACTCCATATACCTCCTAAGAAGAAATAATCATAGTGCCAAAACCAAGCCAGGTCGCTCAAACCGTAAAGTTTCTTAAGGAATATCAGGTCACTCAACCATAGAGTGCCATCGAGCATAACAGGTCACTCAACTAAAGAGTTTCGTCAAGAATATCAGGCCACTTAACCATAGAGTGTGATAAAAAATATTGGGTCACTCAACCATAGAGCCCCATCTCCTTTCTCCTTATAATGAGGCCAGGTCACCATATGACCCTGTGCACATTGAGCCACATCACCCCTAACCCAAGCGACATAATAACTCATGGTTCAACAACCCGCTATTTACCTGTAAATTCTTGGGGCATAACCCCATACAACAAAGTGGGTCCATTAGGTTCAACCACTCCATGGTGAACCACATGACCCTAATCAAACACATTACAACATTAGGACCAACATAACAACCCGTTTCAAATTCCAAGTGGAAAAACAAAATCCTAAGCATTGAGCTAGGCTATAAAACTTTTAAATATGTAAAGAAAAATTTATAACTAAGAAAAAAATGGATACATAGCCATAGTTACTGTGAAATCCACATTATAGTGCAACAACCAAATAAAATTATCAAAATATAAGAACACATCAATTAAGAAAAACTGTTGGTTCTTATAAGAAAATATATAACTACTAATTTACAAATAAAAAACGTATTGATAAATAATACATTACAATCACTACGTGGTCTAATACGACCACCAAAGGGGTACTTATCAAGTTGCTGGCACTCGAATGTTGAGCCTTAGCTTGTACATATATACATGTAACCAAAAATGAGTATATAAAATAATGTAACTATCATCCTCTATACTTGAATCATCCCTCCATACTCCCATAAGGCTCAACATAGTCAAAATCACATAGGATTGTTCAATGGAAAACCCAATAGGAAAGTGTAGGGGATGTTAGTTTGAATAATTGAGCCTAAGGTGGTGCACACACACAATATATTGAGCAAGCTCGAAGTATACTAAATAGATACAAGTGAGTTTTCAGGCTATATAAGACTCCACTTCCTCACTCGTACTTGGCTCAAGATTATGAAAACCTCAGCCAAGCCTCCTCTCTCCACACATACACTCTTGAGATTTTCTTCCCTTAGGGTCATCTAGTGTAAGGTTCACAACATTCACATATCTACATTACTAACATAATGGTATATAACCATAATGTATTACACATGGTATATATATAGGGTAAAACACAATCATTAGTTTCATGGGTTATGATAAATCACTTTTCCACATAATGCACCAAGTTGCAAGTACTACACAATAGGGGTCATATGATCACCATATACCCATAAGTCACAACATGAAACCTCACATATTACACAAATTATACATATGATGGAAACCATGACTAACATTACAATATATAGTCAATCGTAATACAACAGGTTGAAACACATGATTCATCGCAACACGGTGGTGAAATCACTATAAAATCAAATTCACTATACACAAATTTTGTCATACAACACATCTACACACCTTGATATCACATAATAAAAAAACAGTCCAACACTTTGTAATCCACAATAACATTCTTTTCACACACAACAAGGCTACACATCACACATGAACTTCTCATTGAGTCCACAAAAAAAAGTGAATATTCTCATCAAAAGAACATCAACATGATAACAAATATGCACTACGTGACATGCATAACACGTGCATTCACAGTATCAAAGTCACAACACTGGTCCCATCAGAACATATATCACATTGCTCTTCCCATCTCCACCACCACCATGTAGAATAATCACAACTCCAATCCATCCGAGAGGTTCAAGAGCATGAACCTCCACTCTAATACCATATGTCATGCCCAAATTTTACACACACAAACACAACAATAACAATATCAGGATAATTTTTGTTGACTTACATTGCTCATTACGCAACACCACAAGGTTCCAAGTAGAGAAAATCAACAATGCATACGACACTTACATAGGTCATCAACTCACATAGAAACATAACAACACCATATACATGTCAATGCCACACTTTCCCTAGTGAAGGAATGCTAGCAATGACCCAACCATAAGAAAAATACTCAAGGATTGAAAAACCCACAACACATCATTACCATTATTACATATTCGTTACAATTAACATGCAAATGACATTATTATGTAAATATAATTTTCTCCTTCTTCCAACTATAGATTCATAAGTTCATTCCACATTCAAGTTATAGTTCATCCATTTAAGTTTTCTCTTTATCTCTTACGACAATCTCCATAACTTACATAATTATTTTCCATATTTCAAATTGCATACAAAGTTCCTAATACTCTCACTCTTATGCTAAAGGTTTTTTTTCTCAAAATATTTTTAGTTGACATTTAATTTTACCCTCATTACACAAGGGGATCAACCATAAGTTGTCGAAGGAGAAATAATACGATTCAAAGGAGGTGAAGGTTGAAGTTTCCCTTTCCTATAAAATTCCTTCCATTAGAAGCACATATGTTCTTATACTATGGTTGTTTTAGTTCAAAATTTAGTTTGATTCAATTAAGCATTTAAATGACATAATTTTATTTTATTTTATTTTTATTGGGCTCTATATTGGCTCAAATGCCTAGTCCCAACAAAAATAACTTGTAACCATTCTTAACAAAAATTCAATGCTTACATCAACAATAAGAACTTCAAGTGAAAATTTGTTCCTAAACCATTTTCACATAGACTCTTTTTCTGATTTCATTTGTATTCTTTCTATTGGTACCCAAATTAATTCTCCCTCAGAAGTTGAGCAGCATCATAGGTATGGAAGGAAGCTTAGAGACAAGCAGAGCATGTAGTGTGTCATTTTGTAGCTAGGGATGAAATGCAACTTTCTCTTTGTCACTCAGATGTGGAGAAATGGGTAGCACCCTCAAGTGGATTTGACCTATCCTCAGTACTTTATGGTTGTGCCTTTTCAACCAGCATGAGAGGACCCTTTTTGTAGCCTACTGTTTGTGGAAGAGATGAAGATATCCTTCCTTGTGAAATTATTAAGAAGACCTTGAAGAAAATATGATCAGTGCAACAAAACTTAACTCTCACAAGTTGTCACTCTAGATAATGGAGATATTTTCTAAGAAAGTTTCAGGCCACTAAAGACAATGCATCTTTCTTAGGAGCCTCTTTAGGAATATTTGAAAGTAATTGGGTTTTTGGCTTGGCCTAAGGTCTTGTACCTTTGACAACCCTACTTCTTGTGTTGTATTCCTTTTCTTGGGAATCATGAACGTTCATCAACAACTGTCTGTCCTCCTTAGATGGGATTCCTCCATCATACTTCTTTATCATCAAAGTTCTTAAATATTCAAAATCATTATTGGGAAATTCAAAATATTGTACAATATCTACTTCTAAAATATAATATGGAGGAAGAATTGGTACCTGGTGGATGTAATCCCAAAAATCATCAGCAGTTCTAGCACTTATTACCGTAGTTGAAGTTACATCATCATCATTATCATCATCATCTTCTTCTTCTTCCTGTTGATCTTCCTTACATGGAGCATGGGGCATGAAACATCTATCACACCAATTAATGACATCTGTCTCCTCCACAACAATAACTCTGGTAGCCAAAGGATTAGGTACCATTCTATTTTCCTTGGCCTTGGACTATTTATTTCCAAATCAAATAGGTCCCTTGCCTCTGTCATTTGACCTTTGATCATTCCTATGATTATTTGTAAGCATTTTTTGGCCTTGTTGCTTATGTTGACCTTGTGAACTCTTCCCAATCCCTTTTTCTTCCCAAGCTAATTTGTATGATATTTCTTTGACAGCCCCTGCCAAAGTTTTCACAACTTCTTCCAAATCAATAGCCTTACTTGTTTGAGGATTTTCCAAGTTAATTAGTTTTAAAACCTTCTTTTTTGGAGGCTTTCTAATTTCCTTGATGTTATTCTCAATTTGCAGAGCCATGGTGAAGGTTTGCCTCAAATTAGTAGGGTTTTTGTCCCTCAAGTAATAAGCAACCATTTTATCAAATGCATCTAAATATTTGATCAAACATGATTCATCACATGTCCTTAAGCTAATAGGAAATCTCCTCAAGGTCTTGTTAAACCTTTTGTTGAAATCATGTACTGACTCATTAGGATTTTTCTTGATGTTTTAAAATTCTAATAGAAGAAACCTAGGGTCAGTTCTATCACCATAATACAATCTAAATGCATTGTTCATCTTTGTCCAAGAATCAATGGAATTATTAGGAAAAAATTTATACCAGTCCCTTGCATCCTCTTCCAAAGTATGGATAAATAATTTGATATATACATATTCATGTTCAATCTCAATGTTTTCCATCATATTGATAAAAATCTTTAAATGTTTATCACCAATTATAGCATTGTTTCCTTGGAACTTGGGTAATCTATTTCTTACATCTTAGGGATCTGCATTTGCATAACCAACCATCCCTATAAAATATATAGGACCAAAGGTGTTTACAACAAAAGAAGGTCTAGGTGGGGGCTGGGAGATGTTGTTTTGAGAAGGTGACCCTAGAGGGGAGACAAATTGATAAGGGGTAGAGGTCTTTGAAACAAAGGAGTATAACTTTAAAAATGGATATCCCCTAAAGGCCTTCTTTTTTTGAAAACCCTATCAACCTTTGAAAAGATAGGGGCAGAATGAGAAGAAAAATTTTCAAAATCAAATGAAGGCCCCTCTCCAGATGGAGAATTTAATTCCACAAAAAGACTACCTGATTCAAAATCACTTGAATGGAAATCTTCAATGATAGGCTGATCACTTTCATCAATGGGAACTTCTTTTCTTGAATTCTAATCTCCAACAACTCTCCAAGATTTTATTCCTTCTGACTTTGTTTTTCCTAGCTTTGGAAATAATGTCCTAGTAAGATATCTAGCAAAGAAATATCTTCCTTCTTCTAGATTTGCAAAGATTAGTAACAAAAATCACTTGACAGAGGTTAAGACACTGGTACTCATTAAGAATCAGATCAACAGGGAGTCACCACTAAATATTTCCACCTTAGTTGTGCAAATGAATTAAAATATGATCAGTCAAATGTCTGTCAATACTAGAAGTTGGAAATGGGATGATATGACTTTTCTGTACCCAAATTTATCAATGAAAGCTAGTGCACTAGGTGTGGAAACTAAAAGAATTGCACACAATACTTACAACTTTGAATACTTTTTACAGGCCTGAACACAAGATGATGTTTAAAAAATGTATTAGCACTTAGAGCACATAAGAAGTGTTTACCAGGGTCTGAATATGAATTGTAACCACTATGTCCCCAACAAAGGCACCATTCAGGTGTTGGTACCCAAATTGATTCTCCCTCAGAAGCTAAGCAACATCACAGGTTCGGTAACAAGCTTAAAGACAAGCATAGCACATAGCGTGTCGTTTTTAGCCAAGAATTAAATGTAGATTTCTCTTTGTCACTCAGATGTGGAGAAATAGGTAGCACCCTTAAAAGGATTTGACCTATCCTCACTACTTTATGGTTGTACCTTTTCAACTAGGGTGAGAGGACCCTTTTTGTAGCATGTTTTTTGTGGAGGAGATGGAGATATCCTTGTGAAATTATTAAGAATACCTTAAAGAAAATATGATCAATGCAACAAAACCTAACTCTCACAAGTTGTCACTCTAGATAATGGATATATTTTCTAAGAAAGGTTTAGGCCACTAAAGACAATGAAAACTTGATTGTTTCTGCATGTCTTAGTAATAAAAATTATGCATTTAAGTACATGCATGAAAAACAGGGGTACTATGGGTATGATTGGTTGTTTGTAAATGAATTTTTGGTGGGAGGTGAGGCAGAAATGAACTTGATTCACCAGATCCTTGAGAATTTTTACAAAAATGGAAAGCTTGAACAACAGAATGCCTCGAGACAGCTAGGATGTTCCTTTAACTAGAATAAGTGCTTCAATGGAGGCCTAGATCAGCACTCTTCACACAAATTTCAAGCATCCAAAATGAAGGCTCAAATAGGAAAACTTAACTAAACATTATCAACCTCTGTTTCGTCATGCCTAAGTGATCTGAAAACGTGTGTTGTATTTTTTTAACACTTTTAAGAGTTTCCAAAGATCGTGATTTTCTTAACCAATTTTAAGTATTCTTGAATCCAAAAATTGATTAAATTCTGATTATTATGCATCCATAGAAGTGCAGAAAACTTGTGTAGTAAATAAATAATCAAAAAAATGAAAACATTCAGATAACAAACAAGATTGTTTACAGGGTTCAAAAATTCCTACGTCCCCGGGTTTAGATTGAACCGATCCATTAATAATATTGAAATGTAAATACAATAAATCTTACAAACAACCAATAATGAATCAAAACCTGCAAATGAGCTGATCAATGTCCCAAGAACTCTGAAAAATAGCAGAAACTGTCCCAAGAACGATCCGTGGCTCATACAGTGTTTTCACAATGTGATCTCCCTGCAACTGTGTTAGAAAAACACCTAAAAATGGAGATTTAAAAATATTCTATGAAAAAAAATCATATATATGAGATAATCTCTAAATTCTGAACACTTTTCATGTTTACACCAAGTCACAATTCGGACTAGAAGTGCATTGAAATTCTTGTTTTCCAACTAGTTGTCTTGTAGATCCCTGTCAAAAACTGCATTCAAAGATTTCAAAAATAGGTTAAAACTCAACAAAAAACATAAAATCTTACATCGTTGGAATCATCTCAGAATTTTTCATTCATTTCATCTTTTTACTCCGAGTGCCCAATCTGAGTGTAAGGCCTTCAAAAATGGCGTTTTCTGAAAACTGCCTCCTCTTCCTGGCTTTGCACAGACCTGTCCCCCTTAGTATAAGTTGAAGCGCCCCATTTTATAATCCGCCTAAGCCTCTAGGTGAGTTGGTCAGTGGATTAGTCTTGAGCAGTGGAGGTTATGGGTTCAAGACCCAGCGGCATGCATTATGGCGGAGTTTGTTTTGCATGGGGGATAAGAATCCCACATTCTCCGCAAAAGGGAATGATTTGTGGTTTAAATTGGGCATGCCGACCCATATAATACGTGACTAAGGTCATGTCCTCCCCCATTTTACTCAGGCTGTGCATTTTTCTCCCACCGAGTCATGTGGGTTCTGTTGGAGGATTGTGTCGGCCACTCCATGTGGTGAGCTAGATGGTTATTCGCCCATTGAATCGGGCTTTGCATTGGTTTGTTTAACCGCTCGTGATATGGGCCGAGCTTTGTTTGTGGTACCACCAATTCATTCGAGGGGATATTGTAAATCCCAAACCATGTGGTATATATTCCAAACCCATCTGTGAGGCTTCAACCAATCCCGAATAATATGGGATATAAATACGAACATACGTGCCATGTGGAAATATGATCAACTCGACCATGGAGAATAATATAAGCCTCGAACATTACCAAGAATAACATGGTGAATAATTACGAGGTAATATAAATTTCGACACTGGCATTTTTCTCCTTTTTCCACTTGCCTGATGTTGACTGAGCCACTTGGCCAATTGTGCACGCGTCCACGTTACCATGGACCTGTTGACTAATGTTGACCTTCCGATTGACCAAACTTTGACTGGACATATCTTGAGCTCGGAGTGTCTGTTTTTCACATTTTCATAGTCGTTGGAAAGATATCGAGATGATCTTCTGCACTGATATCATTTAGGGATGTTTAGGGAACTTTTAGAAATGATCCCCTGATCACACCTCCCCACTGAGAAAGGCTTTTTGTCCACAATAAGCTGTGTATCAACCCACAAAAACATGCTATCTCTTCCTGCATTGCACAAACACATACAAGAACCCAAAATAACATTATAGGTTAAATAAATGCAAATAGTTTATTAGCTAGTCACATAACCAATCAGATAATAACACCCAATTAAGCTAGTGTTCAACTGAAACGCTACAACCCTGTCAACTCTACGCACAACTGTGAACTGTCATACCCCCACTGTAATGCCATCACAAATAACTGACCAGATAATAACACCCATTCTATTATGGAAATCTAGTGTTCAAATGTCACTTTGTGATACGGCCGATTACCAAAAATTACAATTCCATAACACAGATCAGTATACAAGACATTTAAATTGCCCAAAATTAGGCTAGTGCCCACTGCCCATCTGAAATTGTAACAACTGCAAGTATTCACTATCAGAATATAATAGACTATCAACACCCAAACATAGCTATAGTCAACAACTGAATCAACATGAATATGCCAAAACAAAGTATCGCCATCACAAATAATAAGTCAGATAATAACACCCATCTATAATGGAAGCTAGTGTTCAATGACACTTTGTGATTATGTTGATTACAACTGCAAGTTTTAAATTTAGACATGCTACTGATGCCTATCCCTACATAGTGTTTTCAACAATGGAACTACCAACCAATCTGAGAAAAAAAAACATGAGTATGATGAACCTATCACTCAAATCTTCTCTTCAGCTATTTCCATTCATTTTCAAAGCTTAAATATCAACTTAGGAACAAATCCTTATCAATCAACAGGAATCCCTAAAATATAGCTCTGAAAAACATTTTTCTTGCCTACTATCAACAATTTACTGTAGTGCAAATATAAAGTTGAGGAGTGTTTTTCCCAACCAATCACTTGGGTTTTTCCGTTTTGGTTGTTTTACCTTCTCAATACCACAATGAGTTTTAGTTAGGTTTAGCACAGTTGGTTTTACAATACTGTTCTTTTTAACAACTTTCCAATTTTGTTGTTTAGGAACAAACCAACAAACCTTAACATCATGACCATTCCTATTACAATGGGAACAAAATTTAACTTCCCTATTTTTAGGAGTCTTACCCATTTTACCATTCTCAGAACTCTGTCTACGAGAATGATTCCCCTATTTAGGAGAGGTAACATTCTTGCCATTTCTCACCTTTCCTTGGTGAGATTGGTCTTTAGCACCTACCTTATCATTCACAAAAGGCATTAACTTCTTAATCAAATTTTTCCTCTTCCAACAATATGCAACAGAATGATTAGTACCTTCACAAAATGTGCAAGGGAAAGCATATTTCTGCCTACCAAAGCTATATTGTTCCAACTGAAAGAGTGTATTAGAAGTTTTAGGATTTGATTTTCCCTTAGTGCTATTTTTAGTGTAAGTGGAAGGAGGTGGAATCTGATTAACTCTTTTACCTGTTTTCTTACACCTTTCATTGTTCCTCCTGATGGTGGAATCCTGCAATTCTAGTGGCATAGATCCTTGGCTGTTGGAAGCTTGTCTTCCTTCAGCTGCTTTGGAACTTTCTCCAATTTCCATTTTCCCACTAGAATAACCCAAACCTGCAAACCGAGGCTGATCCTCTACCTGTACTGGGTTAGCATCACCTTGTCCATTTTTACCAAGGCCCTTTCCATTAAATCCCATCTTAACCATTAGCTTAGACCCGATTCCCTTAGTATGTTTTTCAAACTGACCCAAAGGAATATCTGAAACTGAATGAGAGGAAGAATTAAAATGTGAACAACTTACAGTGCATTCTTCTGTCATAGTACCTACATCTGCTTTGGAAGGAATTTCCTTCTTGTGTTCACCTTGTTGCAGCTTTTCCAAGAGGGCATCCTTGGTCCGTATTTCTTCCTACAACTCTTTAACAAAGCCCATCAACTTCTTGCTCTCTTCAAGCATCTTGTTGACATACTCCTCTTTCTTGGTTATAGAGGATTGTGGCTCAGATTTTAACCGCACTATTTCCTCTTCCAAGGAATAAAATTTATCTCTCAAGAAAGAGTTTTCTTCTTGGAGTTGGTGGTTTATGGCTTCAAGCTCATCCAGTTGCTCCTGTTTGGATGACTTGCCCATGATTCCCTGTTCCTGCAAACACAACCTGTACTTCCAAAACTGCACACTACGAAAGAAGATTAACAAGCCCCAAAATGTCTGCACACTGAAAAGTGAAATCAATATTGAAACTGAAGCCAAATTTTCAAACACAATTAGAAGCTAATCTGGCAATCTAACTGCTCTGATACCAAACTTGATCTGAAAACGTGTGTTGTATTTTTTTTACACTTTTAAAAGTTTCCAAAGATCGTGATTTTCTTAACCAATTTTAAGTATTCTTGAATCCACAAATTGATTAAATTCTGATTATTATGCATCCATAGAAGTGCGGAAAACTTGTGTAGAAAATAAATAATTAGAAAAATGAAAACATTCAGATAACAAAAAAGATTGTTTACGGGGTTCGGAAATTCCTACATCCCCGGGTTCAGATTGAACCTATCCATTAATAATATTGAAATGAAAATACAATAACTATTACAAACAACCAATAATGAATCACAACCTGCAAATGAGCTGATCAATGTCCCAAGAACTCTGAAAAATAGCAGAAACTGTCCCAAGAACGATCCGTGGCTCCTACAGTGTTTTCACAATGTGATCTCCCTGCAACTGTGTTAGAAAAACACCTAAAAATGGAGATTTAAAAATATTCTATGAAAAAAAATCATATATCTGAGATAATCTCTGAATTCTGAACACTTTTCATGTTTACACCAAGTCACAATTCGGACCAGAAGTGCATTGAAATTCGTGTTTTCCAACTAGTTGTCTTGTAGATCCCTGTCAAAAAATGCATTCAAAGCTTTCAAAAATAGGTTAAAACTCAACAAAAAACATAAAATCTTACATTATTGGAATCTTCTTAGAATTTAATTCATTTCATCTTTTTACTCCGAGTGCCCAATCTGAGTGTAAGGCCTTCAAAAATGGCGTTTTCTGAAACTGCCTCCTCTTCCTGTTTTGCACAGACCTGTCCCCCTTAGTATAAGTTGAAGCGCCCCATTTTATAATCTGCCCAAGCCTCTAGGTGAGTTGGTCAGCAAATTACATCTTGGGCAGTGGAGGTTATGGGTTCAAGACCCAGCGGCATGCATTATGGCGGAGTTTTTTTTGCATGGGGGATAAGAATCCCACATTCTCCGCAAAAGGGAATGATTTGTGGTTTAAATTGGGCATGCCGACCCATATAATACGTGACTAAGGTCACGTCCTCCCCCATTTTACTCGGGCTATGCATTTTTCTCCCACCGAGTCATGTGGGTTCTGTTGGAGGATTGTGTCGGCCACTCCATGTGGCGAGCTAGATGGTTATTCGCCCATTGAATCGGGCTTTGCATTGGTTTGTTTAACCGCTCGTGATATGGGCCGAGCTTTGTTTGTGGTACCACCAAGTCATTCGAGGGGATATTGTAAATCCCAAACCATGTGGTATATATTCCAAACCCATCTGTGAGGCTTCAACCAATCCCGAATAATATGGGATATAAATACGAACATACGTGCCATGTGGAAATATGATCAACTTGACCATGGAGAATAATATAAGCCTCGAACATTACCAAGAATAACATGGTGAATAATTACGAGGTAATATAAATTTCGACACTGGAATTTTTCTCCTTTTTCCACTTGCCTGATGTTGACTGAGCCACTTGGCCAATTGTGCACGCGTCCACGTTACCATGGACCTGTTGACTAATGTTGACCTTCCTGATTGACCAAAATTTGACTGGACATATCTTGAGCTCGGAGTGTCTGTTTTTCACATTCTCACAGTCGTTGGAAAGCTCTTGAGATGATCTTCTACACTGATACCATTTAGGGATGTTTAGGGAACTTTTAGAAATGATCCCCTGATCACTAAGATACCCTCAAAGGCTAACAAACAATCTTATAGTCATGCTAGGAGTCACAGTGATTTTAAATTTGTTTATTTCACTATCAAATGAAAGCTCTTCTGATAAATGAAATTGCAAATGCCACCAAATTATCAATCAATGATAAGATCTTGTGTGATTGACAAAGATTTCAATGTAAGATTGCAACGAGAACAAGAAAACTACTTGCAGACATTCAGGAATGAAGCAAACACAAATATTGCCCAAAATAACGCAGATTAACTCAAGTTTGATTAAATTTATTAGCAGGTGAAAGTTTCTATAACAATCTTAGAGTTTGTCAATGGTTGTACACTTACAACCACCTTGACATGATCAAATTTAACACAAAAGAGATAAACAAGTTTCTTTAGATGGTTTCTCAGAAGGATGGGTTCTATCAAGCTTTTCTCTTAGAAAAAATCAGTCCCAACCTCTAACACTCCAATCATTTACATGATAAATTCATGCAATTTATAACATTTTACAATAGAACCTTATCCCCCCATAACTCGAAACATTCAAAGCACCATTGCATGTTATGAATCCCAGAATCAAATTTACAAAAAAGCTATCAGGTGTGCAGAGGGAAAATCTCTTCAAATATTTCTAACATTAAATTCTTCACCTGGTAGAACACTCTTCCCTTATTCACCACCTACTTCTACCCCTAATCTATCAAATCTGGTTCTTTGTGTGCCCAGAAATAGAGACTGGAAAATCAGATCGAACCTGATAGCCACATTTCATCTTAATGGTAGAGGACGTCTGTAGATCTCCCTCACCAAACTTAGATATCAAATTAACTCCCCTTCCCTATTTGGCATGCAAGAAATATCGAGAAATCATGAAGACTTGCATCTCTCGGAGCTCTGGAGTGAAAATGGCAGAAAAAATAGATACAAATGCACAACTGCCATTGATTTCTATTTTGAATTTGGACCGTCCACATGGGAGATCCACTTTAAAATGGGCCTACGGGCTCCTTTTTTCCTTTTACAACGTTTTGGAAAAATATAAACTTTTCCCATTTTTCTCCGCACCTCCACCCTGGAGAAATGAGCCTGACATGTGTCCTAAGGTGGGTCCCAAAGGAACTGCAGCCAAATTCTGCTATTTCACCTCTTTTTTGGAAAAGGGAAAATTTTGCAAGTTTCCCCTGAAAGTCCGCACCTCCACTATTGATTGGAACAAAAATTTTACTATTCTCTGTCGGTCTTATGGGTCATTTTGATGATTTAATCCTTTTGGTGACAAGAGGTAAAAAATCAAAGTTTCCTCCGATGGTCTGCTTCCCTACCCCTTTGACTTTTCAAACTACTACCCGTCACAATCGCACATCTTGAGATGGTCCCCAAAAGTTGAGACCTTGAATAAGCGCAGGCTCACCACATGTCCTAGCCCAGAAAAAATTGTTTGAAGGCTTAAAACTCAGCATAAGTGCCATGTGTCAGGGTTTGAGGCAATCTCCTTTGGTTGTTGAAAAGTCCAAGCAAAAAACAAAGTGAATGGAGGCTTGCAAGTGTCCTTTTGGTGCTTCTTTAAAATAAATTTCAAGGGTCAGTCGTCAAACATGTGTGGTCCCTCCATGTGTCCCAGGCCTCTCAAAACCTTTTGAAAAATGACTAAGTATGGGAAGACCTAGCAGAAGCCTCCATGTGTCTTCATGGCACAATTTCAAGAACCTTATAAGGCTTCAAAATGATTTGGTGGGGGTGCGCTTCCATTTTAGAATTTAACTCCATTTTTCCAAAAGGGAAAAATACCCAAACTACCTCAGAAGGTCCGCATCTCTACCTTTAACCTTGCCACATGTCCTTCTGTGGGGTCAAAGTAGGACTTTTTCCCTGCCACTTAAATTTTTATTTAATCAAAGCCTGACGGGGCCGCGAGCTGGGTTCAAACTTTTTTCCAAAGTAGCAAAAAAAAACAAGTTAAAAAAAAAACCCATCGCACCCCATCCAATTAGAAGAAGCCACGTAAACACCAAAAGAAACAATAAGAATTGAGTAGAGCTACGGGACAAAATTTGCCCTTTTGCCAAAAATGAAAAAAACGATAAGTTAAAACATTTTCTCACCATCCTCTGACCAACCAAAAGAAACCACATGACCACTAAATGTTGAGGAATAATTTTGATAGGAAAAAGACGCCCACCAGATCGTCAAAAACACATAAATTCACCATTCATGCCCAGAAACTGATTTTTCACTAAGGATGAAATTTTTTAAAACAAAACCAAGTGAAGCATGGTTCCAAGCATCTTTCGATCATGGATTTGGATTTTAAAAGACGTAAAAATATGAATTGACCATTCTCGAGCTTCCATGGTCGTGGAAAAATAGAAAGAATGGCAGAGCCCATGGATTTTGAAGAAATTAGGGGGAAAATAAGGCAAACTCATAGATTTCTTCAAAAAGGGGCATGACAATGGATTCTACAAACAAATCGAGGCATTCAAATGGAGGTAAAAGCTTTAGATCATAAACATCGAGAGATAAAACATTTCATAACACCCAGATCAGAGGAAAATCAAGGCAAAATGGTGCGAGATCAAAACGAGCACCAACACTTTCTTAGGTCTCTTTTTGACGTCACTTTAAAACATAAAGAGTTATGAAAGTACTTGTCTAACATCTTGAAGAATTATATAATTGGAAGCATTATAACTACACATGAACCTCAAGTTAACCTCATAATCAACTGAGGATTAGTTTAATTCCAATTGCACCTAAGGATCTATGCCTCAACTATATATGAGTTTAAGCTGAGACAACATATTTATGCTAAAAAACCTTCATGAAAGACCAATGTGTTATGTTGTTAGTAACCAAGGTAACACATTTAGCTGACAGGAAACTAAAGAGTTCATTACAAATATTTTCAGTCATAGTACAACTATTTGACTCTCCATTTGTGTCGTCTAGAGGTCCCAGAAGGAATTCAATCGATGACAACAAAAAAAAATCAAGATCTAACTTCGTAAGGCTAGGTAGTCCACTAGGATACTGAGGGAGAAATAGCTCTACCTACTCCATAAATGGTAAGGTTACTATTAGTTTAAAATCACATCACCCCCCAAATGAGTTCTATAGATCTACTTTTCAAAGGCAGATTTGTTTGGTGTGATTGCAAAACATTGAGATTTTCCCAAAGTGTGGGACTTTACAAATGGAAAAGCTCTCCAAATTAAAGATTGGTTCCTATTCCTTTGTTTAGATGCATATGTGAGAACTTGCAGAGGATTTATCTCTATATGTAATCTAAAATTTACCAAGGAGACAAAGATAGAAGGAAATACAAGAAATAAAAAAAACTAAGCTACGAGGTGATGCAAAAAAGAAATGATAGACACAAAACAAATAAAATGCATATAATAATCAAGCACAAATAACCGGATTTGTAATGAAAGACTAGATGAGAGCAAAGAAGACAAGAAAGGATCTAGGATCGATCGCAAAAAATGTTTTATTGCTTTGTAGACTGATATAATACATTAAAAACAACCAGGAGGTGAGAAGTGTATTACAGTTTTAATAAAAGGTCTAAACTACATGAGTCCCTTGCTAGAAGGGAAGGGGAGCCTGTAAAAGACAAAAGAATGTCCAAACCTTTACAATGAGTCCCATACCCGGTATTTTTAGACTCGATCAGAGAGAAGAAAGAGAGAGAAGCGAGAAAATTAGGTTGAAGCTCAACCACTGTTATTAACAGTCTCTGACAAAAATCTTCCCCAAATCCATCTTGACTATATCAATCTTTGGTTCAACACCTTGAAGGATGAAGAAACGACAGAGCAGATCGAATCCAATTTGGTTGTTGAGGTAAGAAGATCTTGCATTAAAGGTCCAAATATGTTTCTCCATTTTCCACCTACCAGGGCCTGAAAAATGATTTTTTTTATCTTTCCATGGCATAGAGGATTTCGAGATGCTTCCAACGGTGTAATATTTACAATATTTCAATCTCTGAGTCGAAAGATATGTCCCTTCAAACTTTGTATCGGGTCCATACAAATGGGCGGGAAAATAGTTTTAAAAATGGGCCCCTTTTTGACCTCTGGGACATATGGAGGGCTAACACTTGTCTAAAAGCAACCCCTATATTTTGCTCTTGGAATGGCACTAGACTAGCACGTGGCTTTCTTTATTGGCTCACTCAATTTCTTTTTTTTTTATCTAAGCTCTTTGCTTAGCGGGGTTATATTCCTCGACCGAGGACACACGACGATCTAGAACTTGTTTGAAAACCCTCTCTCAATTCAATCCTTAAATCAACACCATTTAGACACTTAGCAGACTCCGTTGGCCTACCCCATGCAATGACCATTCAATTGAATCTACCTCTTTCTTTTTAATTTGGACACGTAGAGGCACCATGCTCGCATGAAAGCCCGATTAAAAATTTTACCTTTGAAGCAGCGTCATGTTGACACTTGGCAGCCTCCGCATTTCTGTAGACTTTTCAATGGTCCCTCTTACTTTTTTGGACTTTGGACCACATGGAGAGCTCTCTCTGATTTGGGTCTCTTCCTTTGGACTAACTCTTGGAGATGTGCCACACTAACACTTGGCATTCTCCCAATGCTTACACTTTTATACTTAGCCAATTTTGAGGCCCGCCCTATTCACCTTTTGACCTTATTTGACCATTTTTTATGTGGAGGGTTAGCGCAAGTTTGAGTACTCCACCCTGGGCTCCCATTTAAAATTTACATCGATCCGACACTTGACACCTTCTCTCTTAGTTGAAGACTTTTCAATGGCCCCCGCAACTTTTTGTGGCTCTACACGTGTGAAATCCTACGCTCGTTTGAGATTCCCTTTCTGGATTCAACTTTGGAGAAGATCCATGTAGACACGTGGTTCTTTCCACTGCCTCCTCCATACTTAGTTGATTTTGGACTCTTTCCTGAATGGTTTCAAGCCAGAAAAAAACTTCGAAACTTCACCATTTTTTCCCTTCTTGTTCCTAGTTATTCTGTGTCACGTCCCTTTCTTCTTTGAACCTGCCATTCCATTGTTGAGTCTTACTTGTAACTTGTAAAATGGAATTAACACACCCATGGATTGAATAATCCCCACAAACACATTGGGATCTTCTTGAATTTAAAGGCCGTTTAATCCTTCTGGGAGCCCCCTGCCACTCAATTATGGGTGAGAGTCCTAAAATGTAAAATGTTTACAAGCATCCCAATGAGATTTCTCAGGTTCCTTCTATGCGGAGATTCATAGACTGATCCCATATTTTTCCTACGGGTCCAATCTTGATAAAACCTTACACTACAAATTTCCTTGCATATTAAAAAAAAAAAACAATAAACCTTCACCTATGAAGGGCCCGCACCTCCACCTGCATTTCCATTTCCTTCTGCAGCAATCTCGATACAGAAGTTAAAATTCATCTTGAGTCCCGCACATTATGGTTATCATAATCAGCCGAATAAAATAGGATATTTCTGTATCCTTATTGACACACCGTCCGTAACACTAAAATATGCGGCTCAACAGTCATGATTAGGTCACATGGGTAAAAGTACTCAAAATATGTGGGACTTGCTACTTGAAAAGAAAGAAATCTTCTCAGAGTTGGATTCCAATTATTGCTCCTATAACTACATTCCACCATGTACTCTAATGCAGGATGTAGATTATCTCTCGGGATGGGACTTTCCAAGGTCACTATGTGTTTTGTTATTTGTATTTATACCTTTTAGCTTCCAATAAAGTGTTCCACTTCTCTCCATGAAAATGAGGGGTCGCTGACAGTGGTCTTCCAATGCGTGAGCCTATAGAACGTGAAGTGCACACTAAGCAGGTGTGTTCGCCACACCTGTTGACTCCATCTATTTAGACTTTTAATATGTTCATCTACAACATGTTATTCATACACAATGCTAATAGATCCATTGCAAGAGCATAAATATAGAAACATTCTTTTTTCGTTATCCCGACGGTATGGAGGGGCAACCACAGAATGTACACACAAAAATACAATAATGGAATATGCATCCAGGATACTTGTTTTACTTAAATTTCTTCACTGACATGCAACACCACAAGGCTCTAAGCAAGATAAGGGTCAAGAACACCATGCAATCATTTAAAAAATTCATCGACTCATATAGACACATTGGCAACACCATATAAATGTCGATGCCACAGAGCTTTCCTACCTAATGAATGAACTGCTCTTTTAGCAATGAGCCTAACACACCAATTTATAGAAAAAGACATAAGAGATTGAGAAATCCCACAAACATAGATTACCATGATTACATTTTAGTTATGATTAACCACTTCCAAGAGGCATTAGTATGCAAGTGATAATGATTATATGTTACATTGAAAAATCTCCACCATATCGGTATCTTAAATTAATTTTACATTCAGACTTAGGAATGATCACCATCCATCTTATATTAGCTCTTTATCCCTTACAACCAATCTCCAACACTGTACATTATTATTTTCCATCTTTGAAATTGCTTATGAAATTAAGTTCCTACCGATTTGCTCATTCTTATGTTAAGCTTATGTTTCTCAAACGTTTATTGCAATCGGTCTTAGAGCCATGATTACCAATCACTACAATAATGAATCTGAAGTGATTGTCAAGACATAAATGCTTAGGATTATGATGCAGATTCTGAGATTCAAGATAGCTATTTTGGGGTCTGGCAAAACATTTTCTCGATCACAATATCCTTATTTCCCATCGTAGTTAATGAGCATATCAACTGACTTGGGGCTGAATCCATGTCAACATTTCCACATCAAGAATTATATATACCCTATATATATATATATATATATATATATCATGCTAATATATTGAAATTCTCAAAGTTAGATCACACCAAGGCAGATTTCGTCATGCTTTTTCCAGACAAGTCCAATGTTATGAAAATTGGAGTTATAAGGACTCCAAAGTTAGTGACATTATTGAAGTCTAGGACCCCAAACTCTTGACTTTTATTATTGAATTATGGGTATTACTTGGAACATTGCAGGTCCATGTGTCTCATTATGTGGCATACACATTCTGTCCACATCGACCGAGTTATGAAAGCTACATTTACAATATGCTTAAAGAAGTGACCATGATGTGAAGGCCGTTAGAACCATACAAAAACCACAAGAGCCGCATTTTTTTCAAAGCTTGGATCCCATGTCTCCACATTTTGCGACCTTTGGGCCCATCCTACATGTTTCTTTTATTTTTACTAGTCATAAGCAACATAACAAGGAATTACAGAACCAATTTTTCAATTTCCTGACTTCTCTTAAGTCAATCATCTTTGAAATCAATTCTCATTTCCAACTGACGTTACTTATAATTTCTAGCAGACCACCAATTAGACCTCCAAAAGTTCTGACTATGTTGATTAGGTTTATATTTTGGCCACGAAACTCGGTACGATGATATGCCCTAGTAACATATCCACATTAAGGTAAAACCCACATACCTTTAGACCCACAATAAAACCTCTACAAAGGACCCATGCGACTATCACTTTCACTAGCCAAGATTAACATTTATTTTAACTCGTTGAAAGGATTTTTTCTTGGATGAGGTCAGTTAACAGAGAAGTTAAAGGGGCCCGTACAACATGATTTTGGGCACTGAATCAATCCATTGTGCTCATGTGGATCCTACAAGTAAGTCTGATTCGATGTTATCAGAAATTTAATTCTAGGGGTCCAACTTCTGGATAGACAAGGTACTCCACTAGGATACTAAGGAAGTGCTAGTTCTACATTACTCCATATAAAGTTTGACTATGTCACTCCTATCTGATCAGGTTTATGAGGATGTCACTAAACATACCGATTACGATGATAAAATCATTCTTGGGATCTTATTTACCTAATACTAGGAGATTTCATTGAGTATGAGGTTTAATGTTCATTCAATAGGTTCAATTTCAGCTTAAATCTTCTGCTTTAAGAAGGATTACACATGAAGAGAAGTTAGTTATGCAAGAATCTTGATATTACGGATTGACTGTTTTCATTTGTATTTCTTTATATGCATTTTCAAGGTAAGGAAACACATGGCACCCCAATTAATTAATTGTCTATTGTTTCACTTTAAATACACTACAAGATATTAAATTCAAATTCCTTTAACACACACACACACACACACACACACACACACACACACACACATATCAATCCTTTTTACCATACGTAACTATGGATCAAAATTGCACCTATGATTAAATGCACATTTGCCAAGGTATCCCTAAAACTAGCATCTCATATATATTAACAAATTTTAAATACAACGTTTCTGTAACACGAGACTACATTATACATATATACATTTTACAATGACCTATATAAATTATAATAATAAGGAATTAATTGCACAACGCCTTTTCAGCCATCTTTCTTTCATCCTACAAAACCATGTGAGCATGAAATCAACGATAAATTGTTGGCATGGCATCCACCCTAATCAGGCATAATTATCATTTTCAGGTTCCCATTTACATAATAACATTAATAATTTGCATTCAAAAGGAAAAGGTTAGAGACAAATATTTATTTCATTTCTTAACCAAAGAGAGAGAAAGAAATAGGGAAGAGAGAAAAACACTATTTCGCCTAAAGTTCAATTTCACACAAGTCACACAATATAGTTTCAAGTAGTTATTTACAGTGTATACAATTTTCCAAGATGGATTGACCACCCGACAGGGTTCATACAACTTTCCTTTTTTACAATTTCCTGCTAGTTGTAAAAAACGTTCTAACAAAACCACTTTCAAAACTTTTCCTCTGATGAGAAAACACACCACAGGTAAGTTTCTATGTGTCCTCATATACACCAAGAATTGAAAGGAACTAACATAATTCAAAACCGATGAATGATTTATGATTGGCGGCTAGTTTTCCGAGGCTATTGCTCATAATTAGTCAAGTTACAAATGATCAAAAGTTAGCTCGAGGGCTCAGAATACTACATATAAAACTATCGTTTGATGGATGAACATACAACCAAAAAATTCATACAAGCTCCCCTATATATGGAGAATTCACAAGAGTCGATGGGACATAGAACTAGAAAGTGGTTCTTAAATGGTGAAAAGTTTTACCTAGTAAGTATATGACCAGACGCCTACAAAATGCCATTGCCAAACTATCAAGAAGAGTGTTTTTACAAAAACTAAAGTTTCTAGGAAATTTTCTAGTAAAAATACTTGAGGCTTGTGAAGGAAGATAGTAATTTTGTTTCTCAGGGTTCAAACAAAGCCAATACAAAACCCCAACTTTTCAAATTTAGCAACTTCCTACAACTACAACACGGTGTAACAAGGCTCCTAGAAGGGAATCAAAGAGATTACACATGATCATTCGAGGTTGATTCAAGTATTAAAGTGACTCCTCACATAACAAGGTACACTTAGGAAACTTAACATCTCCTTTCCGGAGTTACGAAGGTTATTTTGCAAGTCTCCAAAAATTGTGATTTATATGTTTGGTTGGGGTTGTTTTAGTCATGCAACTACAATTTAATTATTTCATTTCATTTCCTAAGGTTGCAGGGTTTTTCTGTTCAATTTCTGATTAATAATTGATATTATGAAAATTATCTAACAGAGCTCAAATTCAAATAGATTTATTTACATTTACCAACTTTAATCTATGAATTCATTCCAACCAAATCTAACATACTAAGTTGATTTAAATCAAAATGTGCAAAATCCAAAAGATATAGTTTTGATTTCCAAATCATACTTTTCAAAAGAACAAAGTATTGTGACATTTCTTCATCCGTATTTCACTTTTCAACTTTCTAAACAGAGATTTCAAAATACATTCAACAATCAAATTTCAATACCTAATAAT
This sequence comes from Taxus chinensis, assembly GCA_019776745.2. NCBI lineage: Eukaryota > Viridiplantae > Streptophyta > Pinopsida > Cupressales > Taxaceae > Taxus > Taxus chinensis. The sequence goes on along the minus strand of CM034149.1, from coordinate 687,147,864 downwards.
GTCATTTGAGTAAAGTAATATAATATTTTATTGATTCAAAAAGATACCTTTACAACTTCTTCTTTCATTTCATTCCCAAGGATAGAATACAAATATTTCTTTTTCTTTCATTCAAAAATAGAAAACAGAGTGCATCTCTTTCACATTTCAAATTATAACTTTCATAGCCAATACAAAACCTCTTTCCATCACAAAATATATTACATTGTCATCCACTTCAAGTGGGAAGAAGGTTTTACAAATAGAATTCTCACAAGGGACTGTCAAAACTGTCTTTTTTATCCTTTTCTCCAGAACAACAACATGAAGATCCTCCATTTTCAATTTTGATCACAATAAAAGGCAGGGGAAAGGCAACGCTCTCCACCCAACCAAGACATCTAATGAAAGGAGAAGCCATCCTTCCTCATTGGCCCCCGAGCCCGAACCACAATGCAATAAGAAATGTGTTTCAACTCATGGAAACAACAGGATTCCACAAACACACATGCAAACTTCACATTAAAAGCATAGTCAAAAATAGAATGTAGTTTGCAACCATATTAAGACATAACAAACAAAACCTCAGGCTTCATCATGCAAGCCAAAGGAGCAAGAAACTATGGGGGATGCTACTTATGCCTCCCAAAGGGGAAATGGGTATCACCACCTGAGAAAAAACCACAAAAATATAACATTTCAAATCCTTGACATGCCCTTATGCCTCCCCCAAGTACCCCTTATTCCTCACATTTCCTTATGCCTCCCCAACCTCTTATGGCACCCCATAACAAGTAAAGAAATGCAAGCTATTTCTTTGTAATGGTGGAACCCAAATCCCAACTCCCTCCACACTTATACCTCCCAAAAACACTTATGCCTCCCACAAAATAAACCCCATAGCCTTCTCCTACACCATTCCTAGGCCATCTACCCAACAGCCCACAACCATGCTAAAAAATTCACAATAATAACATTCAACCATTTACATATACAATAAAAGAAAGAAAGAAGGGTATTTCAAGAGTGAAGCTCCTACCTCTCCATGATGGAGTTTGTTCCAAGTCCAAAACAACAAGCTTTCCAATGCAAAACAATCCAAGATCAACAATCCACAAGCATGCAACAATCTCCAATCTTCTTCCAAAAGCAAGAGCTCTCAAAACCCAAAACCCAAAAGTCTCCCCAAAAATAAAGTGATAAAAGTGAAGTAACCCAAAAACAAGCTAAATAATTCCAATTAATAGAAGAGGGAAGGGAAGAGGATGAGGTGGATCCATGTAGGATGCCACTTCACACATCCTCAACTCCAACACCAAATTCAACTTCATTCTCCAATGCATAATCAATAGGTGGGTGAATAATATGACAATTTTACTTACACACTCAAATCAAACCCACACCCCAAAGGACTGAAATTAAAACATGTAAGAAAAGTGCAATAAAAAAACATTCAACTTGACTTAGAAAATTGATAAATAAGGTCTAAATTTAACCCTCCAACCATAGGCAAGGTTGGTATACAAATTTAAGAGGCATGGGACAAGTTTAACTTGTCCCACAAGTCTCCAAAATCAGCCTCCAAGGACTAATTTTAATTTCAAAGAAGATGAAGTGTTTCTTACTCCAAAATCAACTTACATATCTCTTACACATCACTTACACATGTCTTACAACATTTTAATTCAAGGCCAACAACTCTATTAATTACCTTCTTGTGACATATTTTAATTAACTAACTTTACAACATGATTACTCACAATATTAACACACCATTTAATAAATAATGAAAGGGGTCAATGCACCACAAAATAAACACATGCAAACATTAACAAAGGGACCAAATAAAAGAAAATACATAAAATCCCTTGGTCACATTTAAAGGTGATCCTCCCCATGGGAATCCCTAACACAATCAAACACACACAAACAAATACAGTTGCCATGGTGACCTTGTTGAATTCATCTAGAATTCCAAAGTGGTTGGTCTCCAATCCCCCAATGTTTGTTGTGATATTTTAAACCTGCAAAATACAAATACCTCCTTTGGCCTCATGGCCACATCAGAACATCCAAATGAATATAATATACTTCCAAAGTCATCAATATATATATATATATATATATATATATATATATATATATATATATATATCACAACAATCATCAAGACAATCAACAATATCACTTACAATTTCATCAACAACTATATCATCATCAATCTTTAATTCAATTTTCATTTTCTAGGTCTACTCAAAATATCCAATTATCACAAGTCCGAATAACATCTATAATATAACCATGTCAAACAGTATATCAACAAAATTATATAAAATGTATAAAATGTCCCCAATAACACCATGTATCAGATATGAACCAAGCTCAACAATAATCCATGCTCTAACATCTAACATCATACTAAATCAAAACTATAATAATGTCCATAATATAGTCAACAATGTCATGATCAGTATCAAAAGGTGTCAAAGGGAAGTGGGCACTACATCCCCCTCCCCTTAGACTTGACTTCCTCCTGGAAGTCACTGGAACAGATGGGGAAACTAAACTCGTAACAATGTAGCATCCTCCCATGTAGCTGTAGTCTCATCATATCTGTCCCACTGCACTCGCACCTGATCAATCTCTCTACCTCGAAGGCCCAGGGTCCTGCAATCTATAATGTGAACGAGCTCCACCATCACCTGCCCCTGATCCTGCACCTTGTAATGAGGTCTAATCCAGCACATGAGAAGGATCTGCAATATATTTCCTAAGGACTGAAACATGAAACACGTCATGTACGTGAGACAAGCTAGGTGGAAATGCTAGACAGTAGGCCAAAGGGTCGATACGCTCCAAAATCTCAAAAGGACCAACAAATGTAGGAGCTAACTTAGAACCTTTTCCATAACGGATAGGGCTCTTATGTGGTCTGACACGAAGGAACACCTTCATGCCCACATCAAAACTACGGTCAGTCCTATGCTGATCTGCATACTTCTTCTACCTGTCATGTGCCTCCTACAGTCTCTGTCTAATCAAAACCACCTGCTACTCCATGTCCTGTAACAAAGATGGTCCAAGAGAAACCCTGTTCTCTAACATATCCTAGCTAAGAGGTGTCCTGCACTCTCTACCATACAAGGCCTAAAAAGGAGCCATGCCTATAGAACTCTGAAAACTATTATTGTAGGAAAACTCCACCAAGTACAGGTACTCCTCCCATCTCGAACTGATGATCCATAACATACATCTTGAGCATATCCTCTAAGATCTGATTCACCCGCTCAGTCTGTCCATCTATCTCGGGGTGATATGTTGTGCTGAAATTGATCTTCGTCCCAAGGGCATGTTGCATGGTAGTCCAAAAATGGGAAGTGTACAAAGGATCACGGTCACAAATTATCTTCCATGGAATCCCGTGCAGCCTGATGATCTCATACAGATAAACCCATGCCACTTCACTAGCTGTATAAGTGGTCTTCACCAGAGAAAACTGAGCCACTTTTGTCAATTTATCCACCGTGACCATGATGGCATCGTGGTGATATCTCGACATCGGTAGCCCAACAATGAAGTCCATGGAAATGGTGTCCCACTTCCATTCCGATATAACATGAGGAAAGAGAAGGCCAGCTGGATGCTGATGCTCAACCTTCACTTTCTGGCACTCTAAACAGTGTGACACAAACTGAGCCACGTCTCTACGAAGTCCTCTCCAATGGTACAAGTGTCTCAAAGTAGCAGGCATCTTCTTCACCCCAGGATGGGCTGAATAGGGTGCATGATGTGCCTCTATCAAGATGTCCTGCCTCAAGCCTCTGTCACTGGGAACATAAATCTGACCTCTCTGTGCCTGAGAAGTCCATCTGCCTCTAATGAGAAACCATCAAACTTCCCCTCAAGGGGTCTTTGGGACTCGATCTCTGCTCTCGCTGCAATGTAGAAGTTGTCATGAGGAAGCTGTTGTAGAATCCTGCTCCACAAATATGTGCCCACTAAAGTGGCCATAATCACATGTCTCCATGTGCTGAGAGCATCTACAACCACATTTTATTTTCCCTTCACATGCTCTATCTCCATATCATACTCACAAAGCAACTCCATCCAATGCCACTGACGAGTGTTGAGATTGGGTTGCGTGAAGAGATGGCAAAGACTCAAGTGATCTTTCCTGAGTGTGAATCTCTGACCAAGAAGAAAGTGTCTTCATCGAACCAAGGCATGAACCACTACCGCAAGCTCAAGATCATGAGTCAGATAATTGAGCTCATAATATTTGAGTTTGCGAGACTCAAAGGCCACTTCTCTGCCCTCCTGCATCAATACACCTCCAAGTCCTGCCAAAGAAGCATCCGTGCATACGAAAAACTCACCATGTGGATCCAACACTGCAAGAATGGGTGTTGTTGTGAGGCACTCCTTCAGTGTCCTGAAAGGCCTTCTCTCATCTATCTGACCAATCAAACTTCTTCCCTTTCCGCTAAAGAGAAGTGATGGGGTGCACAATCTGTGAGAAGTCTTGAACAAACCTCTTGTAATAACCTGCTAATCCCATGAAGCTGCGCACCTCAGTCACAGTAGTGGGTGTTGGCCAATCCATAATGGCTCTAATCTTAGAAGGATTGACTATGATACCTTCCCTAGAAATGATGTGACCCAAATACTGCACCTCTATCTGAAAGAAGGCACACTTCTCCAAGTTCCCATAAAGCTTCTTCTCACGAAGACACTGAAGAACCTGACGAAGGTGCCCCTCGTGCTCCTCACGTGTACGTGAGTAAATCAAAATGTCATCTAGGAAGATGAGCATGAAGTGATCTAAGAAATTCCTAAATACCCCATTCATCAAACTCATAAAAACTGCGGGGGCATTCTTCAAACCGAAAGGCACCACTGTGAACTCATAGTGCCCATATCTCATATGAAAAAATGGTCTTATGAATATCCACCTCCGTAATCCTCAGCTGATGATAGCCTGACTTAAGATCAATCTTAGATAAAACTGTGGCTCCCTTCATCTGATCAAACAAATCATCTATGTGTGGAAGGGGATAACGATTCTTGATCGTTACCTTGTTCAGCTGGCAGTAATCAATACACAACCGCAAGGATCCATCCTTCTTCTTCACAAAAATCACCGGTGCACCCCAAGGGGATACACTAGGATGGATTTGGCCTTTCTCCAAAAGGCCCTCAAGCTGCAACTTGAGCTCATAGAGCTCTGGTGTGGTCATCCAGTAAGGTGCTCGTTGGATAGGCTCTGCTCCCGGAACCAGATCTATATGGAAGTCAATCTCACGTGGGGGCAGTAACCCTTCTAGTTCCCCTGGAAAGACATCTGAAAACTCTCTCAAAATGGGATGATCATCTAGTGATGGCCCACTAGACCCATCCTCAGATCTATCACTGACTGTGACAGCAAACATCTGACAACCCCATCGCACACACCGCTTGAGCTGCATAGCAGAGATGGTGTGAATGGAAACATGTCTCCTAACCCCTAAGATCACTGACTCAACTCCTAGATCATCTACACAAGATATAGTATTATGGTAACAATCCATCCTGGCCCTATGTGCAGACAACCAATCCATACCCAAGATGACTCCATACGAGCCCAAAGGAAGGATACGAAGATCCGAGGTAGTGGTGAAAGGTTCCAAATCCACTACACACTCCTTAACTAAGGAGTCAATTGAGATCTTGGCTCCCGAAGCCATCTCAACGTCCCAACTAAGACCCTTCCTAACTACCACCAGCCTGCATCTCTCTACTAAAGATGGTGCAATAAAAGAATCTGAAGAACCAGAATAAAACAAAATAGAGGTAGGAATACCACCAATACTACCTGTGGTCTCAATAACTGTACTTTGATGCTCAACCTACTAGTTCTCGACCGCTGCATAGATCTGATGACTACATCCCATGTCACCAATGGTAGGCTCTGAGATCTGTGTCTTACCCTTGTTAAGAGGGTTCTGAGGGAAATCTCTCCAAAAATGTCCATCAACACCGCAACCAAAACAACTGCTTGATCCTCTCCCATGTGTAGCAAGTCCCCGACTGGTACTCTAGAGGTATGTGGTGTGGATCCTGATGATCCGGCTATGGACTACTGAGGTCTCTTCTTGCGAGCTCCTGCTAACTGAGCCCTCTGGGCACCCTGTGTCCTAATGGGACCCCTAGGAGGAGGCCCCATACTATGACCTCTGTGTGCATCAAATCTCTGTGGAGGTCTATAAGGTGGGTGGGATAGTACTGTTGCTATGGTCTAAAAGATGACTGTGTTGAACCCTGTCCACCATGAGGAGGAGATACTGACCCCCTCGACCTATTTTCTTGCATCTGCTGGATACGGCTCTCAGACTCGGTCTCTAGCCTGCTGGGTCTTTCCCTAAGTCTCCTCTGCTATATAGGCCTTCTCAATGGCCTCAACTAATGTCTATGGACAATGGATCCAAACTGCACCTCAAATGTCAAGATTCAGGCCTGGATGAACCTATGGATCCGTACCTGCTCATCCTGTATGTAATCAACATACTGAAGTAGATCTAGAAATCTTCTCTCATACTCAGCCACTGTAAGAGATGCCTGTCGGAGGTCATGAAACTCATCTATCCTCTGTTGTATGAACCTTTGTGACAAATATCTACTCCTGAACCACTCCTCAAAGAGCTCCCAGGTAACTATCTCAGAATCAACATGGAGCTTCTACTCCTCTATCCTCCACTAGAAACCTGCTCCATCTCTTAGTAGATGGATTGCAACACGAGATTTCGTGTTGCTAGAACAAGGGTAGAGCTTGAAGCATCCGCTCAAGCTCACCAACCAGGCCTCTACCTGAAATCCACCTATGTCACCAAAATAATGTGATGGTCATAGCTTCAGGATCTCCCTGATGTGGTCTAAAGCTGTAGTCTAACAACCCCTAGGCCTCCCTGCATGCTCATCTCTAAGCCTAGGGCTCCGACACCTATCTTTGTGTCCTGAAACTCGGTCTCCATGTCCCCTCTGTGGTGACTCTACTCTGATTGACTCCACATGGGAGTTATCTCCTCTATGCTCCTCGCTATGCTGAGGAGATGCATGAGCCTCAATGGATGTCACCCTATCATGTCTGACTGGACGTGCTCCTACGGTCCCTCCACGTAGAGCGGCATTAACATCCTGAAAGTGTCTGTAAAATCTATGGTAGGATAGCTACTACAACATGATCTGGTGGTGGTAAGTCTAGGTCTATGTGAAAAGACCCCTTCATCTTGTCCGCGCCTCCTGCACAGACCAAGGCGAGAGTTAGTTCATTTTCTAGGTTTTATTCAGTTTTCCATGTTCACTAATTATGCAATTTCAAACAAAGTTGTTCTCTAGATTTGAAAGTGTGCTAGGTTTAATATTGTACTAGGTTTAAATTTCGTGTCTCAAGTCTTCTAGTGTGCCCAAGGGTCCAAGCTTTTGAACCCACGGCTCTGATACCAAGTGTAATGCCACCTAAATTCTCCCCACTCGAGACCAAGAACAACCTAGGTTTAGTTAGGAAAAGTTAAGGAATAATTTTTTATAGGTGTTCCCAACAAAATTCCAGAGTCCATAACAACAGTTATAAAAAAAAATCCTACACAACACTAAGAGAGAGAAATTCATCCCTAGCACAGATAAATTATCTTCTTGCGGGCGTGTGGGAGAAATTTCCCTGGGCATGGAAGAGAGGCATGCGAAAGAAACTCTTTTTTCTCTAGGTGCGCAAGACAGGCACGAAGAGACTCCTTTTTTCTCCCAGGCATGTAAGATGGGTGCGGAAGAGACTCATTCTCTCCCGGGTGCACAAGATGGGCATATAAGAGACTCATTTTCTCATGGGCATGCACACAAGGGACTGGGCACGCAAGAAGCTCTAGGCATGCAAGACGGGAGCACAAGAGGCTTTTTCCTCTTCTGTGAACTTCAGAAGGCCATAACTTTTGATAGGGAACTTTGTTTTTGGAAAACTAGGAATTTTCAGAAATCTCTCAATGTCCTCTTTGCATAGAAACCTTAAGAATTTAATTTTGATAAATTTTTAAGGGTAAATTTTGAGAAAACTCTCTAGAGACTTATAAAATGAAAACTGGTAACATTTGACTTATAAATTTTGTTCAATTCAACTTCCAGTCCTTTCTTAACATGCCAAACAGACATGGAGGGTTGCACTTAGGTAAATTTAGAATGGATTTCAAGGGTTAATTTGTTTGATGGATTTGCAAATCAAGATTTCCAATTGTACACAGCAAGAAGTCTATAATTTTTCCTTTGCTTGATCTGAACGGTTCTTTAAAAGTTTCTTAAGTATTTTAGTTTGGTTGGGATCATTTTAGTCATGCAACTACAATTTAATTGTTTCATTTCATTTCCTAAGGTTGCAGGGTTGTTCTGTTCAATTTCTGATTAATAATTATCCAGTATGAAAATTATCTAACAGAGATCAAATTCGAATAGATTTATTTACATTTACCAAATTTAATCTATGAATTCATTCCAACCAAATCTAACATACTAAGTTGATTTAAATCAAAATGTGCAAAATCCAAAAGATATAGTTCTGATTTCCAAATCATACGTTTTCAAAAGAAAAGAGTATTGTAACATTTCTTCATCCGTATTTCACTTTTCAACTTTCCAAACAGAGATTTTAAAATACATTCAACAATCATATTTCAATACCTAATAATTCCATTTGAGTAAATTAATACAATATTTTATTGATTCAAAAAGATACCTTTACAACTTCTTCTTTCATTTCATTCCCAAGGACAAAATACAAATCTTTCTTTTTCTTTCATTCAAAAAAAGAAAACAGAGTGCATCTCTTTCACATTTCGAATTATAACTTTCATAGCCAATACAAAACCTCTTTCCATCACAAAATATATTACATTGTTCATCCACTTCAAGTGGGAAGAAGGTTTTACAAATAGAATTCTCACAAGGGACTGTCAAAACTATCTTTTTTTTCCTTTACTCTAGAACAACAACATGAAGATCCTCCATTTTCAATTTTGATCACAACAAAGGTAGGGGAAAGGAAACGCTCTCCACCCAACCAAGACATCCAATGAAAGGATAATCCATCCTTCCTCATTGGCCCCTGAGCCCCAACCACAATGCAATAAGAAATGTGTTTCAACTCATGGCAACAACAGGCTTCCACAAACACACATGCAAACTTCACATTAAAAGTCACAGTCGAAAACAGAATGTAGTTTGCAACCACATTAAGACATAACAAACAAAACTTCAGGCTTCATCATGCAAGCCAAAGGAGCAAGAACTATGGGGGATGCTACTTATGCCTCCCAAAGGGGAAATGGGTATCACCACCTGAGAACAAACCACCAAAATATAACATTTCAAATCCCTGACATGCCCTTATGCCTCCCCAAGTACCTCTTATTCCTCACATTTCCTTATACCTCCCCAACCTCTTATGGCACCCCATAGCATTAGTAAATAAATGCAAGCTATTTCTTTGTAAGGTGGAACCCAAATCCCAACTCCCTCCACACTTATACCTCCCCAAAACACTTATGCCTCCCACAAAATAAACCCCATAGCCTTCTCCTACACCATTCCTAGGCCATCTACCCAACATCCCACAACCATGCTAAAACATTCACAACAATAAACATTCAACCATTTACATATACAATAAAAGAAAGAAAGAAGGGCATTTCAAGAGCCAAGCTCCTACCTCTCCATGATGGAGTTTGTTCCAAGTCCAAAACAACAAGCTTTCCAATGAAAAACAGTCCAAGATCAACAATCCACAAGCATGCAACAATCTATCAATCTTCTCCAAAAGCAAGAGCTCTCAAAACCCAAAAGAAGTCTCCCCAAAAATGAAGTGATAAAAGTGAAGCAACCCAAAAATAAGCTAAAGAATTCCAATTAATAGAAGAGGGAAGGGAAGAGGATGAGGTGGATCCATGTAGGATGCCACTTCACACATCCTCAACTCCAACACCAAAGTCAACTTCATTCTCCAATGCATAATCAATAGGTGGGTGAATAATATGACAGTTTTACTTACACACTCAAATCAAACCCACACCCCAAAGGACTGAAATTAAAACATGTAAGAAAAGTGCAATAAAAAAAATATTCAACTTGACTTAAAAAAATGCATAAAGAAGGTCTAAATTTAACCCTCCAACCATAGGCAAGGTTGGTATACAAATTTAAGAGGCATGGGACAAGTTTAACTTGTCCCACAAGTCTCCAAAATCAGCCTCCAAGGACTAATTCGAATTTCAAAGAAGATGAAGTGTTTCTTACTCCAAAATCAACTTACATATCTCTTACACATCACTTACACATGTCTTACAACATTTTAATTCAAGTCCAACAACTCTATTAATTACCTTCTTGTGACATATTTTAATTAACTAACTTGCAACATGATTACTCACAATATTAACACACCATTTAATAAATAATGAAAGGGGTCAATGCACCACAAAATAAACACATGCAGACATTAACAAAGGGGACCAAATAAAAGAAAATACATAAAATCCCTTGGTCACATTTAAAGGTGATCCCCCCCATGGGAATCCCTAACACAATCAAACACACACAAACAAATACAATTGCCATGGTGACCTTGTTGAATTCATCTAGAATTCCAAACTGGTCTGGTCTCCAATCCCCCGATGTTTGTTGTGATAGTTTAAACCTGAAAATACAAATACCTCCTTCGGCCTCATGGCCGCATCAGAACATCCAAATGAATATAATATACTTCCTAAATTCAACAATATATATATGAATCACAACAATAATCATGACAATAAACAATATCACTTACAATTTCATCAACAACTATATCATCATCAATCTTTAATTCAATTTTCATTTTCTAGGTCTACTCAAAATAATCAATTATCGCAAGTCCTGACAACATCTATAATATAACCATGTCAAACTGTATATCAACAGTAGTATATAAAATGTATAAAATGTCCCCGATAAAACCATGTATCAGATATGAACCAAGTCAACAATAATCCATGCTCTAACATCTAACATCATACTAAATCAAAACTATAATAATGTCCATAATATATTCAACAGTGTAATGATCAATATCAAAAGGTGTCAAATGGAAGTGGGCACTACATCTGGTTTCGTCAGGATTTTTGTTAGATCATCTCAAAATGAGAATTTGAGTTTATGCTTTTCTACCAAGGAATATTTTAAATTTCGCAAGCTATGGTATGACATCTTTTTGTTTTGAAAACAAGTTTATTGAAAAATATCAATTATATGATAATGCTCCATTTTAAAATTTTATTTCACTACAAATGAACCACTAAAGAACAAAAATTATGAAAGATAGCGAGAGATGAACCATGGCTAGAGCAAAGTCAACTGAAACAAAGGGATTCAGTTCTGCATCACAATTAAGCATTTCATGAAATCACATTTCTTTTCACATTTTTAAAAATATATTGTGAGCAATATCAATGCTCCCACACTTTGCATACACAGATACCAAGTAAGAATGAGGTGCTTGCAGGCCTCAACTAAAATATGTAAATAAGAAAGTCATTGAAATTTGCAACACATGCTTGAGGGAAAAGATCCTTAAAGACACCACAAAAATTCTCTTGTATCTTGCACTCTGGCGTTCAAATGACTAACTTAGAATTTATATAAAACTACACCCCCTGATGAATCAAAAAAATATTCTCCCTTTCCCTTCCTCAACTCATCTCCTTTCCATTTAACACAAATATGTGGGCCATTATCAAAGCATGATTTGGAAGTTCCGTAGATGGGCACATTACAAATGATTAACCCCTCATTCGCCTAACTACATCAAATTTATACCAATTCTGGATTTGGCTTCTTCCATACTTCAACCTCTAAGTCAGTAGCTTTCTCAAAGTTTCCAAGCCTTTTCAACAAAATCATTTTGTGCATAACCTCCAATCTATGTTGCCCATAAGACCATGTTTTTTGTAAGATATTATGTGAAAATGTTTATGCACCATGTATGATCCCACATTTTACACCCATGCCTATAATGGTATTTACAACCATGTCTACCTGGGCATTCACGACCATGACATCTGACGAAATTCTTTTTCTAAATCTATTATTTTGGCATAGGTTGGACGATGTTGGCAAAGGCTGTGAAGCCTATCCTGCATTTCTTGAAAGGTTCCATGGCCCTTTTAAAAATCCCATTTTACACATATTCTTCCATCATTGCAATCCATCTAGCCACGTTTCAGGCATTTATTCGAATAGTTCACATGCCAAACACATGATTCAAGACTTGCATACATATCTACTAGAGCACTTGCAATTTCAACATTTGAAAAAAACAAACCCCTTTCCATTTTCCTAAGATGGATATCTACATCCTGCTCGAAAGCATTTATTTTGGCACAAGCGAGGAGTGTGCTAAAAAAAAAATGCACATGGGGGTTTTGACGCTAAGGAAGATTGTGAAAGAGAGAAATATTGCAGAGAAAATACGTGGGAAGAGAATGAGATGAAAAATTCAATCCCTTAATTCTCAACAACATCTACTAAAATAAAATATAAAGAGCAAGAATATGAATTGGTAGTCATTATCTTCCTCGAGGATGGAACTACAAAAATGGTTAGTGCGTGAAGAGCATGCTCCTAGATGCATAAGAAGTAGATCAATACAAAAAAGAAAATATGCTTGAATGCAACGCTTCCAAGACCTCAATCTTCTCCCTTTTTTTTAGCATACAAAACAAACAAAACCATGGTAGGAGAAAAAATATATCTTTTGAAAGACAAAAAATCTGGTTTCAGACGCATATACAGATTCATATCAGTCAAATTTGTTAATAGTAATGTGAGGAGATACTCGGGTTTTTCTTTATCAACATGTGCAGGACTGATTAAACCCATCACATTACTCATTGAAGGGCGACTACAGTTTGGAATGCATTTCCGCAATTCCATTTACATTCTGAATTCAGTGAAATAACCAATTACAACTAGATTTACAACATTAACTTGGGTTTCACTTTTATTCAGGCCTTGGATCTCAAATAAATTTCTTGTGTCATTATCGAAGGAGAATGACATTTCTGAAAAGGTGTTTAAGAAGTCATGCCCTTCATAGATGCCCACAGGTCACATCTTCAGTTTTAAATTTTAGTCAACCGTGTCACATGAAAATTTAAATGTTTTATTTGTTTGTTTCTTGCAAAATATTATCACTAAAATTTAACATCTAACTACATGAGGTGGCACTATATCTTGTAAAGAAAGCTTGTAAAGTGCTCTTGGTTGTATCTTAGGCTTCTTGACGTATGATTCCTTGTGATAATAATTTCAGAGCTTAAACTTCATTGTTATGTAAGTTATTATTGCATGGTATACTTTGTAAGAAAATTTGCATCTTGAAAAGAAATGACAGGAATATTAGGTGCAACATCTTCTACTGAAAATATAGTTTTGTATACTAATCATTGTGATCCTAAAGTGAAGTGAAACCTGTTATCTTTGTGGTAGAAGTATAAATTGATTGATTCAATTTTTTAAAGAAAACTACATTTTTCATTATATATGGGTAATGTAAAACTACAATTTGAAGTAAAGAAATTTTAATATCATTTGTTGCAATATGAGTATTCTCTTTCTTTTATCATTTTTTTTTTATAGAAATGGTGGATTGATAGTAGATCTGATTTAAATCTACTCCTTTTTCCACACTAGTTGTAGATATTTGATTATTACTTCCAAATAAATAAATATTTATTTCTAAGGATCTATTTGAAGGCTTAAATAGTTAAGATTGTACGTGAATAATACTTACTTCTCATAAATGATTTAGATTTTTAGAATAGTCCATCTTAAATATAACATATAAAATGCACTAACAAATCAAATATATTATTTACAATTTGGTATTTTCTTGAATATAGTGTAAAATACAAAAATATTAAAATATATTTAATATAGTTATATTATATAATATAACTATAATTTATTTGCCATATTTATATATTACGTAATATATTCTTATTAGTTATATATTTTAATATAATATTTTGAAATGTATTATACTATATATATATATATATATATATATATATGATATTTTTAATCAATATGAATAAAATAAAAAATATATAATATGAAACAAAAATACGGTGATGTTTTGAATGTTTTAAAACATAAAAACAAAGGAAAGTGGTTGGGAGGGGGGTCGAATCCCTCCCCAATCCTGTGCACCAACCGACGCCATCTCCCACACCACCGTCCTCCGCTCCCTTCCCCAAACACCCCTCAACACTCCCAACTCCAACCTCCACTCCAATCAAAGCCCTAACCGATCCAACCCACCTCCCTCCCCATGGATTCCATGACTCCCACACCACTGAAATTCGCACTCTCCAAACCACTTCCCTAGCTTTCCAAACCCTGCTTTTTCTTCTTTCTTCTTCGAGTTTTCATAATGCGGTTTTAATATTACACACACACACATTGGGAGATTTTCCTTCATTTAAAAAAAATGGGTATAAAAGGTATACCCAACCAAATAAGGGAAATATACAAAAAAAATAACAATGAAAATATCTTGAGCAACCCCAAGAATCCATAAAAACTCCATGGCTCCTCCTGAACCTGCACAAACAAGAAATAAAAGAAAAAGAAACAAAATCAAAACAAATGAGAAGAGAAAGAAACCATAAAGATGGATTAGGGCGAGTTTTAAATCTAGGGCCAAGATTAGATGGATCCTAGGGTCCACATTAAACCCTAGACAACTTTTAAGTCATGGGAAGTTGATGGGAATGAGAAATAAAAGTGTGTGAGGGTTAATTAAATAAAAAGGGAGTGAATAAAATAAAAGGGTGTGTAGACTTCCTTTGTGACCCCAACAATCATTTAGTAGAAATAAGTAATTAAGTTACAAATTAGACAAGTAGTTGATTAATTTGGGTAAATCAAATTAATAGAAAATAATTATTAATGGGATCGGAAAAGTATAGCAATAATATTTATTTACTTCAAAAAAAAAATTACCCAAATTTTTAGTTATATTTTGGTGTGGTTTCCTATGTCCCTAAGCGGGGCACTATAGATCTACCGGAGAAGCTTGAGTTGCAAATCAGAGAAAGGGTTTGGATTCAAATACTAGATTATGAAAAATTATCTTTTCGCTGCCATAGATGTTTCCAGAAAGGGCATTTGAGTGAATAGTGTCGGAAACCCAAGCATAACAATAGAGCTAGTTCATCTTGGTGGAAGGATTCTCGGCCTTCTCATCATATCATTGAAGCCCCTTTAGATTGCGAGGAAGATTCATCTTCCGAGAAGAGCATTTCGAGGGTCGAATCTACTCTTGTAGTTGAGAAATATTAGGAGCCCCATCACGATTCTTTGAAAGTTTAACTACAGGATTCAGAACAAGTGAATAGGCAAAGGGTTGTTTTTTCCTCTCCCAAATTGATGTATTAGCCTATTTCTTCTATCGATGTTATCCTCCCCTGTGATTCCAATGGAGATGATCTAAAACAAGGTGATTGGACGTTGGTCCAGAATAAGAAAAGATTTTCTTCGAAGCAGATTTCAGCCCCATCACATATGACCTTAAGATCTCAATCCTTTGCTAAGGGTTGAGTTTTGTTCTTGTTTGGTGGTTTTGTTTCATCTTTTGGTTGGTGTTTGAGCCAAACCTACTTGGATTTTTTTTTGTCTGTTATTTATGTTCATTGTGAGCTTTCATTGTAATATCTTATGGTGTTATAGCCCTTGGAGCCTCTCCAAATTTTATCAATAAAAAATAAAAATATGATACATATTTACACTTATAGGTGTTATACAACTAGCCACCATGACCTATGAGATGCATATCAACAAATGTCCTACCACATGTGTAGAGGATGACCATGAGAGTAACATGGGTCATTCGAGTCACTTTCAATAACTGTAGATTGACATTGTTTTTCTTGGGTTGCGAGCTTTGCATGTTTAATCTAGTCATTTGCCTAGCTGTTTAGTGGCGCATAATCCTTTCGACGTAATAAACATAGATTTTGAAGACTTTAATGAGGTATTAGGTTACTTTTAAATGAGCGGAATAGTGTGTCGAAGCGCAGGCTTCCCTCTTTCCATTTCAGCAGCTTCATTATTTATTTTTTAATGTGCGTATAGGAAGCCATTAAAATGGATACTTGTGTGGAAGGCCACAATAATGTTGTCACCATCACTAGCTTAAGGTTTTCCTCATGAAGGAATAAGTTTCCCGAGAAATAGTTTTTGCGCATTCACGTTGGTAATTGAATGCGTGTGGTATGACATATGCCCAAACAGGGAAGATGACATCAGGAATAGGGTAGATCTGCACGCCATATTATGAATGGTTTGGGAGGATTTTATTACCAGCAACAGGATGGTGTGGTGCCAGGTGCGCTATTGCAGGTGGGAGCTGTAAAATAAATCTTTTCGTCGGTGTAAAATGGTGCCATATTTCTCACCCTGAATTAAATCTTTTCGATTCTGTAGAAAACGTTTTTCAGTTCTGTAAAATGGTATTAAAAAAAATAGAACTCTTCTTATTATATAAAAACAACTCACAAAGGTTGAATAATTTTATATTTTTAGAAAAATTCACTCTAATTCCACTCATTTGAGTTTGTAAATGGTTTGGTAGAGTAGAGGTCATAAAGACTTTGCTGATTTTATATAGATTGTAACAATATACGGTCCATCTTTTGAGCTCAATCTGTCATCGATGAAGGGAATGCGAGGATCTACGAAAACTGTAGAATCTACAGAAACTGCAGAATATTTGTGTAGCAACAGAAAATATAATGCAGCGGATTTAAATGATGCAAAATAGGGGGAAAATGAGAAGCTACAAAAATTTATAACAACAAAATAACGTAACACTCTTGGCTACAAATAACACAGATCTGGGCTTCAAATTGCTTCAGCAATAAATATATATTTGTCAATAATTAACAACAGCTACAACTGCACACAAAACATTCATTCATATAATAACAACTTAGAAATGAAGTTTTTCTATCAGCAAAAACAGTCTAGACTTGAATTGCGACTGCACACTTTTTCTTTTTCTCCCAAATCTGGTTTTTCTCCTTCTTCTTCTTCTTCTTCTTTTCTTTATTCTTTTTCCTTCTACTTATCCCAATAAAACAAGATGCTATTAATAATAAACACCTACATAGAAAACTTGCCTTACAAGTCAACACAAAATCTCTGACAAGAGATAATTAGGGATAATAATCAACCAAAAATAAATGTGCAGCGGTCATAATTAAATGCAAATATGATATGTCAAAGAGCTAAATCTGGAAAAGACAAATATTAGTTGCACAATAAATTTTGACTTGATTTTCCAACACTCCCCCTTAATTATGAACAGCTGCAGATCATGGAAATTTGAATCAAGTTTGTTCAAAAATTGTTGTAGCATTTCCAGAGCTAACTGACAGTTTTCCGGAGCTGCTAACTTGTGCAAAGTCACAAACTCCTAACCCACTTCGTAAATACTCATATGTCTCTTTTGACAATGCTTTTGTAAATATATCAGCCAATTGATCTTCATACCTGCAAAAATCAAGACAAATTTCTTTGTTGCTTACAAGCTCTCTGATAAAATGATACCTCGTATAAATATTCTTAGTTCTCTTGTGAAACACATGATTTTTAGATAATGCTATTGCTGAACTGTTATCAGAGAATACTGTAGTGGCTTCCTTTTGATCGTGCATCAAATATTTCAACATCCTTTACATCCAAACAACTTGACACACAGCACTAGTGGCTGCCACATATTCTGCTTCAGCTGAGGAAAGGGTCACAATGGGTTATTTCTTTGATGCCCATGACACAACACCTGTACCAAAGTGAAAAATATACCTAGATAGTACTTTTCCTATCATCTATGTTGCCCCCACAATCACTATTAGTGTACCCAACAAGACTGAAATCATCTGAAGTGGAATACAATATACCAAAATCCTTTATACCACTTACATACCTCAATATCCTCTTACCGGCCTGCCAATATGAGTCTTTTGGAGACTCCATAAACCTTGAAATTAGACTTACACTTTACATAATATCCATCCTTATGGCTGTTAAGTACATAAGGCTTCCAACTAGCCTCTTGAACAATGTAGAATCCACACATGCTCCATCATCTTCCTTGCTTAACTTCATCCCTGTCATAACCGATGTTGGTGATACCTTGCACCTTGTCATATTAAATCTCTTCAAAACTTCATTTACATATTTAGATTGATAAATAAATATACCATCATTGGATTGATGGACTTCAATACCCAAGAAATACCTCATAAGACCCAAATCAGTCATTTCAAATTCTTTTTGCATTACTGATTTGAAAGAATCTATGTTTAGATCACCAGTAAAGATTAGATCATCCACATAAAAAAAAACAATCAAAATGTTACCTTGCTTGTTGACCTTGATGTATAATGTCAATTCACAACCGCTCCTTTGGAAACCATTTTGAATGAGATAGGAGTCAATGTGGCTGTACCAAGCTCTTGGAGCTTGCTTTAATCCATAGAGTTCCTTCTTCAACCTATACACCTTGTCTTCATGACCTAGTAGCTCATAGCCTTGTGGCTATTCCACATACACTTCCTCCTCTAAATAACCATTTAAAAATGTAGACTTTACATCCATTTGATAGACATGCCACTTGTTGTGGGCAGCAATAGCTAAAACAGTCCTAATTGTATCCAACCGAGAAACCGGAGAAAATGTCTCATTGAAGTCTATACCGGGATGTTGTGTAAAGCCCCTTGCAACTATCCTTGCTTTATGCTTTTGCACTTTCCCATCAACATCTTGTTTAGTCTTATAAATCCATTTAACACTAATTACATCTTTGCCTTCCGGAAAATAAACCAACTCCCATGTTTGGTTCTTTTCAATGGATTCAATCTCCTCATCCATGGCTTTTGCCCATATATCACTAGTCATAGCCTCTTGGGTCAAAGCATACAAGTGTGTCCCACTTTGTGGCCATAAATATTTTAAAATCTGACTAGTAAATAAATAATTAAAAATACTATAAAAATTTAAAAAATCAGGTAAATTCTGGATGCCCTGCACCTTGGTATTTATAGCCTCTTAAAAATGCATGTTTGGTCATTTTATATGTGTTTGGTCATGTTTTGGTTGTCAGACATAGTTTGCTGAAAGTACAAAAACTACAAAAAAGTGGGACACAGTTATATGCTTTGACCCTCTTCAAATGTTAATGGATCATCAACATGAGAAAATAAAGAAAAAACTGAAAATGAATTAGTTGTGTCAACATTATTCAACTCACTCAAACTCCTTGTTTTTCGTGGCATCATGCTTGCTAGAGTTGGATCCGGAGATGAAGAACTACTTGGAGTGTTAGATGGTGTTGCTCCAAGGGTACCGATTGATGTAGATTCCGGTGTAGATGCTTGTGAAGTTTGTTGTCTTGTTGGTGTGGACAGCAGCCTTGAAGATCTCCTTGGTGTGAATGAAGGTGTAGCTTGAGATGAAACTTGTGGTACCATCCCAGGATTGGAAGGAGCTATTGTTTGAGTTATATTTGGTGTTGGAAACACTTCATCTACCATATTATCATTTGGGAATGCAGCTGCAATTCTGACAGTCCTCTCTATGCTTCCATCACATGCTTCATCCTCCACAAACTGAACATCACAATTGATTATAACTTTCCTATTGATAGGATCAAACAACTTATATGCTTTTGTTTCCTCTGAGTAACCAACAAATATACATTTTTGTCCTTTATTATCTAACATATTTCTCAATTCATCTTGAACATGCGCATATGCTATGCATCCAAATACCTTCATATGAGAAACACTATGTTTCCTTCTTGTCCATGCCTCTTGAGGAACTTTGTTCCTTACGCTCATTGTTGGGCACCTATTCATGATGTAAACAGCAGTTGCCACTGCCTCAGCCCAATATTCATTTGGTAGATGTTTGGTTGCCATCATGCTATGAGCCATCTTCATAATTGTTCGGTTCTTCCTCTCCGCCACACCATTTTGCTGAGGTGTATAGTGGGCTGTAAATTACTTGTGTATGCCATGAGATTTGCAAAAAATTATAAATTCAATAGATATAAATTCACCACCTCTATCCGTCCTTAGAACCTTGATGTAGTGGCCACTTTGCTTCTCCACAAGTGCCTTGAATTGCTGGAAATAAGTAAATGCATCATATTTGTGTTTTAAGAAATAAACCCAAGTTTTTCTTGTGAAATCATCAATAAAAGTAAGAAAATAAGTGCAGCCTCCTATAGACGGTGTTTGCATTTTCCCAAAAATATCTGAATGCACAATCTCAAGTGGAGTTGTAGCTCTATTTTCCTTGCCAACCGGAAATGATTCTCTATTTTGTTTTCCCATAATACATCCTTCACAAACTCTTTTTGGTTTCTCAATTAATGGCAAACCTTTTACCATATTCTTCATATGTAGTAATTTCAGCGCTCCAAAATATAAATTCCCAAATCTAAAATGCCATAGCCAAGAATCATCCTTTACCATTGATTGAAACACTACTTGAGTTTCTACAGAAACATCTTTTTCCTCTTTGGAGCTATTTTGGTCATTTCCATAGTTTTCTTGAACATTTGTGTAGCTGTCTTGAAATTTTCCGTAGTTGTCTTTGGCTACTGCTGATTTTTTATCTTCTACCTTAAAAGCTGCTCTAGAATTTACATTTTGTGTCTCATAAACAGCTTGAGTTGTTTTTCCTTTCATAGTCAGCCTTATTTTTAATGGAAACATGCGATTTGTAGTCATTTGTACCTTGGCAATAAGCATATTACTTGGAAGCTTGTCTAAAATAACACTCATTGTTTTCCATTTACACTCTATAGCCCTTTTGTATCAGCTGTCCAATGCTCATCAAGTTGTGTTTTAGACCAGCAACATAATATACATCATGCATGAATTTCGGCGCCCCCTTTTTGGTTAAAATATTAACCGTACCTTTACTCAAAACAGTGACTTTGTTGTTGTTACCAAGTGTAACATCATTTTGAACTGATTCATCCAATCTAGAAAACAAATCTTTATTACCTGGCATGTGATTACTACAGCCCGAATCTAAATACCATATGTCACATGGGCTTTCTTGAACAACATTTCACTCAACTGGAAAGTTTGTAGGGATTGCTTCAACAATCTTCATGCATGCAATGAACATGCTACAAGAGGGAGTGCTACTTGACTGATTTTGACCTTGCTTCTACTGATCATATTGTTTTTTCTTGCATTCATGAGCATAATGCCCAAACTTCTTACAATAGTGACATTGAATGTGTGATTTATCAAATCTTTGACCACTTGGGTGACTGAAATTCTAATTTTGACCTCTACCACCAGCATTTGCATGACTGCTACTACGTCCATTTCAAGGAGAACTTCTCCCTCTACCTCTAGGACTGAAACTCCTCCTTCCTCTTCCATGATTTATATAAATATAAGATGAAAATGCATTTTCAACTGAACTATTTGATCTATTCAATATATATTCATGATTGATAAGAGAGGTATGTAGTTCATCAACACTAAACTGGCTCAAATCTTTGGTTTCCTCTAGAGCCACAACTACGGGATCAAATTTAGTAGGGAGACTTCTAAGTACCTTCTCAATAACCCTTCTATCCTCTATGACTTCTCCATGGGACTTGATTTGATTTATCAGACCAAAAACATGAGTAAAGAAAGAATCTATTGAATCTAAGTTTCTCATTGATAAATTTTCAAATTCTCTTCCAAGGAGCTATAATTTAGCAGTTTTAACCTTGTTCATACCTTGATATGCAATCTGGAGTGTGTCACATGCTTCCTTGGCTTGCTTTGCTACTGCAACTCTTGGGAGTATGCTCTCATGCATTTCTTGATAGATGTAAAATAGTGCTTCCCCATCCTTCTTCCTCTGATCCTTTAAGACGTCCTTTTGAGCTTGTATAAGAGCATTGTATGTTGTCTGGTCTGCTGGTTCCTAGTAACCGTTTTCAACTATTTCCCAAATGTCTTGAGACCGAAACAAATATTTCATGGTCAAATACCAATACTCATAGTTCTTTCCTGTGAAAATCGGAGTTTGCACACTAACTAGCGATGCACCAGACGTAGAAGCCATTAATGGCTACCAAATGAAAAAATAAAAAACCAGAAAAGAAATAAAAACAGGGTTTAGCCTGGCTCTGATACTAGATGAAGGGAATGCGAGGATCTATGGAAACTGTAGAATCTACAGAAACTATAGAATCTTTGTGCAGCAACATAAAATATAATGCAGCGGATTTAAATGATGCAAAATAAGGGAAAAATGAGAAGCTACAAAAATTTATAACAGCAAAATAACGTAACACTCTTGGCTGCAAATAACACAGATCTGGGATTCAAATTGCTTCAGCAATACATATATATTTGTCAATAATTAACAACAACTACAGCTGCACACAAAACATTCATTCATACAATAAAAACTTAGAAATGAAGTTTTTCTATCAGTAAAAACAGTCTAGACTTGAGCTGGGACTGCGCACTTTTTCTTCTTCTCCCAAATCTGGTTTTTCTCCTTCTTCTTCTTCTTCTTCTTCTTCTTCTTCTTTTCTTTCTTCTTTTGTCTTCTACTTCTCCCAATAAAACAAGATGCTATCAATAATAAACACCTACATAGAAAACTTGCCTTACAAGTCAACACAAAATATTTGACAAGAGATAATTAGGGAGAATAATCAACCAAAAATAAATGTGCAACAGTCATAATTAAATGCAAATCTAATATGTCAAGGAGCTAAATCTCGAAAATACAAATATTAGTTGCACAATAAATTTTGACTTGATTTTCGAACAACCGATCTGTTTCAAATTGAATTTAGATTGTAATTTTTATATTTTCTTCTACTTGCTTTATAAGAATTGAATTTATATAAGTGGGTAATTATTATCTGTTGGTCTGTATAGTTTGCTTATTGGGTTATAATATTATTCGGCTACCATGTGGTGCATAGGATTTTCCCAAAATACTTCTGTGGAATTTGCATATTTTCTGTCCAAAATAGTCCATGTAGAATGAAGATGCGGCCTGAAGCCATGTACATCGAGTAAGACATTAAATTTTGGTTTTATAACATCATAGTAAATATTTAATGGACCAGGTAGAGAAAATATAGTCTCTTTTATGTTGGACCATTTACTATGATAGCCATTTAAGGGTGACTCATTCTGGCAATTGGTAGCAAACCAGGGGAATTTGAATCAAGTTGCAGTGGTGACAACTGGTATTTCTGATGTTTAGAAACTTTTTTTTGTGCTTTCATCTTGTACTTTTTAAATTTATTCCAAGTCTGCTTCAAGCCTTCAACAGGACTGTTCTTTGGATTCATTAGAAATTTCCCTTTAACAAACATGTTGAAATTGAAGAAATTTAGAGGACGCCCGCCAAGTTTTTGACCAAATTATCGACATATACTGAGGCAAAAAACTAATCGCTTTCCCTGTTACAGATTTCTTTCAAGATTTCAAATCTATGTTTTCCTTAATCTTTTCCCCTTATTTAGGTACAATGCATAAAATCAATTTTTTCCTATGCCTAGCCTGAGATTTAGAGATTTTATATGCATATCAATCTTCTTTGTAACATTTATAGGTGTAATGGTAGGGTAGCCTGCTCCAAAATAATTAATGGGCCACTTAACCCATATAGAAAAAAATAAATAACAATTATAATGTGTATGGTGTGGTTATGATGCAGTAGATCATGTTATTTTAATTCATATAAAATCATAAGAACTGTTGCATATTTTGCTGTGAAAATGATGATAGTTTCTTTTTAGAATAAGGCATTTAGACAAAAAGAATTGTGAAGATTTTGCTGAAAATGGACCGGGGTCATTCTGAGCACCCTAAATAATAACCAAAAACTTCATCTCTCCTATGGAAACCTCCCACACACGGATATATGTAGTCATTTAGTATGTCAAAAATAAGACCAACATTTTTCCATTTGTGATTTCCTTTTATTCAAAACTTATAATATGTTTTTTCAAAAAATATAGTTCTGAATTATTGAAAAATCTATATGCAGAACTGTGATAAAAATTTCAATAATTGGCTTTTTTTTCCACTCAATGTGATCCATTAATCCAATGAAGGGTCTCTTAGAAATACATATATTAGAAACCTTTTAGTTGTTCTCATATTGTTCCTTCTGCATCATGGCTTTGAATGGATGTGAAGAAATGTTCTTTGTGAGATTCAATGAAACCCTTGGGTATGAAATTTATAGAACAACTACATACCTAATTCAGACCTCTATTTCTTTTGACACTTTTGTTTAACATGTTGAGAAAATATTGTTATGAAATTCAATCTATAGGCCTTTTATTTAATTCCTTTCATTGAGTATCGGTTAAGGAATTATGCTAAGGGTTTGCTTTTTAATTAAAATGTTTATTGCCATTTTTTTATTTCCCTTTAAGATTTTTTTTTCTTTTGTCTTGCATTTAGTCATATTCCAAAATGGAACACTTTATGTGAAGATGATCGAGCACCCTATCAATATGCTTGAGAAAACACACCCATACTCATGTGCTCCAAAAGGCTATCCAAAAAGGAAGCTAGAGTAGAAAAGTGGCGAGAAATGAAATGGATTAATCTCCTCTTTATGGCTTAAGATTCCTATATTTATAGCTATGGCTGTGGATTCTTTCGTGCTAGGACTTTAAGCTTTTTCACCCAGATTTGGAGTTGTTTGCTCTTGCAAAGTTTTTTAGATACTTCGTTTAAATTGTAGACAACTCTTTTTTTGGCATCGGCACCAGCCCTTATTCCCAAAATATTTCATCTCTTGTATCATTATTGGTGGTTGGACTGATATCTTTGTTATAATTGACATCTATTTCACTATGTTGTATTGTTTTAAATGTTGATAATTTGCTTTATCCCTTGGAAGCTACCTATGATAGGTTTGTGCAATGATATGTGTATGTGTGTGTGTCGGAGGGTGTGAATGGAGAAAAAAATATTTTTTGAGGATGCTTAAAAAAAATGCTAGATAAATCAGTTTTTATCCTAACTTGCTTGAATGGAAATTGGAAAAACAATAATTACGCCGAAAGGCGTAAACACAACTAGGAAGCCCACCCCGCTCTGACATAATCCGACGGTTGCAAATCACTGCATTGTCAAGCATAAAACACTGAAAAAATTTCGTCTCCGACGCATCCGCCATAGTTGATTCTTTTTAAGTGTGTTTCCCGAGTAATTACGTCGTCAGTAGCACTGGCAGGGCGATGGAGGTGATCTGTGTTATTCACGTGTACAAAATCATTTGGAGACAGCGGGCTACATAGAGAAATCTTATCTAGTCGTGGCTGAACAATACACATTTGTGGTTTACAGCGCACTCTATCTTCCATACACAGAAATTGTGGCCATCAAATGCGTCGACCTCGACAAGACTGGCTCTGCCACGATCAACAAAGAGGAGCAGGGAGCGCAGACTCTAAGATTGCTCTCCCATCCAAACCTCGTCGTCGACACCCATCTCTGGGAAGTCATTCCTTTTATGGTTCCTGGATCTGTTCAAGCCATTCTCAAAACATCATTTCAGAATGGATTGGAGAAGGCGGTGATTGCAACCATCCTGAAGGAGACCCTAAAAGCGCTTGTGGACTTACACGACGAAGGCCACATTCAAAGAAAACCAATATTCTGGTGGATACTGATACCGACAACGCCTGCATTTAAAATATTGTACCAGGATTGGAGCGGAGAATGTCATTCGTGCCTATTGTATAGCTTCTAATTCTCCTCCACTATGTTGAGATCTAAAAGAATGGACCTTTGTGCGGCCATTAAAGCTTAGATTTGCTTCAAATACTCCTCCTCGTATATCAAAATTGAGACTTGAAGCTCATACTGCTTTGAAATCCTTATTGAAAAGTTTGAAATGTGTATGGGATCTCACGAACCATACACTTTCTGAAAATGCTCCTTTTCTGGCCTGTAGAACAAGATTTTAACAGCAAACTTCTACAAAACCTGCATTCAAAATCTTGAAATCAGTATAGTAACAAAGAATCCCACAAACTTATGGATCTAAACAAGCTAGAGTAGTGAGAAGACCATACTTTAAAACTCGTAATGTGTAAAGAACCACAGAATGAAGTACAATTGCAGAAAATTGTTCCATTTCAGACCTCAGAATCAAGGTTATACGTTTTGACCGCTCTATGAAAGTTGTTTGAAAGTTTAAAACCTATTAAATTTTGCGTTGGAAATGCCACGAAAAAACAAATTTTAGACATGTTTCCGCGGAGGCTTGGAAGAGTTGATGTGCGAGGAGTCTAGAAGGTGACTTGCACATGTATACAAAGTCGTGGACACATGAAAAGTAGTTTTTCTATAATAATCGTAATTAGATATAAATCAGTAAAACAGATTTGATTGTTAATGAAATATTTAGAATATAGGAAATATTTAGTGATTGTTACTGGAATATTTAGAATATAGGAAATATTTAGTGATTGTTAGTGGAATATTTAGAATATAGGAAATATTTAGTGACCCAAAGATTAGAGATTTAGGGTTTTATAGGATAATATTCAATTTATGAATCTGATATAGGTACCAAGTTTAAATAGTGAGGTTGATTAAATTAAGAAAATTCAAAATGTGTTGTTACGTTGATTATTTTAACGCGGATAAGACATAGATAGTTTGGATCACTTGGTTAATGACAGGCTCTAGCCATTCAATTTCTAAATCTCCCAAAACCGCACCAAACCCGAGCCATTCACTTTCTGAATATCCGAAAACTACCTCAAACCCGAGCATGTGCATATTGAGGAAAGAAAAATGAAAACAAAGATGTTCGATATGTAGCGGCGAGGACTGTGGTGACGGCCACAGTTGTGGTGGCAGTGGTGTGAAATCCACAACAAAAATCCTCTCAGCAGGTGTCCTCATTCAATCCGGTCAGGGTGGTTGTACTCTATGAATGAACTCTGGAGTTCACACATTAAGCAAGTTGAACATTGAGTTATTTTCAAGAGAAACCGACCATTTTGATTCTTGATAGGTTGATTATAGATCAATTACGACATTACATTTTTCTCTGTGTCAACCAGAAAGTCATACTTTCTCTTCATCAACTTTGATCCAAATAGGGTGTTTTTTCTCTGTCTCAATTTCCTTTTCCTGTCATCACTATTTTTGTTTCGGCGTTAAAATCGCAGACCTCACGTGTAATTGCTAGTTAAGATTACATTGATTTCTCTGTCATTTTTTGTATATCAGATGGAGGTGTTGTTTTGGATCAATCTTATGCTTCGATAGTCATTCTCAAACCATCTGCCATATGCTTACTATATTATTTTTTGTCATTAAAAATAATATTATGATTAACTTTTTGGAACATATTATGATTTTTTGAAAATTATGTTCACGTACTTGTTTTTAAAAACATGTTAAGTTCTTAAATTCATGTTAGTTTTTTTTTTAAATTATTTTGTAACTCTCCCCCTTGAATTGTTACTGAACCTGACCATGCCTTTCTCTTGATGTTGGACCAGGAACTGTAGCTAGTACCCTCAATGAAAGTTCTCTTCTATAGAAGGGTCCGAGGTTAACCTACAAGGTATGTTTTAATGTAAACATGTTTTTTCGTTTATTCCCTTGCTACATGCTTGTTTAAAATGTGAACTTCTAAGTGTGGTGACACAATATTTCAGTAGTTTAATATGGCATTGTTAGGGTGAACATTACTTTTATACACCATACCTACTTAGTGTTGTTTTGCATTATTTTCTCCTACCTTTTGGTGTTGATTTTGGGTAGTGTTGTACCATAGCAGGGTCAGAGAGTCTCCTATAGAATGCAAATTTTTGTTATTAGGAAAATATATTGTTTGCTTACTATGTATGTTGTTGGAATTTTTAACCTTCATATATAAAGAGGAACCAAAAAAAGGTGTTTTTGCATTGACAGTTTAGAGATATTTGGTTATTTTCCCATTGTAGGATGGTATTGTCATTGATGGAAAATGGAATCACCATGGTTCTGGATGGAGTTTCTGATATAGTTCATTGTTTGTAAATAACTTCGTTAGAACCCTTGTAGCAATTGTTAGTGCAAAATCACATCACCCCTAAAATCAGCAACTTGATGGGTTGAGATCCTCAGTGTGACTGCACAACATGGAGCATCTCTCAAAGTGTGGGACTTTATGAGTCGAGAGAGCTCTCTAGATGAAGGTTAGCTCATATTCCTCTATTCAGGTGCACATGTTCAAATTATAGAGGGTCGTTCTAAATCCTACTCTAACTTTCCAAGGAGAAAGGGTTAAGGGAATACAAGAAATGAAACTTAAAATAATAGAGGTGATACACCAAAGGAATGGTGAACAGGGCTTTGCTATCAAACACAGACCATTAAAATGTAATATAACCATCATGTACAAATGACCAGAAATTTCAATGAGGGATCAGGAAGAAGCAAATAAACATAAGAGAGGGTTGAAATCATCCAAAAAATTATTCTATTGCTCCAAGAATTGATACAGTGCATTACAGTAGCCAAGAGGTAGAAATTATATTACAATTTAGATGGAGAGGTTTGAGGCTCCACGAATTCTCCTGTAGAGAAGATAAAAATGGAGGGTGCAAAGTAAGAATGTTTAACCCTTTAAATGAGCCAAGATCTTACCTTTATAGATGAATAAAATAGAGGAGAAGAAAAGGAGGTGGTAAATATGATTTAGAAGCTCAGCTACTAGCCATCAATGTCCCCTACAAATCTGCCTACAATCTGTCAAGTCTACCTCTCCATGTCTGTTTGGCGTGTTGAAGAAGGAAGAAAAGTGGATCAAATCAAATCTAACCTGGTTGTTCAAGCGATCGGATCATACGTTAATGGAATGATAGAATTTTTCTTATTTTTCACCCACCTAACCTTGTAAAAATTAAACTTGCATGCTTCCATGGCATAGATGACGTCAAGATCTTTCCAACGGTACCAAATTTGTTGAATTTCAAGCACTAAATCGAAAGATATGCCCATTTGAATATTTGAATTGAATCCATAGAAAAATGGAGAAAAAATAGTTTTGCAAAATGGATCCGCAGGCCCGAAATTCACTTTGCGCCTTTTACACAAAAATTACAAAAGTGTAAAAAACTCCCTGTAGCCCTGTAAGCCCGCAATTCACTTTTGCCCACAAGCTCTCGCAAGCTTCCCATTTTCCATTTGGTGAACAAACCTCCTCGGTATTGCGGGCCCACACTTGCAAACTACGCTTTTATGAAAGTGGCAAAAGATGCAAAAAAAATTCTATCGCCCTACATTTTTCACTCTGGCAAAAAGTCTTCTCCAGGCCTGCCGGCCCTCTTTTGATAAAAAATCCTTCTAAGGCACGCCTTCCCGCATGTAATTTAGGTCTCACAAACAACTTCTCTGGGCGTCGGCAGAGGTATGACCTACTTTTATACTTTACACCTTTTTGAAACAAAAGCCAAAAAATTCAAACTGCCTCCGGTGACCCGCCTTCCCGCTTTGACTTGAAACATGGCCACGTGTAGAGATAGAGTGCATTTGGGGACCACTTTTTGATTTATCTTTTGAAGTTACGTTGAAGAGACACGTGGCTCCTTCCGCATCTTTGGTCCATTTCTTTGTGTTTTGGCTAAGTCACTTTTGTTTGACGGGGCCATATGTCTGACCCAAGACATGTGGAGGCTCTGCGTGCATTTGGGACCCGCCTTTAGATTTTCCCTTTGAAGTGGCGTCGAGCCGACGTGTGGAAGCTTTCTCTGATCCTTCGATACTTAACCGATTCGAGCTTTCTCTGTCCCATTTTTTGACTTTGAGCATGTGGTGAATCCGCACTCATTTGGGAACCCACTCTTGATCCTTCCTTTGAAGTTGCGCTATGATGACATGTGATTCTTTCTTGTAAAACCCACTAAAAATCCAACTTAAAGAACAACCTAGGTTTAGTTAGAAGAATTATGGAATAATTTTTTTTTAAAAGTGCTCACAACAAAATTCCCAGAGTCCATTATAACAATTATCAAATCACCTTTCAAAACACTAAGAGAGTGAAAGTTATCCTGAGCACAATTAGATTGTCTTCTTGCGGGGCACGAGAATACATTTCTCCCACGTGTGGAAGGAGGGCGTGGAAGGAAACTTTTTCTTGGGCATGAAAGGCGGGCACGAGAATAATTTTCTCTCGAGCACGAAAGAGGGTCGCGGGAAGAATTTTCTCCCAGGAGAGGAAGAGGGGCACAGCAAGAAACCTTTTTTCTTTTTCAAGCTTAGATTATTTTCAAAGTCCAATGAAGAAAAAATTCCAGAGGCTTTAAATTTTGATAGGGAACTCGATTTTTGGAAATAAAGGACTTTATGGAAATCTCTCGATGTCTCCTTTGCATTGAAACATTAAAAATTGATTTTCGATAAAATTTTAAGGGTCAATTTTGAGAAAATGTTTTTCCGTCACTAAACATGTGAACAGGTATTTTAAACTTACACAATTTTGTTCAAATTCACCATTAATTCTTTCTCAACATGCCAAATAGACATGGAGGATTTAACTTGGGAGAATTTAGGATGGATTGCAAGGGTTAAGCTATTTGATTAATTATCATTTCAAAATTTCCAATTTTGTCAGCAAATTGACTGAGATTTTTGCTATCCCTGATTTGTAGAGTTTTATAAAAATTCCTTAAGAGTTACAGTGAAAAAAAATAGGATCTATACTTGACCACAAATAGATGTATTTCTATTTACCAAAATTTAGTATATGCATTCATTTCCAATGAAAATCTAAAATGTTAAGTTTGTTTCAAATCTATTTCTGTAAAAAGCTAGAGTGCAGTTCTAATTTTCAAATCATACATTCCAAAGGAAAAGATTAATATATTCTCTTCATACATATTCCCTTTTCAATTTTCCAAACAAAGATTTCATACTATATTTCAAGCACAGATTCCCAATGAAAATAATATCATTATTGGTAAATAAAGCCATTCCATTGAATTGGATGATTCTTTTACAAGTTCCTTTTTCATTTCTTTCCAAAAGACAAAATACAAATCTTTCTTTTCTTTCCACAGAATAAAATTACAGAGTATGTCTCTTTCTCATTTAAACATAAAATTTCATTTCCAAAACAGAATAACTATCCAATACAAATAATATTATGAGTCCTCCACTTGAAGTCGGAAAAAGTTTCACAAAAAGAAGTCTCACAAAGGACTGTCAAAATTGTCTTCTTTCTCATCTCGAAAACAACAATATAAGTTTCCATTATTCTCCAATTTTATCACAACAGAATAGGGGGAAAGGCAACACTCTCCACCCAACTAAGACATCCAATAGAAAGAAGAATCCGCCCTCTTCATTGGCCCCCAAGCCCCAACCACATTGCAATAATGAATGTGACTCAACATATGGAAACAACAGGCTTATACAACACAAAGTCAATCTTTCACAAGCAAAAATCATATTTAAAACACAATCCAAAACAGAACAGCAGTTTTAGCAACCAAAAGATAAACACACAACAATACTCAAGCTACATCAAGTAAGCCAAAGGAGCAAGGAAATATGGGGGATGTTGCTTATGCCTCCCTAGGGGAAATCAGTATCACCCCTTGAGAACAAACCACCAAAATATATATCATTTCAAATCCCTGACATGCCCTTGTGCCTCCCCAAGTACCCCTTATTCCTCACAATTTCTTGTACCTCCCCAACTTCTAATGGCACCCCATAATGAGTAAATAAATGCAAGATATCTATTTTTACAAGGTGGAACCCAAATCCCCACTCCTTCAACACTTATACCTCCCCAAGGCACTTATTCCTCCTACAAGAATACCCCATAGTCTTCTCCTACACCATCCCTAAGCCATCTACCCAACTAGTCAACAAATAAAACAACACATTCAAACATTGAACCATTCACATATGCATAAAATAAAATAAAATTATTTCAAGAGTCAATCTCCTACCTCTCCATGATGGATTTTTTACCAAGTCTCTAAAACAACAAGCTTTCTAATGCAAATAGTTCATATCAACAATCCACAAGCATTCAACAATCTCCAACTTTCTCCAAATTTGCAAGAGCTAAAACACCTAGAGATAAGTCAACCAAAATAAAGTGATAAAAGGGAAGAAAAAAAGCACAATTATTCAAAAATAATCCCCCATGTCTTCCAAAAGAAAGGGCTCAAAAAAACAAAAGAAATCACCCCAAAATGGTGCATCCACAAGTGAAGCAATCCAAAACAAGTTAAGGAATTCAAATTTTATAGAAGAGGGAAGAGAAGAGGATGAGGTGGATCTATGTAGGATGTCACATCACACATCCTCAACCCCAACACAAAAGTCATCATCATTCTCCAACGCATATTAAATAGGTGGGTGGATAAAATGACAATTTTACTTACATACTCAAATCAAACCCACACCCAAAAGGACTGAAATTAAAACATGAAAGAAAAGTGCAATTAAAACATTCAACTTAACTATCAAAAATGCATAATTAAGGTATAAATTTAACTCTCCAACCATAGGTATGGTTGGTAAATAAATTTAAGAGGTGTGGGACAAGTTTAACTTGTCCCACAAGCCTCTAAATCAGCCTCCAAGGACAAATTCGAATTTCAAAAGAAGGTGGAGTGTTTCATACTCCAAAAATAACTTACATATCTCTTACACATTACTACAACATTTAAAACAAGATCCAAGAACCCTAATAATTACTTTTTTATGTCCCAATTAATTTATTAATATTTTAACAATACGTTTTCTCACATACTTTAGCAAAATTTATTTGATTAAATAGAAAGGGGAAACACATCACTTTTAAAACACATACTAACTTAAACAAAGGAACCAAATAAAAGAAAATACACAAAGTCCCTTAGTCACATTTAAAGGTGATCCCCCCATGGGTATCCATAACACAATCAAACACACACAAACAATTGCAAGTTGCCATGGTAACCTTGTCGAATCCATCTGGAATTTTAAAGTGGTTGGTCTCCAATCCCCCGATGTTTGTTGTGATATTTTTAACCTGCAAAATACAAATACCTCCCTTAGCCTCATGGCCATATCGGAACATCCAAATGAATATAAATATAATTTCAAGGTCATCGATTTATATGTGAATCACAACAATCATCAAGAAAATCAACAATATCACTCACAGTTTCATCAACAAGTATACCATTATCAATTTTACTTCAATTTTCTCGGTCTACTCAATCTATCCAAATCTCACATTTCCTAACCACATCCATAAATATATATAACCATGTCCAACAACATGTTAACATCTATATAAAAATGTCTCTAACAATCATCATGCATCATATGTGAATCAGAGTTGATAATAGTCCATGCTATAACATCTAATCATCAGACTGAATCAAAAGTCACAATAATGGCCATAATATAGTCCACAGGGTCAAAATCCATAATAAAAGGTTTCTAATGGAAGTGGGCACTACATCCCCCTCCCCTTAGACTAGACTTCCTCCTGGAAGTCACTGGAACAGATGTGGAAACTAAACTCATAACAATGTAGTATCCTCCCAAGTAGCTGCAGTCTCATCCTATCTGTCCCACTACACTCACACCTGATCAACCTCTCTACCTCGAAGGCCCAGGGTCCTACGATATATAATGTGAATGGGCTCAACCATCACCTGCCCATGATCCTACACCTGCAATGAGGTCCAATCCATCACATGAGAAGGATCAATAATGTATCTCCTAAGAACTTAAACACGAAACACATCATGTACGCGAGACAAGCTAGGAGGAAATAGTATACGGTAGGCCAAAGGACCAATACACTCCAAGATCTCAAAAAGACCAACGAATCTAGGAGCTAACTTAGAACCTTTTCCATAATGGATAGGACTCTTATGTGGCCTGACAAGAAGGAACACCTTCATGCCCACATCAAAACTACAGTCATTCTTATGCTAACCACTACCGCAAGCTCAAGATCATGAGTTAGATAATTGAGCTCATAATCTTTGAGTTTTAAAGACTCAAAGGCCACTACTTTTCCTTCTTGCATCAATACACCTCCAAGTCCTACCAAAGAAGCATCCATGCATACACCTCCAAGTCCTACCAAAGAAGCATCCGTGCATACTAAAGAATCATTCGTGCATCGTGAGGCACTCCATCAGTGTCCTAAAGGCCTACCTACATCTATCTGAACAATCAAACTTCTTCCCTTTTCACTGAAGGGAGGTGATGGGATGCACAACCTGGAAGAAGACCTGAACAAATATCTTGTAATAACCCGCTAATCCCATGAAGCTGCGCACTTCTATCATAGAATTGGGTGTTGGCCAATCCATAATGGCTCTAATATTAGAAGGATAAACTATAATACCTACCCCAAAAATGATGTGACCCAAATACTACACCTTTGTATGAAAGAAGGCACACTTCTCTAAGTTCCTGTAAAGTTATTTCTCACAAAGACACTAAAGAACCTGAAAAAGGTGCCCCTTGTGCTCCTCACACGTACATGAGTAAATCAAAATTTCATCTAGGAATATGAGCATGAAGTGATCTAAGAAAGTCCTGAATACCCCATTCATCAAACTCATAAAAACTACGG
Organism: Taxus chinensis; assembly: GCA_019776745.2. Taxonomy (NCBI): domain Eukaryota; kingdom Viridiplantae; phylum Streptophyta; class Pinopsida; order Cupressales; family Taxaceae; genus Taxus; species Taxus chinensis. The sequence goes on along the minus strand of CM034149.1, from coordinate 687,113,157 downwards.
GGCATTCAGCAAACCGAAAGGCACCACTATGAACTCATAGTGCCCATATCTTGTCTGAAAAGCGGTCTTATGAATATCCACCTCCGTAATTCTCAACTAATGATAACTTGACTTAAGATCAATCTTAGAGAAAGCTTTGGATCCCTTCATCTGATCAAAAAAATAATCTATGCATGGAAGGGGATAACGATTCTTGATCTTTACCTTGTTGAGCTAGTGGTAATCAATACACAACCAAAATGATCGGTTCTTCTTCTTTAAAAAATTCATCGATGCACCCCAAGGGGATACACTAGGATGGATTAGGCCTTTCTACAAAAAACCCTCAAGTTGAAACCTGAGCTCACAGAGCTCTGGTGTGGTAATTTGGTAAGGTGCTCGTGAGATAGGCTCTGCTCCTGGAACCAGATCTATATGGAAGTCAATCTCATGTGGGGGCGGTAACCCCAATAGCTCCCATGGAAAGACATCTCAAAACTCTCTCAAAATGGGATCATCATCTAGCAATGGCCTAGTAGACCTATCCTTAGATCTATCACTGACTGTGACATAAAACATCTGATAACCCCGTCACACACACCACTTGAGGTGCATAGTGGAGATGGTGCGAATGGAAACAAGCATCCTAACCCCTAAGATCAATGACTCAACTCCTAGATCATTTGCACAAGATATAGTATTATGGTATCAATCCATCATGGCACAATGTGCAGACAACCAATCCATAAACAAGATGACTCCATATGATCCCAAAGGATGGATATGAAGATCCGAGGTAGTGCTGAAAGGTCACAAATCCACTACACACTCTTTAACTAAGGATTCCACTCAGATATTGGCTCTCGAAGCCATCTCAATGCCCCAACTAAGACCCTGCCTAACTACCACTAGCCTGCATCACTATACTAAAGATGTTGCAATAAAAGAATCTAAAAAACTAGAATAAAACAACATAGAGGTAGGAATACCACCAATAATACCTATGGTCTCAATAACTATACTTTGATGCCTAGCCTGGCAGTTCTCAATCATTGCATAGATCTGATGGTTGCGTCTCATGTCACCAATGCTAGGCTCTGAGATCTTTGTCTTACCCTTATTAAGAGGGTTATGAGGGAATTTTTTCCAAAAAATCCCATCAACACCGGAACCAAAATAACCACTTGATCCTCTCCCATGTGTATCAAGTTCAATCGGTACTCTGGAGGTATGTGGTGTGGATACTAATGATCCGGATATGGACTGCTGAGGTCTCTTCTGGCAAGATGTTGTTGACTGAACCCTCTGGGTACCTTATGTCCTAATGGGACCCCTAGGAGGAAGCCCCATACTCCGAACTCTATGTGCATAAAAATCTCTGTGGAGGTCTATAAGGTGGACATGAATTCTGATACTATTGTTGTGGTCTAAAAGATGACTGTGTTGAACCTTGTCCACCATGAGGAGGAGGTATTGACCCCCTCGACCTATTCTCTTGCATCTGCTGGATACCAGCTCCGGACTCTGTCTCTAGCCTGGTAAGTATTTTCCCTAAGTCTCCTCTGCTATATAGGCCTTCTCAATGGCCTCAACTAATGTCTATGGACAATGGATCTGAACTACACCTCAAATGTCAAGAGTTCAGGGCCTGGATGAACTTGTGGATCCGTACCTACTCGTCCTGCATGTAATCAACAAATTGAAGTAGATCCAGAAATCTTCTCTAATACTCAGCCACTGTAAGAGATGCTTGTGAGAGGTCATGAAACTTATCTATCCTCTATTGTATGAACCTCCTGTGCCAAATATCTGCGCCTGAACCACTCCTCAAAGATCTCCCAAGTAACTGTCTTAGAATCAACACGGAGCTTCTACTCCTCTATCCTCCACCAGAAACCTACTCTCGTCTCTTAGTAGATGGATCACAACACGAGCTTTCGTGTTGTTAGAACAAGGGTAGAGCTTGAAGCATCCGCTCAATCTCACCAACCAGGCCTCTTCCTGAAATCCGCCTATGTCACCAAAATAATGTGATGGTCCATAGCTTCAGGATCTCCTTGATGTGGTCTAAAGCTGGTAGTCTAACAACCCCTAGTTCTCCCTACATGCTCATCTCTAAGCCTACGGCTCCGAGACCTATCATATGTGTCTTAAAACATCGATCTCCTTGTCCCCTCTGCAGTGACTCTTCTTTGATTGACTCCACGTGGGAGTTGTCTCCTCTATGCTTCTCGCTATGCTAAGGATATGCATGAGCCTCAATCTATTTCACCCTATCATTTCTGAATGGACGTGCTCCTACGATCCCTCCACCTAGATCGGCATTAACATCCTAAAGTGTTTGTAAAAATCTATGGCAGGATAGCTACTACAACATGATCTGGTAGTGGTAAGTCCAAGTCTATGTGAAAAGACCTCTTCATATTGACCTGCGCCTCCTGCATAGACCAAGACAAGAGTTAGTTCAATTTCTAGGCTTTATTAAGTTTTCCATGTTCACTAATTATGCTATTTCAAACAAATTTGTTCTCTAGATTTGAAAGTGTGCTAGGTTTAATATTGTACGGGGTTTAAAGTTCATGTCTCAATTCTTCTAGTGTGCCCAAGGATCCAAGCATTTTGAACCCACGGCTCTGATACCAAGTGTAATGCCGCCTAAAATTCTCCCCACTCGAGACCAAGAACAACCTAGGTTTAGTTAGGAAAAGTTAAGGAATAATTATTTATAGGTGTTACACAACAAAATTCTAGAGTCCATAACAACAGTTATCAAAAAAAAATCCTACACAACACTAACAGAGAGAAATTCATCCCTAGCACAGATAAATTATCTTCTTACAGGGCGTGTGGGAGAAATATTCACTGGGCGCAGAAGAGAGGCTATAGAAATAAACTCTTTTTTCTCTAGGGCACGCAAGACAGGCACGAAAGAGACTCCTTTTTTCTCCCAGGCATGTAAGAAATGGGCGCGGAAGAAACTCATACTCTCCCGGGCATGCACAAGACGGGAATATAAGATACTCATTTTCTCATGGGCATGCAAGATGGGCATGCAAGAGACTCATTTTCTCATTTTCACGTAGGAAGCTCTAGGGTGTGCAAGATGGGCACGCAAGACGGCTCTAGCCACGCAAGAGGATTTTCCTCTTCTGCAAACTTCAAAAAGCTATAAATTTTGATAAGGAAATTTGTTTTTGGAAAACGAGGAATTTTCAGAAATCTCTCGACGTCATCTTTACATAGAAATCTTAAGAATTTAATTTGGATAAATTCTTAAGGGTAAATTTTGAGAAAACTCTCTACAGGCTTATAAAATGAAAACTGGTAACATTTGACTTAAAAGTTTTGTTCAATTCGACTTCATCCTTTCTCAACATGCCAAACATACATGGAGGGTTGCACTTAGGTAAATTTAGGATGGATTTCAAGGGTTAATTTGTTTGATGGATTTTTAAATCAAGATTTCCAATTATACACAACAAGAAGTCTGTAATTTTGCCTTTGCTTGATCTGAATGGTTCTTTAAAATTTTATCTAAAGTATTTTCATTTGGTTGGGGTTGTTTTAGTCATGTAACTATAATTTAACTGTTTCATTTCATTTCCTAAGGTTGCAAGGTTTTTCTGTTCAATTTCTGATTAATAATTGCTAGTATGAAAATTATCTAACAGAGCTCAAATTCGAATAGATTTATTTACATTTACGGATTTAATCTATGAATTCATTCCAACCAAGTATAACATACTAAGTTGATTTAAATCATAATGTGCAAAATCCAAAAGATACAATTTTGATTTCCAAATCATACTTTTCAAAAGAACAAAGTATTGTAAGATTTCTTCATATGTATTTCACTTTTTAAATTTCCAAACAGAGATTTCAAAATACATTCACCAATCAGATTTCAATACCTAATAATTCCATTTGAGTAAATTACTAGAAAATTTTATTGATTCAAAAAGGATACCTTTACAAATTCTTCTTTCATTTCATTCTCAAGGACAAAATACAAATCTTTCTTTTTCTTTCATTCAAAAATAGAAAACAGAGTGCATCTCTTTCACATTACAAATTATAACTTTCATAGCTAATACAAAACCTCTTTCCATCACAAAATATATTACATTGTCATCCACTTCAAATGTGAAGAAGGTTTTACAAATAGAATTCTCACAAGGGACTTCCAAAACTATCTTTTTTCCTTTGCTCTAGAACAACAACATGAAGATCCCCCATTTTAAATTTTGATCACAACAAAGGTAGGGGAAAGATAACACTCTCCACCCAACAAAGACATCCATTGAAAGGAAAAAACCATTCTTCCTCATTGGCCCCCGAGCCCCAACCACAATGCAATAAGAAATGTGTTTCAACTCATGGCAACAACAGGCTTGCACAAACACACATTTAAACTTCACATTAAAAGCACAGTCCAAAAAAGAATGTAGTTTGCAACCACATTAAGACATAACAAACAAAACTGAGGCTTCATTATGTAAGCCAAAGGAGCAAGAAACTATAGGGGATGTTAATTATGCCTCCTAAAGGGGAAATGGGTATCACCACCTGAGAACAAACAGCCAAAATAGAACATTTCAAATCCCTGACATGTCCTTATGCCTCCCCTAAGTACCCCTTATTCCTCACATATCCTTATTCCTCCCCAACCTCTTATGGCACCCCATAACGAGTAAAGAAATGCAAGTTATTATTTTGTAAGGTGGAACCCAAATCCTAACTCCCTCCACACTTATACCTCCCCAAAACACTTATGCCTCCCACAAAATAAACCCCATAGCCTTCTCCTACACCTTTCCTAGGCCATCTACCTAACATCCCACAACCATGTTAAAACATTCACAACAATAACATTCAACCATTTACATATACAATAAAATAAAGAAATAAGGGCATTTCAAGAGCCAAGCTCCTACCCCTCCATGATGGAGTTTGTTCCAAGTCCAAAACAACAAGCTTTCCAATGTAAAATAGTCCAAGATAAAAAATCCACAAGCATGCAACAATCTCTAATCTTCTCCAAAAGTAAGAGCTCTCAAAACCCAAAAGAAGTCTCCCCAAAAATGAAGTGATAAAAGTGAAGCAACCTAAAAACAAGATAAAGACTTCCAATTAATATAAGAGGGAAGGGAAGAGGATGAGGTGGATCCATGTAGGATGCCACTTCACACATGCTCAACTCCAAAACCAAAGTCAACTTCATTCTCTAATGCATAATCAATAGGTGGGTGAATAATATGGCAGTTTTACTTACACACTCAAATCAAACCCACACCACTAAAGGATTGAAATTAAAACATGTAATAAAAGTGCACTAAGAAAACATTCAACTTGACTTATAAAAATGCATAAAGAAGGTCTAAATTTAACCCTCCAACCATAGGAAAGGTTGGTATACAATTTTAAGAGGCATGAGACAAGTTTAACTTGTTCCAAAAGTCTCCAAAATCAGCCTCCAAGGACTAATTCGAATTTCAAATAAGATGCAGTGTTTCTTACTCCAAAATCAACTTACATGTCTCTTACACATCACTTACAAATGTCTTACAACATTTTAATTCAAGGCCAACAACTCTATTAATTACCTTCTTGTGACATATTTTAATTAACTAACTTTACAACATGATAACTCACAATATTAACACACCATTTAATAAATAATGAAAGGGGTCAATGCACCACAAAATAAACACATGCAAACATTAAAAAATGAACCAAATAAAATAAAATACATAAAATCCCTTGGTCACATTTAAAGGTGATCCCGCCATGGGAATCCCTAACAAAATTAAACACACACAAACAAATACAGTTGCCATGGTGACCTTGTTGAATTCATTTAGAATTCCAAAGTGGTTGGTTTCCAATCCCCCAATGTTTATTGTGATATTTTAAACATGAAAATACAAATACCTCCTTTGGCCTCATGGCCGCATCAAAACATCCGAATGAATACAATATACTTCCAAAGTCATTAATATATATATATATATGAACATATGATTTCAAAACAATCAGTATCACTTACAATTTCATCAACAAATATATCATCATCAATCTTTAATTCAATTTTCATTTTCTAGGTCTACTCAAAATATCCAATTATCGCAAGTCTGAACAACATCTATAATATAACCATGCCAAACAATATATCAATAGTAGTATATAAAATGTATAAAATGTCCCGAATAACACCATGTATTAGATATGAACCAAGTCAAAAATAATCCATGCTCTAACACCTAACATCATACTAAATCAAAACTATAATAATGTCCATAATATAGTCAACAATGTAATGATCAGTATCAAAAGGTGTCAAAGGGAAGTGGGCACTACATCTGGTTTTGTGAAGATGTTTGTTACATCATCTCAAAAAGAGGGTTTGAGTTTATGCTTGTCTACCAAGGAGTATTTAAATTGTGAAAACTATGATATGATGCATTTTTTTTTGAAAAAAAGTTTATTGAAAACTATCAATTCTATGATAATGCTCCATTTTAAAATTTTATTTCACTATAAATGAAAAACTAAAGAAAAAAATTTATGAAAGATAGCAAGAGATGAACCCTGGCTATGGAGCGAAGTCAACTGAAACTAAGGGATTCGGTTCTGCATCACAATTAAGCATTTCATGAAGTCACATTTCTTTTCACATTTTTAAAAATATATTGTGAGCAGTCTCAATGCTCCCACACTTTGCATACACAGATACCAAGTAAGAATGAGGTGCTTGCAGGCCTCCACTAAAATATGTAAATAAGAAAGTCATTAAAATTTGCAACACATGCTTGAGGGAATAGATCCTTTAAGAAACCACCAAAATTCTGTTGTGTCTTGCACTCTGGCATTCAAATGAAAAAATTAGGATTTAAATAACACTACACCTCCTGATGAATCAAAAAAATCTTCTCCTTTCCCTTCCCAACACATCTCCTTTCCATTTAACACAAATATGTGGGCCATTATCAAAGCATGATCTGCAAGTTCCGTAGATGGGCACGTTACAAATGATTAACCCATCATTTTCCTACCTACATCAACTTTATAACAATTATGGATTTGGCTTCCTCCATACTTCAGCCTATAAGTTAGTAACTTTCTCAAAGGTTCCAATCCTTTTCAACAAAATCATTTCGTGCATAACCTCCAATCTATGTTTCCCATAAGACTATGTTTTTTGTAAGACATTATATGAAAATATTTATATGTCATGTATGATCCCACATTTTGCACCCATGTCTATAATGATATTTACAACCACGTCTACATGGGAATTCACGAGAACAACATCTGACGAAAATATTTTTCTAAATCTATTATTTTGGCATAGGTTGGAGGATGTTGGCAAAGGCTGTGAAGCCTATCCTACATTTCTTGAAAGGTTCCATGGCCTTTTAAAAATCCTATTTTGCACATATTCTTCCATCATTGCAATCCATCAAGCCACGTTTCAGGCATTTATTCGAATAGTTCACATGCCAAGTGCGTGATTCGACACTTGCATACATATCTACTAGAGCACTTGCAATTTCAACATTTGACAAAAACAAACCCCTTTCCATTTTCCTAAGATGGATATCTTTATCCTGCTCAAAAGCATTTATTTTGCAACAAGCGAGGAGTGTGCTAGAAAAAAAAAGCACATGGGGTTTTGACACTAAGGAAGAATGTGAAAGAGAGAAATCTTGCAGAGAAAATACGTGGGAAGAGAATGAGATGAAAATTTAAATCCCTTAATTCTCTACAACATCGACTAAAATAAAATATAAAGAGCAAGAATATGAAGTGGTAATCATTGTCTTCCTCAAGGATGGAACTGCAAAAATGGTTAGTGCATGAAGAACATGCTCCCAGATGTAGAAGAAGTGGATCAATACAAAAAAGACAATATGCTTGAATGCAATGCCTCCCAGTCCTCAATCTTCTCCCTTTTTTCAGCATACAAAACAAACAAAACCACGAAAGGGGAAAAAAATCTCTTTTGAAAGAAAAAATATCTTGTTTTGGATGCAGATAAAAATTAATATCAGTCAAATTTGTTAATAGTAATGTGAGGAGATATTCAGGTTTTTCTTTATCAACATGTGCAGGACTGATTAAACCCATCACGGTACTCATTAAAGGGTGACTACAGTTTGGAATGCATTTTCGCAGTTCCCTTTACATTCTGAATTCACTGAAATAACCAATTACAGCTAGATTCACAACGTTAACCTGCGTTTCACCTTTATTCAGGACTTGGATCCCAAATAAATTGCTTGCATCATCATTGAAGGAGAATGACATTTCTGAAAAGGCGTTTAAGAAAAGATGCCCTTCATAGATGCCCACAGTTCACATCTTCACTTTTAAATTTTAGTCAACCATGTCACATGAAAATTTAAATGTTTTATTTGTTTGTTTCTCCCAAAATATTATCACTGAACTTTAACATCTAACTACGTGAGGTGGCGCTATATCTTGTAAAGAAAGATTGTAAAGTGCTCTTGTCTGTATCTTAGGCATCTTGACATATGATTCCTTGTGATAATAATTTCAGAGCTTAAACTTCATTTTTATGTAAGCTATTATTGCATGGTATAGTTTGTAAGAAAATTTGCATCTTGAAAAGAAATGGCAGGAATATTAGGTACAACATCTTCTACTGAAAAAATAGTTTTGTATGCTATCATTACGATCGTAAAGTGAAGTTAAACTTGTTATATTTGTGGTAGAAGTTGTATAAATTGATTGATTCATTTTTGAAAAGAAAACTACATTTTTCATTATATATGGGTAATGTAAAACTATGATTTGAAGTAGAGAAATTTTAATATCATTTGTTGCAATATGAGTATTCTCTTTCTTTTATCAATTATTTTTTATAGAAAAGGTGGATTGATAGTAGATCTGATTTAAATCTGCCCATTTTTATACACTAGTTGTAGATATTTGATTATTACTTCCAAATAAATAAATATATAAATATTTATTTCCAAGGATCTATTTGAAGGCTTATATAGTTAAGATTGTATGTGAATAAAAATTACTTCTCATAAATGTTTCAGACTTTTAGAATAGTCCATCTTAAATGTAGCATATAAAATGCATTAACAAATAAAATATATTAATTACAATTTGGTATTTTCTTGAATATAGTGTAAAATACAAAAATATTAAAATATATTTAATATAGTTATATTATATAATATAACTATAATCTATTCATCATATTTATATATTACGTAATATATTATTATTAGTTATATATATATTTTTTAATCAATATTTATAAAATAAAATATATATAATATGAAACAGAAATATAGTGATGTTTTGAATGTTTTAACACATAAAAACAAATGAAAGTGGTTGGGAGGGGGGTTGTACCCCTCCCCAATCCTGCGCACCAACTGGCGCCATCTCCCACACCACATTCCTCTGCTCCCTTCCCTAAACACCCCTCCACACTCCCAACTCCAACCTCCACTCCACTCAAAGCCCTAACCGATCCAACCCACCTCCCTCCCCACGGATTCCACGACTGCCACACCACTGAAACTCACACTCTCCAAACCGCTGCCCTCGCTTTCCAAACCCTGCTTTTTCTTCTTTCTTCTTCGAGTTTCCATAATCTTGTTTCAATATTACACACACACACACACACACACACACACACACACACCACACACACACACACACACACACACATGCACACACACACACACATGCATGCACACACACACACACACACGCGCGCGCGCGCGCGCGCGCGCGTGCACATGCACACATACACACACACATATTGGGAGATTTTCCTCCATTTGAAAAAAAAAATTAGGTATAAAAGATATACCCAACCAAATAAGGGAAGTATACAAAAAAAAATAACAATGAAAATATCTTGAGAAACCCCAAGAATACATAAAAACTCCATGGTTCCTCCTCAACCTGCACAAACAAGAAATGAAAGGGAAAAAAAACAAAATCAAAACAAATGAGAAGAGAAAGAAACCATAAAGATGGATTAGGGTGAGTTTTAAATCTAGGGCCAAGATTAGATGGATCCTAGGGTACACGTTAAACCCTAGACAACTTTTAAGTCATGAGAAGTTGATGGGAATGAGAAATAAAAGTGTGGTGAGGGTTAATTAAATAAAAAGGGAGTGAATAAAATAAAAGGGTGTGTAGACTTCCTTTGTGACCCCAACAATCATTTAGTAGAAATAAGCAATTAAGTTACAAATTAGACAAGTAGTTAATTAATTTGGGGTAAATCAAATTAATAGAAAATAATTATTAATGGGATCGAAAAAGTATAGCAATAGTATTTATTTACTTCAAAAAAAATTTTACCCAAGTTTTTAGTTATATTTTGGTGTGGTTTCCTATGTCCCTGGGCGGGGCACTACAGATCTATCCAAGAAGATTAAGTTGCAAATAAGAGAAAGGGTTTGGATTCAAAGACTAGATTATGAAAAATTATCTTTTCGCTGCCATAGATGTTTCCAGAAAGGGCATTTGAGTGAATAGTGTCGGAAACCCAAGCATAACAATAGAGCTTGTTCATCTTGGTGGAAGGATTCTCGGCCTTCTCAATGTATCGTTGAAGCCCCTTTAGATTGTGAGGAAGATTCATCTTCCGAGAAGAGCATTTCGAGGGTCGAATCTACTCCTGTAGTTGAGAAATCTTCTTAAGAGCCACATCACGATTCTTTGAAAGTTTAACTACAAGATTCAAAACAAGCGAATAGGCAGTAGGGTTGCTTTTTCCTCTCCCAAATTGATGTATTAGCCTATTTCTTCGATCGATGTTATCCTCCCCTATCATTCCAATGTAGATGATCTAAAACAAGGTGATTGCACGTTGGTCCAGAATAAGAAAAGATTTTCTTCGAAGCAAATTTCAGCCCCATCACATATGACCTTAAGATCTCAATCCTTTGCTAAGGGTTGAGTTTTGTTCTTGTTTGGTGGTTTTGTTTCATCTTTTGGTTTGTGTTTGAACCAAGCCTACTTGGCTCTTTGATTTGCCTGTTATTTATGTTTGTTGTGAGCTTTCATTGTAATATCTTTTGGTGTTATGGCCCTCGGAGCCTCTCCAAATTTTATCAATAACAAATAAAAATATGATACATATTTACATTTATGGGCGTTATACAGCCAGCTACCATGACCTATGAGATGCATATCAACAACTGTCCTACCACATGTGCAGAGGACGACCATGAGAGTAACATGCTTCGTTCGAATCACTTTCAATAACTGTAGATTGACATTATTTTTCTGGGTTGCGAGCTTTGAATGTTTAATCTAGTCATTTGCCTAGCTGTTAGTGGCGCATAATCCTTTCGACGTAGGGGAGAGGGGCCAATAGGTGAACAAGGTCCAATAGTTGATATGACTATTGATCACACAATACCCAATAGTTGTCATAGTCTTTGTAGTAATAATTTATTTTTGACATAATAATTATGTAGAGTAGCCAATCACATCATGACATGTAAGACCTTTCACCCATGTACAAGTACAAAAAAGTCAATGTTCAAGCAATTTCACCTATATTCAAGTATTGGTTTCCACCATGGTTGTAGCATTTTCACATATATTATTTTAAAACAATTCAAAATATGGTTTTCCCTCCAATTGAACATTCCAAACAAAAAATATAAGTTAACACAAATCTAAATTACATATTAGTGAAAAAATCACAATCCCATATCATAAACAATTGATTTTGTGGACCCCTTAACTTAGGGTGTACCACTACTGGCCCCTCTCCCCTAATAAACATAGATTTTGAAGATTTTAATGAGGTATTAGCTTACTTTCAAATGAGCGGAAATAGTGTGTCGAAGCGCAGGCTTCCCTCTTTCCATTTCAGCAGCTTCATTATTTTTTTTTTATGTGCGTATAGGAAGCCATTAAAATAGAGACTTGGGTGGAAGGCCGCAATAATGTTGTCACCGTCACTAGCTTAAGGTTTTCCGCGTGAAAGATAGGATTCGGTTTCCCGAGAAATAGTTTTTGCTCATTCACGCTGGTAATTGAATGCGTGTGGTATGACATATGCCCGACTAGGGAAGATGACATCAGGAACGGGGGTAGACCTGCACGCCATATTATTTCTCGAAGCCGTATTCCCTTATTGCTATGAATGGTTTGGGAGGATTTTACTACCGGCAACAGGATGGTGTGGAGCGCTATTGCAGGTGGGAACTGTAACTTAAATAAATCTTTTCGCCGGTGTAAAATGGTGCCATATTTCTCACCCTGAATTAAATCTTTTCGACTCTGTAGAAATTTTTTTTCAGCTGTGTAAAATGATATAAAAATAAAAATAAAACTCTTCTTATTATATAAACAAAAACTCACAAAGGCTGAATAATTTTTATATTTTTAGAAAAGTTCATTCTAATTCCACTCATTTGAGTTTGTAAATGGTTTGGTAGAGTAGAGATCATAAAGACTTTATTGATTTATGAGCTCAATCTACGGTCCTTCTTTTGATCTCAAACTGACACCGATCTGTTTCAAATTGAATCTAGATTGTAATTTTTATACTGGTCCGTCTTTTGAGCTCAATCTACGGTCTGTCTTTTGAGCTTAATCTGTCACCGATCTGTTTCAAATTAAATTTAGATTGTAATTTTTATACGGGTCCTTCTTTTGAGCTCAATCTACGGTCCGTCTTTTGAGCTCAATCTGTCACCGATCTGTTTCAAATTGAATTTAGATTGTAATTTTTATACAGGTTCGTCTTTTAAGCTCAATCTACGGTCCGTCGTTTGAGCTCAATCTACGATCCATAGATTGTAACAATATATGGTCCGTCTTTTGAGCTTAATCTGTCACCGATCTGTTTCAAATTGAATTTAGATTGTAATTTTTATATTTTCTTCGACTTGCTTTATAAGAATTGAATTTAAATAAGCGGGTAATTATTATCTGCTGGTCTGTATACTCTGCTTATTGGGTTATAATATTATTCGGCTACCATGTGGTGCATAGGATTTTCCCAAAATACTTCTGTGGAATTTGCATATTTTCTGTTCAAAATATTCCACGTAGAATGAAGATGCGGCCTGAAGCCGTGTACATCGAGTAAGACATTAAATTTTGGTTTTATAACATCATATTAAATATTTAATGGACCAGGTAGAGAAAATATAGTGTCTCTCTTATGTTAGACTATATACTATGATCGCCATTGAAGGGTGACTCATTCTGGCAATTGGTAGCAAACCAGGGGAATTTGAATCAAGTTGCAGTGGCGACAACTGGTATTTCTGATGTTTAGAAACTCTGGTTTGTGCTTTCATCTTGGACTTTTTAAATTTATTCCAAGTCTGCTTCAATACGACCGCTCTCTGGATTCTTTGGAAATTTCCCTTTAACAAACATGTTGACATTGAAGCAATTTAGAGGACGCCCGCCAAGTTTTTTGACCAAATTACCGACATATACTGAGGAAAAAAAACTAATCGCTTTCCCTGTTACAGATTTCTTTCAAGATTTCAAATCTAAGTTTTCCTTAATCTTTTCCCCTTATTTAGCTACAATGCATAAAGTCAATTTTTTCCTATGCCTAGCCTGAGATTTAGAGATTTTATATGCCTAACAATCTTCTTTGTAACATTTATAGGTGTAATGGGAGGGTAGCCTGCTCCAAAATAATTAATGGGCCACTTAACCCATATACAAAAAAATAAAAAACAATTATAATGTGTATGGTGTGGTTATGATGCAGTGGATCATGTTATTTTAATTCATATAAAATCATAAGAACTGTTGCATATTTTGCTGTGAAAATGATGATAGTTTCTTTCTAGAATAAGGCATTTAAACAAAAAGAATTGTAAAGATTTTGCTGAAAATGGACCGGGGTCATTATGAGCACCCTAAATAATAAAGAAAATACTTCATCCCTCCTATAGAAACCTCCCACACACGGATATATGCAGTCATTTAGTATGTCAAACATAAGACCAACATTTTTCCATTTGTGATTTCCTTTTATTCAAAACTTATAATATGTTTTTTCAAAAAATATAGTTCTGGATTTTTGAAAAATATATTTGCAGAACTGTCATAAGAATTTCAATAATTGGATTTTTTTTTTTCCACTCAATGTGATCCATTAACCCAATGAAGGGTCTCTTAGAAATACATATATTAGAAACCTTTTAGTTGTTCTCATATTGTTGCTTCTGCATCATGGCTTTGAATGGATGTGAAGAAATGTTCTTTGTGAGATTCAATGCAACCCTTGGTTATGAAATTTATAGAACAACTACATACCTAATTCGGACCTCTATTTCTTTTGACACTTTTGTTTAACATGTTCATAAAATATTGTTCTGAAATTCAATCTATAGGCCTTTTTTTTAATTCCTTTCATTGTGCATCGGTTAAGGAATTATGCTAAGGGTTTGTTTTTTAAGTAATATGTTTATTCCTATTTTTTTATTACCCTTTAAGATTTTCTTTTCTTTTGTCTTGCATTTAGTCATATTCCAAAATGGAACACTTTATGTGAAGATGATCGAGCACCCTATCAATATGCTTGAGAAAACACACCCATACTAATGTGCTCCAAAAGGCTATCCAAAAAGGAAGCTAGAGTAGAAAAGTGGCGAGAAATGAAATGGATTAATCTCCTTTTTATGGGTTAAGATTCCTATATTTATAGCTATGGCTGTGCATTCTTTCGTGCTAGGACTTTAAGCTTTTTTACCCAAATTTGGAGTTGTTTGCTCTTGCAAAGTTTTTTAGATACTTCGTTTAAATTGTAGACAACTCTTTTTTTGGCATAAGCACCAGCCCTTATTTTCAAAATATTTCATCTCTTGTATCATTATTGGTGGTTGGACTGATATCTTTGTTATAATTGACATCTATTTCACTATGTTGTATTGTTTTAAATGTTGATAATTTGCTTCTCCCCTTGGAAGCTACCTATGATAGGTTTGTGCAATGATATGTGTATGTGTGTGTCTCGGAGGGTGTGAATGGAAAAAAAAATATTTTTTGAGGATGCTTAAAAGAAATGCTAGATAAATCAGTTTTTATCCTACCTTGCTTGAATGGAAATTGGAAAAACAATAATTATGCCGAAAGGCATAAACAAAACTAGGAAGCCCACCCCGCTCTGACATAATCCGACGGTTGTAAATCATTGCATTGTCAAGCATAAAACACTGAAAAAATTTCGTCTCTGACACATTCACCATAGTTGATTCTTTTTAAGTGTGTTTCCCGAGTAATTATGTCGTCAGTAGCACTGGCAGGGCGATGGAGGTGATCTGTGTTATTCACATGTACAAAATCATTTGGAGACAGCGGGCTACATAGAGACATTGAATGTGTGATTTGTCAAATATTTGGCCACTTGGGTGACTGAAATTCTAATTTTGACCTCTACCACCAGCATTTGCATGACTGCTACTACGTCCACTTCTAGGAGAACTTCTCCCTCTACCTTTAGGACTGAAACTCCTCCTTCCTCTTCCATGATTTATAGAAATCTAAGATGAAAATTGCATTTTCAACTAAACTATTTGATCTATTCAATCTATATTCATGATTGATAAGAGAGGTATGTAGTTAATCAACACTAAACTGGCTCAAATCTTTGGTTTCCTCTAGAGCCACAACTACGGGATCAAATTTAGTAGGGAGACTTCTAAGTACCTTCTCAATAACCCTTCTATCCTCTATGACTTCTCCATGGGACTTGATTTGATTTATCAAACCAACAACATGAGTAAAGAAAGAATCTATTGAATCTAAGTTTCTCATTGATAAATTTTCAAATTCTCTTCTAAGGAGCTATAATTCAGCAGTTTTAACCTTGTTCATACCTTGATATGCAATCTAGAGTGCGTCACATGCTTCCTTGGCTTGCTTTGCTACTACAACTCTTGGGAGTATGCTCTTATGCATTGCTTGATGGATATAAAACAGTGCTTCCCCATCCTTCTTCCTTTATTCCTTTAAGATTTCCTTTTGAGCTTGTGTAAGAGCATTGTATGTTGTCCGGTCTGTTGTTTCCTAGTAACCGTTTTCAACTATTTCCCAAATGTCTTGAGACCGAAACAAATATTTCATGGTCAAAGACCAATACTCATAGTTCTTTCCCTGTGAAAATCAGAGTTTGCACACTAACTAGCGATGCACTAGATGTAGAATCCATTAATGGCTACCAAATGAAAAAATAAAAAACTAGAAAAGAAATAAAAATAGGGGTTTAGCTTGGCTCTGATACTAGATGAAGGGAATGCGAGGATCTACGGAAAATGTAGAATCTACAGAAACTATAGAATCTTTTTGCAGCATTATAAAATATAACGCAGCTGGATTTAAATGATGCAAAACAGGGGAAAAAATGGGAAGCTAAAAAAATTTATAACAACAAAATAACGTAACACTCTTGGCTGCAAATGACACAGATCTGGGCTTCAAATTGCTTCAGCAATACATATATATTTGTCAATAATTAAAAATAGCTATAGCTGCACACAAAACATTCATTCATACAATAAAAAATTATAAATGAAGTTTTTTCTATCAGCAAAGATAGTCTAGACTTGAGTTGGGATTGCGCACTTTTTCTTCTTCTCCCAAATCTGGTTTTTTCCTCCTTCTCCTTCTTCTTCTTCTTCTTCCTTCTTTTCTTTCTTCTTCTGTCTTCTAATTCTCCCAATAAAACAAAATGCTATTAATAATAAACACCTACATAGAAAACTTGCCTTACAAGTCAACACAAAATCTTTGACAAGAGATAATTAGGGAGAATAATCAACCAAAAAATAAATGTGCAAACAGTCATAATTTAAAGGAAAATCTAATATGTAAAGGGGCTAAATCTCGAAAATACAAATATTAGTTGCACAATAAATTCTAACTTGATTTTCGAACAACCGATCTGTTTCAAATTGAATTTCGATTGTAATTTTTATATTTTCTTCTACTTGCTTTATAAGAATTGAATTTATATAAGTGGGTAATTATTATCTGCTGGTCTATATACTCTGCTTATTGGGTTATAATATTATTCAGCTACCATGTGGTGCATAGGATTTTCCCAAAATATTTCTGTGGAATTTGCATATTTTATGTCCAAAATAGTCCACGTAGCATGAAGATGCGGCTTGAAGCCGTGTAAATCGAGTAAGACATTAAATTTTTTGTTTTATAACATCATAGTAAATATTTAATGGACCAGGTAGAGAAAATACAATCTCTTTTATGGTGGACCATTTACTATGATCGCCATTGAAGGGTGACTCATTCTGGCAATTGGTAGCAAACCAGGGGAATTTGAATCAAGTTGTAGTGGTGACAACTGGTATTTCTGATGTTTAGAAACTTTTTTTTGTGCTTTCATCTTGCATTTTTTTAAATTTATTCCAAGTCTGCTTCAAGCCTTCGATAGGACCTGCTCTCTTGATTCATTAGAAATTTCCCTTTAAAAAACATGTTGACATTGAAGAAATTTAGAGGACGCCCGCCAAGTTTTTGACCAAATTACCGACGTATACTGAGGCAGAAAAACTAATCGCTTTCCCTGTTACAGATTTCTTTCAAGATTTCAAATCTAAGTTTTCCTTCATCTTTTCCCCTTATTTAGGTATAATGCATAAAGTCATTTTTTTTCCTATACCTAGCCTGAGATTTAAAGATTTTATATGCATATCAATCCTCTTTGTATTGAAGGGAACATTTATAGGTGTAATGGGAGGGTAGCCTGCTCCAAAATAATTAATGGGCCACTTAACCCATATAGAAAAAAATAAAAACAATTATAATGTGTATGGTGTGGTTATGATGCAATAGGTCATGTTATTTTTATTCATATAAAATCATAAGAACTGTTGCATATTTTGCTGTGAAAATGATGATAGTTTCTTTTTAGAATAAGGAATTTAGACAAAAAAAATTGTGAAGATTTTGCTGAAAATGGACCGGGGTCATTCTGAGCACCCTAAATAATATATAAAATATTCATCCCTCCTATAGAAACCTCCCACACCACGGATATATGCAGTCATTTAGTATGTCAAACATAAGACCAACATTTTTTCCATTTCTGATTTCCTTTTATTCAAAAACTTATAATATGTTTTTTCAAAAAATATAGTTCTGAATTATTGAAAAATATATTTGCAGAACTGTGATAAGAATTTCAATAATTGGCTTTTTTTTTTTTTCCACTCAATGTGATCCATTAATCCAATGAAGGGTCTCTTAGAAATACATATATTAGAAACCTTTTAGTTGTTCTCATATTGTTCCTTATGCATCATGGCTTTGAATGGATGTGAAGAAATGTTCTTTTTGAGATTCAACGCAACCCTTGGGTAAGAAATTTATAGAATGATTCAAGCATGCTCAACTACATACTTAATTCAGACCTTTATTTCTTTTGACACTTTTGTTTAACATGTTCAGAAAATATTGTTCTGAAATTCAATCTATAGGCCTTTTATTTAATTCCTTTCATTGAGTATCGGTTAAGGAATTATGCTAAGGGTTTGCTTTTTTAATTAAAATGTTTATTGCCATTTTTTAAATTTCCCTTTAAGATTTTCCTTTCTTTTGTCTTGCATTTAGTCATATTCTAAAATGGAACACTTTATGTGAAGATGATCGAGCAACCTATCAATATGCTAGAGAAAACACATCCATACCCATGTGCTCCAAAAGGCTATCCAAAATGGAAGCTAGAGTAGAAAAGTGGCGAGAAATGAAATGGATTAATCTCCTCTTTATGGCTTAAGATTCCTATTTTTATAGCTATGGCTGTGCAATCTTTAATGCTAGGAATTTAAGCTTTTTTACCCAGATTTGGAGTAGTTTGCTCTTGCAAAGTTTTTTAGATACTTCATTTAAATTGTAAGCAATTTTTTTTTTGGCATTGGCACCAGCCCTTATTCTCAAAATATTTCATCTCTTGTATCATTATTGGTGGTTGGACTGATATCTTTGTTATAATTGACATCTATTTCGCTATGTTGTATTGTTTTAAATGTTGATAATTTTATTTTCCCCTTGGAAGCTTCCTATGATAGGTTTGTGCAATGATATGTGTATGTGTGTGTGTCGGAGGGAGTGAGTGGAGAAATTTTTATTTTTTTGAGGATCCTTAAATAAAAAGCTAGATAAATCACATTTTTATTCTACCTTGCTTGAATGGAAATTGGAAAAACAATAATTACGCCAAAAGGCATAAACACAACTAGAAATCCCACCCCGCTCTTGTGAAAATTCTATTGCAGTCACTGATTATTAATCATCTATCTTACAAGATTATTTAACTACCGAAAACTAATTCAAATCTAATATTGAAAAATAACACACCTGGAACTTCAAAAATAAAAATATGGAAAGAAATGCGGAAACACAAACAACACAATATTTTCAGACAAATTGTACCCCACAAAAACCCCTAAGGGAAAACCAGTTCTATAGATGAGGAATTATATTAACTACAAAAAATTAAGAGATACAAAGATTCCTTTCCTCTTACTGGCAGAACTTCGACAATCTCCTAACTTCTCTAGATGATATTCCCCACTGGTATCCCCAACGCTATCACTACAACCCCTTGCTAACATTGCAAGACTGTTTGATATCGTTCCAAACTTACAAACACATCTTCTAGAACTGCAATTTATTCTCAAAAAATTATATTCTTCAAATGCCCAATGACCTCTTTTTATACTACTCTCATTGGTAAACCCAACGACCGAGATTGATTCTCAATTGACGGCTGAGATACATAACAACTTAACAACCATAACAAATAGGTTGCAAGGTGTCACTAAAGGAAATAAAAAAATTAGAAAATAATTAATTCATACTCAAGAATAAGATAAATATTATCTAATTTTAGCAAATAGACAAACAGTTGTCCAAGCTAACAAACTAACACTCCCTCTTATCGAGGAAGATATTCTGCACGACACCCATCTTATCTCTGAAGAAGATAAATGTTGCCTTCCCCAATGCCTTAGTCAGAATTTTTGTTACCTAATCCTTTATACGTATGTATTGTAGCTGAAAAATACCTCGTTGTACACAATCCCTGATGAAGTGATACTTGATATCTATATGTTTAGACCTACCATGAAACATTGGATTCTCAGACAACTTGATGCAACTCCGATTGTCACAGTGTATCACAATAGTCTCAACCTTTTAACCAAACATGGCCACTAGGAACTTCTGAAGCCATACATAGATATTCACATGTCGCCATGCTAGCTGCAATGTATTCTGCTTCTAATGAACAGAAAGCCACAGACTTCTGCTTCCTGCTGAACCAAGAAACAACTCCTTATCCTCAACAGTAAACAACACCCTGAAGTGCTAATTTTGTCTGTTGTACTACCTATCTAATCTACATCAGTATAGCCTATTATCTTGATTCCTTCACCTCAAACATATTTGATCCCATACTATACTGAACCACACAAATAATGCAACACATGCTTGACTGCTGTTCAATGCCACTCTCTTTGGCTCAACCATGAACTGACTAATAGAGTTTACTGCAAAAATCTATATCCGGCCTCGTGTTGACTAAATACATGAGCGGACCAATTAACAGCCTGTATAAGGTGGTATCTACATCTTTTTACTTAGATGTATCTACCTTCCTCCAATTAGTGATCATAGGTTTAGACATGGATTTGCACTCCTCCATCTCGAATATCTTCAAAATTTCAATGCAATATTTATCTTGACCAAGGAAAATATCTCCATCTGTCTACCACACCTCTATGCCTAGAAAATAGTGCATGAGCCCCAAGTCCTTCATCTCAAACTCTTCTACAAGGTCCCTCTTGCAAGGTCCCTCTTGCAATCCTCTATGAGCCCTAGTGCACATGTAAGAAACAAATCATCTACATATAGAACAAGAATGAGAGCCTCACCCGCAACCACCAAGTAGTAGAGGTTACCATCTACCTCACTCTTCACAAAGCCCATTTTCCTCCAAGTATGTACCTAATGTGCTCATACCCATGCTCTAGGAGCCTACTTGAGTCTATATAAGGCCTTCTTCAATAAGCACATGTGGGTCTCTTTGATGTGTGCTACAAAGCCTTCTGGTTGTTCTATGTATATCTCCTCCTTTAATTCACCATTAAGGAATGTTGTCTTGACATCCATTTGATGGATCTTCCATCCCATCTGCGATGCAAATGAGATTATAGTTTGTATAGAAGTATACCTAGCCACTGGAGAAAATTTCTCGTCATTGTCTATTCCCTCCTGAGAGAACCCCTGTGCAACAATCCTTGCCTTGTATTTCTCGATGCTACCATCTGCACCGTGTTTTATCTTGAAGATCTCACGTGATTCAACTACTACCCCTATTTATTGGTCTAGGCACTACCTCCGACACATCATTATGCATTATTAAATTATATTTATCAGCCATAGCATCATGCCATACCTGATGTTGTGCAACCTCTTGATAGATAGAAGGTTCACTATCTACCAACTGGCTGATTAATGGCACATAGTCATTAAACTTGGCTGGTTCTTTCCTTTGTCTCATACTCTTCCTAGGACCTCCCAAAAAATCTTGAGTATCCCTTTGTGTGTTTTGAACCTAACGGGTTGCTGCTACTGACTAGTAGAGGATGAAATATCAACATCTAAATCTTCTAGATGCATATCCTACTACACCCAGTTGCTCCATACTCTGTGAATCTTCACTACCTGAGTCTATTCTTGTACTAGTAACTGTACTTGAGATTTGCTGCCCTTGACTTGGACTTGGAGCTTTTGTTGGCTACTCACTTTGATCATCTGCTGGCAAATCTCTAGACCTTCTAAACGCTTTGTCCTCCATGGACTTGACATCGAATCTAACAATAATTCTTATAGTCCCTGGAAAAAAAATCCTATATGCCTCTGAATGTTTCACGGTACCCAACAAGGTACCCCTTCTATATAGTCTGACAATATGCCAAACTCCAAAATATCCTGAAGTGACCCTACATCTAGACTCTTCCCTGTGAAAGATTCCTTTGGTGTCATCTTCCCTAGTACCTTCTGTGGAATACTATTCTGAATGTAAACTACTGTACTACATGCCTTTGCCCATAAATAGCAGGGCATGTCCTGGTCATGTAGCATTTCCCTTGTTTCCCTCATTTATAGAACGGTTCTTCCTCTCAGCAACTCCCTTCTACTTTGGATTGTAAGGAATCGTCCACTCTTTCTTGATTCCTTCTCTGGTATAAAAATCCTTGAATTCATTTCCTTTGTACTTTCCTCCACTATCTGATTGAAGAACCTTTATCTTCCTTCCTGTCAAGTTCTTTGCAAGATCTTTGAACTCTTGGAAGTGACAAAAAACCCTTATCCTTGGTCTTCAAGAAGTATATCCATGTCTTCCTGGAGAAATCATCAATAAATGTAACAAAGTACACATATCCTCTGAGGGACTTTTTCGACATTGGTCCACATACATTTGAATGTACTAGATCAAGAACACCCTTAGATCTATTGTCACTCCTTGGAAAAGATGCTTTCGCAAAATTCCCCCAACACACATCCCTTACATACATCATCATGCTCTGTGCTCACCTCTGAAAACACCTGTCACTATCTCGTGAAGTAATTTAAGTGCTCCATGATGAATATGACCCATCCTCCTTTGCCATATCTCTCTAAAATCTCTAGGATTACTGTTTCTCATAAGTTCTTTAGGAGTATCAAACAGTAACCTATAAAGGCAAGAACTCCTAACTCCAATAGTTATGGGTGATTTCAAATCCTTGTGCTTAATCAACACATGTGTCCCTCTAAAAAGTACATTATACCCTTTATCCTCAGAGAACAAATACAAAAATTAGACTCATACCTAATCCTAGCACATCCAAGACATCATGAAGTGGAACTATCTTTCCATTCTCCCTTTGAAACCGAATAGTCCCTTTCCCAACTGGGTTGAGCTTGGAAAACTTCGCCAGAGAAATCTAAATATTGGTGTCCCTCCCTCTTGGTAACTGGAGAATTTCTCTTTAACTCTTGTAATATGAAATGATGCCCCACTATCTATATACCAAACACACTGTGAGGTTGAGTTGACCATACAAGGTATGAGTACAAACTCATACTCCAATCTCCTAGAGAGCTCCTATAAACTTGTTGAAACCGCCACCTTGTTCTTGCTCTTCTTAGCATTCTTCTTCCATCATTGGCAGTTACTAACATAGTTGTCAAACTTGTGAGAGCCATAACACTTGACTTTAGAAATGTCCTTCTTCTTCTCAGTTTGAGAATTTGATCCTTTGCTAAATCCCTTCTTTGCTTTCCCCTTTTCCTACTAGGGAAATGTTTTATTGTTCTCCCTCACTTTTCTGGCTCTTGTTGGCCCCATTGACAAGACTTAGTCTAAACTATTCCTGAGTGAAATCAGTCCATAGTCGATCCCAACTCGGTAAGGTGTCTCATCCACTAACAAATTGAACAAAGACATTCAAATGTTTAGTAAACCCATTTAGGGCTATTCTTACTAGCTCATCATCATCTAGCTTATCTCCAACAAACTGCTAATTTGTCTTTGACGAGTCTAATCCTAGTGAGGTAACTTGTAACGTCTTCTCCCTTGTTCATCGGGGTATTCTTCAACTTATCTTTGCGAATCAACTTCCAGTTAGTGGTAACATTCGGGTACAGATTCATAGTGGCATCCCACATCTTCTTTACCGTATCTAACTCAGAGATGTGTGGAACAATATTAACCTTGACACCATCAAGGACAATCCTCCTCACCTTGGCATCCTCTTTCTTGTATTCTACAAGTTGTGGTACGTTTGTAGGTATAGTTACAAGAGTGGTAACATAATCCTTTATACCATTCTCTTCCAACAATAAAGAAATTCTGGCCTTTTTTGACACCAAAATTTGAGGCACCATCTAATCTGTCCTGATCTCTCAAACCAGCTGAAGCCATCTCAAAAGATAATTTTTTTTTAAAGATATCAAACTAGGTTATAGAAACCCTCAACTTATTTCCTAGGGCAAACCTTTTCTACCCTTAACACAACTCTGATACCATGTGAAAATTCTATTGCAGTCACTGACTTTTAATCTCATATCTTAAAATATTATTTAACTGCCAAAAACTAATTCACAGCTAATATTGAAAAATAACACAACTGCAACTTCACTAATAAAAATATGGAAAGAAATGCGTAACACAAAGAACACAATATTTTCAGACAAATTGTCCCTGGAAAAACCCCTAAGGGAAAACTAGTTGTACAGATGAGGAATTATATTAAATTCAACAAATTAAGAGATACAAAGATTCCTTGCCTCTTACTGGTAGAACTCCGACAATCTCCCAACTTCTCTTGTAGATATTCCCCACTGCTATCCCCATTGCTATCACTATGCCCTTCCTAACAATCCAAGACTGTTTGCTATCACTACAAACTTACAAACACATTTTCTAGCACTGCAAATGCTTCTTACAAACTTATATTCTCCAAATGCCTAATGACCTCCTTTCATACTACTCTCATTGGTAAACCAACGTCTGAGATCGATTCTCAATCGACGGATGAGATACATAACAACTTAACAACCATAAGAAATAGGTTGCAAGGTGTCACTAAAGGAAATCAAAATTAGAAAATATTTATGCATACTGAACAATAAGATAACTATTACCTAATCTTAGCGAATGGAAAAACTGTTTTCCAAGCTAACAAACTAAAACTCCCTCTTAGCGAGGAAGTTGTTTTACATGACACCCATCTTATCTCTGAAGAAGATAAATTTTTCCTTCCCCAATGCCTTAGTCAGAATGTCTTCTACCTACTCCTCTGTAGGTATGTATTTTAGCTGAACAATACCTCATTGTACACAATCCCTGATGAAGTGATACCTAATATCTATATGTTTAGACCTATCATGAAACACTGAATTCTCAGACAACTTGATGTAACTCTGATTGTCGTAGTGTATCACAGTAGTCTCAACCTTCTTAACAAACAAGACCACTAGCAACTTCCAAATCCATATAGCTTGACATGTCACCATGCTAGCTGCAATGTATTCTGCTTCTGATGAACTTAGAGCCAAAGACTTTATCTTCCTGCTGAACCAAGAAAACACTCCTGATCCTAAACCGAAACAACATCCTGAAGTGCTCCTTTTTTCTGTTATACTACCTTTCTAATCTACGTCAGTATAGCCTATCAACTTGATTCCCTCACCTCGAACATATTTGATCCCATACTCAACTGAACTATGCAAATAACGCAACACATGCTTGGCCACTGTGCAATGCACTCTCTTTGGCTCAACCATGAACTGACTAAGAGAGTTTACTACAAATGCTATATCCGGCCTGGTGTTGGCCAAAAACATGAGTGAACTAATTAACTGCCTGTATAAGGTGGGATCTACATCTTTGTACTTAGATGTATTGACCTTCCTCCAATTAGTGATCATAGGTGTAGACATGGCTTTGCACACCTCCATCCCAAATCTCTTCAAGATTTCAATTAAATATTTCCCTTGACCAAGGAAAATATCTTCATTTGTCTGCCACACCTATATGACTAGAAAATAGTGCATGAGCCCCAAGTCCTTCATCTCAAACTCTTCTGCAAGGTCCCTCTTGTAATCCTCTATGAGCCCTAGTGCACTTATAAGAAACAAGTCGTCTACATATAGAACAAGAATGAGAGCCTCACCCCCAACCACCAAGTAGTAGAGGTTACCATCTGCCTCACTCTTCACAAAGCTTATTTCCTACAAGTATGTATCAATGCGCTCATACCACGCTCTAGGAGCATGCTTGATTCCGTACAAGGATTTCTTTAATCTATATACATGGGTCTCTTTGTTGTGTGCTATAAAGCCTTCTGGTTGTTCTATCTATACCTCCTCCTTCAATTCACCATTAAGGAATGTTGTCTTGACATCCATTTGATGGATCTGCCATCCCATCTGTGTTACAAATGATATTACAGCTCGTATAGAAGTATACCTGGCCACTGGAGCAAATGTCTCATCAAAGTCTATTACCTCATGGGAGAACCCCTTTGCCATAAACCTTGCCTTGTATTTCTTGATGCTACCATCTGCACCGTGCTTTATCTAGAAGATCTAGCGTGATCCAACTACTGCCATATCTATTGGTCTAGGCACTACCTCCCACACATCATTATTCATTATTGAAGTATATTCCTCAACCATAGCATCTTGCCATACCTGATGTTGTGCAACCTCTTGAAAGGTAGAACGTTCACTATCTACCAACTGGTTAACTAATGCCACATAGTCATTGAACGTGGTTGGTTCTTTCCTTTATCTCGTAATCTTCCTAGGACCTCCCACAAACTCCTGAGTATCTCTTTGTGTGTTTTGAACCTCACGATTCTTGCTGTTAACTGTAGAGGATGAAATATAAACCTGAAAATCTACTAGATGCATATCCTGCTACACCAATTGCTCCATACTCTATGAATCTTCACTACCTGAGTTTATGCTTGTACTAGTAACTATACTTGAGCTTTACTGCCCTTGACTTGGACTTGGAGCTTTTGTTGGCTACTCACTTTTATCATCTGTTGGAAAATCTCTGAACCTTCTAAATGCTTTGTCCTCCATGAACTTGACATCGCGTCTAACAATAATTCTTCTAGTCCCTGGAAAAAAAATCCTATATGCCTCTGAAGTTTCACTATACCCAACAAGGTACCCCTTGTCTGCAGTCTGATCTAACTTGGTATGTGTATCTTCTGGAATATGACAATATGCCAAACTCCTAAATATCCTGAAGTGACCTACATCCAGATTCTTCCCTGTGAAAGCTTCCTCTGGTGTCATCTTCCCTAGTACCTTGTGTGGAACCCTATTCTGAATGTAAACTATTGTAAAACATGCCTCTGCCCATAGATAATGGGGCATGTGGTATTCATGTAGCACAACCCTTGCTGCCTCTGATATAGAATAGTTCTTCCTCTCAGCAACTCCATTCTACTGTGGATTGTAAGGAACCATCCACTCTCTCTTGATTCCTTCTCTGGTAAAAAATCCTTGAAGTCATTTCCTTTGTACTTGCCTCCACTATTTGACCGAAGAACCTTTATCCTCCTTCTTATCGAGTTCTCTGCAAGAGCCTTGAACTCTTGGAAGTGACTAAAAACCTCATCCTTGGTCTTCAAGAAGTATATACAGGTCTTCTTGGAGAAATCATCAATAAATGTAACATAGTACACATATCCTCTGAGATACTTTATCGACATTGGTCCACATACATCTAAATGTACTAGATCAAGAACACCCTTAGATCTATTGTCACTCCTTGGAAAAGATGCTTTCGCAAACTTCCCCAAAACACATCCCTTACATCATCATGCTCTGTGCTCACCTCTAGAACACCTGTCATTGTCTCACGAAGTAATTTAAGTTCTCCATGATGAATATGGCCGATCCTCCTTTTCCATATCTCTCCAAGATCTCTAGGATTACCGCTACTCTTAAGTGCGTTAGGAGTATCAAATAGTAACATATAATGGCGACCACTCCTAACTCCAACAGTTATGTGTGATTTCCAATCCTTATGCTTAATCAACACATGTGTCCCTCTAAAAAACTACATTATACCCTTTATCCTGAAGAACAGATACAAAATTAAGATTCGTACCTAAGCTTGGCACATGCAAGACATCATGAAGTGGAACTATCTTTCCATTCTCCCTTTGAAACTGAACAGTCCCTTTCCCAACTGGGATGAGCTTGGAAAAGTTCACCATAGAAATCAAAATATTGGTGTCCTCTTCTTGGTAACTGGAGAAGTACTCTCTAACTCCTATCATATGAAATGATGCCCCACTATCTATATAACAAACACACTAAGAGGTTGAGCTAATCATATAAGCTATGAGTGCAAACTCATACTCCAATCTCCTAGAGAGCTCCTCTAAACTTGTTGAAGCCACCACCTGATTCTTTCTCTTCTTATCATTCTTCTTCCTTTATGGGCAGTTACTAACATAGTGGCCAAACTCGTGACAACCATAACACTTGACCTTAGACATATCCTTCTTCTTCTCACTTTGAGAATTTGATCCTTTCCTAAATCCCTTATTTTCTTTCTCTTTTCCCGCTAGGGCAACGTTTTCCTTTTTCTCCCTCACTTTTCTCACTCTTGTTGGCCCTATTGACAAGACTTAGTCCAAACTTCTCCTAAGTGAAATCAGTCCATAGTCGATCCTAACTCTGTAAGGTGTCTCGTCCACTAAAAACTTGAACAAATAAATCCCACTATTTAGTAAACCCATTTAGGGCATTCTTACTAGCTCATCATCATCTGGATTATCTCCAACAGCTGCTAACTCATCATTGATGAGTCTAAGCCTGGTGAGGTAACTTGTAACATCTTCTCCCTTGTTCATCCAGATATTCTTCAACTTTTCTCTAAAAATCAGCTTCCGGTTAGTGGTAGCATTCTGGTATAGATTCAGAATGGCCTCCCACATCTTCTTCGTCGTATCTAACTCAGAGATGTGTGGAACAATATGATCCTTGACACCATCAAGGACAATCCTCCTCGCCTTGGCATCCTCTTTCTTGTATGTTGCAAGCTGTGTTGCATCTATAGGTACAGTTATAATAGTGGTATAATAATCCTTTATACCATTCTCTTCCAACAATAAAGAAAGTCTGGCCTTCTAGACACAAAAAATTTGAGGCACCATCTAATCTATCATGATCTCTCTAACCAGATGAAGCCATCTCAAAGGATAAAAGTAAAAAGAATTTAAATAGATCAAACTAGGTTATAGAAAACCTCAATTTCTTTCTTAGGGCAAACCTTTTCTACCCTTAACATAGCTCTAATACCATGTGAAAATTTTATCGCAGTCAACTGATTATTAATCTCCTCTCTTAAAAGATTATTTAACTGTCGAAAAATAATTCACATCTAATATTGAAAAATAGCACAACTTCAACTTCACTAATAAAAATGCGGAAATAAATGCGTAACACAAAGAACACAATATTTTCAAACAAATTGTCCCTGGAAAAAGCCACAAGGGAAAACCAGTTGTAAAGATGAGGAATTATATTAACTTCAGCAAATTAAGAGATATAAATATTCCTTGCCTCTTACTGGGAGAACTCCGACGATCTCTGAACTTTTCTCACTGATATTCCCCACTACTATCCCCAACGCTATCACTGCGCCCTTGCTAACACTGCAAGACTGGTTGCTATCACTGCAAACTTACAAACACATTTGCTAGCAGTGCAAATGCTTCTCAAAAACTTATATTCTCCAAATGCCCAATGACATCCTTTCATACTACTCTCATTAGTAAAGCAATGGCCAAGATCGATTCTAAATCGACAGATGAGATACATAACAACTGAACAACCATAAAAAATAGGTTGCAAGGTGTCACTAAAGGAAATAAAAAATTAGAAAATAATTAATTCATAATCAACAATAAGATAACTATTATCTAATCTTAGCAAATGGACAAATAGTTGTCCAAGCTAACAAACTAACACTCCCTCTTAGCGAGGGAAGCGGTTCTACACAACACCCATCTTATCTCTGAAGAAGATAAAGTTTTCCTTCCCCAACGCCTTAGGCAGAATGTCTACCACCTGATCCTTTGTAGGTATGTATTGTAGCTGAACAATACCTCATTGTACACAATCCCTGATGAAGTGATACATGATATCTATATGTTTAGACCTATCATGAAACACTGGATTCTCAGACAACTTGATGCAACTTTGATTATCGTAGTTTATCACAGTAGTCTCAACCTTTTGACCAAACAAGGCCACTAGCAACTTCCAAAGCCATATAGCTTCACATGTCGCCATGCTAGCTTTAATGTATTCTGCTTCTGATGAACTCAGAGCCACATACTTCTGCTTCTTGCTGAACCAAGAAACAATTCCTCATCCTAAACTGAAACAACACCCTAAAGTGCTCCTTTTGTCTATTGTACTACCTGTCTAATCTGTGTCAGTATAGCCTATCAACTTTATTACTTCACCTTAAACATATTTGATCCCATACTAAATTGAACCACTCAAATAATGCAACACATGCTTGGCAACTGTCCAATGCACTCTCTTTGGCTCAACCATGAACTGACTAAGAGATTTTACTGCGAATGCTATATCTGGCCTCATCTTGACCAAATACATGAGCGAACTAATTAACTACCTATATAAGGTGGGATCTACATCTTTGTACTTAGATGTATCTACCTTCCTCCAATTAGTGATCATAGGTGTATACATGGCTTTACAGTCTTCCATCTCGAATCTCTTCAAGATTTCAATGCAATATTTCCCTTAACCAAGGAAAATATCTCCATCTGTCAGACACACCTCTATGCCTAGAAAATAGTGCATGAGCCCCAAGTCCTTCATGTCGAACTCTTCTGCAAGGTCCCTCTTGCAATCCTCTATAATGTAATGCCCACTTCCCTACGACACTTAGTTGATTATCATTTTGAGTTATGCAGACTTTGGATATGGACATGACTTATACTTATGTTGATTAGCAGGATGTTTTGTGACTAGATGCATTTAGATTATGATTGGATTTTGTTTTCAGTATGACCTACACTGACTCATAGACAGACTATTGGATACCGATATTATTTTTATATGGATATATTGCATGTGTTCTAACTTTGGATTCTTCGCCATGATGAGTAGAATGTAGTTGTTGAATTTACATTACTATAATTTTGGATAATGATGAAATGCATAATTAAGTTGTGATCTAGACCTAGAAATAATGATTAATTGAATTACGTATAGATGTTAGTAAATTTTCATGCATATGGTTATTTTGGATATTTTGACATGGCCACAAGGCCGAAGGAGGTATTTTGCATTTTGCAGGAAACACAGCATGATCACAACCATGAGGGGGATTGGGAACCAAACACAACAGGATGTCGGGTGGTTACAACATTTGGTCGTCAAGGCAACTAGTAAATTGTGTTGTGTTACCTTTATTCTTTTATGTGTTAAGAAAATTTCCATGAGGGGGAAATTTTCTAATGTGACCAAGGGGGTAAGAATTTTAATTGTTTGTTTTAACTTGCTTTAGTAGGTGATTTCTTTTGTGATGTCTTTTTGTTAAATTACTTTTATTAAGTATGTTTAGGATTAAATTAACCTCTTGTTTTAAATTTTAAGTTTTGGAGGGAAGTCAAGTGGGTGTAATTAATTTTGATGGTTGGCTCCTTGAGCCTTGTGTTTCCTCATGTATTGAATGCTTGGTTTTGAGTGTTGACCACTCCAAAATCTTTGAATCTCGTATTTGAGATTAAGGGCAATATTGGGGGACTTGTGGGACAAGTTAAACTTGTCCCACACTTCCCAAAACCCCTTACTAACCATATCTATGGGTTGGGAATCCAAAAAGGGGATTATTTATTGTTTTTGGAAGGGAAATATGACTTTGGAGTGCACTTTGCTCTTTTTGCATTTAATTGTGCCTTAAGGCACCTCGGAAAGGGATGGATGTGGAAGAGAGTTGTCATTCAACCCAACCACCCATTTATGGTGTTTTGGGATTTGAGTTGACTTTGGGAGGTGGTTTGAGGATGTGTGATGTGGCATCCTACATGGAGCCACATCACCCTCACCCTTTCCTTTGGTCTATTTATTAAAACTTCCTCTCTTGTTGAGGGGGTTGGAGTTTTGTTTTTGTTTTGTTGAAGAGTTCTCTTTTGTTATTTTGGGAGAGAAAAGAATTGGGAGAAAGAGAAAAAAAAGAGAGTGCTTGGACTTGCATGCTTGGATTGATTTGGGAAGGAGCTTGGACAAGTTTCTTGGTTTAGGCTTCTCCAATGGAGAGGTAGGAAACCCTCTCCTTTGTTTTGCTTTCATATTATTGTTGCTTCTATGCTAAAATTGTGAAAAAATGCATGTTTACTTTGGTGTATTATGAAAAATGGATAGAATGCTTATTGTGTAGTATAGGAGAGGTCTATGGGAATACTCATGAGGGAGGCAAAAGAGTAGATTAGGATATTGTGGAGGGATTTTGAGAGGGATGCCCATCTTGGGTAAGAATGTTTACATTCTACCTTGTCTTTGAGGGAGCCATAAGAGGAGGGAGGCATAAGAGTATGGGAGGAAAATGGGGTACTTGAGGGAGGCATAAGAGTCATAGGGGCTTGTGTTTTTGTTGTGGAGGGTTTTGGATGGGCATCTCATCTCAATTGGGAGGCATAAGGAAAACATTCCCATAGTTCCTTCTCTTGTTGGCTTGGATGCAAGCCTTGTTGTGAAATGTTTGGTGTTATTTGTGTGTCTCTTGTTTCTTCTAGTTTAGCTTTGAATGTTGTGAAGAAATTGTATTGTGGAAGCAAGTATTGTTGCCTTGAGTTGGAGACCACCCTTCATGCTGTTGTGTTTGGGGCTCGGGGGTCAATGGAGGAGATTGCTTCTCTTCTTCATTGAGTTTTGGTTGGGAGGAGAGTGTTTCCTCTCCCCCTATCTTGGTTGTGATTTGAAATACTTGGAACTTGGAGTATTGATGAAAGACACCTTGGAGCACAAGAATCTTGTTGTTGACAATGTAAAGACATCATGAATTTACCCACCTTGAGTAGAGGAAAATGTAATATTGTTTGCCTACTTTAGCTTCCATTATTGCAAACTTGTTTCCACATGAAGTAGGATATGTTGTAAAAGATTTGAAGGAAAAGTTGCATTGAAGTGATAGTATTTCTTGCTCTAAAATTTATTGAAAAATGTTGTTGAATTCTTTTGTGGAATGTTGGAAAGAAATTACAAAGAATATACCTATTAGATTTCATCTTATTGCTTAAAAAGGGGAAGTGTTGCAAAGTTGGAATACTAGAGCACTTACCATTCTTATTTTGTCGATACAAAGGCTTAAGTCTCAATAGTATAAAATATGCCAATAAAGGAGTCCATATTCTAGCTCTAGCATGATTTTCTTCATTTAGGAAGTAGTTGTGAAATTAATTGCGAAATACAAAAGGGAAATGAAACTAAATCTGTTGAAAACCCATTGCAAATCAATAAAGGAAAAGAAATCAACCTATTTGTAATCTCATACTATGTTATGAAATGGTGTAGAAAGAAATTGTAATGCAAGTCCATAAACTTACTAAATGTATTTCCCAATATTCTCTTAATGCTCAATATAGAAATTGTTATCGTAAATAATATTCTTGTTGGAACAATATTAAAAGCAATGGGAATGCTAATATTAGATCATACTAGTACTAACGTGCTATTAATATTCCTTGTATACTACCTAGTGTATTAGTATTAACTACAACAAAGAAATGAAACAAATATAGTTTACGTATGAACTGTTTTGTTCTTCTTTTGTTTTCTAAAAGGCAAGAAAACTGATTTTGTTCTCCTTCCTTGAGTATTCTGACTTGAAACAGATCCACCTCTGGGAGATTCTTCTCCTCGTGCCCTCGTAAGTGAGGCCAGGCCTCTATGGAGAGCATTGTAATAAAATTCTTCGGTCTCCGTACAACACTTCCACTGTCCCTTAAGCGATTTGTTTAGGAACTTTGTGTAGGCAGATCCCGTTTCTTTTGAGGTGCATACAATACTGAACAGATAACAACATAGTTGGACAAACCGCTTCCTACGTTAGGTCATGCTAATGGCCGGAGGGCATCCTTGATGATTTTTTTTATTATTTTTTCCTGAATATGTAAAACAACAGTAGGATTGATAGGAATGTTGTAGCTTTCAGTAGACACTCCAACGCCCAGGCCTATTTTTTCGACGGAGTGGATGACGAGTAATGCTCACCAAATGCAATCTCAACCAGCCGTGTCTTGGCATGTGACAAGACTGCACGTAGACTGCAGGCCTGAAAATTTTATGGCCTCTAGATTGTTTTGAATGTTCTAACTGTATATTACAATTCACAAAAAAAAAAAAACATCTGGGACAGTCATCAAGAAATGAAATGAAACGGATCCATCTCCATGAGATTCTCTCCCACGAGTTGCAGGGAGGATTGATAAACCTCAGTAGATAATCTTGGTGGTAAATTTCATCCAGCTTCCACGTAAGGCTCTCCCTGTTCCTCCTTCGACCCTGTATAGAATCTAACGAAGATAAATTCCAGATTTGAGGACGCATATGGCACTGAACGTGGAAAAGAATAAAATAAATAAATAAATAAATAAAAATACGTAGCCATTAATCCGCTTTGGCAGGTGAGTTGGGGCAGGTCACGCGTGTTCTGTGGGAGAGGATTCCTTGACCAGTGCCCACTAATGTGTTGAAGGGAGATATATCCCCTCAATTGGTGATTGAAGACCCTGCCTAAGATAGGCATTTGTGAGTGTAGAACGCTATACTAAGCAGCTGAATAGAAACAATCAGCTCAGGTGTATTCAGCTCCTTTTTTTGCACCGTTTTGCCAGTATCTGCGCCTCATAAATATTCTGATATGAAATAGGTCTACCTCTAAGTGTTTTTCCCCCCCCTTTTCTCTGTATCCATGCTGCCGGGACAGTCTTATCTTTCAGGCCGACTGGTAAAACAAAAGATTTGCAAATCTAATAGAATCACTAAAAAGAAAACAAGGAAAGCACACGGCCAGCAATGGGAGCAGTCTACACGCAAGTAGAGGAGGTAATAATGGTGGAAAGTTGGGTGATGTGACCCACCGCCCCTACCAAGAGTTTTTAGCATAGTTTGAAACGTTCCCCCCCCCCCCCCTTGTATTCACTCTCTTTCCTTTAATCCAAATTTCAAATTGCAAATGTAGGTATAGGCGTATGGAATTGTTTAAGTGAAAATTTTGGTCATATATATGTATTTATATAACTTAAATATAATTTGAAATTCAATAGACAAAAAAAAAAAAATTTATTTGGAGGATATTAATGTACTTGTTAAGATAGGCGCATAGACCCAATTGAATATAAATTTTGATAATATATCTCTATATATTTATCACCTAAATTAAAAGTATCAATTCCTTTGGAGAGATATAGATGATATATGTTAAGAGATTTCTAAAATTCGTCAAGATAGCAATATTTGTGTTAACCATGCTACATACCTCTGCAGATATACATTAAACTATATCAAAAGAAAGAGATCAATAAAATCATAATACATACATTTACCCTAGACGCCTTTACTTTCTTATAAAATGGATCATAATGTGAATACGGGATCAGTGATCAGATACCCTTATGAAGTCTTGTAACACCTTGCTGAAACTCGAAATTATTCGTTAAGGAGGAGTCGAATACGACAAATTTTGAAGTAAAGCCCGAGTGTTTGGAATTGCGACAACCATATAGTTCTTATTTTGCAATCGGAATACAAGTTAAAAGATTGAAGGTTATCTGTTCCTGAGGTCAAGCAGATCTCAAGACTTGCCGATAAAATAAATCAAACAAGAATCCTCTACCTTTAAAAAAAAAAAAAAAATTTGTCGCATTTTTGGGACGGATGTTTTGAGCGCCATCGTCACCGTCGTTGTCGTGAGTGTGGCGTCGCCTTGTAGCGGCATTACATTTTTGGTATCAGAGCCAGGGGTTTGAAGCTGGGACCCTTGGGCACATGCAGGAAAACACAGAACAGGAATTTTCAACTTAGTACAGAGCTAACATTTTTTAAAATATAAAGTCATAATGTTGATAATTATAGTAAACAACAAATTTTTAAAACTAGCACAAGACCTAGAACGATGAACTAACTCTCGACTTGATCTGTGTAGGGGGCGCGGATTGGGCAAGGGGTCTCTTCACATAGACCTAGGCATACCACCGCTAGAGTAGGCCGTAGCAACCCTTCTGCCTCAGATTTTGTAGACACTCCAGGATGTCAATGCCCCTATACGCGGGGAGCCCTTGGGAGGATGACTTGCTAGACATAGTTTGGAGCCATCAGTAGATGCCCAGGCATCCCCTCGACACAGCAAGGAGCACAGAGCAGAGAATTTCCATGCAGAGTCACCACAGAGAGGACATGGGGATAGGATCTCAGGACATAGGGATAGGTCTCGGAGCCCTAGACAGAGGGAGGAGCATACAGAGAGATCTAGGGTTTGTCATACATCAGCTGCAGACCATATCAGGGAGATCCTGAAGCTGCGACCCTCTCACTATTCAGGTGATACATGTGGTTTTCAGGCAGAGGCCTGGTTAGTGAGCTTGAGCGGATGCTTCAAGCTCTGTCCTTGTAGTAGCAACACGAAAGCTCGTGTTGCGATCCATCTTCTGAAGGATGGAGCAGGAGTCTGGTGGAGGACCGAGGAGCAGAAGCTCCATGTTGACTCAGAGACGATTACCTGGGAGTTGTTTGAGGAGCGTTTCACGAGCAGGTATTTTCCCAGGAGATTTATTCAGCAGCGTATAGATGAGTTTCATGACCTCCGTCAGGGATCATTGACAGTAGCTATATGCAGGATGAGCAGGTACGGATTCACAGGTTCATCCGGGGCCTGAACTTGGATTTAGCCGGCGCAGTGCGCATTCACTGCCCACATACGTTAGCAAAGGCCGTGGAAAAGGCCTATATTACAGAGGAGACACGGGGAAAGAAACAGCAGGCTAGAGATAGAGTTCAGAGCCGTATCTAGCAGATGCAGGATAGTAGGTCGAAGGGGTCAGTTCCTCCTCCATGAGGTGGACAGAGTTTAGGGCAAGCTTCTTTTAGGCCACCACACCAACAGCAGCAGCAGCAGACCCACCCACCTTACCGACCCCCTCAGAGATTTGATGCTCAGAGAGGACGTAGTATGGGGCCTCCTCCTAGGGGTCCCAACAGGACACAGGGTGCACCGAGAGCTCAGTCAGTCGGAGCTCGTCAGCAGAGACCTCAACAGTCCATAGCCAGATCATCAGGATCTGTATCTCAGTCATCTAGAGTACCAGTTGGAGCTGCTTCCCATTGGAGAGGACCAGGCAGCTGTTATGGTTGCGGAGTTGTTGGACATATTTGGAGAGATTACCCACATAACCCTACCAAGGGTAAGACATAGAGCTCAAAGCCTACTGTTGGAGATATGGCACGGAGTCATCGGATCTACGCAGTGGTCGAGAACCGCCAGGCTGAACATCAGAGTACTATGATTGAGACGACAGGTAGCGTTGGTGGTATATCCACCTCTATATTATTTGATTCTGGTTCCTCTGATTCTTTTATTGCACCATCCTTAGTTGAGCATTGTAGGCTGGTGGCAGTTAGGCAGGGTTGAAGTTGGGACGTGGAGATGGCTTCTGGAGCCAAGATTTCTGTAGACTCCTTAGTCAAGGAGTGTGTAGTGGATTTGGGACCCTTCACCACTACTTCTGATCTTCGGATCCTTCCATTAGGATCTTATGGCATCATTTTAGGCATGGATTGGTTGTCTACCCATAGAGCTAGAGTGGATTGTTACCATAAGACTATTGTTTGCACTGATGACCTTGGGGTGGAGTCAGTGATATCAGGATTTAGGAGACCCGTTTCTATTCATACCATCTCCGCTATGCAGCTTAAGCAGTGTATGCGACGGGGTTGCCAGTTGTATGCTGTTACAGTTAGTGACAGATCAAAGGATGAGTCGGGGGGACCTTCCCTCGATGATCATCCCATCTTATCAGATTTTGCCGATGTGTTTCCAGGGGAGCTACTGGGATTACCTCCCCCACGTGAGATCGACTTCCATATAGATCTAGTTCCAGGCGCAGAGCCTATCTCACGAGCACCCTATTAGATGACTACACCTGAGTTGTGTGAGCTCAAGTTGCAACTTGAGGGCCTTCTCGAGAAAGGCCTAATTCGTCCTAGTGTATCCCCTTAGGGTGCACCAGTGATTTTTGTAAAGAAGAAGGATGGATCTCTTCGGCTGTGTATTGATTACCGTCAGCTGAATAAAGTAACGATAAAGAATCGTTACCCCCTTCCACGCATTGATGATTTATTTGATCAGATGAAGGGGGCTACCATTTTCTCCAAGATAGATCTTAAGTCAGGGTACCATCAGCTCAGGATTGCGGAGTCAGATATCCACAAGACAGCCTTCTGCACGAGGTATGGCCACTACGAGTTCACAGTGGTACCTTTCGGTTTGACGAATGCCCCCGCAGTGTTTATGAGTTTGATGAATGGGGTATTCAGGACCTTCCTTGATCATTTCGTGCTCATCTTCCTTGATAACATTCTAGTTTACTCACTCACACGTGAGGAGCACGAGGAGCACCTTCGCCAGGTTCTTCAGTGTCTTCGTGAGCAGCACCTTTACGAGAACTTGGAGAAGTGTGCGTTCTTTCAGCCTGAGGTGCAGTATTTGGGCCATATCATTTCAGGGGAAGGTATTGCAGTCGATCCTTCCAAGATTTGAGCCATCATGGATTGGCCAGCACCCACTAGTGTGACCGAGGTGCGTAGTTTCATGGGTCTAGCAGGGTACTACAGGAGGTTTGTTCAGGATTTTTTCCGGATTGCGCACCCCATCACTTCTCTTCAGTGGAAAGGGAAGAAGTTTTATGGTCAGATAGATGTGAGTAGGCCTTCAGTACATTGAAGGAATGCCTTACGAGAGCACCTATCCTTGCAGTGCTAGATCCTCATGGAGAGTTTTTCGTATGCACAGATGCTTCCTTGGCAGGAGTTGGAGGTGTGTTAATGCAGGAAGGTAGAGTAGTTGCCTTTGAGTCTCGCAAACTCAAAGATTATGAGCTCAATTATCCGACCCATGACCTTGAGCTTGCAGCCGTAGTACATGCCTTAGTGCGATGGAGACATTTTCTTCTTGGCCGGAGATTTACACTCAGGACTGATCACTTGAGTCTTCGTCACCTCTTCATGCAGCCCAATCTCAACGCTCGTCAGCGGCGTTGGATGGAGTTACTTTGTGAGTATGACATGGAGATAGAGCACGTGAAGGGAAAGGAGAACGTGGTGGCAGATGCCTTGAGTAGATGGAGACATGTGGCTATGGCCACCTCAGTGGGCACGGATTTGCGTAGTAGGATCTTACAGCAGCTTCCTTAGGATAGTTTTTACCTTGCAGCCAGGGCTGAGATTGAGTCTCAGAGACCTCTTGAGGGGAGATTTGATGGGTTTTCATTAGAGGTAGATGGCCTTCTCAGACACAGAGGCCGGATATATGTTCCTAGGGATGGAGGCTTGAGACATGACATTTTGACAGAGGCTCATCGTGCACCTTACTCAGCCCATCCCGGGGTGAAGAAGATGCACGCCACCTTGAGACAGTTGTACTTTTGGAGAGGACTTCGGAGAGACATAGCCTCATTTGTATCCCGCTGTTTAGAGTGCCAGAGGGTGAAGGCCGAGCATCAGCATCCAGCCGGCCTCCTCTATCCTCACGCCATACCAGAGTGGAAGTGGGACACCATCTCTATGGATTTTATTGTTGGGTTGCCGATGTCGAGATACCACCATGATGCCATCATGGTCACGGTGGATAAATTGACGAAGGTAGCTCACTTTTCTCCAGTGAAGACTACCTACACGGCTAGTGCAGTAGCACGTGTATATCTTGATGAGATTATCAGATTACATGGGATTCCACGCAAGATCATTTGCGACCGCAACCCTTTGTACAACTCCCATTTCTGGACCACCATGCAGTATGCCCTCGGGATGAGGATTAATTTTAGTACAGCTTATCACCCTGAGACAGATGGCCAGACAGAGAGGGTGAATCAGATTCTAGAGGACATGCTCAGGATGTACTTGATGGATCATCAGTCGAGATGGGAGGAGTATATGTATTTGGTAGAGTTCGCTTATAATAATAGCTTCCAGAGTTATATAGGCATGGCTCCTTTTCAGGCATTATATGGTAGAGAGTGCAGGACACCTCTTAGCTGGGATAGGATTGAGGACAAGGTTTCTCTTGGGCTAGCATTATTACAGGATATGGAGCAGCAGGTTACCCTGATTAGGCAGAGATTGCAGGAGGCGCAGGATAGACAGAAGAAGTATGCAGACCAACATAGGACAGATCACAGTTTTGAGGTAGGCACAAAGGTGTTTCTTCGTGTCAGACCGCATAAGAGCCCTATCCGTTATGGAAAAGGTTCTAAGCTTGCTCCTAGATTTGTGGGTCCCTTTGAGATCTTGGAGCGCCTCAGCCCCTTAGCCTATCGTCTAGCATTACCACCTAGCTTATCGCGCGTCCATGATGTATTTCACATTTCTGTGCTTAGGAGATATGTTTCTGACCCTTCTCATGTGCTAGATTGGACTGCATTGCAGGTGCAGGATCAGGGGCAGGTGATGGTGGAGCCCGTGCGCATTTTAGATCGCAGGACCCTGGGCCTTCACGGCAAAGAGATTGATCAGGTTCGGGTCCAATGGGATAGGTACGATGAGACTGTTGCTACTTGGGAGGATGCTATATCATTGCGAGCTCAGTTTCCACACTTATTTCAGTGACTTCCAGGAGGAAGTCTAGTCTAAGGGGAGGGGGATGTAATGCCCACTTCCCTACGACACTTAGTTGATTATCATTTTGAGTTATGCAGACTTTGGATATGGACATGACTTATACTTATGTTGATTAGTAGGATGTTTTGTGACTAGATGCATTTAGATTATGATTGGATTTTGTTTTCAGTATGACCTACACTTACTCATGGACAAACTATTGGATACCGATATTATTTTTATATGGATATATTGCATGTGTTCTAACTTTGGATTCTTCGCCATGATGAGTAGAATGTAGTTGTTGAATTTACATTACTATAATTTTGGATAATGATGAAATGCATAATTAAGTTGTGATCTAGACCTAGAAATAATGATTAATTGAATTACGTATAGATGTTAGTAAATTTCATGCATATGGTTATTTTGGATATTTTGACATGGCCGCAAGGCCGAAGGAGGTATTTTGCATTTTGCAGGAAACACAACATGATCACAACCATGAGGGGGATTGGGAACCAAACACAACAGGATGTCGGGTGGTTACAACATTTGGTCGTCAAGGCAACTAGTAAATTGTGTTGTGTTACCTTTATTCTTTTATGTGTTAAGAAAATTTCCATGAGGGGGAAATTTTCTAGTGTGACCAAGGGGGTAAGAATTTTAATTTGTTTGTTTTAACTTGCTTTAGTAGGTGATTTCTTTTGTGATGTCTTTTTGTTAAATTACTTTTGTTAAGTATGTTTAGGATTAAATTAACATCTTGCTTTAAATTTTAAGTTTTGGAGGGAAGTCAAGTGGGTGTAATTAATTTTGATGGTTGGCTCCTTGAGCCTTGTGTTTCCTCATGTATTGAATGCTTGGTTTTGAGTGTTGACCAATACAAACTCTTTGAATCTCGGATTTGAGATTAAGGGAAATATTGGGGGACTTGTGGGACAAGTTAAACTTGTCCCACACTTCCCAAAACCCCTTACCAACCATATCTATGGGTTGGGAATCCAAAAAGGGGATTATTTATTGTTTTTGGAAGGGAAATATGACTTTGGAGTGCACTTTCCTCTTTTTGCATTTAATTGTGCCTTAAGGCACCTCGGAAAGGGATGGATGTGGAAGAGAGTTGTCATTCAACCCAACCACCCATTTATGGTGTTTTGGGATTTGAGTTGACTTTGGGAGGTGGTTTGAGGATGTGTGATGTGGCATCCTACATGGAGCCACATCACCCTCACCCTTTCCTTTGGTCTATTTATTAAAACTTCCTCTCTTGTTGAGGGGGTTGGAGTTTTGTTTTTGTTTTGTTGAAGAGTTCTCTTTTGTTATTTTGGGAGAGAAAAGAATTGGGAGAAAGAGAAAAAAAGAGAGTGCTTGGACTTGCATGCTTGGATTGATTTGGGAAGGAGCTTGGACAAGTTTCTTGGTTTAGGCTTCTCCATTGGAGAGGTAGGAAACCCTCTCCTTTGTTTTGCTTTCATATTATTGTTGCTTCTATGCTAAAATTATGAAAAATGCATGTTTACTTTGGTGTATTGTGAAAAATGGATAGAATGATTATTGTGTAGTATAGGATAGGTCTATGGGAATACTCATGAGGGAGGCAAAAGAGTAGATTAGGATATTGTGGAGGGAGTTTGAGAGTGATGCCCATCTTGGGTAAGAATGTTTACATTCTACCTTGTCTTTGAGGGAGCCGTAAGAGGAGGGAGGCATAAGAGTATGGGAGGAAAAGGGGGTACTTGAGGGAGGCATAAGAGTCATAGGGGCTTGTGTTTTTGTTGTGGAGGGTTTTGGATGGGCATCTCATCTCAATTGGGAGGCATAAGGAAAACATTCCCATAGTTCCTTCTCTTGTTGGTTTGGATGCAAGCCTTGTGAAATGTTTGGTGTTATTTGTGTGTCTCTTGTTTCTTCTATTTTAGCTTTGAATGTTGTGAAGAAATTGTATTGTGGAAGCAAGTATTGTTGCCTTGAGTTGGAGACCACCCTTCATGCTGTTGTGTTTGGGGCTCGGGGGTCAATGGAGGAGATTGCTTCTCTTCTTCATTGAGTTTTGGTTGGGAGGAGAGTGTTGCCTCTCCCCCTATCTTGGTTGTGATTTGAAATACTTGGAACTTGGAGTATTGATGAAAGACACCTTGGAGCACAAGACTCTTGTTGTTGACAATGTAAAGACATCATGTATTTACCCACCTTGAGTGGAGGAAAATGTAATATTCTTTGCCTACTTTAGCTTCCATTATTGCAAACTTGTTTCCACATGAAGTAGGATATGTTGTAAAAGATTTGAAGGAAAAGTTGCATTGAAGTGATAGTATTTCTTGCTCTAAAATTTATTGAAAACGTTGTTGAATTCTTTTGTGGAATGTTGGAAAGAAATTACAAAGAATATACCTATTAGATTTCATCTTATTGCTTAAAAAGGGGAAGTGTTGCAAAGTTGGAATACTAGAGCACTTACCATTCTTATTTTGTTGATACAAAGGCTTAAGTCTCAATAGTATAAAATATGCCAATAAAGGAGTCCATATTCTAGCTCTAGCATGCTTTTCTTCATTTAGGAAGTAGTTGTGAAATTAATTGCACAATACAAAAGGGAAATGAAACTAAATCTGTTGAAAACCCATTCCAAATCAATAAAGGAAAAGAAATCAACCTATTTGTAATCTCATA
This sequence comes from Taxus chinensis, assembly GCA_019776745.2. Taxonomy (NCBI): domain Eukaryota; kingdom Viridiplantae; phylum Streptophyta; class Pinopsida; order Cupressales; family Taxaceae; genus Taxus; species Taxus chinensis. The sequence goes on along the minus strand of CM034149.1, from coordinate 687,070,071 downwards.
CTATGTTATGAAATGGTGTAGAAAGAAATTGTAATGCAAGTCCATAAACTTACTAAATGTATTTCCCAATATTCTCTTAATGCTCAATATAGAAATTGTTATCGTAAATAATATTCTTGTTGGAACAATATTAAAAGCAATGGGAATGCTAATATTAGATCATACTAGTACTAACGTGCTATTAATATTCCTTGTATACTACCTAGTGTATTAGTATTAACTGCAACAAAGAAATGAAACAAATATAGTTTACGTATGAACTGTTTTGTTCTTCTTTTGTTTTCTAAAAGGCAAGAAAATTGATTTTGTTCTCCTTCCTTGAGTATTCTGACTTGAAAAAGATTCACCTCTGGGAGATTCTTCTCCTCATGCCCTCGTAAGTCAGGCAGGCCTCTATGGAGAGCATTGTAATAAAATTCTTCGGTCTCCGTACAACACTTCCACTGTCCCTTAAGCGATTTGTTTAGGAACTCTGTGTAGGCATATCCCATTTCTTTTGAGGTGCATACAATACTGAACAGATAACAACATAGTTGGACAAACTGCTTCCTACGTTAGGTCATGCTAATGGCCGGAGGGCATCCTTGATGATTTTTTTTTTTCCTGAATATGTAAAACAACAGTAGGATTGATAGGAATGCTGTAGCTTTCAGTAGACACTCCAACGCCCAGGCCTATTTTTCTGACGGAGTGGATGACGAGTAATGCTCACCAAATGCAATCTCAACCAGCCATGTCTTGGCATGTGACAAGACTCCACGTAGACTGCAGGCCTGGAAATTTTATGGCCTCTAGATTGTTTTGAATGTTCTAACTGTATATTAAAATTAACAAAAAAAAAAAAAAAACATCTGGGACAGCCATCAAGATATGAAATTAAACGGATCCATCTCCATGAGATTCTCTCCCACGAGCTGCAGGGAGGATTGATAAACCTCAGTAGATAATCTTGGTGGTAAATTTCATCCAGCTTCCACGTAAGGCTCTCCCTATTCCTCCTTCGACCCTGTATAGAATCTAACAAAGAAAAATTTTGGATTTGAGGACGCATATGGCACTGAACATGGAAAAGAATAAAATAAATAAATAAATAAATAAAAATACGTAGCCATTAATCCGCTTTGGCAGGTGAGCTGCGGCAGGTCACGCGTGTTCTGTGGGAGAGGATTCCTTGACCAGCGCCCACTAATGTGTTGATGGGAGATATATCCCCTCAATTTCCGATTGAAGACCCTGCCTAAGATAGGCATTTGTGAGTGTAGAACGCTATACTAAGTAGCTGAACAGAAACAATCGGGTCAGGTGTATTCAGCTCCTTTTTTTGCACCATTTTTCCAGTATCTGCGCCTCATAAATATTCTGATATGAAATAGGTCTACCTCTAAGTGTTTTTCCCCCCCCTTTTCTCTATATCCACACTGCCGGGACAGTCTTATCTTTCAGGCCGACTGGTAAAACAAAAGATTTGCAAATCTAATAGAATCACTAAAAAGAAAACAAGGAAAGCACGCGGCCAGCAATGGGAGCAGTCTACACGCAAGTAGAGGAGGTAGTAATGGTGGACAGTTGGCTGATGTAACCCACCGCCTGTACCAAGAGTTTTTAGCATAGTTTGAAATGTTCCCCCCCCCTCGTATTCACTCTCTTTACTTTAATCCAAATTTCAAATTGCAAATGTAGGTATAGGCGTATGGAATTGTTTAAGTGAAATTTTTGGTCATATATATGTATTTATATAACTTAAATATAATTTGAAATTCAATAGACAAAAATAAAATAAAATTATTTGGAGGATATTAATGTACTTGTTAAGATAGGCGCATAGAACCAATTGAATATAAATTTTGATAATATATCTCTATATATTTATCACCTAAATTAAAAGTATCAAATTCCTTTGGAGAGATATCGATGATTATATGTTAAGAGATTTCTAAAAGTCGTCAAGATAGCAATATTTGTGTTAACCATGCTACATACCTCTGCAGATATACATTAAACTATATCAAAAGAAAGAGATCAATAAAATCATAATACATACATTTACCCTGGACGCCTTTACCTTCTTATAAAATGGATCATAATGTGAATACGGGATCAGTGATCAGATACCCTTATGAAGTCTTGTAACACCTTGCTGAAACTCGAAATTATCCGTTAAGGAGGAGTCGAATACGACAAATTTTGAAGTAAAGCCTGAGTGTTTGGAATTGCGACAACCATATAGTTCTTATTTTGCAATCGGAATACAAGTTAAAAGATTGAAGCTTATCTGTTCCTGAGGTCAAGAGATCTCAAGACTTGTGGATAAAATAAATCAAACAAGAATCCTCTACCTTTAAAAAAAAAAAAACCAAAAAATTTGTCGCATTTTCAGGACGGATGTTTTGCGGCGCCATCGTCGCCGTCGTTGTCGTGAGTGTGGCGTCACCTTTTAGCGGGGTTACATATAAGCCCTATTGCACCTGTAAGAAACAATTCATCTACATATATAACAAGAATGAGAGCCTCACCCCCAATCACCAAGTAGTAGAGGTTACCATCTGCCTCACTCTTCACAAAGCCCATTTCCTCCAAGTATGTATCAATGTGCTCATACCATGCTCTAGGAGCCTGCTTGAGTCCGTACAAGGATTTCTTCAATTTGCACACTTGGGTCTCTTTGTTGTGTGCTACAAAGCCTTCTGGTTGTTCTATGTATACCTCCTCCTTCAATTCACCATTAAGGAGCATTGTCTTGACATCCATTTGATGGATCTGCCATCCCATCTGCATTGCAAATGAGATTACAACTTGTATAGCAGTATATTTGGCCACTGGAACAAATGTCTCATCATAGTCTATTCCCTCCTGAGAGAACCCCTTTGCAAAAAACCTTGCCTTGTATTTCTCGATGCTACCAACTGCACCGTGCTTTATATTGAAGATCCAACATGATCCAACTACTACCCTACCTATTGGTCTAGGCACTACCTCCCACACATCATTATACATTATTGAAGTATATTCCTCAATGATAGCATCTTGCCATACTTGATGTTGTGTAGCCTCTTGATAGCTAGAAGGTTCACTATCTACCAACTGGTTAACTAATGCCATATAGTCATTGAACTTGGCTGGTTCTTTCCTCTATCTCGTACTCTTCCTAGGACCGCCCACAAACTCCTGAGTATCCCTTTGTGTGTTTTGAACCTCACAGTTCCTGCTGCCAACTGTAGAGGATGAAATATCAACCTCTAAATCTTTTAGATGCATATCCTTCTGCACCAGTTGCACCATATTCTATGAATCTTCACTACTTGAGTCTATGCTTGTACTAGTAACTGTACTTGAGCTTTGCTGCGGGCTTGACTTGTACTTGGAGGTTTTGTTAGCTGCTCACTTTGATCATATGTTGGCAAATCTCTGGACCTTGTAAACACTTTTTCCTCCATGAACTTGACATCGTGTCTAACAATAATTCTTCTAGTCCCTGGAATAAAAATCCTATATGCCTTTGAATTTTCACTGTACCCAACAAGGTACCCCTTCACTGGAGTCTTATCTAACTTGGTATGTGTATCTTCTAGAATATAAACATATGCCAAACTACCAAATATCTTGAAGTGACCTACATCTAGCTTCCTCTCTGTGAAAGCTTCCTTTGGTGTCTTCTTCCCTAGTACCTTGTGTGGAACCCTATTTTGGATGTAAATTATTGTACTACATGCCTCTACCCATAAATAACAGGGCATGTCCTGGTCATGTACCATAGCCCTTGCTGCCTTGGATATAGAACAGTTATTCCTCTCAGTGACTCCATTCTACTGTGGATTGTAAGGAACCGTCCACTCTCTCTTGATTCCTTCTCTGGTACGCAAATCCTAGAAGTCATTTCCTTTGTTACTTGCCTCCATTATCTGACCGAAGAAACTTTATCTTCCTTCCTGTCGAGTTCTCCGCAAGAGCCTTGAAATCTTGGAAGCGATTGAAAACCTCATCCTTGGTCTTCAAGAAGTATATCCAGGTCTTCCTGGAGAAATCATCAATAAATGTAACATAGTACACATACCCTTTGAGAGACTTTTTTGACATTGGTCCACATACATCTGAATGTACTAGATCAAGAACACCCTTAGATCTATTGTCACTCCTTGGAAAAGATGCTTTCACAAACTTCCCCAACACACATCCCTTACATACATCATCATGCTCTGTGTTCACCTATGGAACACCTATCACTTTCGTACGAAGAAATTTAAGTGCTCCATGATGAATATGGCCCATCCTCCTATACCATAGCTCTCCAAGATCTAGGATTACTGCTGCTCATAAGTGCCTTAGGAGTATTAAACTGTAACCTATAAAGGCGACCACTACTAACTCCAATAGTTATGGGTGATTTCCAATCCTTGTGCTTAATCAACACATGTGCCCCTCTAAAAATTACATTAAACCCTTTATCCTAAAGAACAGATACAAAAATAAGATTCATACCTAACCCTGACACATGCAAGACATCATGAAGTGGAACTATCTTTCCATTCTCCCTCTAAAACTGAACAATCCCTTTCCCAATTGGGTTGAGCTTGGATAAGTTCCCCATAGAAATATGAATATTGGTGTCCTCCTCCTGGTAACTGGAGAAGTAATCTCTAACTCATGTCATATGAAATGACACCCCACTATCTATATACGAAACACACTATGAGGTTGAGCTGACCTTATAATCTATGAGTGCAAACTCATACTCCAATCTCCGAGAGAGCTCCTCTGAACTTGCTGAAGCCGCTACCACGTTATTTTTCTTCTTATCATTCTTCTTCCTTTGTGGGCAGTTACTAACATAGTGGCCAAACTCATGACAACCATAGCACTTGACCTTAGACATGTCCTTCTTCTTCTCACTTTGAGAATTTGATCCTTTGCTAAATCCTTTATTTGCTTTCCCTTTTCCCGCTAGGGAAACGTTTTATTGTTCTCCCTCACTTTTCTCACTCTTGTTGGCCCCATTGACAAGACTTAGTCTAAACTCCTCCTAAGTGAAATCAGTCCATAGTCGATCCCAACTCGGTAAGATGTCTTGTCCACTAACAACTTGAACAAAGACATCCCACTATTTAGTAAAACCATTTAGCACTATTCTTACTAGCTCATCATCATCTGGCTTATCTCCAACAACTGCTAACTCATCCTTGACGAGTATAAGCCTGGTGATTTAACTTGTAACGTCTTCTCCCTTGTTCATCCGGGTATTCTTCAACTTTTTTCTGAGAATCAACTTCCGGTTAGTGGTAGCATTCTGGTACAGATTCAGAATGGCATCCCACATCTTTTTTGTCATATCTAACTCAGAGATGTGTAGAACAATATGATCCTTGACACCATCAAGGACAATCCTCCTCGCCTTGGCATCCTCTTTCTTGTATGTCGCATGTTGTGTTGCGTTTGTAGGTATAGTTACAACAGTGGTAACATAATCCTTTATACCATTCTCTTCCAACAATAAAGAAAGTTTGGCCTTCCAAAAACCAAAATTCGAGGCACCATCTAATTTTTCCTGATCTCTCAAACCAGCTGAAGCCATCTGAAATGATGAAAGTAAAAAGAATTTAAAGAGATCAAACTAGGTTATAGAAACCCTTAATTTCTTTCCTAGGGAAAACTCTTTCTACCCTTAACACAGCTCTGATACCATGTGAAAAATTTATTGCAGTCATTGATTATTAATCTCCTATCTTAAAAGATTATTTAACTGCTGAAAAATAACACAACTGCAACTTCACTAATAAAAATACGGATAGAAATGCGTAACACAAATAACGCAATATTTTCGGACAAATTGTCTCTGACAAAACCCCTAAGGGAAAACCAGTTCTACAGATGAGGAATTATATTAACTTTAGCAAATTAAGAGATACAAAGATTCCTTGCCTCTTACTGATAGAACTCCGACAATCTCCCAACTTATCTCGCTGATATTCCCCACTGCTATCCCCAACGCTATCACTGCGCCCTTACTAACGCTGCAAGACTGTTTGCTATCACTGCAAACTTACAAACACATTTGCTAGCAGTGCAAATGCTTCTCAAAAACTTATATTCTCCATATACCCAATGACCTCCTTTCATACTACTCTTATTGGTAAACCAACGGCCGAGATCGATTCTCAATCGATGGCTAAGATACATAACAACTTAACAACCATAACAAATAGGTTGCAAGGTGTCACTAAATGAAATCAAAAATTAGAAAATAATTAATTCATACTCAACAATAAGATAACTATTATGTAATCTTAGCAAATGGACAAACAGCTGTCCAAACTAACAAACTAACAGCTCTGACATAATCGGACGGTTGCAAATCACTGCATTGTCAAGCATAAAACACTGAAAAAATTTCGGCTCTGACGCATCCGCCATAGTTGATTCTTTTTTAGTGTGTTTCCCGAGTAATTACGTCGTCAGTAGCACTGACAGGGCGATGGAGGTGATCTGTATTATTCACGTGTACAAAATCATTTGGAGACAGCGGGCTACATAGAGAAATCTTATCTAGTCGTGGCTGAACAATACACATTTGTGGTTTACATCGCACTCTATCTTCCATACACAGAAATTGTGGCCATCAAATGCGTCGACCTCGACAAAACTGGCTCTGCCATGATCAACAAAGAGGAGCAGGATTGCTCTCCCATCCAAACCTCGTCGTCGACACCCATCTCTGGGAAGTCATTCCTTTTATGGTTCCTGGATCTGTTCACGCCATTCTCAAAACATCATTTCAGAATGGATTGGAGAAGGCGCTGATTGCAACCATCCTGAAGGAGACCCTAAAAGTGCTTGTGGACTTACACGACGAAGGCCACATTAACAAAGATGTCAAGGCAACCAATATTCTGGTGGATACTGATACCAACAACGCCTGCATTTAAAATATTGTACCAGGATTGGAGCGGAGAATGTCATTCGTGCCTATTGTATAGCTTCTAATTCTCCTCCAGTATGTTGAGATCTAAAAGAATGGACCTTTGTGCGGCCATTAAAGCTTACATTTGCTTCAAATACTCCTCCTCGTATATCAAAATTGAGACTTGAAGCTCATACTGCTTTGAAATCCTTATTGAAAAGTTTGAAATGTGTATGGGATCTCACGAACCATACACTTTCTGAAAATGCACCTTTTCTGGCCTGTAGAGCAAGATTTTAACAGCAAACTTCTACAAAACCTGCATTCAAAATCTTGAAATCAGTATAGTAACAAAGAATCCCACAAAATTTACTGCAAAATACTGGCTTACGGATCTAAACAAGCTAGACTAGTGAGAAGACCATACTTTAAACTCGTAATGTGTAAAGAACCACAGAATGAAGTACAATTGCAGAAAATTGTTCCATTTCAGACCTCAGAATGAAGGTTATATGTTTTGACCGCTCTATGAACGCTGTTTGAAAATTTAAAACCTATTAAATTTTGCGTTGGAAATGCCACGAAAAAAACAAATTTTAGACATGTTTCGGAGGCTTGGAAGAGTTGATGTGCGGGGAGTCTAGAAGGTGACTTGCACATGCATACAAAAGTGGTGGACACGTGAAAAGTAGTTTTCTATAATACTCGTAATTAAATATAAATCAGTAAAACAGATTTGATTGTTAATGAAATATTTAGATATAGGAAATATTTAGTGATTGTTAGTGGAATATTTAGAATATAGGAAATATTTAGTGATTATTAATGGAATATTTAGAATATAGGGAATATTTAGTGATCCAAAGATTAGAGATTTAGGGTTTTTATAGGATAATATTCAATTTATGAATTTGATATAGGTACCAAGTTCAAATAGGGAGGTTGATTAAATTAAAAAAAATCAATATGTGTGGCTACGTTGATCTATTTTGTCACAGACAAGACACAAACAGTTTGGATCACTTGGTTGATGATAGGATCTAGCCATTCGATTTCTAAATCTCCCAAAACCCACATCAATCCTGAGCCATTCACTATTCTGAATGTCCCAAAACTGCCTCAAACCTGAGCATGTACATATTGTGGAAAGACAAATGAAAACGAAGATGTTCGGATATGTTAGCGGCGAGGACTGATGGTGACGGCCACAGTTGTGGTGGCAAGTGGTGTGAAATCCACAACAAAAATTCTATTAGCATGTGTCCTTATTCAATCTGATCAGTGGCAGTTGTACTCTAGGAATGAACTCTAGAGCTCACACTTTAAGCAAGATGAACATCAAGTTTATTTTCAAGAGAAAACCGACCATTTTGATTCTTGATAGGTTGATTTATAGATCAATTGTGACATTACATTTTTTCTCTGCATCAACCAGAAAGTCATAACTTTTCTCTTCATCAACTTTGATCTAGATAGGGTGTTTTTTTCTCTGTCTCACATTTCCTTTCCTCATCATCAATATTTGTCGTTTCGACGTTAACATCGTAGAGCTCATGTGCAATTGCTAGTTAAGATTACATTGATTTCTTTGTCATTTTTTGTATATCAGATGGAGGTTTTGTTTTTGGATGAATGTTATGCTTCAATAGTCCATTCTCAAACCATCTGCCATATGCTTACTAAATTATTTTCTATCATTAAAAATAATATTGTGATTAACTTTTTGGAACATATTATGATTTTTTGAACATTATGTTCGCCTTCTTGTTTTTAAAAACATGTTAAGTTCTTAAATTCATGTTAGATTTTTTAAACAATTAATTTTGTAACTCTCCCCTTGAATTTTTACTGAACTTGACCATGCCTTTCTCTAGATGTTGGACCAGGAACTGCAGCTGGTACCCTCAATGAAATTTCTCTTCTATAGAAGGGTCGGAGGTTAACTTACAAGGTATGTTTCAATGTAAACATTTTTTTTCATTTATTCCCCTACTACACGCTTGTTTAAAATGTGAAATTCTAAGCGTGGTGACACAAATTTTCAGTAGTTTAATATGGCATTGTTAGGGTAAAACATTACTTTATATACACCCATACCTATTTAGTGTTGTTTTGCATTTTTTTCTCCTACCTTTGTGTGTTGATGTCGGGTAGTTTTTGTACCATAGCAGGGTCGGAGAGTCAGAGTCTCTATAAAATGCAAATGTTTGTTATTAGGAAAATATATGTTTTTGCTTACTACATGTACGTTATTGGATTTTTTAACCTTCATATATAGAGAGGAACCAAAAAAAGGTGTTTTTTGCATTGACACTTTAGAGAGCTTTGGTTATCCTTCCCATTGTAGGATGGTATTTCTCATTGACAGAAAATGGAATCACCATGGTTCTGGATGGAGTTTCTGATATAGTTTCATTGTTTGCAAATAACTTCGTTAGAACCCTTGTAGTAATTGTTAGTGCAAAATCATAGCACCCTTGAAATCTACAACTTGATGGGTTGAGATCCTTAGTGTGACTGCACAACATGGAGCATCCTCTCAAAGTGTGGGGACTTTGTGAGTCGAGAGAGCTCTCTGGATGAAGGTTGGCTCCTATTCCTCTATTCAGGTGCACACATTCAGATTGTACAGGGATCGTTCTAAATCCTACTATAACTTGCCAAGGAGACAACATTAAGGGAATACAAGAAATGAAACCTAAAATAATAGAAGTGATACACCAAAGAAATGTTGAAGACCTATTTGCTATCAAACACAGACCATTAAAATGTAATACAACCACCATGTACAGATGACCAAAAATTTCAATTACGGATTAGGAAGAAGAAAATAAACATAAGAGAGGGTTGAAGTCATCCAAAACTTATTCTATTGCTCCATGAATTGATACAGTGCATTACGGTTGTCAAGAGGTAGAAAATTGCATTACAATTTAGATAGAGGGGTTCGAGGCTCCAAAAATTCTCCTATAGAGCAAAGAAAAAGGGAGGGTGCAAAGTAAGAATTTCTAACCCTTTACAATGAGCCAAGCTCTTACCTTTATAGATGAAGTGAAGAGAGGAGAAGAAAAGGAGGTTGGAAATATTATTTGGAAGCTTAGCTACTAGCCATCTATGTCCCCTACAATTCTACCTTCAATCTGTCAAGTTTGCTTCTCCATGTCTATTTGGCGGTGTTGAAGAAGGAAGAAAAGTGGATCAAATCAAATTTGATCTGGTTGTTGAAGAGATCAGATCATACGCTTAATGGCATGAAAGACTTTTTCCTATTTTTCACCCACCTAACCTTTGTCAAAATTAAACTTGCATGCTTCAATGGCGTAGATAATGTTGAGATCTTTCAAACGGTACCAAATTTGTTAAATTTTGAGCAATGGATCGAAAGATATGCCCATTTGAATATTTAAATCAAATCCATACAAAAATGGCAAAAAAAAAATTTGGCAAAACGGATCCACGGGCCTAAAATTCACTTTGCGCCTTTTACACAAAAATTACAAAAGTGCAAAAAACTCCCCATAGCCCAGCAAGCCTAGAATTCACTTTTGCCCAGAAGCCCCTGCAAGCTTCTCATTTTCAATTTGGTGAACAAACCTCCTTAGTATCACAGGCCCGCACTTGCAAACTACAATTTTATGAAAGTGGCAAAAGATGCAAAAAAAATCCCGCCAGCCCACATTTTTCACTTTGGCAAAAATTATTCCCTAGGCCACCACCAACCCATTTTTGGCAAGAAATCCTTCCAAGGCCTGCCTTCCCGCATGTAATTTATGCCTGACATGTGGCTTTTTGTGGGCATCGACAGAGGTGTGACTTAATTTTATACTTTACGCATTTTCAAAACAAAAGCCAAAAAACTCAAACTGCCTCTGGTGACCCGCCTTCCTGCTTTGACTTGAAACTTGGCCATGTGTAGAGATGGAGTATGTTTGGGGACCACTTTTTGATTTATCTTTTGAAGTTGCATTGAAGAGAACACATGGCTCCTTCGGCATCTTTGCTCCATTTCTTTGTGTTTTGGCTAAGTCCCTTTTGTTTAGCGGCGCCATATGTCTTACCCGGGACATGTGGAGGCTCAAGTGCGCATTTGGGACCTGCCTCCAGATTTTTCCCTTTGAAGTTACACTGAGATGACCGTGGGGAAGCTTTCGTTGATCCTTCGATACTTAGCTGATTCGGGCTTGCTCTTTCCCATTTTTTGACTCTGACCATGTGGCGAACCGTGCGCTCATTTGGGAACCCTCTCTTGATCTCTTCCTTTGAAGTTGCGCCATGATGACATATGGTTCTTTCCTATAATGCCCACTAAATCTCCCACTTGAGACCCAAGAACAACCTAGGTTTAGTTAGAAGAATTATGGAATAATTTTTTTTTTAAAGTGTTCACAACAAAATTCCCAGAGTCCATTACAACAATTATCAAATCACCTTACAAAACACTAAGAGAGTGAAATTTATCCCGAGCACAGTTAGATTATCTTCTTGTGGGGCACGGGAAGAAATTTCTCCTGGAAGGAGGTCGCGGAAGGAAAAATTTTCCCGGGCACAGAAGAGGGAAGTTTTCTCTCGCATGGGAAGGAAGAATTTTCTCCTAGGCATGGAAGAGGGGCGCGGGAAGAAATTTTTTTTCTTTTTCAAACTTAGATTATTTTCGAAGCCCAATGAAGTAAAAACTTCCAGAGGCCATAAATTTTGATAGGGAACTCGGTTTTTGGAAAACGAGGACTTTATGGAAATCTCTCAATGTCCCCTTTGCACAGCAACCTTAAAAATTTAATTTGGATAAATTTTTAAGGGTTGATTTTGAGAAAATGTTTTTCTTGTCACTAAACAGGTGAACTGGTATTTTAAACTACACAATTTTGTTCAAATTCGCCATTAATTCTTTCTCAACATGCCAAACAGACATGGAGGATTTCACTTGGGAGAATTTAGGATGGATTGCAAGGGTTAAGCTATTTGATTGATTATCATTTCAAAATTCCCAATTTTGACAGAAAATCGACTGATATTTTTGGCTATGCCCGATTTGCAAAGTTTTATAAAAATTCCTTAAGAGTTACTGTGAAACAAAATAGGATCTATACTTGAACACAAATAGATCTATTTCTTATTTACCAAACTTTAATATATGCATTCATTTCCAACTCAAATCTAAAATGTTAAGTTTTTTTCAAATCAAGTTGTGCAAAAAGCCACAGTGCAGTTCTAATTTTCAAATCATACATTCCAAAGGAAAAGAGTAATATATTCTCTTCATACGTATTCCCTTTTCAATTTTCCAAACAGAGATTTCATACTGTATTTCAAACATAGATTCCCAATGAAAACAATATCATTTTTGGTAAATAAAGCAATTCCATTGACTTGGATGATTCTTTTACAACTTCCTTTTTCATTTCATTCCAAAAGACAGAATACAAATCTTTCTTTTCTTTCCATAGAATAAAATTATAGAGTATGTCTCTTTCTCATTTAAACATAAAATTTCATTTCCAAAATAGAATAACTATCCAATACAAATAATATTACGAGTCCTCCACTTGAAGTGGGAAAAAGGTTCACAAAAATAAGTCTCACAAAGGACTATCAAAACTATCTTCTTTCTCAGCTCCAAAACAACAATATGAGTTTCCATCATTCTCCAATTTGATCACAATAGAACAGGGGGAAAGGCAACGCTCTCCACCCAACCAAGACATCCAATAAAAATGAGAATGCACCCTCTTCATTGGCCCCTGAGCCCTAACCACATTGTAATAAGGAATGTGACTCAACACATGGCAAAAAAAGGATTCCACAACACAAAGGAAATCTTTCACATGCAAAAATCATATTTAAAACACAGTCCAAAACAAAACAGCAGTTTTAGCAACCACAAGATAAACACACAACAATACTCAGGCTTCATCAAGCAAGCCAAAGGAGTAAGAAACTATGGGGGATGTTGCTTATGCCTCCCTAGGGGAAATGGGTATCACCACCTGAGAACAAAACCACCAAAATATATATCATTTCAAATCCCTGACATGCCCTTATGCCTCCCCAAGTACCCCTTATTCCTCACAATTTCTTATACCTCCCCAACCTCTTATGGCACCCCATAACGAGTAAAAAAATGCAAGATATTTATTTTTACAAGGTGGAACCCAAATCCCCACTCCCTCCACACTTATACCTCCCCAAGGCACTTATGCCTCCCATAAGAATACCCCATAGTCTTCTCCTACACCATCCCTAAGCCATCTACCCAACCAGTTAACAAATAAAACAACACATTCAAACATTCAACCATTCACATATGCATAAAATAAAAGAAGAGCATTTCAAGAGCCAAGATCCTACCTCTCCATGATGGATTTTGTTCCAAGGCTCCAAAACAACAAGCTTTCTAATGCAAACAGTCCAGATCAACAATCCACAAGCATTCAACAATCTCCAACTTTCTCCAAATTTGCAAGAGCTCAAACACCCCAAGAGAAGTCACCCAAAATGAAGTGATAAAAGGAAATAACCAAGCACAAGTATTCAAAAATAATCCCCCATGTCTTCCAAAAGCAAGGGCTCAAAACAACAAAAGAAGTCACCCCAAAATGATGCATCCACAAGTGAAGCAACCCAAAACAAGGTAAGGAATTCAAATTTTATAGAAGAGGGAAGAGAAGAGGATGAGGTGGATCCATGTAGGATGCCACATCACACATCCTCAACCCCAACAAAAAATTCAACTTCATTCTCCAATGCATATTAAATAGGTGGGTGAATAATATGACAATTTTACTTACACACTCAAATCAAACCCACACCCAAAAGGACTGAAATTAAAACATGAAAGAAAAGTGCAATTAAAACATTCAACTTGACTTTCAAAAATGCATAACGAAGGTCTAAATTTAACCCTCCAACCATAGGTATGGTTGGTAAATAAATTTAAGAGGTGTGGGACAAGTTTAACTTGTCCCACAAGCCTCCAAAATCAGCCTCCAAGGACAAATTCGAATTTCAAAAGAAGGTGGAGTGTTTCATACTCCAAAAATAACTTACATATCTCTTACACATTACTTACACATTACTACAACATTTAAAACAAGAGCCAAAAACCCTAATAATTACTTTCTTATGTCCCAATTGATTTATTAATCTTTTAACAATATGTTTTCTCACATACTTTACCACAATTTATTTGATTAAATAGAAAGGGGAAACACATCACTTTTAAAACACATACTAACTTAAACAAAGGAACCAAATAAAAGAAAATACACAAAGTCCCTTGGTCACATTTAAAGGTGATCCCCCCCATGGGAATCCCTAACACAATCAAACACACACAAACAATTACAAGTTTCCATGGTGACCTTGTTGAATTCATCTAGAATTCCAAAGTGGTTGGTCTCCAATCCCCCGATGTTTGTTGTGATATTTTTAACCTGCAAAATATAAATACCTCCCTCAGCCTCATTTCCATATCAAAACATAAAAATGAATATAAATATAATTTCAAGGTCATCGATATATATGTGAATCACAACAATCATCAAGACAATCAACAATATCACTCACAGTTTCATCAACAACTATATCATCATCAATTTTAATTCAATTTTCTCGGTCTACTCAATCTATCCAAATATCACATGTCCTAACCACATCCATAAATATATATAACCATGTCCAACAGCATGTTAACATCTATATAAAAATGTCTCTAACAATCATCATGCATCATATGTGAATCAGAGTCGATAATAGTCCATGCTCTAACATCTAATCATCATATTGAATCAAAAGTCACAATAATGTCCATAATATAGTCCACAGGGTCAAAATCCATAATAAAAGGTGTTGAAGGGAAGTGGGCACTACATCCCCATCCCCTTAGACTCGACTTCCTCCTAGAAGTCACTGGAACAGATGTGGAAACTGAACTCGTAACAATGTAGCATCCTCGCAAGTAGCTGTAGTCTCATCATATCTGTCCCACTGCACTCGCACCTGATCAATCTCTCTACCTCGAAGGCCCAGGGTCCTGCAATATATAATGCGAATGGGCTCAACCATCTCCTGCCCATGATCCTACACTTGTAATGAGGTCCAATCCATCACATGAGAAGGATCAGCAATGTATCTCCTAAGCACTAAAACATGAAACACATCATGTATGCGAGACAAGCTAGGCTGCAATGCTAGATGGTAGGCCAAAGGGCTGATACGCTCCAAGATCTCAAAAGGACCAACGAATCTAGGAGCTAACTTAGAACCTTTTCCATAATGGATAGGGCTCTTATGTGGCCTGACATGAAGGAACACCTTCATGCCCACATCAAAACTACTGTCAGTCCTATGCTGATCTGCATACTTCTTTTACCTGTCATGTGCCTCCTGCAAATCTTTGTCTGATCAAAACCACATGCTCCTCCATGTCTTGTAACAAAGCTGGTCCAAGAGAAACCCTGTCCTCTAACCTGTCCTAGCTAAGAGGTGTCCTACACTCTCTTCCATACAAAGCCTGAAAAGGATTCGATGCCTATAGAACTCTGAAAACTATTATTGTAGGAAAACTCCACCAAGTACAGGTACTCCTCCCATCTCGAATGATGATCCATAACATACATCCTGAGCATATCCTCTAAAATCTGATTCACTCGCTCAGTCTGTCCATCTATCTCGGGGTGATATGTTGTGCTGAAATTGATCCTCGTCTAGAGGGCATGTTGCATGGGTAGTCCAAAAATGGGAAGTATACAAAGGATCACAGTCACAAATAATCTTCCAGAATCCCGTGTAGTCTCACAATGTCATCCAGATAAACCCATGCCACTGTTACTAGTTGTATAAGTGGTCTTCACTGGAGAAAAGTGAGCCACTTTTGTCAATTTATCCACCGTGACCATGATGGCATCGTGGTGATATCTCGACATCGGTAGCCCAACAACGAACTCCATGGAAATGGTGTCCCACTTCCACTCCGGTATAGACATGAGGAAAGAGAAGGCCAGCTAGATGCTGATGCTTGGCCTTCACTTTTTGGCACTCTAAACAATGTGACACAAACTAAGCCACGTCTCTATGAAGTCCTCTCTATTGATATAACTATCTCAAGGTGGCATGCATCTTCTTCACCTCTGGGATGGGTTGAATAGGGTGCATGATGTGCCTCTGTCAGAATATCCTACCTCAAACCTTCATCTCTGGGGACATAAATCTAGCCTCTGTGCCTGAGAAGGCCATCTACCTCTAATGAAAAACCATCGAACTTCCCTTCAAGGGGTCTTTGAAGACTCGATCTCTGATCTCGCTGAAATGTAGAAACTATTAAGAGGAAGCTGCTGAAGGATCCTAGTCCACAAATCTATGCCCACTAAAGTGGCCATAGCCACATGTCTCCATCTGCTGAGAGCATCTACAACCACATTACTCCTTCCCCTTCACATGCTCTATCTCCATATCATACTCACAAAGAAACTCCATCCAATGCCACTGACAAGCATTGAGATTGGGCTGCGTGAAGAGGTGGTGAAGACTCAAGTGATCCATCCTGAGTGTGAATCTCCAACCAAGAAGAAAGTGTCTCCATCGAACCAAGGCATGAACCACTACCGACAAGCTCAAGATCATGAGTCAGATAATTGAGCTCATAATCGTTGAGTTTGTGAGACTCAAAGGCCACTATTATGCCCTCTTGCATCAATACACCTCTAAGTCCTACCAAAGAAGCATCTGTGCATATGAAAAACTCACCCTGTGGATCTGAAACTGTAATAATGGGTGTTTTTGTGAGGCACTCCTTCGTTTCCTGAAGGCATGCCTACATCTATCTGAGCTAATCAAACTTCTTCCCTTTCTGCTAAAGGGAAGTGATGGGATGCGTAACCTGAGAGAAGTCCTGAATAAATCTCTTATAATAACCTGCTAATCCCATGAAGTTGTGCACCTCTGTCATAGTAGTGTGTGTTGGCCAATCCATAATGGCTCTAATCTTAGAAGGATTGACTGTGATACCTTCCCTAGAAATGATGTGACCCAAATATTGTACCTCTATCTTAAAAAATGCACACTTCTCCAAGTTCTCGTAAAGTTGTTGCTCACAAAGGCACTGAAGAACCTGGCGAAGGTGCCCCTCATGCTCTTCACGCATATGTGAGTAAATCAAAATGTCATCTAGGAAGATGAGCACGAAGTGATCTAAGAAAGTCCTGAATACCCCATTCATCAAACTCATAAATACTGCGGGGGCATTCGTCAAACCAAAAGGCACCACTGTGAACTCATAGTGCCCATATCTCATACGAAAAGCAGTCTTATGAATATCCGCCTCTGTAATCCTCAGCTGATGGTAGCCTGACTTAAGATCAATCTTAGAGAAAATTGTGGCTCCCTTCATCTGATCAAACAAATCATCTATGCACAAGGGGATAACGATTCTTGATCGTTACCTTGTTCAGCTGGTGGTAATCAATACACAACCGCAAATATCCATCCTTCTTCTTCACAAAAATCACTTTTGCACCCCAAGGGGATACATTAGGATGGATTAGGCCTTTCTCCAAAAGGCCCTCAAGCTGCAACTTGAGCTCACAAAGCTCTGGTGTGGTCATCTGATAAGGTGCTCGTGAGATAGGCTCTACTCCTGGAACCAGATCTATATGGAAGTCAATCTCATGTGGGGGTGGTAACCCCGGTAGCTCCCCTAGAAAAACATCTGCAAACTCTCTCAAGAGGGGATGATCATCTAGCGATGGTCCACTAGTTCCATCCTTTGATCTGTCACTGACTGAAATAGCATACATCTGACAACTCCATCACACACACCGCTTAAGCTACACAGTGGAGATGGTGCAAATGGAGACATTCCTCCTAACCCCTAAAATCACTGACTCAACTCCTAGATCATCTGCACAAGATATAGTCTTATGGTAACAATCCATCCTGGCCCTATGTGTAGACAACTAGTCCATACCCAAGATGACTCCATACGAGCCCAAAGGAAGGATACGAAGATCTGAGGTAGTGGTGAAAGGTCCCAAATCCACAACACACTCCTTAACTAAGGAGTCTATAGAGATCTTTTCTCCAGAAGCCATCTCAATGTCCCAACTAAGACCCTACCTAACTACCACCAGCTTGCATCGCTCTACTAAAGATGGTGCAATAAAATAATCAGAAGAACTAGAATCAAACAAAATGGAGGTAGGAATACCACCAATGCTACCTGTGGTCTCAATCACGTACTCTGATGCTCAGTCTGGCAGTTCTCGACTGCCACATAGATCTGATGACTTGCACCCCATGTCACCAATGGTAGGCTCTGAGATCTGTGTCTTACCCTTGTTAATAGGGTTCTGAGGGTAGTCTCTCAAAAAATATCCATCAATGCCACAACCAAAACAACCACCTGATCCTCTCCCATGTGTAACAAGTCTGACCGGTACTCTGGAGGTCTGTGGTGTGGATCCTGATGATCCAGCTTGTGGTCTGTTGTGGTCTCTATTAGTGAGCTCCTACTGACTGAGCTCTAGGTTCTCCCTGTGTCCTAATGGGACCCCTAGGAGGAGGCCCCATACTCCGACCCCTCTGTGCATCGAATCTTTTCTGGAGGTCTATAAGGTGGGTGGGACTGTTGCTTGCTGCTGCTGTGGTCTAAAAGATGACTGTGTCGAACCCTATCCACCACGAGGAGGAGGTACTGACCCCCTCGATCTACTGTTATGCATCTACTGGATGTGGCTCTGGACTCATTCTCTAGCCTGCTGGGTCTTTCCCCAAGTCTCCTCTTCTATATAGGCCTTCTCAATGACCTTAGCTAATGTCGGTGGACAATGGATCCAAACTGCACCTCCAATGTCAAGATTCAGGCCCCGGATGAACCTATGGATCCACACCTGCTCATCCTGCATGTAATCAACATACTGGAGTAGATCCAAAAATCTACTCTCATACTCTGCTACTGTAAGAGATGCTTTTCGGAGGTCATGAAACTCATCTATCCTCTGATGTATGAACCTTCGTGATAAATATATGTTCCTGAAACACTCCTCAAAGAGATCGCAGGTAACTATCTCAAAATCCACATGGAGCTTCTGCTCCTTTGTCCTCCACCAGACACCTACTCCATCTCTCAATAGATGGATCGCAACATGAGCTTTTGTGTTGCTAGAACAAGGGCAGAGCTTAAATCATCTGCTTAAGCTCACCAACAAGGCCACTACCTGAAATCCACCTATGTCACTAGAATAATTCGATGGCCGTAGCTTTAGTATCTCCTTGACGTGGTCTGAAGATGTAGTCTGATGACCCCTAGGCCTCCCTGCAAGCTCATCTCTAAGCCTAGGGCTCCGGGATCTATCTCTGTTTCTTGAAACTCGGTATCCTTGTCCCCTATATGGTGATTCTTCTCTGATTGAATCTACGTTGGAGTTCTCTCCTTTATGCTCCTCACTATGCTGAGGAGATGCATGAGCCTCAATGGATGTCACCCTATCATGTCCAACTGAGCGTGCTCCTATGGTCCCTCTGCATAAAGACCGCATTAACATCCTTAAGTGTCTGTAAAATATGTGGTAGGATAGATTCTATAGCATGATCTGGTGGTGGAAAATCTAAATCTATGTGAAAAGACCCCTCGTCCTGTCTGTGCCTCCTGCATAGACCAAGGTGAAAGTTAGTTCACTATTCTAGGTTTTATTTAGTTTTCCATGTTCACTAAATATGCAATTTCAAACAAAGTTGTTCTCTAGATTTGAAAGTGTGCTAGGTTTAATATTGTACTAGGTTTAAAGTTCATGTCTCAAGTCTTCTAGTGTGCCCAAGTGTCCAAGCTTTGAACCCATGACTCTGATACCAAGTGTAACGCCCACTAAAATTCCCACTTGAGACTGAAGAACAACCTAGGTTTAGTTAGAAGAATTATGGAATATATATTTTTTAAAGTGTTCACAACAAAATTCCTAGAGTCCATTACGAAAATTCTCAAATCACCTTGTAAAACACTAAGAGAGTGAAAATTATCCTGAGCACGGTTAGATTATATTCTTGGGGAAGCGGGATGAAATTTCTCCGAGGAGCAGAAGGAAAGTTTTACCCGGGCACAGAAGGTGGATGTGGGAATACCCCTCGTCTTGTCTGTGCCTCTTGCGTAGACCAAGGTGAGAGTTAGTTCACTATTCTAGGTTTTATTCAGTTTTCCATGTTCACTAAATATTTAATTTCAAACAAAGTTATTCTCTAGATTCGGGCTTTCTCTGTCCCATTTTTTTTCTCTGACCACGTGGTGAACCCAAGCTCATTTGGGAAACATCTCTTGATTATTCCTTTGAAGTTGTGTCGTGATGACACTGTTGTATATATCTTTCCCCCCGAGGTAGATATAGGCCAACAGAAGAAAAAAAGAAATCAGAGAAAATCAAAGCCCGATATTTATTGCGTCACCAATAGCCCAGGGTGCTCAGCAAGGAGTGTCGACATGAAAATGGATGCGCCAAGGCACAGGTAAAGAGTGCACATAGCAAAGAGTGTCGACACAAAAATGGATGCGCCAAGGCGCAGGTAAAGGGCGCACAAACAAAGAGTGTCGACACGAAAATGGATGCGCCAAGGTGCAGGTAAAGGGCACACAACAAAGAGTGTCAACACGAAAATGGATGTGCCAAGGTGCAGGTAAAGGGCACACAGCAAAGAGTGTCGACACGAAAATGGATGCGCCAAGGTGCAGGTAAAGGGTGCACAGCAAAGAGCGTCGACACGAAAATTAATGCGCCAAGGCGCAGGTAAAAGAGTGTCGACATGGCAGAAGTCGCGCCTTGGCATACGTAAAGGGCACATGACACAAAATGTTGACATGAAAAAATTCATGTTCCTTGGCACACATAAGGGTATGTCGACATAAGGATGGATGTGCCTATGGCGCACCTTCAGGAGGCGCAACATTCTGAGCGCTGACAGGAAGCAGACCCTGACCCAGATATTCAGACGGCCATAACTTTTCACAGGGAGCTTGGATTAATGCAAGGTTGGACTTTTCGGAAAGCTTAAGAGGTCCTCTATCCAACTACAATTGGATATATTTAATTGGGTGGGAAAAATTTCTTAAAAATGCAAAATACATTTCGCCACTTTTTAAGTTTGCTAGGGTTCTCACCTACCGTCATAATGATATGAATTAAATGCAATCTGGAGGTGGTTGGGGTAGGTTTGGAATTCCTCTCTCTCTTCCCTCTCTCATTCTTCCTATAAATTGTAAGGAGGGGCTTCTTTCTAAAGGTTGGAAATTCTTGTTTTGCCCCTCCCTTCTTCTCTTTGTCAGGTGAATTTGTGGAGTTCAAACCTCCCATCTAAAACTGTAATGCAACTTTGCCTCTTGGAATTTTGTAGTGTATTGTATCAATCTTTGAAGCAAATGACGCATGTCTATGGATGATTCTCAACCCTGCTGATCTTTGTAGTGTAGTGTAGTGTATTGTATTTACATCCTCCTGATCTTTCACTGCAATTTTTGTTATCTGTGTATGATCTTGCATTGCATTTTGATGGTTTGTGTTTATTGGCAAGATAGGTGTTCTTCATTCCTCGGTGCATCACCTCTGTTAGTTTAGGTTTATTTTTATGCATCTTCTTACCCTTTCTCCTTGGCAAGTTAGTTTAGGTTTCGAGTAAACCCTCTGCATTGTTTACATGTGCATCTGAACAGAGGAATAGGAACTGGCCTTCATCCGGAGAGCTTTTCTGATTTCGAAAGGTCCCACACTTGGGAAAAGCTCCATGTTATGCAATCGCACTGAGAGTCTCAACCCATCGAGTTGCAGACATTCAGGGGTGCTATGATTCGACATCAACAGACACTTGGTTCTTTCTACTCATTTGGACTTTTCAACAGCTGAATCTGTCCCTTTCGGGCTCTAGACATATAGAGGGCCTACGCTTGTTTGGGACTAGCCTTTGGGTCTTACCCTTGAAGATGCATTGATGAAACATGTGGCTACTTCTGTGGCCTCTTCTATACTTAGCCGATTAAACGGACGGCTCTATCCCTTTTTTGGACCTTGGACACATGGAGGATTAGCGCTTGTTTGGGGGACCACCTTTGGCTTTGACCCTTGAAGGTATGCTGATTGGACACATGGCGGCTTCCACCGACCCCTTTATACTTAACCAATTTGGGCTTGCTCTGCCCCCTTTTTTTACTCTAGCCACATGGAGGGGTGGCACAAGTTTGGAGTCTCTCTTTGGGCTGCACCTTTTGAATTTGTGCCAATGAGACACGTGGCACCATCCGCTGCCCCTTCTATACTTAACCGATTTGGTCTTGCTCCTATTTCACTTTTGTTAGACCCTAGAAATGTGGAGAGTTGGCACTTGTTTGAGGTCTTCATTTTTTAGTTTATCCTTGGAGTTGTGCCGATGAGGCATGTGGCACCCTCCGCAGGTCTGTGAATTTTCAACGGTTGATGAGACCTCCCTTTAGACCTAGGACATGTGGAAGATTTGCACTCATTTAGGGACTATCCCTTGGGTCTCACTTCTAAAGTTGCGCCGATGAGGCACATGGAGGCTTCTGCTAGTCCTTTTATACTTAACCGATTTGGGGCCTCGAGTGAACCCCATAGTTTTGGGCTCTAACTACATGGAGGCTTTCATTGACCCTACTGCTTGGCTCCGAGTCGACTCGTATGTGACGAAGTCCCAAAACTTTGAGCCCTTTTGAATTTTGTCTTCTCCTATGACCCTCTGGTTTCTTTGACACTGTTGGACCCCTTTGTCAACCCTGCTCCTCCATTGTCAAGTCCACCTACCCTTTGATTATTGGATTTGAATGTGAGCTCACAGGACAAAGCTGACCCTTATGATTTTCTTTTGTGTGGGGTCATGTTTGATCAATTTTTTTTGGGGGGGGGGGGGGGGGGGGGGGGGGGGAAATTGGGGATAACATAAATTACCTGGATGCAAAGTAAAATTTAAGGTTACTTTGTCTGATGGAACAAATACCCACTATGGATTTTTACCTTCCAAGTTTTACAATTGTATAATCTTTGGAGAAATTTATAAAGGTTCAATAGTCAGATTGAATTCATACACTTGTAGACCCCTCAAAGGCACAATGTGAGCTTCCATTATTTTCCATTATTTGAAATTTGTTGTTGTGCCAAAAAAAATATGGTTAAATATTTTTACAGGTCTTCCCTCCGATACATGATGTTTCTTATCTTGGATATGGATATAAATGTGATGCATCCTCCTGTGCTTGGAGCTGAGCCCCACGATTCTGGATTAGAACCTTCAAATATTTCTATAAAGAAATATTCTATAAGCATAGCCTCCACTTCATAGCCTTCATTATTATCTCCTTCTTATCATAGATGGATGTGAAAATGATCCTTATTGGAGCTCTGAATCCTCATTTGAACCATTGGTCAATAAAAGGTATGTTTTCTTCACAAAACAACATGTATGAGTATTGTAACTCCAAGAAAAGTGGCAGACTATTTGGATTTGACTTCATCGATAGTGAGAGTGGGGAAATAGATGGCATGTTTCAATGAAGTTGTAGATGAGTTCTATGATACTATACAAACATATGAGATATATATAATTTCCAATTGGCGGATTAATAACATGAACAAAATATTTGACCATTTAAATATTCCATATGAAGTATTCTTACACAAAACCTCCTCCGTTACATTTCCATGATGAATCATCAACCATTCCCATGCAAGTGTTCCACTTTAAGATGGTAACAGAATTGTAAACAACCCTGGTCAATTCCATGGTTGATGTTATTGGGATTTTTATATTTATATCATGCATTTTAGTGATTTGAAAGAAGAATGGAACTGAAATAATGAGAAGAACATGTTCGATCATAGATATGTTGGGTTACATCATGGAGACCACCCTATGTGGTGATTTCTATAACAAAGAGGGCTCGCATATTTTTGACATACACTCCCAAGTTTGTCTTGTTGTTATCGCAATCAATACTTGAAAAAGATTTTCTTAGAAAAAATTTTCTGTTGATACTATCAATACAAGGCTTCTCATTGACCCAACTATAGAAAAGAATTTTCAGTTTAAAACATGGTATGTTAATGAGTGGTTTACTGCCATTTCCTCTTTTTGTCAAAGAAAACCTTTCAAAACATGTGTCTTCAGATACACATATCTGGAATTGAAGAAAACATTTCTTTTGAACAGGACATGGTTTTTCTTTTTAGATGCACCGTTATAGCTGTTCACTTGGACAACTTCTATTACCTTATTTTCTTGCATCTTTAGTTGCTGGAAACAAATGCAGGAAAAATGAAATATAGAAAAAAATTGACATGTACCATTTTCCTAAATGTGATAAATATTTGGATGATTGTGATTATTAATATATATTGAACCTTCACCTTCACCTCCAAGATCATATTGGAGAGTTGAAATATACAACTGCATTTGATGATGGCACTTTCTCATTCATGTATATAATTACAAAGGACTTGTTCCTACTCGATAATGAACACGAACTTCTACATGATGTGTTAGCACGTGTCATCTCACACCAATTTCTCATGTGTGTCAAAAACGAGTTGTATAAGGAAGAGGAGTAGATCACTGTCATTTTTATTAGAGATGAAAAACATTCTTTGAGACTGAGAGCCTGGCTCTTTGTGAGGATATCTCACAGTTGTCCCTTCTTGAATTGAATCATTAGCTTGAAAAATATAGAGTGGGCTTTAAAGTTGTACATATATCATTTTTTTTCTCCTTGATGCCTTTTTCCTTTTTTCTGTTGTTGGTTACTCCAAACTGAATTAATGTGTTTTGGTATTTCAAAAACTGCCACCATACACAAATCAAATTTACCTATTTTGAATTCCTAGTTCCACTTACGGATCTTTTCTTTCGTTTATGTATAACATCTTTTGCAAAAAAAATGGGTCATAGTAACTTTATCACAACCTTGGAAAATATTGAATTTTTTATTTGATTGAAGCGATTGATGCATGTTCTAAATTGATATAGATTAATCTTTAGTGTTTGGGTGCATATGAATTATACAACTTAAAAATTAAAAAAAACCACCTTTGATTACTTTCTTGTTTCTTCCTTTTTGATTATTTTTTCTTCATTAAACTATAATATATTGTTAGTGTGCCCCCCCCTCGAAAAAGAACTTGTTTGTATTTTCTAAATTAAATTGTTGTGGCTTTTTCTACAACACAACGTTGTTAAAACACCCATGAATTTGACGTTCTAAACACCACATTAATACTCAAACAATTATCTAGAAAGGTTGTGGTAATTTTTTTTTTGTTTTTAAACAGATTGTAAGGTATTAAACCCTATAAATGTTTAATTAATTTTCCACATGTAATTTCTACAATACAAAGGATGGGACTAGGTCTAAGTTAAATAATTAAATATTCTTAATTCAATGCTAAGGTCAAATTAATTAAAATCCACTAGGAAGGTGCCATAAGTTAATTTACTTGGTTAAATGTGTTTTCCCCTCTTAGATTAACTTTCAAACCCGTATTTATCAAACACATGTACTTATTACCTTATTTCCATTTTTGTTGATATCTTTAATGTCCATTTAAATAATTACTAAAACATACTAGGAAAATAAATACATAACTTAACATACCCATTTACACATACCCTTAAATTATCTAAAAACCCATAATATTAATTCTTACCTATCAATTGTAGGGTTGATTCTCATCCCTTAGATCAAATCAATTATGGCCACTTGATCTTAGAGGCCCATATTAACCCTAACTATCCTTATGAAATCTTATTAAACAGTTTTTCTTTTCCCTAACCTCCTAATTTGGTCTCTTTTCTTTTGTTTAATTTGCATGTTGGAGAAATAAAACCCATGGGAGAAAGAAAGAAAGAATCCTTGAATAAATTCACAAGAATAAAGCTTAGCCTGGATTGGATTTTGGAGTCATTAGTGTAATGTCTTCCATTTGAAGATTATAGAGGTTTCCACTTTAAATTTGGAGTTTCTACAAAGTTAATTCCATTTTGAGTTTCCTATGTGGGTAAAAACTCTACTTCATTTTTAATCCATGAGATTGAATGATTTTAAGTACCCATTTATAGATTTACAAGTTTTCGAACAATGAATTTATGCCCTTGTGGCTTGGTGGTGATTTCCTCTTAAAATTTCCAAGCTTAAATTTTTAATGAAGCTAAGTTTAAATTTTCATAGACGCGGATTTGTATTTTTCTACCATTAGTGATGAAACCTCTGCCCAAAGTATGATGACGGTCCTAGGACCATAGCCCCTACATGGGTGATGATTCAGAAACCACCGCCTTTCCTGAACGGCGGTTCAGAGATCGCTACTTTGCACTAGGATTCAGTAACTTTACGGTAGGGAGTGTATGACACCTTTGAGGTCAGATAAACTTGAGGAAAAAGTATCTATTGGCCCATATTTGTTACAAGACATGGAGCAACAAGTTATTTCGGTCTGACAGAGGTTGCAAGAAGTACAAGATAGGTAGAAGAAGTATGTAGATCAGAGGAGAGTTGACCAAATTTATGAGGTGGGAAGGAAGGTGTTTCTTCGTGTCAGACGTCATAAGAGTCCTATCTATTATGGAAAAATATTTAAGTTGTCTCCTATATTCATGGGTCCATTTGAGATCCTGGAGCGGATCATTGCCTTAGCTTATCATCTAGGCTTGGCACCAAGCTTGTCTCACGTGCATGATACGTTTCATGTATATGTTCTTAGGAGATATATCATAAATCCATTTCATGTATTATATTGGACCATACTACAGGTGAAGGTGTAGGGGAAGATGATGGTGGATCACATGCATATTTTAGAGTGTAGGATCCTAGGCCTTCGAGGCTAAGAGATTAATTAGGTGCGAGTCCAGTGGGATAAGTATGATGAGACTGTTGCTACATGGGAGGATTCTACATTGTTACAAGTGCAATTTCCACACCTATTTCAATGAATTCTAGGAGGAACTCGAGTCTAAGGGGAGGGGGTTGTAGTGCCCAATCCTCTTTGACA
Organism: Taxus chinensis; assembly: GCA_019776745.2. NCBI lineage: Eukaryota > Viridiplantae > Streptophyta > Pinopsida > Cupressales > Taxaceae > Taxus > Taxus chinensis. The sequence goes on along the minus strand of CM034149.1, from coordinate 687,043,158 downwards.
CTTATTATATCTTTATTTCGATCATTTTTGACCATATACATGGATGTTATCGTATCGTTTTGGTTTAGCATGATGTTAAATGATAGAGATATTCTGATTATTAATGGATTCTTAGAGACATAGAGAGACATTTTATATTAATGATGATTATGTGTTATTAGCATATATATTACTAACATTCAGAATTCTCGTCATGTCGACTATGATATAGCTTTTGACATAATCTTGTAATCTTGTTGATATTGATAAAAGATAGAATTGAGAGGTTGAAAATTTAGACAAATGATAATATTGTTTAGTTGAGATGATTATTTAGATATATGAGGTTGGTTATTGATTTATGTGCGTATATTTTATCATGGATGTTTTGATGCGGCTATGAGGTCGAAGGAGGTATTGTCTGATTTTGCAGGTAATTATATCACAACAATCAAAAGGGTGATTGAATACCAACCACAACGGAATACTGGATGAATACAACGAAGGTCAGCATGGAAGCTTGTGTAATGTTGTTGTTTTTTTATATTTTTAGGGAGTTCCCATGCGGGAATGACCTCCAATTGTTACCATGGGCATGTGTGCAATTATTTCCCTTGTATTTGTTTTTATTGCAGAGTATTTTATTTATTTTGTGATGTAATTTAATTAATCATAGTTGATTAATGTGCTTTAATGAAGTAATTAATTATGTTGTTAAGTTATTTGGGGATGTGAATAATGGATTCATTTATTAGAGTTTTTCTTTTGGACTATGTGATTTTGATTGAGTGTAAGTGACTTTGAGTGTTGTACACTCTGCCTTACCTTGGAATTTCAGATTTGGGCTTAAGGGCCATTTTTGGAGGCTTGTGGGACAAGCTAAGTTTGTCACACACCTCTCAATTTAACATACCAACCCTACCTATGGATTGGGGGATCATAAATAGACCCCATTATGTGTTTTGTAAGGAAAAAAGTGAAATTTATTAAGCTTTTTTACATGGGTTTTAAAGTTTTTCCTTAGAGGGTGTGGGTTAAGATTGTGTGTGTAAGAGGCTTGTCATTCCTATCAACCACTAATTTATCATGAATTGAGTTTGAGGTTTGAATTTTGATGTAGAGTTGAGGATGAGTGATGTGGCATCCTACATGGAACCACCTTACCCTCCTCTTTCCTTTTTCTATATATGAAATTTTGATTGTTTGTTTGGGGATTACTTCATTTCATTTTGAACTCTTGTAACTTTGGAGTTAGAGAGTTTTTGATTGCTTGTTGAGTTTGGAGATTGTTCGAGTTAGATTGATATTGAAGGAGCTTAGATGCCAATCCATTGATCAAGTTCTACCATGAAAAGGTAGGAACTACACTGTTTTTTTACTTGCTTTCTCTTATATGTGTATATTTGTATGTTGTTGAATTGTTTGGTATGATTGTTGGGTTCTTGGGTACAATGCCTAAGTATGGTGTAGGAGAAGGATATGTGGATTTTATATGTAGGGAGGTAGAAAAGTTTATTTTATGTTTTGGAAGGGAGTTGGGTTGGGTGCCCCCACTTTAGATAAGAAAATGCTTGCATTTCTTACTTGGTTCTTATGAGGGAGACATAAGAGATGTAGGGATGCATTAGAGAAGTAGGGAGGCATAAGAGGTTCTTGAGGGAGGAATAAGAGTTGTGTAGGGGTTTTTATATGTATATTGGATGGATTTAAGGTGGTCACCTAATCCCAATGGGAGGCATAAGTGATCTCCCCATAGATCCTTGCTCTATTGGCTTTGCATTTCAACCCTTGTGTATTTTAAAACTTGCATTATTGTGATTATTTTCTTGTGTTTCAATGTGTGTTATATGGTTGTGAAATGTTTTAATGTGATGTTGAATCATTGTGTTGTTTACATGAGTTGGATCCATCCTTAATTGAATTTTGGTTGGGGCTTAGGAACCAATGAGGAGGATTTTTTCTTCTCCTCATTGGATTATTGGTTGGGTGTAGAGTGTTGCCTCTCCACCATTTTTGTTGTTGTGATCAAGTGAAGACATGATGGAGCTCTTGTTGAGGAGTTGGGACTTGAAGCACTTGTAGAAGACTACGAAATCCTTCTTTGTGAGAAATCTCTTTTTGTAATTCCCACTTAGTTGGAAGACTAGTAGTATTGTATTTGAAAGAAAATTAATATTATATATTTTGTTCATTAAATTTTAATACATTATTGAAAAGGAAATCTCTTTGTATTGTAAGGAAATGAGTTATGCTCAAATAAAAATAAATTTCATTATCATTTGTTGAAGTTGCATTATTGTAAAAATGAAAAGAAGAACATACAAGTTGTAAAACATTAATAGTGTATTCATTGGAAATTTGAATGTGAAATAAAGTTTCTTATGGTTACTTGAACAAATGGTTGTAGTACAGATGGAAAGATGCAATAAAATTTAAGTAAGTTATTGTGTTAAAAAATTGCATTTTGTTGAGGAAAGGAAAACAATAATATTATGAATAGATTATGTTTTTTCTTACTCGTGAACTTGAAAGAAAATTTGTTGAAAAAAAAAATAAAATTATCTTGTAGTTGTTTTCTTGTTACTATGGAAATAGAAAATCTTTAAATTTAGTAATTTTAGGCATAGAATGAATAAATGGTTAAAATATTCAAATGGAGACTTTAGGAATGTAAATTCAAGCTAAGGATAATATTAAAAATACTCTAGTAAAATTTGTTTTTTTGAAAAATTATGGAAATGAAGGTTCTGTTTTCAAAGAACAAGACCATCGTCATGTGCAGAGCGACAGTATTTGAAGTGCCTCTCAAGCAAGCAAGAGGTTTGTGAATCATCACCCAAGTAAGGAGGTGGTCCTAGGACCGTCAGATTGCTTTGGGCAATGGTTTCATCACTGATGGTGAAAAAATATAAATCTGCTTCTATGGAAATTAAAACTTAGCTTCATTAAAAATTTAAGCCTGTAAATTTGAAGAGGAAATCACTAGCAAGCAATAAGTGTATACATCCATTTTTTCTAAACTTGCAAATATTTAAATGGGTATTTCAAAGCATTTTATCCCATAGATTAAAATGAATTAGGGTTTTTCCCATATCAGAAACTCAAAATGGAATTAAATTTGTAACAATTCCAAATTTTGAGTGGAAACCTCTATAATATTCAAATGGAAGACATTACACTAATAAATCCAAAATCCAATCTAAGCTAAGCTTGATTCTAGTAAATTTCTTCATGGCTTGTTCCTTCCTTGCTCCCATGGTTTCCATTTCTCCAACCTGTAAATTAAACAAAATAAACGAGACCAAATGAGGAGGCTAGGGCAAAGAAAAATGTTTAATAAGATTTCATAAGGATAGTTAGGGTTAGTATGGAACACTGAGACCTAGTGGTCATAATTGATTTATTCCAAGGGATGAAAATCAACCCTACAATTGTTAGGTAAGAATAAATATTATGGGTTTTTTGATAATTTAAGGGTATGTGTAAATGGGTGAATGGGTCCATTTAATACCCTTGTATGTTAAGTTATGTATTTAGTTCCTAGTATGTTTTAGTAATTATTTAAATGGACATTAAATCTATTAAGATAATGGAGCTAATAAAACTAAGGACAAAATTTTAATAAATATGGGTTTGAAGGTTAATCTAAGAGGGGGAAAAACATTTAACCTAGTAAGTTAAGTCATGGCACCTTCTTAGTGGATTGTAATTAATTCGACCTTAGAAATGAATTAAGAATATTTAATTATTTAACTCAGACCTAGTACATCCTTTATAGTGTATAAATTTCTAGTGGAAATTAATTAAATGTTTATAGGGTTTAACATCTTGCAACCTATTTGACACAAAAAAAAATCCACAACCTTTCTGTATAATTGTTTAAGGATTGACGTGGTTTTAGAACGTCAAATTTGTGGGCATTACAGTGGTAATATTATGTGTATTTCTAGTAGGAAATAATTGTACACCATGCCTTTTGTAATGCCCGCTAAAACAACCCACTTGAGACCCAGGAACAACCTAGGATTAGTTAGGAAAATTATGGAATATTTTTTATTGTTTAAAAGAGTCTACAACAAGGTTACAAGAAAACAATTGTCGCAAGCAAGTTTCAATGCCAAATACTATTAATAGCATATAGTTTTATTAATACGATAATTATAAAATATCACAAGGTCTAAACTTAGGTTTAGATAAAGCAAATAGGTTAAGAGGGTAATTTCTCACTAAATCACCCTCTAACAGGCTTAAAATAGTCAACTTGATTTTTCTAAAAATTAACTAAATAAAAATTCCCATGCACATTTCCATTAGATAGGAAATTTCCTCACCTTTCCAATGATATAAAGAAGTCCTCCTAACACCTCATATTTCTCAAGTTATGGGCCGACGGACCTTGGGAGGAAAATTTTCGCAAGAGCAAGTCTGCAGGCATTGGGAAGAAAATTTTCCCATGTGTAGGCCAGAAGAGCGGGGAGATTTTTAGCGCATTTTCCTTTTTGGAAAAAAGCATGATTTTCCTTCATACGCCTGCGAGCCTGAAGAGGACAAGTATCGGCATTTCTAAACTTTGGTGGAAAATCGGGCCGTCGGAGGATTTTAACACAATGATCTTTTTTAACCGAAAGGTGCTATGGAATCAAATGATCTATGCGTCCACTGATACCCAAAGCACCACATGTCAAGCACTGATTAGTTGCAGGGGAAACAGACTTGCGGGGGAAACTTAGATATTTTAGACTTTAGGGTTAAAATCACAAAGGATTAAAATACCCCGTGCCTCTGACTTCCCTGAATGATGCCACTTGTCAATCAATGATTGGTTGCAGCCTGTTGGGCCGTCAGAGCAATTTAGCAAAATTTGAATTTCGTGAGAAAAAGGTTTAAAGACTTAAAAAGCTTCAAGCCTCCACAGATGTGTTAAATAACGTGTCTGCCATCCATTAGATGCGGATCGGTGGGCCAGTGAGAGAATTTAGGAAATTTTTCGCAAATTTTTTTTGAAGCGCTAAGCTAAAAAGGGGATCCACTTCCCTGCTGATGCCTTGTGATGCCACATGGCAGCACCTGATTGGCTGTGGGCCAACGGAGGTAAGTTAGAAAATTTTCAAAAATTATTCTAAATGTTAAGTTAACTATTGTTGGCCCGCGCGGCCACGAAAAACAACTAAAAAGGCAAAAGCAAGGCCGTGGGTCCACAGGGGAAATTTTTCCAATTTTCATTTTATAGTTAGTAATTATTTTTGATGGCAAATGAAGAAATATTTTAGAGGGAAATAACTTTTGATTGAGAGATATTTTTTAGAAAAATGAGGAATTTTTGGAAAGCTTTCGATGTCCTCTTTACATAGGAATCATTAATTTTTCATTTTGTTAACGCTTAAGGGGTCAATTACATGAAAATGATCTGCAAGCTTTTAAAAGGCAAGCTGGTAATTTTTGACTTATGAAATTTTAATTAATTGATCTTCTTCCTCCCTCAACACGTCAATTAGACATGGAGAATTGTTCTTAGATGGATTTAGGATGGATTTGGAAGGTAAGTTTGTTTGATTGACTCCCAATTAAAAAAAATACAACCTTGCCAACAAAAACAATAACAAAATGGTTTGATCCTGATTTTGCTAAGTTTTTTAAGAAATTCCTTGGGTTTTGGTCCAATTTAATTCATTTAGGGCATACTACTTCAGTTGAATCATTTAATTTTTTATTTCATCATTGCAGGTTCGAACAGTGCATTTTCGTTAAAGTATTTGCCAGTTTGAAAATACAAAAAAAAGATCAAATTTTAAAGGATCAATTTGCCATTTTCATCTTCCAAGAATTAGAATTTATTCCAAATCTAATCTAATACATTTAGTTGATTCAAATCAAACTATTTAAAACCAACACGAATTTCTGATTTCCAATTTTACACATTTCAAAAGACAGAGTTCTGTATTTTCCTCACACGCATTTCTTCCTTTCAAACAGAGATTTCAAATACATTTCAAACTCAAATTTTAAACACCAGTAGTTCCAATCATGGAAAAGAATGTAAGTTCTATTGAAAATAAAAGATTTCCTTCTTTTACAATTTCTCTTTTCTGTTGATTTTCACAATACAATATAAAAAATACATCTCTTTCTTCCAAACATAAACAAACTATATTTGTCCTTTAAATTTCAAAATTACAACTTTCATATTCAATACAACATATTTACATTACAAAACATATACGAGTTAATCCACTTCAAGTGGGAAAGGTTACAATAAGATTTCATTTCAACAAGGGAGTGTCAAACTGTTTTCTTTTTTCCTTTTCTCCAGAATAGCAACATGTAGATTTATCATTCTTCCAATTCTGATCACAACTAGAGAAGGGGAAAGGAAATTCTCTTAACCCAACCAAGACATCCAATGAAAAGGAGAACCCATCTTTCTTAATTACCTCCCGAGCCCCTATCATAATGGAATAGAAGATGTGATTCAACTCATGGCAACAAAGACTTCCACAACACACAACCAACATTGTCACATTTAAAACATAATCCAAACCAGAATGTAGTTTACAAATACATTAAAGCATGACAAACAACACTAAGGCTTCATCAAGCAAGCAAAAATAGCAAGAAACTATGGGGGATGCTACTTATTCCTGCCAAAGGGGAAATGGGTATCACCACCTGATTTCAAACTACTAAAATATAGTACATCAAAGCCCTGACATGCACTTATGCCTCTCCTAATTTCCCCTTATACCTCACATTTCCTTATACCTCCCCAACCTCTTATGACACCCCATAACGAGTAAATAAATGCAAGATATTTCTTTGTAAGGTGGAACCCAAATCCCAACTCCCTCCACACTTATAACTCCCCAAAACACTTGTGCCTCCCACAAAATAAATCCCATAGTATTCTCCTACACCATTCCTAGGCCATTTACCCAACATCCCACAAACATGTCAAAACATTCACAACAATAACAAATTGATAAACAAAAAAAGAAACTTTACAAGAGTCAAGCTCCTACCTCTCCATGATGGAGTTGTTCCAACTTCCAAAACAACAACCTTTATCACAATACAAGCAATCAAAATCAGCCAAGTGCAAGCATACAATTATCTTCCAAAAAAAACTTCTATCAAACAAGAGTTCCAAAATAAAAAAATAATTTTCCCCAAAAGGAGTTTCCAAAAATGAAGCCATCAAAACAAGGAAAGCAATTCAAATTTTATAGAAGAGGGAAGAGAAGAGGATGAGGTGGATCCATGTAGGATTCTGCATCACACATCGTCAACCCTAACCCAAAAGTCAACTTCAATCTCTAAGACACAATAAATAAGTAGGTGAATAGTATGACAGTCTTACCTATACACTCACATCAAGCCCATATCCTGAAGGACTGAAATTAATTTCAAGCAAGATGTGCAATTAAAACATTCAGCTAGGCTTACAAAAATGCATAATGAAAGCTAGATTTAAAGTCTACAACCATAGGTAAGGTTGGTATGTAAATTTAAGAGGTATGTGACAAGTTTAACTTGTCCCACAAGCCTCCAAAATAATTATGTGAGGAAAATTTTGAATTCTAAAGCAGATGAAGTGTTTCATACTCCAATTATTTTTACTTACATATATCTTACACATATATTTCAAAATTTAATTAAAGATTCAACCACTCCAAAAATTACTTTCTTATTTCCCAATTTGATTAATTTATTTTAGTAATATGATTACTTACATTATATACCACAATTTATTTAAACGAAAGGGATAAACACATCACTTAATAAACACATACAAACACCAATAAAAAGGAACCAAATAAATAAATACACATAACCCTTGGTCATGTTTAAAGGTGATCCCCCCATGGGAATCCCTAACACAATCAAGCACACAAACAAATACAAGTTGCCATGGTGACCTTGTTGAATTCATCTAGAATTTCAATGTGGTTGGTCTCCAATCCCTTGATGTCTGTTGTGATATTTTTACCTTCAAAACAAAAATACGTCCTTCATCCTCGTGGCCATATCCAAAGATCCAAAATAATATAAATAAAATTCCAAAAACATCTAGATATATGAATCACAACAACATCTAAGAAACCAACAAGATCATTTGCAATTTTACTCATCAACTATATCATCATAAAATAATTTCCATTTATAGGTGTACTCACCATATCTAAATATCAGTTGTCTGAACAACATCCATAATATAACCATGTCAAACAACATATCATTATCAATATATAAAAATGTCTCTAATAATCATCATGCATCATAACTGAATCAAGGTCAACAATAATCCATGATCTAACATCTAACATCATACTTAAATAAATTCCATAATCATGTCCATAATATAATCAGCAGTATCATAATCAGTATCAAAAAGGTGTCAAAGAGAAGTGGGCACTACATCTCCCTCCCCTTAGACTCTAATTCCTCCTGGAAGTCACAGGAACAAATGTGGAAACTAAACTCGTAGTAATGTAACATCCTCCCATGTAGCTGCAGTCTCATCATATATGTCCTGTTGCAACCAGACTTGGTCAATCTCTCTGCCTTAAAGGCCCAGGGTCTTGCGATCTATAATACAAACGAGCTCCACCGTCACCTGCCCCTGATCCTGCACCTATAATGATGTCCAATCTAGCACATGAAAAGGATCTGTAACATATCTTCTAAGAACTAAGACATGAAACACATCATGTATGCAAGACAAGACAGGTGGAAATGCTAGACGGTATGCTAAAGGGTTGATACGCTCCAAGATCTCAAAAGGACCAATGAATTTGGGAGCTAACTTAGAACATTTTCCATAATGGATAGGGCTCTCATGTGTCCTGACGCGAAGGAATACCTTCATGCCCACATCAAAACTATGATCATTCCTATGCTGGTCTACGTACTTCTTCTTCCTATCTTGTGCCTCATGTAATCTCTATCTGATCAAAACTAGCTACTGCTCCATGTTCTGCAACAAATTTTGTCCAAGGGAAACCTTGTCCTCTAACCTATCCCAACTAAGAGGTGTCCTACACTCTCTTTCATTCAAATCCTGAAAAGGAGCCATGCCTATAGAACTCTGAAAACTCTTATTGTAGGTAAACTCCACCAAGTACAGGTACTCCTCCCATTTATAATGTTGATCCATCACATACATCCTGAGCATGTCTTCTAAAATATGATTCACCCACTCAGTCTATCCATCTATCTTGGGGTGATATGTTATGCTGAAATTGATTCTCGTCCCGAGGGAATACTGTATGGTAGTCCAGAAATGGGAAGTATACAAAGGATCGCAGTCAAAAATTATCTTCCATGGAATCCCGTGTAACCTAAAAATCTCATCAAGATATACCCATGTTATTGTACTAGCTATATAAGTGGTCTTTACTAGATAAAAATGAGCCACTTTTGTCAATTTATCCACTGTGACCATGATGACGTTGTGGTGGTATCTCGAGATCAGTAACCCAACAATGAAGTCCATGGAAATGGTGTCCCACTTCCACTCTGCTATAGCATGAGAAAAGAGAAGGCCAACTAGATGCTAATGTTCGGCCTTTACTTTCTGGCACTCTAAATAGTGCGATAAAAACTGAGCCATGTCTCTACGAAGTCCTCTCCAATGATACAACTATTTCAAGGTGGCGTCCATCTTCTTCACCCTGGGATGGGTTGAATAGGGTACACGATGTGCCTCTTCCAAGATGTCCTACCTCAAGCCTCCATCTTTGGGAACATAAATATAGCCTCTGTGCCTGAGAAGACCATATGAATCTAAAGAAAATCCATCAAACTTCCCCTTAAGGGGTCTCTGAGACTTGATCTCTGCTCTAGCTGTAATGTAGAAGCTGTCATGAGGAAGTTGCTATAGAATCCTACACCGTAAATCTGTGCTCACTGAGGTGGTCATAGCCACATGTATCCATCTACTAAGAGCATCTGAAACCACATTCTTCTTTTCTTTCACATGCTCTTCTCCATATCATACTCACAAAGAAAATCCATCCAACACCATTGGTGAGCGTTAAGATTGGGCGGCATGAAAAGGTGGCGAAGACTCAAATGATTAGTTATGAGTGTGAATCTCTAATCAAGCAGAAATTTCCTCCATCGAACCAAAGCTTGCATAACTCCCATAAGCTCAATATCATTAGTTGGATAATCAAGCTCATAATCTTTGAGTTTGTGAGACTCAAAATCCACTACTCTACACTCCTGCATCAACACACCTCCAAGCCCTGCTAAAGAAGCATCCATGCAAACGAAAAACTCACCCTATGGATCCAGCACTGCAAGAATAGGTTTTGTAGTTAGAAATTCCTTCATTGTCTTGAAATATTTCTCACACCTATCCAAAAAAACAAAATTATTCCCTTTTTTGTTGAAGGGAAGTGTTTGGGTGTGCAATCCGAGAGAAGTCCTAAACAAATCTCTGATAGTAACCTACTAATCCCATGAATTCACACACCTCCGTCACTATAGTGGGTGCTGGCCAATCCATGATAGCTCTAATCTTGGAAGGATCGACGGTGATACCTTCCCTAGAAATGATATGACCCAAATACTACACCTTCGTCTGAAAGAATGCACACTTTTCGAAGTTCCAGTAAAGATGCTACTCCCAAAGACACTGAAGAACCTGGAAAAGGTGCCCCTTGTGTTCCTCACACATACGTGAGAAAATCAAAATTTCATCCATCAAGATGAGCACAAAGTGATCTAAGAAGGTCCTAAATACCCCATTCATCAAACTCATAAACACTGCAGGGGCATTCATTAAACCAAAAGGTACCACTGTGAACTCATACTTACCATATCTTTTACAAAAGGTGGTCTTATGAATGTATGCCTCTAAAATCTTCAGCTGATGGTAGCCTAAATTAAGGTCTATCTTAAAGAAAATTTTGGCACCCTTCATCTAATTAAACAAATCATCAATGGGTGGAAGGGGATAATGATTCTTGATCATTAATTTGTTCAGCGGGTGGTAATCAATACACAACCGCAAGGATATGTCCTTCTTCTTTACAAAGGTTATCGGTGCACCCCAAGGGGACACACTGGGATGAATTAGTCCTTTCTCCAAAATCCCTGCAAGCTGCAACTTGAGCTCACCGAGTTCTGGGGTGTTCATCCAATAGGGTGCTCATGAGATAGGCTATGCTCCCAGAACCAGATCTATATGAAAAGCAATCTCACGTGGGGGTGGTAACCTCCGTAGCTCCCCTAGGAAGACATCAGAAAAAATCCCTCAAAATGGGATGGTCATCTAGCGATGGTCCACTAGGCCCATCTTCTGATCAGTCACTAAGGAAACATCTGACAACCTCATCGCACACACCGCTTAAGCTACATAGCGGAGATGGTGCGAATAGAAATGAGTCTCCTGACCCCGGATATCACTTCCTCAACTCCTAGATCATCTATATAAGATATGAGCTTATGGTAATAATGCACTCTGGCTCTGTGTGCAGATAACCAGTCCATGCCCAAGATGACTCCATAAGAGCCCAACGAAAGGATACGTAGATCCGAGGTAGTGGTGATATGTCCCAAATCCACTACACACTCCTTTACTAAGGAGTCAGAGATCTTGGCTCTAGAAGCCATCTCAACATCCCAGCTATGACCCTACCTAAATGCCACAAGCCTGCATCACTCTACTAAAGATGGTACAATAAAATAAATAGAAGAACCAGAATCAAACAAAATGGAGGTAGAAATACCGCCAATGTTACATGTAGTCTCAATAACTATATTTTGATGCTCTTCCTAGCAGTTCTTGACCACTGCATACATCCTATGACTGCACCTCATGTCACCAATAGTAGGCTCTGAGATATGTGCCTTACCCTTGTTACTATGGTTCTGTGGGAAGTCTCTCCAAAAATGTGCAGTAACACCACAGCCAAAAAACCACCTTATCCTCTCCCCTGTGTAGCAAGTCCGACCGGTACTCTGGAGGTCTGTGGTGTGGATCTTGATGATTTTGTTAGGGTTTGCTGAGGTTTCTACTAGCGAGATCCTGCTGAGTGAGCTCTCTTGGCACACTATGTCCTGATGGGACCCCTAAGAAGAGGCCCCATACTCTGACCTCTCTATGCATCAAATCTCTATGGAGGTCTATAAGGTGGGTAGAACTGTTGCTGCTATTGTGGTCTAAGAGATGACTGTGCCAAACCCTGTCCACCATGAGGAAGAGGTACTGACCCCCTCAATCTGTTGTCCTGCATCTATTGTATGTCGCTCCAGACCTAGTCTCTAGCCTACTGGGTCTTTCCCCAAGTCTCCTTTGCTATATAGGCATTCTCAACGGCCTTAGCTAATGTCTATGGACAATCGATATGTATTTTACCTCTAATGTCTAGATTCAGGTCCCAAATAAACTTGTGGATCTACACTTGCTCATCCTGCATGTAATCAACATACTGAACTAGATCCAGAAATCTACTCTCATACTCTTCTACTGTAAGAGATACCTGCCATAGGTCATGAAACTCATCTATCCGCTACTGTATAAATCTCCATGACAAATATCTACTCCTTAATCACTCCTCAAAGAGCTCCCAGGTAACTATCTCAGAATCAACATGGAGCTTCTGCTCCTCTATCCTCTACCATATGCCTACTCCATCCCTTAGAAGATGGATCGCAACACGATCTTTCATGTTTATAGAGAAAGGGCAGAGCTTGCAGCACCTTCTAAAGCTCACCAACTAGGCCTCTTCCTGAAATCCACCTATGTCACAAGAATAATGAGTTGGTCGTAGCTTCAGGATCTCCCTGATATGGTCTGCAGTGGTGGTTAGGCAACCCCTAGGCCTCTCCGCATGCTCATCCCTAAGCCTAGGGCTTCGAGACCTATCTCTGTGTCCTGAAAATTGGTCTCCCTATCCCCTCTGTGGTGACTCTACTCTACCTAACTCCACATGGGAGTTCTCTTCTCTTTGATCATCACTATGTCAAGAAGGTGCCTAAGCCTCATTTGATGGCTCTCTAACATGTCTAGTGGCACATGATCCCACGGACCCTCCGTGTAAGATGACATTAACATCCTGGAGTGTCTGTAAAATATGTGGTAGGATTGTTGCTACAGCAAGATCTGGTGGTGGCAAGTCTAAGTCTATGTGAAAAGACCCCTCGTCCCATTTGCGCCTCTTACAAATACCAAGGCTAGAGTTAGTTCTTCTTTCTAAGTTTTATTCAGTTTTTCCAAGTTTACTAAGTATGTAATTTCAACAAGGTTGTTCTCTAGATCTGAAGTGTTCAAGGTTTAATATCGTACTAAGTTTAGAGTTTATGTCTCAAGTTTTCTATTGTTCCCAAGGATCCAAGCTTTGAACCCATGGCTCTGATACCAAGGGTTACGCCCACTAAAACAACCCACTTGAGACCCAAGAACAACCTAGGATTAGTTAGGAATATTACGGAATATATTTTTTGTTTAAAAGAGTCTAGAACCAAGTTACAAGACAACAGTTGTTGGAAGCAAGTTTCAATGCCAAATACTATTAATACCTTATAGTTTTATTAATACGATAACTATAAAATATCACAAGGTCCAAACACAAGGTTAGATTAATCAATTAGGTTAAGAGGGTAATTTCTCACTAAACCACCCTCTAGCAGGCTTAAAATATTCAACTTGATTTTTATCAAAATTAATGGACTTAAAACTTCCCGAAAACATTTCCATTATATAGGAAATTTCCTCATCTTTCCGATGATATAAAGAATTCCTTCTAACTCCTCATATTTCTCAACTTTTGGGCTGGCGTACCTTGGGAGGAAAAATTTCCCAAGAGTGGGTCTGTGAGCCTGGGGAAGTAAATTTTCCCATGTGTAGGCCGGCGGAGTGGGGAGAGATTTAGCACATTTTCCTTTTTGGAACAAAGTGTGATCTACCTCCACATGCCCACGAGCCCAAAGAGGACATGTGTCGGCATTTCTAAAGTCTGGTGGAAAATTGAGCCGTAGGAGGATTTTAAAACAATGATCCTTTTTCGCTGAAAGGCGCTATAGAATCAAATGATCCACACCTTCATCGATGCCCAAAGCGCCATGTTTCAAGCGCTGATTGGTCGCGGGGGAAATGGACATGCGGGGAAACTTAGAGATTTTAGACTTTAGGTTTAAAAGTGCAAAGGATTAAAATAACCCATGCCTCTGACTTCCCTGAATGATGACACGTGTCACTCAATGATTGGTTACAGCTCGTCGGACCATCGAAGCAATTTAGCAAAATTTGACTTTTTGCAAAAAAAATTGATAGTTAGGAATTATTTTTTATGCCAAATGAAGAGAAACTTATGAGGGCCATAACTTTTTATTGGGAGAGAATTTTTGGGCAAACAAGGACTTTTTGGAAAGCTCGCGATGTCCTCTTTGCCAAGGAATCATTAATTTTTCATTTTGTTAATGCTTAAGGGGTCAATTTCATGAAAATGATCTGCATGCTTTTAAAAGATGAGCTGGTAAATTTTAACTTATGAAATTTTAATCAATTGATCTTCTTCCTCCCTCAACATGTCAATTAGACATGGAGAATTGTTCTTAGATAGATGTAGAATTGATTTGGAAGGTAAATTTGTTTGATCGACTCCCATAAAAAAAATACAACCGAGACAACAAAAATGACAGCAAAATGGTTTGAGCCCTATTTTGCTAAGTTTTCTAAGAAATTTCTTATGTGTTTTTGTCTAATTGAATTCATTTAGGGAATACTACTTCAATTGAATCGTTTAATTTGTTATTTCATTGTTGGAGGTTTGAACTATGCATTTTGGTTAAAGTATTTGCCCATTTGAAAATACAAAAAGAGATCAAATTTTAAAGGATCTATTTGCCATTTTCATCTTCCAAGTATTATAATTCATTCTAACTCTAATTTAATACATTTAGTTTATTCAAATCAAACTATTTAAAACAACCATGCAATTCTAATTTCCAATTTTACACATTTCAAAAGACAGAGTTATGTATTTTCCTCACACACATTTCTTCCTTTCAAACAAAGATTTCAAATACATTTCAAACTCATATTTTAAGCACCAGTAGATCCAATCATGGAAAATAATGCATATTTTATTCAAAAGAAAATATTTCCTTCTTTTACAACTTCTCTTTTCTGTTGATTTTCACAATACAATATACAAAATGCATGTCTTTCTTCCAAACAGAAATAGAGTATATCTCTCCTTTACATTTCAAAATTACAACTGTTATATTCAATACAACATATTTACATTACAAAACATATACGATTCCATCCACGTCAACTGGGAAAGGTTACAATAAGATTTCATTTCAACAAGGGAATGTCAAAGTATTTTCTTTTTCTCCTTTGATCCAGAACAACAACATGTAGATTTATCATTCTTCCAATTCTGATCACAACAAGATCAGGTGAAAGACAACTCTCTCCACCCAACAAAGACAACCAATGACAAGGAGAAGCCATCCTTCTTCATTGACCCCTAAGCCCCAACCATCATGCAATAGAAGATGTGATTCAACTCATAGAAAAAAAGGCTTCCACAACACACAAGCAACATTTTCACATTTAAAACATAGTCCAAAATAAAACATCAGTTTAGCAACCACAAGATAAAAACATAAATAATACTCAGGCTTCATCAAGCAAGCCAAAGGAGAAAGAAACTATGGGGGGTTCTACTTATGCCTCTTAAAGGGGAAATGGGTATCACCACCTGATTACAAACCGCCAAAATATAGTATATCAAAAACCCTTACATGCACTTATGCTTCCCCCAAGTACCCCTTATTCCTCACATTTCCTTATGCCTCCCCAACCTCTTATGGCACCCCATAATGAGTTAATAAATGCAAGCTATTTATTTGCAAGGTGGAACCCAGATCCGAACTCCCTCCACACTTATACCTCCCAAAAAACTTATGCCTCCAACAAAATATACCCCATAGCCTTCTCCTACACCATTCCTAGGCCATCTACCCAACATCCCAAAAACATGCCAAAACATTCACAACAATAACATTTTCATAAATAAAATAGGAGTATTTCAAGAGCCAAGATCCTACCTCTCCATGATGGAGTTGTTCCAAGTTCCAAGAACCAACTTTACTCCAATGTAAGCAATCCAAAAATCAACCAAGCACAAGAATTCAACAATATTCAAACTTCTTCAAAGAAAGAGCTCTCAAAACAGTAAAAAAGAATTCACCCCAAAATGAAGTATCCAAAGGTGAAGCAAACCCAAAACAAGGTAAGGAATTAAACTTTTATAGAAGAGGGAAGAGAAGAGGATGAGGTGGATCCATGTAGGATGACACATCACACATCCTGAACTCCACCTCATAAGTCAAATTCAATATCCAAGGCATAAAAATAAGTAGGTGAATACTATGAAAGTTTTACTTACACACTCAAATCAAACCCACACCCCATATGGAATGAAATTTTAAAACATGAAGAAAGTGTAATTAAAACATACAACTTGACTTACAAAAATGCATAATAAAACTCTAAATTTAACTCTCCAACCATATGTAAGGTTGGTATAAAAATTTAAGATGTGTGGGGCAAGTTTAACTTTTCCCACAAGCCTCCAAATTCAGCCTCCAAGGACAAATTCGAATTTCAAAGAAGATGAAGTGTTTCATACTCCAGAAATTAACTTACATATCTCTTACACATCACTTACACATATCTTACAACATTTAATACAAGATTCAACCACTCCAATAATTACTTTCTTATGACCCAAGTTGGCTAATTTATTTTAACAATATTATTACTCACATTATGTACCACAATTTTTTTAAATAAAAAGGGGTGAACACATCACTTAATAAACACATACAAACACCAATAAAAAGGAACCAAATAAATAAATACACATAACCCTTGTCACATTTAAAGGTGATCCTCCCATGGGAATCCTTAACACACATCAAAACACGCACAAACAATTACTAGTTTCTATAGTGACCTTGTTGAATTCATCTAAAATTCTAACGTGGTTGGTCTCTAATCCCCTGATGTTTTGTTGTAATATTTAAACCTACAAAACATGAATACCTCCTTCGGCCTCATGGCCATATCAAAACATCCAAAGTAAGATAAATAAAATTCCAAATCATCTAGATATATGGATCACAACAACATCCAAGCAACCAACAAGATCACTTGCAATTTTATTCAACAACTATGTCATCATCAAATAATTTCCATTTCTATGTCTACTCACAACATCCAAATATCACTTGTCCGAACATCATCCATAGTATAACCACGTCAAATAGTATATCAACATCAATATCCAAAATGTCTCTAATAATCATCATGCATCATAACATAATCAAGTCAACAATAATCCATGATCTAACATCTAACATCATACTATAATAAATTCCATAATCGTTTCCATAATATAATCACCAGTATCATGATCAATATCAAGATGTGTCGAAGGGAAGTGGGCACTATAAATTTATTTCTCCACTATGCACTCATTATAGAATGAAAAGTCATATAGAGTAGACATTTTACTACACCAAACTACTTGGGTGAATCATTGCATTATATATAATTGTGTTTTCTTTTTCGATATTGTACATTGTTAAGGGACCTAAAAATAGAAAGGAAGTTTTACTCTTCTTTGGTTTAAATAGACCCCAAAACAAATATTTTTCTTGCTCATTTTGTATACCTAACGACCTTATTAGGGTTTGGAGGTAGAGATCCAATTTCTTAGAGACCTGTGAGAAATTTAAAAAATGCAAGAGAAGTTTTCACTACCTTATACATATCGAATACCTTGTCAAATAAAAATTTTGTGCAACAATTTCCATAATGTAATCATTACTAGATGGTCCTAGAAAATTGGCTTAGTGATCCCCAACTAGTGGATCAAAAAGTATCTTGAAATTTATAGCAACGTGGACTCCATTTGATATGAGTTTCCTTAGTTCTTTGTCTTTCCATAAAATGCTGATTTTTTTTGTCTACACCTAATAACTATTTCAAAATTCATGCAAGATCAAATATCCTTCTTAAACACCCTCTAGTAAATGCTTTCTCTAGGAAATGGTTTAGCAATAAAGTATTATTTTACTATTTTAGTTATTATTAGTTTTAATGTCATGTTTATAGTTATGTGTATTACATTTTGATGTAAAACCAATTTATCATAAAATATCTTTGTGAAATTGCATTGTATTGATGCATATTGATTATATATATGATTGTTCTAGGGCTTCTCCTATTTCATTTGTTCAAATATCTTACCCTATATTTTTTATGAACAAATATTCATAGCCATAGTGTACTCTTTTAGGATGTCACAAACCATTTGCATGCATAAAGAGTTCAAATAATGTCATGTATATTCATAATGATAGTGATTATGATTATCATGATAATGGGGATAATTTTGATGAAATTATAATACAAATTAATTTTACCTCAATATGACCTAATAAATGTACATATTATATGAACTAGAGTGATATTGATGTGAACTTAGTTATTGTACACAATATTTTTACTCCTTTGTAGAGGATGAGAAAACCCTAACACAAATCATATAGGGTCCATATTGTGTATTTAGATACATGTTGTCATGTAGATATCAATGCTTCTTCTTTTAACATCAACAATTGTAATGATGTGAATGTCACTGGATTGTTAGAGCGTGGTTAGAGCCTGATCTCAAGTTGTTTATTAGAAGGAAAATGAAAAATATTGTGATTATGATTATGTTGAATTAGAATAACAATATAGGGATAAAAGCATTGCTCATATTCATAAAATTATGCCTTAAATAACCCCTCTAAGATACTTATAATTATAAATTTGTCAAAATAGTTTTCTTATCAAAAATATCCCTTCACATGAGGTTTTTTATACCATTCTTTCTTCCCGAAATGTTGTGTTTTCAAATGTGTAGAACACTTCTACTGTTTCTCCTTGAACTTCAATTCCTCTAAATTCTTTAAAAAAATCCTTTTCAAGCTTTTTCAATATCGATATCTCAACAAGCTTCTAAAATTCCTCTAGTAAAACCATCTAGTATGAATTCTCACATTCCTCCTAAAGTTTTAAATCCATCTTTGATTTATTCTTATTCCAATTTTTTCTACACCATCTTCTTTAATTCCTATGTAACTTCTACGATACCTATTTATACTTTTCCAATCATTTTTTTACTATACAATAAAAATGAGACCCTTCCCAACATATTGGATTAGTCTTACTTCACAATATATTTACAGATAATGAAAATAGGAACCTTCTTTATCAAATAAGTTGTAGTCCAATAGTGTGTATGACAGTGTAAAAAGTGTTTCCTAGCCATCCACCAAGGTACGAATCCATGGGAATACAAAATGATAAGGGATAAGGTTGAGATAACCCCTTAATCCTTGACAATTAAGCCAGAGAATTATGTACATCTAATCTATGCAACTTTGAAATTCAATAAAAAAATAAAAGGATACCCTTCTCATTTTATGGTGTGACACTACTTGTGATACAATCATGGAAAGTCTAGCTAGGAATTGTGATCCATATAAATGTTAAAATAATCTTGGGCCTTTAGCAAGAAGATTTGGCAGAGCCTCGATTTTGCAATGAGGTGAGCTATTCTTCCAATACCAATGTCACAAACTAATTTTGTATTCCAAGATTCCTTTTTTCCAAACTTAGTTCCCTTCCTTTTAAGTATTTGGTAATTTCGCACTTTAAAGGAATGGTTAAAAAAGAATACTAGAAATATCTCATCTTTAATTTCCGTAACAAGCTTGCACCTTGGAATAGTAAATGGTTGTATTAGGATGGGGAAATCATATGCATCCAATTTTTCCTCTAAGCTATTCTTGATTATCTAATGTCCATTTTAGCAACTCATGAAAGTGTCAAAAGCTATCTCAACTAATTTGTAAGGAATTTCTTATGGGATGGACTCAAATAGCCTCAAATCATATGGATAAGCACTTGTAGGCTTGTTGGACTACCCCTAAGCAGCATTAGACTAAACTGATTATTGATGGAGCCTCAGAAGTCAATCTAGGCATCACTCATTTGGGCTCTCTCCTTGATTATAATGCAGTCAATAAACAATATTTTCACTCATTACTTGCAATCTTTAACTCATTGTTTGCAATCTTTTCAAAGTTTTCACTCATTGTTAAAGAATGATGTTCATGGAAGATTTCACTGATGTGCCTTTTTGAAATTTTCTTAATTTGTTTCAGACATGATTTTGACACATCCATTATTTATTGGTATTTCTTGGAAGTGGGATTTTAATAGATGGCAACACTTTTTTCTCCATCGTACGCAATGTTGGAGCACATCCCATTCAATGATTATGTAGTTTTTGGCTTCTTGTTTCTTATATTACGAATGATGGTTGTTTCAAGCTTATAGTACCAATTATTAGGTCTTTACTCTTAAAGTCTGTATAGTGAGGGCCCTTACCTTCATTTATTAAATTAAATGAACAATCAAATTCATATGATACAATTAATTCAATTCTTATAATTTTCATGTTTTTTATATTTTTAAATTTTAATTTTTGGTATAAAAATATTTTAAAATTAATTGCAGCACCTTTTATGGGCTATTTCATCAAATATTATTATTATAAAAAATAAAAATTAAAAATTAGCGAAAGGTTAGGTAATTATTTTAATATAAGTTAAAATGAATGTTTTTATCATCAACTTTTTGATAATATTGATATTATTAAAAATTCAAAATAATAATCATAATAATATTAATAATAAGTTCATTAATAAAAAATAATTTTAATAGCATCAACAAATAAACCATATATATATGAACTTTACATGGTAAGTTTGTTTTTAAAATTATTACACTCAAGGATATATATTTTGTAAGAATTTAAAATAAAAGATTAAATTAAATATTAAAGATTAAAGATTATTGATAAAATTAAATAACGAATAAAAATTTAATCCTTTTTTTTTTTTTGGGTGTAAGGATATTTTAGAATTAACTAACAAGTTTTATCTTACAATGTTAAATATGGGTCTATTTTTAGTGTGACTTAATATCTAAATACATTAGAGCACTTTGTAGTGCCCACTTCCCTTTGACATCTTTTTGATACTAATCATGATACTGTTGATTATATTATGGACATGATTATGGACCTTATTATAGTATGATGTTAGATGTTAGATCATGGATTATTGTTGACTTGATTCAGTTATGATGCATGATGATTATTAGAGACATTTTAGATATTTATATGATATACTGTTAGACATGGTTATACTATGGATGTTGTGTGGACTTGTGATATTTGGATATTGTGAGTAGACCTAGAAATGGAAATTATTTGATGATGATATAGTTGTTGAGTAAAATTGCAAATGATATTGTTAAATTGCTGTTGATGTTGTTGTGATTCATATATCTAGATGATTTTGGGAATTATATTATATTATTTTGGATGTTCTGATATGGCCACAAGGCCTAAGGAGGTATTTGTGTTTTGCAGGTTAAAATATCACAACAAACATCGGGGGATTGGAGACCAACCACATTGGAATTCTAGATGAATTCAACAAGGTCACCATGACAACTAGTATTTGTTTGTGCATGTTTGTGTGTGTTAGGGATTTCCATGGGGGGATCACCTTTAAGTGTGACCAAGGGGTTTTATGTATTTATTTTATTTGGTCCCTTTTTGTTATTTTTGCATGTGTTTATTTTGTGGTGCACTTACCTTTCATTATTTATTAAATGTGGTGTTAATATTGTGAGTAATCATATTGTTAAGTTAAATTAATTAAAAGATGTCATAAGAATGTAATTAATAGAGTTGTTGGCCATGATTTAAAGTGTTGTAAGAATGTGTAAGTAATGATGTGTAAGTTAACTTTTGAGTGTGAAACACTCCACGTTCTTAAAAATTCGAATTTGTCCTTGGAGGCTGATTTTGGAGGCTTGTGGGACAAGTTAAACTTGTCCCATACCTCTTAAATTTACATACCAACCATACCTATTGTTGGAGAGTTGAAATTATACTTTTATAATGCATTTTGGGAAGACAAATTGTAGGTTTTAATTGCACTTTTCTTACATGATTTAATTTCAGTCCTTTGGGGTGTGGGTTGGATTTGAGTGTATAAGTAAACTATCATATTATTCACCCACCTATTTATTATGCATTGGAGAATGAAGTTGAATTTGGGGTTGGGGTTGAGGATGTGTGATGTGGCATCCTACATGGATCCACCTCATCCTCTTCTCTTCCCTCTTCTATAAAATTTGAATTCCTTGCCTTGTTTTGGGTTGCTCACTTGGAGACTTGATTCTTGGGTGAATTCTTTCTTACTTTTGGGAGCTCTTGCTTTTGAAGAAGTTTTGGAAGATTGTTGCATGCTTGTGCTTGGTATTTTTTGGATTGCTTGCATTGGGATAGAGCTTGTTGTTTTAGAACTTGGAATAACTCCATCATGGAGAGGTAAGAGCTTGGCTCATGAAATTCTCTTCTTTTATGAATGTAAATGTTAATGTGTGAATGTTTTGGAATGTTTGTGGGCTGTTGGGTAGATGGCCTAGGAATGGTGTAGGAGAAGACTATGGGGTTATTTTTTGGGAGGCACAAGTGTGTTTTAGGGAGGTATAAGGGTGGAGGGAGTTGGGATTTGAATTCCACCTTACAAAGAAATAGCTTGCATTTCTTTACTCGTTGTGGGGTGCCATAAGAGGTTAGGGAGGCATAAGGAAATGTAAGGAATAAGGGGTACTTGGGGGAGGCATAAGGAATGTCAAGGTTTTGATATACTATATTTTGGTGGTTTGTAACTCAGGTGATGATACCCATTTCCCCGTTTGGGAGGCATAAGAAGCATCCCCCATAGTTCTTCCTCCTTTGGCTTGCTTGATGAAGCCTTAGTAATTGTTTGTCATGCTGTTAATGTAGTTGTAAAACTACATTTTGTTTTGGACTGTGTTTTATTATGAAAATACTACTTGTGTGTTTGTGTAAGCTTGTTGTTGCCATGAGTTGGATCACATCTTTTATTGCATTGTGGTTGGGGCTTGGGGGCTAATGAAGAAGGATGGATTCTCATCTTCATTGGATGTCTTGGTTGGGTGGAGAGCGTTTCCTTTCCCCTACTCTTGTTGTGATCAAATTGGAAGAATGAAAAGATATGCATGTTGTTATTTTGGAGCTGAGAAAAGACAGTTTGACAGTCCCTTGTGAAATGAAATTTGCATGAAATTTGATTGTAACCTTTCCCTACTTGAAGTGGATGAACTTGTATATGTATTTGTAATGGAAAGTTGTGTTGTATTTGTTATGAAAATGGTGTATTGTCCATTGAAATGTGAAAGAGACTCTATACTTTGTTTGAAAAGTGGTAAAGAGGAACACGTGTTCTTTTGAATAGCAAGAAATTGTGTCATGTATGAGGAAATTAAGAAATGAAAGAAGGAAGTTGTAAAGTTTTCTTTTGGAATCAATAAAGGATTGCATAACCTTCCTCAAATTACATCATTGTATTGAATTTAATCATCTAAATGTGAGTTGTAATCTCTGTTTGAAAGAAAGAAATGCATATGAAGGAAGTGTAATACTCTGTCTTTTGAAATGTGAAAATTGGAAATCAGAGATGTATTTTAGGTTTTGAATAGTTGAGTTGAATAAACTAAAGGTATTTAGATTAGAATTGGAATGGATCCTAATACTTGGAAGATGAAAATGGAAAATAGATCCTTAAAATTTGATCTCTATTTTGTATTTTTCAAACTGGCAAATACTTTATCCAAAAATGCATAGTTCGAACCTGCAATAATGAAATAACAAATTAAATGATTTAATTGAAGTAGTATGCCCTAAATGAATCCAATTGAACAAAAATACTTAAGGAACTTATGTAGAAAACTTAGCAAAATGGGCTCAACCCTCTTATAGTCATTTTGATGTCAAGGAGATGTAAATTTTCAAATTGCAAATCAATTAGAAAAATTGAACCTTGAAATCCTTTCTTAAATCCATCTAAGAACAATTCTCCATGTCTATTTGACATGTTGAGAGAGGAAGAAGATCAAATTGAATAAATCTTATAAGTTAAAATTTACCAGTTTGCACTTTAAAATCCTACATGATCGTTTTCTTGAAATTGACTACTTAAAATTTATCAAAATCTAAAATTTAATGATCTTCTGTAGTAAAGAGGACATCGAGAAATTTCCAGAAAGTTCTTGTTTTCCTAAAACTGAGCTCTCTATCAAAAGTTATGGCCTTCTGAAGTTTTTCTTCATTTGGCATCAAAAAAATAATTCTAAATATAAAAAACAAATTTGGGAAAAATTTCCTTGGCCAGACACGCGGGCAAGAATTTTCCCTTAGTGCACTTAGGAAAATTTTTTGGGAAAATTTTCGTAAATTTTCCCCGCTGCCCCACCAACCCCACAACCAATCAGAGGCTACCACATGGCACCACGAGGCGTCGGCGGAGGGGCAAATCCCTTTTTTAACTTAGCACTTCATGGAAAAGTTTTGGGAAAATTTTTTCTGAATTTTCCCCCACTATCCCTCTAGGCCACAACCAATCAGAAGCTTGCCACGTGGTATCACGAGGCATTAGTGCAAAGGAGGCGGGATCCTTTCTGCCTTTGTTTTTTGGAAAATTTTGGAAAAATTTTCTAGTTTTTCCCGCCACCCCGGCCCGCATCCAATCAGAGCTTCCACGTGGCATCACGAGGTGTTGGCAGAGGCGTGGGTGAATTTTACCCTTTTAAGCCTTCAGTGCGTTAAAAATATTTTATCCCCATGCCACCCACTTTCCCCATGTTGGCTTAGGAGGCACCATGTGTCCCTTCGCGGACATTGTAGACTCGTGGAGCGCGGGTGCAAACAAATGTAACTTTTCACCCCACGCGGGAGAATTTCCAAATTATTCCATCGCCGCCCTGCTTTTCCCACTTTTCCCCGTGCTCCTCTAGGAAAAAATTTGTCCCTTATGGCCCGCAGACCCACCCCTGGGGCAAATTTTCTCCCGTAGGCTCGTAGGCCTACTCTTGGGGAAAATTTTCACCCCAAGGCCCACCGGCCCATAACTTGAGAAATATGAGGCGTTAGGAGGAATTATTTATATCATTGGAAAGGTGAGGAAATTTCCTATCCAATGCGAATGATTTAAGGAATTTTTGAATGTGTTAATTTTGAGAAAAATCAAGTTGAATCTTTAAATTCTGTTAGAGAGTGGGTATTGTGAGGAATTACCCTCTGAACCTAATTGAAATTTCTAACCCTAAATTTTGGGACCTTATGACCTCTAATATATTGTTAATAAAAGAAAATTATATTTTAGTGGATTAGAATTCATTTGGAACTTTTTAGTGAAAACTGTTGTCTTGTAACCTGGTTATAGACTCTTTTAAACAAAAAAAATGATTCCATAATTTTCCTAACTAATCCTAGGTTGTTCTTGGGTCTCAAGTGGATTTTTTTTAGAAAGCATCACACTAGTCATTATCAAAGTGACCCCGCGCTACATGACCATACCTCCACTAGAAACTGAGGCCTTCAAAGCATTTTTACATGTCTGAACTCTTGTTCTACAAACCATTTAGGCACATTTTCCAAGACATTCAGAATTTAAAGGACGATATTGTTGTAAATATCTAAGAAATCTAGAAAAACTTGTAGTCTTAAACAATGAACAACATAAAAATAGAACATAATATCTTACATAAAAATGGATTAAACACTAAAATCAACACTGTTGTACGTTTTTCCATTAATTAGAATCTTCACTATCAGAGTTTCGGATCATAAAATCAAGTTGTGCTGTGTAAATGTGTTATTTCAATGCACTTATACAAAACAATTACAAATTGATGTTAATAAATAACCACCTACATCTCTAAAAACATAGCACTCTTAATTTAAACTACTACTTTAAAACAACTGCATGTTGTGCATGCATAAAACAAACTGCTTTTGTTTTATTTGAGTTAGTCTATTCCTAAAATTTAAATTACAGTGAAAAGCTACAGACTACATGCTAAACTAAATTTGACTTATCTATTTTTCTTTCCTAAAGCTATGAGAGAAATTACATGTTGCACATACATACATATTTCCAACACTCCCTCATAATTTCTATATTACAACTTTCACTATTGTAGTGTTGCATTTTTATTTTTGGATCTTCCATATGTAAGATCACAAACTCCAAAACATCCTCTGAAATAATCAAAAACTTCTTTTTCCAAATCCTTCATATAAATGTTTACAAGATGATCTTCAGATCTGTAAAGTTCAAGACAAATTTCCTTGTTAACCAATTCTCTGATGAAATGATACCTTGTATCAATGTGTTTTATCCTCTTATGAAAAAAAATATTTTTGGACAATGTTATGGCTGAATTGTTGTCACAAAAAATATTTGTGCATTTCTCTTGTTTTTTGCCTCAATGTGTCAATACTCTTCTCATCCAAACAATTTGACGTGTTACTCTTGTTATTGCTATATACTCTGGTTCTGCTGAAGATAAAGTGACAATGGGATGCTTCTTTTATGCCCATGAAACCAGTCATGTTCTAAATTGAAAAAGTAGAGGCGGATGTGTTTTTATTGTCATCTATACTTCCATCACTGTCACTGTCTGTATACCTAATTAGTTTGAACTCATCTGAACTTGAATATAGAATTTCATGATTCTTTGTTCCACACACATACCTCAAAATTATTTTTCTATCTTGGCAATGTGAATCTTTTGGAGATTCCATGAACCTTGATATGAGGATCACACCATACATAATGTCAGGCCTTGTGGCCGTTAAATACATAAGACTTCCAACCAATTTTTTGAATAATGTTGGATTCATAAATGATCTGTTTTCCTCTTTGCTCAACATCAAACCTACTGAAGCTAGTGTTGGTGTTGGCTTATCATTCATCATGTTAAACCTTTTCAAAAAATCATTTGCTTACTTTGCTTGTGAAATAAAAACTTCAATATATGATTGTTGGACTTGAATGTCAAAAATGTAATACATAAGACCAAGATCTATCATCTCAAATTCCTTCTTTATTTCTAATTTGAATGACTCTGTAGAAAGATTTCTAGTAATGGTCAAAATCATCTACATATAAGGAAACAATTAGAATATTACATTGCTAATTTATATTAATGTATAAGGTATGATGACTATTGCTCCTACTGAAACCATTGTATATGAAATAAGAATCAATCCTACTGTACCAAGATCTAGTTGCTTACTTGAGACCATAGAGCACTTTTTCAACCTATATATCTTTCCTTCATGACGTTCAATCTCATAACCTTCTAGCTGATTCACATTAACTTCCTCTTCAAGGAAACCACTCAAGAATTCTGACTTTACATCCATTTGATAAATAGGGCATTTGTTTTGAGCTGTAATTTCTAAAACCATTCTAACCGTATCCAAATGTGCTACTGGTGCAAAAAATTTCATTGTAATCAACTCCTTATTGCTGCATAAAACCTTTTACTACTAGCCTTGATTTCTATTTTTGTATTTTTTCCATTAGCATTGTATTTATTCTTATAGACCCACTTAACTCCTATCGCATCTATTCCTTTTGGAAGACCCATCAGCTCCCATGTATGATTCTTCTCTATAGCATCGATCTCATCATCCATGGATTTTTCCCAAACTTTATTTTTTATAGCATCTTTAAAATGTTTTGGATCTACAGCTTCAAAAAACAATGCAAAAACTGAAAAATGAGTTAGTTGTACAATCAACATTGAAAATGTCACTAAAGACTTTGTATTTTCCATTGCGCAAGACTATTCGATACATGACTGATTTGTGGTGATGGACTTACTTCTGGTGTGTCTCTTACATGGTTGACGAGGGCTGAAATCTTGGAGACCTTCGAACTGTAGAAGGACGTGTACCTCATGATACAAATTATGGTTCTTATCCAAAATTTGTAGATACAATACGTTGTTACTCTACAGTTTTATATGTCATATCATCATACAGAATAATTGTAGTTATACTCATTGTTTTCTCTATACTTTCCATCCCATGCTTCATTCTCAATGAACTGTACATCTTTGTTGATCACAACCTTTCCTGCAACTGGATTACACATCTTGTACACTTTTATATTCTTTGAATACTCAACAAAGATTACACTTTTCCCCTTTGTTTTCTAACATTTTTCTTAGCTCATCAGGTACATTGTGCATATGCCTACTTAACAAAAAACTCTTAAATGTGAAACAATATGTTTCTTGTTTGTCCATGCTTGTTGAGGAACCATGTTTCTAACAAGTTTTGTTGGACACCTGTTCAAAAAATATATAGAAGTTGCTACTTCTTGTGCCCAACAGTCATTTGGAAGGTTTTTTTCCTTCAACATGCTTCTTGCCATTTCCAGAATGGTTTTATTCTTCCTTTTTGCCACACCATTCTATTGTGCTGTATACCTAGTAGTAAATTGTTTGTGTATACCATGATATCTGCAAAAACTCATAAATTCATTAGAAACATACTCACCTCCTTTGTCTTTCCTGGGAACTTTGATGTAGTATCTAATTTACTTTTACACTAATGCCTTGGACTGCTGAAATGTATCAAAATCTGATGTACATGTCTCAGAAAATATACCCATGTCTTCCTTGTGTAATCATCAATGAATGTCATAAAATATGAACAAACTCCAATAGAATTTGTTTGCATAGGTCCACATAAATCTGAATGTACAATCTCATGTGTTGCACTTGCTCTTGCTATTTTGCCAACTGGGAAAGGATCTCTATGTTACTTCCCCAAAATATAACCATCACATACCCTTTCCGGTTTCTGAATCAATGGAAAAACTTTAACCATATTATTTCTATGTAATAAATTCAAACATTCAAAATTAAAATGTCCATACCTTAGATGCCAAAGCCACAATTCATCTTTCATGACTGATTGATAAGTTTTTTTGTGTTCCTTCAGCGCAGGACTCAATTGTCTTAGTGTAGGAACCAGTGTAGAACTTGCTTGTATTAGCATAGGCTTGATTTGTATTGGAACATGAATCTATTCCCTCAGTGCAAGACTCTTTTACATTAGTGTAGGACTCATCTACTTGAGCGCAAGACTCAGTAGAGGGCTGATTTAACTTAGCGCAGGACTTGGCTGCGAAATGAGTTATTGGTTTTGCTACAAAAGATATAATTTTCTATTTTTTCCAAGTTTTAATATCAAAGGAAACATCCTATTTCTACTCATATTCACTTTTGCTAGGATATTTTTCCAAAATCACACACTCATTATCTTCCATATAAACTCTATATCCTTTTTGTACCAACTTTCCAATACCCATAAGATTGTGCTTCAAACCTGCAAAATAGTAAAAATCATGCATATTTATTTTCTCCCTTATTATTTAGTTAGAATACTAACAATTCCTTTTTATTTTATAGACACAATATTGTTATTTCCAAGAGTAACATCACCCTTCACTAATTCATCCAAACTAGGAAAAAAAACTAGATTAGCTGTCATATGATTCTTGCAACCAGAATCCAAATACCATACATCACATAGACTCTCTTTTGATAAATCACACTCAATAGATCATAAATAAGGTATTGCTTTGACAAGCCTTGTGCATGCAATAAACATAGATCTAGAATTAGAACTTCCAATTTGATTTATATTTTGTCTCTCTTGATCATATTGCTTCTTCTTGGAATCATAAGCATAATGCCCATAATTTTTGCAATAATGAAAGTGAACATGAGACTTATCTTGTATTTGTCCATAAGTGTTTTCTTGACTCTATCCTCTTCCACGTGATTTTGATAAACCACTGTTGCATCCTCTATGTGAAATTATTCCTCTGCCTCTTGGGCTGAAACTACCTCTTCATTTTCCACGATTACTTGTTGTCTGAGATGTAAAATATTGATCTAAAACTATATGTTATATATTCATCCTCTATTCATGATTGATTAGTGATACATGTAACTCATCAATAGAAAAATGACTCAGATCCTTCATTTCTTCAATATCAACAACTAGAGGATCAAATTTTGTAGGCAAAATCCTAAGGAATGTTTAATAATCCTTTTATCTTCAAGAGTCTGATCATGGGATTTTATTTGATTGACTAAGCCAACTACATAAGTAAAAAACAATTCTATGGAATTTGAATCTTTTATTGACAAATTCTCAAAATCTTTATGAAGTAATTGTAGCTTGGCAGTTTTTACTTTCTCTTTATCTTGATATGCAACTTGTACTATGTCCCATGCGGTCATTTCTTGACTACTACAGTGTAATGAAATTACTAGTATAATTCAGATTATGAGCAGCAATATAACACCAAATAACACAATATTTTAGAATAATGATCTCAATATGTAATTGTAATAGCTTTGCTACTTCAAGGGGGAAACCTCCAAACCATATAATAAGACTCAAATGCTCAAATGATAATCAACTACTACCTAGAATTCTCTATATATACTATTCATATATTATGGCCATCACCCAGGCCGACCTATTAAGCATGAGAAGGTATAAATGATATAATAAAATGATATGATAAGCCACAATTCGACTACTCATATCCTAATACAAGAAATAGGTTAAGGGCATAACATGCCCTTCCCCTTCAAACCAACGTTGTCCTCAACGTTGAATAATCTTGGATGTTGTTGCACAAAACCTTCATCCTCCTAGGTGGCATCTTCTATGCTCAGATTCTTCCACTTGATCAGATATTCCTTAATGTCTCTAGTTCTCAGCCTCTTAGGACGTGTTTGTAGAATCTTCTCTGGCTCCAAAATGATTCTTCCTTCCTCTTCAAGTTCTGGTAACTTTTTCTGGGATTCAAATTTCTGTCCAATAACCTTCTTCAGGCATAAAACATGGAATACTAGGTGTATGTGTGAAGATGGAGGCAACTCCATTTTATAAACAAGACTACCAATTTTCTGTAGAACCTGATAAGGGCCATAGTATTTAGGATCAAGTTTGTTGTCCTTTTTCTATTGCTTTAGAGACATCTGTTTGTAAGGATGGAGATGTACAAAAAACCAGTCACCAATTTCAAAATGTTTTTCACTACGTTGTTGATCTGCTTGTTGTTTCATCATGTTTTGTGCTAATGTTAAATTCTCCTTCAAACTAGCCAAAACCTGTTGTTGATGTTGAATGTGTTGCTCAACATCTCTGACCTTAGTTTGCACCCTCAAGGAGGAAGTGATAGAAGGTGGATGGTAACCATATAATGCTAAAAATGGGGTCATTTGATAAGAGGTATGAAAAGATGTGTTATACCACCATTCTACAAGTGGTATCCATTTAATCCATCTTTCCTGCTTATCTGATACAAAACAACGTAAATACCCCTCTAAAAATTTGTTGACCACTTCCGTTTTCCCATCAGCTTGACGATGATAAGATGAACTGTGAGCTAGCTGAGTACCCAAACATGAAAATAATTCCGTCCAAAAACTACTTGTGAAAATAGGATCACGATCACTTATAATTATTTGTGGGGCTCCATGTAGCCTTTGAACTATCTCCAAAAAAATTGCTGCGACTGTACTAGCAGTAAATGGATGTGATATGGCATAAAAATGGGCATATTTTGTGAGCCTATCCACAATCATGAAAATAAAATTCTTACCCTCTGAACAAGGAAATCCGGTGATGAAATCCATGGAGACCTCCTCCCATCTCTAACTAGGAATCGGTAAGGGTTGCAACAGACCTGGTGTCCTAATTGTTTCCCCTTTGTTATGTTGGAACGCTACACACTTTGATACAAACTTTTGTACATCCCCCTTGAGTCCTTCCCAAAATAATTTTCTTTTTATTCTATGATATGTCTTTAAAAACCTAGAGTGTCCTCCAATAGGTGAGGCATGTAGCTCGGCAATAATCTTATGCTTCAACTCTGAATCTTTACTCAAGTATAACCTATCCTTGTACCATAGGGCAGTACCTTTCCACTCAAATTTTTTAGATGTCATATATCCTTGCTTGATATTTTGTATTAGAGATTGTGTATCCTTGTCTTGATCCCATTCCAATCTTGCTTCATCCACCCAATCGGCCATCAACATGGACATTCCACATAGTAAGGCATGTGTGGTTGTATCCCTTTTGGACAACGCATCAGCTACTAAATTTTCTTTACCCTTTTTGTATATGATTTCAAAATCATAACCTAAATTTTTTTTCGCCAACTTTTTTTGTTCCTCAGATGATAACCTTTGCACTAAAAAGTATTTAATACTATCATGATCAATTTTTACCTTGAAGTGTCCACCCATGAGATAGGGCCTCCATTGCTTGACCGCATGGAGAATAGCCATCATTTCTTTCTCATAGATTGGTTTGAGAAGATATTTTACTTTGAATTGGTGACTCTAAAATGAAACTGGTATTCCTTATTGCATTATAAATTCTCCCAATCTTGATCCTGAACCATCACATTCAGCAATGAAGGTTTTTGAGAAGTTGGGAGTATCCAAAACTAGGGTGCTGCACAAGGCTTCCTTTAGTTACTCAAAGGATTTAGTGGCTAAGTCTGTCCAATGGAAGGCATCCTTCTTTAGCAATGTAGTGAGTGGGGTTAATATTCTACCATATCCCCACACAAATCTTCTATAGTACCCTGTTAGTCCTAGAAACCCATGAACATTTTTGAGATTTTTGGGCCTTGGCCATTCCACCATAGCTTTGATCTTCTAAGGATTAACTTTGATGCCTTCATGGGATATAATGTGACCCAAGTACTCTACCTCTTGTACACCAAAAGAACATTTAGATGGATTTGCATAGAGAGTATGTTTCTCCAAAACTTACAACACTTTATTTACAGGTTGTAAGTGTTCTTCCCATGTCTTACTGTAAATCAATGTGTCATCAAAGAAAACTAATACAAATTTCCTTTAAAATGGCCTGAAAACAATGTTCATCAAACTTTGAAAGGTTGAAGGTGCATTTGTAAGACCAAAAGGCATTACTAAAAACTCATAATGTCCATCATAAGTCCTGAAATCTGTTTTATGAAAATCTTCCTCTTTTATTCTAATTTGATTGTACCCCGAATGAAGATCTAATTTTGTGAAATAAACAACACCATGTTGTTCATCCAGTAAATCATCAATTACTGGAATAGGAAACTTATCTTTAATGTTATACTTGTTGAGTTCTTGGTAATCTGGACACATCCTCCATGTTTCATCCTTCTTACGTACCATGACCACTGGGGAAGAATAGGCACTCTGGCTAGGCCTAATGATACATGCCTTCAACATTTCCTGAACCATTTTCTCGATATCACTTTTCTAGGAATATGGGTATCTTTATGGTCTGATGTTAGGTGTTTGGCTCCCTGGAATCAACTGAATGGCATGATCATGATCCCTAACTGGTGGTAGTCCCTTTGGAATTGCATCAAAAATAGATGAGTTAGCATCAACAATCTTCTGAAGATTAGGTGGCATTGAAGACTTTGTATTTTGTACTTCTATGGAAAATAACTTTGCTATAAATCCATATACTCCTTTTCTGAGAACCTTCTACATTTTATGAGAGCTAATAATTTGTGGAGACTTAGCTACCATCCCATTCAATTGTATTTTCCTTCCATCTGAATGAAATCGCATGAACAATTCTTGGAAATTCATCTCTATAGTACCTAAGGTTGTGAGCCATTGGACACCCAAAACAATATCTGCCCCTCCCATAGAAAGAGAAAACATAGGTGAGTCTAACATGTAGTCTCCCATGGAAAGCTTGATACTATGGTACTTTCATGTGCACTTGATTGTCCCACCATCCGCAATCATAACTTGCATTTCTATAGCTGGGTAAATAAAAGAATTGAGGCGGGAAAATAACTTACTATTTATGAAGTTATGAGTACTCCCCAAGTCAATCAACACTATCACCTTTTTGTTTTAGATAGCCAATAACCTTGAGTTTTTGAGGAGTACTAATACCTGACAATGCATGGCAATAAATTTTAGGTTGGTGATCCTCTACTTCCTCTTCTACTGGTTCCTCAGCCTCTCCTATAATTTCAACATCCTCATCATCCTCATTACCTCCGTCAATATAGAAAAAATTCTTCTCGGCACATTTTTGTCCCGGTCCATATTTTCTATCACAGTTAAAGCATAATCCTTTTGCTCTCTTTTCTTCCATTTTTTGAGGAGTTAGTCTAATTGGCCTAGAAAATGAAGGGGAAGAGATATTATGGTCTTTGGTGTTAATGAATGGTGACCTCCTACTACAAAGAATTTTTGTTTATGCTCGACGTGCCATGATAATAGAATCAGAAAGCTTGAGTGGATTAAACATACGTACCTCATGCTCAACGTGGTCCTTAAGACCCCCAAGAAATAGGTCATTCAAATTCTCTTGTGGTATATTCGCCACCCTTAAGGATAGATTTTGGAATTGATGCACATAATATTTGAATGATCCTGTTTGTCGTAACTTTGATAATTGACTAAATTAGCTCTCTGAAACACTAGAACTATAGTGTAATTCAAACTCCTCAGTAAAAACTTTCCAAGTGACACCGAGACCATTCTTCTACCTCTGAGCACATAACCATCGATACCAAATGAATTGGTCTAGTTAAAGATACAGGGATATCAGTGTCAAATTTTTTCCTAATGGTATTTGATGTAGCTCAAAGAATTTATCCATTTTATTTATCCAATTCAGGGGATTTTTACTATCAAATTTGCACATATCCACTTTCAGCATCATGTTCCATGGTTGCAAATAAGTTGGATTCTGATTGGGCTGGAAAAGTGATCCAACATGGTTATTTTGTCCATGATTTTGAACTGAAGATCCTCCTTGGTTGATATGGGATGGATTTGGGCCATACTATTTACCCTTTACATGTTGCATGATATCATCCAACCGATGATTGATTTGGGGTATGTCTCCTGTAGAGGCCATCTCAGATTGTAAATTTCGCAGCTCATACTCATGTTGACTCACCTTATGATCAACTAAAGTAAAACCTAGTGTTAAGGAATCTATATTTACCCCTTCTGAATCCATATCTTCAATCACTATCTCATCTTTATCTTGGGTTTTACCCGGAGTAACCGGATTCTTTTTTGCTCTTCTGGAATGCCCCGTCATGATATCAAACCTTAGGTTTTATGGTTTCGATACAAATTATTACGAATAGGGAAAAACATAGAAAAAATACTAATACTAATTTTTTTAGGGCTTTCCGAAAATGTAAAGAACTTGAAAAAAATCCACAATTTGCACCCTAGGGAGAAATTTTATGAAAAAACCTAAATTTGTAATAACTTGTGGAAAATAAATCAAAAATGTCTGAAAATTTCAGGGAACCTTATTTGAAATTTTTCTCGACTCTAGTAAAAATATCTCCCACCAATTCACTCTAGTTCAAAATATATTATGGAAACAAAAAATTAGGGTTTTTACCCTAATTTTGGACCAAATCACAGCTCTGATACCACTTGCAATCAAATTACTAGTATAATTCATATTATGAGCAGCAATATAACACAAAATTACACAATATTTCAGAATAATGATCTAAATAAGAAATTGTAATAGCTTCGCCACTTCGAGGGGGCAACCTCAAAACTATATAATAAGACTCAAATGCTCAAATGATAATGAACTACTATGTACAATCCTCTCTATATACTATTCATATGTTATGGACATCACCCAGGCTAACCTATTAAGCATAAGAAAGTATAAATGATATAATAAAATGATATGGTAAGCCACAAGTCCGCTACTCATATCCTAATACAAGCAATAAGTTAAGGGCGTATCATACTGCCACTCTCAAAAATGCTTTCATGAATTTCCTAATGAATATAGAAAAGATCTTTGTCATCTTTATTTTGTAACTCTTTCAAAGTATCTTTCTCTTCCTAATAAAGTGTAGTATACGCTTCTACATATGGGGGCTCTGTTTACCCATTCTCATCAGTCTCCCACATATCTGGAGATCTGAATAATGCCTTCATGGGCAAAGACTAGTAGTCATAGTTATTTCCATTAAATTGTGGTGTCTGTATACTGGATGTAGAATCCATTGCCTACTACCAATTTAATAACTTGTTGGAATAACATCGTTCTGATACCAATTTGTAGAAAATCTCCATTCCTAAATAAAGAATATCATAAAAATAAAAGAAAACATCTCGCATAAAAATGGATTAAACACTAAAATCAGCATTGTTGTGTGTTCTCCATTAATTAAATCCTCACTGTCAGAGCTTCGGCTCATACAGTCAAGTTGTGCATGCAACTGTGTGCTTTCAGTACACTTATACAAAGAAATTACAAATTTTTGTTAATAAATAACCACCGACATCTCTAAAAATAGAGAACTCTAAATTAAAACTATTGATTTAAAACAACTGTATGTTGTGCATGCATAAAACAAAATAATTTTTAATTTTATTTAATCTATCCCTAAAAATAAAATTCCAGCTAAAAGCTACGAAGTGCATGCTTAAGTAAAGCTTACTTATCCATTTGCTTGCCTAAAGTGACAAGAGAAATTACATTTTTCACATGCATGCAGAGTTCCATCAAGCAATACGCCATGCATATCATGGATGAAACATGTAAGATGACACCTCTGATAAAAATTATTCCTCTGGTGATGAGCTCAAAGATTGTGAAGGCACAAAACATCATCAAAATAAAGAAAATGAATGGAAAATTTTATCCCGTATTCACCATTTTGATTCTATGGAGCAGAATGACTTGGAGATGTTAGGAAGCCATGATTTTAATCCGCAGCATAATTGGTTCTTCCCTTCCATCTTTCCTTCCTTGCAAGAAATAATGACTTGATTCATTGAGTTGAAATGCGATGCGCATAATAAATTTTTGCACTCATTTGCAAAAACTCTTGTAATTGCTAGCTTATGCAGTAAAAAATGCATTTCATTTGACATTGTCATGTCTCACTTATTTCGAGGTGTTTCCTCTCCACCTCTGCAAATGGTGATTCAAGGAATTGTAGGAACAAGAAAATCATACTTGATAGATTGCGTGAGGACATCAATTTTATCTCATTGAAGACATGATTTCCCCCTATTGACTTTGGTGCCAGCCAGTGTTACAAAATTTGACATAAATGCAAAAACAATTCATGCCGCACTTCATATTCCCATAAAAGGAATGAAAAAATTAGAAAATAAAGTGTTATCCTCCTTGTAAACTTCCTTAAAATATGTGTGTTATGTGTTGATATACGAAATGAGTTTCATTTTTTTGAAGCTACTATGTCACGTTGATGCAAGATTGCTTCAAGCTTTCCCTCACCAGGAAAACCCTCCGTTTGGTGCACACTCTACTATAATTATTAGAGATATATGTAATCTTTTGTTTTTCATGGATGTCCTGCTATACGCTGGAAAATTGTATAGTGCGACACTTCGACAGAGTTTCAAATCAATTTTTATTTTAAACGTCATCTACCAAAAACAAAATGCATATCCTTTGTAGACTTATTTTTGGATAATTTTTCTCAACATAAGGAATGTTGAACCATAAATTGAATATAGGAGGATGTTTATGTCATAGATAAAATCATCCATGTCAAAAGAAGAAAAATTACAGTTCTAAACAGTAATGCATTTGTTTACAAAATTTTTAATGGTTTTATAATTACAGTTCTAAACAGTAATGCATTTGTTTACAAAAAGTTTAATGGTTTTATCACATAGCACATGCATGCTTAAATATTTGAATACCCTCATTTCTAAATGTCGTGCAGAGCATGATAAACATGATAGATCAATCAAGAATGATGAAGAGAAGTTATAGTCTTTTATTCCCTTGTGTTACAACCTTGAAAAGTAATGGTAATATCCAATCTATGGATTTCAGCTGGGCTAGTCAATGGTGTATTAGGTCAAATATCGGTAATTATATACAAACAAGGAATAGGCATGCCTGACCTATCACTCATTTTCATCATATAATTTGTAGACTACAAGGGTTCTACATGGGACATCAACCATCCTTCACATGTTCTAATTGCACCGATCACACGAGGGAATCAAAGGCAACTCCCTCTTAAAATAGTTTAATTGTCAACTTGCTTAATTGCAGTAATTTGTCCCGCAAATATCCCAACATCATCCATATAATAATTAATCTCAAGATTAACTATTATTCTTTAATCCTATTATCATCATTAATCTCTTTACCTCAATCATTTATCATTTATCTGAATATCCCATTTCATCATCATTTATATAATAATTAATAACAAGATTAATTGTTATTATCATATCATATAATCTCACCTAGGACCTAATGTAGAGAAGCCTCTCTTCTCTCTATCACAAGGGTTCTAGAATAATCAAATTCTAGATCATGGATCCAAATCCAACATGGCACATCTTAGCCATTAAATCCTCGTAGCCACAAATAAATTGAGCTCTTCCCTCTATGAGTGATAGCTAGTGATCTATAATTAGAAAGCCATTCAATTCATTCATTTTATCCTCTTAGCACTCAATTAATCCACCATTTATCAATCCTTCTATAATCAATTGATCATCACTTTTATCAAGAAATCATCCAATACAAGTGAAGGGCCAATGTTTCCCATTATTATCTAAAATCCTGAAGCTTATCATCATGGAGATCTACTTTGGTATATTTGGTGACTTTCTCCTTTAACTAGTATTTTTCTAACATTGATGAGGTGATTGTACTCTCTAAATATGACCAAGCTTTCTGAATTTGCACCGATCACACGTTTTATGTTACTAATGGTCATGGATCCAAGGCATATGATCGTTAGCAATTGCTGCCAAAGGGACTTCAATATGTCATCTTATTCAAATGTAAATGCATATAAGATTGTTGTGGTATTTTGAAACACCATATTGTAGATTAATAGTATTTTGATTGAAGGAATTAAAATTGTTTAAGTAGCTCCAAGGATTATGGAAACCTAATATAAGATGAAGGTTAATTACCCAA
This sequence comes from Taxus chinensis, assembly GCA_019776745.2. Classification (NCBI taxonomy): domain Eukaryota; kingdom Viridiplantae; phylum Streptophyta; class Pinopsida; order Cupressales; family Taxaceae; genus Taxus; species Taxus chinensis. The sequence goes on along the minus strand of CM034149.1, from coordinate 687,004,159 downwards.
GGACCTTTAGTTGGGATATTTAATCACTAACCTAAGCTATGATAAATGTTTAAGGTGGCAAACTTGCTTAAATAATTGCGAGTAATCCTAACCTTGTCCCGAAAAATATCCCAAATGGACCTCAAAATTGGAACTTAGACTTGAAAAAAATTACATTGCAAGTTGCAGACATCTAGAATGTCAACTTGCTTAATTGGGACTAATTTGTCCCACAAATATCCCAACATCATCCATATAATAATTAATCTCAAGATTAACATATTATTATTTAATCCTATTATCATCATTAATCTCTTTATACTTATCTTAATTTCATCATTTCTCTTATCATATCATTAATCCATTTATCATTTATCTGAATATCCCATTTCATCATTTATCCCTTTATCCTTTATTTTATCCATTTTCAACTATATAATAATTAATAACAAGATTAATTGTTATTATCATATTTTAATCCCTATTAAAATTTTATAGGAATTTAATATTTGTACATCTCACCTACCACCTACTCTTCACATCCTCACACATCTAAATCTAGAGACTTATATTTCTAGAAGCCTCTCTAGAATTCTCTCTATCATATTTAAAAATTCAAATATCTTCCCTCCCTCCATTGAATTAAAAATTCAATAGAGGCTATTTCTAAATTCTAGAATAATCAAATTCTAGATCTTTCTATTTTCACATGCATCCTCCACCATTGATCCAAATCCAACATGGCTTCATCTTAGCCATTAAATCCTCGAGCCACAACTATAAATTGAGCTCTTCTCCTCTATGAGTGATAGCTAGTGATCTATTTAGAAAGCCATTCAATTCATTCATTTTATCCTCTTAGCACTCAATTAATCCACCATTTATCTTTAATCCTTCTATAATCAATTGATCATCACTTTTATCAAGAAATCATCCAATACAAGTGAAGGGCCAATGTTTCCCAAGTGTATCTAAAATTTGAAGCTACAATCAATAATCTAACAAATCAAATGGAGATCTACTTTGGTAAGTAAAGGTATTCCATTCTAAGTGTCATGCCCCCTTTTGTGTTGACATTTGTACTTTCTCCTTTAACTATATTTTTCTAACATTGATAGGTGATTCATGCCCTAAGTTAGTGTACTCTTCTAAATAATATGACCAAGCTTTCTATAGATAATATGATTTACCTTCTGAATTTGATGTAAATCATAATTTGGGAAAATAGTACTAACATTGAATGATTTTAATGTACTCCCTATGATGAAATTTTGAATCACAATATGTGAATCCAAGTAATATGACATAGTTGTGATCATATGGGGCTCTAGGTAAGTTACCTAAGTAACATTATTGAACATGTCCCTTAGTCTATTACAGTTTTATGTTACTAATGGTCATGCCTTTGATCAATTAAAGTGATCCAAGGCACACATATGATCGTTAGGTAATTACAATCATTGCTGCAAAGTAAATTGGACTTCATTAAATTTTTGATATGTCATCTTATTCAAATGTAAATGCATATAAGATTGTTGTGGTATTTTTGAAACACCTTGTGAGAACACTCATATTGTAGATTAATAGTATTTTGATTGAAGGAATTATATATCTTTTTATGATGCTCTTGTTTAAGTAGCTCCAAGGATTATGGAAACCTAATATAAGATGAAGGTTAATTACCCAAGGACCTAAGAATATACCAGATAGTTGGGATATTTAGATCACTAACCTAAGCTATGATAAATGCAGTTTAAGGTGGCCCTAATATCTAAACTATCCTTAAATAATTAATTGTATCCTAACCTAAGCGAAGGGGAGAATTATTTGAAAAGGAACCTAACAAAATCTGGAACTTAGACTTGACTAAGACTTAACCCTTAGCAAAAATGTGGTTAGAATTGGCTTGTGTGGGAAGGTGGAGATAAGTCTTTGATGGTGGCGTAAATATTTAGGGGTACTGCGAATCTTAATGATGAATTTTATAAATACAATGTAATGCACACTCCTCTTCAACATTGATTATGCTATAGTTTTAATTTCGGTTGATTAGAGACACTAACATGATTATTATTTCTTAGTTACCATGTTGTTAAGATACAAGAGACATCATAATTAATATTGTGTTTGGATTGTTACTTTGACTATTTGGATGTATTGTGGACCTTGATGGATATTTAAGGATATGTATTTGATCTAGAATGGTTACTTTGTATATATTAACATTTAGATTCTTGATGTAGTGAGTATATTCAAAGTTTAGGACTAACCATGTGATCTCTTTGATTTTGTGAATTGTTAACAATATGATGGTATCACGGATCAGTAATATGTTGTGGAGTGTATCTAGTAGTTATAAGTTACAGTAGATATAAAAAAATTCATGATTATTGTAGAATGCAAATTTGATTATTGATGATTGTAAATTATTTACTAGAGGAGAATTGAAATGTTAAGTGATTTCAAATAATTGATAGAAAATTTCTAAATTTGATGAGGATGATTTATCTACGTATACGAAGATGTGTTTTTGTGTGTGTGTGTGTGTGTGTGTGTGTGTGTGTGTGTGTGTGTGTGTGTGTGTTTTTTGTATTTCTTGACGTACGTTGAAGGCTATATGATGAATGTTTTATATGAATTGATTTCCATGACATATTTATATGTCCTTGATGCTAGAAATGTATTTTTGTTTGTATTTGTAGGGACATTATATCATGATACATCGAAAGGGGATAAGGGAAAAAACCCGAGAAGGAAGTTGGGTGTTGTGCAACATGGCCAAATTTGACAACTTGTGTACAACGCTATGTTGTGTTGTTGAATGTTTCGTTAGGAGGTTCCCATAGGGGGGTAACTTCATTTATGTGTCCATGAGTGTAATGTGTTCCTTTCTTTAATTTTTTTTTGTTTAATTGTTGTGCATCTGTTTAATTATTGGGAAATATTATTACTTTATTAACACTTGCTAATGCATCTTAATTAACTAATTTATCTTAAATTTAAACCAAGGGGAAAGATATGACATGTGGGAAATAAATTGGGTAGATAATCCTTGTTTTGTTACATGATATAAATTGAATTAAATGGATTTAGGTGGTGTGTACTCAACCATCCTTCCCAAATTCGAATTTGGCCTTGTTAGCCACTTTTAGAGACTTGAGGGACAAGTTAACCTTGTCCCTAACATCTCAAACTCTCCTACCAACCCTATTTATCAAGGATGGGGCATATTTTTACCATTTTAATGCATTTTTTAGTGTAAAAAGGGTAAATAATTGCACTTGTTTGCTTACCAAATTTAAGTTTGTCCTTGATAAGTATGGCGTGCAAGTTGGAGTTTCATGTTTGCATGTTCTAAGTCTTACATGTGCATTTAATTGCTTTGGGTATGGTATTTTACTTATGTGTTGGAATGAAGGGATGATGAAGTGGCATCCTACATGGAGCCACCTCATCATCCTCATAACCCTTTTATATTTATTGGATGATTTTGACGGATTTTGGGTTACTTACATTATCTGCTTCTCTTTCATTTTAGAAAACATGTCTTGGTTTTCACACTTGGATTTTTTCTTTGGAGTTGCATCTTGGATTAAGCTTGGTTTTAAATATCTAGAACTTGTTGAGTAAATAAATTGGAATGTTGATGGAGAGGTAGACTCTCCTCTTATTGTCTTTTTGTATTAATGTATTTTAATGTAGAAATTTTGCTTGTTTGAATATTGTATGAGTGTTGTGGATATGTTTGATTATGAATGGGTAGCTTGCCTTAATTTGGGTGTGGGAGATGGATTTATGGGACCATTGGGGAGGGAAAAGGGATATTTGAGGCATGCATTGTGGAGGGAGTGTGAGTTTGAGTTCCACCTATGGGAAGTGAAAAAGATAACATTGATATATTTTGCATACTTGCAATTGTAGAAATAAGGAGTTGATTATTTTTTTTGAGTTTCACACATGGAGGCTTTTGGGTAGAACTCCTAACTCACTTGGGAAAAATCCTCCAGATCACAAAATGAGGTGGTTCCCATATTACATTACACCTTTTTGGATTATGTGTTAAAAATTTATGGTTACAAGGAAAGTTGTAATATTGTTTGAGTATATTGTTTGAATATAATTGTTAGAATTTGTTGTTTTTTGGAATACATGGTGTCAAATCCTTTTGTGAAAGTTTTCAAATGTTGCTTATACCCCACATTGTTCTTTGGTTGTAGCTTGGGGGGCCAAAAAAGAGGAAGGCTTCACCTCTTATTAGATTAAAGGTTTGGGTGGAGAGCGTCACCTACCCCCCTTTCCTTGTTGATGATTAAATATTTTGAAGATTTAAAATGAAGTTTGGAGATGACATGGAAAGAAGACTTGTGTTTTGACCTTGTTGGAAGAATCCTCTATATTGTAAATTTGATTATTGTTCCCACTTAGGGTGGAAGATTGTAACTTTTGTAAGTTTGAGAGAAAGCCTTGGATATTTCATTTAATCCAAATTTCTAGTGATATAGTTGGATGGAGAAAAGTTTAAGTTGAATATTTGGTGGAAATGAATCTCTCAAATGATTGGATACTATTCAAAGGTGTAATATGAAATTCATTCTAGAAGATTTTTGTTCTTGGATGGAAATGAATGTTGATCCTTTTCCATTATTCGCAAAAAAATTTAAATGGCATAAATTTCATTTATGTGTGTTTTAAAATCTCCTATTGAAATGATTATGTAAGAAGGAATAGATAGAATAAATTTTATAATCTAACACCCCCCTTGTTGTAATAGAAATTAGTCCCAAGTAAATGAATAAACCACAACTAATTACCCCACTCTAGTTAAATAAATAAGTTGAAAGTGATGATTATTTTAAAATGGACACGAGAAAAAAATTGTGCACTACTATAACTACCTAGGTGTACGTACATTTATATCCATATAAATTTATAATTGCAAAATTTATTATTTTCACTAATATGCAATTTCCTACTTTAAATGAAGAAATTTAATTAAGATAAATACCTATATAATACTCATATACATTAAATATTTTATTAATCTATATTAAATATATATTATTATATTCAAATTTTATAATAATAAGATATATTATTATTATTATTAAATATTAATACATATATATATATATATATATATATATATATATATATATATATATATATATATATATATATATATATATATATATATATATAGTAAAATAAAGTAAATCTGAAAGCAAACAATGAACCGAACGCATCTGTTGAAAGAAAGTATTTTATTAAAAAAAAAGTGCTTTATTTTGGTCGGCCGTATGGCCACGTCCAAGTGTTGGAACTATGGGGTTTGGGGGAGGGGCACCGCCCCACCCCAAACCCTATATGAATATAGCCGGTGGGGTGGATTGGTGCCTCACTCCCCCCCTTTCAAATAATACAACAGCCATATAGGTCACGACCTCATATATTCTGACCATTTGCATCTTCTCAAACATGCTACCAATGTAAAAAATCTAGTTCTACGTGTTTGTTCACTCGATCCGCTTATTTAATAGATAATTAATAATACACACACACACACACAGCCTCTGAATATTGTGAATACACCTTTTAAAATAAAGAATAAAATGGGAAAATAATGCTCAACTCAAATAGGGTATTTTTTGTTTTTAAAAGAAAGAATTCAAATAACTATATGCAATGGAAAGTTGCAAAAGCTATGGAATGAGTATAAAGAACCTCAAAGCTTTGCTAACTCATTTATTCATTATGAGATGAGTATTAAACAAGATAACTTCTACAATAATGAATTAAATGAAAACACTATCATTTTATCTCTAACTACTCTCTGATTACTTAAAATATAAATTGAACCTAGTTGAACCTATGAGCAATCAAATTAGATTTGTTGTTTCTTCAATGGAGGTGAAGATGTCTCTCTAAAATGGCTGCAAGACCATGTTAGGATACCCTCATACTAACCTACTATGAAGTTATGGATGCAACATGGAGGAGTTTCAACAATGGAGGATAGCCAAGATCAAATGCCTATTATCTTAGCTAATGCAAATGAGGTCTAATGCCAATTTCTCCAAATGTGAGAGAGATTTTTTTATGAAAATAAAGTGTAAGGCTGAGAGGGAGGGGTGACCCTTCTATTTATAGTTTTCCAAATGGAAGAGTTTGGAATTTGGGTGCATGTGGGACTAAATTCTAAAAATCACTTTATGATTAGATTAGGATAAACATGCTTTAGGCTTAGTTAAGCTTGGTTTAGGCTATTTATCTGGGGTTTAGGCTAGTTAAAATTGATTAGCAAGTGATTAGAGACTCATTGAGAGTTGAGAGGGGTCTAATTAACCATTTGTGACTAATAGATAGCCTACGAAGCCAATAGAAGTGGTCTAGAGAGAACTAGGGAGGTTCTGAATGGTCGAAAGGAGGAATGTTTAGCTAATAAGAGAGATATTAGCCAAATAAGTTGATTATAGGAGGAATGTGACCGAAAAGGTGTTGTAAATGGGCATCCAAGAATGGAGTGAATAAGGGGGAATTAACGAAGTGTCGTTAATTGATTGGATCAGATGAAATGCTAAGTGTAAGAATATTTTAGGTGTCTACATTTTCCGCTCTATGAGGTGGCGTAAGCAACGTCACTTCAAAGAAATTAGACAAGCATAAAAAAAATAGAAAAATTTGAAGGGATAAAATAAAAAATGAGTATAATGGAGGATGCCCCCTCGATTGTCGATGGGGTGATAGAAGAACTCGATTGATGATCGAAAAGATGACAAGAATAGAATAGAAGAAAGAATAGTGTGGAGAATAAGAAAGGGGATATACAAGAAAAAGAAGTATGAGGAAGGGGGAATGAGCTAACATCCATCCAATGCCTTCTAAACAACTTTATTTGTCATCATATTTCTAATGATCATCATCATCGGTCCTTATTGAAAAGAATGAACAAAAGTCTAATATGACATGAAAAGCCATATACGAACAAATGTCCATTGCTAAAAACACCAAATCCGTGCAACATACAAAATGCAATGTAATATGAGAAATTAAAAGATGCCTAACTCCATATAACATAGATTATGCAATGCAATACGAGAAAGTAAACAAGCTAAACTAACAGAAAAACAAGATCCAGTGTTTTTGTTATCAAGTTTCAGTTCTGACCTGTATGAATTAATGAAAAGGGTTAACGATGGTGCCCCAAGCAAGGATACATGCAAGGAGAATAATGGAGGACACTTCGGTCTAATGAAAAATCAATGTGCACTACAAAACAGTACCAGGAAACTCATTGTGCCCTAGAGTACAGACGAAGTAAGCAGCCTAGCTTTGGTTGATGGAGGTAGATCAAGATGATTTGCAAGTTGCATACTTTAATAGGTGAGAACTAAAGAACGACATTTTTAGGATGATTTATATTGTTTTTGATTTTTTTTTCAGGACATATTTGAATGTTTTTTAATTTTCTAACATATTTGAATGGTTTTGAATTTTCTAACATATTTGAATGTTTTTATGATTTTTGAAAGTTTTCTGAAGCTATGTACAGGAAGACGAGGAAGCATGGATGCCCCTAGTGATAGACGGGATGTACAATGGGTAGATTTCCACATGCGTATGAGAAAGGTGAAGATACAAAAATGCCCTAGTGATTAGGTGGGAGTATTCAAAGGAAAATTCTTCACGTGTAGAAGTGGGACCCAAGACCATTATGGATAGGTTCAACATGATGATGAACGTAAACCAATGAAGTGGTGGGAAGAAGCAAGGATTCCCCCAGCATAAGTTGGCCTAAAAGTACATGAAAGAAAGGAAGGAGAATATTGCTTTTGTGAAAGGACACAAAGGTGTCCTGAAAACATGGAAAAAGAAAGTAATCTTATACACATGGATGTTCTGAACGAAGTAAAAGAATGATGTGAATAATATGAATGTATCGTAGAATCCACGCGATGAATAAGTGACTAGCCAAATGCAAAAATTGTGAGATAAGATAAGGACTAAAGTAAGAGTCCTGAACAAGGTCTAAAAATGACACTTGGTAACATATTAATCCTCTGCTTACTCATAGAGATCCAATGTGTGCACATGGAATTTAATTACCTCTTGAAGGGAAGATTTAATAGACAACAAGTGAATACACCCTAGCGAATGTGTAGGAATGATTTATTTTGACAAGTGATAGGTGATTTGTGAATGAAAGGTGGAGGGATAATCGTACATTGCTCCACTACCAGCCAAGTGTCCATAGCCCTGAAGGAGATGCATTTGATTCTAATTGCAACATTGCTCTATAGCCATTCAGGCGTCTATATCCCCAATAGATTTTATTGGAAATAACCCAAGAGAGATTAATATATCGATTTGCATTTTCTTTTAGCTTTTAGATTTTGATTTTTGATTGATCTTGTTTCTTTTACTTTTTGAAAACTTATTTCAGCTATCTTATTTAACAAGGGGTTAAGAACCAATGATGGCTTGATGGTAGGAAGTGGAAGTGATTTTGAGGACGACATTGGATAGTGTCAACAAATATCTCCAAAAGTTCTTCAGAACAATTTTATTAGATGTTGATTGTGATAGGATCTCTAAGAGGTTAGTCGTTCTTTAATTCACCAAGGTGATAAAAAGACTAGGGTCAAACAGATTACCATAGATATAAATTTCACAAAATGTGTACGAATAGGCTAACCAAATTATTACCGAAGGGATGGAAATGGTAGGAAGACTTGCAGAATAATGATAAGAAAGGGAAGAAAGAAACATCCATGTGTACGCAATACCTGACTGCAATGTTTGATCTTTTTAACCTTTTGATTTTTGCTTTTGTTTTCTCAATGATTTTTGTATTTTTGAATTATTTTTTTAAGTTTTAGTTTTTTAATAGTTTTTGGAAATTGGGACCGAAAATGTCACTCTAAGTGGTAAGATCCAACAACAATGTTTGCAATTTCCTTAATAATGGAGACTAGGTGCATTTTTTAATCAAGAGTTATGTTATCCTTGATCTCGATGATCGTGGTGAGCTCATACTCAACAAATGAATGTGATTTATCTTGAAAGATGGATTTTTTATGTGGGAGCTTGAGTTCCCTATCCAGAGGTTTATGCACTTTATGCCCTACTTGATGGTTACGTTGATGTGCATTCTTGAATTGCACTCGATTTATAACCTTGAGATCATTTGATTTGTTGGGAAACTTTAGAGATCTTTGCAATTTTAATCTAAGCTTGATTACGAAACTATTTTGGTTTCGTATAAGCTAACATGTGACTTTTTTTATCCTGAGAAGGATAAGAAAGTGAATGTGGATGTTTAGAACTGATGTGAGAAATGACTGTGGGCTTGCCACAACCATTAATAGAAGAAAGATGTGATGTATGAAAAGGATATGGTCTAAGAATTGAAGAGGATGGACTACCAGGAGGTGAGCCACTAATAGAAGATGACAAAGGGGCTACCAAGATATGGCCCTAAGATGGAATAAGTTCGGCGACGAGGAAATGGTCCAAGAATAGAAGAAGATGATGAAGGGCTACTAGGGCGTGGCCCAAGTATAGACGAGGATGGACTACTCAGAGGTATCCCATAGATAGAAGAGGATGAAGGGCTACTAGGACATGGCCCAACAATAGAAGGTAATGGGATACCAAGAGGTGACCCACAAGTAGAAAATGGAGGGATACTAGGATGTGGCCCCAAGATAGAAGAAGATGATGGGATACTTAGCAGTGATCCACAATTAGAAAATAGAGGGCTACCTAGGGGTGGCTCTAAGACAGAAGAAGATGATGGGTTACTCAGCAGTGACCTGAGATAAGATTTTTGATTGAGGAATGATGATAGAGGAATGATTTGGCAATGAGAAGATAGGCCATAGATCCATGCTAGACACTGACATCTCATCATGCTCAAAAGAAGGTGAAGATGGAATAGAAGAAGAATCAAGTTCCATGAACTTAGGCTCCTCATCTATGTTTTGTTGAAAAGGATCAACTTCTTTTCTCCAATACACAAGCGTATCGAGTTCTAGAAAGAATACTTGTTTGCAATCATCTAAAGGGATATCATCCTGTAGTCTAATTGTTCCTTCATTCAAAGAGAAATCAATTAGTAGAGGTTTTTGTTCTTTGGCCATAGAAGGTTGAATAGAAGAAATAGGTCTGATAAGAGGGGAATATTGATTGACAGAAGAAAATGAGTCAAGAGAGGAATTATGATTGGTGGTAGGTGTCTCATGAATGGATGATTTGGATTTGGACCTAGATTGCTTTTCTAGAAGACGATGCAATGTAGGAGAGAAAATAGGATCACATAGCCATCCATTAAGTTGTAGACGTAGGAGTCGCATTGGATGATTGACTAGAGGGAATCTGAGTCGTGGAACTCTTTGATGGAGGAAGAGGTCGTTGAGACGACTGATGAAGGAGGTCCTGCGAAGAAAGGGAGGACCATGACTCAAGATCCAAATTAGATGTTTTATTGATGGAACTTGGAGTCACATGAGAATTTAAAGGAGGAATACATTGTTGAGGTGATTGCGAATAAAGGTCCTACAAAGGAAGGGAGGACTATGATTCGAGAATTGATATAGGAGTATTCGAACAATAGTTGGGATCCGAATCCTTCAGAAGAAGAGTGGGAATCCAAATGGTAGTTTGGATCTGAATCAGAAGAATAAGAGTGGGGGAACCTAAATAATAATTTGGATTAGAAGCATCTAAACCATACCATCGACTATGAGCTGAAGGTGGGAAATAGGGTACCCAAGTGAGCCCTCTAGCACGAATAACCAAATGAGGTTTAGTTGTAATGGGAATCTTTTGATTTTAATTGCTAAACCTAGGTTCTGTATTGTTGTAAATGTGAGAAACTGCGTGATAGTCAGTCATTTTTGGTGTTGTTTAGGTGCGAATTCCTAGACCTAGATAGTGTGATTGAACTCCTTCAAAGGGAAGGAAGTGACATGTTGATTTAAGGATGCATGATGACATCCAACTAGACATTTCGTAAGTATGGAGATGCATGTGAGATTTTCCAAAGAAGGTCTAAGGAAAATAGACATCGTGATGACATAATTTTGATGAGATCAAAAGGGATTGTCCTAGAAAACAATTTTTCCAGATGAATAATCACAAGGAACAATCATGCAAGTGTAAAATCACAAATCCAATCAAACAAAGAAATACACCATATGCAAATGTGTGGAAAAGTGATATTTCGATGCAAAGATAATCAACACAATTTCAATATTTACGTCAATCTCGAAATGAACAAGGTGTAAATATTAGCAAAGGGTAGATGTGAATCCCAATCAAAGGATACAACGATTACATTCAACAACTAACAAGGCAAAAATGTTAAAGGGTGAGGTTTACAAATGTAAGCCATGTAACCTCACTAATTTAGACCACATCTATCTAGCTTCACGGAGAAGCGATATAGTAGTGCCAAAGTGGTATTGAAACGACGCAAATACAATAAATGACACCTTTCAAGATTAGGGACAATGTTTGAAGTAAAACCAAGTCAAGGTATACTAAGGATGTGATAAAATGTGCGCAGTGTAATGCCACAATGTGGATAATTAGATCACATTTAAGAAAAACATGACATAAGTATCTTAATTATGTCGAGACAATGTGAACAAGGTAACACGTCAAAGGGAGATCAATTGATGAATCAATCCGAACTGTGATGATGATATTGAAATCAAGATCAAGTGGCCACCAAAGATATGAGGATGCATCCACACACTTTAGATGTTTAACAACTTAGCTACAAACATGGATGAGCGTAAACGGACAAAAATGTGGTGAACACTATCTATGCCAATACTCCCAAAAGATGGCTTCTATTGCCCCAAATGGGCAATAAGAATGCAAAGGTGTAGACAAAAATATGGAAATGAACTAAGTGTCACTTGGGCAGAGCTTCGCCTCATCTGAAGGTGAGAAAGAAGCTAAGCTAAGTGAAAAATCATCCACTTTCCGTGATGAGAGGCACTTAGATCTAACTTAAGTGGATTATTTGCCTTGTTTAAACAAAAGGTTATAAATCCAAAAAATTTATCACTTCGTGATGGCTAAGACGTGACAAAGGACTAGTAAAGTGGTCCTCAAGACAAAATGGCCTCCTTAATAAGATCTCTCAACTAGGTGTTATAAAGTCTTCTAAGAGTGGGCACAATTTACCCAAAAAGTCGCACTGACTAATTTTGGAGTATCTCAGCTTTGCCCCCTTCAAGTATAATGGGCACTAATTGCATCCATCATGTACTATTTCTAGGGTCACAATATAGACAACTTTGTAACGCTAACTCACAAGGAAAACTAGTCAAGTGGGTAAGTGACGCGCTTCCTGTTTCATCCATGAGGTTACACAATGGTGGAATACTTTAGGGTTCCTGGAACCACCCCCATTGTTATAGCTTAAGGCATTATGCCAAAGGGTTGATGTTCCAGTTGAGCAGATAGGGACATACACTTTTCCGAAACCTACAATACAATGTTTTTAATATGGTGTGTTTTTTATCTTTCTTAACTTAATGTGGTATTAAGTGGCACACCATTTGGCAACCTGAGAACATGTGTATTAGAAGTTTTGTGTTTTGTCTTTGTCTCCTTTCTTTGATAATTGATAGGTCATGTAGACAACAAGTTGTTAGTAATTTTCTAGTTCATAGGTTGATGTCAAGAAAGATATTTTTTCACTTTGCTTTTGATTCCTAAGATCGCCAAAAGGCAAAGGAAGAGCATACGCAACGTGAAAAGTTCTACTGAAATCACATGAAAGTTTTACTTCAACCTTTATAAAACAAGTGTTTCTTTGAAAAATCTATATGAGTTTTGTATAAGTGTTTTTGATCTCCAAGATCACCTTAGAATATGCCAGGAGAGAGCATACACACTTCTACAAAGCTACTTCTAAGACAAAAAACACTTTTAACTATGCAAACTGAATTTTTTAAGGAAAACATTGTTTCTTTAATTTTTTAGTCCTAGAAACCTATAGTAATGGATCAGAGAAAAATATTTTACAGACTGTAAAAGTTTTCAATTTTTAATACAAACACCTACGTGCCTATACTTACACCAGCGCTTCCCAACGAACGGATATGCACCCTACTTAACGAGTATGCCTACAGTCAAAAATTAATGAAACCTAATGATGTAAAACACAGATGCTCACAACATGACAGAGACGCACCCATATTGACATGGATGCTCAGGTTCTGATGTGTACGTGCCCAAGCTTGAAATAGGAAACTGTAAAAATTTTACATAGTCAGATCATTTACACATACATGGCCAGAGAGGCGGATATGCACCCCAGATGATGGAGATGTGTTCGCGTCTCTATAGAGAGAAAATGTGAAAATGATGAAGTCCTCCTGAAAGGTACGTGCCTAATCCGATGGTTATGCTAGGGTTTTAACATGTACATGCCCCTTGTTTTACACATATGCGCACCCTATGAAAAACCTGCAACAAATATAGATTTTCAAATTTTCAAGAGCAAACAAGTTAGTTGTTAGTCAAAGTGTCCTATTTTTATATCAAACCCCACAAAATACATGTAAATGAAGGTCATTTATCTAGGAATAGAAATAAAAATGAGGAAATAACAAGTGATTTGACCCAAAAACTTGAAAATGAACTTTGAAAATCGTAAAAGATCGCTATTAATGGAGGATGGACATAAGTGTCCCACCGGGCGTGTAATATGTATGCAATGGAAAGTTATAAAAGCTATGGAATGAGGATAAAGAACCTCAAAGCTTTACTTTACTCATCCATGTAGCATGAGATAAGAGCTAAACAAGATAACTTCTACAATAATGAATTAAACTACAACACTATCACTTTATCTCTAACTACTCTGTGATTATTTAAAACACAAATTGAACCTAGTTAAACCTATGAGCAATCAAATTATATTTGTTGTTTCTTTAGTGGAGGTGAAGAGGTCTCTCTAAAATGGCCACAAGACCAAGTTAGATACCATCCTACTAACCTACTATGAAGTTATGGATGCAAGATGGAGGAGTTTTAACAATGGAGGATAACCAAGATCAAATACCTATTAGCTTAGCTAATGCAAATGAGGTCTAATGCCAATATCTCCAAATGTGAGAGAGATTTGTTATGAAAAATAGGTGTTCTTGAGAGAGAGGGGTGACCCTTCTATTTATAGTTTTCCAAGTGGAAGAGTTTGGAATTTGGGTGCATGTGGGACTAAATTCTAAAAATTGCTTTAGGATTAGATTAGGATAAACATGCTTTAGGATTAGTTAAGATTGGTTTATGCTATTTAACGAGGGTTTTAGGCTAGTTAAACTTGATTAGCAAGTGATTAGAGACTCATTGAGAGTTGAGAGGGGTCTTATTAACCATTTGTGACTAATAGATAGCGTACGAAGCCAATAGAAGTGGGTCTAGAGAGAACTAGGGAGGTTCTGAATGTTTGGAAGGAGGAATGTTTAGCTAATAAGAGATATATTAGCCAAATAAGTTGATTATAGGAGGAATGTGACTGAAAAGGTGTCATAAATGGGCATCTAAGAATGGAGTGAAGAAGGGGGAATTAACAAAGTGTCGTTATTTGACTGGATCAGATGAAATGCTAAGTGTAAGCATATTTCAGGTGTTTACAATAACAATAGAAACAAAGAAAACCCTAGAAGAGGGATGCAAAATCAACTCCCTATCTTGTTTTTATCCATTAATAATATTGAGCATCCATCCATTGTTTCCCTTCTCCCTAAACATACAAAACAAAATGGAGAAATGAAAGAATAAAGGTAAAAAAGAGTAATAAGAGGACCCATAAGGATTTCTAGGGTTTCCTTAATCTAACCAAACGTATAACGGCTTAGATAGAATTCATCCAATGGTTTAGGATGAACCCTACATCACTTTAGTGATAGGGAATTTTTTGAGCATGAAATAATTTTAAAGGGTATGGGGTATTTGTTTAATAGGGCCTAAGGGGGTTAGACCAAGTGTTGTAACCCTTGACCCCTTTTGGGGTAATAAATCAATATTAATGTTCATGTTTTTAAACTAGAAGATTATTAATCTTGTCAAATTAAATTATAAATTTGACCATGGGATTGTAAATAAATTAATTTAAAGGAGATTAATGTTGTTCAGTAACGAAAATCAAGGTAAGGAATATTTAAATAAAATATTTGAACTTAGTAAGAAAAAAATTAAATTGTAATATTAATTGGTAAATGGATCGAAAATATTAGTTGTTATTTTATTTCTGATTGTGATGTAATTCTATAGAATTTTATAAATGAGAATTAATTTAAATCTTGGTTAATGTTTTACCCTTAAAAAAAAAATTGTATTTGTTTCCTTATAAATTTATAGACTTTGGTGTGGTTATAGCGTCACAAATTTGAGGGCATTACACTTGGTATCAGAGTTGTGGGTTCAACGCTTGGAACCTTGGAAAACGTAGAAACATTTCAACTTGTTAGTGAAACTTAAATCTAGGAAAAATGAGCTTCTTGAAATTAAAATGATAATAATACTAATAATATTTGTTTGGATTGTTGTACTCACCTAATGGGCGTCTTGTTGAACTTGGTTAATAGGAAATTATATTCAGATTGAGATTCTTGTGAACTTATTGAGTGATAGGAATTGAGTTTCCTTGTGAAGATGTTGGTTATTTGGACCGTAGCTCTTGGTTATAGATGTGTGATGTGTTGACCCATAGAGACCCTCATTTTTTTGGAGTGTTATTTTGTGTAGTGTAACTCTTGGGAATTAGTGCTAGAGGTAGCATTTGGGAGTTAATTAGAGGAAAAATAGGGGTTGATTAGTGGTTAGATGAGTTTGTTTTGATTGTTGCTTGTAGACTTAATCCCCATATGAGAGAGTAGATATCAAGGCATGATATCACATTTGATCTAGTTTTTTATGTGTGTTCTTAGATCTGAGCTCGATGTATAATACCCCTACTCGCAGCCCATGAAGGGCTGTAAAGTGAATGTGATGTGGACATTTCATGTGTTTTATATTCATAAAATTAAGTTCTTTTATCAAGGACCAAAATTTTTATTCTAAAGATTTGAATGACAAGCTCTGAGGATCATTTCATTATTTTTTTAATCTTATTGCAAGATTTTCAAGGATTGGTTATTTGATTGATTACTACGGGATCATTTTTCTGAATGACCCCATGGCTAAACATTGTCAAGAATGTTACGTGATCCTCTTCTTCACTATTGATGAGTTTGTTCTGAACTAGTGTATTGTAGTCTCTCATCATATGGGGGTACACCCTAAGTGTATCGGTTATCTTCTTAGCTACTTCAAGTCAGGCCTCATGTTTTAGAATGATGAAACTTTGTGTGTCTAGGATCTTGGAGTTCCCTTTTTGATATTTAACCCTTCTAGGGAGAGATATCCATGTCGTGTGGTTTAGTTGGCAGTTTTGACGGTGGTTATATTTCTTTTGTATCATAGTTAGAACTTGGTTCCTGGTTCGAATACCTGTCTATTTCATTACAGGCTTATGGATTTTCTTAGGGATGGACTAACTCTAGGATAATTATAGATTTCTATCGATAGTTTATTGTTTGGACGTGATGGTCCACCAATGCGCATAGTCAACTCTAACATGGTTCCCTTGTTTAATTTTAGAAAAGATAAACTATTGGATTGTATGTACCTTGACTAAAATGGTTAGATTTAAGCCCCTTTGGACATTGCACTTAAATAGGCGTTCTTGTTTTGCTCACGATGACAGATAGAAAAACATACCCTTGTCTTAACCTCTTAAAGTTGTTTAGTTATACCACACTATAATATATTATTATTGAGTAATGTTGAGATAGATATTAATTCCTTAGGGTCCTTTTGGATGTTGTTCTTAGAGATTTTGTTTTTATAGGTCTTAAGTTTCCGATCTTATATGTTTTATGTAATGCTCTTTCTTCGAAAGCTATAACTCTTGGTCGTAGAGGCCATGTTTGAGTAAATCAAGTTATTGTTCTCTTATATTTTATGTCCTTTTTGTATGGAACTATGGTGTCCTTGGAGTAAATTTACCCTTTTCACCTTGTTTCTTGGTGGATGGTATCTTGTGGAAGTATGAGTTTTGTTTGGGAAAATCTCCCTTTATAATTTAATAAACCTATTTTGAGTATGAACTACAACCTTCATTTTCTTCCCCAAACCGATGTAAACCTTTTAAACTCATAAAAGAAAATTTTCATCTAAAATGAGCTTCTTCATCGAAAATTATTTTGGTACATGTGGAGACCCATTTGGAGTGCATCAGTGATACATGTAATTCTATGGAAAAACTCTTGTAATCTTAGTGTGTTCTATTTTGGTTTATTGATATCTTGTTCCTGTAGTGCCCACTTCCCTTCGACACCTTTTTGCTTTGATTTTATTACTGTCGACTACACTTATGGACAATATTGTAGCATTTTTGTTTTAGCATGATACTAGATGTTAGAGATACTAGATTTTTGTTAATTTTATTTCATATATGATGCATGTGGATTATTAGAGACATTTGATTTGATGTTGATATTTTTTGGACATGGTTATTTATATATATTTATGACATGCGATATACTTTCTTCGCCATGAGTAAACTTTGATAATTGAATTAATGTTGTGATCATTTTTGACATGGATGAAACATTGGATAGAAATGTTGCTTTGAAAATTGTAAATGATTCGTAACTATCTGGATGATATTAGCTCGTATATAGATGATTTTAGATTTCTATTGCATATTTTGGCATGGATTTTTTAATGCGGCCACAATGCTGAAGGAGGTATTCTCTATTTTACAGGTATATTTATATTCACAACAACAACGGGGGGATTAGATACCAACCACATTGGAATTCTAGATGAATTTAAATAGGGTCACCATGACAACATGTAATTGTGTGTGTGTTAGAATTATTTAGTTAGGTAAAAATTGTGACCAAGGGGTCATGTGTTGTTTTGTTTTAATTTCCCTTTTTATTAATGTTAGTATGTGTTCATTTGAGTGATGTAATTTACTTTTTTAAATTATTTAGTTTTGATGTATGTGTTTCCCCCTTTATCTTAGTGGGTCTAAGTGTCTTATTAAAGTAATTAAATATTATCCTAAATTAATCCAAGATGTGACCAAAAGGACATCATTTATTATACTTGAATTTCTATTGGATTTTGTGTTGTGTGTTGAATGCTTGAGATTTTGAGTGATGTACACTTTACCCTTCATGGGAAACTCGAATTTGGCCTTAGGGGCCGATTTTGTAGGCTTGTGCAACAAGTTAGGCTTGTGCAACAAGTTAAGCTTGTCTCACACCTCTTAAATTGTCATACCAACCCTACCTATGGGTTGGGGGGTCAAAAATAGACCCCATTAGGTGTTTTGGGAAGAGAAAAAGGTGAATTGTTAATTGCACTTTTTTTCAAATATTTAATTTTGTCCTTTGGGGTTGTGGGCTTAGTTTGTGTGTGTAAGTATCTTTTCATTCCTCTCACTCAACAATTTATGGTGCATTGGGGTTGAGGATTGACTTCTTATGTGGATTTGAGGATGAGTGATGTGGTATACTACATGGAGCCACCTCATCCTCCTCTCTCCTTTTTCTATTTATTCAAGCTCTTTTTGCTTGTTTGGGGGTGTTGGTGAGAAAATTTGTCAGGTGGAAAAACTTGTGGATTTCTTGCCAACGCTCTGGGAATCTAAGTCCCTCTACTTAACCGGTGCATCTGTCTTATGTGCATACACATGAAAAGGTAGATTTCTATGGTGGCCTTTCCAGCGGGGATCCAACAGGGGCACTCCACTGACCCTGCGGCAAATGCTTGCATATACCTGCAAGAAATGAATTTGTCTGAAAGTGGGAAAGTGAGTGAGAATGGAGGTAGGAGAACTAATGTTGCAAGTAGAAAATCGGATTCCTGCACACACACACACACTAGTTAGAAACTTCATCACATGCATTTATGAGAAGAAACAACCCTGTAAATGACAACAAGACCAAATAGAATTTGATGAGAAAAAAGTGTCATGAAATCCCTTGGTCAAAGAAAGCTAAAAACTCCTTCTTCTTGTATTGATGCTTGAAAATTTTTTTACATAGTGTAGGAATGGAAGAAATTTGAGAGGGGAAGAGAGTAGAAGAAAATGGCTATCTCCTTTGCTTTCTCTCAAGGTAGAATGCACTCTTGAGTCTACAAGATCAATCACCAACCCTTTGAAATGGGAATGGCTTTATAATTTATCGAATAGAATATGACTCTTCATCTACCGCATGACCTTTTGAATACCTTCATATGACTTAAGATTGTTCGTATTCCACTTTAAATATTTAATTCCCTCTTATAATAGCAACATGACTTAATTTACATTATATTTCTAAAGTCACTTAAGTCATATTAAAAGGTGAAACCCTCAATGAAAAAATATAACATTGAAGAGAGAGAGAAAGAAGAGGAAGAAGAAGAAGAATTATGATGAAGGAAGAGTTGTTGCAGTGGACCTGGCTCCATTCTATGACTGTTCTAAACTTCTTTTTTGAGTGCTCGTGTTCTATTGGTGGTGGCGAACATGTATGCAAAGAGCTTGACCACCACTTGAAGTGCTAACATCCCTTTTTCAGAGATTGAATTGACCCATTCCTTATTTTCTCAGCCCTGATTCGTGAACTCATGCATTCTTCTGATGGATTCCGGATCGAAGCTGTTGATGGGTACTACTTTCTCAATAGTAAGTGTTATAGTGCTTGGTTCCACCAAGTGTTGCACATAATATGAAAGAGTTCACACTTGCTCCTCTAGTCCCTCGATCTTCTCTTTGTATTCTTTATTCCTTGCCATCATACGACAATTTTTGATATATCAGGAGCTACTACTTGTTGCACCGTGTGAGTGTCGAGGATGATCGTTTCCCGCATCCACAGAAACATCTCATCAGTTTCAGGCTCAATAACGGGAACATCAACCATTCTTTGTCCTAATGGAGGAGGAAAATCCTGAATGAGAGGAGAGTTGGAGTCAACAACATGTGGGACCTCTTGAAGTGGCTCAAATATTAGATCATGAGTCATATACTCCTTGTTCACTTGTGGTTTCTGCTACTTCTCTTTCTTCTGCCTTGGCTTGAAGTCTTTTGATTTCATCAAGTTGAGCCCTTATTTCCTCTTCCACTCTTGCTTCTCTTTCTCTAACTTGTTCTTCGGTTTCTACATCAATGAAATTTTCTAGGTTCTCGTTGATGTATGGAAATTCACCATCCAAAGGATTAGTAGCACTCAGGTTCTCAACATGACTGGTTGCTTGATGAAGGGGAGGACTCTGAATTCCAAGCATCTCTTGTCTTCTTTGAAGTTCTTCAAAAATGGGGTTGGTTTTTCGTCCTTGCCTCTGTTGCCAGGTGTACCTTCTATCCGCCAGCTTGGAAATCTATGCTCACCTTTGTGGTGCTGGAATTTTTCTTTGCCTCTCCAATTTAGCAATGCGTTCTTCTTCAAGGTCAAGGATTCTCATGGCAATGAAGTAGTGGTTGGTATTTTGTCTGTTATGCCAAATAGCTTCTCTCAAATCAGAAGTGATATCTTCTTGGATGTGGAAGAGAAATTCGGGTCTTTCAATAGGAGGATTTCCTAGAATAGCCATGGTTTGTAGACATGTGGCTTATATAGCTATTCAAATTTCAGAAATTTTCTCATTTGAAGTTTGAATTTTAAGGTCATTCGAGTCCATGTACAAGACATCGCTATCTTCCACATCATACTCACAGGCAAAGGGTTATGAAGGCTTCTGACCCGTCTATTTCATCTTCATATCTCCCTTCAAAAAAGCAACTTACTATTTTTAGTAAGTGTGGAAAAGCAATTCCTCGATCTTCAACTGGATGTTTGCGGCTTAGTTTTCGTCTTTCTCCCTGTGTTCCTCATTTCTTCTGGATAAAATTTCTATTTTTAGCAGGTGCTCAAGGGGCCACTTACTATTTTTAGTAATTGCCAATAATGTTTGTTCTGGTGAATTTTCAGTCGTAGTTTACATC
This sequence comes from Taxus chinensis, assembly GCA_019776745.2. Taxonomy (NCBI): domain Eukaryota; kingdom Viridiplantae; phylum Streptophyta; class Pinopsida; order Cupressales; family Taxaceae; genus Taxus; species Taxus chinensis. The sequence continues at coordinate 686,983,131 of CM034149.1, read as the reverse complement.
CAATTTCTTCGTCTTCTTCGTAGGTTCTTTTATCGATGACTTTCCCAAAATAGCAGTTCCTATGTAGTAGACCTGCTATTTTTAGAAAGCTTACCTTTGGGAGTTAGATTGACGTGGAACAAAATTTTTTGATATGGGTTTTTGCCCAATATCCTCCCTCTGAAATTTCGGGCCCGCCTACTTAATAATCCATGAGATTTTAAAATTTTAATTTTCGGACCTGATAGTGATTCTGGGTACGGCAGCCATTAATGGACCTGAAAATTGCAGGTCTAGTTTTATCCTCCATTTAAAATTAAATTTATATTTTTGATGTGTTTTTTGTCTTCTGGTGCTTAACGTGTGATCTTACTTCAATCCAACAACCAGTTTGACGGAAAATCTTACTTCTTTCTTCGTTGAGCTGGAAATGAGATTTCTTTGTTGTGGCTGCTCTATCGCATGAGGGTGAAGTTTGAAGGTGTATTTCTGATGTTATTGGACAGAGGAATGAACAACATCAAATGGTTTTTTGTTTCATGCACCGGTTTGCAACAATTCTTTAGATGTTCATTTTTAGGTTATGGGCATTTTCACTGTTCTCTCCTTCTTGCTCTTCGTTTCTCCTTCTTGTTTTGATGAAAGATCCTTATGAGACCTAAAAATCACCATGGGTAGTTTATTTCAGTGCTTGGGTCGAGCTGGTCTGAGCATTTGCAATGATGGAGTGACAGTAGAATGTTGCAGAGGAAGACTTGGAGGAATGGAGTGCACAAAAATGTTAAGAAGTTAGAAATGAAGAAAGCGACACTTGGGAGATTTTAAAAAGATATGCACAACTAGGGTTAGGGTGAATTTTCCAAAGATTTATGTTCCTGACCTTAGGGATGTGAGGGACATCAACTTCCACAATGAGCAAGACGGTGAACATGTGGCACTAGATCCAACGACAGGGGATGAAGGAGGAAAAAGTTGATTTGAAGCACTTGGAGTTGAAAGGAGGTCGCGTGGGTGTCCAAAAGACTCCTCCTAGGTGCTGGGTGTATTTTTATATTTCTAATGTCCCCAAACTCAGGTACATAAGGTACATCAGTTTCCACAGTGGTCCTAGAGGTGACACGTGGCGCCCGATCTAACGGCAGGGAATGGATGCTCTAAAACTGCACTTGGGGGCTGAACGACGGTCATGTGGGTGTCCAAATGAATCCCCATAGGGGATGGCCACATTTTTAAAGTTCTGATGTCCTCCACCTTAGGTGCATAATGTACATCAAATCCCACGGTGGTCCTGGAGCTGACACATGGCGACCAATCCGACAGAAGGGAATGCATGCTCCAAATAAGCACTTGAAGGATGAACTGCCAAGTCTGGAGGTCATATGAGGGTCCCAAGGGTCACATGAGGGAAGGGAACATTTTCCAAGGGGTGATGTACCTAACCTCATGGACGTGGGGAACATGAAATCCCACGCTAGGCTCTTGGTGCTGACATGTGTCCTCTCAAAAAAATGGACTAAGTCTTGAACTGCCTTTGAGAGGGTAACTTGGAATGTAGATAACTTGAGCCTCCGGTGGAATTTTATTGGTGAAAATTTATATGATCCTAACTAGAAATGGAATTTTGAATCCAATTATATGGGTCTCATGTCTTGATTTGATCATATGATTGCTGAAAAATTGGAGTTTTGATTTGGGACTCCACTTGTACCTGAGAAAAACTGTCTTCCAATCATACGCACCAAGCTGTTGTGAAAAATATCATTTCACCATAATGTATGTATTTTAATCCTATTTCCTAATATGTTTTGTTTTACTTCCAACTCCATCCGGAGCTCCTGGAATCTTCGTTTAAAGCTCAACAGTTGTTTTAGGCCTGTGTACTGTCCTAGGCTTGTGAACCCTGTTTTCACTCAGACTACTCCAAGTCTTTCAGAACTTCCCAAATCCTTCCAAAATCATTTCTATGATGTTATAAGGTATTCCATTCACCTCCGTGTTGAATTTGGACCTTCTTCTCTGCTCTAGGGGGGTTGATCCAATCCCCGGAAGGCCAACAATAGCCCTTCTTTATACTGCCAAAAGAAAACATTTTCAATGAACTCCTAAAATCACCTAGGGGAAATGAATGGAATTTCCTAAATCATCTAGGATAATATCATGACATTGGTTGGGAATTCATTTGGACTAACTGAACAGATCTTGGGTTTCTTAGGAATGATAAAACATGAAAATTTTGGCATAGGGGTATACTTGTCGTGCTCGCAAATTGTCATTTTCCCTGTTGCACATTCTCATGACAATAGGGGGTTACTTGATCATTTTGGACTCTTGAAATTTTGGAGAGTTAGAGTATTTTTGGGAGTGCTTGTGGATTGTTGGATCTTTTGGATGCTTGCTTGAATTTTGAAGAGCTTGGAGTTTCTCACTCTTGGAACAAGCTCTACTATGGGGAGGTAGGAGCTTTACCTTGCTTAAATTATGTTTTTATTTTTGTTTTTATATGTTTGTGTTGAGTATTGTTTCCTTTGGAATGCTTGTTGGGTATGGGTAGATTGCCTAAGTTTGGAGTAGGAGGAGACTATGGGGAGATTTCATGTAGGGAGGCATAAGAGTTTACTTTCTTGTTGGAGGGAGTTTGGGTTGGGTACCCAACCTTGTATGAGGAATGCTTGCATTTCTTCTTGTTTCTTGTTATGAGGGAGGCATAAGAGATTGAGTGAGACATAAGAGAATATGGGAAGTATAAGGGGTACTTGAGGGAGGCGTAAGAGTTTGTAGGGGATTTGAGTTATGCTTTGGAAGATTTAAAGTTGGAACCTATTCCCATTGGGAGTCATAATTGGCCTCCCCATAGGTATTTCTCCTTTGGATTTCTTGTTAAGCCTTGTTATATTGTTGTTTTGTGTTCTCTTTATTGTCTTATTTTTGTGTTTGAATGTGGATGGAATGGATGAGAAACTAATTGTTAGTATTGTGGAAGCCATGTGTTGAAATCATCTCCCATTGTGATGTGGTTGGGGCTCGGGGGCCAATGAAGAGGATGGCTTCTCCTCTTCATTGGATGTCTTGTATGGGTGGAGAGCGTTGCCTCTCCCCCCATTTTGTTGTGAATTAGACAAATATTGGAGGATCTATCTTGTGGAGTTGTGGAGCTTGGATTTTTGTTTGAGACCTTGTCAAAATTCCTTTGTGTTGTTCCCACTTAGAGTGGAGAAACTTGTGATTTTATATTCTATTATTTGCTTACATTCTTGTATTATTTTCCATTTTGAGTGGAAGAATTTGTAATATATTTCATGGAGAAAGATTGCATTCCAATATTTTTCTATTGTGCAAGAGAAACAATCAAAATGACTATATTGTGTAAAAGTTTATTTGGAAGTTGCATTGTGAAAAAGAAAGTTACTTGTATAGTGAATTTGGAATGTTGTAAATGAGAAAGAAGGAAATATAGAAGTTATAAGAAGTTGAATTTGTATGCATCATAAACTTGAATGGAAAAATAAAATTATTATATCTATTTTGAATGTATGTAAAAATTAGTGAAATGAAAGAGAGAACAAATTTGGATATATTGTTATTTAGAAATGTTGATTTTTATAGCAAGAAAGTGACAATCTAAAGCAATAGATTTAGGTCTCTTTTCCTCTTGAAATGGAAAGAAAACTAGATGAACATAAGAGAATGATTTTGTAAGTAGATGTGTTTTTTTTCATTAGTTCAGATAGTTCTTTAAAAAAATGAGTAGATTTAACTAAGGAATGAACAAATAGATTGAAATCTCAAAAACTAGGAGACTCCAGATGCTCAAAATAGGCTAAGAATGCATTTTAAACACCTTTTTGTAACTTTTGGATTTTGTAAAAATATCGAATTAAGGTTCTATTTTTTTTTTGAAATAGGACCGCCGCCCTGTGCAGAGCAGCAGTACCATAACCGCCGCTCAGGCTAAGACAGTGGTTTCAATACTACTGCCATTCAGTAGCACGGCGGTCCATCGTTTATGCACCCAAGTAGGGCAGCAGTTCTATGGACCACTACGGTCCTGCTCTGGGCATGAGTAGTTCTATCACTTACAAAAGAAATTCTGTGGATCCGTGCGTCTGTGCGCAAATTTTTAGTGGTTTTACTGTAAAGTTTATAAAGTGTACAATTCATCTACTATCTACCAACAAGTAAAACAATGAATGTGATCCCATGGATTTGAGATAATAAATCATACAAATGGTGGATCTAAAACATTTCTTCTCATTTATTCATGGGGGTAGGGTTTGCCCCAAATTTAAGAAAACCCAAATACAAAAACTTGAAACAAAACCAGATTGGTAAAAGGAATAACCTTCCCAATCCTTGAATGGAAGTTATAACAACAATAAACTGCAACTAAACTAATCTAACTAGATCTCCTTATAGAATCCTCCATAATTCCTCCTCCTTGCTCCCATGTCTTCCTCTTCTCCAACCTACATTTTTCAACAAAAAAATAGACCAAATGAGGGAAATTGAACAAAAGGAAAGGTTTTAATAAAAACTCATAAGGAAATTTAGGGCTAGATGGGAACCCTAGGATCTAGTGGCCAAGATTTACTTGATCTAAGGGTGGAGGTTTCACCCTACTTTTGTTAGGTGAGAATGATTTTTATAAATGTATGTTTTAAAACTTTAGTAGTATGTGTAAATGGGGAATGGGGCCATTTAATTTCCTTAGGAGTGCTAGATTCCATGGTTAGCCCTTAACAAGCTTAGTTAGTAAATTAATAAAAGGACTCTAGGTTATTAGGATAATGATTTTTATAATTATTTGTTTAAGAGGTTTGTAACCTTATTAGGAATTAAGCATTATATTAAGGAGAAGATAAAATTTAATTAAGTAAATTAATCCTTGGGTACCTTCCTAGTGAATATTTGATTAATGGACCTTAAAGATTAATTTAAGTAAATATGTTAACCTTCTTCTAGACCTAGGTTCTTCAACCGCAGGGTTGAGTTTAGTTGTGTGAGTAGTTGTGGTACCCTAGGGGATTAACATCCTTGTAACCTGATTTTATCCTTCTACCTTGTTCTTGTAACAAAAAAAAATAGTCGCAAATTTTAGGTAGTTAAGTGTTGTGAAGTTAGTGTGTTTTTAGAACGTCATTTTAGATGGGCATTACATTTGGTATCGAGAGCCATGGGTTCAAAGCTTGGACCCATGGGCACACCTAGAAAACATGAAGACATGAACTTTTTAACCTAGTGCAAACTTGTTCTTTAAATCTAGAAAATCACACTATCTGATATTTGTATAATTTTAGAAAACATAGAAAAAAAATGAAACAAAACCTTAAATGATGAACTAACTCTCGCCTTGGTCTGTGCAAGAGGCACGGACCAGACGAGGGGTCTTTTCATATAGACCTAGGTATACCACTACCAGATCAGGCTGTAGCAGCCATTCTTCCACATATTTTAGCAGACATGCTTCAGGATGTCAATGCCACTATACGTGGAGGGTCCCTTGGAGGACAACCTGCTAGAGAGGATATGGAGTCTATCAGTTGAGGCTAGGGCATCTCCTCGATACAGTGAGGAGCATGGGGTAGAGAACTTCTGTGGAGTCCTCCTAGGGTAGAGTCACCACAAGAGAGGGACATGGAGACATGATTTTTAGGACATAGGACTAGATCTCAGAGCCCTAGACAGAGGGAGGAGCACATGTAGAGAGACCTAGGGCTCATCATTCGTTCGGCTGCAGACCATATCAGGGAGATCCTAAAGCTATGGCCATCTCATTATTCTAGAGATACAAGAGGTTTTCAGGCTAGAGGCTTGGTTGGTGAGCTTGAGCAGATGCTTCAAGCTCTACCCTTGTACTAGCAACACGAAAGATTTCGTGTTGCGATCCATCTTCTGAGGGATGGAGCAGGAGTCTAGTGGAGGACCGAGGAGTAGAAGCTCCATGTTGACTCAGAGATAGTTACCTGGGAGCTTTTTGAGGAGCATTTTACGAGCAGGTATTTTCCCATAGAGGTTTATTAAGAAGTGAATAGATGAGTTTCATGACCTCCGCCAGGCATCTATGACTGTAGCCGAGTATGAGAGTCAATTTCTTGATCTACTCTCAGTATGTCGACTATATGCAGGATGAGACAGGTACGGATTCACAGGTTCATCTGGGGCCTTGAATTTGGATTTGGGTGGCGGCGGTATGTATTCACTGCCCATAGAAATTAGTAGAGGCCATGGAGAAGGCCTATATTGTAGAAGAGACACGGGGGAAGATGCAAAAGGATAGATATAGAGTTCAGAGCCGCATCCAACAAATGCAGGATAACAGATTGAGGGGTTCAGTTCCTCCTCCTCATGGTGGATAGAGTTTGGGATAGTCTTCCTTCAGGCCACCTCAATGGCCACAGCAGTAGCAGCAACCTAGACACCCACCTTACAGACCTCCTCAGATATTCGATGCACAAAGGGGTCAGAGTATGGGGCCTCCTCTTAGAGGTCCCATCAAGGAAATAGGTGCACAAAGAGCTCAGTCAATCAAGATCTCATCAGACAGAGACCTCAACAATCCATAGTCTGGGTCGTCAGGATCCACAGCACAGACATCTAGAGTATCGGGCTGGGGCTGCATCCCACTGGAGAGGACCAGGAAGATGTTATGGTTATGGTGTTGCTTAGACACCATTAGAGAGAGTGCCCACAGAACCCTAGCAACAAGGGTAAGATGCAGATCTTAGAGCCTACCAGTTGGAGATATGGCATAGAGTCATCTAGATCTATGTAGCAGTCGAGAACCATGTCAGGCTGAGCACTAGAGTACCGTGATAGAGATGACATGTAGTATTGGTGGTGTTTCTTCCTCTATATTATTTGATTTTGGTTCCTCTGATTCTTTTATTACACCATCCTTAGTAGAGTTGTTGCAGGTTGGTGACAGTTAGGTAGGGTCATAGTTGGGATGTTGAGATGGCTTCTGGAGCCAAAATTTCTGTAGACTCCTTAGTTAAGGAGTGTGTAGTGGATTTGGGACCCTTCACCACTACTTCAGATCTTTGAATCCTTCCTTTGGGTTCCTATGGTGTCATCTTGGGCATGGACTGGTTGTCTGCACACAGAGCTAGAGTGGACTGTTACCATAATACTATTTCTTATACAGATGATCTAGGAGTGGATTCAATGATAGCAGGGGTTAGGAGGCCCATTTCCATTCGCACCATCTCTGCTATGCAGCTTAAGCGGTGTGTGTGATGGGGTTGTCAAATGTATATTGTTACGGTTAGTGACAGAATCTGAGGATGAGTCTAGTGGACCATCCCTTGATGACCATCCCATCTTGAGAGATTTTTCTGATGTGTTTCCAGGGGAGCTACCGAGGTTACCTCCCCCACGTGAGATAGATTTTCATATAGATTTGGTTCCAGGTGTAGAGCCTATCTCACGAGCACCTTATCGGATGACTACCCCTGAGCTATGTGAGCTCACAGTTGCAGCTTAAGGGCCTTCTGGAGAAAGGCCTAATCCATCCTAGTGTATCCCCTTGGGGTGCACTAGGTGATCTTCGTGAAGAAGAAGGATGGATCTCTGCGGTTGTGTATTGATTACTACCAGCTGAACAAAGTAACGATCAAGAATCGTTACCCCTTCCATGTGCATTGATGACTTGTTTGATCAGATGAAGGGGGGCCAAAATTTTCTCCAAGATAGATCTTAAGTCAGGGTATCATCAGCTGAGGATTACGGAGGTAGATATTCATAAGACTACCTTCCGTACGAGATATGGCCACTACGAGTTCACAGTGGTACCTTTTGGTCTGATGAATGCCCCCTGCAATGTTCATGAGCTTGATGAATAGGGTATTTAAGAATTTTCTTGATTGACTTCATGCTCATCTTCCTTGATGACATTTTGATTTACTCACGTATGCATGAGGAGCATGAGGAGCACCTTCGTCAGGTTCTTCAGTGTCTTCGTGAGCAACATCTTTACGGGAACCTAGAGAAGTGTGCGTTCTTTTAGACAGAGGTGCAGTATTTGGGCCACATCATTTCTGGGGAAGGTATCACAGTCGATCCTTCCAATATTCAAGCTATCATGGATTGGCTAGCACCCACCAGTGTGACTGAGGTGCGTAGCTTCATGGGTTTGGCAGGATATTATAGGAGATTTGTTCAGGACTTTTCTTAGATTGCATGCACCCCATCACTTCCCTTCAGTGAAAGGGAAGAAGTTTGTTTCAGTCAAACATGATGTGAGCAGGCCTTCAGGAAACTAAAGGAATGCCTTACGTGACAACACATATTCTTGTAGTGTCCAGATCCTTAAGGTGAAGTTCTACATTTGCACAGATGCTTCTTTGGTAGGACTTGGAGGTGTGTTGATGCAGGAGGGTAGAGTAGTTACTTTTGAGTCTTCGCAAACTCAAAGATTCATGATCTTGAGCATTCTTGAGCTTGCATTTGTGCACGCCTTAGTGCGGTGGAGACATTTCCTCCTTGGCCGGATATTTACACTCAGGACTGATCACTTGAGTCTTCGCCACCTCTTCACACAACCCAATCTCAATGCTCGTTAGTGGACGTTGGATGGAGTTGCTTTGTGAGTATGATATGGAGATAAAGCATGTGAAGGGGAAGGATAATGTAGTTACTAGATGCTTTGAGCAGATAGAGACATGTGGCTATGGCTACTTCAGTAGTTATAGATTTACAGAGCAGGATTTTGCAGCAGCTTCCTCATGACAGCTTCTACCTTGCAGCCAAAGAAGAGATTGAGTTTCAGAGGCCCCTTGAGGGGAGATTTGATGGATTTTCATTAGAGGCAAGATGGTATTCTTAGACACAAAGGTCAGATATACATTCCTAGAGATGGAGACTTGAGACAGGAAATTTTGACAAAGGCTCATCATGCACCCTATTCAGCCCATCCCAGGGTGAAGAAGATGCACGCAACTTTGAGATAGTTGTACCATTGGAGAGGAGTTTAAGAGAGATATGGCTCAGTTTTTGTCATTGTTTAGAGTGTCAAAGGGTGAAGGCCAAGCATCAACATCCAGTTGGCCTTCTCTTTCCTCATGCCATATCGGAGTGGAAGTGGGACACCATTTCCATGGACTTCATTATTGGGTTACAGACGTCGAGATACCACCATGACGCCATCATGGTCATGGTGGATAAATTAACAAAAGTGGCTCATTTTTCTCCGGTGAAGACCACCTACACATCTAGTGCAGTGACACAGTTATATCTTGATGAGATTGTCAGATTACATGGGATTCCATGGAAGATCATTTGCGACTGCGATCCTTTGTACACTTCCCATTTCTGGACCACCTTACAGCATGCTCTCGGGATGAGGATCAATTTCAGCATGACATATCACCCTAAGACAGATGGACAGACTGAGTGGGTGAATTAGATCCTGGAGGACATGCTTAGGATGTATGTTATGGATCACCAGTCGAGATGGGAGGAGTATCTATACTTGGTGGAGTTTTCCTACAATAATAGTTTTCAGAGTTCGATAGGCATGGCTCCTTTTTAGGAATTATATGGTAGAGAGTGCAGGACACCTCTTAGTTGGGATAGGTTAGAGGACAGGGTTTCTCTTGGGCCAGCCTTATTGCAGGACATGGAGCAGTAGGTTGTTTTGATCAGACAAAGATTACAGGAGGCGCAGGACAGGAAGAAGAAGTATGCAGACCAACATAGGATATATCGTAGTTATGAGGTGGGCACAAAGGTGTTTCTTTGTGTCAGACTCGCATAAGATCCCTATCCATTACAGAAAAGGTTCTAAGATTGCTCCTAGGTTTATGGGTCCCTTTGAGATCTTGGAGCGCATCGGTACCCTTGGCCTATCGTCTAGCGTTGCCACCTAGCTTGTCTCACATCCATGATGTGTTTCATGTTTATGTGATTAGGAGATATATTTCTTATCCTTCTCACGTGCTAGATTAGACCACATTATAGGTGCAGGATCAGGGGCAGGTGATGGTGGAGCCCATCCACATTATAGAGCATAGGACCCTGGGTCTTTGTGGTAAAGAGATTGACCAGGTTTGGGTCCAGTGGGATAGATATGATGAGACTGCAACTACATGGGAGGATGCTACATTGTTACGAGTGTAGTTCCCACACCTGTTCCAGTGACTTCTAGGAGGAAGTCGAGTCTAAGGGGAGGGGGATGTAGTGCCCACTTCCCTTCGACACCTTTTGCTTTGATTTTGATACTGTCGACTACACTTATGGACATAATGTTGTAGCCTTTTTATTTAGCATGATACTAGATGTTAGAGATACTAGACTGTTGTTGATTTCGTTTCATATATGATGCATGTGGATTATTAGAGACATTTGATATTGATGTTGATATGTTGTGGACATGGTTATTTATATATATTTCTGACATGTGATATACTTTCATCACCATGAGTAGACTTTGATAATTGAATTAATGTTGTGATCATTTTTGACATGGATGAAATGTTGGATAGAAATGTTTCTAGAAAATTGTAAATGATTTGTAATTACCTAGATGATATTAGCTCGTATATAGATGATTTTAGATTTATATTGCATATTTTGACATGGATGTTTTAATGTGGCCACGAGGACAAAGGAGGTATTCTCTATTTTGTAGGTGTATTTATATTCACAACAACATCAAGGGGATTAGAGACCAACCACATTGGAATTCTAGATGAATTCAACTAGGGTCACCATGACAACATGTAATTGTGTGTGTTAGAATTATTTGGTTAGGGGAAAATTGTGACCAAGGGGTCATGTGTTTTTTTGTTTTAATTTCCCTTTTTTTATTAATGTTAGTATGTGTTCCTTTGAGTGATGTAATTTACTTATTTTAATTATTTAGTTTTGATGTATGTGTTTCCCCTTTATCTTAGTGGGTCTAAGTGTCTTATTAAAGTAATTAAATCTTATCCTAAATTAATCAAAGATGTGACCAAAAGGATATCATTTATTAGACTTGATTTACTCTTGGATTTTGTGTTGTGTGTTGAATGCTTGAGATTTTGAGTGTTGTACACTCTTACCCTTCATGGGAAACTCGAATTTGACCTTAAGGGCCAATTTTGAAGGCTTGTGGGACAAGTTAAACTTGTCCCACACCTCTTAAATTGTCATACAAACCCTACCTATGGGTTGGGGGGTCAAAATTAGAACCCATTAGGTGTTTTGGGAAGAGAAAAAAGGTGAAATGTTTATTGCACTTTCTTTCAAATATTTAATTTTGTCACTTTTGGGGTGTGGGCTTAGTTTGTGTGTGCAAGTATCTTGTCATTCCTCTCACCCACCAATTTATGGTGCATTGGGGTTGAGGTTTGACTTCTTATCCATGGAGTTGAGGATGAGTGATGTGGCATCCTACATGGAGCCACCTCATCCTCCTCTCTCCCTTTTCTATTTATTGTAGCTCTTTTGCTTGTTTGGGGGTTACTTGATCATTTTGGACTCTTGAAATTTTGAGAGTTAGAGGATTTTTGGGAGTGCTTGTGGATTGTTGGAGCTTTGTGGATGCTTTCTTTGGTTTTGAGGAGCTTGGAATTTCATTCTTGGAACAAGCTCTACTATGGAGAGGTAGGAGCTTTACCTTGCTTTTGTTATACATTTTATTTTTGTGTTTATATGCTTGTGTTGAGTGTTGTTTTTCCCTTTGGAATGCTTGTTGGGTGGTGGGTAGATTGCCTAAGTTTTGAGTAGGAGGAGACTATGGGGATTTTTTCTTGTAGGGAGGCATAAGAGTTTACTTTCTTGTTGGAGGGATTTTGGGTTGGGTGCCCCACCTTGTATAAGGAATGCTTGCATTTCATTCTTGTTTCTTGTTATGAGGGAGGCATAAGAGATTAGGCGAGGCATAAGAGTATGTGGAGGTATAAGGGGTACTTGAGGGAGGCATAAGAGTTGTAGGGATTTGAGACATGCATTGGAGGGCTTTAAGGTGGGAATCCATTCCCATTGGGAGGCATAAGTGGCCTCCCCATAGGTCTTTCTCTTTTGGCTTTCTTGATAAGCCTTGTTATATTGTTGTTTTGTTGTTCTTTTACTTGTGTTGTTGTTGTGTTTGAATGTGGATGGAATGGATGTGAAACTAATTGTTAAGTATTGTGGAATCTTGTTGTTTGCCATGTGTTGAAATCATCTCCCATTGTGATGTGGTTGGGTCTCGGGGGCCAATGAAGAGGATGGCTTCTCCTCTTCATTGGATGTCTTGGTTGGGTGGAGAGTGTTGCCTCTCCCCCCATTTTGTTGTGAATCAAAAACAAATCTTGGAGGATCTATCTTGTGGAGTTGTGGAGCTTGGAGTTTTGTTGGAGACCTTGTGAAACTTTCCTTGTGAAGAAGAGCCTTGTTCCCACTTAGAGTGGAGAAACTTGTAAATTATTATATTTCTATTATTTGTTACATTCTTGTATTATTTCCCACCTTGAGTGGAAGACTTTGTAATAAATTGTCATGAAGAGAGTTTGTATTCTAATATTTGTACATATTGTGAAAGAGAAAGAATCAAAATGAATATATTGTGTAAAATTTTATTTGGAAGTTGCATTGTGAAAAAGAAAGTTACTTTCATAGTGAAGTTGTAATGTTGTAAATGAGAAAGAAGGAAATATAGAAGTTGTAAGAAGTTGAACTTGTATGCATAATAAACTTGAATGGAAAAATAAATTTATTATAGCTATTTTGAATGTATGTACATTCTAGTGAAATGAAAGAGAGAACAAGTTTGATGTGTGTATGTGTGTGTTGTGTGTGTGTGTATATATATATATATATATATATATATTGAAATGTTGATTTTTATAGCAAGAAAGTGACAATGTAAAAGTCAATAGATTTAGATCATCTAATTTTGCTCTTGAAATGGAAAGAAAATATAGTTGAACAAATGAGAATAGATTCAAGTAAGTATATGTAATTTATTCCATTATGGGTTACAAAATGCCTTTAAATCAGTGAGTATTTTAACCAAGGAATGAATCAAATGGAAAGAAATCTCAAAACTGAAACCTTTAGATGCACTAAAATAGACTCAGAATGTATTTTTAAACATTTTATAGTAACTTTTGGTTTTTGTAAAAATCTCGGCATTAAGGTTCTATCTTTTTTTTAAACATGACCGCCACCCTGTGCAGAGCGGCGGTCCTGTAACCACCGCTCAGGCTAAGGCGGCGGTCTCAAAACCATCGCTCAGTAGGGCGGCAGTGCTGTGGTTTGTCACCTAGGCAGGGCGGTGGTTCCAAGACCGCTGCCAGTTTGCTCTGGGTGGTGGTTTTGTCACTTACGACAGATCTCCATAGATCGGTCTCTGTGTGAAGACTTTAACTAGTTTATGTACAAACTTATAAGTTGTAAAATTTATGTCAAAGACTACCAGCAAGAAAAATAACGATGTAAAACCCTTAGATTTAAGCCAATGAATCATGCAAATGGTGGATCTAAAACTACTCTTCTTCTCATTTATAACATATGGGGTAAGGTATGCCCCAAAATTTAAAAAAAACCAAATACAAAAACTTTGAAATAAAACCGGATTGGGGAAAGGAGAACCCTTCCCAATCCTTGGATGAAAATTATAAAATATGAAAAGCTTACGATCTAAACCTAATCTAAAGCTTGATCTCCTTGTAGAATCCTCCATGAATTCTTCCTCCTTGCCCCCATGGCCTCCTCTTCTCTAACCTACATTTTTAGCAAAATAAATAGACCATATGAGGGAAAAGAATAAAGGAAAGACTTTAATAAAAATTCATAAGTAAATTTAGGGCTTGTTTGTAACCCTAGGATTTAGGGTTGAAATTTATTTGATCCAAGGGTGGAGGATTCAACCCTATGTTTTGTTAGGTGAAAATAAATTTTATTAATGTTGCCTTAAAAAACCTTAGGGGTATGTGTAATTTGGGAGTGGGGCTATTTTAATTACCTTAGAGTTGTTAAAAGTCTTTTGATAGTCCATAGTCAAACTTTAGTTAATTAATAGAAAAGACTCTATAGTTTTAGGATAATGAAACTATAATAATTGTAATAATGAGATCAACCTAATTTTTGGAATTAAATATAAAATTAAGGAGAAGAGAACATATTTATTTAATTAAATTAATCTAGGGTAAATTCCTAATGCATAATTGATTAATGGACCCTTGAGATTAATTTGAGAATATGTTAACCTTCATTCTCGACCATGTTCTTCAATTGAAAAGTTAAGTTAGTTGTGATAGTTAGTTGTTGTACCGTAGGAGATTAACATCTTTGTAACCTAGTTTATCCTTCTACCTTGTCCTTGTAATAAAAAATAAAATTTAGTCACAAATTTCAGGATTAAGTGTTAGGAGTTAGCGTGTTTTTAGAACATCATTTTAGATGGGCGTTATAGTTCCTATAAAATTAATATTGTGATATGTTGGAATCTTCCTTCTCATTAGAATATAATTGGTAACATGATTAACCTAAACATAATAATACTCTAATTGAGGGGTTTGGACTTTGAAACTTAATGAGTAAGCTGGAATATTAGGAATATGGTTCCTTAATCTAATTTGGTAGTCTAATAGAAGAAATAAAACTATGTGAAAGTAGCAAAAAACCTTTTTATACTTTCCCTATGAGTAAAATAAATAATATTTGCACCTCTTTAGAATGTCGAGATATCATGTCAACATTGAAGATGATCTGTAATGACGCAAGATATATGATATCATAATAAAACAAATTTATTAATTAAGAAAACTTATAATTGGTGTCTTATAATTTGGATTATTGAATGATTAATCTTATGAGATTGAATGCAAGAAGAGTGTATAAATAAAAAATCTTGATTATATAAATGGTGATTGCATGCCCTTATTTCTAAAGTGTAGAATATGAAATATTTGAACTTATTGAAATGTTCCATTGAGCCACTGTAGGATTATCCAATATCATTTATAGCCTAAGATTTCAAGGTTGTGATATGGTTGAATAGTTTCCATACCCCTTGTTACATAAAACAATAAACATATGTTAAATGGTTATAACACAAGTATATGCTAGGTCATTTTTTACCTCTCTTATGGTAGTGCATGTTTTATAAGTACATAATTATTTTTCCTTCAGTTAGGGTGAATTAATTGTTATGTTCGTATTGTTGGACCCTATATCCCATCATGCCTAGGGTGGAAACTATTTGAACCTTCAGGTCTGTCTGCCTACCCTAGTTAAAGAAACACCTTGTTGATAATAATGTGTATTAGCTATGTTTTACTCCTTTGAACATTAATGTATGTAATTTCTCCCTTGTCGGAACTTTTCAGGACATTGTGCCCTTTTTCCTCTTAATTTGACAGGTGTATGATTTGTGAACTGGTAGATGTGAGTCTATATCTCTTATTCTAACAAAGGCAACTCTTTGTGTTGGATTAGGCCATTAGGACCTAATCTTAGTGGAAAACTTAGGAAACATATGTTAATAATATGGAGAAATTATGGAATCCTCTTCCTGTTACAGATTTAGGATGTTGTTCCCCTTGTCCTTTAAGGGAGAATATAGGATGTTGTTCCCCTTGTCCTTTAAGGGAGAATATGGTGCAATTTTTTTGTCTTGAATTTCTAAAAGAATATTTTGTGTGTTGCTCTCGTAAAATGTAGTTCGGCCTCTCTTATTGCATAGTTCTCCTAGCTCGTTTGAGTGTTCATATGGATTATAATATTATTCTTATGAACATTTTAATATTCCTTTAAGCTACGGAAATACTTAAAATAAATAACTTCCATTTTTTTATATAATGTGATTAGTATCTCTTGTGTTGATATATTAGTTTGTGCAAAGATTACTTATCATAAAATTGGAAATGTTGTCTTAAGTGTTTAGGGTTTCTAAATCAGGATTAGTGATTGTGTGTTCAATTTTTGAGTGTAATTTACAATATTAATAAACCAAGTACTTTATATAATTCGAAATAATTCAATTTACTATCAATGTTAATATTAATAAACCTTGTGGTCAATATTATGCCACTATTAACATTGATAGTAAATTCAATTATTTCGAATTATACAAAGTACTTCCAATAAATAATTTGTATCTGTCTAAACAATTTTGTTAAATTTAGGTGTTTTCTTGATTGTTGAACATCGTCTTGTATGGTTTTGAATTTTCTATACCTATGAGTAGGTTTGTTTCCCTCATGAAACAAAATTGAGGATCATGTTTGGTAGATGTTAACCTTTTCTAAATAACAAACATCAAATTATTATTCTATCTAAGAGCAGGTTTTACTTTCCCTTTTCTCATGTGTTACACCCATGTGTGACTACATGGGCCCGTATGTGCGTAGCCCTAATTTTTCTTCATTGGCCTTTGTTGTCATTCTTTAGGTTAGCATAAAATATTTCATGTTAGATTCTCTGTGTTGTAACTTGGCTAACCTCGTGGATTTTACTTTGTATAATTGAATGTTTGCAACCTTGTTCGGAGAAGCTTTAGTATTTGTTCCTAACAATCTCCCTTCTCTTTGTTCAATTGTGTTGAACAAAACTTCAGTTTCGGGGACCCAATTTTGTCTAAATAAAGAATCCCCATGAAGGGCGTAAATTGTATTCATATGCTTTGTTTCCGTGACTTGCAAGAGGAAGTCAAATATAAGGAGAGGGGGATGTAATTCACACTCCTCTTCAACACTGATTATGCCATGATTTTAGTTTTGGTTTATTAGAGACATGGACCTAATTGTTATATCTTAGTTAGCATGTTGCTAAGACACAAGAGCCATCATAATTAGTATTGCATTCAGATTTCTACTTGGACTGTATGCATGTATTGTGGACCTTGATGGATATTTATGGATATGTGGATGATCCAGAATAGTTACTTTGTATATACTAACATTTAGATTCTTGACATAGTGAGTATATTAAAATTTTAATAATAAACATGTAATCTCTTTGATTTTGTGGATTGATAACAATATGATGGTATCATCGATTGGTAATAAGTTGTGGAGTGTATCTATTAGTTAGGGGTTATAGTATATATAAGAAATTCATGATTATTGTAGAATGTGAATTTGATTAGTGATGATTGCTAAATTATTTCTAGAGTAAAATTGCAGATGTTAAGTGATTTCAAATATTGATAGAAATTTGTAAATCGATGAGGATGATTTATCTCTTCTCCCGCTGCTTTTTCCTTGCTCCTCTCTCCCTCTCTATATCTCGCCCTCTCTCCTCTCTCTCTCTCTCTCTCTCTCTCTCCTCTCTCTCTTTCTCCTCTCTCTCTCCTCTCCTCTCTCTGTCTGTCTCCCTCTCGCTCTCTCTCTCCCTTCTCCCATGTCTCTTCCAACCTTCTCTCCCTCCTCTCTCTCCCTCCCCCTTCTCTCATCTCTGTCCTCTGTAATCCCCCCCCCACCCCCACCGCGGAGACCCCCCCCACGCCCTCCCCCCCACCCCCCCGCCGGCAGGACCACCCTCCCCCCCCCCCCCCACCCCCCCCTCTGCTTCTCTCTCTACTCTCTCTCTCAACTACTCCTCCCTCTCTCTCTTTGTGTGTTTCGTGTTTGTTTTGTACGGCTTGCCTGTGTGTGCCTTTGTCTGCTGCCTGTTTTCTCTCCGTGCTTTCCCTGCCCTCTTGCTTCTGGCTGCGGCTCTCCCGGTCTTTCTGTTTGTGTTACACGGACATTATATCATGATACATCCAAAGGGGATATGGGACCAGCCTAAGAAGGATATTAGGTGTTGTGCAACGTGGCCAAATGTTACAACTTGTGTACAATGTTATATTGAGTTCTTACATATTTTGTTAGGAGGTTCCCATAGGAGGTAACCTCGTTTATGTGGCCATGGGTGTAATGAGTTCCTTTCTTTTAATTTGGTTTTTTAATTGTTTTGCATGTGTTCAATTATTAGGAAATATTGTTACTTTATTAACACAAGTTGCTAATGCATCTTAATTAACTAATTTAGCTTAAATTTAAACTAATGAGGAAGATATGACATGTGGGAAATAAATTAGGTAGATAGTCTTTGTTTTGATGTATGAGGTAAATTGAATTAAATTCATTTAGCTGGTATGTACTCCACCATCCTTCCTAAATTTTAATTTGGCCTTGTTGGCCACTTTTAGAGACTTGAGGGACAAGTTAAGTTTCTCCCTCACATCTCAAACTCTCCTACAAACCCTACTTATGAAGTATGAGGCATATTTTTACCATTTTAATGCATTATTTATTTTAAAAAGGGTAAATAATTGCACTTGTGTTCTTACCACATTTAAGTTTGTCCTTGATAAGTATGGTGTGCAAGTTGGAGTGTCATGTGGTCATGTCATAAGTCTTACATGTGCATTTAATTGCTTTAGGTATTATGTTTGACTTGTGTTTTGGAATGGAAGGATGATGAAGTTGAATCCTACATAGAGTCACCTCATCATCCTCACATCCCTTTTCTATTTATTGGTTGATTTTGATGGATTTTGGGTTATTTTCCGTATTTGTTTGTCTAGAATTTTAGAAAATATGTCTTGGTTTTCATACGTGGAATTTTTTTTTGGAGATGCATCTTGGATTGAGACTTGTGTGAAGGATTCAAAGCTTGTTGGGTATTGAAATTGGAATCTTGATGGAGAGTTACGATAACCTCTTATTTTTTTTGTATTAATGTATTTTAACGTAGAAATTGTGCTTGTTTTAATATTGTATGAGTGTTGTGGATATGTTTTATTGTGAATGGGTATCTTGCCTTAAGTTAGGTGTGGGAGATGGATTTATTGTACCATTGGGGAGGGAAAAGGGAGATGTGAGAAATGCATTGTGGAGGGAGTGTGAGTTTGAGTTCCACCTATGGGGAGTGAAAATGATAACATGGATATATTTTACATACTTGAGAGTGTAGAAATAAGGAGTTGATTATGTTTATTGGAGTTGTGCACATGGAGGATTTTGGGTAGAAATCCTACATCACTTAGGAGAAAAAAGGAGTTGGTACCCATATTCCATTGCTACTTTTTGGCTTGTGTGTCAAGCCTTTGTGCTTGTTGGGAAAGTTGTAATATTGTTTAAGTATATTGTTTGAATGTGTTATTGTGTGGAAAAAATGGTGTGGAATCCTTTTGTAAACGTTTTCAAATTTTTCCTATACCCCACATTGTTCTTGAGTTAGGGATTAAGGTCCAAAAAAGAGGAAGGCTTCACCTCTTATTGGATTACAGGTTGGGCGAAGAGCATTGCCTACCCCACTTTCCTTATTGGTGATTCAAGATTTTGAAGATTTGATGAACTTTAGAGATGACATGGAAACAATACTTGTGTTTTGACCTTGTTAGAAGAATCCTCTATATTGTAAGTTAGATTATTGTTCCCACTTAGGGTGGAATTGTGATGCCCGCTAAAAAACCCACTTGAGACCCAAGAACAACCTAGGATTAGTTAGGAAAATTATGGAATAAATTTGTTTTGTTTAAATGAGTCTACAACCAGGTTACAAGACAACAGTTGTCACTAACAAGTTCCAGATTAATTCTAATCCACTGGAATATACTTTTATTTTATTAACAATTGTTAGAGGTCAAAAGGTCCCTAAATTTAGGGTTAGAAAGTTCAATTAGGTTCATAGGGTAATTCTTCACCATACCCACTCTCTAACAGGATTTAAAGATTTAACTTTATTTTTCTCAAAATTAATGCATTCAAAAATTCCCTAAATCATTTCAATTGGATAGGAAATTTTCTCACCTTTCCAATGATATAAATAATTCCTCCTAACTCCTCATATTTCTCAATTTATGGGCCAGCAGGCCTTGGGGTGAAAATTTTACCCAAGAGCGGGCCTGCAGGCCCAGGGGTGAAATTTTTTCCCAGGGGCGGGTCTACAGGCCACGGGGAGAAATTTTTCCTAGAGGAGATTTTGGTTCGGCGGGGCTTCGGCAAACATTTTGGAAATTTCCTATGTGGGGAAAAAAGCCACATTTGCACTCATGCTCCCACGAGTCTGTAATTCCGCAATGGACATGTGACGCCTCCTAAGCCAACATGGGGAAAGTGGGGCGATGGGGATAAAAGAGTTTTAACATCTCGAAAGATGAAAAGGGTAAAATTCACCCACGCCTCTACCGACACCTCGTGATGCCACATGGTAGCTCCTGATTGGCTGCGGGGCGGCAGGGAAAAAGTAGAAAATTTTCCCAATATTTTTTGAGAATACAAAGGGCATAAAGGAACCCACTTCCCCTCTGATGCCTCACAATGCCACATGGTAGCCTTTGATTGGCTGCAGGCCAGTGGGGAAAATTTAGAAAATTTTCCAAACATGCTTTTGAGCGCTATGTTAAAAAAAGGATCCGCCCCTTTACCAATGGCTCGTGGTGCCTCGTGGTAGCCTCTAATTGGTTACGGGGCCGTGGGGAAAATTAGGAAAAATTTCCCAGAAATTTTCTGAAGTGCTAACGGAAAATTTGGGCCCGCGGGTCCGCCAAGGAAATGTTTCTCAATTTTATTTTATTTCAATAGTTATAATTATTTTTTCTGACGCCAAATGAAGAAAAAACTTAAGAAGGCCATAACGTTTGATAGAGAGCTCAGTTTTGGGAAAACAAGGACTTTTTGGAAATCTCTCAACATCCTCTTTCCTCAGGAATCATTAAATTTTGATTTTGATAAATTTTAAGTAGTAAATTTAAAGAAAATGATCTGCATACTTTTACAGTGCAAACTGGTAAATTTTAACTCATAAGATTTGTTCAATTTGATCTTCTTCCTCTCTCAACATGTCAAATAGACATGGAGAATTGTTCTCAGATGGATTTAATAAGGATTTTAAGATTCAATTTGTCTGATTGATTTGTAATTTTAAAATTTACATCTATTGACAACAAAACGACTGTAAGAGGGTTGAGCCTATTTTTGCTAAGTTTTCTAAGAAGTTCCTTAAGTATTTTTGTCCAATTGTATTTTTATAGGGCATAGTAATTCAACTTAATCATTTAGTTTGTTATTTTATTGTTGTAGGTTCGAACTGTGCATTTTTGGATAAATTATTTTCCAGTTTGAAAAATACAAAATAGAGATCAAATTTTGAAGGATCTATTCACCATTTTCATCTTCCAAGTATTAGGATTCATTCCAATTCTAATCTAAAACATTTATTTTATTCAATTCAACTATTCAAAAGCTAGAATACATCTCTGATTTTCAATTTTCGTGTATTACAAAACACAGAGTATTGGACTTCCTTCATACGTATTTCTTTCTTTCAAACGGAGATTACAACTCACATTTAGATGATTAAATTCAATACAATGATGTAATTTGAGGAAGGTTATGCAATCCTTTATTGATTCCAAAAGACAACTTTACGACTTCCTTCTTTCTTTCCTCAATTTCATCATACAAGACACAATTTCTTGCTTTCAAAAGAATAGAACAAAGTATGTCTCTTTCACATTTTAATATACACTTTCATAACCAATACAACATATTTTCATTACAAAACATATACATGTTCATCCACTTCAAGTGGGAAAGGTTACAATAAGATTTCATTTCACAAGGGACAATCAAACTATCTGTTCTCAACTCTAGAACAACAACATGTGTATTTCTCTTTCTTCCAAATTTTGATCACAACAAGAGTAGGGGAAAGGCAACACTCTCCACCCAACCAAGACATCCAATGAAGAGGAGGAGTCATCCTTCTTCATTTTCCCTTGAGCACCAACCAAAATGCAATAAAATATGTGATCCAACTCATGGCAAAAATAGGCTTCCAAAAACACACAAGCAACATTTCCACGATAAAAACACAGTCCAAAACAGAATGTAGTTTACAACTACATTAAAGCATGTCAAACATTATTGAGGGTTCATCAAGCAAGACAAAGGAGTAAGAAACTATGGGGGATACTTCTTATGCCTCCAAAAAGGGGAAATGGGTATCACCACCTGAATTACAAACCGCCAAAATATAGTATATAAAATTCCTAACATTCCTTATGCCTCCCCTAAGTACCCCTTATTCCTCACATTTCCTTACGCCTCCCCAACCTCTTATGGAACCCATAACAAGTAAATAAATGCAAGTTATTTCTTTGTAAGGTGGAACCCAAATCCCAACTCCCTCCACCCTTATACCTACCTAAAACAAACTTTTGTCTCCCATAGAATAAACCCCATAGTCTTCTCCTACACCATTCCTAATCCATCTACCCAACAACACATAAACATGCCAAAGAATTCACACATTAACATTTACATTCATAAAAGAAGAGAATTTCAAGAGCCAAGCTCTTACCTCTCCATGATGGAGTTTCCCAAGTTCCAAAAAACAATTGTTTCAAGAAAACAATGCAAAAATCCACCAAACAAAAAGCATGGAACAATCTTCCAGCTTCTCCAAAAGCAAGAGCTCCCAAAACAACAAGGAATTCACCCAAGAATGAAGTCTCCAATGTTGAGAAACCCCAAAACAAGGCAAGGATTTCAAGTTTTATAGAAGAGGATGAGGTGGATCCATGTAGGATGCCACATCACACATCATCAACCCCAACTCAAAAGTCATCTTCATTCTCCAATGCATAATAAATAGGTGGCTGAATAATATGACAATTTACTTACATACTCAAATCCAACCCACACATAATATGATAATTTACCATAAGATGGTTGAGCTTGTTGCTCCTGGTGACCGGTTGGACTGTTTGGGGGAACCGGTGAGATCCGGTGACTTGATTTCAAATTTCAATTCTTCCCTCTCACCCTCCGCTACTTCATTAATGATGTCTTCCATGGTTTCAACTATGCCCCTTGTGGGCCATAGTGGCAACGTATCCAATGGTCTCTTGGAGGTGGATCTTGGTGTGTTTGAGGGAGGATCCCAAAAGGATTATCTTGTGGCGCCGTCATCCTTGGAGGATGTTGTGGGATGGATAAGGGTTCTTCCAAAAAAAGGATGTTTGTTGGATCGTGCTTTGCAAAGTCACTATGTTCTTCTGCGTAGATCTTGATGTTTTTCCATTTGTTGTTTTCATTTTAGCCGCTGGTAGAGGCTTCCCTTCCTTACGTCATTGATTTATCTTCTCTCCTCTTTTCTTTGTGAGGTTTCTTGGTTTTCCCTTAAATCAATTTTTCTACCTATCTAATAAAAAAAATCCAACCCACAGCCCAAAGGACTGAAATTAAACCATGTAAGAAAAGTGCAATTAAAACTTACACAAATGCATTATAAATGTCTAAAATCAACCCTTCAACCATAGGTATGGTTGGTTAATTAATTTTTGAGGTATGGGACAAGTTTAATTTGTCCCACAAGCCTCCAAAATCAGCCTCCAAGGACAAATTCGAATATCCAAGAAAGTGGACTGTTCACACTCAAAAGTTAACTTACACATATCTTACACATTACTTATAACACTTTAAATCATGGCTAAAAACTCTAATTAATTACTTTCTTTTGACATATTTTAGTCTATATAACTCCACACATCAGATTTTATAGGGCACAAAGTCCTTAATACTCAGAAAGCATGTGCTACAAAACACTTTTCACTTTCGCATTGGGTCAAATTATTTGAATTGTTTAAATTTTACACACCATCTGTCGTGGTGTTTAACATTATGGGAAATAGTTAAAGGTTGGAGGATAACACAATACTTTTCTCCCTATACCTCTTCCATGACTTGGTGTGAGATCACCCTAAAAACTCGCGACTGACACAAGTAGCATGAGATCATCCAAAAAACTAGTTCGTCTACAACATCTTCAGGATCATTTCTACACCCTTTTTCTCATCATGGATCAGGTGCACATGTTCCTTTTTCATTTCTGTATTTTACATAAGTCACGATACTCATCAATAATCTTTTGCACGAAAATCTCTGACATATAAGGAGCCCTGAAACACCCCTCGAATAACTTCTAGGTCATTGTATCTCAATTTAAATGGATCTTCCACTCCTCATTCCTCCACCAAATGCCTGTTACATCTCAAAGGAGGTATATGGAGAACCTGGTTTTGATATTTCTCTCATAAGAGTGCAAGCCAAAGCAGCTATCAAGGTAGAGGAGTCATAACTCAGCCCCAAATCCATTTGTACTGCCAATGTACATAGGTGGCTGCAAGCGAAGAAGATCTTTAATCACACTGCACGTGTCATGATCCTGACATTGTGGTCAAATAGGTGAATGTGGTTATCTATCCCCAAATGGTCCCTCAAGAATGTGTGAATGAATTTGATGGTACGATGTAAATCTCTTGCGGTGAACATAATGGATACATAACCTCTCCCACCTCGGGGTATCATGCTCTGGTGGACCCAAGTAAGCATCCTTGCCTATCGGCACCTCGTCTCCTGACTGAATATCCTCCTCTCTCGCCTCCTGTAGTGGTGGAAGTCATTGTTGCACAACACCTATCAAATGTTGAATAGCCTCTAAAATTTAAGGTATGAACTCAAGTACCTGTGGCTCAGGCGTAATTGATCTACGTCTGAAGTCCCTAACCGATCGACGTCTCATGGGTTCCATCTTGTGTACGAAGTAATAAAATGGATTATTAATTTATAAACGGTTTCAGAAATGCTTTAGTTTTTTTAATGTTATTAACAAATTATTATCTAATTAATTATTTACCCAAAGCGTCTGCGTGTGCGAACCATCGCTCTTAAACTAAATGTAATGCCTCATGCCTCGGGACAAGGAATAACAAACCAAAAGGTAATAAAAAATTCATGTAATTTTTTTTTACTATAAAAATTACTAAAATTATCCAATTCCCATTATTAATTATTCTATATTAATTCGATTTACCAGAATAAATTAACTACTAGTCCAAACCCAATTTTAATTATTTATTTCTACTATCTTGCTTTACCCTACTAAAAATTTTCTAAGGTCACATTGGGAAGTTTACACCCCCATAAATAACTAATTAACCCCCACTCACCCTTTTTTTTTTAATTTCCCACTCCCATAAAATTCCCATAACTTAATAGTTGTAGGGTTTAATGTCGACACTAGGATCAATCTAATCTTGGCCCTTGATTTCAAACATTCCCTAAAATTTCCCTAACCATACTTTTCTTTTGTTTTCTTTTTCATCTTCTCATTTGTTTCATCTTGTTCTTCTTTGTGCATTTTGAGGGGGAGTTATGGAAGCTTTGGTTTCATGTAGTGAAAAGGATAATCTCCCTATTATTCATTATTGATTATTATTTTTTTATATTTTCATTACCCAAAAATATCTAGTTGTTGGGTATGTAGGATACCTTTTGTTTGTTGAAGAAGGCAATCTTCTAGACATCATATATATATATATATATTCAATAGTGAATAAAACGAATTTATTTAGAACAAAAAATTCAAAATCCACATTTTTTTAATGAAGTCGTGGATTTGAAGTATGTGGACGGTGGTTTGGACAGGGGGAGGTGTGGTGTTGGTGGATGGTAGGAACGATGTCTATGTGGAGGGCAAGGTGTAGGGTTTTGGGATTTGGGGAAGGGGTCTATGGGAAGAGGGAGGATGGGGAGTGGGTGGGACAGTGGTGGGAAATGGCGTAGTGGGTGTGCAGGGGTGGGGAGGGTTCGGCCCTCCCCACATTCCTTTGATTATTGTTTTGTGTTTGTAAATATAACAAAACATTCCACTAAAAGTTTTTTAATATAATTTTGTTATATATATATATATATATATAAAGTATAATATTTATATAATATATTTTATAATATAAATTAATATATTATAGTGTAATATATAACTATATTAAATATTTTTTTATGGATTTATTTTATATACAATGTTTAAAATTATTATAAGTTGTAAAAGGAGTAGGTTATGTTTTATCAGTTTGGTGAAGTATACAACTTCATAGCTTCCAATATATTAGATTTTAAAAATCATTTTCTCATTTGTATAAATAAAAAGAGGGTAAATTTGTAATTTAATTAAAAAGGGATAACTTGGATACAACTTTTAAAATTAGTGAGGCAAGAGGTAAGTTAACATTTGATTTCCTAACACAATCATTTATTAAGTTTCACATGGGAAAGGAAGTAAAAACTGATATCATTTCATTGTATAATCTTACCAAAATTTACAAGAAGAGATCTACTATAAGAATAATAATATTTCCATTTAATATAAATCCTCAAGCTCCATGTTACACTAACTTTCCTTCAAATGGAATAACTGAATAAATACTACAGATTTCTACAAGAGGGAGACCAAACAAGGAAGAAATCACATTTTCTTTTAGTGTTATTGACCTCACATTTTGCATTTTTATTTTTTATTTTTTAAAACCATATTTCCAATATACGAACTTTCTTTTCAAAATAGAGTTATTATAATTGAATCACAACACCCTATGGTTTGAAAAATTATGTGTGCTTGAGATCACAGTGTGATTAGATAACATGGATACTATATCCAAGTTGTGGGGCTTGCTTCTTGAGATAGACCTCTAGAGAAAGTTGGTTCTTGCTCCTAAACTACCTGCCACAATCTACTTTAATGCAAGAAAAAATATCTATCCTAATATAAATTTCCAAGGGACCAGGGAGAGAGAGTACATGAAAAAAAAATCCTACACTAAAGCGGTGATACATCAAAAAAGGAGAGTGTGAGAGTAGTCTCCCAATGTGTGAACAGTAGAAGCAAAATGCAAACTAGAAGGAGTGATAATAGTTCTCCACAATCTAGCAACTGCATTCACAACAGTATTTCATGCACACACAATGATAATTAGATTTCTACAACAACATAAGATAGACACAATATATATGCAATGAGATTGAAATGGTAAGAGGAATGTAGACAAACACAGCAGGGGAAGATAAATCCAGAAACTTGTATCTATTGCTTCATAAGTATGCACTGTTCAATCTATTATAAGATAAGGGCCTAGATCACTATGCTAGGAGTCCACTACAAGGACTTGCAGCACATTAATTTCAGAAAACAAGTTTGAAAGGGTTTTGCTACTTAAAACTATCTCCTTTTTAGTGAGCCCAACACTCCAATTTATAGATTTCTTAGAAGAGAGAGAGAGAGAGAGAGAGAGAGAGAGAGGAAAAAATGAAAATCCTGAAATCTATCTTTCAACCACTTGTAAGATGTGGTAAATTAAGTGAAATGATGTTCTTCTTCTTTAAAAAGGCTCCCCATGTTGTCTCCTAACTTGCAACAGTGAAATATGTCAGCCTATGCTTCATTGAATGCATCCCAAGTACCAAATAAAATCATTATTCTAAACTGGGCACATTTTCTGCAAAATCACTATTGATTTCTTATCAAATTATAGATTTCTAAATTTATATGCACCGGGCTTGGAAATATGATTTAAACGGTACAAATTTTGTGCATTTTCATTGCGAAATAAAAAAGTTATGGCCTTCTGAGTGCAGGAAACTATTTTAGGTCTACCAGGTTTTTATGTCATTTAATGGGACTGAGCACTTGATTTAATGGAGCTGAAGATGTTTCCTTTATTTTCATAAAACTACCCTCATTAAAAATCATGATTTTTCCAGAAAGTCTGATTTTGTGAAAATTGGAGCTTGGGGTGAAAAGTTATGGCCGTTTGAATATCGGGGTCTAAATTGTAGTGTTTTTTCCCATGCATGTGGCTATATCAGGTATTTTGGGTCCTTATGTCTCGGCTGTCCCAAACAAAAATCTCCACTCCATCCGTAAGTCTCCTATCTACGGAAAAATTGGCAAAATTGGGTCCTTAACAAACTCGTGTCCCGCCTTTTTGTCCGCATCCCTTCGACCCACATCCCTTTGTAATCAGACAAGTCAGGTTTTCGGGTCCAAACTGTCCCATGCGTGCTTGTGCTGCCTGGACCACTTCGACCTGACTTTTCCACACAACAAAGGAATGCAACCATTTTGGCTTTGTAGGTCCTGCATGTTCCAATGTCCTGTGAACCGCATGGACCAAATTTATCTGACTTTTCTATTTTCAACTACCTACGGTGATTTCGGGTTTTCGGGTCCTGGATTTCCCACACGTACCTATGCAGCCTGGGCTCCAAAAACCTGATTTTTATGATTTATTTGCAAATCAGCCATTTCGGCCATGTGGGTCCTAACTATCCCGCACATACCTATTTGGCCTTGGCTCCAAAAACACGAGTTAGCCACAATACACTAGCACAAGTCGATTTTTTTTCTTTTTTGCAATTTTTTAACTTCTTGGATTTTGCTTGGCCCTGAAGAATTGCATCAGTTACCAAAATTTACCTTGATAGGTAGATTTTGGATAATAGGAGTTACAATCAATTTCATATTAAAGGAATAATCTATAAATTACAAGATTTATTTTCCAAGGAGCTTAAGCTCACAAATACAACATAATTCCAAAATGCTTAAAAAACATAAGGAATCAACATTACAAGTCTTCTTTCCAAAATTCAAGGAAATTTACACATACAAATGTGACACTAGTATATAAGTAATCCCAAACACAAAATAGGAAATTTACATGACAATGAATCTTCCCAAATAGTCATATCCATGATATTACAATGAGGATAGGTTTTTTTTAAATGCAGAAAACAAAGAGAAACCATGATGTCAAGGAACTGTTATCCAATTTTTTCCCTTAAACAAAATTTGATCAAATGCGACCTTGTATAGGAGGAAATGGAGAGGTTGGTTTCAGGCATGCGAGCTCACGTTTCAATCCAAAAAATTAGGTTACAAGAAGGCTTGAAAATGGAAATGTAATGTCAACAAATGAATGGCCAAGGGGACATTGGAGGAGATCAGAGCTCGTGTGGAAGAATGGAGAAAAACTTGAATTTTTTGGACTTCACATTTTCAGCATTTTAGAGATAAGGTGGTAATTTTTTTGAAAAAGGTCTGAAAAGGAAAGGTTCCAAAAGTCCTTAAGTCTGAAATTTCAGAATTTTAGGTTTCGGAGTTTTGGAGATGTGGAATTCAAATTTTCAGAGTGTTCGACAACAAATAAGGAAAAGTGGTGAAAAATGTCTGAAATACTGAAAGTCTGAAACCTGAAAGGTTTCAGATTTTGAAAAGTCAAACTTTGTTCAAGGTCAACACGGTGGAATTTTTCAGAGTTTCAGGTTTTGAAGTTTTAGAAATCTTTAGGTGATTCGGGGATGAACAATGCAAAAATTTCCAAAGTCAGAAGTTCTGAAAGTTTGAAAGCTTGAAATTTAAGACTTTCGAAGGTTCGGGTTT
Source organism: Taxus chinensis (assembly GCA_019776745.2). Taxonomy (NCBI): domain Eukaryota; kingdom Viridiplantae; phylum Streptophyta; class Pinopsida; order Cupressales; family Taxaceae; genus Taxus; species Taxus chinensis. The sequence goes on along the minus strand of CM034149.1, from coordinate 686,953,977 downwards.
CAGAGTTTTGGAACTCTCAAGCAGATTGGCAGATGAACAATAACTCCACTTCCAAAATGGAAATGTTTGAACGTTTGAATTTGGGGATTTCGGAGGTTACATGCATTTCGAACTCTGAAAAGGAAGATCAAGAGCTCACATTTTTGCATAATGACACCCCAACCTTCAGATGGCCATAACTTTTTCTTGGGAGCTCGGATTTGCACAAAAAAGGAGTTTTTTGAAATCTTATAGTATCCTCTATACAAGTTTATCTTAATTTGAGTTAGACTAAGTTCTTTAAAATAAAAAAATACAGTCCACAATTTTGGAGGGTTTCAGGCTTCACACCTACCAAAATAATGAAGTATAGGCTCCTCTCTTCTCCAACAAGGCACAGTACATGAAGGTATGGGTTTTGTCATGGAACCCATCATTTTTGCAGGTGAATTTAATGAATTTTAGGGTGGTTAGAGAAAGAATTTGAATTCTTCTCTCCCCCTTTCTCTCATTCTTTATATATATTGTAACAACGGGAATTTTTTAAAGGGTTGGACAATTTTCCTTTGCACCCTACCTTCTTCTCTGATCTACAAGTGAATTTGTGGAGTTCAAACCTCCCATATAAACTATAAATTTAGTCTTTCCTCTTGGCTATTATAATGTACAGTATCAAATTTGTGGAGAAATTATAGAAGTATGTGGATGAATTTTAGCCCTCTCTTGTGTTCATTGTTATCTTCTGATCTCTCATTACAATCTTGGTTATCTATGCATGGTGGTTTTATTACATTTTTACAGTTTATGTTTAATGGCAAAGCATGTGTTCAAAATTCCTTTAGTACATCACCTTTGTTAGTTTAGATATAGTTTCTTGCAATCTTGTTAACCCTGTCCCCTTGGAAAGTTAGAGTAGGTTTTAGAGTAGATTCTCTACAATTCGAATGTGTACATTAGAACAGAGGAATAGGAACTGGTCTTCATCTAGATAGATTTCTAGATTGCAAATTGCCACACTTTGGGAAAAGCTCCATGTTATGCAATCAAACTGAGACTCTCAACCCATTGAGTTACAGACCTTTAGGGGTGTTGTGGTTATGCACCAATAGGAACTCCAACATTCTTCCAAACTTGAGCTCCAACTTTGAGTGCTTTTCAAGGAATCAAACGTAATAAAAGGGCTTGTTTTACCACCCAACCTATAGGAATATTTACATGTTTTTCCAAAGTTTGGAAGACATGATAGCCTCCCCCAAGCCCATGGGAGAGAGAGCTATCTTGAAAAAATGTGAACAGTATTTAGGGAGACATGAACATCAAACATATTCACATACAAGACAAAACCATACATTAAAGAAACACAACATAATCAACCAAAGAAAAGAGGAGAAAACCATAATAATCCTCAAGATGGGGAAGCGTAGACGAGAAACACAAAAGTTCCAAAAAGTGTGGTCCAACCATAGGATGCAAACTAAGAATTTCTTCAAAATAACCTCCTTATTCCTCCAATACAACAATATCTCCTTATTTCTCCACGCATTCACCTAAATCTTCCTTGGGAGGATTTTCAAACCCATTGGGTTTTCTCTCGAAGAATGGAGAAGGGGGTTCAAACCATATGAACCACCTTGCCCACCTAAAACTATATGAGGGGAGTAAACATAACCTACATGGATTTCCCATAAATGCATAAGGTTTAAGAGGAAAAATCTCTCCCTCTTCCCCCATAAAGCATATCAAGCCATATGATGGATGGAGAAAATAATACAAAAAAATACTCAAGCAATATACAACACAAGCAACAAAACACAATATAAAACCATAAAAAAATATAAGATCTATCATGTGAAATAAAAATGAGTGATAATCAAAGAGCCTACCTCCAAAATCTCTCTAAAACTCTAAGATTTTACCACTTCCTTATCCAAGTAAACTCTAGCTCCCAAAATTCTCCAAGCACCAAGAAAAAGCTCAAAAAATGTCCTCTTTCCCCACATGAGGAAGTATGTGAAGAAAATCAAAAAAAAATCCTCACCAATGAGGGGGTGACATTTGTCACCCCTCTCTTTCCTCCAAGTCAAATATTCCCAAACTAAAATGGAGAAAAGAAAAACTCAATTTTAACACTCTTCTCCCAAATTGCCCATAAAGAAAATGAGACAAGTTTGTGCAACTTTTTACAACACACATATTCCAATCCATATTACATGGATGGTGAGAAAAGACAGGAAAAATGGGAAGGAAAATCCCTTTATGCCTTGATATTAATTCCATGTACCTAATAGGTAGGTTCCAAGGGATTATTTTCATGTTAAGTGAAATCCCAAAACTAAAAGGGGTCACTTAAAATGCCATAAATAGCCCAATTTCATGTTTGGCACATTTGGGCACAAGTGTAGAGGATGTGAGGGCCCACTCAATGGTACACATGTGACCCCAATCCTCTCTAATTAACACACACTTACCCAAACACAAAACTTAATGCAAGTGGGGATGATTAAGTCCCGAAACCTAGTTTACTTAACAAAATAAGACAACCTAAACAAAATTAATTTTACATGAGAAAGACCATTACAAATAAGGGTCACTCATGGTGCCTAATTAACACAAGCATACAATAAGGCCTCATACAACTAACCTGGTTAGAGCTTAGCATTGTGGGCCACTTGTGTAACATTTGCGTAACCTCCCTGAAACCCTCGTCCTCATGTGGCCTATCACCTACACACTCAATGCACACATTAAATGCACTTGTCCAATATAGTTTAAATTGACTACTCAGTAAACGATCAAGTCTAAACACGAAATTTTATGATATCACAACATAAACATGGAGTTGTCAATGAGAAACATGCACTATTTCACACAATTCAACACATGTTAGTTATTGCAATAATATAAATGACATACATCCATACGATCATGTGTTCTCATCAATAATCAAATACTCTATAAAATTAAGACATGCAAGTAAAGTAAGTAACCACCATATATCAATTAGGCCCAAATAACATAACAATATATTAGTATCCATAACATCAAATAAAATTTGCCAACATACAAATCAAGCTAAATTGGCGCTATGTGCCCAAATCACCATACATGTCCATGAAGATCAAATAACATAATATAATATCAAAAATATATCAAACCCCTGTCAAATCATATCCATGAATAAATAAGTCAAAATATTATTATGACTATAAAAATCTTGGCACTACATCCCCTTATCCTAAAATTATACTTCCTCATAAAATTCACTGGAAGAGATAGGGATATATATCCCTCAATGGTGTAACATCCTCCCAGGTAGTTTTTGTCTCATCATATCTTTTCCATTGAACTCTAACCTGGTCCAAGTCTTGACCCTGAAGGGAAAACTTCTTGTGCTCTAGTATACGTACGGGCTCCAGCCTCCACTATCCTTCATCCTCTACCTGTAATGCCAACCAATCCAAAACATGAGAGACATTAGGTACATATCTACATAGTATAGAAACATGAAATACATTGTCAACTCATGCAAGGCATGGTGGCAAACTTAGGTGATAGGAAATTGGACCGATGACCTCCAAAATATCAAATTCTCCCACAAAACAAGGTGATATCTTAGAACCCTTGCCATAGTGGATTAAGATCTTTTGTGGAAAAGCTCTCAAGAAGACTTTGACACCCACTAAGAAGTGACAACCAATCCTCTTTGTGTTGGCATACGACTTCTGGTATGCTCTAGCGTGCTCAAGGCACTTCCTAATTAGAACAACCTTCTACTCTTTGTCCTCTAGGTAGGTTGGTCCTAGAATAATCCTTTCATCTAGCCTATCCCAACTCAAATGTGTCCTATAAGGCCGACCATAAAAATCCAGGTAGGGAGCCATAAAAATGGAGCTGTAATAGATGTTGTTGTAGGAAAACTACACCAAATATAGGTAATCTTTCCTCTTCTTCTTTTGTTCCATGACATGCATCCTCAACATGTCATCCAGTACCTAATTAACCCTCTCTATCTGTCCATCTGTCTCTGGATTGTACACTGAGCTGAAATTAATCTCTTTACTTGGAACGGCCTGAAAGGAAGTTCGGAAAAATGATGTGTAAATGGTATCCATGTCATTTATAATGGTCTTCAAAATTGAATGTAATAGAACAATATCCCCCCTAAATAATTTGGTGATGGCCTGTACATTATAGGTGACCTTGGTTGGTGAGAAATGTGCAACCTTGGTAAACTTATCCACAGTGACCATAATGGCATTGTGATTATAAGAAGAAATAGGGAGTCCTATTATTAAATCGATAGAGATCACATCCCATTTCCACTTGGGAATATCATGAGGATGTAAAATTCATGTGGGATGGGAATTCTCTACCTTGATCCTCTAGTACTCAAGGAAACATGCAACAAAATCCTTTATGTCTTGTCGAAGACTAGGGCAATAATATAACTCTCCTAGATCGGCGTGCATTTTCTACATACCTAGATGTGCGACATATGGGGATCGATGCTCCTACGTAAGGATGAAGCTACGTAAATCAAAAGACTTAGGCACAAAGATGCACCTATGAAACTGAAGTAAACCATATATCTCTAAAATGCACCCTGAATATATGCCCTCTAATGAACCCTATGACTCCAACATCTATCTAACACCCTCATAAAACCTGTCCTCTAGGAGATGCTGAAGAATCCTACCTCTCAAGTCTTACTGCAGTGTCAATGATGCAAGCACATGTCATCGTCTACTAAGTGCATCTGTAATGACATTTTCCTTTCCTTGGATAAGCGTTGAGGAAATGATCTCAACGCATAAGAGCATGAACAATTGCTACAATCTCTAAGTCATGGGTAGGATAGTTAAGCTCATAATCCTTGATCTTACATGACTCAAATGAAATGACCCAACGCTTCTGCAAAATAACTGCTCCCAGAACCTCGAGTGATGCATTAGACAAAACAACAAAATCCTCTGTTGGGTCTGGAACTGCTAATATAGCCACCGTGGTTAAACTTTCCTTAAGCAACTGGAAGGCCTACTCACACTTCTCTGGCCAATCAAACTTATTTCCTTTTCTTTGAAGGGAAGTAATTGGGTGAGAAATCCTGAAAAATTCCTTCACAAATGTGCGGTAATAACCTACTACACCCATGAAGACACTCACCTCAGCAACTGATGTGCACATTGACCAGTCAATAATAACATGTATCCTATAGTTACCCTACCTTACGATAAGGACTAATAACATAATTTACATCTATTTTTTTAAATAAATAATTGTTTTTTAACATGTAATATTTTATCACCTCACATATTATAATATTACACCATTAAAAATATATAGGGTCTATTAATAATTTAAAATTAAAAATATATACGATTTATTAATAATTTAACATATCAAATTTACGGTTTAAAATAAAAATTAGCCTTTAAATTTTTCATAAATTATAAATTATAACTAAAACATGAATAAATGGTCCACATACCATCAAATTTTATGCCTAATTCCATGGTATTCAACACAATTATAATTCCCACCACTATCTGTGTGTTATCCATGCCGAAAAAGCACACCAAAATATTGCCTTGACCACCATGTTAGATTTTGACATTTTATATAACATGCTGGAAAAAAATTAGGTGGTGGTCTCTAAAATAATATGGCTATCATTTGAGATTCATAAATTAATGTGAATGTCAAAATAATATTTTAATTTTAGTTATTAAAACTTAGAAACTCCTTTCTATGTCACTACAAGTTACAAAGCACTTTCTTAGTTGATTTTAGTGATTCATTTCCCCACATGAATATACTTTCATCTTTATTAGAAAAAGCATCTATAGGTTCATGTGAAATATTGATATGTATTTGCACTAAAAATAAATATCTCAATATATAATAATAGCAATTGCACATGAGTTACAATTTACGTCGGAGAGTATAACATTTTTTTAGTTTTTTGGAGTTGTAATTTGCAATGAAATGTATGTTATCTTAAATTATTTTGTTTTTTTGTGATGGGGAGGAGAGAACAATGCACTGAGTTATGAATTCCTATTATGCCTCGACAGATTCGCATATGTTGCTGCCAAATTATTATTTTACTACGGCCCACGAGTATGTTCGCGAAGTTGGTATGATCGGGTTGAATATCCATTTCTTGCATTTTGTTGAACAATCACACTAACTATTAAGGATGACCATGTTTTTAGAAAGTTGTAATTATGATACTTGCCAAAAATATAAAATGTTCTATCATTTGGTCTAACACTGGCCTCAAATGGAGTATTCATGTGGTAATAACCAACCCAAGGGAAGAAATTACCTTGGCTACATTGGATGTGGGCAACAAGTTTTTTAAGGCTAGGAATTGGCATCTGTCATCACTCATCTAGCTCCCCTGTAACTTTTTTATTAAATTATAACTGGAACCTTGAAAATCCAAACACACTTCAATATCAACTTCAATGATAATCCAAGGAAATAACATCTAACAAAACATTACTTGTTCAATAGACTCAAAAAACTCATATAATTAATTTTTATTTTTTACAATATTTCGTAATTTAAATAATAAAACAAAATTGTAATAACTAATCAACTTTTTAAAGACATTCAATTATATTATCAAATATTAATCTTTAATGAAAAATAATTATCAATGTATATTCATTTTTTTCATAATCTCACAACTTGTTCATCTTGATACTGGAAATAGTAAGCTGGAAATAGGCCTTTCTCTAAACTCCAGGAAAACATGGGTTTTCGCCATGAATGCATAATTCTGTCATATCCAGTAAAGTTTAGAAGCCAAATTCAGTCATGTATTTTTTGGTCTCATCCTACCATTAGTGCTTGTAGTCTTTGCTTTAGTCCCTTACTGCACCATGGAAACATGATTTCATATTTATAAAAACCAATAAAACAATTTTACAAGACTAACAAAATAATTTCATTTTTTATTTTACATAATAACATTCTGCTGAAATGAAACCGGTCGTGTATAAAGCAAACGAGGCTTCTTCAGTTTATCTTTTACCAGCCATTTCTCAACTGCATCGGAAAACTATCAGATGACATTGAGTGTGCCTGAAGTAAAATGTTACCATTAGCATCTCTCTTGCACATATCTTTCATCTACTTAGGATGACGTTTTTATTTCTTCTCGATTGGGAATGTTTGGCTTATAAGTTACAATTGTGGATTTATAGATTATTTCTAATCCTATCACTAACAGTCATAATGTTTTTTATGACACATACCTATTCTGGCCTTAGCTTGTAAATATGATATGTTTTAGAAAGAGTTTGCAAGAATTGAATCAGAAATGATGCACCACAAAGTAGTTACACTCAAATAGAATCGTGATAGCTCTAGTGTAATCGCAAGGATCGATAAAAATGGAAGAAATTTCTCAACAGAAATAAGGCTTGCACATAGAGGAAAGACAACGAAGTGGCTTGGCATACTCATAAATTAGGAATAAAAGGGTACATATAGGGTGCTGAGTAACCCTAGTGAATGACACACAAGAAAACCCTAAACCAAACCCATGTGAGATGAACATCCATATGTGAGTGGAGGACACATAGGATCCTAAAAACCAACACCCCCCCTTCATCAAAGATGGGGTAGTGGCTATGATGAGTCAGACAGAACAAGAAGACACCCCTAAACAACTAAGAAAGATGTGTCAATGGGGCCCCGGAAACTAAAGGCCTGATAAGGTGCTCATATACAAACAACATCTTCCTAGAAGAAGAAGAAGAGGACTATATAGCCCAAAGAAGATGAGTAGCTGCATAAGACCTCACCCCAAGAAGAGACCACAAGTGAAGAAACTTCACCTTAGTGAAGGGCTTGGTAAATAAATTTGCAATCTGATCAGCTGTCTGAATGTACTGAATGTCGATGTTACGAATATATTGTTTGTAACATTATTAATATTGTATTGTGTGTGAGTATTTAATATTATTATTTAAATGAGATGTAAAAACTCATTTAATAATAATATAGTGTGAAGTAATGTGAAGTTGTAATAAACAACTCATGGGTAGTTTGATAGAGTTTAGTGAAAGAATAAAGGGATAAGAAGATAAACTAGAGAGATTTGTGGGATTTATAGTTGGAGCAAACTCCTTGTTAGTACGGAGCTATAATGCTCTATATATGTAATCACTTCTCTATGTAATACATCCTAGATGAATAAAATTTGAGTGTTGTATTATTTCTGGTGTTATTTGATTAGATTTGTGTGCATGCAAACTGAACCAAATTAATATTTGGTATCAGAGCAAGTTCGTGTGATGGAGAAATAATTATTATTGAAGGGGCTAGTCATGGGTATCTTTCTATTTTGGCGTTTCCATTTCCTTTCATACTTCTGGTTCACCGTTTTCTTTTTTGGGGTATGAAAAGTTGATCTGCAGGCTGAAACAAGTGAATTTGAGCTCCAAATAATAAGACGTGCCTAGATCTGTGATGCTATCTCTATGACATCAAGGAATTCACAATCTCAGTTGCAATCCTATTTGATCTTGGATTTAATTGTAGAAGAAAGTGAGTTCTATGAAAAAGTGTGAGTTGCAACTCTTCTATTCCGTTTTTTTGCCATTTTTGGACACAATAAAAAATGTAAGAATATTTTTTTTTTCCATTTTTGGAAAGGGGTCCATAAATATTTTGAGATTTAAACTTGTAAGTTCCATAACTTTCAGTTGGTAATTCGGATGTAGTTGTCATTTTTTTTAAATGATTATTTTTTTTGAGCTCTATGCATTGATCCTACTCTTTCTGTTGCTGGATTTTTTTAATTTTTTTTCCATTTTTGGCAAATATTTAAAAACAGAACTACTTTTCAACATTTAAAATAATTTTTATTGTAAGGGTGCATTATTGGTTGAACCCGAACACCCAAAAGAATTGTAATATGAGCCTAATATATATATTTGCTAAGTAACAAACAGATAGAGGTTGGAGGCAACGGAGGAAGGAGGTTGATCAACGACCCCTTGTCAGGCACCATCAATGAGGCCACAATACTGGATTTTGTGGCCAAGTATTTTCAGTTGTGTGTTTGATTTCAGCTGTGTAGTAGATAATAAAAACAAATGATACATTCCTATTATTGTAATGTGTGAAAAATTCCTATATGTAACCTTCTAATGAAAAATATAGTGGGAAAGTAAAAAGAACACATGTAGACATGGATCTTGAAATGGTTCGTGGAGATCCAGAAAACCACATGAGGTGAACAATAGAGTGGAGAATTGTTCATGTCCAGGTTGGTGGTAAACCTATTGTAAAACCATAGAAGGTTAAATGTTGCTCCCACTACATTTATATCAAGGTCATGAGCTACAGGCGTGCCACAGGGGTTGGCATTTTGCTAAGATGCGTAAACATTTTTCTACCTTGTTCACATTAGGGGAGTGTATATTAGGAATTAATAATGTTAACAATAGAGGAGTGAATGTTACAAATATATTGTTTGTAACATTATTAATATTGTATTGTGTGTGAGTATTTAATATTATTATTTAAATGATATGTCAAACGCATTTAATAATAATATAGTGTGAGTGAATGTGAAGTTGTAATAAACAACTCATGGGTAGTTTGATAGAGTTAAGTGAAAGAATAACAGGATAAGAAGATAAACTAGAGAGATTTGTGGGATTTATAGTTGGAGAAAACTCCTTCTTAGTAGGAGCTATAATGCTCTATATATGTAATCAATTCTCTATGTAATACATCTCAGATGAATAAAATTTGAGTGATGTATTATTTTCGGTGTTATTTGATTAGATTTGTGTGCATGAAAACTAAACCAAATTAATAATGTCGATGATACCATCATGAATAAGATTTTGTATGAAGTGCATATGGATCTCAATGTGCTTCGTTCGCTCATGCTGAACTAGATTTTTACAAATTGAGATAGTGCTCATATTATCACAATAGATAATGGTAGGCTACTAAAAGTGGATAAAAAAACTATGTCAGAATACCTTGTAGCCAAATTTCTTCTGTGGCAATACGTTTACTGATCCTCTATAGAAGATATCACAATTGCGTTCTTCTTCTTACTAGGCCAACTAAAATGACATGAACCAAGAGAGAAACTATAGCCAGAGGTATACTTCTGATGATCTAAGTCATTGGCCCAATCAAAATCTATGAACTCGATCAAGTCAATATCCACCCCTCCATAATAGTGAATGCCATCAGTATAGGTGCCATAAACATAATGTAGGATCCACTTAACTTCTTTCCAATGTAGCTCATGTGGCTCCTACATGAATCTGGAAATGATCCCAACAACATAAGATAAATTCGGTCGAGTGTGAGTCAAGTAAATCAAGCTCCCCATCAACTGTCGATAAAGGGTACCATCAACCAAGGGAGTAGAGAAATCAGAAACCAACTTAACCGTAGGAAGAAAAGGAGTAGGAGAAGACTTGCAATCAGACATATGAAAATGAGTAAGCAAGTCAAGAGCATACTTAGGTTGCGAAATCACAATTCCTGAGTCAGATTGTGAAATATGGATCCCAAGAAAGTAATGAAGCAAACCTAAGTCAGTCATGGAAAACCTGTTGGCCAAGGTGATCTTCACAGAATCAATGATAGAGGAAGAGTTTCCTATGATCAACAAGTCATCAACATAGAGAACAAGGATGAGTATGGAGTCATCTTGCCTTATAATATAAACATTTGGATCAGAGTGACACCAGATAAACCCTGATGTAAGTAAAAAGGAGTCCATCTTGGCATACCAAGCCCGAGGGGATTGTTTAAGGCCATAAAGAGACTTCTTTAACTTACAAATGAGGGAGGGATCATGGACATAACTTGTAGGCTGTTTCATGTTGATTTCTTCCTCTAGGTCACCATGATGGAAGGCACTCTTAACACCCATTTGATGGACTTTCCATCTGTTTGCTGTGGAAATGGTAAGGTTAAGTCGAATAGAAGTCATCTTTGTAACCGGGGTAAAGGTTTCAGTATAATCAACCCCAAATATCTGGGAGAAACCCTTAGCTACTAATCGCGGTTTAAAATTTTTGACATCTCTATCTACTCCATACTTTGTTCGGAACACCCACTTACACCAAGTGATTTTTCTTCCTTTTGGAAGAGGGGTGAGATCCCAAGTATCGTTCTTCATGAGAGAGGAATACTCCTCATCCATGGCAGAATCCCACTCAGGAATACCATAAGCCTCCGAGAAATACTATGGATAAGAAGCAGAGGTGAAGAAAGAGTGGGGTCATATGAAATCTGAGTGAGTACATCTCATATCCGAAGTATCTCCAACTAAATCTCTAACAATTTGTAAAGTTTTCCTAGCCTAAAGAGGACCAGGAGGATCTAGATTAGAATTAGAAGATTCTTCACTCAAGTGAGAAGGGACATAGTTCTTGTCATCACTACTGTTAGAACCTGAAGACTCAAAGGTATGATGGTTGAGAGGATCAGGAAGAGGAGAAAACTCAACATCATCATCATCATCATCTGATGAGTCAGAATCTGAATCAACGAGCTGAAGAACCTCAATAGGTAGATAAGTAGAAGTCAAATAAGACTCATCGAACTTAATGCTTCTCTCAATATAAAGTTCATGAGAAGTAGGATTCAACAATATATATCCCTTCATGCCATTAGGATACCCTACAAAGATATAAAGTTTGGATTGTGGTTCTAATGCTTCACATTTCTTCTTGGGAATCTGAGCCATAGCCTTAGATCTGAAGACTCAAAATTGCTCAACATCAGGCTTGCATCCAAACCAGGCTTCAAAGGGTGTCATCCCTCTTACTACCTTGTGTGGAACATGGTTCTTAATGTAATCAACACAATTCATTGCTTTAAACCCAATACTGTGGAGGAAGAGACTTCGAGTGAATCATACAAGTGGCCATCTCCTTAAGAGTGCGAATATTTCTTTTTGCTACTCCATTCTGTGAAGGGCTATAAGAAATTGTATGCTGCAAGGAGATCCCTTCAGAAGTATAGAAATCCATGAACATATTACTTACATATTCACCTCCATTGTCAGTTTGAAGAACCTTGATAGACCGTTCTACCTGTTTCTCAGCAAGAGCCTCAAAGTCATGAAAATTTTCAAAGACTTCAGACTCAAGCTTAAGAAAATATACCCAAGTATATCATGAATAGTCATCAATGAAGGTTGGAACATAAAGAGATCTAGTAAACGAAGGAGACGGAAATGGACCAAAAATATCGCTGTGAACAAGATCCAAGGGATGAGTAGCTCTCCAGTATTTTCCTTTGTCAAAGTTCTTTTCAGGATGCTTTCCAAGGGTACAACCCTCACAAAGACCCTTAGAAAAATTGACACAGGGTAACCCATTGACCATTTCGTTTTGGCTCAATTGTTCAAGGTAGCGATAATTTAGATGTTCGAAATGCTCATTGCCATCGCTTACTAACCTCATTTGCATGAGTGAGCAAGGTAGTGAGCGTAGAATTAAAAGTAAAGTGGGAAAAGGTATAAAACCATGAATGGTGATCTTCCTTTCCCTTAGTCACTGTAGTGTCATTGTTAAGCTCATGAATAATCACGGAGTTAGGACCAAATTCCACTCGCATTACTTCACCAAGGTGAGTAATTTGGTAAACCAATAGGAGATTGGTAGAGAGATCAAGAACACTTAGCACTTGGTTGAATGTTCCCCCATTTATCTCTACCGATCCATTACCAGAAACTGACATTTTTGTGTTATTACCTATCATGATTTAGGACATACCACAAGGCTCGATGTTGGAGAACTCAACATGCAAAGAAGCCCATGTGGTGCAAGGCACCTGAATCTATAATCCACGTCGATGAAGGAGCAACTTTGGCTATAAGGGACTTTCCTTTATTCTTACCAAATTTAGACCCTTTTGCAGTAGAAGACCCAACCTTTGAAACATTTTATTTGATAGACTCAATAACACCTATTTGATTTTTCTCAAGTAAATGAGTAAAGTGATCAATTTGTTTTTTCTCATACATAGATGCTCTTTATGACCAGGATTCTTGCAATAGGAACACAAAAACTTGTCTTTCTATGCTCTAGGCTTAGAAGTCAAAGAGTTTGTGTTAAATTTAGTTTTGGTCTTGGTTTCCTTCTTAGGTTGATCCTTTCTTTCTTTCTTCTTTTCCTTACTAGTACTTGCACACCGAGGCATGTGACTTGGACTTGAGAGACCCCATTTGAATGAGTTTGTCCTGTTCTCCAATGAGTTGGGATGAAAAAGAGTCAAAGGAGGGCATATTCCAATCCTTGCCCAAGGTAACTTTTGTAGCGTAAAAAGTTGAGACAAAGAAAAAATATTCGGGACCTAACTTGGAGAGAATCGACAAGATCAATTGAGAATCTTTCTTCTCTACTTTGACATTCATTTAACAAAAATATAGTGTGGACAAAACTTAGAGAAGAATGCTTGTAGGTTTTCAAAATCACTAGGATTTAACCCTAATAGTTCATTTTCCAACTCATGTGCTCTCATGTCATCTTATTGTCCAAACATTTTATCTAACATTTTCCATGCAAAATTAGGTGTTTCGGACGACTCAATGTGGAAGAGCAAGTCAAGAGAAACAGACATGCAAAGAAGACCTAAAGCTTCATCACTACAGTTTAACCACATATTTTTTAGGGTCGTTGTCTGGTTCAGTCTTAGTTCCCATGGTGATGTGGAATAACCCTTTACCTCTTAGTTTCATAATTATTTTCGATCTCCATTTGAAAAAGTTGAACAATGTAAGCAAAGGAAGTGAGTAAGCATCCATTGTGAAGAGAGAGAGAAGGAATACATAAAAGAATCACAACCACCCAAGAAAATATAGAAACCCCCTACTTTTGGCACTTTATAACTGAGTGCGTTGGATACAATTAGGTCCGAGGGCGTGTCTTGAAACAGTTGGTAACTCACCTTGTAATCAGCATAATAATACACAATAGAGGAGACCACAATCATGTTTCGTGGAGCACAAAAAAGTGACACCGTATACAAGCAAAACTTACAAAAAACTAGGAAGAAGGTGAAATCAAATCCTGGTTGTGAGAAAGAGCGTCTCACGTCGCAAAGGATACTTCCTTGCTACAAACTGTGGTGGATGTGCACATTAGTTGTAAGCAATAATAAGGGTAAATACAAGTTTTAGATGAACTCAAGATGAGTTGATAATCTTCAGAACATCGGAAAAGTGCTTGAAAGGAAAATTGGTGCTCAGAATGTCACTGCACACTTGAGTGCATAATTAGTAAAAAAAAATCGACAATTAACTCTAATTTAAAAGATGATTTAAATTATTACTAATCGTAAAAGATAAAAAAAATTAGATTCATAAATTAATTAATAAAACTAGATTTAATATAATTAAATCTAATTAATTTTGAATAATAAAGAAACACTAATTAATATCTAATTAAAATTAAATCCTAATTAAATATTTAAATATATTTCCCTTTTGAAAAAAATTCCCACTTTATAAAAATCCCACCAAAATGAAAATTTAAAAACTTACCAAACTTACCATGAATCTATTAAGATCTATTAAATCAAATGAAACTAATTTCTATTAAGATCTATTAATAGAAATAGATTTAAAAAAATCTTACCGTTTGTTTGAAATACCTATGGAGGTGGGAGGATACCGAGTGGGTCTCAGCCGAGTGTTGTGGAGGCCACTCGGGTGCGGGAAGATAGGCGTAGGGAGCACGTGACCCGGAACGTGGTTAGGGATGAAGCCTGAGGTGGGTGTGTGGGCTCGTGGGGCGAGCAAGGAAGGGAAGCCAGAGGCATGAGAAGGTCAAAAGCAGGTCACCAAAGAAGCGGGAGTGATAGTCCAAGTGAGCACGTGAACAAGTAGGTCAGGAGCAAGTTGCTAAAGGAGCGGGAGCATGAACCAGGGCCGAGGGAAGGACACTGAGCAGAGGATGAGAAAAAAATGACTCAGCCTCAGGAAAAAAATTAACATACGAGCCAAAGAGTCGTGTCGAGTTGAGGAGCCCAGGGCAGAGAAGAGGAGCTCGGAGGTGAGTTGAGGATCTCGGTGGAGAGCTCGGTTGGGAAAAGTGCACCAAAAACACCAACTTCAAACCTAAAATTATAACCTATATTCTGTAAAATGCCATGCAAACAATTAGAGAGAGACCAAAAATAGAGATCTCAAAAATTTCTAGGTTAATAAAAAATTTAGAAAACCAGAAAATAACCTCTTATTTTAACTGATCTACCAGATTTAGTGGCAGTTAGCTAAATGTAGCTGTAAGACCCCTGAAAGCTTCAGAAAACCTGCACATATATGAAGAACAGAAAAAAAAAAAAACAACTTTTGAAGAACAACTTGTTGAATACGTTAGCAATAAACTTCTAGAATATAACGATCAAAAAACTTGCATGAGGAGTTAAAAAACAAGACCAAGAGTAATTGCAACTTAGATGCCAAATGCACGTTTACCTGATCTCAGCTCTTATATCATAAAAGAGTTTGTGAGAATTGAATCGGAAATTATGCACCACGAAGTAGTTGCACTCAAACCGAATCATGATAGCTCCAGTGTAATCACAAGGATCGATCAACAATGGAAGAATTTTTTCAATAGAAATAAAGCTTGCACATAGAGGAAAGACAGAGGAGTGTCTTGGCATACTCATAAATTAGAAATTAAATGGTACATATAGGGTGCTGAGTAACCCTAGTGCATGGCACACAAGAAAACCCTAAACCTAACCCATGTGAGATGACCCTCCATATGTGAGTGGAGGACACATAGGATCCCACACACAAACAACTTTAACAAACTTTTATAAATTAATCATGCATGAAAATGTGAAACCGAGAATCTTTTACATGAATAATGGAATTTTTTGTTGGTCGGTTCAAGTTCATTTTCCTGAAATTCAGTGGATAATTGAAGTAAGAATTGAAATGGTATGGCGGCATGCCTGATGGATGTGCTTGAACATAAAGAGTAGATAAAAATGTTTATTGTATAAGGCTAAAGGTAAAAAAATCAATTTTCCCATATGAATGTATGACGGGCATGTGCGATCCATCCATTTGACAAATATAACTCCATCTAGTATCCTATAACACCAAAATCACAGAGAGCTTTGTGTAGTATTTAATATCAATTCATAAATACATGGTGGCAGCTGAAAGCATATATTTACTTTTGCATTCATGTTTCACCAAATGAATTAACTACAAACACTATTCAATATAAAAATTGGATGACAAAATAGATATTCAAGCAAACTTACATTATCGCACTTAAATATCTAAAATCCGGCAACCTTTAATATTAAAAAATAATGGAGTTGTTAGAATTTGCCACTTTCCAGCAAGGGAATCTTCAAAGGTGGATGCCTACCAGAAAATTATTTTATTTAATATTGTAAATAATTAAAATAAGAATGAAATTTAATTATGGGGAAAAATATTTTACATAATTCATGTACTTGAGAAATATAATTATGATATATATATTCTTATTTTAATTAAACCATTATCAACACTACCGAAATATATGAACGAATGCAATAGAAAGGAAAAATATGGCATCTAATTTATCAAATATAAATTTTTATAATACAATCATATTGTGATACATCAATTGGTCGCAGCTACCATTCCACATGGAACCCTGCATTTAATTTTTCATTGTGTGGTTTATAATGAAAATATATCAATGACAATCGTTTCAATCCTTCGGAGATACATATTTTTTTATGTATATGGGTATTTTATAATACATTTTTTATTTATTATTAGATATAAATAATAATTGAATATTGTAAGTGCAGATAGGTGAC
Source organism: Taxus chinensis (assembly GCA_019776745.2). Lineage (NCBI taxonomy): Eukaryota > Viridiplantae > Streptophyta > Pinopsida > Cupressales > Taxaceae > Taxus > Taxus chinensis. The sequence goes on along the minus strand of CM034149.1, from coordinate 686,937,159 downwards.
CTAAGAAATGAGATGAATCAGATGTGTCATATTTCTACTTGCTAAGGAGATGGTAATAAGTAGTTAAATTATCTAACATTAATGTTAATTTCATTGCATCAAAATGGTGTTTGGATTAATCATGGAAACATGATTTCCTTAATGAATTAATGAATCTAAATATTAACGGAAAAATGTATATTCCATTGATTTGGAATACATAGGGGAGAATAAAGGATTTACAATTCTATTGTGCAAGTTTCATGGTGAAAATTTGACCTTTTCAGCTCAAACCAAGATTGTTTTGGGATTTTTATATTAAGTCTACAATGAATGATTATGTAGGTATAGGATAAGGCATATTTTGCACATTCAAAATACTTTTTTTCACCATTTATAATATATGTTTTTACTTATGTTATAAGTGTCTGGAATTGCATTCTTTATCCCATTGAATGATTGGCCTTAGGTTCCATAAGGAATACTGGATGGTTTGCATGTGAATAAAATTTGGAACTATCAAAAAATTCATGAGTTTTCTTATAGTGTGATGGGGTATTGAAAATGCATGATGCAGTAAGATCAATATATATATATATATATATATATATATATATATATATATATATATATATATATATAATTCATATTGAGGAGGTCAAATATGTGTGAAGTGTGTATAAGCAAGATAGTGACACATGGCATAATAACAAGGTACAAGGATTTAAATATGATATATGTACACATCTTTAATTTATGTGGATGTGAGATCAAAACATGTGGCACTATTTCACATCTAATGAGTGGTTCACATGTTCATGAAGTGTGATAGAAAATGTTTCTATAGCTTCAACTTGTGAGTCTCACGTTGGTGTGAAAAATTACATGTGGCGTCCTCTTTGTGGTCAATAAATTATAGTGAGGTGTGACAAGACATGTTGTATAAAGGCGATAAGGGTTAAATAAGGTAAGACAGAATGAGATATCACACCATGGAGCATACTATGGGCTCACCTGATCATGGTTTATCATTATACACTTGTAATGAATGAGATGTGTTTTGATATGATATCATGAAATATGTAGCAAGATGATGATATCAAAGTATGGAATCCATTTGTAAGATAATATGGTTTTACAATAGTTTTTTGTGGGTACGTAATGTGTGAGAAAGTGAGATCAGGAAATGTAGTACCATATTTTATCTGTAGATCATGATATCTTCTCATGAATTGCAAGACTTTGACATAGGGAATTATGGTTGTGGTTTTTCCAATATGTAAAATAATTTCACGTAGTATCCTCTTTCATAGTGTAAGAATTTTTTGGGGAGTGTGATAATGTGTTGTGTGTGAAGGAGATAATATAGCACACGGAAAATTGTTTGTAATTAAAAAGTGCTATTTTTTATTATTACGGATATGCCTAAGAGGAGAACCATGAGAAGGTTAACAAGGTTTATTATGGAAAATGGATTCAAGGGAGAGAAACTCGTGTAATGCAAGAAAATATTAGTTTGTACAATGTGAGAAAATAAACAATATTTATTTCCTAATCTAATATTCTAAAAAAAAACTTCAGATTGTACACATAAAAACAACACTGAAAATAACGGATTAAATTTTTCTTTTGACTTGCTTACATTGTAGTTCACATGATAGTACAAGTGATCTCTAGAGACTACACACAACTCATGATATGTTTTGCACAACATTAACCCACATAGATAAAGGGAAAACATGTGATGCACATCCAGTCCATTTCTTTTCTTTTAACAAGGTACGACATAATGGTTCAACTACAGTACACACTTAGAAATAGGGTCTCCCCAAAGTACGATATTTTAGGATTACACATTTATTATAATTATGTTTATATTCTTAACTTAAGTTCTAGAAATCTCATGATATGTATATCCCATAAATTAAAATCGTTGACATTATTTCAAGTACTTGTTTAATTTATTCATTTGTTAATAGGATATTTATTACAAACACAAGTTACTGGATTTGGATTCATACATCTATTGTACAATGGGACAAACATTAATCCAAACTAAGGGGACATAACATTTAGGTTTGGGACTCATACTACTACGCGCAATGACCATAGAGAATAATTCACTTAAGTGAAGGATACGAGGTTGCATACTACATTATGCTCAATTATTAGGCTTCCACTTTCCATATAGCTACATAATTGTCATGGTTGCATTATATTTTGCTTAATTTAGGGAAACAACTGCATAAATACACACATATGTATATTAATCCTTTAAGAAAGGGTCGCAATGCACCTTCTCATAAGTTCAAGGTATGTAGTTCATTCTTGGATATATTTTTATCAACTCATTATTCATTTACGTTTAGTTCCTTAAGCCTTATGATTCAATCTGATTTAGACAATAAAGGACATCACCTAAATCTCATTTATTTATTTAAGTACATCGATTATTTTAAAAAAAAATTGTACAATGATTAAGATAGTTTTTGATGAATCCTTTATCATTTATCCCCCATATTTAGATGACCTTGTTATCTTTCTAATTTACCATATATTAGTTTCCTTTTTTTTTTAAATCTCATATCAATTCCCATTTTAGAGAAAATTATTAGTCATAGGTCAAGGATCATAAACTATGTCCCTATTAACATTATGAGAAAGTTTCACTTTTCATTCACTTCGGAACTTATTATTTAATATGTTTACAACATCATATTTTAGTATAATCTTTATGAGGATCACAATATCATTATGTGATACCTAATATTTCATTTTTGTCACAATCTAGTAAGGTTTACTATATCATGATTATAACTCAGATTAGTTTACCATTAGTTTATTCTATTATATATATATACATATATATATATATATATATATATATATGGATGTATGTATGTATGTATGTATGTATGTATATTTTATGGACTTATATGTCGATTTTCCTATCTAATAAACACATAATCAAAAGGTATCTAATAAGTCTTATATGCTTTGACTTAGGATTAAATACGCAAATCAATATTGATCATGACGGAATATAAACCATATTTCAAAGTTAAAACCATAAACTAAGATATTCATAACAAAGGAAAAGTTAAATATTGTATATATTGTTGATAATTTTTTAATAGAAAAACTATGACACGAAGCCCTAATCGGAGCTCCTCTATGACTGCAGGAAACCCTAGCTATGCAATTGGTGGCGATAGCAGACCAATTGGTGGAGGCCTGGCATCTGATGGGAGTAAGGGCTTGCATGAGGACCAGGGCTCGAGAGGAGATGGAGTTCAGAGTAGAGGAAAGTAGCCTTTTACAAAAGATCTATTCCTTGAGATCTCCGTGGAAGTAGCATTTGGGGCTTCGGATCTTTGTGTTGGACTGGATAAATTTGGATCGAATAAAACCAATGCTGCTAATATGATGGAAGAATAAAAGAAGCATGAAGTCCCTAACACTTCCCTTGTAACTACGATGGATTGCTCATTAAAGGATGTTTTACAAAATAAGACAGAGTTCAAAACCATGAGGCCTGTTGAGAGAAACCCCTGCGTAACCTTTGGAGATGAAGTCCTCGAATCAGAGGTATTTTATCAAGATCATGCCTTGATATGTAGATTCACTAGAATTTGGCCTAGCCTACCTATCTTACACGAATTGATCTCCAAGCATTGGATCCCACTTTTAGAAGGAAGGTTAGATCTCTACCCCTGTGCTAAAGGAATATTTATTGTTGCTTTTGAATCCATAGTTGATAAGGATATCATTGCTAAACAATTATGGGCCTACCAACAAAGGTACCTTATCTTAAAACCCTAGTTTCTATCATTTAACCCTCTCATGGAATCTTTCTCCTGCAAACCGATCTGGATCAGATTACCCCACCTTCCTCTTCAATTCTGGGACCAATTTTTTTTTATTTCCATAGGCAACACATTGGGTAGTATCATTAACATTGACTCTAAAACATCTGATTTCACACATACAACCTATGCAAGGATTCTTGTTAAGATTGATACTTCAAAGGAACTTCCAGCTCACATTGAGCTAAGAGTGAAAAATCAAACTTGGACTCAACCTTTGGACTATGAAGGTCTGCCTTTTTGATGTAGGCGATGTTTCTCTTTTGGAAATTCTTCCGCCAATTGCAAGATGGTGAAATGGAAAACTGATAATGCTAATTGGTGGAAAAATTCCCTCCCAGAACATCTGATTTTTGAACCTAAGAACACCCCTAGTGATAAATCTAATGAGGAAGACATTAGGGTAACAATTCCCAAAACCCCTTCCATAGAAACCACAGATCGTGTAAATCAGACATCATCTGGGGAAACACAAAGGGTCAGAAACAAAGAACCAAAAGTGTCTATAGTGGCTAAGGAGAATCCCCCTCAATATCCTTGTTTGAATAATACATATCAGCTGATAACAGATTTTGAGGTCTTTATTCCTCTGCAGAAGGCTTCTGAGGAATGGATTACAGTTTGAAACAAGAAGAAAGTGGCTCGTACAGAAAACAACTACTAAGTAACTATTCAGTTGTTGCTTGTTGTTGATTTGATTCTTTTGTTTATAGAATGTTGTTCTTCCTTGGGGATGTTTTTCTATATCTGGATGTTGATCTCTTTTTCATTTTTGGTACAATTGTGAAATTTGGCTTTTGAGTCTTTCTGTACAAGGGTATAGTCTCTTTCAAAAAACTATTCAACATTAATAAATTAAAAAAAGGCAAAATACATTTTATTTCATCCACAATAATATTTCATAAGTTTTTCATTCAATAATGACAACATTAGTCAACAATTACACATTAATAAGGCATTATGTCCTCCTAGATTTTCCAACAAATTCCATTTAAGAGATTTTCAATATGTTTAAGCATCCGATTCAAATGAACTTCATTAAAGAAACAAATTCCACTTCCTATAAGTCCTTCCACTTTTTCTACTCACAAAATCCATTTGCACATTTGTTAGCATGAGTCAATTCACAAGAACTGAGCATTATAAGGACTAACACATTAGAGAAAAATGTTTATATCTATCAATTTATTAGAAGGAACAATTCAATTTAATAAAATTTCTCTAAGTTCAAAAACACTAACAACTTCCGTAAACATGCTAAATATTCCATAATGTCAAATTAATAAAAGAAGACATGTACTATTTATGAACCTTGTTTATAAAAGGAAAAAAGTTTAACAATCATTCTAGATGAGGACATTGGCCTTAGAAGTCAAACACGAAGTATCGAGTGTATTAAGATTTCTATCATGTAATCATATAGATTATATGATTGTAATCTAATACTCAAACCATCAATCAATAATTCCTTATATAACAAATTACTTCACAAATAACAATAATAGTAATGGAGGCTAAAAAAATGTTAAAATGGGTCATTTCCTAGCAGCCAAGTTATTTGATATATCCAAATAGCTTTTTTAACTAGTAGGGAAACAACAAGTCTCAAAACTACCCACGTATCAAATAAATGGTTAGTTATTCAATTTTTACCTTCAGGAAAAAATGGAAAAACAAGACTTCACAGAGAGAAAATGAAGGATCGATTCGTCCAAGGGAGATCACATTTCGGGATTGGTCGAAAATCATTGAAGATGACCGAGCACATTGTAGAGGATTTTGGGAAATAAAGAATCTCTGAACTTTGAAATTAAAACTTCGGAGGTGTGGCCGTTCGGATTTAGGCTAAAGTGAAATTCAGGTACTTAACAGAAAGAAGCGCAGAAAAATTAGCTCTTGAAGTCTAAAACCCAAAGTCCAAAATTTAGACTTTAGAGCTTCGGAGTTTCAGAGCTTTCACGAGCTCGCGGTGAATAATAGCATGCAAGGAAGAAAAAGGTACGAGACCTGAAGTCTTAAATTAGGACTTCGAGATTTCTAACGTTTTATGCACTTGGATGGATGCACATTACATGAATTCCCAAAACCCAAAGTCCCAAATCCCTGAAACCTGAACCCCCGAAATCCCAAAACCCTAAGTCTGAATTTTAGACTTCGGGTTTTCGGTATTTCAGAACATATGAAGCCCCAGGGGATACATATCAACACTTGAAGTCTAAAACATGAAGTCTGAATTTCAGACTTCAGGGTTTTGGAATTTCGGAGGGTTTCATGAGCTTAGAGAAATGAACAATAACCTAAAATCAAACACCAAAAAGCCCGAAGTTCCGAATTCCAAAAGTCTGAAAATTTTTATTTTGGAAGGTTGCAATGCATTTTCAGAGTCCGATAAATAAGATCAACCACCGGAATTTATTGTAAAATGGCACCCCCATCTTCAGATGGCCATAAATTTTGATTGGGAGCTTGGATTTGCAGGAGATTTTAATGCATTTTTGGGTGGTTAAAGAAAGATTTCAAATTATTCTCTCTCCCTTCTCTTATTTTTCCTATATATTGTAAGGAGGGGCTTATTTTAAAAGGTTGGACAACTTGTATATGCTCCTCCCTTCTTCTCCTTATCTGTAAGATATTTTTTGAAGATTACAAACCTCACTACTGGACATTGTAATTTAATATGTGTGCCTTTGAGCTTGAATGTGATGTACTGTATCAGCTTTGAGAATAATAAAATAAGACCTATGGATGTTTCAAACCCTCTTTTTTGTTCTATTACATCTTTCTGATCTTTCATTGCATGTAAGGTTATTGTGTATTGTTGTGTTTTCATTACAAGATTTTAGTTTTGTTGTGTTTATTATGCAGGTTGTTCAAAATCCTTCTTGGTGCATCACGTTGCCTTAGAGTAGGTTTTAATTTTCATGCATTTTCTCTAACTCTGTCTCCTTGCGAAAGCATTAGATTAGTGTTAGATCTGCACCTCTCTGCACTTTGGAGTAGTTGGCAGTAGGATAGGATAGGAAGCTGGCCATCTCCAGAGGCTTATCCCGAATGCAAAGTCCCACACTTTGGTATAACTCCATGTTTTACGTATCACACTGACTACATCAACCATTAACTTGCAAGCAATCAAGGCTGTTTTGATTTCACCATAACAGAGTCCAAGGTATCTTGTCACAACAATGAAATTATTTTCCATTTCTTATCTAATATCTAAGTTCTCATCTCATAGGTTGTTTGATAACCCTTTAAAAAAACAAGGAGGGTCAATATGATCTGATTACCATGCAGTATTAAACAAGTGAAAGAGATTAAGAGTCTACCACCAAAATGACAACTAAATGCAATTATCTAAGGCAAAAAAGTAAAACTAAACCCCAATATCATAACAGGGGTCTTCACTTGAAATAATATTTATTAAAATAATGATCAAGTTGACCATCATATCCCATCTAGGTCGGGCACTAAGAAAGTAATACGACAAAGGAAATGGCGTCCAATCTAAAAAAGTCAACTATTACAGAAGAAGAAAAAATATTCGTCATTCCATCATATTGAAACACAATTCCAACACTACAAAATCAAGGGTTTGACTTTTGGTATTTGTGAGTTCAAAAACGTGTCCACAAGGGAATCCCACCACCTAGTTCAAAGTATTTTGATCAAATCAACAAAACCGATAAAGAATTATCAACTTACGATGCTAACGCAAGTATATACAAGATTCAAGATAAGTATCAAAGCTAAATTTAACCATAACAAGGATTATAGTATGTAGAGGTCATTATAACTAGCAATCGCACGTGAGGTGTGTGATGATAACGCTTTAAGAGAGTTTGGGGAATAAGTTGAAGGAAGTGGAGAAGAAGAACACATTTGACGGAAAGGTTAAAAGAAATGAAAAAGGGGTATAACAAATCCATTAGTTATATTAGATTGGCTAGAAGTAGTGCGCAGCAAGAAACTTTGGACATCTTTGTAAACAAACATAGATCTAATATGGAGTTTAATTTAGTTGCAGATAATACAAAACTGAGTGAAAAGCAGTTATCGATACAAAATACACATGAAATCTACATGTATGATTGTTATAAAGAAGGTTTAGCAGCAACAGTGCATGGGTCCGGAGAAAATGGGCCCATAGACTATGTCGATGATAGAACTAGTAGTGTCGTTGACAAGACCTTTCTCAACCCACAAGTTTGCAGAAATTATTACTTTCTGGTTGATGCAGAGAAGAACCTTGGGCTTCAACTGGTCATCTTCGGTATCACCAGATGTAGAACATCTAGTTTTTTTAGCAATTGATTTGGCTATAGGAGAGTTAAGGGACTTCAACAGAATAAGGTTGTGCGAGTGCACAAGATCATTCTGAGCAAAAAGATGAGGGCCATTTTTAAAATCAATGCTTTCTTGTTCGGTAAGGGAGGAATCAGATCTTGACATAAGATCTTCCCAGTCCTAGATCAAAGGGACGGCATTACGAATGTTAACCAGCAACTTCCGGAATGATGCCTATCCAAGATCAGAGCCTTGTTGTCAGAATATTGAATGTAGGGAGATAGATATGTTGAATTCTCTCCAAAGGGTAGTTCCGTAAGACTCGCTGGCATAAAACGGGGGTGTCCATAACCAGAGGAAGTTGACAGAGCTCTCCAACAAGGATCATAGATCTGTCTCCAAATTTTGAATTTTTGAAGTGCGGGAAAGCCTCCCTAAGACGGTAGTCAATTTTGGAAAGCAACTTTGGTCTGATGAAAGTAACAACTCGTGTTGGGGGTGAGCAAAAGGAGAGGTGAAAGGCTCTGGTTGAATGAAGAGGTGAATGAAGACTTTATAATTTTAATGAGGAATGATTTTCTAGTACCTATAGTCCCTTGTATAATAAGTCTCTGTGGAGGAAGGCTGGATCTGTGCGTGAAGTGTTGAATAATTATGTTGAAAGTTTATTGTTGTTCTGGAGATAAACCTTGAAGCTGAAGGGTCAAATCTATCCACAAAGGAAGTTGAAATATGTTCTTCCTTATTATCTTCGATGCAAGTGGCACCAAGAGAATGTAGAGCAATAGGAACATGATGTGCATGCCAATTGTGAAAGGTGTCAAATTCATGAAATAAGAAATAATTCAATTTTTCACATGTACCTGCTAGAAAATAGATTTGCTAAATTCATCAGTTGGGGCTTTTGAAGCATAAGTGGAGGAAACCATGGGCTCTACGTCTAACCGTTCCTCAAATAACTATGGCGATAAGGACAGTAACTCTTGTGGCAACATGAAGTCCACAAACACCATCCATTTATGTAGCTATAATTTTCCTTATCATATTCCCATTCCCGATGTAGCATAGACAAGGTAAGATTTCATGTAGAATCTTCCCATCACATGAACCTCCTTGATTTTTTTTATGCAGGGAATCACTAATTAGCTCTCCCCATCTAATATATTTTTGGTTCTTCCTTATGATGTAGATGAATTAGTACATACATTCTTGAAAATCCTTTGCTATAGGAAGACCTACAAATATTATTAGTATGGTAATGATGTCGTTAACTTTAGGAATGAAGTCACTCTGAGGTAAGGTTTTAGAAAAACGATTAATGGAAGGCTTTGGATTTTTAAGATAATTCTTGTTCAAGTGTTTTGTGCAAGATGAATAATTATTATCCCAAGTCTATTTAGTTTTCTCTTGATTAATGTCTACATACTCATTGAAGTCAGGGAGTTTGAGTAAATCATAAAAATAATTTACATCTAATCTAGTCGTGCCACTTCCCCTTCATGATTCCTCACTGACCTTGTGTCACCATCATAATGACTTATAGTTGTGAGCATGAATTCTAGACATTGTGTCAAGGTTGGAAAATTTGCTTTAAGTGTCAATCCACTATCATAAATGCCTTGAATCCAAGGTGAATTTGATGGGTTATTTATCCTACTCCAAAAATCAAAAAGGTTGATATGCCCAACTTTGTGTTGCTTATTTGATCTAATATTGGAATCAATATTGGAAGGGGGCACCACCCCTTGATAACTATACTTTGTGGTTTTATCTTTATCCTTAGATAATTCTGACTTCTCTTTTCCTTTAGTTCATTCTAACATTGAAATAAGAAAAAACAATGAAAACTTGCAAAGAAATTCTCCTGAACACCTTTGAATTTAAATTGAAAATGTACTCTTGCTCGACAACCTAAAAAACCTGAAAGACCTCTTGGCAGGATTTTGTTCTTGTTTAGCACTTTGAAAACCCTAACACACACTTGTCAGAAATTTATACTTGTTTAGCAACTTCCAAATCCTGACACACTATTCGGAAATCCAGACTTGTCGAATACCCTCGAAAACATTTCTCGAACACTTTCAGGGTTTTCTCCTTGTTTGTCAACATGCAAATCCTGACAAAGACCAAACAGGGTTTAGGGAATGTTTAACACCTCTAAAATCCCAAAAGACTCGTGTCAGGTTCTTCACATGTTTTACAACATAGAAATTACGAAACACTAATGTGGGGTTTTTACCTTGAAAAGAAGATCAAAAATCTCGACATGAACTTTGGCGAGGTTTTCAACTTGTTTATCAAGTTAGAAATCCTAACTAGTGTTGGAGTAGGAATTTTCACTAAGGCCCCTTTTTGTTATGAAAAGTAACAATCAAAATCATGGAGAAACAATAAGTAAATATTTGAGAAACAAAAAAACTTGGAAGAGGAATGAAAATAAAGGTTTTACCACAGTCGAAGAAAACAAGGCCAAAAAAAAACATGTACTGTAGCTAAATCATAAAAAAGACCCACGAAGAATGATAACTCACCAGATTTACAAATGGGTATGAGAGATTTGATCAAAAAGAAAATTGGAAGAGGAAGAGGAAGAACTATGCAATCAAAGTTATGAGGGTCGAATGCAAGTCACGGTAAAAATTTGAGTTGTACAAGGTGAAAATGATCTGAAAAATCTTGATTTTATAATGAGCTTGGAATTTTTTACATGTTTTTTTACACATGTCAGGGTCAAATCTTAGTTGTCATTTATTGCGTTGACCCGAGGATCAAAGGTTTGACCATGTCAGACATGACTTGACTTCGTGCACTCGGAATCTGAAAACTTGACACACTAGGTCCATGATCATTTCGGAGTTCAAGACTTTCTTTACACACAACATGCTTTCACGATCACATGTTTTGATGTTCCACAATCCCTAAATCCTGAGAAACTGTAGTGTGTCAAGGTTTGGGGTTCAGGGGGACATTCGACATTTTACATGTTTTTTTGCTAATATGTCTTGATGTTCGGAAAGTCTAAAAGTCTGAAAAAATTGTAGCGTATCAGGTTTCAGGATTCAGGAGACATTATATTTGGTTGTTTGCGTGCTTGAAAAGACTAAAATTTTAAAAAATAAAAGACAATCTACAACTTGGGCAAAAAATCTGGTTTTTTTGGGAAGATGACAAACTCCAAAAACTCCCAAAGAGAAAAATTTGGTAGGTTGTACCAAAATTATCGTGAAACTCGATTTTGGGATAAAACAATTTATTTGTTCATGAAAATTATGTGAAACTAAATGTATGAATCACTATGTTCCCTAAAGACTATAATGTTTTAATGAGTTATCCAACACTTGTTGGATTAGGCTAGTAATTTATTTGATCTTTGAACCATCTTTTTAAATTTTGAATGTTGGTACACAATTCATAATCTCGGAATTTTCCAAGAAAAGGTTCTATTACACATCAACCTTTGAATCCCCATAAAAAACATAGAGAGAAATCAACCTTGACGTGTCCTTTTATTCCACATCATGTTATATTGACTTCCTTTGTCTTCACATCCTAGTTACATTGGAACTATAGAGACTTTAAGCTCTATTGTCAATTGGTAAAGTATCCTATTTCACCACAAGAAAAAAAAATTAATGCCCATCACTCTTTCTACCCCTGCACAACCTCCTCCTTATCCCCTTCCTCACTGGCCCTCTTCCTCCTACACCATCTCACTTCTCAACTTTAACATCTTTTATGCATCCCATTTCATGTCTCCATTGCACTACTCACATGTGATTCTCACCAGTATATGGTGATTGAGATTAGGTTTGTCTCTAATACATCAAATAACCACTTCCCCTAGCCCCTCACTAATATGTTTGGCCCCATCTTATCTACATATCACTATCACCTTAACTCACTTAACGATCTTGATGCTTTTTCAAGTGCCATCATGTAGGTCAAGTGTTCTTTTCTTCTTATGTAATGGATTTAACTTCGTAATGCTTTTAATTGGTGTTGAGTGTAATCTCTCCAAGCCTATTGCCTTTGCTTAGATGGCTCCTTCACAACCCTATGTCACCTCAAATCCCTTTTCATATTGAGCTCCTAAATTTAACATCATGCAAAAAAGATGACACATTTGAAATGAGTGATGTAAACAAATAACATGTTCTAACTTAATCATTGTTGCCATGACTTTTACTTCCATAGTCACGCCTATCAAACCTTTATCATGGTCCACCAACCACACCAAGGACACTAACATGGATAGTGGAACTTCTTCGCTAGGTATCATCATCATGATCAAAATGTGTTTCCTGCATCAGTTGCAACATCTTGTCCTCAACCATGCTTTTCATTACATAGCTCACTTTGAGCCCCTCCAATATTGTTTAGACTCGATCTCATTTCATTCCTTCACTTCCCATTGTCTCATCCATCTAAGATAACTCAATTCATCACCTCTATCATTCACGAGCTGAATTTCTCTCCAATGCAACTCACTTTGTTTACAATGTAGTGCCACCAATGTTTTGCCTTTCTCAACTCATATTAGATCAACAATCTTTCCCCACTGCAAATAGTTAACTGGCATGAATTCCTTCATACTACACACTTATCTCATGAGCTTTTGTTTTTTACGAAAATAAATATCCTTGCTCGTGATAATGTGAGAAGATTCATCCACTTCTAACTCGTTATCTCCAAAGTGATGTAGATTGATTTGTTTGGCGATGTAATGTGTGTCAATTTCATCCACATGGATCCCATAAACTTGAGTATACAAAAAAAAGCAACCCACCTACGACTGTAACTATGTTTTTCATGTGTCCATCTACTTGGAATTGACGTGTCTTTTTATACCATATTACACTATGTTGACTTCCTATGTCTTCGCATTTGATGTATGTTATAACAGTAGAAACTTTAGTATCTATTCAAAATTGGTAAAATTTTTGGTTTCCCGACAAGAAAAAAATATACCGCCCATCATTTTTCATGCCCTTGCAATCCTCCTCCCCATTGCCCTATTCACCAGCCCTATTCCTCCTTTACCACTTAAATCTTCAACTTTAACATCTTATATGCATCCCGTTGGGCGTCTCCTTTACACCATTCGTGTGCAATTGCTTGTTAGTAAATACTATGGCCTTGATTCCACTTTACTGACCCAACAAGACCAGGAATCGAGCCTCGTCCAATACACCAACAAGGAACTGGCGGCTCTTATGGCACTATACGACCAGGGTGCAAGTCCCATCCAATGAACTTTCCTCGCCATGGACAACAAAGCGTGGATCGACTCTTGTGTGTTATTTAAAATTATGGATTCCATGTTCGAAAATGATTAAATTAGAAGTAACAACTATGGGTGTGTTGGAATGCCCCAGGGATTCCATGGCAGAATACGTAGCATCAATCATGGCATCAAATAGGCTCCTGTAAATCTAATGTCCATCCTTCACAATGGGTGCCATAGGTTTCAACAAGACATAATCTAAGCTATACGACTCCCTGTTGTTGTTGTAGATGAAAAATGGTAAGACATTAGCCAAGAAAAGAGAGTCATTATTCTCCATGAAGTTGAGAATAGAGCTTACATCCTTCTTTAGTTAATCAGTGAAAGTGCCCTTAGAAGGAGCCTGAAATGACATTGCGTCTTCAATCGAACACGTAGACAAGTTAATCTCCTTGCTTAAAATTACATGTCCTCTGCGTTAAAAACACAAGTGTCATTAACATGTAGGTATTCTGCTTGAGCTTCACACAGGAAACCGCCCAAGCTTCTACCAGGAAAATATTTCAGATATTATCACATTCTAGCTATTTCGCTTGATTTTTTATGCAGAAAAATTAACAAGAATGAATAAAAATAATGAAATGGATCCAATATCTATTAATTTCCACACCAAAAATGAAACTGGTATAGCACAATGCCTGTGAAGGTAGGGGGACTAGTGATGATGGCGCGACAAGGGATTCGAGGTGGAAAAAGATGACATGGAAGGGATGGCAGGTCAACGTGGCCAGAGAGAACCGTTAGCAATTTCAAACTCACACGTGTAAGGTAGATGACACTTTGTACATCGTCGACGAAAATATCACAGATGTTGATTTATTTTCGGTTGTCAGAGGGGGTCGGGCTTTCTAACTTGGTACACGCCTTTCGGTGTAAAAATAACCAATATTATATTTGATCTTTTAAAAAACAACCTTTTAAACCTCTTTTCTCCAAACATGATAAATTTTTCAAAGGGAGCAGATCATAGATGGATTCATGGTTATTCATGCAATTCTACATTCCATAAAACTAGATTATTTATTACATTGTTGCATTGTTTTTTTAAACATAGATTATTCGTGTACAACGTTTCTAAAAATAGCTTTTCGAAAAATACGATTTCATTACAAGTGCGTAAACTTCAAAATGGTTTTGTGTGTATTTGGTGATTCTTGGTTACAACTGAAAATGGATGGGGAAGTGATTTGGGAAATCATTGTCTGAATGTATGGTAGAAGAGATTCTGATATGGCTGCCATTGAAGGACAGTTTCTTTTTTCGTAGTGTATGCAAGGAATGGAAGGATTTGTTGTCTGGTTCCACATTCTTAACTCACTGGATTCAAGCCCACAACCACTATCCACAGTTGCTTCTGCACAATACATTCAAGAACAACATGTACAGGTTTTGCACATTGTCATGGTATCTAGAACAAAATAATTCCCTCTCCCTCTCCCTCTTTGATAGATGATTTTGATTGAGGATTAGTTGCAAGTGTAGGGCTAGTTTTAGTACAGAAGCCTTGTACAAGGCTAACACGTGTAAGGAAGATGACACTGATCCGTACATCATCGACCAAAAGATCACAGATGTTGATGTATTTTCAATCGTCAAAGCCCCTCCACCTTTCTAACATAGAACACACCTTTCAACGTAATGACCCGTGGAAATCTACCAAACGACGAAATGAATGAACCCTAAAAAAAGCTAACCCAAAAAGGGTAGTCATAAACAAGTCAACATTTAACCCAAATCATAAAAGAATACTGGGTTTCACATTTAATAAAAATGATTTCCATTCTATGAGGAAGGATTCGATGCAATTAGATATAATGCATACCCTTATTAGTTTCTTTAATTAGTTTTCAATTCCTTAACACTATGAATAGATATTCTCATAGAAGATTATTAATATGTCCAATAAAAGAATCTACACTCAATCTTATCGGAAAACCACAAACATGTTTTCGTATTACAGAAGCTTAGCAAGCACCATACACCCATACCATTAATTTATATGGGTATCGACCCTATATTTGGAGTTTCCTTCTTGTTATAAAAAATAAGGTACATGCAATCAAAATAAACAAACAGAATCAAAGATAACACATGATGTTTTACTGAACTTATTGCAGGTCCATATTCTAAAAAACATTCACCCCCAAGTCAACTTAATCAAAATATCATAAGTTTATCAGCTAAAAATATGTAGCATAATGGGTTTTAATCAACCCAGAACTAGATATGCAAAGAATATTAAAGGAATAACCAGTCAAATATAAACCACAATATTTCCAATCCACAAAGATCAACTCAAAAACCAATATTAGAAAATGGAAGGAGTTCCTTTCACGAGATTGATATAAACAACAAATTATAATTAATGGTTAGGTCTTATCATTCTTGACTAAGCTTCCACACTTTTCGTACATGTCTAGCAGGGTTCTTGTTACTACAACATATAGAAAACTTCATATGTTATTATCCTTACTAGACATCCAATATCTATTCCTTTTTCTTTTACTTTTGGTTGCAGGCAGGGGAAATGTTGGCATAGGCTGTGGAGTTAGATCTAGACCCACCAATAGAATTGTCTTGAAACTTACTAAGCCATTGTAAATCCTGTAGCTATTGCAATCCACGCAGCCATATTTCTTTTTTTCATTCAATGGAAAAAAATCACATGCGAAGTGCATGATTCCTTCAAGGTAGTAGGGGGAGAGGAGCTAGTCATGGTGCATTACCCAATAGTGGTGAGGGTAGTTGACATATTTGGACTCCAGTTTTTACACAGTAAAATATTAATAATTGAATGAATATTATCCTATAAATGTACAAACACTCTTCAAAACTGATGTGTCTGTCACTTTTCATGTACAGCCATGAATCTATCAACAATAGAATAGTCACTATCATTTTTAAACATAAAATAACATATATTATACTTCCATGTTTGCCAAATTTAAAGTCAACATGTATTTAGTACAAGGATATATAATTGTATTTCATCCCTATACAAAATTGATACCACATCATATGAATATCAATTTGATGTCACTTTTCATATAATTTAAGTTCCCATTTTATAGTGCAAGAGGTATTGTCATACACACACTTTGGGGAAGGTTCTCACAAGCAAAAGTCCAAAGTGCACCATTTTCAAATACAAGTTTTCTTTTAAGCATTAACTTTCTCACCATTTTTCTATACCAGCTACTCCCATAAATGATGTACCTACATATTTTCAAAAAATGTGAGGCTCAAGAAACAAAGATTGAATTGAAATGAGAAATCAAATCAAATTGAACTTAAAATATGAGTATTGAAATAAAATATCATAAATCTTGATCCACCCCTATCAGTTTCACCCAATCAAAAACAAGCACAAGGATCAACCAATTTTACCCAATCAAAAAAAAGCACAAGGATCACTCAACTACAACACTTTTCATATCTCCTATAAATCCAGTTACTCAACTACTTTGAAATTTTATTCAATTAGAGTTATTTTGCTAGTGCATGACAATTACAGTTCCAAGCTACCGTAATCAACTGTTATTCCACATCATAGTGCCACATAATAAGTTCTTAACTCTGTTGTTATATTGATGCACATTCATTTAATTTTAATATTTTTTTTTTCAATCTATATATGGGAGGGGAGCCTGTAAAAAACCTGGTAATCCCAAAAACCTGTCAAAAGAAGCGCTTGAGAATTCTCTACAGCCCAATCTACTTTGCAAACAAATCTAACATGTAACCCACCGTGCATACTTGCTGGTGCATACTTTATGTTGCCTTTTTCATGTAGATATATATTAACAAGGTAATTATAGACTAAATTAATGAAATCTGTATTTCATATTTACAAGTAGATGTATGTTCCCCTTGCTGGTGCATACTTTATGCTACCTTTTCATGTAGATGTATATTACCAAGTAATTCTAGACTAAATTAATGAAATCTGTATTTCATATTTACAAGTAGCTGTATGTTCTGCAGACGTATATTTACAAGAAATTCCAGGCTAAATTAAGGAAAGGCTCTATATTTACAAATAGATATATACGAAATATACATCTACTTGTAAAAATACATTCTATAGAATACACATCTGAATGTAAATATACATCTACAGAATATACAACAACAAGAAAAGGCAACATAAAATATACATTTACATGAAAATGAAGCATAAAATATACAACTACATGAAAAAGACAGCATAAAATATGCATCTAACATGTAATTACTTGTAAGTATAGATATACATAATTCTTCAATTTATCCTGGAAATACTTGTAAATATAAATCTACATGTACACATACATCTACAGGTTTCATTAATTTAGCTCAGAATTACTTGTGAATATTCATCTACATTAAAAGGAAGCATACAACTATATTGCATGCTGCCTTTTTCATGTAGATGTATATTTGGTCATAAATTCAAATTTGCATTTACTTCAATAACATTTCCTTCCTCTGTACTAGACCCATTTTCACCTTTGATTTTTGAAGTATCCATTGCTCAGAACATAGGCACTCACATCAAATGGTTACACTTCCTTTTATGTTTGTTGATTCAATATTCTAAAAATCTCATTGTTGTAAGTTACAATCGGTTTGGTAAATTTATCTATCTGAGTAGGTTTTTTATTGACATCATGAGAAGAAGGCAGCTTCCAAAAAGAGTAAGACCTGCATGTGCCAAAATTAGGGGAGCAAGATTTCCGCCAAGTGAAAAACATGAAGAAGATGCTATCAATACCCCACCTCAAGATGCCAATGACACACCACATGAAGAATTAATTGTCCAAGCAATAAGAGTGAGCCCTTCAACACAAAATGTGTCAAAGCCAAGATTTTATTGGAACAATTCTGGTATGAATAATGCCATGAAAGATGTTGAAGATTATGGATACTCTACATGTGGTGCTGCAAAAAAATGGGGTATACCAGCGACCCACCCTTACTTCTTGGCTGATGGGCATTACCACCACTAAAAGAAAGGGTCCACCAATAATTCTAACAGATGAAGAAGAGATGGAGATAGTGAATTGGTGTCATGAAATGGATGACATGGGACATGGGTTAGAAATTATACAACTTAAGACATGTGTGGCACAAATCTGCGAAACAAGGTCTAACCCATTCACGGATGGTTTTCCGAGTAAGTCATGGTTGGTGGGTTTTAAAAAAAAGAAACCCAGATCTAACATTAAGGACAGCTGAAGGCCTTGATAAGGATCGAGTAGTGTGTTTGAGGCCATCAATTGTCAGTTCCTTCTATGTTAATTTTTCTAAAGCTTATGAGGCCAACCCATATGGACCAAACCGAATATGGAATTGTGATGAAACTGGATTACAAGCTGGGAGGAACTGTGGTATGAGAGTGCTTGTTAAAATGGGTGGTAGGAGTGTGCCATATATCATCCCAAAAAGCAGAGAATGGATTACCATATTGTGTTGTGTAAATGTCTGCTGGAAAAAGCATTCCAGGATTCTATCTTTTTAAGGGGAAGAGCCATTTAGAAAATTATATTGCAGGTTGTGAGCCTAGAGCTTGCATGCCAACACAATCACATGCATGGATGACAAAATATTTATTCATGAACTGGTTACATTACTTTGCATCATCTATACCTGGTGGAGTGTCTCCTACCAATAGGCATTTTACTAATATTTGATGGCCATGGTTCACATGTTGCTTTGGGGACAATTCAAGAGCCAGGAGTTTGGGGATTGATTTGTTAACATTTCCTGCACACACCTCTCATAAATTACATCCATGGATGTGAGTGTATTTGCTCCATTCAAAACATACTTCAAGGAGGAGAGACGCAAATGGATAGTTGCAAACCATGGGATGGATGTGAAAAGGGATGAATTAGCTGAGTTAGGGAGCAAATGATTCAGAATGGCTCTTACACCTAGCAACATTAAATCAGGATTCAAAAGAACAGGGATATGGCCTCTTAATCCCAATGCCTTGGATGAAGACATGGGATCAAGCAGAACATTTCAAACATCTTTTCAAGATGATGTTGGGTGCAACAAAAAATAAGCTTCATCTATTTAGGGTTGATTTAGAGCAAAGTGAAGATGCTCAGATGGTGCCTAACACACAATTGGAGAAAGAATCAGAACCTCAGCAGATGGAGATAAATATAAATGAATGTTTTGCTCAACAATTGGAAACTCCAAATAGAATTAATCAAATTGATGAATCACTATCTTTGCCCACAGAAGATAGCCCTCCCGATTGGATGAAAGAAGCAGCTCTTAATCTTGGTGTTGACTTGAACTTAAATAATGAAGAGGTCAGCCTCTCTTTACCCTCTCATCCAACACTACTTCATGACTCAGATTTGGTGCACTACTATGTTGGTAGTCAACCTGAAGAAAATGATGCAGATTCACAGTTAGAGGTAGCAGGGGTATTAGGGGTAGATTCAAACCAAAATTGTGAGGCAAACCAAGGACAAAAAACTCTTGGTAGATTCTTGAAACTCCCTGTGGAAAAGGTTAGAGAATCATCAAGGTCAAATAGTGCTTCTGACATAAGATTGAGTAGGGAATCTCTACTAATTACCGCAGATCAGTACATGGAGCTTCTTGTTGAGAAAGAGAACAAAAAAAAATAAATAGATGAGTTGAAGAAAAGAAAAAGGGAACAAATCCAGGAGAAGAAGGCTGAACAAATTGTTGAAAGGGAAAGGAAGGAGCAGGAAAAGATTGAAAAAGAATATAGAAGGAAAAAAAAGGAGCACCAAAATTTGATTTAAAGGCAAGAAAGGGAATAGAGAAAGGAACATGAAAGGATTCAAAGGGATCAAGAGATAAAGGAGAAGGAGTTTGAGAAGGCAAGAAGAGAGTTAGAAAGGAAAAGGAGATTGAGTAGTCTAATTAATCCTTTTCCTGATCAACACCCAATGTTAAGAGAATTAATGGGCATACATTGCCCTTTATCAGTTTTAACACATAATATTGCAGTTGGAGTGAATGCTTCTCCAAGTTCTGATCCATTCCCAACTATGCCTGTGAGGGATGTCAACATGGGGAGGCAATTGCAAAGTAACACCCCAGCTTCAACCTCAACTGCAGATTCAACATCACCCTTCCTTGGATTTTAGAAATGATATTATCGAAATTAAATATTTAATTTTGAGGGCTGAATTTTTGATGTGTGGAATTGGCCTTTCGATTTAAAAACTACAATATAGTAATAGTAGTTATATGGCCCAAGTATATTGTATGGCTATGTTTTTGTAATGGACAATGGAAATGTTTACTAAATGAATATATGTCTTCCAAGTTATGTGATACCCTTTTTCAAAGATTTAAACTCCTATTGTTTCTGAAAATTACATTGAGTAACATAAAATAGTAAATGACATTAAAGTAACAGCCAGAAGCCAATAACACAATCTACCAGTAGAAAAGAGAAATATGCAATAGTTTCTATCATTGCCTCAATGAGGGTAAAAACCTCACCTATTAGAACCACATGGACTGTAGATATTCAAAGAGAATCAAACAATTTCCAAACTAAAAAATGTGTTGATAACAACAAGCATCTGCACTTCCATTCTCAGTCACTCCAACAAGCATAACAACACCACTGCAAGACATGTACAAATTATACTATCAGTTTTTAATATGTAAAATCACCAAATTATACAAATCAATTACTAATAATAGGGGTTACCATGTCTTTTGACAAATAAGCCTCTTGGACTTTCTTGTAACATACGAAGGATTTCATCAACTATGATTGAAATATATTCATTTCTAAATCCTATCTGATTATAAATCAATCTCATACTAGTGTTGTTTGAATCAATCACCTCCATTTCATTAATAGCTCAAGGAGCCTAAACCCTTGATTAGCTTCAAATATGAACAATTTTCCAAACTTCACATTAAAACGACTAAGTTTTCGTTACCATAAAAGAAGTAAATGACTAAGAACAAAACAATGTACAAAATGAAAACTATTTTGAAGCATCGACAGCAAGATCCAAATGATTCTTTCTAGTTTAGAAGGAAGCAATGTTAAAATATCACTTAAACTAGATATTATTGCTGACGAAAGAAATCAGAAGTACCTTCCACTCTCTGCATCTGCTGTTATAACGAATAGCTAGGCAATACACTGAGAAGTATGACTAGATCCCAACTTAGAGGTGGTCAGTATAAACAACTGAGAACAAAATTATCAGCCCAAAATAGTAAGCAAATCTGTTGTTAAATTTTCCAGTGAAAACAGTAAGCATTTCCCTCCTAATCCATTTTGTTCCATGAATTCGTTACATTCCGTAGAGGTTCAAGAGGTAAAAAATTTCCCAGAGCTGGATGGATGTTTGGGAATGTTTTGTGCAATGAATATCAGTAAATAAATCTGCATGCCAAACATTAAAAACTCTTTTGCTTCCCTGACACGGCATAGAGGATGTTTATTACTACCATATCCCTATGCGTGGATTTCACAGTTGTCGAAAATAGCGAAGGAGATGGGGCTATAGAGAATTCTCACGCACTTCTTTTGATAGTTTTTTGTGATTACCTGGTTTTTTTTAATGTTTAGTATAGTGTCCCAAATTTTGGGTGCACCGTGACTAGCTCCACTCCCATACAATGGACACTAACCTTATTCTCTGGGCAATAAACAAAAATATATATAAATACTTATGTGGTTGGACTAACGTTACGTTGGATCTCAGTACGTCCTTAACCTTACATAGATACAAGAATGGAAATGTCCATGTACAAGGAAATATTATAAAGCAGGACGTCTGGTCCTTTCAATTATTTGGGGGATTTTATTGTTGCTCATGTAAGTATCCCCATATGAGAGTAAAAATCACACTTTGAGTATGCTCACTTGAGCACAATCGAATGCTACAATGATATAATTCTCACGCGCTTCTTTTGATAGATTTTATATTAATTCAACAAGTAAAATGATACAATTCTTACGCACTTATTTTGACAGATTTTTTGGATTCCTGGTTTTTTTTAATGTTCAGTATAATGTATTTTTCAGAAACAATAGGAGTTTAAATCTTTGCAAAAAGGAATCACATAACTTGGAAGACATATAACACAATCTACCAGTAGAAAAGTAAAATATGTAATAGTTTCTATCACTGCCTCAGTGAGGGTAAAAACCTCACCTATTAGAAACGAATGGACTATAAATATTCAAAGAGAATCAAACAATTTCCAAACTCATTTGATGTGTTGATAAACACAATTGAAATCATGCTTTGCATCTGCACTTACATTCTCAGTCAATCCAATAAGCTCCTCCCCACCACTGTAAGACATGTACAAAAAATACTATCAGTTTTTAATATGTAAAAGCACCAAAGTATACAAATCAGTTTTTAAACCCATGATTAGCTTCAAATATGAAATTTTTTCCAAACTTCACATTAAAACGACTAAGTTTTCGTTACCATAAAATAAGTAAATGACTAAGAATAGAACAGTGTATAGAACGAAAACTCTTTTGAAGCATCCACGGCAAGATTCAAATGATTCTTTCTAGTTTAGAAGGAAGCAATGTTAAAATATCACTGAAACTAGGTATTATTGCTGAAGAAAGAAATCAGAAGTACCTTCCACTCTCTGCATCTGCTGTTATAATGAATAGCCAGGAAATACATTGAGAAGTATGACTAGATCCCAACGTAGAGGTGGTCAGTATAAACACCCAAACACAAAATTATCAAGCCAAAACCGTAAACAACGCTGCTGTTAAATTTTCCAGCGAAAACAGTAAGCATTCCCCTCTTGATCCGTTATGTTCCACAAATTTGTTGCATTCCGCGGTGGTTTGAGCGGTAAAAATTTCCCCAGCTGGATGGTGGTTTAGGAGTATTTGGTGCAATGAATATCAACAAATAAATCCGCATGCCAAACATTAAGAACTCCTTTGCTTCCCTGACATGGCATAGTGGTTGTTTATTACTACCATATCCCTATGCGTGGATTTCGTAGTCCTTGAAAATAGTGATTTTTTTAGTGATAAGTGGCAATGAAAATAGTAATAGGTGGGGTGTTCTACTAACAGCTATTGGTCCGCACCGTGACAACTCATAAATTGAGACACCTCACACTCCAGCAAGTGTGTATGGTGATCTACGTGTCAAATTTGTTGGAAAGGAGATGGGACTGTAGAGAATTCTCGCGCACTTCTTTTGACGGATTTTTGTGATTACGGTATTTTTTTAATGTTCAGTATAATCCGCCAAAGTTTGGGTGCACCCTGGCTCCCCTCCCATAAATCCCCACCAACTCCCCAACTACCAAACTAAATTTTAGCATGTGACCAAACTTTTAGAAACTAATCAGCGCCAAATAATTAATTCTATTGGGTAAAGTGCATGCTAATGTGGACTAGGTCATTGCCAAAGATGATTGGGCTGGTAGTTGGATTTATTAAATTGACCATTAAGATTAGCAGTACCCATAAATATTTGTGCCACTATCAAAGTCTTATCTCCACCTTCCCACGCAAGCCAAGTCTAACCACGGTTTTCCCAAGGGTTAAGTCTTATTGAGGTCTAACTTCCACGTTGGTTAGGGTCATTTTAAAATAATGCTACCCTTAGCTTAGGTTAGGATACAATGAATTATTTAAGGATAGTTTAGGGATTAGGGCCCCCTTAAAATGCATTTAACATAGCTTAGGTTAATTATTTATATATCCCAATTAATTGGTGTATTCTTAGGTCCTGGGTAATTAACCTTTGTCTTAGATTAGGTTTTTGTAATCTTTGGAGATACTTAAACAAGAGAATCATAAAAGTTATATAATTTCTTCAATCAAAATACAATTAATCTACAGGATGAGTGTTATCACAAGGTGTTTCAAAATACCACAACAATCTTATATGTCTTTACATCTGAATAATATGACATGTCTGAAATGTAATGAAGTCCAATTTAATTTTACAACAATGATCGTAATTACCTAAGGACCATAGGTATGCCTTCGATAACTTAAATTAATCCATGGCATGATGATTCATAATATATAACTGTAATAGACTAAGGGAGGGGTTCAATATTGTTACTTAAGTAACTTACCTGTAGCCCCATATGATCACAACTACCTCATATTACATGGATTAATAGATTTTGCTTTAAAATTTCATCATAGGGTGTACATTACAATCATTCAATGTTAGTACTATTTTTTGAAAGTATGATTTACATCAGATTCAAAAGTTAAATCATATCATCTACAGAAAATATGGTCAATAGTTCATAGGAGTACACTAAGTCAAGACATGAATCACCTATCGACTTTAGAAAACTACTGTCAAAGGAGAAAGTATAAATATCAACAAAGAAGGGGTCATTAAAATACCCTCCCCTTATAAAAACATCATCCTTGATGTGACATAGCACCAAGGTTAGCAATTGGGATAAGAAATAAGGGATAGATAATGATTAAAATTTCCATCTAGTGCTAAGATTTATGTTGTTAGAGCATGACTACAGAGAAGTATATAAATTTTAGCAGTTTATTAAAATTTTACATTTCTATTAAGATTGGTAGTTCTATATTATTTTATTATCTAATTAATATTTTCCTTTAAATTATTCCTAAAATTCAAGCCCTTAATATTACATTGTTGTAATATTTCAGTTTATTTATTTTTGTGGGTGCCCAACAAGAAGTGACATCACAATACCATACCAGGGCCATGCACATCATTAATGGTTCACAAGAATATTTCTACATACTTCCATGACTATATCACACCCTAAGAACTCAACCAAACCATATAAGGAACATACATGATCCATATAACATAGAACTTATCACACATATATGATTGACACATTAATACCCAAACACAAGTGTACTATAACAACATGATATTCCCAACCGGTACACATATAAAGGTTTGAAAAAACTCGGAATAGTAACTATAGATACATAGTGTCAAAAAGGGAAAAAAAATTGTGTCCTCAACATCACAAAACATAGCCAGACTCACATGAGTACACATACATTAGAACTCCAACTCCATAAACCTCCCAAAACATAAAAAAAATAACTCCATATACCTCCCAAGCATCAATCATACACACACACACAAAAATATCTTATGTCTCCCTCAAGTCTCTTATGCCTCCCTCAAGCAATAACATAAAGATAGATTTTCCTTTTCGCTCCCCAAAAGAGGTCGGTCACCCTATGGCCCTAGGCACATAGAGTCTAGACACCCCTAACCCAAGTGACATAATAACTCGTGGTTTAACAACCTGCTAGTTATCTGTAACTCCTTAGGGAGTACCCCCATAAAACAAATAGGTCCATCGGTTCAACCATTCAATGGTGCATCCCATGACCCTATTCCACATATTACAACATTAGAACTAGCATACCAATTTGTTTTAAATGCCAAGTTGTAAAAATTGAAATCCTTGGGCTAGGATATAAAAATTTTAAGCTTACAAGAAAATTTAAATCTAAGCAAAACAAATCGCCAAATAGCCATAGTTAGTGCAAAAATCTGCATGTTAGTGCAACAACCAAATAAAATGCCCAAAATATAAGAACATATCAATCTAGAAAATTGTTCGTTCTTGCAAGAAAAGAGAAAATGTTCAATTCACAAATAAAATGTGTATATAGGAATAACACATTGCGATAACTATGTAGCCTTATAAGGCCACGAAAGGGGTACTCAATGAGTTGATCGCACTCATACATCGAGCCTCATCTTATAAAATAATATAGTGCACACAATAATTTAAGATGCAAATAATTTTTTTTAAAAGGATGATAACAATAAATTAAAGTTGGTGGAGCAGGTTAGTGAAATGACAAGTGGTTTATTGGATAGAGATCCTGTGGGTGTGGAGTGTGGTAGGAGTATGGAGGAGTGGGCCTTCCTAGAAATCACATGGGCACCATCCTAGCCTTTAAAACCTATCACATACCTTGCATAATAATACAAACACTTGATCTTAAATTCAGATGCGCTAACCACAAGAAAACCAAGTTAGAGATGTAAATTTAGTAGTGATACGGATAGTTGCAACGTGTACATGTAAGAAGAAAAAAAACATAGTCGTTGGTGTTGTTATTTTACATTACATTCATTTAATTTTATCTCTGATTACACAACCAAATCAATCCCTATTTAAACGTGTGCCTAAAAAATGGCTTCTTGAACATTAACCTTCACATCCACTAGACATAAACATGAACATCCTATGGAGTTACAAAATAACTCAGATTGTGGGTTGGTCCAACCTTACTGCTCTTGTGGCTACAACCCTTTGCTTTACAAACATTTCATTAGAATTTAAGGTTTTGTTGGGTTAAGTGAGGAGGAACTTATCATGCAGAGGTTGTAGTTACAAATGGTCTAGTAGGTGGGTATGTAAATGTGGAAGCATGTGCTTGGCATGCGGACTGTTTGACTAATGTCTGAAATATGACCTCAGAGATGGAAATGATATCAGGATATGTACAAAATGGGTTCGTTTAAAAGAATTTATATCTTGTAAGTAGAGGAAAAATGTGTGGAAAAAAATTTAAATTACTTCCATGTCATTTTTTTGTTCATTGGAGTTGATGTTCTTTTCTGATCCACAAAATTCACAGTTTGAATCTATTGGTTTCAACCATGTAATGAAATTTTTTATCCCATTGTATTTATCCCCTACAATTTGTCATCTAATATATACCCCACACCCATTTATGTTGGAGACGATTTTGGGTTGGGTTTCTTCTTATATTGTTCTTTTGCTTCGTTGATTTCCAAATACAGTTGTAGAGATGACACTAAAGAAACACCTTTTATAGCATAATCTCATTCCGTGGAAAAATAAGAATTTTGGGATAGGGTACGAATAATAGAATCTGGTTTTTGGTTAGCTGTTGTAGTTGTAAGTTATCTAATAGACATGTATGCAAAATTTGGAACCATTCAGATAGTTCACCAATTGTTTGACTTATTGTATAATGAAAATGCAATCTCATGGATTGGAAAGACTACTTGAAAAACACAAAATTACATTTTGATGAGGCATGGGTTCACAACTAATGATTTTCATTTTCACGTGACTGTCTGGCATCATGTGGAAAAATGGTGGTCTCCATGGATCAAGAGTGTAAACCACCCGGAGCTCGTCATACCCGCTTCCCTCATCGTTCCCAGGAATGGTTTATCTCACCTTATCCTTCATAATTCTTGTATTTTAGTTTTCCATTTGCAACGTTATAAATTTAAAACCCTTGGATTTTTATACATTCAACTATTTTGTATTAAAAAATTTGGCAAACAGTAAAACGTCATCTAACACTTATGTAACCAGAATAACAGTTGGTAGTTAAGCACAAACTAAAACCCTCCTCCAGACATGATATGGAAAACTTTGTAGCCATATTAGATAGTTGTGACACCCTTTTATTGTAATGATGAGTTTGTTCCCTCGTAAACCCACCAAATGTTCAATTGTAAAAGCTAGTAAATCATGATATTCACAGACCTACAAGGAAACCTTTTGAAACCTAGAAAGGGGATGTAAAGTCTTGTTCGTGTTCCTTGTTATGGGAAGAGTTTCCTCAAGCTTTAAGTTAACTCCAATTGACAATTTATATTCTATTTTTTCTCCTCTAAGATCTTTGTTACCCTGTTTGCACTTTTAGGAAATTGTTAAAATTGAAAAGTTGGGTTTTGTATCGGCTCGCGGTTTGAACCCTGGATAACGAAATGCTTGTCTACCTTCGTAAACCTCTAGTAAGAAAATTTCTTGGAACTTTTAATTTGGGAAAATAACATTCCTTGTAAGTTTGGATAAGGCATTTTTAGACCTTCAGTTGCATTTTGAATTGGTCAAACTAGACCAATTGCGACCGGTGGCTCCAGAAAACCCATTTCTGTTTGAAAATCATTTTCCAGTTCTCAATTTTGTTAACTCTAGTGAATTATCTATATATAGGGGATCTTGTAGGAAATTTCTCATTGCATGTTCTTCCATTGAACGTTATTTTTGGACATGGTTTTCTGATCCCTCGAGCTAAATTTGGATCATTTACAAATAGTTCAATTACGATAGATGGCCTCGAAAAACTATCTGCCAATCGTAAACCGTTCTCTAGTTCTGAATTTCATCAATTCCTATGAATTGTTAGTGTATAAGAGGAAAATTATAAACTCTTATGTGGTGTGTTTTCTCACCGGAGGACAATGTTTGAAAGTGGTTTCTTAGCCTTCGAGTCTAATTGAATGTTTTTGCAACTAGCAGGAAAACATAAAGAAAAAAATTGTAGGACCCCCGTCGGGATATCAAATCCCTGTGGAAACTTGTGACACTTGTATCTAACTATTTGAAACTCTATCATGTGACTTTTTGTGTGAAATTGAACTTTGGAAGAATAGTTGTTCTCTCTCCCTATCTCTTTCTCTTTCCTTGGTTAGGAAAAGAAGCTAAATGAAATGAAATAAAAATGTGTCTCTAACCCTCTTCTTTCAAATGAAAATTATTATTATTACATAAATGGGAAACTAAAAACATTAATTATGCTATATCTAGGTGGATGTCATGTCAACAGTTTATCATTTATTTCATGCTCACATGGTTTTGTAAGATGGCAATAGGATGGTGAAATGGCGTGGCTGTAACTCATTATGTATTATTATAATTTATGTATGTTAATGAAATATATATATATATATATATATATATATATATATATATACATCCATTGCTATGTTACAGTAAATACTTGTTACTAAAATTTGGTAATATGTATGAGATGCTAGTTTTAGGGGTGCTTTGGGAATTGTGCATTTAACTATATGTGTCCTTTTGATTCAAAATTACATAGGATAAAAGAGGTTAGATATACATATTAAGTGAAATGGTAGAGGATTGTTCAATATTTTGTAAAGTATTGAATGCTTTATTATTGAAGTTTGTAACATTTTTTAAGATGCTAGTGTTTAAGGGAAATGTTCATCTAAATATGGGTGTTATTTGATTCCAAGTTTAGTATTGTAAAATTTGGATATTGTGTTAAATGAAATTGAATTTAATAGCTTATAATGAAATTAAAGTGTGTGATTGATGATTAAAAAATCGATGATTTTTTTCTTACTTTGAAAATGTAATAAATAAATCTAGGGTCCTCCATCCAGGTTATGGAAGTGATTTGTAATATTTTCCCAAAGAGGAGGGGTTGCAGAAGTGCTCAGAACATTGCTCATCTATGGGCTGAGTTTTCTAAGCCTTTGCATGGGGACTCATTTTCCTTATTCCTTCTTGGATGGTCCCTTCTAGTTTGTTTTACGACTCTCTATTCAAATCCTATAGACAACTATAATTACGCCCAAGAAATTTCCAATACTTAAATTGCACTAATTATCGTCATTTCTCACAAATCAACGATATATCGTCAAAAGAACTCATATTCTCTCTTGTTGTTATTAATTAATTACAATACAGCTAATTAATTAAGCTACCTATCCAACAAATACACTAAGTAACAAACTTTCGTTAATAAATCACCCCTTCTACTTAGAATAATTAATTATAATTAATTAATTAGATTTCCCTTCCATTTAACCAATAAATCAATATTTAATTGATTTAATCCCCTTCTAATAGCTTGAATCGTACTAACATTCCTCTAATTGGCTTCTACAAGCTGTACATCTACCTATTAGTTAATCACATTTGATTAATTAAAGGCACCCCCCCCAACTTCCCATGACTTGCTAAGCATAAATTAAACCCTTCAAAAATATGGTTACCTTTCATAAAGCAACCTTATCCATTCCTAATCATGTTTTACCTTTATCCCAAATTCATGAGGACATGTGTTGAAATCCTTTATCCTTTGGGCTATATAAAGAGCCCTCCACCTACCTTTTTACTTACACTTAAGCTCTTTGAGAAAGCAAATGTAAAACATATAGCAAAATAGACTAAGAGCTTGTACCTTTGTGTTCTCTTGAGAGTTCATCATCTTGAGGAGCTCAGCTTCCTATTCTAGCCTAAAGTGCTTAGGTCATATGGGAGGTTTTAAAAAGGTCTTGCAGCCCAATTTTTATAAGTCCCCATTCCTAGGTTCTTGGAGATATCAAGGAAAACCAAATATTGGTTGCCATGGAGCATATTTGGGTTCCATTTACTTGTATATGTTGGTAGTCTAGATAAGTAAAGGATATTTAAATACTATAGCATTGTTAATTTCAAAATTTTTGTATTGATATTATGCTAGGTATCTAATCCTTGTTTAATATCTCATCTTTGATGTTGTTTATAGTGTTGTTTACCATTAGCTTTGCTAATTAAGAACTATTTAGGTGTTAGTCTCTCATTACATCTAACATTAGCTAAAAAGAACAAAACCATTGCACACATTTGGCATGCCCGGTGGGACACTTAGTTCCATGGTCATTTACACTTAAAATCCATTGTTTTGTAGCTAACTTTTGATATGCACATGGTTAGTAACCCTCTAATTTACACATTTTGATCTGGACTTGTTTTCTCATTTAACTATGTTTTGTTGACATTGCATGTGTTGAGTCTTTCTTATATTTATAATGGAGGTCAAGTGCCATTTTAAAACTGGAACTTGATGGGAAAATTTCAAGAGTATTGTGAATGTTTTCATCTTTAGAGCTTACTTTTTCTATACATTTCTGGTATGCTAGGTTTGGCAATTTCAGGCACAATTTTAAGTGGTACTTGAGCATGATTTAAGGGTGCACACGTCTCTCTGGTAGTGCACAGTGTTCTGCTATTAACATATTAATGTGGTGGGTTGCTATCAAAATTCCAACCCTTGGTGCATGAGTAGTAACCTTGGCAATATTTCACCCTGTTTTCATACGCAGAGCTGCACTAACCCAAGCATTCTACACGTTAGTTTTGTCACTGTACCTTCACTGCATTATAAAACCTTGATCATGTATGTTAATGTTTGACAGCATTGACGCCTTATAACCATAGGTTGCACATGATGGTTTTAGTGGTGCAAAATTGAATACTTGGTCTAGTAATAAATTGCCCATTTTGTATATTAAGTGACATTTTTCTCAACAGTTTTGAGCGCATATGCCTAATTTCCGTGAGCATAAGAGCATATGTGTAATCCATCTTCAGGTGGTGCAGGCATTTAATCTCCCGATCTTGAAATGACTCCACAAAGTTTTGCGTTGCAAAGTGCTATTTTAGTGGCAATAGGAACTGAAAATATAAATTTAGGGGTGCCCACATACAGAAATCTGCGGGTGGTGCAGTTAGTTTACAATTGTGTGCATTTTCAAACATGTCTAATAGGCTTTTGGAGGAGCATATTGCCCTATTTCCATGCATACAGGATGCTAAACCAAAGCATGCGCAGGCTCTCCTTTTGCATTTTTTTGTGATCTTAAGGAGTTGAAAACAACTTTAATCTCTATCTTGTTAACATTGGGATTAAACTTAGATCACATTTGATTATGTCATTTTGCTTAAGGCTATGAACCTTTTACAAAGTATTTTTCAATGGTCATTTGATTAGATAATATTTT
Organism: Taxus chinensis; assembly: GCA_019776745.2. Taxonomy (NCBI): domain Eukaryota; kingdom Viridiplantae; phylum Streptophyta; class Pinopsida; order Cupressales; family Taxaceae; genus Taxus; species Taxus chinensis. The sequence goes on along the minus strand of CM034149.1, from coordinate 686,905,204 downwards.
TCATTGTTTACTATAGTTGGGAAAAAGATTCTGTTTGTTATTCCCTCGTGTCACCTTAGGGTAATCTTGGGAATCAAAAAGCAATTCTTAGTCTCCAGTTTTATAACACTTGGTAAGATTGTTAAGAGTTCATCTTTCACTATTGGTTTAACGGAATTGGTCAATTATCAAGCATTTTTGTATGGTTCATTGATTGAAAGTGATTGTTCCATTTGGTTATATTAGTTGGATTATGTGAAGACATCACGTATGCTCTTCTCTTGCATCCTTGGATGATCTTGAGAATCAGAAAGCAAATATTAATCCTTTTTTGAATGAATGTGATTTTCTTGGATAACTACATCATGCATGAGTGCAGGACCCAAAAAAATGATTGTCGAAGAATGAAGGACTCGAAATGAAAGTAAAAAAACTTCTAATACACGTTGTTATACTTGTAGGTTGCCAAACAGGTGTTCAAATAAACCATATCTAATTAAAAAAGATAAAAAGAACAACATATTCAAAACATTATATTGTAGGTTTCGGAAAAGGGTACGTTCCTCTCCGCTCAACTAAAACATAACCCCTTTGGCATAACGCCTTAAGCTACAACAATGGGCGTGGTTCCATAAACCCCAAAGTAATCCACGTAAGAGGGAACCTTGTGGACGAAACAGGAAGTGCTTCACACTACCTACTTGACTAGATGATTCCTTTGTGAGATAGAGTTACTAGTTTGTCCGTTGTGGATGACCCCAGTGATAGTACATGTAGACACACTATTTGCTTACTATTCTTGAAGGGGGTAAAGTAAAGCTGAGATACTCCCAAACTAGTCAGTGCAATTTTTTTGGTAAATCATGCTCGCTCAAGGCAACTTTGTAACACCTAGGATTAGAGAACCACCTAGGAGAATATACTTTAGCTAAGAGCCCAATTTGACCATTCTAAAAGAATGATGAGTTGTGAACCATATTTTTCATTGAGAAATGTGTGATGCATTACTTTCACCTAGTTTTTACTTGCCTTAAAGGTGAGGTGAAACTCCACCGAAGTGAGGCTAACATTTTTCATCATTTTTATTTATTTATTTTTTTTCACATTCTTTTGACACTTTGTTGATCAAAAGAAGTGTGATTACCTTTTTGTTTCCATTCGACTGTTTCTCTCACTTTAATGTCTATTTACGCCCATCCATGTTTGCGGCTAGGTTATTTAAATGTCTAAAGTGAGCGGAGGTGTTTTCACATCATTGGTAGCCATTTTGATCTTGATACCCACATCAAGGTCATCATTGTAGTGAGGCATGGGTTCATCACTACGGACTTCCTTAGAAGAGTTAGCTTGTTTGTATCATATCACTACCAATTTCGATATTTACGTCTTATTTCTTGTAAAATCAACATAAATACATATATTGTACGGCTATGTTACACACATTTTAAACTATTCCTAGCTATACTTTGAGCTTTTTAAGTTCAGTTTCTATTATTACCTTGATTTCAAAGAATGCTAGATGTTACCATTTGTGCGTGTTATATCAATAACACCTCAATATCAATACTTCACTTTCTCCCAAAGTGGATTAACATATCTTGGTGATATTGTTGTGTCATTCACAAATTGTAACTTGCACTTTTTGAGATATAGGTCTTAATCAAGATTTGAGCTCGCTCATCGTATATCTTGATTAGGAGATCACACTTTACTTCTTGTATTTACATACGTTTTGTTCATTCCCTTGAACTTGGCATAAGTGAAGACATCTTGTTGATCATCTTTGCATCGCATTTTCATATGGTGTATTTCCTTGTTGATTGGCTTTGTGTTTCACACTTGCATGATTGTTCCTTGTGATTATTCATTCAGAAAAATTATTTTCTAGGACAATCCCTCTCGATCTCATCGATATTGTGTCATCACGATGTCTATTTTCCTTAGACCTTCTTCACAAAATCACGCACACATATCAATACTTACGAAATGTCTAGTTGGTTTTCCTTATGCTACCCAAATCGACATGTCACTTCCTTCCCCTTGAAGGAGTTCCATCACACTATCTAAATCTAGACATTTGTGCTTAAAACAGTGCCAAAAATGACTGACTATCACACAGTTCCCCAGACTTACAAAAATATGGAACCTAGGTTTAGCAATTCAAAGCAAAAGATTCCCATTACAACTAAACCTCATTTGGTTCTTCGTGCTAGAGATCCCATATGGGTAACTCATTCCCCACCTTCATCTCATAGTCGATGGTATGATTTGGACACGTCTGATCCAAATTATTATTCGAGTTCCCCCACTCTTCTTCTAATTCTAATCCAAACATTTCCTCTTCTTTTGAGGATTCCAATCCAAATATTTCCTCTGACTCTTCTAAGGATTCAAATCCAAACTACTATTCATATTCATCTAATTCGAATCCTAAGTCATCTAATGTGACTCTTATGTCACGGTCCTCCCTTTCTTCGCAGGACCCCTTTTATCAGTCACCCCAACGACGTCTTCTTCCTTTGAAGATACACATGACTCCAAATCCCTCTAATTAGAAGTATAATACAATTCTTGAGTTGCGGTCCTCTCTTTCTTCGCAGGACCCTTTTCATCATTCATCTAATGCAATACTTGAATCATAGTCCTCCCCTTCTTTACAGGACCATCTTCATCAATCACCCCTAAGGAATCTTCCTTCTTTGAAGATTCGTGTGACTCAAAGTCCTTCAAAAAAAATGTCTGACTCGACCCATGCGTCACAATCTATAGACTTTGGACTTAATCCTACTATTTTACATACAACATACCATTGTATAGGTAGGTCCACACCACCTTCTTCTATTCCTGAGAGATCTAGCTACACATCGTCTTCTATCAATCATCATCAAACGTCTTCTAAGTCTTCCACACCAAGTGAACCTCTTTCTTCCAATCAACCCCTGTTGTTCGATCAACAAATCATACCGATTGACCTCTTTTATAATGAAGAAACAATCGGGGCATTTATAGGGGCACATGAAGATATTCCTTTAGAAGACTGCGAGAAAGGATTCTCTTTAGACTTCAATACATTTGCATATTGTGAGGAAAGGGTTGATTCCTTTTATTAAGAAATGGAGGAAGAGCCTCAGGTCATGCAACTTGACCCTCCTCTTATTCTTCCATCTTCACATTCTTCATTATGTGATGAAACCCCTTGGTCTTGCATTGATCCATGGCATATCTTCTCATCACCCAATAATTCTTTGTCTGTCATAATTCCTCAATCACAATCTCTTATGGGGTCAATGCTAAGTAGCCCTTCATCTTCATCTATGTGTGGTTCACCTTCTAGTAGCCCTCCCTTTGCTATTTGTGGGACATTTTTGAGTAGTCCACTATCTTCTATTCTTGGGGCATGCCCAACTAGCCCCTTGTCTTCTAGGTATGGATCACCCCCGGGTAGTCCATTATCTTCTATTCTTAGGCCACATCCTTTTAGTCCATCATATTACATCTATGGGTCACATCCTAGTAGCCCTTCTTCTTCTATTCTTGGGCCACATCCTAGTAGTCCATCATCTTACATCTATAGGTCATGTCCTAGTAGCCCTTCTTATTCTATTCTTGGGCCACATCCTAGTAGCCCTTCATCTTCTATCTATGGGTCACGTCCTAGTAGCCCTTCTTCTTCTATTATTGGGCCACATCCTAGCATACCTTCATCATCTTCTATCAGTAGTGCACCTCCTGGTAGCCCCTCCTCTTCAATTCTTGGACCATATCCATTTCATCCATCACATTATTCTTCTACCAAAGATGGTGGAAAGCCCATGGTCATTTCTCGCATCAGTTCTAAATGTCCATGTTCACTTTCTTATCCTTCTTGGGATCATACAAGTCATGCGTTAGCTTATAAAAAACCCAAACAGTTTCTTAATCAAGCTCATATCAAAACTGCAAAGAGCTCTATAGCTCCCAACATATCAAAAAATCTTAAAATTCTAAATCAATCGTGATTCAAGATTACACACCAACGTAACCATCAAGTATGGTGCAAAGTGTGTAAACCTCTAGATGGGGAATTAAATATCCTACATGCGAAATCCATGTTTCAGAACAAATCACAGTCATTTACTGAGTGTGAACTCACATCAATCATCAAGATCGGGGATAATATCACTTTCGATAAAAAAACGCGCCTAATCTCCCTTATTAAGGAATTCACAAACATTGTTGTTGGATCTTACCACATAGAGTAACTTTGTTAGTCCCAACCTCTTAAAACTGTCAAAAATCTAAAAATAAATAATAATTCAAAAATATAAAAAACACAACAAAAATCAAAGGTATAAAGATCAAACATTGCAATCAGGTGTTTCATACACATGGATATTTATTTCTTCCCTTCCTTGCTATTCTTCTGCAAGTCTTCCTTCCATTTTCATCCCTTCGATGATATTTTGGTTAGCTTATTCACATGCATTTTGTGACATTTATCTCTATGGTATCCGTTTGACCCTAGTCTTTTATCACCGTGGTAAATTAAAGAACGAATGACCTCTTAGAGATCCTATCACATTCAACATCTAATAAACTTGTTGCGAAGAAATTTTGGACATATTTGTTGACACTAGCCAATGTCGTCATCGTAAGCACTTCCATTACCTTCCATCAAGCCATCAATGGTTCTTAACCCCATGGCAAACAAGAGAGCTGAAATAAGTTTTCAGAAAACAAAAGAATCAAAATCAATCAAAAATCAAAAGCTAAAATCTACAAAACAAAAGCAAATTGATATATAACTCTCTCTTGCGGTATTTCCAATAATCTCTATCGGGGCTATGGACAGCTGACTGGAAATAGAGAAATTTTTTGATTATAATCAAATACATCTCCATTGGGGCTATGGACCCCTGGCTAGTAGCAGAGCAATGTACAACTATCCTGTCACCATCCATTCAAAAAATCGTCTTTCATAATAAATCATTCCTACACATTGGCTAGGGTCTCTTCACTTGTTGTCTATTAAATCTTCACTTCAAGAGGTGATAAAATCCACGTGCACACACTAGATCTCTATGAGTAAACAGGATTAGTATGTTACCAAGTGTGTTTTTTGGACCTTGTTCAGACTCTTATTCTAGTCCATATCTCATCTCACGATTTATGCCTTTGGCTAATTACTTCTTCGCCACGAGGCTTATAAGCTATATTCATATCATTCACATCATTCTTCTACTTCATTCATAACATCCATGTGTATAAGGTTACTTGTTTTCCATGTTTACGGACACCTTTGTCCCCTTCCACAAAAATAATCTTCTCCTTCCTTTCTATCACGTGCTCTTAGGCCAACTTACACTAGGAGCATCCTTGCTTCTTCTTATCATTTCATTGGTTTATGTTCATCATCACGTTGAACCTATCCATAATGGCCTTGGGTCCCACTTCTACCTGTGAAGAGTTTACCTTTGAATACTCCCACCTTATCGCTGGGACATTTTTGCATCTTCACTTTTTTGGTATGCACGTGGCCTTATGCCCTTGTACATCCAATCTATCGCTGGGGGCATCCACGCTTTCTTGTCTTCCTGTACATAGTTTCATAAAAATTTTAAAATCAACCAAAACATTTAAATATGTTAGAGAAAAAAACTCATCAAAAAACATTCAAATATGTTTCAGAATACTTCTAAAAATTGAAAATCATCCTACAAAACGTCACTCTTTGGTTCTCACTTGTTCATGTGTGTGATTTGCGGATCATCTTGAACTACCTCCATCAACAAAAGCTAGGTTGCTTACTTCATTCGTACTCTAGGGCACAATAAGTTGCCTGGTACTGTTTCATAGTGCACATTGCTTTTCCATCGGACCTAAGTGTCCTCCGTTATTCCCCTCGTATGTATCCTTGCTTGGGGCACCATCATCAACCCTTGTCGTTAATTTGCACAGGTCGCAACTGAAGCTCGATAATAAAAACATTATATTATATTTCTCTGTTAGTTTAGCTTGTTTACTTTCTCGTATTGCATTACATTTTGTATGTTGCATGGAGTTAGGCATCTTTAACTTTCTCGTATTGCATTGCATTTTGTATGTTTCATGGAGTTGGTGTTTTCAACAATGAAAAATCATTCATAGTATGGCTTTTCATATCATTCTACATTTTTCGTATGCTTATATTTTTCATAAGGACCGATGACGTAGGTACTATGACAATATGATGACATCCAAATTGTTTCAAACAAATATGCGGCTAGAGGTTAATCTCTTCTCCCCCCTCATCCATATTTCTTCTACATAACTTTACTCTAACCCCTATTCTTCCATATTACTAGGGCATCTTGCCTCTTCCCATTCTTCTATCTATCTCTCACCTTTTTCGATCGTTGATCATCTTCTTTCATCACCCCATCGACACTCAAGGGGGCATCTCTCACTTCTACTAATTTTTCTTCTACCTCTTCAAAATTCCACCTGTCTACTATCTTTAAAGTGGTGTCACTTGCGCCATCCCAAAGAGGGGCAAATGTAGACACCCATAATTACGCCCAAGCAATTTAAATACTTAAATTGCGTTAATTATCATCTTTCTCGCAAATTGACTACATATCGTCAAAAGAACTCATTTTCCCTCATATCATCATTAAATAATTACACTAAGCTAATTAATTAAGTTTCCTATCCAACAAGTACCCTAATTAACAACCTTTCATTAATAAATCACCCCTTCTACCTAGACTAATTAATTATTATTAATTAATTAGCTTTCCCTTCCATTTAACCAATAAATCAATATTTAATTGATTTAATCCCCTTCTAATGGCCTAAATCGTACTAATATTCCTCTAATTATCTTCTATAAGCTTACATCTACCTATTAGTTAATCACCTTTTGATTAATTAAAAACACCCCCCAACTCCCATGACTTGCTAAGCATAAATTAAACCCTTGTAAAGTAAGGTTACCTTTAATAAAGCAACCTTATCCATTCCTAATCATGTTTTACCTTTATCCCACATTCATGAGAATGTGTTGAATCCTTTATCCTTTGGGCTATATTAAAGAGCCCTCCACCTACCTTTTTACTTACACCTAAACTCCTTAGAGAGCAAATGCAAAGCATATAACAAAGAGACTAAGAGCTTGCACCTTGTTTTCTTGAGAGTTCATCATCTTGAAGAGTTAAGCCTCTTTCTTAAAGTGCTTGGGTCATATGGGAGGTGTCAAAAGGGTCTTGTATCCCAACTTTGATTAGCCCCCATTCCTAGGTTCTTGGAACATTAAGGACAACTATTCTTGATAGCCATGGAACCTACCTAGGTTCCTTCATTTATATGTTGTTAGAGAATAGAGGATATTTAGGTTACTTAACATAGTTGATTTTCATAGTTTTGTATTGATAAATATTAGCATCTAATCCTTGATTAATTATTATCATGATGGTGTTTATAATGTTGTTTAATTCTTGCTAATTAAGACTGTTTAGGTGTTAGTCTTTGTTTACATTAGCATTAGTTTAAAAACAACACTTGCACACACTTAATGTCATCGTCATGAACCTGACGAATAGGAACAATGTGGTCAAACATTATCTAGAGTATGTGGTTCACCTCCTAGGTTTGGAAATTGAGGATGTTGTAAGCAGAATGCTATTTTCCTAAGGTAGTACTCTATGGGGAACAAAACCCAAAACATAATGTAAGATCCTCTTGGTCAGGCACACATGTAAAGTGAAGGGTGTGGGTGGCGAATATCACTAACTAACCTCAAAATTTACCTATATGAGTTGGGATCATAATGAACTCGACACCTGCTTTCTATTACCGTTTGGATTCTACGATGCAATACTAAGAGTTATTTTTGAAACTTAACCACATTTTGATTTATGATTAGTTTCTAAACATGTAATTATAAGATGATGCACTTGGAAAATTTTGAAATATACATCGATTCTTTTAATGCGTTTACATCATCTTATGGTGAGAATGGAATCCTCTTCATGTAGACTTTAATGTGAATCTTAACCTTTTCAAGGAAGAAATAATCCCTCTTATTATCCCCCTTTTCCTAGTTTGCATTGAATGTGTGGTGTGAAATCATGTAATCATGTTCTTGACACAAACCCCTAGGGAAAGGACTAGTAGTCTCATGAGCATACCAATGTCCCTATTAATGAAAGGATTAGTAGTCTCATTAGCATACCAATGTCCCTATTAATGAAAGAGTTACACAACAATATTTTTTAAAAAAATGTGATTAAATCAAACTGAATGAAAATGATTCGAGTGGATCTAATGTTTTAGTTAACCACAGAAGATAATATTTAGCGTGAGTTCCCTTACACCCCACTCAAACAAGAGTTCCATCTTGACAAGAAGTTTCAAATTTACCTAGAGTTACATGATGATTGTTTGAGATAAGTGTGTTCAACCACTCTAGATGTGACCATAGTAAGGTGTGTAAAATTTAAAATTGAATGCCTCCTCGTAACACACATCTAATACTTAATTGTCTTGGAATACAAACCTCATGGAGTGTGAAATCATACTCGTTAGTACATTGATGACTAAGAAATTAAGTGAGTAGATATATGGTTAGTTGTCATATTGCAAAACAAAATACACTGACCCTATAACTAAAATATTATAAGAAAAGAATGCGTAATCAACCTACTCTTAAATCAATAAAATTCATTTGTTTCATTGGAACCTTCCTTGTTACAACTATGATAAATGGAAAATTCAATCAAACATACAACTTACGAAATGAATCCTTAGAAAAAAAACTAAAAGGATCATGTACGTACATATGTTCATACCAATAACCAGGTTACAAAATTCTGGTGTGATGAGGGAAATAAGAAAAACTAGATAGGATTACTACAAGTGAAATGTTGAATAAAGTAAAGATAATGGAGTTTAGTTATAAAATAATTGATAAGTGATTTCCAAGAAAATAACGTCAATATCGAAATATGAATGTAATAAAGATGTAAACCAAGAAAGTGTTTTCATGGATTGTGCCTATACGGGAATCATAAGGTAGTTGAATCATTGTGTTGTGTTTTATCGTTTGGGAAAAGGTGGCCTTGATGTGCTTCATTTATTATTCATATGATCTATATGGGATAAGGGTTTTTCAAGAATCTCATGTGTTATGCATTGTCCTAAGAGATCCTAGCGTTGTCATGTAAATTTTTTTTATTGATAAGGCATGTGAGGCCAAAACCTCAGGAAAACTACAGGGTATTATAGCCGAAAATGAACAACAACAACAATAGCTTCTTTCTAGCTTACCAATGCATCTAGAATGCATTGTCCTAAGAGATAACCATATGTGAAAGAATCATGTAGGTGTACGTGTCCCATTTTGTTGTAAAATAAGGCGGGTTGAAGGGACCCGTTCCCTATTCAAAAGTTGAGGCCAAAACCTTAGGAAAACTTTAGGGTATTATAGCCACTGCTTCAACAAAGCTCACCATAGTCATAACCACACTTAGGTTGAATGCATAAGATAACCATATAGGGAGAGAAAAATAAGAATATGTTGTCATGTACTGGGACTAAGGTCGGCTCGAGTGACTGGTCAATGATACACATTTCCTCACTCCAAACATAGACACAATTACTGATTTCCCTTAGGGTCGGTTAGTATAAGGTTCACAACATAACACATTACTGCATCACTAGACAATGTTATTTCATGCACTATTAACAATAGCATAGGTACATACCTAGGGTATATCACAATCATTACATTCATAGGTTACAAGAATCAATCTACTGCAACCCAAAGTGCAAGCACTTATAATAGGGATCATACATTCACCATATGCCCCTAAATCACGACATGAACCATCACTTATTACATGAATTATATTATTATGAACACGATGTCTAACATTGCAATATAGTCATTTCAATACCATGGTGATACACACTGGTGACATCACTATACAATCAATCCACTATACACCAATCTTGTAATACAACATACCCACATATCAAAAACTACCAAAATGCTCCAACACTCAATAATCCATAGTAACATTCAACCTAATAGGGTGGTACATCACACATGAAGTCCTCATTGAATCCACAAAAATGAGAGATGATACTCTCATCTCTAGCACATCAAAAGGATAACAAACACGCACTAAGTGATATGCACAACATGTGTGTTCACAATATCACAATTACAACATTGTTCACATCACAGTTATATCACTTTACTCTTCCAAAATCCATAACCACCACCATGCAAAACCATCACAACTCCAATTTTTCCCAGAGTTTTGAGAGCATGAACCTCTGGTATGATACTAAGTGTAACGCCCACACTTTAAACACACAAAAACAACACTGAAAATACCAAATTAATTTTTTACTTTTTTGACTTGCTTACATTGTAGTTCACATAACACTACAAGTAATCTCTAGAGACTATTCACAACTCACGATATGTTTTTCAAAACATTAACCCAAATAAATAATGGGAAATCATGTGATGCACATAGAGACCATTTATTTTATTTTGACAAGGTATGACATAATGGTTCAACTATAGTACACACTTACATATAGGGTCTCCCCATGATATAATATTTTAGGATTACAAATTCATAATAATTATGTTTTGATTCTTAACTTAAGTTCTAGAAAGCTCATGATATGTGAATCAAACATTTTTTTTCTATATTTCCTCTATATTGTTAACATTTAACTGACAGTGTATCCAAGTAATTAAAATCATTGAAATTATTTCAAGTACTTGTTTAATTTGTTTGTTTGTTAATAGGATATTTATTACACACACAAGTTATTGGATTTGGATTCATACCTCCATTGTACAATGGGACAAACATAAGTCCAAATTGAGGTGAAGTACTAATTAGGTTCGGGACTCATACTACTACGTGCAAGGACCATAGTGAATAATTAACTTAAGTGAAGTATAGGAGGTTGCATACTACATTATGCTCAATTATTAGGCTTCCACTTTCCATATAGCTACATAATTGTTGTGGTTGCATTATATCGTGGTTAATATAAGGAAACAACCAGATAAGTATATACATATGTGTATTAATCCTTTAAGAAAGGGTCACAATGTGCCTTCTCATAAGTTGAAGGTATATAGGTCATATTTGGATATATTTTTAAGAAATAATTATTCATTTACCTTTAGTTCCTTAAGCCTTATGATTCAATATGATTTAAACAATAAAGGACATCACCTAAATCTCATTTATTTAAGTACATCAATTATTTTAAAATAGATTGTTCAATGGTTAAGATAGTTTTTGATGAATCCTTTATCATTTATCCCCCGTCTTAAGATGGCCTTGTTATCTTTCAAATTTATCATACATTAATTTCCATTTAAAAGAAAATCTTATATCAATTCACATTATAGAGAAAATTATCAGTCATAGGTCAGGGATCATAAACTATGTCCCTATTAACATTACCAGAAAGTTTCCCTTTTCATTCACTTTGGACCTTATTATTTAATCTATATGTTTACAACATCATATTTTACTATAATCTTTATAAGGATCACATTATCATTCTATGATACCTAATCTTACATTATTGGCACAATCTAGTAAGGTTTACTATATCAGGATTATAATTCAAATTAGTTTACCATTATTTTATTTTATTTTATATTTTTCTTATTTAATTGACTTATATATAAAGTTTCCTATCCAATCAAAACATCATACAATGGTATCTAATAAGTCTTATATACTTTGACTTAGGATTAAATAGGCAAATCCATATTGATCATGACAAAAGATAAACCATCTTTCAAAGTTACAACCATAAAATAAGATAATCATAACAAAGGAATAATAAATTTCATTGCATCCAAAATAATATTTCATAAGTTTTTCAGTCAATAATGACAACATTACTCAAAAATTACACATTACTAAGGCACTATGTCCTCCTAGCTTTTCGAACAAATTCCATTAGAGAGCCTTTCAATATATTTAAGCATCCATGTAAAATGAACTTCATTAAAGAAACAAATTCCACTTCTTATTATTCCTTCCCCTTTTACTACTCATGAAATCCATTTGTTGATTTGTTAACATGAGTCAGTTCATGAGAACTGAACATGGTAAGGACTAACACACTAGAGAAAAATGCTACTATTTATAAATTTTATGGCAGGAACCTTTCTATTTAATGTAATTTCTCTAAGTTCCAAAACACTAACAACTTCCTTAAGTATGCTAAAGATTCCACAATGTCAAATTAATAAAATAAGTCATATGTACCATTTATGAACCTTTTTTCTAAAATGAATTTTTTTTAACAATCATTCTAGTTGAGGCCATTGGCCTTAGAAGTCAAACACGGAGTATTGAGTGTATTAGGATTTATATCATGTAATCATATAGATCTTATAATTGAAATCTAATACTCAAACCATCAATCAATAATTCCTTAACTAAAAAATTTCTTCACAAATTATAATAATAATAATGAAGGCTAACAAATGGTCAAAATGAGTCATTATCGTAACAGCCAAGTTATTTGATATATCCAAAAATCCTTTCTTGAACTAATACGGAAACAACAACAAGTCCCAAAACTACCCACGTATCAAATCAATAGTCTAAGGTATCATGACACAACATTCAAAGTATTTTCCATTTCTTATCTAATAGCTAAGTTCTCCTCTCATAGGTTGTTTGATAACCCTTTAACAAAACAAGGAGGGTCAATATGATCTGAATACCATGCAGTAGTAAACAAGTGAAAGAGATTAAGATTCTACCAATAAAATGACAACTAAATGAAATTATCCAAGGCCAAAAAAGAAAACTGAAACCCAATATCATAACAGGGGACTTCACCTAAACTAATCTTTATTAAAATAATGATCAGGGCAATTGTCATATCCCATCTAGGTCAGACACTAAGAGATTAATGTGATAAAGGAAATGACGTCCAATATAAAATAGTAAACTATTATAAAATAAGAACAATTATCCATCATTCCATCGGATTGAAAATCAACTTCAACAATACAAAATCAAGGGTTTGACTCACAGTATTTGTGATTTCAAAAACATGTCTACAAGAGAATCCCACTACCGAATTCAAAGTATTTCGATCCACTCGACAATAATAACCAAAAATTATTATCTTGTGATTCTAACACAAGTATATAAAAGATTCAAGATAAATATCAAAACTAAATTTAACCATAACAAGGATTACAGTCTATAGAGGTCATTATAATTACCCATTTCTAGGAAATTTACCAAATGTCGAAACAAATGAACTTGATAAAAAGTTAACCCAAAAATTGTAGTCATAAACTATTCAATAGTTAACCCACTTCGTAAAAGAATACTAGGTTTCATGTTCAATAACAACGATTTCCCTTCTATAGGGAATGATTCAAAGCAACTAGATACAATGCATACCCTTATTAGGTTCTTTAATCGGTTTTCGATTCCTTAACACTCTGGATAGAGATTCTCAGAGAAGATCAATATGTCCAATCAAATAACTTGCACTCAATCTCATCAGAAAACAACAAACACATTTTCGTATCATAGAATCTTAGCAAGAACCATACACCTAGACCATTAATTTCTATGGGTATCGACCATGTGTTTGGAGTTTCCTTCCTATTTTCAAAAACAAGTTACATACAATCAAAATAAACAAACAGAAGCAAAGATAACAAATGATATTTTACTGAACTTTATGCAGGTCCATATTCTGAAACAAATTTACCCCCAAGTTGACTTAATCCAAATATCATAAGTTTATTATTTAAAAATATGAAGCAAAATGGGTTTTAATCAACCCAAAACTAGATATGCAAAGAATATTAAAGGAATAACAAGTAAAATATAAACCACAATATTTCCAATCCACAAAGATTAACTCAGAAACCAATATAAGAAAATCGAAGGAATTCTTTTCATGAGACTGATATAAAAAACATAATATAATAATGGTTAGGGCTTATAATGTCTATCTAGGCTTCCACACTTTGCATACAAGTCTACCAGGGCCCTTGTTACTACAACATCTAGAAAAATTCCTCTATCATTATACTAGTTGGACGTCCAAGATCTATTCCGAGTCTTTTAATTTTGGTTGCAGGCAGGGGATATGCTTGCATAGGCCATGGAGCTAAGCCTACATTCACCAATAGCATTTGCATGAAACTTTCCAAGTGTTAAAAAAACCCATTTTGTGTAAATCCTACAGCTATTGAAGTCCACACGACCATATTTATTATTGGCACTCAGTCGAATAAATCACATGCCAAGTGTATGCATCCTTCAGGGTAGTAAATGAAAATGTCAGGCTGCCAACAATCCCCACCAACTTGCCAATTACCAAACTGAATTTAAGTACCTGACCAAACTTTTAAAAACCAATCAGCGCCAAACAATTAATTCTATTGGGTAAAGTGCATGTTAATGTGGACTAGATCGCTGCCAAATATGGTTGGGCTGGTGGTTGGATGTAACACCCAAAAATTTGCAACGTTATAACCACACCAAAGTCTATCAATTTATTAGAGAAAACTTACGGCATTATTTTAAGGGTTAAACTTGAACACAAATTTAAATTAATTCTTGTTTATAAAATTCTATACAATTACAATAATCGGAAATAAAATAACAACTAATATTTTCGATCCATTTACCAATTAATATTACGATTTAATTATTTTTCTTACTGAATTCCAATATTTTATTTAAATATTCCTTACCTTGATTTTCATTACTGAGCTCCGTTAATCTCCTTTAAATTTATTTATTTAAAGGCCTATGGCCAAATTTAAAATTTAATTAGACAAGATTAATAATATTCTAGTTTAAAACCATGAACATTAATATTGATTAATTACCCCAAAAGGGGTCAAGGGTTGCGCAACTTGGTCTAACCCCCTTAGGCCCTATTAAAACAATACCTATACACTTTAAAATTATTTCATTCGCAAAAAATTACCTATTACTTAAGTGATTCAGGGTTCATCCTACACCATTGGATCAATTCTATCTACGCCAATAGATTTAGGTTAGATTAAGGAAACCATAGAAATCCTTATGGGTCATCTTATTACTCTTTCTTACCTTTATTCTTTCATTTCTCCATTTTGTTTCCCAGGTTAAGAGAGAAGTGAGGCCATGGATCGATGCTCAAGCTTTTGAATGGATAAACAAAAGATAGGGAGTTCTTTTTTCATCCCTCTCCTAGGGTTTTGTTATTTTCTATTGTCACTTGCATTCTTTCATTTTTTTGAAAAATCTACCCTATTTGAATAGAGCATTATTTTCCCATTTTATTCTTTATTTCCAGAGGTGTATTCACAATATTTAGAGTGTGTGTGTACATAAATAAATATTATTTATTAAATAAGTGGTTTGGCCGAACAAAATGTAGAGCCGAAATAATACACTATCCGTGCATTTAAAAATATGCACAGGGTAATATTTTACCTAGGATCTGCGGCATATGTGACCTTTGTATATGTATAGGGTATATGTATATGTATATGCACTCTCTGTATGGCTGTATGATATGTGGTGGTGATATATATATACAACCTGTGTAAGACATATACATATACATATGGTATATGATATATACATATTTAGTTTATTTAATATTTATACATATAATAAACATTTGTTATAGTAAAGTCAATGTTCAATAAAGCAAAATGGGTGGATATGCGCAGGTTACAAAATTATTGACTTGGGGTATGTATGTGGCCCCACCCCACCCCTTATATTCATATAGAGGTTGGGGTGGGGCGACGCCCCTCCCCCAAACCCGACAGTCCCAACACTTGGCCGCGGCCATACAGCCGACCAAAACAAACCACTTTCTTTTTTTAAAAAAATAGTTGCTTTCAACAAATGCAGCCAGTAGACTGTTGGCTTTAAAATTTTCTTTATTTTATTATATATGTATATGTATATGTGTGTATTAATATTTAATAATAATAATATATCTTATTATTATAAAATTTGAATATAATAATATATATATTTAATATAGATTAATAATATATTTTATCTATATTAGAATTATATAGGTGTGTACATTAATTAAATTTCTCCATTTAAAATAGGAAATTGAGGATTAGTGAAAAGAATGAATTTTGCAATTATAAATTTATATGGATATAAATGTACATACATTTAGGTAGTTATAGTAGTGTACAATTTTTTTCCTTGATAGATTTTAAACAAATAATCTCTTTCAACTGATTTATATAACAACTAAACTGGGGTAATTAGTTGTGGTTTGCTCATTTACTTCGGAAAATTTCTTTTGCAAAAAGGAGGATGTTAGATTATAAAATTTATTCTATCTATTCCTTCTTACATAATCATTTCAGTACAATAT
This sequence comes from Taxus chinensis, assembly GCA_019776745.2. Taxonomy (NCBI): domain Eukaryota; kingdom Viridiplantae; phylum Streptophyta; class Pinopsida; order Cupressales; family Taxaceae; genus Taxus; species Taxus chinensis. The sequence goes on along the minus strand of CM034149.1, from coordinate 686,888,833 downwards.
TTTGAAACACACTTAAATGAAATTTATCACATTTAAACAAAGTTACCAATAATGCAGAAGGATCAACATTCACTTCCATCCACAAACAAAAATATTCTAAAATGAATTTCATATTACATATGTGAATAGAATACAAAATTTTGAGAGTTTCATTTCCAACAAATATATAACTTAATCGTTTCTCCATCTAACTATATCACTACAAATTTGGAATAAATGAAATATACAAGGCTTTCTCTCAAACTTACAAAACTTACAATCTTCCACCCAAAGTGGGAATAATAATCAAACTTACAACATAGAGCATTCTTCCAACAAGGTTAAAACACAAGTCTTCTTTCCAAGTCATCTCGCAACTTCATTAACTCTTCAAAATCTTGAATCGCCAACAAGGAAAGGGAGGTAGGCGACGCTCTCTGCCCAACCTTTAATCAAATAAGAGGAGAAACCTTCCCCTTTTTTGGCCCTTGAGCCCCAATCAAAGAACAATGTGGGGTATAAGAAACATTTGACAACTTTCACAAAAGGCTTCCACTGTTAGCATTAGTTTAGTTTAATACATTGTTGTTGTTGATGGACAGTTATAACTGTCCTCCTTCCTCCTGCAACCTTTATATTTGGGGCTCTGCTCTTTTGTTTGAATTGAATTGAATACATTGAATAAATAATCCATTGTCTCCTGCTATCATTGGTATCAGAGCTTCTCTACCCTTAGCGTGGTATTTTGGAGTAGCACAAGATCAAGACGTGTGGAAGCGACCTTGGGCGTGGCAGTTTTGGGGCACTCTTCCTTGGCCTGCGTAAAGACCTGTTAAAAGATCCATCATTTACGTTTGAAAAGGATTTGGAGACCTGGACATGCAACAAGTCTTCATTGGTTTGTTTTGGCGTGCAGACCTGTAAGCGTGGCATTTGGCGCAGAAAGTTTTTCTTTGGCATTTGCTTGAAAAATTGAAAAGTGAAAAGGCAGTCTTCATTGGCGTTTTGATTTTGCTTTGGTGTCCTCATTGGCGTCCAGTCCTACTTGTGCATGGAAATTGGGCATTGGCAACCGCAGCGAATAATTATTCTTGTTGGCTTGTAGTTACTTGGTTTGGCGTGTAAAAGACAAAATTTCCTTCTCGAGATAATACACTTTCCAGTTCATGGTGTTATGCTATTTTCTAGAGCAAAGTAAATCTGCAGACATGTGTTGGAGGATTTGACATTGATGCTCCTGTGTGTGCTATGCGTGGAGGAGGTGAGCTATTTGGAAGGAATTCGCCAAAGGAGAGGAGCTTGCGTGACCTGCGTGGAACATACATGTCACACATTTCTGATTCTAAGAGTGTTGCGAGAAAACCTTCCGCTGAGTCACCTCTAAGAGCCCAAGAGGACACCACCGGCATCTATTTTTTGTTGCTCAATGAATTGCTGAATACCGGCAACATATTATTTGACGGATTGGTGTGTCAAAGATTGTTCGACTATTTCTGGTTCGACGTGTGTTGTCAAGCATGCCAAATCCACGAATAATTGGAGCGTGGCTATGATGCAAATGATGAATGCAAAGCAGAACACCCACAGGAGCGTCTGCATCTCATTACATGAGATTATAGAGCCCATCTTCGTGATAGGTTCCTTCAGTAAGCATTTGTAACCGATTTTTGAAAAATCAATAAATAAAATACAATTTTGAGTTTTTGGAAATGTCTGCACCTCGCATTTTGTCATTAGATGCCCAGTTGCTAAAAGAGCCAAATTTCACCGCATGGATAACCAAGATGAGGACGATTCTTCAGTTTGAAGATCTTTGGGGCATCGTTTCTGGCATGAACGCCCCTCCCATAGACACTGATCTATTGGCTAAGTATGAAAAGGCCGATGCAAAAGCATTAATGCTTATCACTCTGAGCCTTTCTGATGAGGTTCAACCTCACATTTGGGAAGCAACCACTTCCTCTATGGCATTGGCTGTATTGTGTACCGTCTATGAAGCCAATAATCTAATGACGATGTTGCATCTTCAGACAAATCTTCACACAATGAGTATGCATGATGGCGAATCATTCGAAGCCTTCTTGCTGCGTGTGGCCGAGTTACACGCAAAACTTTCTGCTCTCGGTGAACCGGTGGATGACAAGTTGCTAGTCCCACTCACCTTGCAAGCTCTTCCTTCCTGGTTTCATACATTGATCACCACATTGACCATCACTCAACAGGAGGTGAGTTTTTTCAAACAGGTGAATTATCTCCAACAGGAAGAATCCATTCAAAATGTTCAAGAAGCCTTCGAAGACAAGGCTCTCATCATGAGGCAAAAGCATAGCAACAACTCTTGGAAAGGGCAGTCAACCCCCCAGAATCAGAAGCAACAACCTTCTTAGTGGCCACCACAGTAGCCACCCCAGAAGTAGCAGAACAACAAGGTGGATCGATGGTGCCAAATTTGCTCAATAAATACGCACACGACTGCGAACTATTATTACAATGGTCGCAAGCATGGAAACTCTAGCGAAGAGAGCACTTATGTCAGAGGCAGAAGGGTCATATTGCTGCTCATCTGGATGCCTCCTCCGATGAAGAGGTTCCAGACGCAACTCATCCGGACATTGTCCTAGTCTCATAGAATTTACAGTCGTCAGAAAGTGTCTAGTTGATTGATTCGGGCGCCAGCAAACACATGACTTGTAATAAGAAGTTGTTCCATACCCTGAGTGACCGGCCCACTCCAGATCAGATCACCATCGCAGATAATTAGGAGTATATTGTGGTGCAGGAATTGGTGATGTAATCATTCCTCTTGGGATACGAAGATGTACACTCATGAAAGTGCTATATGTTTCAGGTTTGACCTCAAATCTCTTGTCTGTGAGTCAGCTTCTTAATCATCGAATGCAGGTCAAATTATTTGTTTAGAAAGGGGTCAAGTCCTGCATCATTTCCCAGGGAGATTCAGTTATTACTCGAGCATTTATGAAGGGCCGTCTATTTGCACTGGATGTGGTCACTTCATCTAACATTGCTCTCTTTGCTTCAACGGTAGAGTCCACTACACTATGGCACTTTTAATATGGTCATCTTTCTGTCAGGGCTCTGCATCTGCTCAGTGCCAAGGAAATGATAAGAGGGCTTCCTTCACTCTCCCATTCCTTACCTGTTTTCTCAGGATATCTTGAGGGCAAACAACACAGAGGTCCATTCAAACAGAGCTCTTATCATTCTACAGAGAATCTTCAGGTTTTACACACTGATCTATGCGGACCCCTGCCAGCTAGCTTCTAAGGTTTTTGAATACTTCCAGCTCATCATTGATGATTACTCATGGAAAATGTGGGTATATTTTCTCTGGAAGAAGAGTGAGGCATTTGCCAATATCCAAACCTTTTACTAGCAAGCCACCAGGCAGTCTGGGAAGCCTCTTCTTCTCCTCCACTCAAATCAAGGGGGGGAATTTGTATCAAAGAAGTTATTAGCATACCTGAAGCAGCATGGAATTCAGCAACATCTGACTACACCCTACACACCCCAACAGAATGAGATTTCTGAGAGACACAACAGGACTGCCATGGAGATGGCTCGTTGTATGCTCTCCACCACCAAGTTGGAGGATCGGTTTTCGGCAGAAGTAATCCAGACAGCAGTGTATCTACTCAACTGGGCTCTCATGAAGATCTTGCAGAATAGGACACCAGAAGAGGTATGGACTGGTTGTAAACCTTCTATCTATCATTTGAGAGTTTTTGGTTGTACTGCATATATGCATGTTCCAGATGAGAAAAGGAAGAAGATAGTACTACCTCAAAGGCATATCGTCTCATGGATCTTGAAACGAAGAAAATATACAAGAGTTGAGATGTGGTGTGTGATGAGTCCTTTGACTCCTTGCCACACAATGGAAATCTAGTACCGACCTCGTCACATAGATTGCTCACACATCTAGATGATGGGCAAGATGATTCTTCTCAGAGAGAATAAGAGCTGAGTGGAGACTTATTCGTTGATCTAGGCACACTGGAAAACACATCTTCACATCAATAGAAATAGTACCAACATCCGAAATGGTTCCAGAATACTATTGGGGATGCACACCTGAAATCACTTCCAGGTACTTCTATGAGAGTCAGAACACGAAGTCAAGCCAGACATGAGCTAAATTTTGCACTCATGAGTTTAGTTGTTGATAGCACCAAACCTGACACTGTTCATGAGGCATTAGACAAACCACAGTGGAAATAGGCTATGAATGATGAATATGATTCCCTACTTAGAATCGGACGTGGGAACTTATCGATCTGCCTCTAGGTAAGAAATCCATTAGCTGAAAATGGATTTTCAAAACAAAATATAAGGCAGATGGTTCAATCAAAAAACACAAAGCATGGCTTGTTGCAAAAGGTTATGCTCAACAAGAAGGAATTGACTGTGACAAGACCTTTGCACCCACTGTAAAGATCAAAACCATCAGAGTTGTATGTGCACTGGCAGCACAAAATGGATGGAAACTTCAGTAGATGGATGTCAAGAGCACTTTTATGAACAGTGATCTCAAAGAAGAAGTATACATGGCCCAACCTGAAGGGTTTGTAGACGAACATCAACCACACAAGGTATGTCGTTTGATAAAAGTCACTTTATGGACTCAAATAAGCACCTAGGGCATGGTATACAAAAATTGATGATCACCTATTGCAGCATGGATTCACTCGTAGCCCCTCAGATACAAATTTGTATATCAAGAAGGTAGGAATAGATATTGTTATTCTGGTTTTATACATAGATGATCTTGTGATCATAGGAAGTTTTGAAAATCATTTGGATGATGTAAAGAATGATCTGAAGAAATCCTTCGACATGACCGATTTGGGGCTACTTCACTACTATCTTAGCTTAGAGATATGGCAGAAGAAGAATCATATCTTCATCTCCCAGATGAAATATGCCAAGACTCTCCTGGAGAAGTATGGAATGTCAGATTGTAAACCAATGTCCACAACTATGGAAAAAGGTTTGTAATTATCTAGATTCTAGGATTCATCGCAGGTAGATGGAACGCATTACATGAAGCTTGTGGGGAGTCTCATTTACTTGACATATACTAGGACAAATCTTTTCTTTGCACTGAGCTATCTCGCCAGATTTATGTAGGAGCCGAAGAAATGTCATTGGATAACAACAAAGCATGTGTTGAGATATGTCTGAGGTACAGTTGACTTTGGTCTGGAGTATCAGAAGAACACTTAGTTCTTCTTACACGGATATATAGACTGGGACTATGTAGGATCCGTTGATTACAGGAAATCCACTTCAGGGTATGTTTTTCATCTTGGATTTGGACCTATCTCATGGATTAGCAAGAAGCAAATTGTTGGTGCTCTCTCATCCACTGAGGCTAAATACCGCGCCGCACGCGGAGCTTTGTGTGAAGCGATTTGGTTACGTCGCATTCTTACAGATATAGGGATTCCTGAAGAGAAACCTCCCATCATTCACTACAACAATCAAGGTGTGTTGAATCTTGTGAAGAATCTTGTTTTTCATGAATGAACAAATCATATTGAGGTCGAATGTCACTACATTTGTGAACAAGTCTTGAACCACCAAATTCAGTTCCAGTACTACCCTATTGATTTTCAGGTTGCAGACATTCTCACCAAGCCTCTCGACAAGGTGAAGTTTGATTTGTTTAGGGGGTACATATGTAGAAACAATGTATTAAGGTGGGGAATGTTAGCATTAGTTTAGTTTAATACATTGTTGTTGTTGATGCACAATTATAACTATCCTCCTTCCTCCTGCAACCTTTATATTTGGGGCTCTGCTCTTTTGTTTGAATTGAATTGAATACATTGAATAAATAATTCATTATCTCTTGCTATCATCCACACCATACATTGCATAAAAAAACACATTCAAACAATATACTTAAACAATATTACAACTTTAGGAACAAACACAAAGGCTTTACACACAAGCCAAAAAGGAGCAATGCAATATGGGAACCACCTCATTTTATCTCCCAAGTGATGTAGGATTTCCAACCAAAATCCTCCATCTGCACAACTCAAAAAAAAAATCAACTCCTTATTTCTACACTTTTAAGTATGTGAAATATATCCATGTTATCATTTTCACTCCCCATAGGTTGAACTCAAACTCACACTCCCTCCACAATGCATGTCTTACATCTCCCTTTTCCCTCCCCAATGGTCCCATAAATCTATCTCCAACACTCAACTTAAGGAAAGCTACCCATTCACAATCAAACATCAAAATACATTACTACAAAAATTCAAACAAGCACAATGTCTACATCAAAATAATTAATACAAAATTAAAATAGGAGGAGAGCCTTCCTATCCATCAAGTTTCCAATTTCTTTACTCAAAAATCTTTGAATCCTTCACACCAAGCTCAATCTAAGATGCAACTCCAAATAAAAAAAAACTAATTATTAAAACTAAGATGAATAACTCAAAATCTATCAAAATCATCCAATAAATAGAAAAGGGATGTGAGGATGATGAGGTGGCTCTATCTAGGATGCCATGTCATCATCCTTCCATTCCAACACACAAGTCAAATGTCATACCCAAAGAAATTAAATGCACATGTAAGACTTATGAAATTCCCACATGACACTCCAACTTGCACATCATACTTATCAAGGATAAACTTAAATGTGGTAAGAAAACAAGTGCAATTATTTACCCTTTTTAAAATAAAAAATGCATTAAAATGGTAAAAATATGCCTCATACTTCATAAGTATGGTTGGTAGGAGAGTTTGAGATGTGAGGGAGAAACTTAACTTGTCCCTCAAGTCTCTAAAATTGGCCAACAAGGCCAAATTCGAATTTGGGATGGATGGTGGAGTACACACCAGCTAAATGCATTTAATTCAATTTACATCATGCATCCAAACGAGGACTATCTACCCAATTTATTCCCCACATGTCATAACTTCCCCCTCAGTTTAAATTTAATATAAATTAGTTAATAAAGTGAAAATATTTCCCAATAACTAAACACATTCACAAAAATTAAACAAACAAAATTAAAATAAAGGAACACATTACTCACATGGCCACATAAATAAGGTTACCCCCTACGGGTACCTCCTAAAGAAACATGCAAAAACACAATATATCATTGTACACAAGTTATCAAATTTGGCATCATTTCACAACACCTAACATCTTTCTCGGGTTGGTCCTATATCCCTTTTCAATTTATCATAATATAATGTCCCTGCAACAGAAACAAAAAATAACTTTCTGGCCTTAAGCCCATATTAATATGTCATGGAAATCAATGCATATAAAACATTCATCATACATCCTTCAGCGTACATCAAGCAATACAACACACATAGATATATTTATCAATTAACATCATAGTATACATAGATAAATCTTCCTCATCAAGTTTACAAATTTTCTATCAATTATTGAAAATCACTTAACTTTTTAATTCTAATCTAGTAAATAATTTACAATCATCAATAATCAAATTCACAAGCTATAATAATCATGAAATTTCTTATGTGTAATGTAACTCCTAACTACTAGATACACTCCACAAAATCAAAGAGATCACATGGTTAGTACTAAACTTTTAATATACTCACTATGTCAAGAATCTAAATGTTAGTATATATGTAACGGCCACATTCCTCCCACTTAACCTCAAAAAAACCCGATAGCGAGACAAGAGCAATTATGGAATATTTTTTTTTTAAAGGTTCCAAGGCCTTAGTTCATATTTTAATAAAATGCAAATTACTAAAAAAATTTAAACTATTAATTTGTTGCGGGAAACAATTATCGATTAATTAAGACTTCCTCAATTTTCAAGTTTGCTATTACGTTTTAATTCTTTCACCAAGTTTTCTAAAATTTTATTTAAATAATTTTCATTAGCTTTTAAAAAAACGTAACTCCATTAATCTTATTTAAGGTACAAAATACACTTATGTTAAATCATACTAGGATATTAACCTTGCTTTGTTAAATACATGTAATTTATAATGAGTTCATTATTCTAATGGGGCAAGTGTTCAACTTATCCTAACCCCTTAGGCTCCCATTTAACAATACACACCCATCTTTTATTTAGTAACATTCCCACCTAAATACCCCATCGCTTAAGTGATGTAGGGTTCATCCTAGTCCATTGGATCTATTCTTTCCCAACCCTTAGATTTAGGTTTGACAAAAGTAACCCTAAGAATCCTTATGGATTGTCATATATTGTTTTCTCTAACTCTACTTTCTCATTTCTCTTATTTTGCTTCGCAGGTTAAGGAGGAGAAGAAAAAGAATCCATGGAGGCCATTATAGAGGATTATAAGCTCTCATTTGATAAGCTTTTGGGTTTAATACATGAACTTACCCAACCCATTCTTGGGTATTATTTTCTCTTCTGAATTTGTTTATTTTTAAGAGTATTTTGCTTGTGGATTCAAGGAGTATATTTTGGGTGTATACCCATTTGGGCAAAACCCCAAACCCTAAGTATCTAATTTACAAATAAATAAATAAAAATACTCCTATATATATATATATATATATATATATATCTTTATTTTTATTATTATTTTAAAAAAAAAATTGTGAATGCAAATAGCGTAGATAAAACGCAATATATATATATATATATATATATATATATATATATATAAAATAATAATCCGTGGAAAATGACATACACAGTCTGCAATTAGTAAGGCGACTGTGGTTAAAGTGGCCGCATACGGTTTGAAATGGGCCGCAAGAAAATAAAATAAATTTAGGGGTCAATCTAAATGCTGTGTGGGGGGTTTAAGTCAATGGGGAAATGATGTTGGGGAACCCCACCCCAAACCCATATTTTCTTTTTATTAAAAAACTTATCTCCTATGGAGTGGCCGTGGCCACTAGCCAACCCATCTAACTTTTACACTTTTTATTTATTTTTATTTTTATTGTTTAATATTAATATTACTAAAAGGCTTTCAAAAATATATATTCTCTTTCCACATGGGCTGACCCAAAAACACATTCTCATTATTTATTGTTTTGACTTTAATTTCTAAACAAATACATTCACCTCTTAGGTTAAGAAATAACATAGTTTCTTTTCTCTTTTTTTTAATGGTTTTAGCTTATTTAAAATTAATCACTTCTTATGAAGTAATACACATATGAATATGATGAATATATATTTAAGTATATACTTATATGTGTAATATTAAGTAAACATTAAATTATTAATAATATGATTACACTAATCTTGTAAAATTATAATAAAATCATACATGCAATTAATATGCAAGTATAGTAAAATAACAAGATGTATTCACATGAAGTAATGTAATTCACAATAAACCCTTTCCAAGAATGAATGAGATTATATTCAATAAATTTTTGATACAATTTACAAGTAGTAATGTCATAAAAGCACAAGATGCAACTCTACAAGCATTTCTCCAACAAGATCACCTTCTCCATTTAGTTCACCATCTTCATCAAGTCATGCACACAACAAAATGGGGGAGTAGACAACGCTCTCCACCCAACCAAAATATCCAATGAGGGAGAGAAGCCTTCTTCCTCATTGGCCCCCAAGCCCCAACAAGGAATAAATGAGGGATATTTAGACAACCATGGCAACTCCAAAATGGCTTCCACACACACATTCAATCAAGACAAAATAGTGAAAAAAACACAATACCAATTTCTTTACAACCAACCAACAAATAGAAAAAAACAAAAAGGCTTCATGATAAAGCCATGGAGGAGAAAGGAACATGGGGGTTCTTCTTATGCCTCCCAAGGGCTTGGGTGTCCACCTATGAGCCTCCAAAAATTTCATCACAATACACACAACACTCTTATGCTTCCCTCCAAGAAGATACTCCACTCTTATGCCTCCCTCACTCTTATGCCTCCCTCAAGAAAATAACAAGATAAATACCAAGCATATTTATCAACGAGGTGGACATCCCAACCCAAATCCCTCCTAAAATAACAATAACATTTCTCTTATGCCTCCCTCAAGTTTTACCCCCATTTCCATTTTTCCCACAACCTAAGAATCAAATCTATTTCCCATAATCATAATCAATACAACCACCATCATCCACACATATGAGTACCACAAATAACAAAGTAAATACAAGAGTGAATATCTACCTTCCAAATGAAGAGGATCAAGCACAAACAAGTTCCAAGCCTTCCAAAATCCTAACCAAGCACCATCCATTCCAAGCTCAAACACCATTCTCAAGCAAGCTCTGCAAAAATTCCAAGCATTCTCCAAAAGAAAAGAGTAAGTCCCCCCAATCTTCACTCAAAATGAAAATAAATAGAAAAGAGGGAGAGAGGGGTGATGTGGCTCCATGTAGGATGCCACATCATCTATCCTCCAACCCACATCACCAAGGTCAAATCCAAACCCCAAAGCATAATAAATTGGTGGTTGGGAAAAAGACCACCCTCTTACACACTCAACCCAACCCACACCCCTCAAGGACAAAATTAAATACCTATGTAAGAAAAGTGTACATAATTACTCTTTTCCTCCATAAAAACACAAAATAGGACCTAAACTAAGCCCCTCACATCATATGCTTAGTGGGTGGGTCACTTTAAGAGGTGTGGGACAAGCTTGACTTGTCCCACAAGTCACCAAAATGGCCTAGAAGGTCAAAATCCGAATTTCACATGAGAGATTGAGTACACACTACTTCAAAACAATTTAATTGATTCTCATCCAATACACATAAAAAGCTACCAAATCACATTTATTTCTCCCTTTGTCACATCCTAATCAACACTAGTTAAACAATTGTAATAACCTAATAGGGGTGTTAAACAACAATAATAAAGTGACTCCACATACTAAAGAAAATACAAAACTCACAAATAAAATAACATCAATAAGAGAAAATCAGAAACTCACCCAAGGTCACTATTGAGGTCACCCCCCCTAATGGAGACCTCCAAAAAAAATCAACAATGCACAACATACGAATACACGAGTTGCCATGATGACCTATTGCCAATACCCCACATTCCTTTGTTGTTGGTCTCCTATCCCCCGTAGTTTGTTGTGTTATAATTTCCTGCAAAATCCAATAATACCTTTCTGGCCTCATGGCCATATTAATGACATCGAAATAATGAAACACATGCATGTATACATAACAATTTACATCATTGAATATCATAATTAAACCAATGTTAGAATCAAGTAACTCACCAATTGTTTAATTTTCTAACATTTCGATTATAACAATCCATTAATTTTCACTAAGATCACAACGTCAACAATCATCTAGAAATATCCGTAGTTCACGTCCAATACATCCATACAGTAGTAACAGTTAGAACATCGAATACTGATATAGGAATCAAGCATATAAATTTACCGTAATAGTCACATCATGTCACAAGTCTAACATGTCTGTATTGTCCATCTAATAAGTAAAACGAGTGTATCAATTTCCATCTAAAATTGTCTAATTTTTATTACGATATCAAGGTCTAGGGATCCAATAAAGAGTGACCAGAGCCAAAACAATACAAAAATAGTAATGACATAACAATTTGTTTGTAACAAGGAAACTATTATAGATCATCATCATCATATCCCTAATTTCCCATCAAGGTCCACAATACAACATAGAGTCAAGGTAATAATAATAATCAAAACACAATAGAAATCCTGGTGTCCACACCTTTTGATTTTCATGCTAACTAGAACACAACAGTCATGTTTACGATTATAAACAATTTGGAAAATATACACATGGTTCATTTAGTGTCAAAGGGAAGTGGGCATTACAATATAAAAAGTAACTATTTTGGATCATCCACATATCCTTAAATATCCATCAAGGTCCAAAATACACCCTAACAATCAACTAACAATCTGAACACAATAGTAATTATGATGTCTCTTGTATCTTAGCAACATGCTAACTAAGATATAACAATCAGGTCCATGTCTCTAATCAAGAGAAATTGAAATCATACCATAATCAGTGTTTAAAAGGAGTGGACATTATATCCACCTCTCGTTAGATATGACTTCCTCCTGCAAGTCATGGAAAAAAAGCATATGAATAGAATTTACACCCTTCACAGGGTTTCTTTATTTCAACAAAATTAGGTCCCCAGAACACAAGTTTGGTCCAACGCAATTGAACAAAGAGAATCGAGATGGTTAGGCACATATACTAAAGCTTCTCCAAACAAGGTTGCAAACATTTAATTCTAGAGAGTAAACTCCACGAGGTAAATTAAGTTACAACACATATCATATAACATGAAAGAGTTGATGGAAACCAAAATAATGACAAAAAAATCCAATGAAGTACAGGAAGGCTTACACACATACGGGCCCACATAGTTACATATGGGTGCAACAGATGAGAAAAGGGAAAGTAAAACCTCCATTTAGGTAGAATAATACTTCAATGTTTGTTATTTAGACAAGGTTAACATCTACCAAACATGATCCTCAATTTTTTTTCATGAGGGAAACACACCTACTCATAGGTATAGAAAATCAAGGACCATACAAGATGAGGTTCAACAATCAAGAAAAAACCTAAATTTAACAAAAGCATTGCAACGGATGCAAATTATTTATTAGAAGTACTTTATATAATTCAAAAGAACTCAATTTAGTCTTCATGGTAAAAATAGCATAATCTTGGCCACAAGGTTTCTAAATATTGTAAATTATGCTAAAAAATTGAACACACAATCACTAATCCTGATTTAGAAACGCTAAAGACTTAGACAACATTTCAAATTTTATGATAAGCAATCTTTACACAAACTAATATATCAACACAAGAGATACTAATCACTTTATATAATAAAATGGAATTTATGTATTTTAAGTACTGCCCTAGCTAAAAGGAATCACTAAACTTTAACAAGCACAACATTATAATCCATAGGAACACTCAAGTGAGATAGGAGAACTAGGAAATAAGATATGCCCAACTACAGTTTACGGGAGCAACACACAAGATATTCTTGTAGAAATTTATGACAAAAAAATGGCATCATCATTTTTATTAAAGGACAAGGGGAAAAAACATCCTCGTTTCCTAATAGGAAGATGATTCAAAAATTTCTCCATATTATTAACATATGTTTCCTAAGTTGGCCACTAAACCTAGATCCTAATGGCCTAATCTAATAAAAAGAGGTGTCAATCTTAGAACTTGAGATATAGAATCACATCTACATGTTCACAAATCATACACCTGTTAAGTTAAGAGGAAAAAGGGCACAACGTCCTGAAAATCTCCAACAAGGGGGAAACTACATAAATTAATGTTCAAGGGAGTACAACGCAACTAAAACACATCACTATCAACAAGGTGTTTCTTTAATAAGGGTAGGTGGGTATACCTAAAGGTTTAAATAGTTTCCACCCTAGGTATGATGGGATGTAGGGTCCATCAATACAAGCATAAAAATTTATTCACCCTAAATGAGGGAAAAAATATTTATGTACTTCTAAAACTTGCACTACCATAAGAGAGGTCAAAAAATGACCTGACATATAGTTATGTTATAACCATTTTACATATGTTTATTGTTTGATATAATGAGGGGTATAGAAAGTACTCAACCATATCACAACCCAGAAATCATAGGCTATAAATGAGATTAGATTATCCTACAGTAGCTCAAGGGAACCTTTTAATTAGTTCAAACATTTTAGATTATGCACTTTATAAATTTAGGGCATGCAATAAACATTTAAATACAATCAAGTTTTTTTTATTTATACAATCTTCTTGTGTTCAATATCATAAGATTAATCATTCCATAATCCAAATTAATAGACACTAGTTATAGTTACATTTGCTAAGAACAAATTTCTTATATGTTTCCATAATTAATGAATTTTTTTTATTATGATACCACATATCTTGCGTCAATACAAATCATCTTCAATATTGGCATGATATCTCGCCATTCTAAAGAGGTAGAAAAATTATTTATTTTGCTCATAGGGAAAGTATAAAAAGGTTTCTTGTTACTTTCACATAGTTTTATTTCTTCTATTAGACTGCCAAGTTGGATTAAGGAACCATATTCCTAATGTTCCAGCTTACGTATTAAGTTTCTAAGTACAAACCCCTGAATTAGAGTTTTATTATGTTTGGATTAATCATGTTACCAATTAGATTCTAATGAGAAGGAAGAGTCAAACATATCACATAATTAATTTTATAGCAACAAGAGATCAATTAACCAAAACATAACACACCAAGATTACAAGATTTTTCCAAAGAATTACATGTATCATTGACACACTCCAAGTGGGTCTCCACACGTACCAAAATAAGTTACAATGAAGAAGCTCATTTTAGATGTGAAATTTACTTTACGAGTTTAAAAGGTTTACATTGGTTTGGGGGAAGAAAACGAAGTTTGTACTTTAGACTCAAAATAGGTTCACTAAATTAGAAAGGGATATTTTCCAAATAGAACCCAGACTTCCACAAGATACCATCCACCAAGAAACAAGGTGAAAAGGAAAAATTTACTCTAAGGACACCACACTTCATTACCAAGAGGACATCAAATATAAGAGAATTATAACCTGATTTACTCAAACATGGCCTCTACGGCCAAGAGTTATAGCTTTAGAAAAAAGAGCATGACATAAACATAGCTAAGATCGGAAACTTAAGACCTTTAAAAACACAATCTCTAAGAACAACGTCCAAAAGGACCCCAAGGCATCCATATCTATCTCAACATAACTCAATAATATTAGATTATAGTGTGGTATAACTAAACAATTTTCAGAGGTTAACACAAGGGTAGGTTTGTCTATCGGTCATTGGGAGAAAAAAAAAGCAAACCTATTTAAGTACAATGCCTGAAGGGGCCTAACTCTACCCATATTTACTCAAGGTAAATACATTCCAACAGTCGATCTTTTCTTAAATGAAACAAGCGAACCACGTTAGAGAACAGTATGCCCATTGATGAACCATCACATCCAAACAATACGCTATCACTAGAAATATATAATTATTCTATAGTTATTCCATCCCTAACAAAAATCCATAAGCCCATAACGAAATATAAAAAATATTCAGAAGAGGAACCAAGCTCGTACTAGGGTGCAAAAGAAATACAACCACCGTCAAAACTACGAACTAAACCAAACAACACGGAGATGTCTCCCCATAGAAGGGTTGAGTATCAAAAGAGGAACTCCAAGATCCTAGACACACAAAGCTATGTCATTCTAAATCCAAAGGAATGAATTGAAGCACCTAAGAAGACAATCGAGACACCTAGGGTGTACCCCCATACGATGAGAGATTACAATAAAGTAGTGTAGAACCAACTCATGAATCGAGAAGAAGAGGATCACGTAACATTCTTTAGGATATTTAGCCAAGTGGAAATCAAGACAAATGAGCTCCAAGTCATCAATCAAAGGAAAAATCCCAGAATTCTTTGCAATTATAAGAAATGGGTAAATAGTCACATTGCAATCCTTTAAAATCATTCAATAAGATAAAAAAAATAACCAAAAGAGCCTCAGGGCTTCTCATTCAAATCATAGAATAAAAATGTTGGTCCTTGATAAAATAACTTAAGTTTATGAATATTAAACACATGAAATTTCTATATCACATTCACTTCATAGCCCTTCAGGGGCTGTCCGGTAGGGGTATTATACATCGAGCTGAGATCTAAGAACACACATACAAAACTTGATCAAATGTGACACCATGCCCTGATATCTACTCTCCCATATGGGGATTAAGTCCACAAGTGACAACCAAAACAAACTCTTCTAACCATTGAAGACAAATGGACGTTCTAATAACTAATCAACCACTATGTTTCCTCCAATTGATTCCCAAATGCTACCTCTAGCACTAATTCCCAAGAGTTTCATTACACAAAATAACACTCCAAACAAAACTAATTTCTTTACGGGTCAACACCATCACACGTATATAACCAAGAGTTGGGGTCCCAATAACCAACATCTTCACAAGGAAAACTCAATTCCTATCACTCAATAAGTGCACAAGAATCTCAATCTGAATAGTATTTCCCATTAACCGAGTTTGACAAGACGTCCATTAGGTGATTACAATAAAACTTTTTTTTATTATTATTGTTGTTTATTATTTTAATTTCTAGAAGCTCAAGTGTCCTAGATTTAAGTTTCACTAACCACTTGACGTGTTCCAATGTTTACCCAGGGTCCAAGCATTGAACCCACGACTTTCATACCAAGTGTAACACCCACAAATTTACGACGTTATAACAACACCAAAGTCTACGAACTTATTAGAAAAAATTTACGACATTATTTTTTATTTTAAAGGGTAAAAAATTAACCAAGATTTAAATTAATTCTCATTTATAAAATTCGATATAATTACATAACAATCAGAAATAAAATAACAACTAATATTTTCGATCCATTTACCAATTAATATTACAATTTAATTTGTTTTCTTACTAAGTTCCAATATTTTATTTAAATATTCTTGTTAGTGCAAAATCATAGCACCCTGGATGTTGATCAGATTTCTAGTTTGATCATACTAGCATCCAGTGTGATTGCACAACATGGAATCCTTTCTCCAAGTGTGGGACTTGCAAAAATGAGAAAGGAATCTCCAGAGAAGGCTGGTTCCTATTCCTCTGTTCAGATGCACACAAAAAATGCAGAGGGTTTACTCAAAACCTAATCTAATCTTGCCAAGGAGACAGGGTAAGAAGATGCATAAAAATAAACCTAAGCTAACAGAGGTGATGCACCGAGGAATGAAGAACACCTATCTTGCCAATAAACACAAACCATTCAAATGTGATGCAAGATCATGCACAGATAACAAAATTTGCAGTGAAAGACCAGGAGGATGCAAATGAACATAGAGAGGGTTGAGAATCATCCACAGACATGCATTAATTTCTCCAAAATCGATACAATACACTACAAAATGCCAAGAGACAAAGTTGCATTACAGTTGTAAATGGGAGGTTTGAACTCCACAAATTTTCCTGCCAAAGAGAAGAAGGGAGGGGCAAAATAGGAATGTTCGACACTGAGAAAGAAGCCCCTCCTTACAATTTATAGGAAGAATGAGAGAGGGAAGAGAGAGGAAATCCATATCCACCCCAACCACTTCTAGGTCGCATTTAGTTCATCTCATTATGGCGGTGGGTGAGAACCCTAGCAAAAGCGGCGAGCTGTTTTTTTGCATTTAAGCTGGTTGTTGAAACGTCATTTATGGCCATTATCACGCGTCAGAGACATTTCTTGATTCTCTCTCCAAACTGAACCAAAATGCAAGATTGACCCCGGAATCGTGTAGATAATTTCACCAGCTTTCCATTGATATAAAGAACGCGAAAATCCAAGCTCTGGATCGAAAGATATGGCGATTTGAAGATTTAGGGCAAAAACAAGCCAAAACGGGTCGGCAGGAAAAAGTTTGAATTTTTTCCGCGCTCTACCACTTGGATGAAACGTGTCGGGCTCTGATTCATTCGCGGGTTCATCCTCTGAAAATTCTTGTCGGCCCCTTTCTTAATTTCTTGCCACTTGGACACGTGGCATTATTTTATTGGTTCGGGCCTGAGGGGTGCACTTTGTCCTTTTAATTTTTGATATTTTTCACTTTGGAAATTTTTCCCATTTCTACCCATGCTTCACCACTCAAGTGCCACATGGCACGATTTCATTGGATGCGGGCCCTTCCTGACCATTTCCCTTTTGTTTTTGCCTTTGGAAATTTTTTCAAAATTTTCCCGCTGGGCCGATGAGGTGAAGACACGTGGCAAGATTTGATTCGTTGGCAGCTCTTTCAGATTTTCACGTCCCACGGGTCCCTCACGTACCTTTGGCCTGGATGTGCCAAATGAAAATCTCCTGCTTCGGCCGATTCGGGCTTCCTTGTCCCTCTTTGCAGTGAAGACACGTGGCGAGATTCCATTGGCTCTCGGCTCTTTCGGCTTTTTGCGTCCTCCGTGTACTTTTGGCCCAAATGTCCCAGACGAAAGTCTCTTGTTTCGGCCGAATCGACCAGTTTGCATCCTTCGCATACTTTTGTCCCAACTGTCCCAGACTGCCTGGGACAAATCTCTCTGAACCACCCGAAATGGACTGACTTGCGCTAAACCGGCCGATCCACGTACTTTTGTCCCAACTATCCCGGACTGTCTGAAAGAAGACTTAGGCAATTTTTTCCCTCTTTCGGCCGATTCTCCTTTTCGCGTCCCTCGCATCCTGACGTCCCAAGTGCTGCGCAGACTACCTAGCGGCTTTTCGGCCGATTCATGCCCCGACGTCTCAACTGTCCCAAGGACCGCCTAGGACAAGAGTTAGCCGATTTTCTCCATTTTTCGGCACCAAGCTTGGATTTTTCAATTTTCTCACATTTTTAAAACTTGTTGGGTTTTCTTCTTGGACAGGAGAGTTAGAAAGAAGCCGAGGGGACCCCAGAAACATGATTTTTTTCCTTGAATCAATATACTTTCTTGGGATTGAATGATCTGATGCATGTTATCAAAATTACCTTGAGGGGTGAATTTTGGATAACAATTTTGGCGACTCAACGGGGTCATCTGCCTGCTAGATTAAGAACAGCTAGCTGTTTATAGCAATCCATTAGGCATGGAGACTGTTTGATAACCTCTCAGCTAATCTGAAATTTGAAACCTGTGTCCTTGAGATACTAAAACATTCGTTGAGCTAGTTTTCCCGTGGCTGCAATTCTTTTCCAGGAGCCTAATGAAATGCAAACACGCACATACTAGAAGCAATAGGACATGTGCACAAGCACTTAGGGAAATAAAAAACTACTCTAACAGTAGTGCAATGTGCATAGGCACTTAGAGGAATGGAAATTCTAAATTAATATTTACAAGGGTGAGAAGCTTTCTTTCTAGTAGCAGAGTTTGAGATAGATCGCATTGACCGGAATCTGCAATTCTTCACCATCCAACTTAGCCAGTCGGAAGGTATTGCTACCTTTGCATCCAATGATCACGCATGGGCCACTCTAGATGGCATCAAACTTGGAATGCTTTCCCGGCTTCACACGATCTGCATCCCATTTCAACACTAGATCTCCAATTTGGAAGGTTCTAGCCTTGGCTTTCCTATCAAAACTCTTCTTGATCAAACCTTGATCCTTCTCTATCACCTGGGCTACATGCTCTCTAATTTCTTGGAGCTCCATCAATTCTACATATCTAACCTCCATGGGTTCAAAATCATCTAGTTCCAATCGTTTCATGAGTTCCAATGCTGGGTAACTCGAGTGATATAGGTAGAACTGCTTCTTTCCCATACACAAGCTTGTATGGAGAGCTTCCTGTAGACCTCTTAAGTGTGATTCTATCGGCCCATAGGGCTGATTTGAGATTTGCATGCCAAGTCCTTTGATTTTCATCTAGAGTCCTTCTGATGATTCTTAGTAGGTTCTTGTTCGTAGACTCGGCTTGACCATTACCTTGAGGGTAATAATTTGATGAAGTGCTGAGATACACACAATTCTTGACAGCCCATTCAGTGATCTTTGTGCCAAGGAATGCCAATGCATTGTTTGATATGATAGTGGCAGGGCCCCCAAACCTCATGACTATCCCTTCATAGAAATCTAAGATATTAGATTCATTTGCCTCCTTGAGTGCTACTGCTTCGGTCCACTTGGTGAAATAATCCATTGCTGTAAGTATCCACTTGTGACCTTGACTTGAATTGGGATTGAGAAACCCAATGAAGTCCAATCCCCATTGCATAAATGGCTGATTTACTGAAATTGGACGAAGGGGCAGCGCTACTAACCTTTCTTTTCCTGTGAAGAATGCACATCTCTTGCATTTTTTGACCCATGAGTAGCAATAATTGAACACAGTAGGCCAATAGTAACCAGCTCTCATGATTTTGAGAGCTGTCACTCGTGGAGAAAAGTGGCCTCCTGCTTCCCCATCATGGAACTCGTGTAAGATCTTCTCAACTTGACCTGTTCCAATGCATCTTAATAGAACACTATGGATGTCTTTCTTGAACAAGATACCATTAATGAGGTACATACGGGATAGCTTGTAATCTAAAATATCTCCTCTTCACCTTGCTCACTTCTGGAGGGCACAAGCCTGTTTGGAGGTAATACACCAAGTCTTGAGTCCAACATGAGACGAGTGCATCGTCAGCTGGTTATTCTTGATCATTTTGTAGTAGTAGGACAACATCTTCTTCACCTTTTGAGCTGCCTGGTTGTTTGGAAGTGAGCTTGCTCACACAAACCTTTGCCACGAACTAGCTTGGTCACTTTGATTTCAATATCATATTCCATCACCCGAGTGATCCAACCTGCTCTCTTCTCGTTTAAATCCTTGTTTAGGAGGAAGTCCTTGACACCAGCATGAGACACCAGCAGTTGAATCTTATTGTTTGAGACCAAGTGTCTGAACTTCTTCAAGCTCCTGATGATGGCAAGGACATGCTTTTCGATGAAAGAATACTTTATTTCGTAATCTTCCAAGGTTTGACTGAAGAATGCTATGGGCTGTTCTGAACCTTCTCTATTCAGCTGTGTCAAGATAGCTGAGATTGTATCTGATCCTCCAAATGCAATACAACATGAAGTCCTTTGCAAATTCTGGGTTGATAAGAGTTGGAGCTTGTGATATTGCATGCTTGATGTTTTCAAAACTCTCTTTGCCTTCTGCTGTCCATTTGAATGCCAGACATCTTCTTCAACATCATTGTTAAAGGCTTCACAAGAGTGGAAAAATTAGGCACAAATTTGTGGACAAAATTTTATCCTTCCTAAGAAGCTTTGAAGAGATTTCTTGTGGTGTGGCAATGGGAGTGTTCGGATGGCTTCAACCCCTATCAGGATCAATTGTTAGCCCTTCCCTAGAGATAATGTGACACAACAATTTGCCTTCTTGTGCCAAGAATATACACTTCTTTGGATTCAATGACACTCCGAACCATCCTACACCTCTGAAACACTTGCCTGAGGTTGAAAGAGATGGTCTGCTGCATTCTTTGAGAAGACAGTGATATCATCTAGGTATACCAGCACTATATTGTTGATCAAGCCTTTGAACGCCATATCCATAGCTCGCTGGAATGTTGCTCCGGCATTTGACAGTCCAAATGGCATCTTCTTGTAAGCATATGTGCCCCATTTTGTAGTGAAGGCCGTCTTGAATTGATCTTCTTCTTTCACCATTATCTGATTATAGCCTGAATATCCATCTAGCAATGAAAACCTTTCTGAACCAGCTACAACCTGCAATATTTGTTCCATTGATGGAAGCAAATAATGGTCCTTGAGTGATGCTCTGTTTAGATCGCGAAAGTCCACACACAATCTTATTTCTCCTTTTTCTTTTTCTTAGTGGCACCAAGTTTGCAACCCAACTTGAGTGTTTGATGGGGAAGATGATACTGGCCTCAATGAGCTTGCTTAATTCTTTTCTCATTAGAGGTTCGATATGAGGATTCACTGGCCTTTGCTTTTTCTTGACAGGCCTGGATTCCGGATCCAACTCAATAGTATGTTGTGCCAACTTTGGGTTGAAACCTCTTAAATCTTTGTAAGTCCAAGCAAAGACATCTGGAAACTCTTGAAAAAGCTGAACAAAAATTAGATTTCTCTTGTGGAGTACTTACTTTGCCAATTTGCAATGTCTTGCCTTCATCTACTAAAATAGGTTCTGAATCTTCACCCTTTACTTGAATGTTCGCTTTATCCTTCCGGAACTGATCATTCGGGGTTAAAGATTGACTCTAAGGTTATGAGGCCTTTTAGTAATTTATTAGTTCTTAGCTGCACCACTTGGTCACCATACTGTTGCTCCAGCTTGTCTTGATTTCTCATGGAGAACTCAGCTTCTTCTTGCAAGAAATTAACAATCTGTTGATCATTCTCAAAGACTTGCCAGCTTGTGATGTTATCTGGAATAGCTGGTCTCACAACAATTTTGATATGAGGCTGAGATTTCTCACTTTTGATATTTTCTACAACATCAAATGCAGCCCTAATTGCTGCCAGTCTGTCCGCTGCTTCATTCCTTTTTCTTGGGATGGAATTGATACTAAAAGCTTCAAAATCTTCCACAAGATCCCATACCCCGATTTTTGTAGCACTTGAGTAGATTATTCTTGACAGCATGCTACCCCTTAACTTGGTTTACGATCAGCTCACTATCACCAAATACTTGCAAATTCTTGATTTCTTTCTTCTTTGCCCAGTGCAGTCCATGAATTAAGGCTTCATACTCAGTTGTATTGTTTGAGCAAGAAAAATGGAAATCGGAAGGCTGAGTAATACTTTGTACCTTGCGGAGAAATGAGCATAGCTCCTCCTCCTGCACCTTGTCTACTCCTTGACCCATCAAAAAACAATTGCCATACTTCATTCTTGTCTTTATAATTTGGCTTGGTGATGCTGGGGGAGAGGTTGATTCTCTTCATGCAAAAACATAAACTCCTAGCTCAGATTCTTCTATTTCTTGATAAGGATAAAAAGCATGCACCTTGCTTGCCCATTCATCAAGAGTCAAATCTGGGATGCTTCCAACCTTGGTGTCAGCTTCATCAGTGCTTGGATAATCTTTTTGATCAAACGTTGAACAGTTGGTATTGATTTGGCTTGGAGTGTAAGGCTCAATGTGAAAGTTTGCAATAGGTTTAGATCTGATTGTGGCCTTAGTCCCATACCTTGTTCTAAACAACATGTGTGACCAATCAGCACTGAAAGATAGCCTCTAATTTTGGTAGTGAAGTCTCTTGACAAGCATAATGCAAAGAGTGGTGGCAGGTCTATGACTGACACATCTTGTAATACTATTACATTGGGACATGCGCGCATGTAAAGTGAGGCTCAAACCTTTGATTAATCCAACCGTTGTTACTGTTGTCCCATCCAGCTACACTACCCCCTTTGGATATGGTTTCATACTAGAGCCCTCGTTGATCAGCTATCTATTTTGGCATTACTGAACTACTTGCCCCCAGAGTCAATCCTGCAATTGTGTACCAACTTGGTCCCCAATGATCAATGAGACGTAAAAAGGAGGTGGCTTCAACATTTTACCTTGTTGTCCTCCATGATTCCCTTCAAGCTTGAGCAACATTTGTGAGTACCTTCTCTTACGTTTGGACCTGTTGATTTGAAGTTGACCAGTCCTTCATGACAACTTGTAGAAAATCTCTTTGTCATGGGATAGATAGTGATTCCCACATTGATATGTTTACATTTGTCTCTCTTCATTTGATCAATGATACTGAATGGAGATGAAGTATCCCTATACTATCCCTCTAGCTTGCACATTCATTCCTTGCACATTGGCTAGAAACAACTGGCATTTGGGTTGGCCTAGGGGCTGTTTTAGGCAATCCTTACATGCTTGGGATTGCATTTTGTTTGCCAATAGTTTGTGGAGTGACAGAAGGTCGTGAATTACTTGGGGCCAATGGCTATTCTTCACCCAAATTTCTCCTCTTTGACCTTGTGTTGGCTGCAACACTTTGAGAGGGTATTTGATTCATACCACAGAAATCTTCAGCCAGCCAATTGACAAGAGTAGTTTCATTCAGAGATGTTCCTTGCTGAGGTGCTTCTTACTGCTGACCCCTCTTCGTGGCTGGACTCTTGTGACCCACCAATGGTTTGCACCATAAGAGCCTGATTTAATGCACCGTTAAAGCACATTGATTGGTTGTGTGGCTAATTGCACGGGAAACACCAATCATATTCTTGGGCCATGTTATTTTGGACTGGCACTAATGCTTTAGAAGCATATATGACATTGGGGTTATAGGGATGACATGGTCTATTAGCGGGAGGCCTTACTTGGCTTTGATTTTGATTTGCAGCTTGAGTCTGGTGACCTATTTTGTTGGTATGGGGGCCTAGCTTGGTACTGTGCTTGAGGTTGATACGGTCTAGCACTTTGAGCTTGTTGTCTTTTGATAGTAACCAGCTCATTTCCCAAATTTTGTAATTGTTTCATGACCTCTTGGAGTTCATTTGAAGCGCTAGAGGATGAAGTAGCAGTCTCATTTGAACTTTGATTTCTAGGAATGGGGAATAGGAGCCAAAGTGGGTGCTTGACTAGTGCTTGGATTTTCTAAGTTTGGATACAAGGGCATGGGAGGCCTAGGAGCCAGTTTACCAACTTGAATAAGACAATTTTCGGCTCTAATGGCAATGCTATAAGCAGCAGGTAAGGTTGTGCCTCCCATAGATTGAATTAACATAGAAATATCAGAATTCAAAGCCTTAAGATAGTATAGAAAATAACCTTCTGCTGTTGGCCTTACTGCCACTGGAATCCTCTCCTAAGACCTTTGAAATCTGAAGTTGAAGTCAGTCAGCTGCTCGTTGGGAGCTCTCTTGATAGTTGTCAATTGTTCTAGTAAAGACAAATTGTCTCCCTTTTCCCCAAACTGCTCATGGAGAACTATGCATAACTGATTCCAATTTGTGATAGAACCAGCTCCAAGGCTCCTAAACCATTGCAATGTCTTCCCTTTGAATGAAGATGCCAACAATTTGACAGCCACATCCATTTCATTTATCTCATGGATTGTATAGATGTTAGTAATGTCTTTGACATGATCACCAGGAGTGGTATGATTTTCTCTAGTGAAAAATGGAATGTTCTTCAACGCTTGCAATTGGAACTAGATTCTATGCATTGAGGGCAAGTGGGCTACTGCCAATGAAATTGACAAAGGGATTCGGTGGTTGCGCCATTCTGATTGGCCTGAGAACCCTTGTTGATGTGAGATGAAAGGTCTATCAGATGGAGGTGTAGAGAGAGTTCTGTTAGGTGGAGATGGTGATCTTTGAGCTCTTCTTCCCCTTCCTTCTCTGCCTAGAGATAGGTGTAGATAAACAAAAAATCCTTCCTCCCTAGTTCTTGACCTGGTCTGTATTCATCTCATAAATTTGCCAGGCTTGGACTGCTGAAACCAGCGGATTATGTCTCTTTTGGAGTCGCCAGATGTGTAATTTGAAAGCTTCCTTCAAAGCTGGAATGTGGAACAAGTGCACATCGATCTTGTTACAATGAAAGTAAAGACCTCTAAGGTCCCACCCAGCGTGCCAAAACTTTTAGCGCAAAATCACAGCACCCCTGGATGTTGATCAGATTTCTAGGTTGATCATACTAGAATCTAGTGTGATTGCACAACATGGAATCCTTTCTCCAAGTGTGGGACCTGCAAAAATGAGAAAGGAATCTCCAGAGAAGGCTGGTTCCTATTCCTCTGTTCAGATGCACACGAAAAATGCAGAGGTTTTACTCAAAACCTAATTTAATCTTGCCAAGAAGACAGGGTAAGAAGATGCATAAAAATAAACCTAAGCTAACAGAGGTGATGCACCGAGGAATGAAGAACACCTATCTTGCCAATAAACACAAACCATTCAAATGTGATGCAAGATCATGCACAGACAACAAAATTTGCAGTGAAAGACTAGGAGGATGCAAATGAACACAGAGAGGGTTGAGAATCATCCACAGACATGCATTACTTGCTCCAAAATCGATACAATACACTACAAAATGCCAAGAGACAAAGTTGCATTACAATTTTAAATGGGAGGTTTGAACTCCACAAATTCGCTTGCCAAAGAGAAGAAGGGAGAGGCAAAACAGGAATGTTCGACACTGAGAAAGAAGCCCCTCCTTACAATTTATAGGAAGAATGAGAGAGGGAAGAGAGAGGAAATCTAGATCTACCCCAACCACTTCTAGGTCGCATTTAGTTCATTTCATTATGGCGGTGGGTGAGAACCCTAGCAAAAGTGGCAAGCTATTTTTTTGCATTTAAGCTGGTTGTTGAAACGTCATTTATGGCCATTATCACGCGCCAGAGACGTTTCTTGATTCTCTCTCTCCAAACTGAACCAAAATGCAAGATTGACCCCGGAATCGTGTAGAGAATTTCACCAGCTTTCCATTGATATAAAGAACGTGAAAATCCAAGCTTTGGATCGAAAGATATGGCGATTTGAAGATTTAGGGCAAAAACAAGCCAAAACGGGTTGGCGAGAAAAAGTTTGAAATTTTTCCGCGCTCTGCCACTTGGATGACACATGTCGGGCTCTGATTCGTTTGCGGGTTCATCCTCTGAAAATTCCTGTCGGCCCCTTTCTTAATTTCTTGCCACTTGGACACGTGGCATTATTTTATTGGCTCGGGCCTGAGGGGCACACTTTGTCCTTTTAATTTTTGATATTTTTCACTTTGGAAAATTTTCCCATTTGTCCCCGTGCTCCGCCACTCAAGTGCCACATGGCACGATTTCATTAGACGCGGGCCCTTCCTGACCATTTCCCTTTTGTTTTTGCCTTTGGAAAATTTTTCAAAATTTTCCCGCCGGACTGATGAGATGAAGACACGTGGCGAGATTTGATTCGTTGGCGGTTCTTTCGGCTTTTCACGTCCCACGCATCCCTCGCGTACCTTTGGCTCAGATGTCCCAAATGAAAATCTCCTGCTTTGGCTGATTCGGGCTTCCTTGTCCCTCTTTGTAGTGAAGACACGTGGCGAGATTCCATTGGCTCTCGGCTCTTTTGGCTTTTCGCGTCCTCCGCGTACTTTTGGCCCAAATGTCCCGGACGAAAGTCTCTTGTTTTGGCCGAACCGGCCGGTTCGCGTCCTTCGCGTACTTTTGTCCCAACTATCCCGGACTGCCTGGGACAAATCTCTCCGAACCGCCCGAAATGGACTGACTTGCGCTAAACCGGTCGATCCGCATACTTTTGTCCCAACTGTCCTGGACTGTCTGAAAGAAGACTTAGGCAATTTTTTCCCTCTTTCGGCCGATTCACCTTTTCGTGTCCCTCGCGTCCCAATGTCCCAAGTGCTGCGCAGACCGCCTGGCAGCTTTTAGGCCGATTCGTGCCCCGACGTTTCAACTGTCCCAAAGACCGCCTAGGACAAGACTTAGCCGATTTTCTCCATTTTTCGGCACCAAGCTTGGCTTTTGCAAATTTTTCACATTTTTAAAACTTGCTGGGTTTTCTTCTTGGACAAGAGAGTTAGAAAAGAAGCCGAGGGGACCCCAGAAACATGATTTTTTACCTTGAATCAATATACTTTCTCGGGATTGAATGATCTGATGCATGTTATCAAAATTACCTTGAGGGGTGAATTTTGGATGATAATTCCTTACCTTGATTTTCATTAATTAGACAAGATTAATAATCTTCTATTTTAAAACCATGAACATTAATATTGATTTCTTGCACTAAAAGGGGTCAAGGGTTGCACAACTTGGTCTAATCCCCTTAGACCCTATTAAAACAATACCCATACCCTTTAAAAATATTTCATTCTCACAAGATTCCCTATCGCTTAAGTGATGTAGGGTTCATCCTACACCATTGGATAAATTCTATCTAAGCCATTAGATTTGATTTAGATTAAGGAAACCTTAGAAATCATTATGGGTCCTCTTATTAGTCTTTCTTACCTTTATTCTTTCATTTCTGCATTTCATTTTGTAGGTTAAGGGAGAAGGGAGGCCATGGATAGATGCTCAAGATTTTGAATGGATAAACATAGGATAGGGAGTTGGTTTTTCATTCCTCTCTTAGGGTTTGTTTATTTTCTATTGTCATTTGCATTCTTTCATTTGTTTTAAATCTACCCTATTTGAATAGAGCATTATTCACCCATTTATTCTTTATTTCAAGAGGTCTATTAACAATTTTCAGAGTCTGTATATATATATATATATATATATATATATATATATATATATATACATATATACATATGAATATAGTAATAATAAAATAAAGTAAATCTTAATGCTAACAATGCACCCACCACATCTGTTGAAAGCAAGTATTTTACTAAAAAACAAAAGCGGTTTGTTTTGGTTTGTCGTATGGCCGCGGGAAAGTGTTGGGAATGTGGGGTTTTGGGGAGGCGCGCTACCGAATACATATGAATATAGGGGGCAAGGTGGATCGGCATCCCCTTCCCCCCCTTTCAAATAATACAACGACCATATGGGCCATGGCCTCATATACTCTTACCATGTCCGTCTTGTTAAACCCGCGGCCAGTGTATTAATTTAGCTCTGCATTTTGTTCACCCAAACCACTTATTTAATAAATAATTTAATATATATATATATATATATATATATATATATAGTAATAATAATAACAATATATCTTATTATTGTAGAATTTGAATATAATAATATATATTTAATATAGATTAATAAAATATTTTATGTATATTACTATTATGTAAGTATGTAAATTAATTAAATTTCTCCATTTAAAGTAGGAAATTTCATATTAGCGAAAAGAATGAATTTTGCAATTAGAAATTTATATGGATATAAATGTACACACACCTAGGTAGTTATAATAGTGTACAAATGTGTGCCTTGATCCATTTTAAACAAATCAACACTTTCAATTCATTTATAAAACAACTACAGTGGGGTAATTATTTGTGGTTTATTCATTTAAATGGGACAATTTCTATTGCAACAAGGGGATGTTAGATTATAAATTTTATTCTATCTATTCCTTCTTACATAGTCATTTGAGTAGGAGATTTTAAAACACACTTAAATGAAATTTATCCCATTCAAACAAAGTTTCCCATAATGTATAAGGATGAACATTCACTTCCATCCAAGATCCAAAAACTTCTAGAATGAATGTCATATTACACCTTTGAATAGAATCCAAACTTTAGAGAGATTCATTTCCACCAAATATACAACATAAACTTTCCTCCATCCCACTATATCACTACAAATTTGGAATAAATGAAATATACAAGGCTTTCTCTCAAACTTACAAAAGTTACAATCTTCCTGTAGTGCCCACTTCCCTTTAACACCTTTTTGATACTAATCATGATACTGCTGATTATATTATGGACTTTATTATAGTATAATGTTAGATTTTAGATCATGGATTATTGTTGACTTGATTTAGTTATGATGCATGATGATTATTAGAGGCTTTTTGGATATTGATGTTGATATACTGTTTGACATTATTATACTATGGATGTTGTTTGGACATGTGATATTTAGATATTGTGAGTAGACATAGAAATGAAAATTATTTGATGATGATATAGTTGTTGAGTAAAATTGCAAATGATCTTGTTGATTGCTTGGATGTTGTTGTGGTCCATATATCTAGATGATTTTGGAATTTTAATTATATTATTTTGGATGTTCTAATATGGCCACAAGGCCGAAGGAAGTATTTGTGTTTTGCAAGTTAAAATATCACAACAAACATCGGGAGATTGGATACCAACCATATTGGAATTATAGATGAATTCAACAAGGTCACCATGGAAATTAGTATTTGTTTGTGCGTGTTTGTGTGTGTTAGGGATTCCCATGGGGGGATCACCTTTTAATGTGACCAAGGGGTTATGTGTATTTATTTATTGGTTTCTTTGTTTATGTTTGCATTTGTTTATTTTGTGGTGCATTGACCCTTTCATTATTCATTAAATGGTGTGTAAAATTGTGAGTAATCATGTTGTTAAGTTAATTAATTAAATATGTCATAAGAAAGTAATTAATGAGAGTTGTTGTCCATGATTTAAAGTGTTATAAATAATGTGTAAGAGATGTATAAGTTAATTTTTGAGTTTGAAACACTCCAGTTTCTTGGAAATTCGAATTTGTCCTTGGAGGCTGATTTTGGAGGCTTGTGGGACAAGTTAAAGTTGTCCCATACCTCTTAAATTCATTTACCAACCATACCTATAGTTGGAGGGTTGATTTTAGACTTTTAAAATGCATTTGTGTAAGTCAAATTGTAAGTTTTAATTGTAATTTTCTTACATGGTTTAATTTCAGTCCTTTGGGGTGTGGGTTAGATTTGAGTATGTAAGTAAACTATCATATTATTCACCCACCTATTTATTATGCATTGGAGAATGAAGTTGAATTTTGGGTTGGGGTTGAGGATGTGTGATGTGGCATCCTTAATGGATCCACCTCATCCTCTTCTCTTCCCTACTCTATAAAATTTGAATTCCTTGCCTTGTTTTGGGGTTTCTCAACTTTGGAGACTTCATTCTTAGGTGAATTCCTTGTTGTTTTGGGAACTCTTGCTTTTGGAGAAGCTGGAAGATTGTTGCATGATTGTTGTTTGGTGGATTTTTGTATTGTTTTCTTACAAACAACTGTTGTTTGGAACTTGGGAAACTCCATCATGGAGAGGTAAGAGCTTGGCTCTTGAAATACTCTTCTTTTATGAATGTAAATGTTAATTGTTAACAAGTTTTGCACTTGTGAAAAAATGGGAAAATCGAAACTTCATTATTACGATTAAATTCATGTGTGAAGTATACCTAAGCTAAGGAAGTTCTGATGTTTTTAGTTATTGCTGAATTAATTAATGATTAAGTGAAATCTACTGCTATGTGTGTTGTTACAAAACGTAACAGATCACATAGTCTACAATTTCATGACACCTTCAACAAAAGAACACAAAGGCCCGAAGGACAGCTGTGTTGTCTTCATGAAGACACCAAAGTATAAAGTAGGTGAAGAGTTGAGTTTTGGGAAAGAAAATATAAGTGCAGATATCGGAAAATCAGACTTCATTACTGAATGTTACAAGTTCTCATAAATGTTTCTTTCCTTCATGATTAAAAAATTCAATTATGTTACTAAGTTGTTTAGTTCATTATACAATCCATACAGAGAAGCTAGAATGCAAAAGGGAATACACAAATCAATTTCAAAATTCAATGTTTTATTCACAAGGAATGTCAAATGTTTCCCACATAAGCTGTGGGATGTAAATAAGAAGTAAAGTACATCTATTGAAGTAAGAAGTACACATGTATGAAATAGAAAACAAAGGAGTATGAGTGAACCCATCATTGCCTTTGTATATTCTTCGTTGTGCAGGGAATCTCCTTGATAGCTCCTTTCATCCTCAAGGCATGGTACCTGAAAAGAAAAAATAAGGAAATCATCAATAAAGAGCTTAGGGTTAATCCATATTCCTACAATGTTCTAATTCATGCATATGCATCTCTAAGAAACAAGAGATATAACTTTATCAAAGATAAGATTACATAGCTCACTCAAAAATAAAAATAAGAAAATAGAATAAGAAACATGAACACAAGAGAGGCCAAAAAACCTTATTATTTCTAACTATTTTCTTAAAGTGTGCAGATATAGGTTGTAGCCAAGAAGAAAGAATCATATACATGTGGAAAAAGAAGACCAATGTAACTGAAAATCAGATATTTCCTACAAATGGAATAGGATTATAGTACAAAACAAAGAAGATGCTTACAAACAAGGTACATTTTCTAGATTTCAGTCAAAGGAAAGGAATTCTGGGAAAATTTTGACATGTCTTTGCCATGAAAAATCAACATTTTAGATTTTCCAACATGCCAGAAATGTTACTATAAAGGGAATAAAACATCTATGTGAAAGAAAAAAAGTAACATAAATCTTAAACAAGCATTTAAATCAAGGCTTATGCCTAAAATAGTAGAAAAACAGATGAACTACTTGTAATTTCCAAAAAGCACATACAAGATTCATTGTTAAACAAAACCAGAAGTGGATAAAGTTCACAGAATGCTACATTATAGCTTCAAAGAAAAAGATAATGCATGATTCGTAGTTTTACAAGTACAACACAATGCATAATAGAATTTAGTTCTCAAAAAACATGAAAGAGATATTGTATTAAAGATTTAACTAGTGAAAATGGAAATCATACAAGGAGTTTTTCTTACTGTTAGCATATGAAGCACATACCCTATCAAGATATTTTAATATAGTCAGGTTCCCAAGAAAAATTCATCTTCAGAGGGTTACAATATAGGTCATGGTCCACACTATGCAAATAAAGAATGCATTCAGTCATCACTAGTTCAAATCTATTTTATTGTTCACATCAACAATGTAGGGGGTATGTATACACCCATCTTAGCTCAGAAACCATTTCAATCTCGAGGATATTACGAGAGAAGCCTCAATAGAATGCACAAGGAAAGTAAACCCAGATGAAAATTTTAAAGACTCAGATCTGTTTTCATTCCAAGAAAAGCAAAGAAAAATAAAAATACCCAAAACTCAAGAATACGCAGATTTATACAGCCATGGTATCATGTTTCTACCTCAAAAGAAATAAGCTACAAATCTAATTGAGTAAAAATATTTCTTTTCATTTTACCAAATACGCATAAAGGGAAACAGACTTATCAGTCACAAAGATCAAAAGCCGACGGTAAATCCTGAATTTTAGTAGCGGTGACGTTACTTACCCAGAAGCTCACACAACCTTGCAGAAGGTGAAAACATAGGACATACAAGAAAGAACTGATTATCAATATTTCTTAGAGGCCAAGAGACAACACAAGAATCTAGAGAATAAAGAACAACTCGCAGATCTCGGAAATAATCAAATATACATCCAGAAAAACCTCAAAAATTGAGCTCGAACAGACAAAAGTGGTGGCCATTTTGAAAATCTCGCAGAGACCAAAAAGGGGAATAAGACCAATCTTTGATAAAAAAACCACGACGATTAATTAATCTCAAAGAGTTCCGAGAACACACAAAAGTCAGACAAAGGAAGAGCTATAAAATACAGGTATAACCGAGCTCAAGAAACACTAACAATGGCGAGGAAAATTTTTTCCAGGGATTCGCCCACGAGTTGAAAACCCAAATGAAATGATTATTAGGGTCAGATTGACCTTTACCAAACAAACCTAAGGGGTGAGTTAACAAAACTCAACCACGGTTAGCACATCAACGATCAAGCTTCATTGAGTACAAAGATCAAAGGTCAAGGATTGATCTCTACAAACAATGTGAACCATGGGTCAGGATTTAAAACACATTTATCACATGTCAGAAACCCTAAAATCATGCTTTATGGATCAATGATAAAAAATCAATAACTACAGAGATCAACACTCTCAAACAGTTCATCAAGATCAATGCAAAAGTAGTCTAAGTGAAACGGCGGTCATTTGACCAACTTATAATTTTCAAATTTTATAAAGTGTCAAAATTTCCTCCACAGGACTGAAAGTCTACAGAGTACATGTGGCACCATCATAGCAGAAGCAAAAAAATGGAGGCCAGGAGTCACTTACGTTTTCAAACCTTAAAAATGCAAAAAGTTCCAAACATTTCCCGCAAGCCCGAGCCTCCCCGATGACAAAGTCAAAGACACGGGAAAATTCAAAAATTAATTCTATAGAACATTGATGGAGTGGCGGGGTTCGTGAAATTTTTGAATTATTCGCAAAAAAGGGTTAAAGCTTAAAGTTACCCCGTAGGCCCACATTTCCCTTGGGCGGAAGGCTGGAGAAATTTTTTCCTTTAAGGCTCGCAAATAAAATTTCAAATTCTTAAATAAGACCGAAGGCCCGCAAATGGAATTAAAGCTCTAAACTAATCTGAAGTCCCGAAAGCTCACCAAAGAACAAGGATCGGAGGAGTGGGCCACCCCGGGGATTTTTCCGGTTTTGAGGTTTTTTCAAAAAGGGACAAATTGCTTGTTTTTTAACCACGCTTCTACTGAAGTGAGATTCGAACATGTGTAGGGCCCAGATTAAAAGAAAATGGGTAGGTTGAATATTGTAAAATGCACAATTTTTATCAGAAACGATAAAAAAATATTTTCTAGGCCCAAATTTGGATCAATTTTGTCCTACGTGGACGTTCTTTTTCGAAGTAATGAATTACAAAGTTCTTTAAAAAGCCTTCATTCAAGCTCGAGGTCTACAACAATGGCAGAATTTCTTTTCTCATACAGGAAGCTTGAACAGTTATTAATGGTGGCCAAATTTTTTTTTATAGAGCTTAGCTAGCTTGAATGGAGCTCAATAATTTATTAACCAAAAAATAACTAAGTCTACAATATTTTTGCATCTAAATCTGTGCCCTAAGTTCACCAGATTTAATCATGGTCAGAAAATAATTAATTTTTCTCACTCACAAAGAGTAAAGTTGCATACCTTCACAAAATTTAGAAAAGGAAAGATCAACAAAAAGATAGAGTCTGCATGCACAGGAAGAAGACCTGCTCAGCAAGCAAAGCTTATTTTTAGCAAATCATCCACTCATTCCTTTCTTAAAAATAGACACACTTTTGTTAAAATAGATCAGTCAACTGTAATTGACTAGTTGTAACCAAAGGCTATTAATGCCTATTTGTAATTGCATGCTCTATTTTTATCCCTTTATCTATTATTAAATAAAGGAAAAAAATAGGATGCATGGGCGAGTACAAGCCTTAGGCTATGTTTAGGAAGGGGTGAATTTTATTTTTGCTATATATTGTGTGCCTTTACAAAGTGCAAGGGGAACTACTGGAGGACTTTTTGGATATAGGAGTACTAAAGCAATTTTTGTCAGTTTTGCCTTCTGAGTTGTGAAGAATTTCTTCCTTACCAAGTTATTTGCATTCTTGTGTTTTATCATATTATTATTGTGAATTAAAATTCCCTGACCAATTATCTTACCCTACTACAAATTCAGTTGTTCTGCATGATTTTAATGTGCATGTTAAATTATTAGTAATTTTGTGATTTTCTCTCTCAGTATAACCAAGTGTTTTGCCCTTAGATATTTAGCATAAAACTATTGCCTTGTGCATAAAAAATTCTTCCCATATTAGTTGTGCATATACTCATTCAATGTCCTCATACAAACTTGGTGTA
Organism: Taxus chinensis; assembly: GCA_019776745.2. NCBI lineage: Eukaryota > Viridiplantae > Streptophyta > Pinopsida > Cupressales > Taxaceae > Taxus > Taxus chinensis. The sequence goes on along the minus strand of CM034149.1, from coordinate 686,854,104 downwards.
TCACCTTAGTTTTAATCATTTTACAGTCATCTTTTACCCCTTAAAACCCCAGAATCAATTTAGGATACATCAATAAGGAACCGACCTTTTAATCCCAGAGACTCACCTCAAAATAGGTATACCCACAGACCTGAGGTGTTTCCATTGTAACTATGAAAGAGAGAGATCAATTGTGAAAGCTTAGAAAACCTACAGCCATATCTCTACAGGGTGCACTTTCGAGAGATAATAGTTTTTGGTACGCCCGGTTGGACAACGAATCAGATCTACATGCAAGTTACAAAATTTATAGCAGTTACAAAGTCACTTTTGGGAGCAAGTTACAATAATTTATTTTAAAGATTTGAATATATTTTGGCAACTCCATAGAGTTGATTTTAGACCAGTATTGCATTATGTTCCATGCCTAAAGTTACTACAAGATCATCGATAAGAGGAATTCCTCCTGAGTTTGTTTCATTACCCTTGAATTCTACTAGAAGGAAAAGAGTTGGTAGTACTTTACCTTATAATAGACCTGGTTTAATAACCCTCCTCCTGATATTCCTTCACCACATATCAATTTCTCTATTAACATCCCAATTTTTCAAATGGCTATTCAACCACCAAGGAATTTTGTGACCTTTACTAATGGTAGTCCATTAGTAATCCCAGTCTACCATGACATTCCTAATGCTGTCATGAAAAGTTTAACATCATTCATGGGTGAAAATCAGGTTACACCTGCTGAACAGATCAAAGATGTTGGAGCCCTATGTGCAGTCCATAATATCACTCATGAAGACGTAACTTTAAGACTTTTAGCTACATATTTTAAAGGGAAGACCTTGTAATGGTATAGAAACCTATAAATTGGAAGCATAAGAACTTGGGATAACTTAGGTTAAAAATTACTGAAACAGTTCTAGGATAATTTAGATCATTTGTCTCTCATTGAATAATTGTCTACTATTAAAAGATCTCCCAATGAGTTTACGTCTAGTTTCAATATCTGCTTGTACACAACCTAGAAAAGGATTCTAGTAAGTGTCAAACCTCAAAATGATCATGCTTTCCTTTATTATCTTAGAGCATTAAACTGTGATATCTTAACTATGATTTAGTCAATGGGGGAGAGACACTACCAGTAGCCTACGATATCATTATCCAAGCTGAAAATAGTCTTATTCAAGATAGGAAATTGGCACCAAGGCCTTCAATGCCATTTTGTTTTACAGATTTAGCACCTATTCCTTAGCCTATTACAATCATATAACCTACTATTATAGCTCCATCATATGAAGTATTTAAATCTTTGAACGCTATGAGAAATAAATTGACTTCGATTGAGAACATAATTGCATTACCTAGTAGACCCTATCAAGCTCCTTATCAGCAAAATCAATAGCATCAAGAAAACATGCAACCTTATCAATAGAATCAAAATTTTAAGGAGCCTTACTAGCAAAGGTAGTTTGACCCAAAGGCTCCTAGTTTGAATCTAACACTTTAGTCCCAATTAATATGGCTATAGAAGAGTGGTGTCAACCTTGCAATCAACCTCATTCAGCGGCAACTTGCCCAAATGCTTTTCTGAATCTGAATCTTGTTGCACAACCTCAATTTGAAACATTTTTCATGCCTCAAATGGAGGGTGGGCAGCAGAAAACTCATGTTCAGAAGGCCCCTGAACAAAATTTAGTCATTTTTAATGAGTAAAATTACATTACAGTAACTACTAGGGCTCAAGGGAAAGCTGCTGAAAGTCAAATACAACAAAATAGGCCTATCTTGCCTACTGTCACTGATAAGAGAACATCTATAGTTCCAAAGTCAACCAACAACCCTGTTGTTCCTAAAAAAAAAAGTGTTCCAATTGATAAAGGCCATCAAAAACATCTACAGCCTGATCCAAGAAGACTATTTATACCTCAGATATCTAAGGCACCTAAAGCAGAATATGTTTTTGCTAAGGCCTAATCTAAGACATTTGAATCCGTCTCTAAAACAATTGCTTCTTTTAACATTGTTGATGTAATAAAAAGCATAATGTTAATATCTCAATGTGGGATGCTCTAAGTATTCTTGGACAACAAGATTTACTCTCTCAGGAACTAGATAAGCTACAAATTTCTTTAAATATAGCAGAAAAGGAAGTTTATGAGGCAGACATGGTCCTTGAAATGTTTGAACAAGACTGCATTAAAGAAGTTATATGGATGGTTCAGAAAGTTCTTAATGCTCATGACATCAAGAAACCACCACCATTTTATTTGTCATTGATTATTGTAAAACATCTAGTTCATAATTGCATGGTGGACAATGGCGCAAGTAGCACAGTTATGCCAAAAGTGATTGCAGAAAAATTGGGTTTGCAGTATGAGCCTACAAAAAGGAGTGTCTTACAACTTGACAGAACTACAACTAATACAGTTGTTAGATTCAAAAATTTAGAAGTGACGTTACATGCTTTCCCAAATGTTTCCATTATGTAAGATGTTATTGTTGTGGATTTACCTCCATCCTTTGACTTATGCTTATCTAGAGACTTCACAGCAAAAATAAGAGGTTATCTCTCTTCAGATTGGTCCTTATTTTTCACTACTCATTATGGTACTAAAGTTACTATCAATTTAGATCCATTGGCTAGATTTCACATTGAGCCTCACTCTTCAAATGTAGTGGCTAATTATTCATCCTTAGATCAGTCTGATTTTGATGAGGTAGCTCATGTTTCAGCATTAGATGGTGTTTCTAACATGTTCATGGATGAAAAGATAGTGGAAGAACATGCTTATGATCCTTTTAAGGAAGTTGAAGAAAACCTGTTTGGTGTGTATTGTATGCATGAATAAAATACACCACTTCCCTTGTTTTCCAAAACAGAAGATTTAGAAGAAGGGATTTGGAAGCTCCATTTTAAAGGAGCTAAGAACAAGAAGGGACAGGGAGAAGGTCTGATGCTCACTTCCCCAACGAATGAAAGTTATTTCTCTTCTTTGAGTCTCCAATTTTCATGTACTTGCAATGTAGCTGAATACGAAGCTTTAATGCATGGCTTGCTTTGGGCTAGAAAGAGAGCTATCAACATGCTACAGATTTTTGGTGACTCTAAGTTAGTTATCGATAAAGTAATAAATTTCAATGTTTGTAAGAATCCATTAATGAAGTCTTACAGACATAGTGTTTCAGACTTAATGGAATATTTTGATGCTATTAACATTAAGTCTATTTCTAGAGCTGAAAAAAAGCATGCAGATAGACTTGTAGTAGTTGGGGCTAGTTGTAAAGTGCTGGAATAGATTGAAAATAGAAAAATCTAGCCTCATATAAAGCTAATTTTCAGGACCTCAAAACCTGATAATGATTCAAATTGGCATGTTTTTGAAAGTGATGATCAAATTTGTAGGTTTCTACAGCAAGAAGTTGATTTTTTTGCAATCAATCAATACAAATTACAACAATTATATGGTGACCAAATTGTTTAGTTGAAGACAAATAAACTACCTCGAGGTCGAGTCACATTGGAAGAAATCTTCAGCACTGATGATCAATTATGAAAGGTCAAGACTAAAATGTCAACCCATGCTGATAATTACAAAGAGATCTCGGTTGATGAAGGTAAAAAGCTATTTCTTGGAAAGGTATGTTCCTTAACTAAAAAGTAGTCATTTATTAATATTTACAAGGAGTTTAAATATGTTTTTGCTTAGAAATACCAAGATCTGAAAGGATTCGATCCCATTTTAGCACAACATACAATTGAGTTGCAACCAAATTCTAAACCTGTTAGACAGAAACAAAGGCCTGTGAATATGAAAATAGAGCCTCTAATGAGGAAAGAATTATCTAAGTTGATTGAATCAGATATTATCTATCCAGTTAAGCATTCAAGTTGGGTAGCCAAGCTTGTTCCTATTTGGAAGAAGAACGGAGAAATCAGACTATGAGTAGATTTCAGAGATCTTAATAAGGCTTCATTAAAAGATCATTACCAGCTCCCAAATATGGATTAGATTTTGAGAACAGTCTCAGGATCAGATAGAATATCTCTTCTAGATGGTTACAATGGAGATAATCATATTTTAGTCCTGAAAGAAGATAGATATAAAACAGCCTTTACCACCAAGTGGGGTACCTATGCTTACAAAAGAATGCCCTTTGGTGTTTCAAATGTTGGTGCAATCTTTCAACGTGCAATAGACATGGCTTTTCATAACTTAGTAAATAAATGAATCCTTGTTTATTTAGATGATGTTACTATATTTTCAAAAGATTTTGAAAAACATGTAATGCATTTAAGGTAGACTTTTCAGTTGTGTAGGCAATTCGGAATATCTTTGAATCCACTGAAGTCTATCTTTTAAGTACATCAAGGAAAGCTACTTGGCCATATTTTTTCTAAGAAAGGTTTAGCAATTGAAGGTATGGACAAAAATAAATGAAGATATTTCAGGTTACAGGATGTACATTATATCTTTGTTGATGGTGTGTTGTTTAAAAGAGATATAAATGGGATTTTGCTACGATTTGTTGATTATGATAAAGTTCAAAAAATATTATCAGTATTCCATGAAGGACCTATAGGAGGTCATTTATCAGCATGTACCATAGCCTTAAAAATTATGAAAGTTGGTTATTAGTGGCCTAGCATATTCTAGGACTATTTTAAATGGATAAGAAAGTGTAGAAAATGTGCTTTCTTTGTTGGAAAAGAACGTTTAGCTTTACTACCCCTTATAACCTATTTTAGGTGCTCAGCCTTTTATGCAGTGGGGTCTTGACTTTATCGGAATGATAAACCCACCCTCATCACAAGGTCATAAGTGGATCTTGAACTGCTACAAGATTACTTTACAGTGATCAGATGGACTAGCAGTAGTTTTAAAAAGATGCTAATCGAAACTTCGATACTAGATCCTTTTATGAAGGAATAGTCTATAGATTCAGTGTTCCAAGAACTATCATATCAGACAATACTCTAGCATTTCTTGGTGCAAAGATAACAGATTGGGCTGTCAAACATGGAATTTATTTGAGTGCTTCATCTAATTATTACCCACAAGGTAATGGCTTAGCTGAGAGTACTAACAGAGAATCTGTTAAGGATCATTATAATAACACTTAAAGATAATCAAAGAGCTTGGCATCTAATGTTGAATTCAAACACTTTGGGCTAACATAGTGACTCCTAAAAGATCAGTTAGCAATTCACCATACAAACTTATGTATGGAAAAGAAGTGAGAATGCCTATTTTAGTTGAGTTACCAACATTGGATTTGCTACACCGAATGGAGCTTCTTGAAAATGAACCATTGCAGGTTCCTTATGCGGAATTAATGGAATTACAAGAGCTAAGAGATCAAGCTCATTTGAATATGGAAAAGAATCAGACACAAATGAAGAAGACTTTTGACAAGAAAACCAAATTTAGAGTCTTCAATGAAGGATATATTGTGTTTGAATGGGATGCTGATCGTGCGAAGTGAGGAATACACTCAACGTTTTGATACAATCTAGAGTGGTCCTTACATGATTTCAGCTTGCAAGGAACACAATGCTTTTCAGACTTTTGAAGATGAATGGAGAGGGAACTTATCATTCCTGTGAATGGTATGTTTCTCAAAAACTGTTATTGAAAATCTTACAGTGATTGTTAGATTAGGATTTCCCTTTCAATAAGTGTAGTTCCTACACATTGCAATGTTTTTCAATTCAATAAGTGCATCCATGCACATGATCTAGTTTACTAGATATTTTTCCCCATTTTTAGTTCATTTTGGAAAGGGTTGGACCTTTACAGAAAGGTAGATTTTGGTAATCATACTTTGGACTTCATGCCCAATGGACAAGAGCAAAGCACTAGATCTATAAGCTAGCAGGTAAGCTTTCCCTACAGGATCACCAAAAATGTTGACAATTTTTGCACTTGTGTAATAATGGGCAACTCGAAACTTCGTCATTATGATGAAATTCATGGGTGAAGTATACCTAAGCTAAGGAAGTTCTTGATGTTATTAGTTACTGCTGAATTAATTAATGATTAAATGAAATCTGTAGCTATGTGTGCTGTTACAAAACGTAACAAATCACATAGTTCTGTAATTTCATGATACCTTCAGCAAAAGAACAAAAAGTCCGCAAAGGACAGCTGTGTTGTCTTGATGAAGACACCAAATTACAGAGTAGGTGAAGTGTTGAGTTTTGGAACAACAAACATAAGTGCAGATTATCAAAAATTTAGAGTTCATTATTAAATGTTACAGGTTCTCATCAATGTTCTTTCCTTCATGATTAAGACATTCAATTAATATGACTGAGTTGTTTAGTTCATCATACAATCCATACAGAAGATCTGAAATGAAGAAGGAAATACACAACTCAATTTCAAATTCAATGTTTTATTCACAAGGAAGGTTCAAATGTTTCCCACACAAGCCGTGGGATGTTACTAAAAAGTAAAAGTACATCTACTAAAGTAAGAGGTACACATGCATGAAATAGAAAGAAAAGGAGTATGAGTGAACCCATCATTGCCTTTTTATATTCTTCGTTGTGCAAGCATCTCTCTTTCCATCTTCTTTACATCCTTTGTCATCATCTATTGTAGAAGCATGGTACCTGAAAAGTAAAAATAAGAATAATCATCAATAAAGAGCTCAGGGTTCAATCCATATTCTACACTATCCTAATTTGTGCATATGGAATCTCTAAGTAATAGGAGATATAGATTTACTCAAAGATCAAACTGCATACATGCTCACTCAAAAGAAAAATAGAAAAGAAAAGAAGAAACATGGACACAAGAGAGGCCAAAAAGCCTAAGTATTTTCTAACTATTTTATTAAAGTGTGTAGATACAGGTTGCAGCCAAGAAGAAATAGATCATGTATATGCATAAAGAAGGACATGCTAAAACTAAAATTGTCTACAAATGGAAGAGGGTTATGCAAACAATAAATGATTCAGGATAAGGTACATTTTAAAAATTTCTAAAATGGAAAAATTTTGAGGGCTTTGCCATGTACAGTGGACAGACACTTTCCAATCATGAACTACTACATGCTTAAAGGAACTATTTAAATCAAGTAAGTGATACAAAAAAGTAGTAAAACATACCATGAAAGATAAACAACTATGATGTCTCATTTTTATCTAGCTTCAAGAATTGTTATTTCTAATATTTTGAATCAGAAATAAAGCTACAGTTGGAACATGGATGGAAAGAGAATTCTGGAAAAAAAATTCGAGGGCTTCACCATGAAAAATCAAACATTTCAGATTTTCCAACATGCCAGAAATGTTACTATAAAGGGAATAAAACATCTATGTGAAAGAAAAAAGTAAAATAAATCTTAAACAAGCATCTAAATCAAGGCTTATGCCTAAAATAATAGCAAAAACAGATGAACTGCTTGTAATTTCTAGAAAGAACATACAAGATTCATGGTTAAAACAGAACCAGAAGCAGATAAAGTGCACAAAATGCTACAATATAGCTTCATAGCTAAAGATAATGCATGATTCATAGTTTTTACAAGTACAGCAAAATGCATAGCAGAATTTAGTTCTCAGAAAGCATGAAAGAGATAATGTATTAAATATTCAACTAATGAAAATGGAAATCATACAAGGCATTTTCCTTATTGTTAGCATATGAAGCACATACCCTATCAAGATATTTCAATATAGTCAGGATCCCAAGAGAAATCAATCTTCAGAGGGTTACAATATAGGTCATGGTCCATAGTATGAAAATAAAGAATGCATTCAGTCATCACTAGTTCAAAAACCCATTTTATTGTTCACATCAACAATGGAGGGGTATGTATACACCCATCTCAGCTCATAAACTGTTTAAAGCTCAAGGATATTGTGATAGAAGCCTCAACATGAATGCACAAGGAAAGTAAACCTAGATGAAAATTTTAAAGACTCAGATCTTTTTTTCATTCCAAGAAAAAAAAGCAAAGTACAGGGTACCTAAAACTCAAGAATACAAAGAATTTATACGGCCATGCCATCACATGTTTCTAACTCAAAAGAAATAAGCTACAGATCCAGTTCAGTAAATAGATTTCTTTTCATTTTACCAAATACCCATGAAAGGAAACAGACTTACCAGCTCACAAAGATCAAAAGCCGACATTAAATCCAAACTCAAGTGCTAGTGATGTTACTTACCTAGAAGCTCACACAACTTTGCAGAAGGTGAAAACACAGGAAATACAAAGAAACAACCAATTATCAATATTTCTTGGAGGCCAAGAGACAACACAAGAATCCAGAGAATAAAGAACAACTCGTAGAGCTTAGAAATAATCAAATATATAGGGCAGAAAAACGTGAAAAATCTGAGCTCTGAACAGACTAAAAGTGGTGGTTGATTTGAAAATCTTGCAGAGACTGAAAAGGGGAACAACACTGAGATCTGATAAACAAAAACCATGATGATGAATAAATCTCATAGAGTTCCGAGAATAGAGAAAAGTCAGACAGAGGAAGAGCTACAAAATACAGGTGTAGCTAACTTTGAGAAACACTAACAATGGCGAGGAAAATTTTTCCCAGGGCTTCACCCGTAAGTTGAAAACCCAAATGAAATGATTATTAGGGTTGGATTGACCTTTACCGAAGAAAACCTGAGGGGTGAGTTAACTTAGAATTCAACCACAGTTAGTACATCAATGATCAAGCTTCATCGAGTACAAAGATCAAAGGTCAAGGATTGATCTCTACAAACAATGCGAACCATGGGTTAGGCTTTAAAGTGCATTTATCACATGTCAGAAACCCTAAAATCATGCATTATGGATCAATGATAAAAAATTGACAAGTACAGAGATCAACGCTCTCAAATAGTTCATCAAGATCAATGTAAAAGTAGTCTAAGTGAAACGGTGGTCATTTGACCAACTTATAATTTTCAAATTTTATAAAGTGTCAAAATTTCCTCCGTAGGCCCAAAAGTCCACAGAGTACACATGTGCATCATAACAATAGAAGCAAAAAAACAGAGGTCAGGAGTCACTTAGGTTTTCAAACCTTAAAAATTAAAAAAGTTCCAATTATTTCCCACAAGCCCGAGCCTCTGTGATGAGAAAGTCAAAGCTGCGGGGAAAATTCAATAATCAATTCTATAGATCATTGGTGGAGTGGCAGGGCTTCGTCAAATTTGTGACTTATTCGTAAAAAAGGGTTAAAGCTTCAAAGTTAACCCGTAGTACCGCATTTCCCCCTGGGTGGAAGGCCAAAGAAATTTTTTCTTTTAAGGCTCGCAAACAAAATTTCAAATTCTTAAGTAAGCCCAAAAGCCCACAAATGGAATTAAAGCTCTAAATTGACCCGTAGTCCTGAAAGTTCACCAAAGAACAAGGATAGGAGGAGCAGGTCACCGGGGATTTTTCCAGTTTTGAGGTGTTTTCCAAAAAGGGACAAATTTCTTGTTTTTTAGCCGTGCTTCCACTGAAGTGAGATTCGAACACGTGCAGGGCCTAGATTAAAAGTGAATGGGCAGGCCGAATATTGTAAAATGCACAATTTTATGTCAAAAACGATAAATAAATATTTTCCAAGCCTATTTTTGGATCAATTTTTCCTACGTGGATGGTATTTTTTGAAGTAATGAATTATCAGAGTTCTTCAGAAGAGCCTTCAGTTGAGCTCGAGGTCTGCAACAATGGTGGAATTTATTTTCTCACACAGGAAGCTTGAGTAGTTATTAATGACAGCCACAAAATGTTTTTTATAGAGCTTGGCTAGGTCGAATGGAGTTCAATAATTTATTAACCAAAAAATGACTAAATCTACAATATTTTTTCATCTAAATCCAAGCCCTGAGTTCACCAAATTCAATCATGTTCAGAAAATAATTAATTTTGCTCACTCACAAAGATTAAAGTTGCATGCCTTCACAAAATTCAGAAAAGGATAGATTAGTAAAAAGACAGAGTTTGCATGCACAGGAAGAAGACTTGCTCAACAAGCAAAGCTTATTTTTAGCAAATCATCCACTCATGCTTTTCTTAAAAATAGACACGCTTTTGTTAAAATAGATCATTCAGTTATAGAGTTGACTAGTTGTAACCAAAGGCTATTAATGCCTATTTGTAATTGCATGCTCTATTTTTATTCCTTTATCTATTATTAAATAAAGGATAAAAATAGGATGCATGGGCGAGTACAAGCCTTAGGCTATTTTTAGGAAGGGGGTGAATTTTATTTTATTTATATATTGTGTGCCTTTGCAAAGCACAAGGGGAACTTCTGGAAGGACTTTTTGGATATAGGAGTACTGAAGCAATTTTTGCCAGTTTTTCCTTCTGAGTTGTGAAGTAATTTCAACCTTACCAAGTTATTTGCAGTCTTTTGTAATCATTTCATATTAGTCTTGTGAATTAAAATTCCCTGATCAATTATCTTACCCCTGCTGTAAATTCAGTATTTTTCTGCATAATTTTAATGTGCATGTTAACTTATCAGTACTGTTGTGATATTTTTCCCTCAGTATAAACAAGTGTTTTGCCCTTAGATATTCTATAGAAAACTATTGGCTTGTGCATAAAAAATTCTTCCCATATCAATTGTGCATATACTCAGTCAAATCCCTCATACAAATTTGGTGTATCACCTTAGTTTTAATTATTTTACAGTCATCTTTTACCCCTTAAAACCCCATAATAAATTTAGGATACATCAACAAGGAACCGAGCCTTTTAATACTCAGAGACTCACCTCAAAATAGGTATACCCATAGACCTGAGGTGTTTCCATTGTATCTACGAAAGAGAGAGATCAAATTATGCAAGCTTAGAAAACTTGCAGCCGTCTCTCTATAGAGTGCACTTTCGAGAGATAACATTAATGTCTGAATGTTTTGGCATGTTTGTGGGTTGTTGGGTAGATGGCCTAGGAATGGTGTAGGAGAAGACTATGGGGTTTATTTTTTGGGAGGCACAAGTGTGTTTTAGGGAGGTATAAGGGTGGAGGGAGTTACGATTTGGGTTCCACCTTAAAAATAAATAGCTTGCATTTCTTTACTCATTATGGGCTGTCATAGGAGGTTGGGGAGACATAAGGAAATGTGAGGAATAAGGGGTACTTGGGGAAGACATAAGGAATGTCAGGGCTTTGATATACTATATTTTAGCAATTTATAATTCAGGTGGTGATACCCATTTCCCCCTTTTGGGAGGCATAAGAATCATCCCCCATAGTTTTTTGCTCCTTTGGATTTCTTGATGAATCCTTAGTAATGTTTGTCATGCTTTAATGTAGTTGTAAACTACATTCTGTTTTGGACTATGTTTTTACTGTGGAGATGTTGCTTGTGTGTTTGTGGAAGCCTGTTGTTGCCATGAGTAGGATCACATTTTTTATTGCATTGTGGTTGGGGGCTCAGGGCCCAATGAAGAAGGATGGATTTTCCTCTTCATTGGATGTCTTGGTTGGGTGGAGAGAGTTTCCTTTCCCCTACTCTTTTTGTGACCACAATTTGGAAGGATGAGAAATACACATGTTGTGTTTCTAGAGCTGAGAAAAGACAGTTTTACTGTCCCTTGTGAAATGAAATCTTATTGTAACCTTTCCCACTTGAAGTGGATGAACTTGTATATGTTTTATAATGGAAAGATGTTGTAATGGTTATGAAAGTGTATATTGAAACGTGAAAGAGACATACTTTGTTATGTTCTTTTGAAAGCAAGAAATTGTGTCCTATATGATGAAATTGATGAAAGAGAGAAGGAGGTTGTAAATTTTTCTTTTGGAATCAATAAAGGATAGCATAACCTTCCTCAAATTGCACCATTTTATTGAATTTAATCATCTAAATGTGAGTTGTAATCTCTGTTTGAAAGAAAGAAATGCGTATGAAGGAAGTGTAATACTCTGTGTTTTGAAATACATGAAAATTGGAAATCAGAGATGTATTCTAGATTTTGAATAGTTGAATTGAATCAAATAAATGTTTTTGATTAGAATTGGAATGAATCCTAATACTTATAAGATGAAAATGGCGAATAGATCCTTTAAAATTTGATCTCTATTTTGTATTTTTCAAATTGGAAAATACTTTATCCAAAAATGCATAGTTTGAACCTACAAAAATGAAATAACAAACTAAACGATTAAATTGAAGTAGTATTCCCTAAATGAATCCAATTAGAGAAAATACACTTAAAGATAAATCCTATCAAAACCTTAGCAAAATTGGGCTCAAACCGTGTTATAGTCGTTTACTGCTTTCAAGAAATGTAAATGATCAAACTGGAAATTAATCAGGTGAAATTGAACCTTAAAATATTTGGTTAAATCCATCATAATATCAATTCTCCATGTATATTTGACATGTTGAGAGAGGAAGAAGACCAAATTGAACAATTCTCAGAGGTTTAAAATTTACCAGTTTGCACTATAAAAGTCTGTAGATCATTTTCATGAAATTGACCCCCTTAAAATTTATTAAAATTAAAAATTTAGTGATTTCCTAAGTGAAGATGACATTGAGATATTTCTAGAAAGTCCTTGTTTTCCCAAAACTGAGCTCTCTAATCACAAGTTTATGGCCTTCTGAAGTTTTTTCTTCACTTGGCGCATCAAAAATAATTCTAACTGTCAAAAAAATTGGGAAACATTTTCCTTGGCTGTGGCCCGTGGGCCCAAATTTTTCCCTTGGCGCTTTGGAAAATATTTGGGAAAAAATTTTCCTAATTTTCCCTAGCTGCCCCACCATCCGCATAGTCAATCAGAGGCTACCACATGGCACCATGAGGCATGTCAGCAGAGGGGGTGGATCCTCTTTTTAAACTTAGCGCTCTCGGAAAAATTTTGGAAAATTTTCTAAATTTTTGGAAAATTTTCTAAATTTTTCTCTACCAGTCCCGCTGCCAATAAGAGGCTTGCCACATGGAACAATCGTAAGGCATTGGTAGAGGAAGTGGGTCCCTTTTTTCCCTTTGAGCTCTTAGAAAAATTCTACGAAAAGTTTCTAAATCGTCCCAACCTGCCACGCCGGCCCGCAACCAATCAGGAGCTATCACGTGGCATTGCACGAGTGTCGGTTGACGGAGGTGTGGGGTGAATTTTATTCCTTTTTGCCCTTTCGAGGGAGATTAAACCCTATTTTATCCCCACCTATCCTTGTTTTCCCTGCACGTTGGCTTAGGATATGCCATGTGTCCCGAATGCGGACTTGCTGACTCGCGAGTGTGTGGGTGTAAAAGTGAATTCTTCGCCCCAGCGTAGGAGTATTTTTCCAAAATGTTCCTGCCGCTCTGTTTTACCCACCTTGGCTTAGAAGGTGCCACGTGTCCCTGGCGGACTCATGGGGCACGAGTGCAAAGTTAATTTTGTTCCCCGCATGGGAAAATTTTCAAAAATTTCCCTGCCGCCCCACAACACCCGCCCTTGGGGCAAATTTTCTTCCCTGGGCCTCGCAAGCCCGCTCTTGGGGAAAATTTTCACCCCAAGGCCCGTCGAGCCCATAGCTTGAGAAAATATGAGGAGTTAGGAGGACTTCTTTATATCACTAGAAAGGTGAAGAAATTTTATATCCAATGGGATATGATTTAGGAAATTTTTGAATGCACTAATTTTGAGAAAAATCAAGTTGAAAATTTAAAGCCTGTTAGAGAGTGGGTATGGTGAGGAATTACCTTCTGACCCTAATTGAACCTTCTAACCCTAAAATTTTGGGACCTTGTGACCTCTAATAATTGCTGAATGAAATAAAAGTATACTCTTCTAGTGTATTATAATTGATCTGGAACTTGTTAGTGACAGTTGTTGTCTTATAACCTGGTTGTAGATTTTTTTTTAAACAAAATAGAAAATTATTCCATAATTTTCCTAACTAATCCTAGGTTGTTCTTGGGTCTCAAGTGGGTTGTTTTAAGCGGGCATCACACATGGTATCCGAGACCATGTTTCATAACATTGGGCCATTAGTAGGTTTAAAAAACTTGAGACATGAACCTTAAACCTAGTTTTTTTTTAAATCTGGAGAACAACTTAAGATTTAGCCATTTTCATATTTTAGTGAAACATAGGTAGCTGAATCAAACTTAGTAAAGGTGAACTAACTCTCGTCAATGTTCTGTCCAGGAGGCACAAACAAGATGAGGATCCTTTTGTAGAATGGGAGCTTTAGGCATACCATATCTAGAGTATGTCATAAAAGGTATCCTACCACAGGTTTTACAGACTATTTATGCGATGTTAGTGCTCAAGACGCTAATAGTGGAGGATCAATAGGAGGACATGCATTAATTTTTTATCCTCCATCAGAGTTACTTACAAGTGAGGGCCTTGTAGTCTCCTAATGATTTCTTTGAGAAGCTTTCAGGATCTCATTTTCATATTGAATACATTTCATAGGACAGTCACTTGAATGAGGACAATTTTATCAATGTTTTCCTAAAACATAGAGAGAGGTCTCAGAGCCTTAGGCTTAGGGATGATCTTACTTAGATTTCTAGGGGCCGTCAGACCACATTTACAGATCATATGATAGGAGATTTTAAAGTCTTTGGCCATTAGCATTAGTCTGGATGAAGACATGTTGTTTTCAGGTAGTTGGCCTATTTGTGTATGCTTGAGCAGATGAATAAAATTGTTTCCTTGTTCTAGAAACATGCAATATCGTGTTGTGAAGCATACTACTAAGCCATGTGAATTTTTGTCTGGTGGCGGATAGAGAATTCAGAAGCTCCATGTTGATTCTAAGATAGTTACTTGGGATCTCATCGAGGAGCATTTCAGGAGTAGATACTGTATCATGGAGGATCATGAACAATAATGGATAGATGGGTTCCATGACATGGTGTCAAGCATATATTACAGTGGCTAAGTAATGAGAGTAGATTTGTAGATTTACCCTAGTACCATTGATTACATGTAGGATGAGTATGTGCTAGTGCCACAGGTTCATTAGCAGTGCTGAATCTAGACATTGTAGGTTTAGTGCGGATCCATTTTTCACAGACCTTAGCTAAGGCCATCGAGAATGGCCTATATAGCATAGGAGTTATTGGGGACATTATGGCCCAGCAATTTAGAGATTGAGTCCGAAGCCGCATACACGAGTTGCAAGACATCAAATTGAGCAATGTTCACTAACTCTTCCTCGAGGTGGACAGGGTTTAGCACAATCATCTTATAGATCATAGCAATAGTAACATTAGCAGTCCCGCCCACCTTATAGACATCCACAGAGCTATGATGCACAGAGACGTTCAGAGTTTAGTGTTGTCATAGAGCACATTCGAATACTCATGTTATAAGTATCTTCACCGGGAACTCTTTCTTGCTGATGATAAATCATCGAAATGCACAGCATCTTATATTCTTGGTGGATGTAATCTGGAAACAATTTAACAACATAAGGGGATAGAATAGTGCATTGTTCACTATGTTAAGACGAGATTGATTAGAGATACATGAAATTTAAAAGTATTCCTTGATGTAGATAGATTGAAGAACATAAAATGGTAGACGCTTTCTCCCATGAGGGGACTGGATCACACCCATTTTATGGACTTCACTTGCCTTTACACAAAGGAATAAGGAAGCAAGGTTACAATTACACCTCTTAATGGCTTCTTCAGACACATGTTTCGACTGATGAGCTTCCTTGACAGGACTTCCTACAAGAGATCTCACTACTTCCTTCTATGCCAACATGAGTGAAAAGTTGGCAATTTCTATTTGGATTAGAACATCTAGCCCTTTGAGAAAACTTATCTCTAAGAGTCATGATAAGAAATCCACTCTGACGAGTCATGTGTCCATAGGCTTACCACTTATCTGTACATCCAAGTTTATCTTCTAAGATAAGATAAACCTTATCATTTTACATGGGTTCCATATTTTTAGACTTTTTACAAATAAAATACACAAAATATTTATGACCTCACTCCTTGTCCTTATTACCAATATAATATTTCTAATTCCTAATCACCTAGACCCTACTTCTCTAATTACCCAAACTTGACATTTTAACATTACCGAACCACTTACGACAAATATTTACTTTTTACAACATTCCTATTGTACTTTGACTGTTACTGTACTCCACATTATTGGCGGCACCGTACTAACGACGCCATTATCTTCTATCAGATGCTACTACTAATTATACTTAACAACATCCTATTCCTAATACATACATTAATGAAATAGAAATTATGGAGGAAAATTTTAGTGTCGACATCTTCCCCCTTCCTAGCTTCTACTCCGTCCTCGGAGTAGACTCTTCTGGTGCTTGGAAAATCTTCAACTTGTCGTGGTTGACCCATTTCATAATGGGAGTGCCATCCAATTCCTCCAGTCGGTACATACCATTTTCATGCACAGCTGTTATTTTGTAGGGCCCCATCCATTTTGGAAGAAATTTTCTGTCTTCTTTTTTATATTTGGAATCATATACTAGAACTAAGTCATTCACATGAAATGGAGACCACCGGATATTTTGATCAAAATATTCCTTCTGCTTCATTTTCTTCTTATGGCTTGTATCCTTTGCTATTTCCCTCATTTCTTCTAGCAAATGAAGATGTACCAACCTTTCTTTTACTGAATCACTTTCATCCATCCTTTCATTTTTCATAACTCTCACAGTGGGAATATCAAACTCAATAGGAAGAACTGGATCAATTCCATAGGCCAACTGAAATGGGGAGTATCCTGTTGTTGACTTTGATGTTGCCTTATATGCCCACAATGCTGCATGAATCCTTTTATCCCACTTATGTACCTGCAAGACTGCATCTTTTGCTAGAATTTGACACAACACAAAATTTGTTCGTTCCACCTGTCCATTTGTGCTTGGCTTGTATGTTGTTGCCTTCCTGTGCTTAATAGAAAACTTATTGACTAGGGCTTCTATCACCTCATTAATGAAGTGGCTTCCTTGATCTATTACAATTTCTAATGGGCAACCAAATCTGGTGACAATGCGTTCATACATGAACCTTGGCACTTCATCCATGGAAGCTGTTTTCAATGGCCTAGCTTCAACCCACTTGCTTAAATAATCTGTGGCAACTACAATATACTTATTTTGGCGTGATGTAGTTGGAAGTGGACCTATAATGTCTATTCCCCACTTTTCAAAGGGACCAAGGGGAAGAATAGGACATAATGGAGCTGATGAAGTCTTACGGTTACCATTTGTTTGACAAATATCACATGTCTTACAATAATTATAACAATCTTTAAAAAGAGTGGGCTAATGATAACCTGCATCCAAGATCCTTCTTGCTGTAAGTTGTCCAGGGAAGTGCCCTCCGCATGTACCATTGTGGAATTCTTCTAGCAGTTCCTTCCCTTGATCACGTCCAACTGCCCTCTTGTACTGTCCATCAGGTCCTATTCGAAATAATACTCCATGCAAAATAGAATATGGACGACTAGCTTGAGTAATATTTCTCTTAGTCTTTGCATTGGCACCATCAGGAAACTTGAATTCATTCAGATAATTCCAAATATCTATGTATTCACTAGGGATTGTGTCAAGGGATAACAATGCTGCATCGGGGAAATCATCATCATCACAAGATGATCCTAAACCATCATAGGCTCGAGAGAGTGCATCTGCATTGACATACTTCTTTCCTGGCCTATCTATAATATCAAATTCAAATTCTTGTAGAAAAATTATCCATCTTGCTATCCTCCCTGATGGGTTAGGCTTATTTACAATATATTTTAGAGCCTGATGATCTGTTACAACTAGAAATTTTTTCCCTAGCAAGTAATTTCTAAACTTCTTTACAGCAAAAATGATAGTCAGAGCCTCTTTTTCAGTTATAGTATAATTTACCTCAGCACTACTCATTTGTCTGCTCCCAAAGTAAATTGGATGTTCATTCCCATTTTCATCCTTTTGGCTCAAAGTACTTCCTAGTGTTGCATCTGAGGCATCAGTGTACACAATGAATGGCTTGCTCCAATCTGGATTCTTCAAAACAGGTGAAGACACCAGGGCTTCCTTCAGTTGTCCAAAAGCTTCATGCGCCTTATTTCCTAGTTCATAAGTAACATCCTTCTTCAAGAACTGGGTTAGTGGCTATGCAATCTTTGAGAAATTCTTGATGAACCTTCTATATTACCCACATGGCCTAAAAATGATCTCAACTTACTTCTATTCATAGGAAATGGTAAATCTTTGATTTTTGAAACTTTATCAGGATCAGTACCAATACCATCTCTGGATACAACATGCCCTAACAAAACGCCTTTAGAACATCCAAAGACACACTTTGTAGGGTTTAGTGAGGCTTGAGCTTCATCTAACCTTTGAAATGCCGTCTCCATCTAGTGCAGGTGGTCCAACTTGCTCCCATAGATGTAAAAATCATCCATAAATACTCTGATGAAGGTCCCAATGTAGGGTTCGAACACCCTATTCATCAAACGCTGGAATGTTGCTGGAGCATTACACAACCCAAAAGGTATAACTCTATAAGCAAACATTCCCCAAGGAGTGGTGAACGTGGTCTTCAGCTGATCTTTCTCTGCTATACGGACTTGGTTGTAGCCACTATATCCATCAGCAAAACTATAGCACTCCTGGCCAGCTACTTCGTCCAAGATCTGATCTGAAAATGGAAGAGGGTAATGATCCTTCTTTGTTGCCTTATTGAGCTTCCTGTAATCAACACAAATGCGTAGCTTCCCATTATTTTTTATTGAGATCACAATGGGAGAAACCCATTCTGAATTCTCCATAGCAAATATGAATCCTACATCAAGCAACTTATCTATTTCTTCTTTTACAGTCTTGGAAAAATTAGGATTCATTCTATATGGCATTTGCTTTATGGGCTTAGCACCATCTACTAGCTCAATACAATGTTCTACCCAACTTACTTGATGGAGTTCCTTGTAATCAAAAGTGAATAGGTGTATGTACCTTCGAAAGAGCTGGAGGTAGGATTCCTTCTCACTCTCCATCACAACATCACCAATCTTTATTTGTTGGAGACGATCATCAACTTCTTCTTCAGATAATTTTATGGGGTCATGAGTTGGTGTGATTGGAAGGATATCCATGACTGAAACATCAACCTCACTTATTTCATCTTCAGTGTCCACTTCACTGGTACTAGAGTAATCAGAGGATGTCTAATCATCAATTTCATCACTTGAATCCATAGGTTCTGCCTTATGATGTCGAGGGATCACGTTTATCTTCACCCTCTCTCTACCATGTCCAAGTGTCATGAAACCTTCATTCCAGTAGTTTCTTGCATGAACTCTCCTTAGCCATGGTCTTCCCAGCAGCATTGGGTATGCAACAGTACCATTTTTCATCAGCTGAAAGTCTACCACACATACAACACCCATAACAGATATTGCCACATTTGAAACTACACCTTCTGGTTTAGTTTTTCCTTTATTTAATGACCTTAACATAAGTGTTGAAGGGCGATCAATTTTTAAACCCAACATATTCATTACAGACTCGGTCATTATATTAACTTCAGCACCTCCATCAACTAAGACATCATGAATTGAAATACCATTACATAATACCTCAGCTTATGGAGCATAGGGATCTGCCTCTGCCTCCAAAACAGGGACCTCAACCTCCTTCCTTCTTCGAGCATTGAGTCCACCTCGCAACTCCCGCCTCTTCTCAGAAGACATAGCCAAGAGTTGACCATATGTAATATTTGCAGGCCTTTTGGACAGATCTTCCAAGATGGAGTACGGTCCTTGCCCCTGTGAAATCAGAAAATCCTGCACACCCAACTTTCTTCTCCTATGTTTCTTACTAGTTTCTTCTTTCATCTTCTTAGGATCATTTCCATCTTGATTATATTTTTCTTTCTTTCTTTTTGTTATAAACACATCTACTTTATTATTTCTGCTCTTATCTACTACATCAAAAGAATTCACAGGTGCTTTTCCTTTATCATTATCTTCTTTACCAGATGTAGAAGCTCTATCTGGACAATTATACTTATAATGACCCTTTTTATAACAACCATAACAAACAACATCAGAAATATTTCTTTTTGGACCTCTATCTCCTCCCTGAGAACTAAATTCTTTTCCTTGAAGAAGATTAATAGTTAACTGACCCATATTTTTGAGTAGATCTTCATACTCAGTAGATGTACTAGGAGAAATATTTGTGCTCACCGGGAGTGATTGTGGATTCTGGACCAAAGGTGCTGGTGTAGGCTCTACTTTAGCAACAATTTCTTTGGGCTCCTCTTCCATGCTTTCTTCTTACCTTCTTGCAATCTCCTTTGCTTGTTCAATGGTAGCTGGGCGGTCATACTTCACTCGTTGTTTGATCTCTGGCTTCATCCCAAGAATGAAGTGCTTACAGAGGAGATTATCCACGCCATTCATCAACCCATCCGCTAGTCCTTCCTTCCGGATCTAGGCATCGAGCTTCCTCCTTAGCTCTAGAACACGAGCATGATAATCCCTTATCTTCTCCTTCTCTCCTTGGGATAGCTTTGTGATCTTTATCATGAGATCTGCATATTTCTGTTGTTCACCAAATTCTTCAAAAAAACTTTCAGTTAATAAATCCCATGAATTTTTCACATTATCACCTAGTGTTTCAAACCACCTAAGTGCTAAACCATCCAAAAAGGTAGGAAAAAATTCAGTCCATTGTTCCCTTCTTATAAGGCCATTACAAATACAAGATCGCTTAAACTCTTGAATGAAAGAAGAAGCATCTTCATTAGATTGAGCTGAAAAAACAGGAATCTTTCCCATTTTCAAAAGTAACCACCGTGAAATACCAACTCACAAGTACAATCAACAAGACTTATGTGTACAAATAATTGGAATCACTATATTAGAAAGTGACTTTACACCTTTCTACAGTAAAATAGAAATGACCACGGTAAACTATGGTAAAACTTGACTTACTGCAGTAAAAACTGACTTTACTGTGGTAAACACTATTCACGATAAAAAGTGAAGTTACTGCGGTAAATACTATTCACGGTAAAAAGTGACTTTACTGCAGTAAATACTATTCCAACAAAAATGAATTTACCATGGTAACTACTATGCACAGTAAAAACAAGGTTACCCTCTAATCGATTTTTGACTAAGTGGGAATATCTCTCCAGAAAATCCACCAACGAGGAATGGTCCCAGCAACGGAACCAAAATGTCATCACCAATCCGGCACTATGATAATTCTTCACCGGGAACTCCTCATGCTATGATTATTTACTAATGCACAGCCTTTAGTTTGGTGGATGTAATCTGGAAACAAAACAACAACATAACACAAGAATACCATCGACTATGATAAGACGGAATGATGAAAAATCTGAGATATCAAAGTAAATGATAATATTAACAGGAAATTGTTACAATCTCACCCATGAGGTACTTCAAGTGTTATTGACTTCATTTGCCTTTCACCAAGACTATGGGAGAAACTTTACAATTACACCTCTTAATGGCTTCTTCAACACACCTTTAAACTGATGGCTTCCTTCGTACACTTCCTACAATATTTCTCACTACTTCCTTCTATGCTAAATGAGGGGGGTGGCCTCTCTATTTATAGAACTTCTAGGCTTATCCATCTTATCTCTAAGATAGGATAAGAAATCCACTTTAACGAATCATATTCCATACCTTAACTCTTATCTGTACATGTAAGCTTATCTTCTAAGATAAGATAAACCTTATCATTTTACATGGGTTCCACATTTTTAGACTTTTTACAAATAAAATACACAAAATATTTATGACCTCACTCCTTGTCCTTATTACCAATATAATATTTCTAATTCCTAATCACGTAGACCCTACTTCTCTAATTACCCAAATTTGACATTTTAACATTACCGGACCACTTACGACAAATATTTACTTTTTACAACATTCCTATTGTACTTTGACTGTTACCATACTCCACATTATTGGCGGCACCGTACTGATGGCGCCGTTATCTTCTATCAGATGCTACTACTAATTATACTTAACAACATCCTATTCCTAATACATACATTAATGAAATAGAAATTATGGAGGAAAATTTTAGTGTCGATAGGGCCTCCTCCTAGGGGTCCTATCAAGACACAGGGTGCCCAGAGAGCTCACTCAGTAGGAGCTCGATAGCAGAGACCTCACTAGACCGCTGCTGGATCCTCAAGATCCACACCACAGACCTCCAGAGTACCAACCAGACCTGTCACACAAGGTAGAGGATCAAGCGGTTGTTTTGGGTGTGGTGTTACTAGAAATTTTTGGAGAGACTACACATAGAACCCTAATAACAAGGGTAAGACACAGATCTCAGAGCCTACTATTGGAGATATGGGGTGTAGTCATAGGATGTATGCATTAGTTGAGAACCGCAAGGAAGAGCATGAAAGTATAGTTATTGAGACTACAGGTAGCATTGGAGGCATTCTTACCTCTATTTTGTTTGATTCTCGTTCTTCTGATTCTTTTATTGCACCATCTTTAGTAGAGCGATTCAGGCTGGTGGCAGTTAGGTAGGGTCTTAGTTGGGATGTTGAGATGGCTTCTAGAGCCAAGATCTCTGTAGACTCCTTAGTTAAGTAGTGTGTGGTGGATTTGGGACCTTTCACCAATACCTTGGATCTTCGTATCCTTTCGTTGGGATCTTATGGAGTCATTTTAGGCATGGAATGGTTATCTGCACATAGAGCCAGAGTGGATTGTTACCACAAGATCATATCTTGCACATATGATCTAGGAGTGGAGGCAGTGATAGTGGGGGTTAGGAGACTTGTTTCTATTCGCACCATCTATGCTATGTAGCTTAAGTGGTGTGTGTGATGGGGTTCTAAGATGTTTACTGTTATAGTCAGTTACAGATCAGAGGATGGGTCTAGTAGACCATCGCTAGATGATCATCCCATTTTGAGAGAGTTTGTAGATGTCTTTCTAGGGGAGCTATTGGGGTTACCACCCCCACGTGAGATTGATTTTCATATAGATCTGGTTCCGAGAGAAGAGCCTATCTCATGAGCACCTTATCAGATGACCACCCGAGAGCTCTGCGAGCTCAAGTTGTAGCTTGAGGGCCTTCTGGAGAAGGGCCTAATTCATCGTAACATGTTCCCTTGGGGTGCATCGGTGATCTTTGAAAATAAGGAGGAGGGATCTTTGTGGTTGTGTATTAATCACCGCCAGCTAAATAAGGTAACAATCAAGAATCATTATCCCCTTCCATGCATTGATGATTTGTTTAATAAGATGAAGGGAGCCACTGTTTTCTCTAAGATAGACCTTAAGTCAGGATACCATCAGCTGAGGATTTTAGAGGTGGACATTCATAAGACCACCTTTCATACGAGATATGGCCACTATGAGTTCACAGTGGTGCCTTTTGGTTTGACGAATGCCCCCACAATGTTTATGAGTTTGATGAATGGGGTATTCAAAACTTTCATAGATCACTTCGTGCTCATCTTCCTTGATGACATTTTGATCTACTCACCTACATGTGAGGAGCATGAGGGGCACCTTCACCTGGTTCTTCAGTGTCTTTGGGAGCAGCAGCTCTACGAGAACTTAGAGAAGTGTGCTTTCTTCCAGATGAAGGTGTAGTATTTGGGACATATCATTTCTGGGGAAGGTATCACAATCGATCCTTCTAAGATTAGAGCAATTATGGATTGGACAACACCCACTACTGTGATAGAGGTGCGCAACTTCATGGGACTAGCAGGTTACTATAGGATATTTGTTCAGGACTTCTCTCAGATTGTGCACCCCATAAATTCTCTTCAATGGAAGGACACTGAAGGAATGCTTCACTATAGCACCTATCCTTGCAGTGCCGAATCAATATGGTGAGTTTTTAATTTGCACAGATGCTTCTTTAGGGAGGTGTGTTGATGTAGGAGGGAAAAGTAGTTGCTTTTGAATCTCTCAAAATCAAAGATTACGAGCTTAAATATCTGATTCATGATCTTGAGCTTGCGACAGTTGTGCACACTTTGGTTTGATGGAGAAATTTTTTGCTTGGTCAAAGATTCAGACTTAGGACAGATCACTTGAGTCTCAACACTCTTCAGCGGTGTTGGATGGAGTTGCTTTGTGAGTATGATATGGAGATAGAGCATGTGAAAGGGAAGGAGAATGTGGTGTCAGACACTCATAGTAGACGAAGACATGTGACTATGGCCAACTCAGTGCCCATAGATTTGTGGAGCAAGATTCTTTAGTAGCTTCCTCTTGACAACTTCTACATTGCAGTTCAAGAAGAGATCGAGTCTCAGAGACCCCTTGAGGGGAAATTTGATTTATTTTCTTTAGAGGAAGATGGTCTTCTCAGATACAGAGGCCAGATTTATGTTCATAGAGATGGAGGCTTGAGGCAGGACATCTTGGTGTAGGCACATCGTGCACCCTACTCAGCCCATCTCAGGGTGAAGAAGATGCACACCACCTTAAGAAAGTTGTATCGTTGGAGAGGACTTCGTAGAGACGTGGCTCAGTTCATGCCACGATGTTTAGAGTTCCAGAAAGTAAAGCCAGGCATCAACATCTAGTTGGCCTTCTCTTTTCTCATGCTATACCAGAGTGGAAATGGGACACCATTACCATGGAATTCATTGTTGGGCTACCAATGTCAAGATATCACCACGACACCATCATGGTCACGGTGGATAAATTGACAAAAGTGGCTCAATTTTCTCCGGTGAAGACCACTTATACAGCTAGTATAGTGGCACGGGTATATCTTGATGAGATTATCAAGTTGCATAGGATTCCACAGAAGATCATTAGTGATGTAATCCTTTGTACACTTCCCATTTTTAGAAAAATATCATTACAACATATCACCCTGAGACAAATGGACAGACTGAGTGGGTGAATAAGATTTTAGAGGACATGCTCAGGATGTATGTGATGGATCAGCAGTCTAGATGGGAGGAGTACATATACTTGCTAGAGTTTACCTACAATAATAGTTTTTAGAGTTTTATAGGCGTGGCTCCTTTTTTAGGATTTGTATGGTAGAGAGTGCAAGAACCTCTTAACTGGGATAGGCTAGAGGAAAGGGTTTCTCTTGGACAAAATTTTTTGTAGGACATGGAGCAATAGGTGGTTTTGATCAGACAGAGACTACAGGAGGCACACGATAGGTAGAAGAAGTACACAGATCAACATAGGACTGTCTATAGTTTAGATGTGGGCATGAAGGTGTTCCTTCGTGTCAGGCCACATAAGATCCCTATCCATTATGGAAAAGGTTCTAAGTTAGCTCCTATATTTGTGGGTCCTTTTGAGATCTTGGAGCGTATGGGCCCTTTTTCCTACCATCTAGCATTGCCACCTAGTTTGTCTCATGTACAAGATGTGTTTCATGTTTCAGTTCTTATGAGATATGTTATCAATCCTTCTCATGTGTTAGATTTCACATCATTGCAGGTGCAGGATTAGGGGTAGGTGATGGTGGATCCCATTTGTATCCTAAATCTCAGTAGCCTGGGCCTTCGAGGCAGAGAGGTTGATCAGGTCTAGGTGTAGTGTGACAAATATGATGATACTGTAGCTACACGGAAGGATGCTACTCTGCTAAGAGTTCATTTTCCACATTTCTACCAGTGACTTCCAGGAGGAAGTCAAGTCTAAGGGGAGGGGGATGTAGTGCCCACTTCCCTTTGACACCTTTTTGATACTAAACATGATACTACTGATTATATTATGGACATGATTATGGACTTTATTATAGTATAATGTTAGATGTTAGATCATGGATTATTGTTGACTTGATTCAGTTATGATGCATGATGATTATTAAAGGAATTTTAGATATTGATGTTGATATACTGTTTGACATGGTTATACTATGGATGTTGTTCAGACATGTGATATTTAAATATTGTGAGTAGACCTAGAAATAGAAATTATTTGATGATGATATAGTTGTTGAGTAAAATTGCAAATGACCTTTTTGATTTCTTGGATGTTATTGTGATCCATATATCTAAATAATTTTGGAATTTTAATTATATTATTTTAGATGTTCTGATATGGCCACGAGGTAGAAGGAATTATTCATGTTACATCCTGATGCCCCCCCGCCCCCCCAAAAAAAGAGGGGCATCCGTAAAACATCCTCTGATATTCAGGTGAAACCCCTGGTTTTCAAGGGGGCACATCCCCATGTAACAACAAAATTTAATAACAAATAATCAATTCCACTAAATCTCCTCCTGGATTCCTGATTTAAGAATTGCCTTAAAATAGGCCACATATAAGAACATCTGACCTGACTCCATGGTCTAACTTTACACCCCTAGCTATATTAAAATATTTGATTTAAATAGAAACCCAAATGTAGGCATGGCTTTTCATTTCATCATACACAAGCCAAAACACTGCAGGAGTAAATTTATTTCCTGTAAAGTTTATAGACCTCCATAATAGTTATACTAGGAAGCCGGGCACGCCCTTGTGAGACTGGGAAATAGGGACGACATGTACCCAATACTGATACATACTATAATACAACAGGGGAACGTTCTAGTTACATCGAATGACATACCCTGGACATAATTCAGGAAAACCCGCAAGGAAAACAATGTAAAAATAGAAACACTGCTGACGAGCATTGAGATTAGGTTGCATGAAGAGGTGATGAAGAATCAAGTGATCTATCCTAAGTGTGAATATCTGACCAAGAAGAAAGTGCTTCCATCGAACTAAGGCATGCACAACTTCCGCAAGCTCAAGATCATAAGTCCAATAATTAAGCTCATAATCATTGAGTTTGTGAGACTCAAAAGCCACCACTCTACCCTCCTACATCAACACACCTCCAAACCCTTCTAACGAAGCATCCATGCGAATGAAAAACTCACCCTGTGGATCCAACACTATAAGAATACGTGTTGTAGTGAGAAATTACTTCATTATACCGAAGGTCCTACTCACATTTGTCTGACCAAAAAAAACTTCTTCGCTTTCCTTTAAAGGGAAGTGATGAGGTTTTGCAATCTGAGAGTAGTCCTGAAAAAATATTTGGCTAGTACCCTGCTAATCCCCATGAAGCTACGCACCTTCGTCATAGTAGTGGGTTCTAGCTAATCCATAATGGCTCTAATATTGGAAGGATCGATTGACCATGAAACATTCCCTAGAAATGATGTGACCCAAATACTGCACCTCCATCTGAAAGAAATACACACTTCTCCAAGTTCCCGAAAAGTTGTTCCTCAAACAGACACTCAAGAACCTGGTGAAGGTGCCCCTTGTGCTGCTCATGTGTACATGAGTAAATAAAAATGTCCTCAAGGAATATGATCACGAAGCTGATCTAGGAAGGTCTTGAATACCCCCATTCATCAAACTCATAAATACTGCGGGGGAATTAGTCAAACCAAAAGGCACCATTGTGAAGTCATAGTGCCCATATCTCATACAGAAAAGCAGTCTTATGAATAGCCGCCTCCGTAATCCTCAACTAATGGTAACTTTACTTAAGATCAATCTTAGAGAAAATTTTGGCTCCATTCATCTAATCAAACATAAGTCATCAATACGTGAAAGTGGATAACAATTCTTTATCGTTACCTTATTCAGCTAGTCGGTAATCAATACAATAACCGTAAGGATCCATCCTTTTTCTTCACAAAAATCACTAGTGCACGCCCAAGGGGAAACACTAGGATGGATAAGGCCTTTCTTGGAAAGGCCCTCAAGCTACAACTTGAGCTCATAAATCTCTAGGTGTGGTCATCCGATAAGGTGCTCATGGGATAGGCTCTGCTCCCGAAACTAGGATCTATATGAAAATCAATCCCACGTAGGGGTGGTAACCCTAGTAGTTCCCTCTAAAAAGACATCTATAAAATCTCTTAAAATGGTATGATCATCTAGCGATGGTCAACTAGACCCATCCTCTGATATGTTACTGAATTGTAACAGCATACATATGACAACCCCATCACACAAACCTGCTTAAGGTGTATAGCGAGAGATGGTGCGAATAGAAATGGGTCTCTCTGACCCCTAAAATCACTGACTCAACTCCCAAATCATCTACACAAGATATAATCTTGTGGTAATAATCCATCCTGGCCCTGTGTGTAGATAACCAATCCATACCCAAGATGACTCCATATGAGCCCAAGGGAAGGATGTGGAGATCTGAGGTAGTGGTGAAAGGTCCAAAATCTACCACACACTCCTTAACTAAGGAGTCTACAGAGGATCTTGGCTCCATAAGCCATATCAACATCCTAACTATGACCCTACCTAACTACTACCAGCCTACATCTCTCTATTAAATATGGTGCACAATGAAAGAAACAAAAGAACCAGAATCAAACAATATAGAGGTAGGAATACCCCCAGTGGTACCTGTAGTCTCAAAGACTATACTCTGATGCTCAGTCATGGTAGTCCTCAACCACTACATAAATCCTATGGCTGCATCCCATGTCACCAATAATAAGTCTCTGAGATCTATGTCTTACCCTTGTTATTAGGATTCTGAGGGAATTAGTCTCTTTAAAAATGTCTCAGTAACATCCAAAACCAAAATAACCATCTTGATCCTCTCCCTAATGAGTAGCAAGTCCCGTATAGTAGGTGCTCTGGAAGTCTGTGTTGTGGATCCTAATGATCCAGCTACATGCTCTATTGTGGCCTCTACTAGTTGAGCTCCCACTGACTAAGGTCTCTGGTCCACCCTATGTCCTAATGGGACCCCTAAGAGGAGGCCCCATACTCTGACCTATCTATGTCACATCAAATCTCTGTGGAGTTCTATAAGGTGGGTGGGACTACTACTGCTACTGGGGGGGTCTAAATGATGACTGTGAAGAACATTGGACACCACGAGGAAGGGGTGAGCTTGATCCCCTTGATCTACTGTCTTGTATCTGTTGTATGCAGCTCCGAACTCGGTCTCTATCCTGCTGGGTCTTTCCCTAAGTATCCTCTGCTATATAGGCCTTCTCGATGGCCTCAACTAATGTCTGTGGACAATGGATCTGCACCCTGCACCTCTAATGTCTAGATTCAAGCCTTGGATGAACCTATGAATCTGCACCTTCTCATCATGCATGTAACTCAACATACCTAGAGTAGATCCAAAAATCTACTCTCATACTCAGCTACTTTAAGAAATGCCTATTGGAAGGTCATGAAACTCATCTATCCACTATTGTATGAACCTCCATGACAAATATTTGTCTACTCTAGAAATGCTCCTCAAAGAGCTCCTGGGTAATTGTCTCAGAATCAACATGGAGCTTCTTACTCCTTTGTCCTCCACAAAACACTAGCTCCATTCCTCAGTAGATGGACCACAACACAATATTTTATGTTGCTAGAACAAGGACAGAGCTTGAAGCAACCGCTCAAGCTAACTAGCCATACCTCTACTTGAAATTCTACCTATGTCACCATGAGTAATGTGATGGCTGAAGCTTTAGGATCTCCCTGATGTGATCTGCAGCTATGGTTTGATGACCTCTAGGCCTCTCTGCATGCTCATGCCTAAGCCTAGGGGTCTCTGAGACCTCTCTCTATGCTCTGAAACTTGGTCACCTTTTCCACTCTGTGATGACAAATTGAACTCATTTATACCCTAGCATGTTCAATTTGCATGTTTCAGTTATCTCCTTCATGCTCCTCGCTAGGTTCGAGGAAATACCTGACCCTCAATGGAAGGGACTTTGTCATGTCTAGGCTACATGTCCAAAATACTGATTCAATCTGCATAGAGCAGCATTAACCTCATGAAGTGTTTGCACCTTCCAAGTATGGGGATTAGGACTTCCATGCTAGTCTAATACATGATCTAAGTGGTGGTAATTCTAACCATTCTATAGCTGAAAAGGCTCAATCATCTTGATTTGTGCAATTCTACACAGAATTCAAAATGAACAAAATTACATATCCTTCCTTCATAGGTCTTACTCAGTTTCCATGTTTACTAAAATGTGAAAATTCCAAATCTACAATTTGATGATAAATTTCTAGATTTAACAAGTGTGCTAAGTTGATAAAGATCATGTCTAAATATTTCTAGTGTGCCCAATGGTCCAAGATTTTGAACCACTACTTTACATACTTCAATTTATTGAACGCCTATTAATAACATATTTCACTTTTTCACCCACAAATGAACCTAGGATTAGTTAGGAAAATTATGGAATAATTTCTGACATTTTGAGTTTACAAATTTCACAACTCATGCTACAAGGAAGTAGTTGATCCAATAACAAATCAAACTAATATAAATCATCTATTAGAAAGTGGGAAGTGTTACAACGATTTATTTCATTTATTAGATGGAACATATCCAAATTATAGAGTTACAAGCCTCTAATAATAGGTTCAACAAAATGAATTCTTCACCATTTAATCACAAAATCTAATAAGCTGGAAAGTTGAAACATTGATTTTTCCAACATACTTGTATTGACACATATGTTGAAAGGAGGGTGGCCTCTATGGTACTACCATTGGAGTAGGAAGTTTCCTTACCTTTCCAATGCATATAAAGAAGGTGTGATAACTCCTCAGGTAACAGAACATTTTGTTGCTCCACATTGACGGACATACAGGAGTAAGCATTTCCCAATAAACATAGTCTATTGGGCTAGGGGAAAATTTTTT
The DNA here is from genome assembly GCA_019776745.2 of Taxus chinensis. Classification (NCBI taxonomy): domain Eukaryota; kingdom Viridiplantae; phylum Streptophyta; class Pinopsida; order Cupressales; family Taxaceae; genus Taxus; species Taxus chinensis. The sequence continues at coordinate 686,823,518 of CM034149.1, read as the reverse complement.
TGCACGATATCTACATTTGAGGAAGGAGAATATTTTGGCACTTCATTCAAGCAATCTATCAGGAAGTAATGTAAACTTGGATGAAAAATTTGCTTGACTTACCTGTAGGCCGTAAAGAGGAATCATGTCGGCTATCAGAGACTCTGTCGAGAACAAACCACGTCGGAGATATTTATCGATTATATTTTAAGGGTATCAAAGTTCAAACCCTATTAAAATGGTCTTGATGTCATCCTCCAAATTATCCCTCTTTGGTTCCACGTCATATTTCCATTGATGCACGTCTGGCGGGGCAGTGGGGAAACTTAATGTTGCACCCCCATAATGGTAAATAAATGTTTAGCTATTTCAATTTCGGGTCCGCGCGTGGAAAACAATTTCAGCATACTCTCAACACCAGGTATGACCTGGCTGTGGAGAAATACTTATGAAACTTTTCCATTCTCGAATTAAATCATGAAGTGACCTCCATAATTGTATTCTCCTTACACCTCTGTCCTCATTAAAATGTGTCTTAGCAGCCAATTGGTTCACGGGTTGGCGTGGTTCAAACAGCCTACAGAAATGCTAAAACATTTTTCATCAATAACATGTCACTTTCATAAAGAACTAAGGAGTATTTTCCAGAATCAAAGTGATTCACCCCTCCACCATGCCATTGTTCCATGAGTTCCCAAAATTGCAAGCAGGTCAATGGCAAAATCACAGGGAACTTTAGGGAATTTACAACCAACAAGTTCTTGCAAAGGTCTCCAAATCGCTTAACCAAAAGCAGAGCCCCACATTTGTATAAATTCAAGGATGAATCTGAAATGTAGTGAACTTGCCAAAGTTGGAAGCCAGGATGTTCTAATCTTATACAAGAGGGAAGACACAGAGGATGCTTTGGATACGGAGCCATGATTTAGGGTGCCATTCTGACATATCTCATGACCTAACAAAAACATTAATTTTAGTTTGCAATGACCTCTTTAATTCAGGTGGGTTGGAAAATAATATGACAATTTAACTTACACACTAACAAAAATCTCACACCCCATAAAAACATAATTTAATAAATATGTAAGAAGAGTGCAATTAAAACTTGACAATTTCTTCATTTTAAAATGCATAAAGAAGGTATAAATTAAACCCTTTTTTGATATACCATAGGTAAGGTTGGTATGCAAATTTAAGAGGTATGGGACGAGTCTAACTTGTCCCAAAAGCCTCCAAAATCAGCCTCCAAGGACAAATTCGGATTTCCAAGGAGGTGGAGTGTTTCATACTCTAAAATCTTACTTACACAAGTCTTACACATACTTACACATCACTTACCACATTTAATACAAGAACCAACAACTTCTATAATTACTTTCTTATATCCCAAATTTGATTAATTAATTTATTTTAACAATATTATTACTCACATTAATTCTCCACAGTTAAAATAATAATGAAAGGGGTAAATGCATCACAAAATAAACACATGCAAACAATAATAAAAAGAAACCACATTAATAAAATACACATTACCCCTTGGTCACATTCAAAGGTAATCCCCCCATGGGAATCCATAACAAAATACAACACACACGCAAACAAATACATGTTGCCATGGTGACCTTGTTAAATTCATCTAGAATTCCAATGTGGTTAGTCTCCAATCCCCTGATGTTTGTTGTGATATTTTAACCTAGAAAACAAAAATACCTCCTTAGACCTCGTGGCCATATCAGAACATCCAACATGATATAAATATAATCACAAAATCATCTATACATATGAATCAAAACAACATCAAGGCAATCAACAATATCACTTACAATTTATATCAACAACTATATCATCATCATATAATGTCCATTTTCTAGGTGCTACTCACAATATCCAAAAATCCACATGTCCGAATAACATTCCTAATATATCCATGTCAAATAGTATATCATCATCCACATATGAAGTGTCTCTAATAATCATCATGCATCATAATGTAAATCAAGATAAATCAATAATCCATGGTCCAACATATAACATCATACTAAATCAAAACCATAATAATGTCCATAATGTAATCAACAGTATCAAGATCAGTATCAAAAGGTGTCAAAGGGAAGTGGGCACTACATCCCCCTCCCCTTAGACTCGACTTCTTCCTGGAAGTCACTGGATCAATTGTGGGAACTAAGTACTCGTAACAAAGTAGCATCCTCCCATGTAGTTGTAGTCTCATCATATCTATGCCACTGTACCTGAACCTGATCAACCTCTCTACCCTCGAAGGCATTAAGGTCCTACAATCTAGGATGCAAATGGGATCCACCAATAGCTGCCCCTAATTCTATGGACCTACAATGATGTCTTCATCTAACACATGAGAAGGATATGTAACAAATCTCCATAAGAACTGAAAAATGAAACACATCATGTATGTGAGACAAGCTAGGTGGCAATGCTAGATGGTAGGCCAAAGGGACAATACGCTCCAAGATATCAAAAGGACCCATGAATCTAGGAGCCAACTTAGAACCTTTTCCATTATAGATTGGGCTCTTATGTGGCTTGACTCAAAGGAACACCTTCATGCCCACATCAAAACTTTGGTCGTTCCTATGCTGATCCACATATTTTTATACCTATCTTGTGCTTCATGCAGTATCTATCTGATCAATACCACCTGCTGCTCCATGTCCTGCAGCAAAGTATGGTCCAAGAGAAAACCTAAGTCCTCTAGCCTATCCCAGCTAAGAGGCATCTTGCACTCTCTACCATACAAATCCTAAAAAGGAGCCATACCTATAGAACTCTTAGGAAACTATTATTATAGGAAAACTCCACTAAGTATAGGTACTCCATTCCCATTTAGACTACTGATCCATCACATACATCCTGAGCAATGTCCTCTAAAATCTAATTCACCCACTCAATTTTTCCATCTATCTCAGGGTGATATGCTCTTCTGAAATTGATCTTCATCCTAAGGGCATGCTACATGGTAGTCCAAAAATGGTAACTGTACAAAGGATTACGGTCACTAATGATCCTCCACAGAATCCCGTGCAACCTGACAAATCTCATCGAAGTATACCTGTGCCACTGCACTAGCTGAAAAATATAAGTGGCCTTCATTTTTTAGAATTAATTTATCCATTGTAATTGTCAATTATATGAATCATAACGTTAAATTATATTATATTAACTTAATCTCGGCAGGGTTTGGTTGAGTCCATGGAAATCAGTTATGCAACTATTTCCACTGGGATATATGCACTGAGGGAAAATGATAGAAATCAATTGCAAAGGGGCCAATGCTCCCTCTCTTAACTTCCATGAGTTCATTGTTAGGAAATTAATCGTTTATATTTATATTTGTGCCACGTGTCTAGTAAGTCCTCTCCAATGATAGAAATGTAATTACTAGGTGTAATAGTGAAGTTGTTAATAAACAGGACTCAGCTAATATAGGGTTGCACAGTGTAGCCTCGTACCAATATTAGTGGTACCTGGAGTGTCCATATCTGGGAACATAAATCCAACCTCCGTGCCTAAGAAGACCATCTGCCTCTAAAGAAAAACCATAAAACTTCCACTCGAGGGCTCTCTAAGACTTGATATCTTCTCGAACTGCAATGTAGAAGTTGTCAAGAGGAAGCTGCTGAAAAATCCTACTCCATAAATTTGTGCTCACTGAGGTAGCCATAGCCACATGTCTCCATCTACTTACAGCGTCTGCCACCACATTCTCATTCCCTTTCACATGCTCTATCTCCATATCATACTCACAAATAAACTCCTGCATGGGTGTTCTCTCCTTTATGCTCATTGTTGGGTCGAGGAGATACCTGAACCTCAATGGAAGGGACTTTGTCATGTCTGGCTACACATCCTCCTACTGATCCTCCGTGTATAGCGGCATTAACTTCCTGAAGAGTCTACAAAATATGAGGTAGGATGGCTGCTACCCCGCATGAATTTGGTGGTGGTAAGTCTAGGTCTATGTGAAAATACCCCTCATCCCGTCTGCGCCCCTGCACAGACTAAGGCGAGAGTTAGTTCATTTTTCTAAGTTTTATTCAATTTCCATATTTACTAAAAATATGTAATTTCTAACTAAATTGTGTTCTAGATTTAAAAGTGTGCTAGGTTTAAGTTTTATGTCTCTAGTTTTCTAGTGTGCCCAATGGTCCAAGCTTTTGAACCACTGTTCTGATACCAAGTGTAATTCCCGCTAAAACAACCAACTTGAGACCCAAGAACAACCTAGGATTAGTTAGGAAAATTATGGAATAATTTTTTATTTATTTTTAATTAAAAATAATCTACAACCATGTTACAAAACAATAGCTGTCACTAACAGGTTTCAGAATAATTCTAATCTACGAGAATATAGTTTTGTTTTATTATTAATTATTTGAGGCCATAAGGTCCAAAATTTAGGGTTAGAAGTTTTCAATTAGGTTCAAAAGTGAAACATTCCTCATCATACCCATTCTTTAACAGACTTAAAGTTTCAACTTGGTTTTTCTCACACTTAACATATTCTAAATTTTCCTAAACTACTCCCATTGGATAGGAAATTTCTCACCCTTCCAATGATATAAAGAAGTCCTCCTAACTCCTCATAAAACTCAAGTTATGGGTTGGTAGACCTTGGGAAGAAAATTTTTCCAACGACAAGCCTGCGGGCCTAGGGGAGAAAATTTTTCCCTTTCGCAGGTTGGTAGAACGGGGAACGGTTTTAGCACTTTTTACCTCTTCAGGGAAAAAGCACCTCCGTGTGCTCGTGAGCCCGAGGAGGAAATGTGTCGGCTTATAAAAGATTGGGTGGAAATTCGGGTTTTATGTCTCTAGTTTTCTAGTGTGCCCAATGGTGCAAAGTTTTATGTCAGAGCAGTTTTAGGTTTTAATATTTTAATGGGGGAAAAGTTCAAAGCTGCAAAACATTATGTGCCTCTTCCGATACCTATGGCTGCCATGTGTCAGCCTACAATTGGTTGCGGCCGGTGAGGAAACTTCAGAATTTTTCCTTAAAAGATTTTTAAATTTTAAGAGTAAAAAACAACTCTGCTCATCTATCGTCGCCTGGTCATGCCACTTGGTAGCACCTGATTGACTGCGGGTCAGCGGGGAGGCGGAGGAAAATTAGAAAATTTTCCCCAATTTTTTTTAAAAGCTAAGGCAAAAGTGGATTTTACGTCTCTGTCGTTGCCCCTCAAGGCCACGTGGTAGCTTCTGATTGGCTACAGGCCAGTTGGGAGGTGGTGAAAATTTGGAAAATTTTCCCAAAATTTTTTCGTAAGTCCAAAGGGAAAAATTTGGGCCGCAGGCCCACCAAGAATTTTTTTTCCGAAAATTTAACGCCAAGTGAAGAAAACTTTAGAAGTCCATAACTTTTGATAGAGGGCTCTGTTTTGGGCAAGAAAGGACTTTCTAGAAATCTCTCAACACCCTCATTGCACAGAGATCATTAATTTTATATTTTGATAAAGTTTAAGGGGTCAATTTTAAGAAAAGGACCTGCAAGATTAAATAGTGTGAGCTGGTAAATTTTAACTTGTTAGATCTGTTCAATTTGATCTTCTCCTTCACTCAACATGCCAAAAAGACATGGAGAATTATTCTAAGAAGAATTTAGGATGCATTTGGAAGGTACTTTTTCTTGACTTATTTCCAATTCAGATTTTTACAACTTCAGATAACAAAATAACTGTGAAAGGTTTGGGCATGATTTTGCGAAGTTTTATAATATTTCCTTAAGTGTTTTTTTGTCAAATTGAACTCATTTATACCCTGGCATGTTCAATTATAATGTTTCATTGTTATTTCTTGCTTGCAAGTTCGAACTGTTCATTTTAGATAAATTATTTTCTAGGATGAAATACAAAAAAGAGATCAATTTCTAAAGGATTTATTTATCATTTTTCACCTTCGAAGTATGGAGATTCATTTCCATTCCAGTATAATACATTTAAGAGATTTAAACAAACCATTTAATAGCTAAAATGCAAAGTCTGATTTCCAATTTTAACATATTTCAAAAGAACAAAATCACATATCTTTCTTTCATGTGTATTCCTCATTTCAATTTTCCAAATAGAGATTTCAAATCACAATTTGATGATCAATTTCAATACAACAATGTAAATTGATAAAGGTAGTGCAATCTTTTATTGATTTCAAATATATAAATTTCTATTCTTCAATTTCTTCAATGAAAATAAGAGAGTATATATATCTTTCACATTTCAAATTTACAACTTTCATAACTCAATACAAAGTATCCTTCCATTACAAATAAAAATACAGATCATCCACTTCAAAGTGGGAAGGGTTACAATGAGATTTTATTTTAGATGGAACTGTCAAACTGTCTTTCTCCTCTACTCAAGAACAACAACATGAATTCTTCAAGTTTGATCACAACAGGATTAGGGGAAAGGCAACACTCTCCACCCAACCAAGACATATAATGAAAAGGAGAATCCATCCTTCTTCATTGGCACCCTATCCCCAACCACAATGCAATAAACGGTGTGATCCATCTCATGGCAACAATAGGCTTCCACAAAACATACACGCAACATAATCATAATAAACACAGTCCAAAACAAAATCTAGTTTTACAACTACATTAACACATGACAAGCAATACTAAGGCTTCAATCAAGTAAGCCAAAGGAGCAAGAAACTATGGGGGATGCTACTTATGCCTCCCAATGGGGAAATGGGTATCACCACCTGAGAACAAACCACCATATATATATATATACATATATCATTTCAAACCCTATCATGCCCTTATTCCTCCCCCAAGTACCCCTTATTCCTCACATTTCTTATGCCTCCCCAACCTCTTATGGAACCCCATAATGAGTAAAGAAATGCAAGCTATTTCTTTTTAAAAGTGGAACCAATCCCAACTCCCTCCACACTTATACTTCCCCAAAAAAAAAATTCCTCCCTCAAGACTACCCCATAGTCTTCTCCTACACCATTCCTAGGAAGTCTACCCAAAAAACCCACAAACATGCTAAAACATTCACACAATAACATGTACATTCATAAAGAAAATGAGTATTTCAAGAGCAAAGCTCTTACCTCTCCATGATGGAGTTGTCTAAGTTCCAAAACAACAAGCTTTCAACCCCAAAATACAGTCCAAAATCAACAACCAACAAGCATGCAAGGGTCTCCAAACTAATTCCAAAAGCAAGAGCTCCAAACAACAAAAAATTCACCCAAAAGGAAGCATGTAAAAAGTTCAACAACCCAAAACAAATCAAGGAGTTCAAATTTTATAGAAGAGGGAAGAGAAGAGGATGAGGTGGATCCATGTAGGATGCCACATCACACATCCTCAACTCCAACACAAAATTCAAATTCATTCTCCAATGCATAATAAATAGGTGGGTGAATAATATGACAATAAAACTTACACACTCCAAAAAGCCCACACCCCATAAGGACTGAAATTTAATAAAATGTAAGAAGAGTGCAATTAAAACATACAATTAGTCATTTCAAAATGCATAAAGAAGGTCTAAATTAAACCCTCCAACCATAGGTATGGTTGGTAAATAAAATTTAAGAGGTATGGGACAAGTTTAACTTGTCCCACAAGCCTCCAAAATCAGCCTACAAGGACAAATTCAAATTTCCAAGGAGGTGGAGTGTTTCATACTCCAAAATCTGACTTACACAACTCTTACACATACTTACACATCACTTACCACATTTAATACAAGAACCAACAACTTCTATAATTACTTTCTGATATCTCAAATTTGATTAATTTATTTATTTTAACAATATGATTACTCACATTAATTAAAACCACAATTAAAAGAATTAATGAAAGGGGTAAATGCATCACAAAATAAACACATGCAAACAATAATAAAAAGGAACCACATTAATAAAATACACATAACCCCTTGGTCACATTCAAAGGTAATCCCCCCATGGGAATCCCTAAAAAAATACAACACACACAACAAATACATGTTGCCATGGTGACCTTGTTGAATTCATCTAGAATTCCAATGTGGTTGGTCTCCAATCCCCTGATGTTTGTTGTGATATTTTAACCTAAAAACAAAAATACCTCCTTCGGCCTCATGGCCATATCAGAACATCCAACATGATATAAATATAATCACAAAATCATCTATACATATGAATCACAACAACATCAAGGAAATCAACAATATCACTTACAATTTATATCAACAACTATATCATCATCATATAATGTCCATTTTCTAGTTCTACTCACAATATCCAAAAATCACATGTCCGAACAACAATCCATAATATATCCATGTCAAATAGTATATCATCATCCACATATGAAGTTTCTCTAATAATCATCATGCATCATAACTAAATCAAGATAATTTAAACAATAATCCATGGTCCAATATCTAACATCATACTAAATCAAAACCATAATAATGTCCATAATGTAATCAACAGTATCAAGATCAATATCAAAAAGGTGTCAAAGGGAAGTGGGCACTACAATTCTTCATTGTCCCCCAAGCCCCAACCACAATGTAATAAAATATGCGATCCAACTCATTGAGTAACAAAAGACTTCCACAAACATACAAGCAACACTTTGACAATAAAAACATAGTCTAGAACAAAATGTATTTTACAACTACATTAAAGCATGACTCATAATACTAAGGATTCCTCAAGAAAGATAAAGGAGCAAGAAACTATGGGGGATTCTTGTTATGCCTCCCAAAAGGGAAAATGAGTATCACCACCTGAATTACAAACCACCAAAATATAGTATATCATAGCCCTAACATTCCTTATGCCTCCCCAAAGTACCCCTTATTCCTCACATTTCCTTATGCCTCCCCAACCTCTTATGGCACCCCATAATGAGTAAAGAAATGCAAGTTATTTCTTTGTAAGGTGGAACCTAAATCCCAACTCCCTCCACCCTAGTATACCTCCATAAAACACACTTGTTCTGTTAAAAAAGAAAACCCCATAGTCTTCTCCTACACCATTTCTTAGGACATCTACCAAACAACCCACAAACATGCCAAAAAAATCATACATTAACATATGCATTCATAAAATAAGAGCATTTCAAGAGACAAGCTCCTACCTCTCCATGATGGAGTTGTTCAAAATTCCAAACAATCAAGCTTTATCCCAATGCAAGCAAATCCAAATCAGCCAAGCACAAGCATGCAACAATCTTCCAAAAACTTCTTCAAAGCAAGAGCTCCCAAAAAAACAAACAAAATAATTCACCCAAGAATGAATTCTCCAAAGTGAAGCAACCCAAAACAAGGAAATGGGTTCAATTTTATAGAAGAGGGAAGAGAAGAGGATGAGGTGGATCCATGTAGGATGCCACATCACACATCCTCAACCCTAACCCCCAAAGTCAACTTCATTCTCCAATGCATAATAAATAGGTGGGTGAATAATATGACAGTTTACTTACACACTCAATTCTAACCCACACCCCAAAGGACTGAAATTAAATCATGTAAGAAAAGTGCAATTAAAACCTACAATTTGCCTTCTCAAAAAGAATTATAAAATTCTAATCCCAACCCTCCAACCGTAGGTATGGTTGGTAATTAAATTTAAGAGGTATGGGACAAGTTTAACTTGTCCCACAAGCCTCCAAAATCAGCCTCATAAATTCGAATTTCAAAGAAGGTGGAGTGTTTCACACTCAAAATCAATGACTTACACATCTCTTACAACACTTTAAATTAAGGCCAACAACTCTATTAATTACTTTCTCATGACATATTTTATTTAATTAATATTAACAACATGCTTACCCACAATATTAATACAACATTTAATAAATAAAGAAAGGGGCAATGCATCACAAAATAAACACATGCAATATTAAAAAAAGGGTCAAATAATGAAAAACACATAACCCCTTGGTCACATTTAAAGGTGATCCCCCCCCATGGGAATCCCTAACACACACAAACACACACAAACAAATACTAGTTGCCATGGTGACCTTGTTGAATTCATCTAGAATTCCAATGTGGTTGGTCTCCAATCCCCTAATGTTTGTTGTGATATGTTAACCTGCAAAACACAAATACCTCCTTTGGCCTTGTGGCCATATCAGAACATCCAAAATAACATAAATAAAATTCCAAGATCATCTAGATATATGAATCACCACGACATCCAAGCAACCAACAAGATCATTTACAATTTTACTCAACAACTATATCATCATCAAATAATTTCCATTTCTAGGTCTACTCACAATATCCAAATATCACATGTCTGAACAACATCCATAATATAACCATGTAAAATAGTATATCAACATCAATATCTAAAATGTCTCTAATAATCATCATGCATCATAACTGAATCAAGTCAACAATAATCCATGATCTAACATCTATCATCATACTATAATAAGGTCCATAATCAAGTCCATAATATAATCAGTAGTATCATGATTAGTATCAAAAAGGTGTCAAAGGGAAGTGGGCACTACATCCCCCTCCCCTTAGACTCGACTTCCTCCTGGAAGTCACTGGAACAAATGTGGAAACTAAACTCGTAGTAAAGTAGCATCCTCCCATGTAGTTGTAGTCTCATCATATTTGTCCCACTGCACCCGGACCTGATCAACCTCTCTACCTCGAAGGCCCAGGGTCCTGTGATCTAGGATGCAAATGGACTCCACCATCACCTGTCCCTGATCCTGCACCTACAATGATGTCCAATCTAACACATGAGAAGGATCTGCAACATATCTCCTAAGAACTAAAACATGAAACACATCATGTACACGAAGACAAGCTTGGTGGCAACACTAGATGGTAGGCCAAGGGGCTGATACACTCCAAGATCTCAAAAGGACCCACGAATCTAGGAGCTAACTTAGAACCTTTTCCATAACGGATAGGGATCTTATGTGGCCTGACATGAAGGAACACCTTCATTCCCACATCAAAACTACAGTCAGTCCTATGTTGATTTACATACTTCTTCTACCTATCCTGTGCCTCCTACAATCTTTGTCTGATCAAAACCACCTACTGCTCCATGTCTTGCAACAAAGCTGGTCCAAGAGAAACCCTATCCTCTAACCTGTCCCAACTAAGAGGTGTCCTGCACTCTCTGCCATACAAATCCTGAAAAGGAGCCATGCCTATAGAACTCTGAAAACTATTATTGTAGGAAAACTCCACCAAGTATAGGTACTCCTCCCATCTAGACTATTGATCCATCACATACATCCTGAGCATGTCCTCTAAAATCTGATTCACCCGCTTCATCTATCCATCTTTCTCAGGGTGATATGTTGTGCTGAAATTGATCTTCATCCTGAGGGCATGCTGCATGGTAGTCCAAAAATGGGAAGTGTACAAAGGATCACGTCACTTATGATCTTCCGTGGAATCCCATGCAACCTGACAATCTCATCCAAATATACCCGTGCCACTGCACTAGTTGTATAAGTGGTCTTCACCGAAGAAAAGTGAGCCACTTTTGTCAATTTATCAACCATGACCATGATGGTGTCGTGGTGATATCTTGACATCGGTAGCCCAACAATGAAGTCCATGGAAATGGTGTCCCACTTCCATTCCGGTATAGCATGAGGAAAGAGAAGGCTAGCTAGATGTTGATGCTCGGCCTTCACTTTCTGGCACTCTAAACATCATGACACAAACTGAGCCACTTCTCTATGAAAGTCCTCTCTAGTGATACAACTGTCTCAAAGTAGCGTGCATCTTCTTCACCCTAGGATGGGCTGAATAGGGTGCATGATGTGCCTCTGTCAATATGTCCTGCCTCAATCCTCCATCTCTAGGAAACATAAATCCAACCTCTGTGCCTGAGAAGGCCATCTACTCTAGTGAGAAACCATCAAACTTCCCCTCGAGGGGTCTCTGAGACTCGATCTCTACTCGAACTATAATGTAGAAGCTATCAAGAGGAAGTTGCTGAAGAATCCTGCTCCAAAAATTTGTGCCCACTGAGGTGGCCATAGCCACATGTCTCCGTCTACTGAGAGCATCTACCACCACATTCTCCTTTCCTTTCACATTTTCTATCTCCATATCATACTCACAAAGTAACTCCATCCAATGCCACTGACGAGCATTGAGATTGGGCTACATGAAGAGGTGGCAAAGACTCAAATGATCAGTCCTGAGTGTGAATCTCTGACCAAGAAGAAAGTGCCTCCATCAAACCAAAGTGTGCACAACTACCGCAAGATCAAGATCATGAGTCAGATAATTAAGCTCGTAATCTTTGAGTTTGTAAGACTCAAAAGCCACTACTCTACCCTCCTGCATCAACACACCTCCAAGCCCTGCTAAAGAAGCATCCGTGTAAATGAAAAACTCACCCTATGGATCCAGCACTACAAGAATAGGTGTTGTAGTGAGACATTTCTTTAGTGTACTGAAGGTCTACTCACACCTGTCTGACCAAACAAACTTCTTCCCTTTCCTCTGAAGGGAAGTGATGGGGTGCGTAATTTGAGAGAAGTCCTGAACAAATCTCCTGTAGTAACCTGCTAGTCCCATGAAGCTGCGCACCTCAGTCATAGTAGTGGGTGCTGGCCAATCCATAATAGCTCTAATCTTGGAAGGATCAATGGTGATACCTTCCCCAGAAATGATATGACCCAAATACTACACCTCCATCTGAAAGAATGCACACTTCTCCAAGTTCCCGTAAAGCTGCTGCTCTCGGAGACACTGAAGAACCTAGCGAAGGTGCCCCTCATGCTCCTCACGCGTATGTGAGTAAATCAAAATGTCATCAAGGAAGATGAGCACGAAGTGATCTAAGAAAGTCCTAAATACCCCATTCATCAAACTCATAAATATAATGTGGGGGCATTAGTCAAACCAAAAGGTACCACTGTGAACTCATAGTGGCCATATCTCATACAGAAGGTGGTCTTATGAATGTCCACCTCTGAAATCCTCAGCTGATGATAGCCTGACTTAAGGTCTATCTTAGAGAAAAGTGGCTCCCTTCATCTGATCAAATAAATCATCAATGCGTGGAAGGGGATAACAATTCTTGATCGTTACTTTGTTCAGCTGGTGGTAATCAATACACAACCACAAGGATCCATCCTTCTTCTTCACAAAAATCACTGGTGCACCCCAAGGGGATACACTAGGATGATAAGGCCTTTCTCCAAGAGGCCCTCCAGATGTAACTTGAGCTCACAGAGCTCTGGGGTGGTCATCTGATAAGGTGCTCATGAGATAGGCTCTGATCCCGGAACTAGATCTATATGAAAATCAATCTCACGTGGGGGTGGTAACCCCGGTAGCTCCCTAGGAAATACATCTGCAAACTCTCTCAAAATGGGGTGATCATCTAGCAATGGTCCACTAGACCCATCCTCTGATCCATCACTGACTGTAACAACATACATCTGACAACCCCGTCGACACACACCGCTTAAGCTACATAGTAGAGATGGTGTGAATAGTAAATGGGTCTCCTGACCCCTGAAATCACCGACTCAACTCCCAAATCATCTGCACAAGATATAATCTTGTGGTAACAATCCACTCTGGCCCTATGTGCAGACAACCAATCCATACCCAAGATTACTCCATATGAGCCCAAAGGAAGGATATGAAGATCTGAGGTAGTGGTGAAAGGTCCCAAATCTACCACACACTCCTTAACTAAGGAGTCTATAGAGATCTTGGCTCCAGAAGCCATCTCAACATCCCAACTATGACCCTACCTAACTACCACTAGCTTGCATCACTCTACTAAAGATGGTGCAATAAAAGAATCAGAAGAACCAGAATCAAACAAAATGGAGGTAGGAATACCACCAATGTTACCTGTAGTCTCAATAACTATACTCTGATGCTCTACCTATATGGTTCTTGACCATTGCGTACATCCTATGACTACACCCCATATCACCAATAGTAGGCTCAGAGATTTGTGTCTTACCCTTGTTATTAGGGTTTTATGGGTAGTCTCTCAAAAATGTCCAGTAACACCACACCCAAAACAACCGCCTGATCCTCTCCCTTGTGTAGCAGGTCCAGCTAGTACTCTAGAGGTCTGTGGTGTGGATCCTGATGATCCGGCTATGGTATGCTAAGGTCTTGCTGAGAGTCTCTACTACTGAGTGAGCTCTATGGGCACCCTGTGTCCTGATGGGACCCCTAGAGGAGGCCCCATACTCTGACCTCTTTGTGCATCAAATCTCTGTGGAGGTCTATAAGGTGGGTGGGAATGCTACTACTGCTGCTATGGTGGTCTAAAAGATGACTGTGTTGAACCCTATCCACCATGAGGAAGGGGTAATGACCCCCTCGATCTGCTATCATGCATCTGTTGTATGCGGCTCCGAACTCGGTCTCTAGCCTGTTGGGTCTTTCCCCGAGTCTCCTCTACTATATAGGCCTTCTCGATGGCCTCAGCTAATGTCTATGGATAATGGATCCGCACTGCACCTCCAATGTCTAGGTTCAGGCCCCGGATGAACCTGTGGATCCGCACCTGCTCATCCTGCATGAAATCAACATACTGGAGTAGATCCAGAAATCTACTCTCATACTCAGCCACTGTAAGAGATGCCTTTCGGAGGTCATGGAACTCATCTATCTACTGCTGAATGAATCTCTATGACAAATATCTACTCCTGAAGCACTCCTCAAAGAGCTCCTAGGTAATTGTCTTAGAATCAACATGGAGCTTCTACTCCTCTTTCTGCCACCAGACACCAGATCCATCCCTCAGTAGATGGATCACAACACGAGATTTCGTGTTGCTAGAACAAGGACAGAGCTTGAAGCATCTACTCAAGCTCACCAACTAGGCCTCTACCTGAAATCCACCTGTGTCACCAGAATAATGTGATGGCCAAAGCTTCAGGATCTCCCTGATGTGATCTACAGTTGTGGTTTGATGACCTCTAGGTCTCTCTGCATGCTCATCCCTAAGCCTAGGGCTCTGAGACCTCTCTCTATGTCCTAAAACTCAGTCACCCTGTCCCCTCTATGGTGACTCAAACCTGAATTACTCTGCATGGAAGTTCTCTCCTCCATGCTCCTCACTGGGTCAAGGAGATACATGACCCTCGATGGAAGTGACTCTATCATGTCTGGCTGCATGTCCTCCTACTGATCCTCCACGTAGAGCGGCATTAACATCCTGAAGAGTCTGAAAAATCTGGGGTAGGATGGCTGCTACAACATGATCTGGTGGTGGTAAGTCTAGGTCTATGTGAAAAGACCCCTCATCCCATCTGTGCCTCCTACACAGACCAAGGCGAGAGTTAGTTCATCTTTATAAGTTTTATTCAGTTTCCATGTTTACTAAAATATGAAATTTCTAACTAAGTTGTTTTCTAGTATTTAAAAGTGTGCTAGGTTTAAGGTTCATGTCTCAAGTTTTCTAGTGTTCCCAATGGCCCAAGATTTTGAACCACTACTCTGATAACAAGTGTAACACCAGTTAAAACATCCCACTTGAGACCCAGGAACAACCTAGGAATAGTTAGGAAAATTATGAATAATTTTTTTTGTTTAAGAGAGTCTACAACCAGGTTACAAGACAACAGTTGTCACTAAAAAGTTCCATAACAATTCTAATCCACTAGAAATAATTTTCTCTTAATAACCATTATTAGAGGTCACAAGGTCCCAAAATTTAGGGTTAGAAAGTTCAATTAGGTTCAGAGGGTAATTCCTCACCATACCCACTCTCTAACAGGCTTTAAAGATTCAACCTAATTTTTCTCAAAATTAATGCATTCAAAATTTCCCTAAATCATTCCCATTGGATAGGAAATTTCTCTCACCTTTCCATTGATATAAAGAAGTCCTCCTAACTCCTCATATTTTCCAAGTTATGGGCTAGCGGGCCTTGGGGTGAAAATTTTCCCCAAGAGTGGGCCTGCGGGCCCAGGGGAGAAATTTTTTCCCCAAGGGCGGGTCAGCAGGCCATGGGGAGAAAATAAATTCCCCATGGGCGGGTCTATGGAGCTGTGGGGAGAAAAAATTCCCAAGGGGCGGAAAGCCACCTTTGCACCCACGCTCCTGTGAGTCCGCGAGGGACATGTGGTGTCTCCAAAGCCAACATGGGGAAAATAGGGTGGTGGGGAAAAAATTTGGTAAATTTCCTGCTCAGGGAAAAATCCAACTTTGCACCCACACTCCCGCAAGTCCTGCAAGGGACACATGGCTCCTCCTAAACCATGTGGGGAAAGCGGGAAATGGGGATAAATGAGGTTTTAATGCCCTAAAGGTAAAAAGGGGGTAAAGTTCACCCGCACTTCTTCGGTGCCTTGTGATGCCACGTGGCATCTCCTGGTTGGCTGCAAGGCAGACAGGGCGGTGGAAACTTTAGAAAATTTTCCCAAAATTTTCTAAAAGTGCAAAAGGAAAAAAGGAACCCACTCCTCTACTGATGCCTCGCGACAACACGTGGCAGCTCTTGATTGGCTGTGGGATAGTGGGCTAGGGGAGAAAAGTTGGAAAATTTTCCCAAAAAAATTTCGAAGCTCTAATTGAAAAAAATTCCTCGGGCCCGCCATAGGAAATTTTTCCAAATTTTCTTTTTGGTCATGACCCAAGTGAATGAAAAACTTCAGCTATTGGCCATAACTAGTTTGATAGAGAGTTCTTCATTGGTGAAAAGAGGGATTTCTGGAGGGGCTAATTCTCGACGTTCTCATTTACATCAGGAATCATATGTTCTAATTTTGAGTTGGGGGTCAAGTTTCCATGGGACTTAAAAGGTCAAGAGTAACGATGTTACTTTTTTATTGTGCCCATCTGGTTGGAAACTTTAACTTGTGACCTTTGTTCAATTTGATCTTCTTCCTCTCTGGAACATGTTTAAGTAAAAGGAGAATTGGGGGAGAAAGGAGAGGATAATTTTCATACTCAACTATTTCTATTTCATGTGTAACTGATGTTTGCAAATCTCAAGCTTGTGAGTGAGAGCCCACAGGAACCCTAGCTTCGGTGGTGAGAGATCCATCCCTAGAAGCATGGAATTCTTTGGTAGTGAGAGATCTACCCTAAATTGTCATTTTGGATATTTTCAGGGATGATTCACAGAGATTGATTTTTAGGGTAAAAGTTTAGTTTGAGATTTCAGGGTTTTGAGGGTTTCATTGAGGGGTTTGGTGAAGATAATCAGTTTTTCATATCAGACTTACAACAGCAATGGGAAGGGTGTCAGGAAGTTCAAGAGGATTTCAAATTTTCCGTGACCATCTACCAAAAAGAGTGACTTGTTTTGGATATTGCATCCCTTATTTTGAGGGTTTCCAGTTGGCCATTTTTAGACTCAAAATTGGACCATCTTCTATATTGATAAATGTAGCATCCGGAAGTTTCATAGTTTTTGCTAATTTTTCGGGAAAAAATGGACAAGATTAGCTAGTTGTTAAGGTACAATCAAAATTCAATGGCAGGTGTTTTTTTATCTAAAATATTCCAAAAATAATTTCCTAGTTAGTTTTATTGTTATCAAGGATCCAAAAATTTTCATAGTGATTTTTCCTTTGTGAGAAGTTATATGCCGCTATCTATTCGTTGGGATAGATTTTATTTTGTCAGAATTTTTTTGGTAAATTTTCATTTTTTATGATTTTTAAGTGGTATGAAAGGGTATTTCAAAACATAAAGGAAAACAGGTCTGCCAAGGAAATTTTTTCCGTTTGCCCGGCGGCGTAGAAATTTTTCCATAACTTCATCAAAAAATTTGAAATCAACTTTTGATAAAGTTCAGTTTTTGAGGACTTTCTGAACATGTCCTATTTACTAATTTCATTATTTTTGGGATTTTGATAAGATTTTATCACATTTCAAGATAAGTGAAATGCATACTTTTACAGTGCTTAAACGGTAAATTTTAACTTGCAGATTTGTTCAATTGTCTTCTTCCTCCTCAACATGTCAGTAGACATGGATAATTGTTCTTAGCTGGATTTAATAATTTTTTGAGTTATATCTATCTGATTGAATTCCAATTCAAAATTTTACAATATTTGACAACAAAACAACTATGAAAGTTCCCCTGAACTTTTACCAAGTTTTGACAAGATTTTTTTAAATATTTTTGTCATTGGATTCAAGTTTAGGGAAAGCTACTTCAATTTAATGTTTTAGTTTGTTATTTCATTAAAATTGCAGGTTCAACTTATGTGTCCCCCAATTTTGGATTAAATAATTGCCAGTTTGAAAATACAAGAAAAGAGATCAATTTTTTTTAAAGGGTTTATTTGCCATTTTCTTCTTCCAAGTATTATAATATGTTCCAATTCTAATCTAATGCATTTAGTTTATTCAATTAAACTATTTAAAAACTAAAATACATCTTTGATTTCCAATTTTCACATATTTCAAAAGACAGAGTATTACACTTCCTTTATACGCATTTCTTCCTTTCAAACAGAGATTACAACTCACATCTAGATGAATAAATTCAATACAATGATACAATTTGAGGAAGGCTATGCAATCCTTTATTTATTCCAAAAGACAACTTTACAACTTCCTTCTTTTATTCTTTCCAAAATCATATATTATATATAGGGCAGAATAATACATTTTCTTCTCACGTGTTTCACTTTTCCACTTTCCAAATGGATTTCATAGTGCATGCTAAACACAGATTTCCAATGGAATAATATCATATGGACAAGAAAAAACCACCTCCATTAATTCAAATGAAACTCTTACAACTTCCTTTCCATTTGATTTCAAAATACAACATACAAAATACATATCATTCTTTCACATTCCAATTTACACTTCCATAACCACTACAACATCTTTCCATTACAAACATATACAAGTTCATCCACTTCAAGTGGGAAAGGTTACAATAAGATTTCATTTTACAAGGGACTGTCAAACTGTCTTTATCTCAGCTCCAGAACAACAACATGCAGATTTCTCATTCTTCCAATTTGATCACAACAAGAGTAGGGGAAAGGCAACACTCTCCACCCAACCAAGACATCCAATGAAAAGGAGAAGTCCATCCTTCTTCATTGGCCCCCGAGCCCAACCACAATGCAATAAAATATGTGATCCAACTCATGGCAACAACAGGCTTCCACAAACACACAAGCAACACTTTCACAATAAAAACACAGTCCATAAAAGAATGTAGTTTACAACTACATTAAATCATGACAAACAATACTAAGGCTTCCTCAAGCAAGCCAAAGGAGCAAGAAACTATGGGGGATGCTTCTTATGCCTCCCAAAAGGGAAAATGGGTATCACCACTTGAATTACAAACCGCCAAAATATAGTATATCACAGCCCTGACATTCCTTATGTCTCCCCAAAGTACCCCTTATTCCTCACATTTCCTTATGCCTCCCCAACCTCTTATGGTACCCCATAACGAGTAAATAAATGCAAGTTATTTCTTTGTAAGGTGGAACCCAAATCCCAACTCCCTCCACCCTTATACCTCCCTAAAACACACTTGTGCCTCCCACAAAATAAACCCATAGTCTTCTCCTACACCATTTCCTAGGCCATCTACCCAACAGACCCACAAACATGCCAAAACATTCATACATTAACATATACATTCATAAAATAAGAGCATTTCAAAAGCCAAGCTCCTACCTCTCCATGATGGAGTTGTTCCAAGTTCCAAAACAACAAGCTTTATCCCAATGCAAGCAATCCAAATCAGCCAAGCACAAGCATGCAACAATCTTCCAAAAACTTCTTCAAAGCAAGAGCTCCCAAAAAATAGGAAAAGAATTCACCCAAGAATGAAGTCTCCAAAGTGAAGCAACCCAAAACAAGGCAAGGAGTTCAAATTTTATAGAAGAGGGAAGAGAAGAGGATGAGGTGGATCCATGTAGGATGCCACATCACACATCCTCAACCCCAACCCCCAAATTCAACTTCATTCTCCAATGCACAATAAATAGGTGGGTGAATAATATGACAGTTTACTTACACACTCAATTCTAACCCACACCCCAAAGGACTGAAATTAAATCATGTAAGAAAAGTGCAATTAAAACCTACAATTTACCTTCTCAAAAAGCATTATAAAAGTCTAATCTCAACCCTCCAACCATAGGTATGGTTGGTAATTAAATTTAAGAGGTATGGGACAAGTTTAACTTGTCCCACAAGCCTCCAAAATCAGCCTCCAAGGACAAATTCGAATTTCCAAGAAGGTGGAGTGTTTCACACTCAAAAGTTAACTTACTTACACATCTCTTACAACACTTTAAATCAAGGCCAAAAACTCTATTAATTACTTTCTCATGACATATTTTATTTAATTAACATTAACAACATGCTTACCCACAATATTAATACAACATTTAATAAATAAAGAAAGGGGAAATGCATCACAAAATAAACACATGTAATATTAAACAAAAGGGTCAAATAATTAAAAACACATAACCCCTTGGTCACATTTAAAGGTGATCCCCCCCATGGGAATCCCTAACACACACAAACATCTACAAACAAATACTAGTTGCCATGGTGACCTTGTTGAATTCATCTAGAATTCCAATTTGGTTGGTCTCCAATCCCCCGATGTTTGTTGTGATATTTTAACCTGCAAAACACAAATACCTCCTTCAGCCTCGTGGCCATATCAGAACATCCAAAATAACATAAATAAAATTCCAAGATCATCTAGATATATGAATCAGCAACAACATCCAAGCAACCAACAAGATCATTTGCAATTTTACTCAACAACTATATCATCATCAAATAATTTCCATTTCTAGGTCTACTCACAATATCTAAATATCACATGTCCGAACAACATCCATAATATAACCATGTAAAACAGTATATCAACATCAATATCCAAAATGTCTCTAATAATCATCATGCATCATAACTGAATCAAGTCAACAATAATCCATGATCTAACATCTATCATCATACTATAATAAGGTCCATAATCAAGTCCATAATATAATCAGCAGTATCATGATTAGTATCAAAGGGAAGTGGGCACTAAATTAGGAATTTCATAAGGTTTAGTGAGCTTACCAAGAATTCCTTCCTTTCTATTTTGAAAAATACACTAGTATCTCTTATCGTTCTCCAACTTTTCCCTTGAAATTCTTGAAATAAATATTTCAATCTACTTAACAAGATGAAATTTATTTTTAATTGGGGATGCCCCTACCATTTTAACAACATTCTCCAAATGATTAGGAATAGATAGTTCATACAACATCACCACCTGAAAATGCACAACTTAGGACATTGGTTCCTAAACTTGAATCATCTAGACATCTTCCATAGAGGATGATAACATCTTTAGAGAGTTTAAAGTGGAATCCTATTAATATGAAATATGTTTGGAATGAGAAATGGTGAGGCTTAGCCTTCGTCCATCAAGAAGTCACTTTCACCTAATTGTATTTGAATCACTTGCATTCTAATGCCAAATGACCTTTATCAAAGAAACAACTACAACGAAAAGGTAATCCGACATAGGCCAATGATTGAACCAAATGTTGATCGACCACATGCAAGATGATCTCTACCGAGATATATATGGGATGTCAATGTCAACCAATATTATGGGGAAAACTTTGGTTCAATAAAACAAAATTTGTAGGGTTAGACTTAAAGTATCTACCCACTTTTTTAGTAATAAGTTCAAAACAAGAATCAAACTAGAAATGTGATGGGATATCAGGAAGTCTAAAATTAAAATAGGAAATACATTTAGAGACTCAATATCCAGGTTTAAGGAAGGGGAAAAGGGATTTAGAATAAGGGTATGCTCACTCTAGTTCCAAGTTCTATCATAAAATGTAGATCCCAATCAGTAGAAAAATAAAAAATAGTAATAAAAAATGCCCTAGCATAACACTAAATCACTAGGTTTCAGGAAAGAGTTGTAAGAAACATTTTATTCATATAACTTTTAATTAAATATAGCAATCACACGTGAGCGATGCAATAGAAACATCAAAAGGAATCTGCTGAGGAACTTAAAGGAGAGAAACATTTCAAGATGAAAAGGGGATACAAAGAAGGGAATCGAGGTAGGAGTCTAAGTTCATGGCTAAAATGTTCGATATAATGTATGTGAAAACAAATTCTGCTTACAAGACACATATGAAACATATGCCATTTCTTCCAATTGTAAGGGGGTGTGGTCAAAAAATCATTGAGGTAACATAAATTCAAGATATATCAAAAATTTAGGTACGTCTTACCTTTCAATTAAAATTTCAAATAAAATTAGCTTAATATTAAATTTGTATATAGATATCATCATCTTTGAAAGAATGTTATCACATGTTTATGAGTGAATAATGAAACTAAGATATGTCCTATAACAAGTTGTTCATAGCCAAATGTTCAATTCCCGTTCATTAATAAAGTAAAACAATAAGGAACATTTAAATATCATCAAAATCCTTGACGAACATTTTAATTCTCGAAGAAAATCCTTCAATTTTAAAGCGGCCTGTCATGTACCCTTGTACGGAAGTCCTGAATAAATCCAAAAAAATATTATTTTAAAGCGCCCCCTCACCTACCCTTGTTTTTTTAAATATATATTATTTGGAAGCCATACTAGACTAAAATCATCTTTCACGAATCATTAAGATATCTATGAATAAGATAATAAAGTTATTAATAATTATGTTATGCAAAAAATACAAGATAAAAACCTTGAGATTGTCATTTCTTTGTGTTTTTTGAAATAAAATGTATTTAATCATTTATAATCACATGCAATATTATAACATAATACATTTTTTTGGAATACATAACATCTAATGTAATACTTTCATCACATTTGAAACTTCTCTAAGACATATTTTTGTAATAGAGATTGTAGGAAAAATTGGTGAATATTATATGAAGTGATATATGATCTATATTAATAAAAAAAATGAGTGTTAATCGTTATCATTACAAATTTGTGCCTATTAACCTTCCAAAAACACCTAAAAATGTTATTTCTAATTTTACTTTGTTTTACATTGATTTTTTTCTTTTATTACCTTTATGGTTAGTGGGTTGAGTGCTTTTACTAGTATTTGCAATGATACATTAAATTTCATCTCTTACATATTTTAGGGAGGATTCTAGACATGATTTAAGTGGATTGCAAATTTTGTGAACTTGTAACATGTAAAGAGCCTTTTCTTTTCCAATTATAGGCTATATTACAATATTGCATATTAATATTTATAGATTTCCATGTAATCCATTCTCACAACCTAATTCCTAACATCAACATTGTTTTTGGTAAAATAGAGTAAAATCATCTAATGGTCAAGAAGGTAAAAATAAAATAAACTCTAATTAAACACTAGACTATTGAAAAGGTATGTACTATATTTTTCTTTATCGCTTTTTATTTATTTATTTATTTGAGGATATGTATAGGGCCCTCACGTAGAAGTGGAACTATAATAAGAAATAAATAAAACAGAAAATAAGAAAGCGGTGCTACGAAAGGGCCCCCCTAAGTAGAAACAATCAAAGTAGATTACTCTAGTTAATAGCGGAGTTTAGGAATTTCATAAGGTTTAGTGACCTTACCAAGAAGTCCTTCCTTTCTATTTCGAACAATACACTAGCATCTCTTATCATTCTCCAATTTTTCCCTTGAAATTCTTTAAAGAAATAGTCCAATCTACCTAACAAGATGAAATTTATTTTTAATACAGGATGCCCCTACCATTTTAACAACATTCTCCAAATGATTAGGAATAGATAGTTCATACAACGTCATGAACCTGGAAATGCACAACTTGGGATATTGATTCCTAAACTTGAATCATCTATACATCTTCCATAGAGGATGATACCATTTTTAGAGAGTTTAAAGTGGAATCCTTTTAATATGCAAGATGTTTGGAATGAGAAATGGTGAGGCTTAGCATTCATCCATCAAGAAATCACTTTCACCTACTTATATTTGAATCACTTACATTATAATGTCAAATGACCTTTACAAAGCAACAACTACAGCGAAAAGGTAATCGCACATAGTCTAATGATTGAACCAAAAGTTTATCGGCCTCATGAAAGATGATCTCTATCGAGATATCTATGGGATGTCAATGTCAACCAAAATTGTGGAAAAAAATTTTGTTCAATAAATCAAAAGTTGCAAGGTTAGACTTTAAGTATCTACCCACTTTTTTACTAAAAACTGCGAAACAAGAATCAAACTAGAAATGTGATGGGAGATCAAGAAGTCTGAAATTCAAATAAGAAATACATTTAGAGACTCAATATCCAGGTTTAAGGAAGGGGGAAAGGGATTAAGAATAAGGGTATGCTCACTCTAGTTCCAAGTTCTATCATAAAAAGTAGATCCCAATCAGTAGCAAAATAAAAAATAGTAATAAAAAACTCCCTAGCATACCGCTAAATCACTAGGTTTCGGGAGTTCAAAATACATTTTTGAATCTTATGGAGAATAGGCCAAAGTTAGTTAATCATGTAGATCATGCCTTTTTTGACAAGAAATATTCACCCTCTAGGATTTGATTAAGTATTGTTTCCTTAAAAGTTATTTCCAAAGCATACCTTTCCCTGGGCAATATTTTCCTCTAGATATTTGAGCTTAAAAACTCCTTTAGTATAAATGAGATATTAGAGACAAATGAATTAGGTTGCCTCTTTCCAATATGTGTTCTTCCTTCTTACATTCCCTAGATATTAACATGCTTTCACCCAGATGTTCTGACTTAGAGCTACCAATGGGCATTGGATCATGATATAAAAAACGAATAAGATTTTATCGAATTCCATTGAGGAATGCCACTATAAGAACAAGATTATCATTAGAGAGAGGAGGAAAATACTCATTGAATTCTAGGGAAGGGACTAAAAAGAGTGGATCCCCATCAACTGACAAATATTCCAACCACCCTAAGTATAGATAAAGTCCATCAAGTGGTTAATTATAGTTGGAACAAGAGAGCCCGAAAACATCAAGGAACCAATTAAAACCTTACTTTTTAATCTTATTTAATGGTTTCTCATAAAAAAAATTGTTTTTCTTTTATTAGTGTTTGTTAATTAGGCTTCTTATTATTGTGTATTTATATAGACTAATTAAAAATGGCTTGTCTATTATTGGTCTAAATTAATTATTGATGTGTGTTATTGATTTTGGATGATCCCTCACTTTGAGCTCGAATATACTATACAGTAATAAATCATCAAAATGCAAATGTCCAGATCAATTTGAGCTTGAATATACTATAGAGTGATAAATGATTCAAACACAGTTCGAGAATCATTGAAAATAGCAAGCAGAGTTCATTAAGCAAAATGTCAAACCCAATTTGGGTAAATCGTGTAAAAGCTTCAAGTATAGTAGTCATTTTTGAGGTTAGAGGGAAGTATAGAGCCAATGAAAAGCTCAGGCTCGAATACAGCTTAAATTTACTCACAACAATCTCACGGGAAAGATATACGAATACCCAAACCATGAGACAAGTCATGTTTTTATTAACAAAGGGAAATATGTAGATAGAGATAGAAATATTACTTTCATAGTCCACTGTTTCAAAGTTTTACAAGAAGACTCAGAGTAAAGAGGCCAAACTTACTGGTTTGAGTGATTTCCATGAAACCCTCAAAATGCAAAATAAATAATTACTATCACAAATGAATCTCAAACTCGAATATCATTTTTGTTTTAGAGATTAGAGAAGAAATGGAAAAAAAATCAAAGTATTAGTGCATTTCGAAACCAAATGGACTAAAGTAAAAAGTGTTAATGTTACAAATATATTGTGTAACATTATTAATATATTGTAATATTATTAATAATGAGTTTATATAACTCATATTAATAATATAGTTACTATGAGTGTGTTGTGAAAAAAAACTCACGTAGCTATTTTGGAGTGTGGTAGTTGGGAATGACCATCTAGAATGCCAGATATATGCAGAGATTATTGTGTTGATAGATCTGCTCACGACTTAGCTTCAGAGGATCTCGTGACCATTGGAGTAGATAAAAAAATATACATTTCTATACATTTACTAGTGGAGGATAATGAGAAAATAGGGGGTGAATACAAGTTGTAGGAGTAAAATAACCTTTAATACATAAAAAAATAGTGGATATCTCAATTGTAAAGGTGTTGTAATATGTAACGTTTGGTATCAAGTTTTTTTTTAGATTCTTTAATAAGCATTAAATTTTTTATCAATAGATTTATAGTCTATAAAATTGTCAAAGTTGTGTTCAAAGTATAGTCCTTTATCATAAAAAAAGAAGAATTCATTATGTCATAGTAATTGAATAGTGTTAAGGAAATATTGTAAAAAAATTTAAAAATAAAATAAATTTTACTTACGAATGCATTTTCGGTAGAATCTGACGTTCGGTTAAGCTATGTAATTTTTGAGTTTCATGATCACATCCAGCTGAGGTAGCAACATGTTCATGGAGGATGGAGGTAACAAAGGAAGGAGGTTAATCAGTGACCTCTCACCAACCGCAAGTGATGGGACCACACAATGAAGCTGTGGCATTTTTCAGTTGTGTGTTTATTTTCCACTATGTGAAAATAAGAACAGATGTCATGTTCCTATTCAATTGTAATGTGTGAGAAATTCCTATATGTAACCTTTGAGAAGAAAACATTGTAGAGTACGTCTCTAATTTTATTGTAACACTCATAGATTTGGAAAGGGTTGGTGGTAAATCCAGAAAACCACATATGTAAAAAGGTAGATAAATTTTTAATGATGTAGCGGTCCAATGACTGCCTTCCTTCTTTATGAATATGATCTTCTAGTGGAATTTTGAGTGCATTCTTTTCATGAATTAAATGTGGGATTCATTCCTTCGCATAGTTGTGGTCGTGTGCAACAAGATAGTCATCCAGTTGGAAGTTTTCATGCCTTTCTTTGATCCAGATTATGAGGCAAACCCATGCAGCACGATGTAGAAAAATGAGTTACATTATACCATGTCAACATTAGGGGATTGTATATTGGAAATTAATAATCTTAACAATAGGGGAGTGAATGTTACAAATATATTGTGCAACATTATTAATATATTACAATATTATTAATAATGAGTTTATATAACTCATATTAATAATATAATTAGGGTGAGAGTGGTGTGATAAACAACTCACATAGCTATTTTGGAGTGTGAGTGATCCTAGGGATAAGCTTGATAGATTCATGGAGAGAGATATGAGGAAGACTAAGTGATAAGACTTTATTCCTAGATTAAGGATCAATAATTTGTATAAGAAGTTATCTCTAGATGAATACAATATCCCTAATGAATTCAATTTTCATATTATAATATTCAATATTTTTATATTTCAGTTCTTATCAGTTATCTCTGAATCATAGCACCCTCCAATTTGCACAAGTGTGCGTGCCTGAGCTCAGGGTGTGACTGGGTAACATGGATACTATAGCATAGTTGTGGGACTTGCTACTTGAGATAGACCTCCAGAGAAAGATGGTTCTTACTCCTAAACTACTTGCCACAATCTACTCTAATGCAAGAAATACTATCTTATCCTAATCTAAATTTCCAAAGGACCAGGGAGAGAGAGTGCATGAAAACAAATCCTACACTAAAGCGATGATACACCAAAAAAGGAGGGTATGAGAATAGCTTTCCAAAGTGTGAAAAATAGAAACAAATTACATACTAGAGATGGTGATAACAATTCTCCATAGTCTAGAAAATAAATTTCACAATAATATTTCCTACACACATAATGATAATGAATCCGTACAAGAGCATAGAATAGACATAATATATCTGCAATGAGGTTGAGGAGGCAAGAAGAATGAAAATAAACACATCAAGGGAAGATAAATCCACAAACTTGCATCTATTACTTCATGATATGCACAGTTCGATCTATTACAAAATAAAGGCATGGATCACCATGCAAGGAGTCCACTATAAAGGCCTACAACACATTGGTTTCATAAAATAAAAATGACAGAGTTTTTCTACTCAAAACTATCTCTCCCTACAATGAGCCGACACTTCAATTTATAGAATTTGGAAGAGAGAGGATTTAAATCCCGAAATCTTATTTTCAACAACTTGAAAGAGCTAATAAATGAATTGAAATGGTGGTATTTTTATTGCAAAAGGCTCTGCATGTTGTCATATAACCATCAAGTGGAGAAAATGATGATCATGCCTCTTAATTGCACTCCCCACTAGCAATTAAAAATTGTTCTAAACCTGGTTTGTTTTCCTCAAAATTCTCTATCAAATCCACATCAAATTCTAGATTTCGTGATTTTTTTATGTTGGGCTTGGATCCATGATTCCAACAAGACAAAATTTTCATGATTTCATTAAGAAATGCAAAAGATATGGCATTCTAAGTGTGAGCAACAATTTTGACTTTGACAGGGATTTCTTGCATTTTACGGATATGAGAATTTAATTTTTTGGAGCTGGAGATGTTTCTTTTATTTTCTCCTACCTACCTTAAGTAAAAATAATAAATTTATTATTTGTGGTGTATAGGATGTCATGCCCTTTTTGAAAAGTCCAATTTTTTGAAAATCGAAGTTCTGGGTCAAAAGCTATGCACGTTTGAACTTCACGGGTTGGTCATTTCACTTTCCCTTTGTATTGCAAGTATTTCACCTATTTATTGCATGCGAGGCTCATGGGTTGTTCCGGCCAATTATTTCCGCCATAACCACACCCAATTTATTGCTGATAGTTCTGCCCCATTGCGTACTGGTGTCCCAACCCGCCCAGGACATTTGGGTCATCCAACTCTGCCTTCTCCGTCATTGACCGGGCCAGGTGTGCCATTAACAACCACTTTATCACTGATAGACTTTAACTCCTTTGTTTTTTGCTGATTTCAGGTTCGCAGGGAACTCATGTCCCCATAGTACTTGAACCGTGCGGGTCTCCTTTCTCCGCGTCACCTGACTCAGACACTTCTATTCTCGCGCCTTCGCCATTGACCAGGCCAGGTAGGTCATTGAATCCTGACATATCCACGTTGCTTTTCCTATGGTTATTTTGGTGATTTTGGGTTCGGGCTGCACCCAAGTCCCATGGGCCACTCAGGTCACTCAAACTTACTTCACCCGCAACACGGGCCTCCAACCTCCTTCGCACCCGCATAGCCATCTCTACTCTGCGTTGACTGGGCCATGAGGGTTGTTGACCCCTACATTTTCTGCATTCAACCACTTTCCTTCTATGACGGTGATTTCCGGTCTCACATACACAAATGTCCTAGACCACATTTGGGCGATGGTCAGGCCATTTTCTTCTGCACTTGTTGCAAGGGTCTATGACTAGCTTGATGGCTCGACTTCCAACTCACCAAGTTGGCTTGGTGAGTGAACTCATTCCCTATTTCTTGTTAAGTGTTGCAAGCTTGGTCCCGATGCATTTCTACGATGATTTCTACACCGAGCTTTATCCATTTCACAAGAAAAATTCAATTTCCATGCTTACGTGTTATTTTCTCGAGCTTGACGATCCTCCCATGGCCTGACATGATTCTCCTTAAACCAGGCTCATTTCAAGATTTTTTTAGCTCCGAGTTCAACAAGAAACTTTGATAGCTCGATTTATTTAAAACGTGGCTCGGATTGAACCTTAGTGCTCAATCTCCCTTTGTTAACTCAGGTTCCTAATGTAACCCGCCAATGAGCTCGATATGATTACCTTGGAGCTCGATGCATTATATTGAAACCTCCACCTTCATTTGAACATTTATGCGATTCTTGAATTCATACAAGATGTGTCTAGGAGATAGTTTAGATGGCTTATAAGATTTTTCCACATTTTCTTGCAATTGTATCCTTATGTTATAGTTCTCAAGAAGGTAAAAATTTATCTTTTCTTCATCAAACGGTGTCACAAATACCACAAAGGTGATGAAAAATGCAGACTATGGAAATGTCACACAGACCAAGTATTCACACTCACAGATCCCCATAGGATAAAAATTGTGAAAAAATCGAGCTCGAAAGAACATATCAATGGAGGTCTAGGAAAAAAATTTCCTGGGCTTCACTCTATTTTTTTCCACAATGCATAATGAGATTGAGACGGGTTCGAGTTATTTTACTCACCCATGATCAAACAACCTAACTCATCTAGAGTTAGTTTCAATGGCCAAGATCATGACGTATGAGATCAAATGACTGACATTGCAAACCAACTTTCGAACCCTACTCATACACAGAGTTGGTTTCGATGGTGTAGATCATCCATGTATAGAATCAATGGTCACGATTAGATTACCAATTTCCATTCAAATGTCCAAGCCCTAACTGCATTCACTAGAAACTCCACCAGAGTCTAAAGGTACAAAATTCAACATGGTGAAGAAGATCATAGTACAAATCAAGTAGATATAAATTCAAAACCACAGTATTCTAGGAAATCAATGATCGAGATCGAGCAGTACATGGTATCGACAAGTCGAAGATCAATATTAAACTCAATATAACCCTAGGTCACCAACCAAACCAACATATCAATTAAGGTTAATTCAAATTCCACCAATAAACCAAATGATGGGGTGTATCATCATGAATGGGGGCCAACCCTTGTTAATGATTATTTGCATTGACAATTTCAAATTCTTATAAAATGTTCCTATTTATCACAATATTTTGAAAATTTTGAATTCTTATAAAAAAAATTCCTATCCATGACAATATTTTCCAGAATGTCCAATTTTTTTTGGTACAAAATAATTAATTTATTAAAAAATATAATTTAAATTATTTATTTTAATTGTTATAAATGAAAAAGTGGTAGGTATTATGTATATTAAATTTAATAGTATAAAAAAATTAGTAATTTTACATTTTAATGACAATTTCTCAATATCTTAATTTTAAATTTTATACACACACACACACACACAAAGGGATATTGAGCTATGGAGTCAATCAATCTCATTTGAAGTAACACACACACACACACAC
Source organism: Taxus chinensis (assembly GCA_019776745.2). NCBI lineage: Eukaryota > Viridiplantae > Streptophyta > Pinopsida > Cupressales > Taxaceae > Taxus > Taxus chinensis. Next base: position 686,792,577 of record CM034149.1, on the reverse strand, counting down.
ACACACACACACACACACACACACACACACACACACACACACACACACACACACACATATATATATATTAGTTGATATAATAATATCACACTAATATACTCTTATATTAAGTCATATTAATGATTTTTTGTTAACTTCATCTTAAAATATGCCACAACAATCATATATTTTTATATAATTGGATAGTATTTTAATTGAAACTTTTTACAATTTTTCTTAAAACATGTAAACAATGATTAAAACATAGATAATATAATTTCAATATTAATATAAATTTATATTAGTCTTTTCAACTATCTCATAACCATAATTTGGTAACTATATTTTATGATACACTTTAATTTAATTTTCCAAAAAATGTGGATTTTGTACAATGAAGGGTAGGATATGTGAGTTATCTATAAATCGTAACACTCACAATTTCAACATTCTAAAACTACATTAAACCTTAATAATTATCTAGAAAGCTGCGGCAATTTTTTTTGTTTTAAAAGATCGCAAGGGTGTCAACCCTATAATACGTTTAATTAAATCATACCAGCAATTTGCTACATTACATTAAATAGAAAAGGTCTAGATTAATAATTAAATATTCTTAACCCATTTCTAAGGTCAATATAATTACAATCCGCTAGAAAAGTGTCGATTAATTCTTACAGTTGGTTAAATAGTTTCCCAATCTCAAATAAACATTCAAAAGCACATTTACTAAACCCTTATCCTTAGTTACATTAGACCCCTTAAATTATTAGCTTTAATGTCCATTGAATCATTTACTAAAACATACTAGGAGAGTCACATAACTAACTTAACATACTAGTGTACGAAGTGGCCCACCCTTCGCCCATTTTCACATACACTTAATTTGCAGGTTTGAGGAGTGGAAGCCATGAAAGAAAGGAGGGAAGATATGGATGGATTCATTTGGATCAAGATTAGTTTAGTTTAGTTTATGGATCTATTAGGGTAATTTCTTATATTTGTTGATTGCAGAGATTCTACCGTAAATTTGGAGTAGTTATGTAGTTATTTCCACTCTTGGGTTCTTTATTTGGAAAAAATTCTACTTCCATTTAATCTATGAGATTTAATAAATTTAAATTCCTAATCAAGGATTGACATTCTTAAAGCAATGGGTTTATTCCCTTGTGGTTTTTTTGTGGTTTTATTTTTACATTTTATAGCCTTAGATATTAATTTTATCCAGTTTTAAATTTACACAGTCACAGATTTTGTTTTTCTATCAAAAGTGATGAATTCATCGTCCTGAGCAAGTCGACGGTCCTTTGATCTCTGCCCTACCTGGGTGGTGATTAAGAAATTTCTTCCGTACCTGGGTTGTAGTTCAAATACCGCAGCTCTAATCAGATTGGTAGTCTGGAGACCGTCGCTCTTCATAGGGTGGCAGTCCCGTTCTTCCGAAATAGAACCATCATTTCATGTATTTTTCCAAAAAAATTTTTACTAGGGTGGTTTATAGTTTAACCATATCTTGAATTTAGGTGCCTAAAGTCACTAGTTAAAAGGTTAAACCATTTATTAATTCCATGACTTAAATCACTAAATAGAAAGATTTTCTTTTTCCATGGTATACAAGAAAACGACTACAAGAATACTTTTCCAATGAAATTGCTTTCAAAATCAAATGAAGAACTGAAATTTCATCTATTTCTAAGTATTATTGGTTTCCTTCCCACAACAAGAATTTAATCCTTCAACAATGTAATTCACTATAACTTAGTGCATTCTTCCATTACAGCCACAACTATTTGTTCAAAGAAAACACAAGCAGCTATATTACATTTCAGATTTGCTAAGAATACATTCTCAATGATGTACAACTTTCAAGTTTTCTCTTCATTGTTATAATAATGCAAATTCCTACAAGTAACAATGAACTTTCCTTTTATTTTGAGCATAGCTCACTTTCTTACAATGCAAAAATCTTTCTTTCCAACAATACATTACAACTTGATAAACAAAATATACAATACAACTTTGATTTAAAATGCAAGATTACTAGCCTTAGACCTTAAGTGGAAGCTATAAGAAAAGTTTCTACGATGAAGGATTTCTTTTTTGACTTCTACAAATGCCCCATGTCCCAAATCTTCAACAAGATCTCCGCAATTTCTTCACTTTAATCACAACAAAAAAAATGGGGGAGTAGGTAACTCTCTCCACCCAACCAATAATACAATGAGGAAAAAAAGCTATCATCCTCATTGGCCCCTGAGCCCCAACCAAAGTTCAATAATAAATGGAGACAACCCATGACAACTAACACAATGCTTCCACATCACAATATACATTTTTTGCAACCATTTATCACACATTCAATCACAAAGATAACAATCACAATAATGTAACTTTCAAAATACACAAGGCTTGAAAAATCAAAGCCAATGGAGCAAGGAACTATGTGGCGATCACTTATGCCTCCCACCTTAAAACCCTCAAAAACACAACTCAAAACCCCTACACAACTCTTATGCCTCCCTCAAGAACCTTTTATGCCTCTCACATTCTCTTATTCCTCTCTACAATCTCTTATGTATCCTTCAAAAGAGCCATGTAAGAAAAGAAAGAATTTTTTTCTTATCAAAAGGTGGGGCACCCAACACAACTCCCTCCCAAAACATGAAATAAAACTATTATCCCTCCCTACAATAGAAAATCCCCATATCCTTCTCCTACACCATACTTATTCTTTCTACCCGTGATCCCAACAAGCACACAAACCATTCACTTGCATGAAATACACACATATAAAAGAAAACAACTAAAACAAGGGTGTAGGTCCTACCTTTCCATAATAATAACTTTATCAAATAATAACACGCCAAACTCCTTCAAGCTCAATCCAACTCCAATAAGCTCCAAAACTTCAACAAGCACTCCAAAACTCTCCAACTCCAAAAAATAAAAGTGCACAATAAAATGAAGTAACCCCCAAATAAAGAAATTAAATTTTATATTTATAAAGAGAGAAGAGGAGGGTGAGGTGGCTTCATATAGGATGCCACATCACTTATCCTCAACTCCACATCACAAGTCAAACCTCAACCCCGAGGCACAATAAACCAGTGGTTGAGAGAAATGACAAGCCTCTTACACACTCAACATAAACCAACACCCCATAAGGACATAATTTAAAACTCATGTAGGAAAAATGCAATAACTGTCACCTTTTGCCTTACAAAACACATATTGGGGTCTATTTTTGACCCCCCAACCCACAAGTATAGTTGGTATATTAAATTAAGAGGTGTGGGAAAAGCTTAACTTGTCCCACAAGCCTCCAAAAATAGCCCTTAAGCCCAAATCCGAATTTCCCAAGAAAGGTAGAGTGCTCAACACTCAAAATCAAATATACTCAACTTAAATCACAAGACTCAAAGGACCAACTACTCTAATAAATGGCCCCTTTTGCCACATCCTCAATTAACTTAATAAACATGATTAATCCACTTAATTAAGGCACAGTAATCAACAATGATTAAATGAATTCCATCAAAAAATAAACACATACTCCATAATAAATTAAACAAAAGGGAAATAATTACACACATAGCCCATGGTCATAACTGGAGGTCATCACTCCCATGGGGACCCCCTAACAAACTAATATCAAAACATCAAACATTACACAAGTTTCCATGGTGACCATCGTTGTATCTATCCAGTATTCCACTATGGTTGGTCTCCTAATCCCCTTTGATTGTTGTGATACAATTACATGCAAAATCACACAATACCTCCTTTGGCCTTGTGGCCGTATCAAATACATCAAATATAAAATATATGCACATCCATCAATAAACATCCTCTTATAGTTAAATCATCATCTAAACTAAACAATTCTTATCATTTGTGTATAATTTTAACAACATCTCAAATCTACCATTTCATCGATATCATCGGGATCATGAGATTATTTCAAACGCTAGATCATAGTCAACATGACAAGAATTCTGAATGTCAGTAAATATATTTGATAACAACATATCATCACTATCAATATAAAATGTCTCTCTATGTCTCTAAGAATCCACACAAATCATACTATGAATCCCAATCCATAAATAGTCAGAATATATAGTCTATCATCTAACATCATGCTAAACCAAAATGATATGATAATATCTATCACTATAATCAACAGTAATTGAAATCAAAATATAATAAGTTTCGAAGAGGAGTGGGCACTACACAAATTAGTATTGCTATGTGTAAATTGTTGAACATCCACAATACCTAAAAATAAATAAATAAAATTGTCAAAGAGATGCCACAATTGTTCTACAATTATTCCAGATTGTGGAAAATATGTAGAATAATTGTGGTTAAGAATTTCTATATGTTGTTCTCCAACTGATTAGGAATAGATAGTTCATTCAATATCACCACTTGAAAATGCACATCTTGGGATATTGGTTCCTAAAATTGAATCATCTAAACATCTTCCGAAGAGGATGATACCATATTTAGAGAGTTTAAAGTGGAATCCTATTAATATGCATGATGTTTGGAACGAGAAATGGTGAGGCTTATAATCTGTCCATCAAGAAGTCACTTTCAAATTTTTATATTTGAATCACTTACATTCTAATGCCAAATGACCTTTATTAAAGCAACAAGTACAGTAAAAGGGTAATCCCACATAATCCAATGATTGAACCCAATGTTGATTAGCCAAATGCAAGATGATGTCTATCGAGATATCTATGGGATTTAAATGTCAACCAAAATTGTGGGGCAAATTTGTGTTCAATAAATCAAAAGTTGTAGGGTTACACTTTAAGTATCTACCCACTTTTTTACTAATAAATTAAAAACAATAATCAAACTAGAAATGTGATTGGAAATCAAGAATTCTAAAATTCAAATAGTAAATACATTTAGAGACTCAATATCCAGGTTGAAGGAAGGGAAAAAGGGATTAAGAATAAGGCTATGCTCACTCTAGTTCCAAGTTCTATTAGAAAAAGTAGATCCCAATCAGTAGCAAAATAAAAATAGTAATAAAAAAACCCCTAGCATAGGGCTAAATCACTAGGTTTCAAGAGTTCAAAATACATTTTTGAATCTTTGGAGACTAGGCCAAAGTTAGTTAATCCTATCGATCATGCCTTTTCTATCAAGAAATATTCACCCTCTAGAATTTGATTAATTATTGTTTTCTTAAAAGTTAGTTCCAAAGCCTACCTTTCCCTAGGAAATATTTTCCTCTAGATATTTTACCTTACAAACACCTTTCGATAGATGAGATAGTAGAGGAAAATGAATTAGGGTCATCTCTTTATTTTATGTGTTCTTTCTTCTTACATTCCTCAGATATTAACATGCTTCCACCTAGATGTTCTGACTTAGAGCTACCAATGGGCATTGGATCAGGATATAAAAAATGAATAATATTTTATCGAATTCCATTGAGGAATGCCATTGTAAGAACAAGATTATCATTAGAGAGAGGAGGAGAATCCTCATTGGATTCTAGGTAAGGGACTACAAAGAGCGGATCCCCATCAACTAATTTTTTTTCCAACCACCCTAGGTATATATAAAGTCCATCAAGTGGTTTATTATTGTTTGAATAAGACAGCTCAGAAGAATCAGGGAACCAAATAAAACCTTATTTTTTAGTCTTATTTAATAGTTTGTCATACAATTTTTCATATTTCTTTTGTTAGTACTTCTTTATTAGGTTTATTCTTGTCCCCCATTCACCTCGTAGTCCACACCAATGTCTATTGGAAAAATAATAAAGATGAAATGGATAAGTAAAGAAAATAATTGTGTATCGCACAAATTTTTGGTTCACATATGTCTGTAAAAAAAGTACAAAATTAGAAAAAAAAATCGTTTTTGTAACCTACACATAGTGTTTGATTGATTTTAGGAGGGAAAGAGTTGTAACAAACATTTTATTCATGTAACTATTTAATTAAATATAGAAATCACATGTGAGCAATGCAATAGAAACATCAAAAGGAATTTATCGAGGAACTTAAAGGAGAGAAACATTTCAAGATGAAAAGAGGATACAAAGAATGGAATTGAGGTAGGAATCTAAGGTGATGGGTAAAATGTTGGATGTAATGTATGTGAAAAAAATTATTCTTACAAGACACATATGAAACATATGTCATTTCTTCCAATTGTAAGGGGGTGTGGTCAACAAATCATTGAGGTAACATAAATTCAAGATATATCACAAAGAAATTACCCATGGACAAATATTGATAATGTGAATAGTTTTTATTTTTGTGATGTTAGACCTTGTGTATTTTGGATATTTATAAAAAACAATAATTTTAAAGGAATTCACTTATGTCTTTGGTGAGACACTATCTAGAGATAAGGGATTGAATTTGATAACAAATAAACATGGAACTTTAGGTGGTTTTGAGATATATTTATTATCTTAGGTCATTTTATTCTTTCCTAGACAACGAATTCTAAATTAAAATGACCTGCATTTAATAATTTGGTCCCTCAAATTTGTGTCGCTCGCTACTTTGTGCCCAAATTTCAACAGTATTAGTAGATATCACCCAAAAAAATACGTGATATCTCTAACCATAATCAGCCCAAATTTTAATAAGGAATTTCAGAGTAACCGCAAAATTTAAATCAGTTAAAATTTTATCATGGACATAAAAAAATCTAGGGTTTTACGCATCATGAAAGAGAACCGCAATTGACTACATTGTTTTCTCTGTGCGAAACCGAAATGCATATATTATGGGATTCGTTACAAGTGGGGCTCGGATTGTTTTTGTATCGGCTTGATAGGAAGAATCTACTTTAACACCATATGACCATCCAAGATTTCATTTCAGGGGCTCAAACATTACCATATGAAAAATTTAGGTACGTCTAATCTTTCAATTAAAATTTCAAATGAAATTAGCTTAATATTAAACTTGTATATAGATATCACAATATTTGAAAGAATGCTATCACATGTTTATCAGTGAATAATGAAACTAAGATATGTCCTATAACAAGATGTTCATCACCAAATGTTTAATTCCCATTCAGTTATAAAGTAAATCAATAACAAACATTTAAATATACATTAAATCAAATGATACCAAAGCCAATGAAAACATAATGATCTTGTGGAAACTATTCATCTTGTTAAGGAAACAACAACATTATATATTTATAGTAGAAAGAAGAACACACACACACACACACACACACACACACACACACACACACATTAACAAAATAATAACAGTGCCATGTTACAATCCATGGGTAACATCTAACAAGGTGAACATATAACACCTTAATCACTCATTGTATAAAACAATATTACAAGGAAATTCATTTTTTTGGGGTGCAGGTGGTGGTATTCCTTAATTTCTTACAGGAATTCATACCATGAATATATTGGTCTAGGGGTATATTTAGAAAAAGGATTTAGAATATGTATATGTGGTGTAGAAGGTGAAGATGAACACCTTGCAATATAGTGTCTCGAAGGAATGGAGTGGAGTATTAAGTATTGTCATCTCTTGGGCTAGTGGATCTTCTACGAGGTTCTGGAAGTGTAACACCTAGTGATGGTGGATGTTACACAAGAGGTGATGTTGAAGCTGATGGAGAGGATGGCAGATGATTTTCTTCATAATGTAAAGTCGTTTATGTCCAATAAAAAATATATTCAATTTATAAAAAATGATTTTGTCGTAATATTTATATATAAAAATAATTAGACAATATGTTATGAAGTTTCACCACATTCTTCCTTGTTTAAATAATATAATAATACAATAAACAAAATTTACATAACATAAAAATATACAACATTATATTTTTCAAAATAGAATAGGAAATCTAGCTTGTTGAAATGCCACCATTAGATTAGATAAAATCTTAAATCAGTATCAGAGCATGATTTGGTTTGTAGTTTTGTATTTTAGATCTCTCTAACAATTTATCATGGAAAACTCTAACTCTCTTCCCATTCCATAATTTTGTAGAATTGACTATGATTATTAGAGCATGAAAATGATGAATCTTTTGATACGCAAAAACTTATGGGATGTTGTTGCAGGGCCTTATTGAGTGCCAAAGTATTGGGCTAATGTTCCATTCAATGACATAGAATCCAAGAGGAAAGCTATGAAAAAGAACTGACAAGGTTCGTTTCATATTAAGAAAGCTCTAGGTAAGAGACTATTTCAGTGAATTTTAGGAGCAATGATAACCAAGGAAGCTAATTGGAAGACATACAAGAATCTTACCAAGGAAAATTGGTTTCAAAGTTATCGAGGAGAAAGTTTAGATTTTACATAGATTATAGAAGATATAGTTGAAATACCAAACAAAGGGAAACACCCCTAGGTTTTCTTTTAAATATAGAACTCTATTAACTCCTATTCATTTGTTGGTGTTGAGATTAGTTTAGGAATGTGCTAATGACTCAGAAAATAGTTGATACAATAGAACATGGTGTTAGTAATTTTAAGTGTTAGAGTTAGCAGTCCTTCAAGGTTTAGGAAAATGTGATACTAACTGGTCCTTTAGAAGGTTGGTTATGTTTTCACACTTCATTTAACTTCAAACCATTGAAGTGATCGGTGTTGCCAAGTTGTAAATATTCTACAGTATTGTCATATAACATTCGAGATAAACTATGAAGCTTCTACAATCTAGTTGGGGACTCAACTTGAATTGTGAAGATTGAATTTTTATATTCACTAAAATTTGCAATTTGAAGTTTTATATTCCACAAAAAAATATACAAGGATAATTATAGAATTTTCTAGCTCACCCCTTTCTAAAGAGACCTTAAAGACCATGTGCTTTGTTTTTGTTCGAATTATATCCGTTCTAGTAACTATGTAGCAGGCATGTGTTCTTATTCGAATTATATCCGTTCTAGTAACTATGTAGCAGGCATGTGTTCTATATGGTTGCAATTTTAAATTCTATATGGAACGTTTTTGTGTTTTAGAAGGTATCAACGTATTAAAAATGGATTGAATATCTTTATCCATTCTTATGGCCTCTTTCTTGTGGACTAGAATCTTGTATTCGTTTATGTCATTTATATATCATTTTGGATCTTGTATTTCTCTCTCAAATTTGTGATCCTCTTTTACACAGTGTCAATGTTGTCATCTTTAATATCATATTTGGAGAAGGATGTTTTAAGTTAATTATTACTCGCATACATATTTAATTATTCCCTTTGGGTTGTTAATGTAACGCCTGCAAAAATGACGCTCTAGGAACTCGCTACAACCTACACTTAACCAGAAAATTGTGACTAATTTTTTTTTACAAGAAGAAGGTAGAAGGATAGAACAGGTTACAAGGATATTAATCCCCTATGGTACAACAACCAACTAACACTAGGAACTCAATTTTTTGATAGAAGAACCCAGTCTTAATCCCCTATGGTACAACAACCAACTAACACTACTAACTCAATTTTTTGATAGAAGAACCCAGTCTAGAACAAAGGTTAAAATATTCTCAAATTTATCCCTAGATTTCGTTAATCAATTATGCATTAGGAAGGTACCCTAGATTAATTTACTTAATTAAATGTTTTCTTCACTTAAGTTAATGTTTCCCTCCCAATATGGTTAATCCCTTGTTTAAATAATTATATTCATTATCTTATTAACTTATAGGCCTTGCTAAATAGTACCTAAAGCTTGCTAATGACTAACCATGGCTTAACACTCTGTGGCAATTAAATGGCCCCATTCCCCATTTACACACACTAAAGTTTTTTTTTTTTTTTTAAAATTATAAAAATCATTTTCACCTAACAATAATTGGGTGAAACCACCACCCTTAGATCAAGGAAGCTTGGAAGAATCTACAAGAAGCTTACCAAGGGAGTGACCAAGTAAAATTGGTGTCAAATTTATCAAGGAGAAAGTTTAGATTTTGCATAGATCATAAAATATATATTTGAAATACCAACAGAGGGAAATAGCCCTAGGTTTTCTATTAAACATAGAACTCTATTAAATAAATATATATTTGAAATACCAACAGAGGGAAATAGCCCTAGGTTTTCTATTAAACATAGAACTCTATTAAATTTTATTCATTTGTGGTGTTGAGATTAGTTTAGGAATATCTGTTAATGGCTAAGAAAATAGATGATACAATAAAACATGGTGTTAATAAAATGTGCTATCAATTGGTCCTGTAGAAGGTTGGTTATATTTTCATACTTCATTTAACATCCCAACATTAAAATGCTCAGTGTTGCCAAGCTATATATATATTCTAAAGTATTGTCATGTAACATTGGAAATAAACTATGAAGCAATCTAGTTAGGGACTCAACTTGAATTGTGAAGTTTGAAGTTTTAATTCTCTGAAATTTGAAATTTGAAGTTTTATATTTCCAAAAAAAATCTACAAGTATAATTATACAACTTTTCTAGCTCACCCCTTTCTAGATAGACTTCGAAGACCATGTGCTTCGGTTTTGTTCAGATTATTTCCATTCTAGTAACTATGTAGCAGACATTTGTTTTGGTTGTTGCAATTTTAAATTTGAGTATGGAACTTAACTATGTAGCAGACATTTGTTTTGGTTGTTGCAATTTTAAATTTGATATGGAACTTTTTTGTACTTTAGAAGGTATCAACGTATTAGAAATGAATTGGATATATTTATCCATTCTTATGGCATCTTTCTTGTGGACTAGAATCTTGTATTCATTTGTGTCATTTATATATCATTTTGGATCTTGTATTTCTCTCTCAAATTTGTGGTCCTCTTTTACATAGTGCCAATGTTGTCAGATTTAATATCATAATTTGTATAAGGATGTTCTAATTTAATTATTAATGGAATCAAGATTTAATTATTCCCTTTGGGTTTTTAATTTCCATCCCACAGAGTATGTAAAAATTATTTTTTCATGTTACACAAAATAGTATAGAATTTTTATTCTTGTCCATGTAACATTTTCCTCATCTTTATATCCTCCGCAATGAATGGCATCATAAATATCTCATTGTAGGCTTGTTGGTGATGTTCTTCACCAGGATTAAAATGGTACAATAAATTTGAACTATTTTATGCAACCATCTTTTAATTGGACACTTAGTATCCACTGCATATTATGAAATATATTTGTAATTACGTTCTCCCACAAGACATTCACATTCTAAATATTATCTTAACATTGTATGTTAATAAAAAGGCTTTACTATTTGTGAAAAAAATTTCCAATATAATGGCATGTATTAAGGAGGTGAAGGGGATATAATATAGTGTGTTCTAAAACTAAACGGGATAAGCTATGTGGGAGGGGAGGAGGAAGAAAAAAAGGGAAAAAGTGATTCAGTGATGACTTCGAAAGAGACATTAAAGACATAAAAAACATGAAACTTACCAAGAAATAGTAGTTTCTTACTTTGGATAGGATGCATTATTCACCTTGGATAAGATGTATTATTCATGCTGGTGGTTGAGAGTTTAGACGATATAAATATTGAATAAAGAAATAAAAAAGAAGCATAAGCAATCTAGAGTTACCAATATTAACTTTTACTTTAAGACCATGCATAATATTTATGTACAGTATAGTTGCATACAAATCCATGTTTGAGAGCATCAAATTTAATCTCTTTGTTTTGAGCACAATCAAAAACCAACTGAAAAAATTGACAACACTGTAAAAGAATAAATATTTTACAATTCAAATATGAGATAGAGAAAACACATTTCGTGTTTGAACACAACATGTCAGTTAATTTAACAATCAATTCAATGGTAAAAAATGTTTTATATTTTTTCAGTGTTTACAAGGAAGAAGGTGTTGACAATTTTTTCACTTGTGCAAAAATGGGCAACTTGAAACTTCGTTACGATGGATAACATTGGTGACATATACCTAAGCTAGGGGGTTTATTTTAGAAAATATTGTTATTGTTGAATTAATTAATGATTACATGAAATCTGTAGCTGTGTGTGATATTACAAAACATAACAGATCCCATAGCCTACAATTTCATGCTATCTTCTGCAAACGAACACAAAGCCCTGAAGGATAGTTGTGTTGTCTTGATGAAGACAATAAATTGTAGAATAGATGAAGTCTTAGGTTTTCAAGCAACAATCAAGATTGTAGATTACAAAAATCAGAGTTCATTATTGGATGTTATAGGTATTCTTTAATGTTCTTTCCTTCAACATTAAGACATTCAATTATAGTATTGGGTTGTTTAGTTAATCATACAATCCATATCAGAACACAAAAATGTAGAAAGAAATACACAACTCAATTTAATAATTCGATGTTTTATTCATAAGGAATTTCAAACGTTACAACACAAGCTATTGGATATAGCTTAAAAGTAAAGTACATCTACTGAAATAAGAGGTACACATGTATGAGAGAGAAAATAAAGAAGTATGAGTGAACCCAACATTTCCTTGAGTTTTTTTCCTTTGGTTGATGCATCCTCATCTTTAGCCTTGTTCCCTCTTCATCTTCATTGTCGAGAACACTATACTTGAAAACAGAAAAGAGAAAACTATCAGTTTATGAGCTCAGGGTATTGTCCTAATTTACTTCGTGCACATGGATCTATAATAATAGGAGATATAGATTACTTGAGGATTAAGAAGTATACATGATTTACTCACTCAGAAGGAAATAAATAGAAGAAAAGAAAACATGGACATAACAGAGGCCAAAAAGCCTAAATATTTCCTAATTGTTTCCCTAAGTGTGCAGGTATAGGTTGTAGCCTAAGAAAGAAAGAAATAAGTCATGAGTACATACTAAGAAGAGGGAAGAGTGCAACTCAAAGTTCAGCAAACATTCTACAAATGGAAGAGGTTAGAGCTCAGAAGAGAGAGTGGATGATAGAAGTACACTTTTTAGTTTGTAAAGAAGAAGCAGAATTAGATTTCAACAAGCTGAAGCTAAAAGAAAAAGGATTACAGTTGAAATAAGATGAGAGAGAAGATTCTGGAAAATTTTTGACAGGGCTTTGCCATGTAAAATTAACAATTCAAATTTTTCAGCATACATATCAAAGATGTAATGAAAGGAAAAGCAGTATATAATTGCAGAAAATAATTCTTTATAGCTTAAATAGCTGAAGTGAATTGAAATTCCAAGATAATCTCACAAATTTCAGCTTTTCTAAGTTTCAGTTTTCAGAATAAAGCAGATATGAGAGCACAAAATTACTACAATATCAATAAAATACATTCATTCAAGCAAGGATGTACTCATCTATAACATAAGAAGAAGCCTTTACAGGTGAACAAAATATATCTCATGATGACAGTTTAATGTAAGCTACAGAAGATACAATGTGCGTGAAAGATTGTCATATAGAAGCTATACAAGCAAAGACAAGATTAAGCTACAGGTCTTCATGAGCTCAACTTCTCATAATAGAGGGGATGCTTGCAAGAAAGAAACATGTCTAGTTTGAAAATATTTTGAAAAAGAGATAATTCTGGAAAAAAAATTGCAGGGCTTCGCCATATAAAATCAACATTTACAAATTTTCCAACATCTATATCAAACTGAAAATCAAAGAAATGCAATGAGAGTAACAGGGTAAAGTATCTGAATCAAGGCTTGTGCCAAATAATGATATCAAAATAGATCAAGAATTGCTTAAATTTATTGTTGATATCAAAGAGTACAAGTGTAATTACAGTTACAGAATATATTCAAAGGAACATGAACAAATGTTTGCAACTCACAAAGAAAAATCTACAGGAGTGTTAGAAGTTTCGTTCTCACACAAGTCTATATCTATCTAGGAGAGAAGTTTTTTAGAAATAATGAAATAGAGGATGATTCATATTTCTTAAAGAATACAACTCAACTCAAATGATCAGTTCTGATAATCACATCAAATACTTATTCAAGCATGATACACTAATTGCAAAGCAAAGTTCCTACGGATTTCACACTTTAATGATAGATTTCAAAAGTGCTAGAGATGGAGTTTAAAAGGTAGAAGAAGCAAGGTATAATTATATAGTAAGGCTCAAAGAAACATTCATGGAGGCCTAGTTTTGCAGCCAAAACCACATGACATCTTCATGGAAAAGAAAACAAATTCCACAGAGTGAATAAATACAAAGATTATCCCGTGATATTAAAATATGGAAACCCTTCTTAGGAACGTGCTAACAAAATAATGCAGAACCCAGATTTGGGGAGGAAAAATAGTTACAGATCAACATTTAAGAGACAACATGCAAGGGAGAATTCCATAATGGCTATGTTTCAAACTTACGAAGGCTGAGCTCGAAAAGAAAGATCGAGTTTCAAAATGACCACACAGAGCTAATAAGGCTGAAATAAATCAAAATCGAGCTTTCAATCCCCAACAATGGTAGATCTTAAAAGAAAAAATATACATATCTTAGTTCTTTATTGCAAACCCATTAATGTGTATTAAAGGAAATATCGGGGTAAGAAATAGTGCTTACTGTTAAAATCAAATCTGAGAAACCCTCAAGTGTCCATCAAGTTCATCAAAAAGGGACAACCCAACACATTTTCAGCTCAAAATGACCAAAGAGACCAAGGTGTCACATGAAAATACAAAAGAGAAACGTTTATCAACACTTTGAAGTAGAAGTGGCAAAGACAAGTAATGGTGATACTTAGAAGATTACAACTTACCATTCTCTTATTCAAATAGTGATGCCAACAACACAGAACTAGGCTAGACAGAGACCAAAGAATAATACAATTCCAAGATAAGAGTTTGTAAAATGCAGTCATGGCCACAATGCCTCACATGGAAATCTTGAATGCCAAGATGCAATACCAGACAACCTCACAACACAGCTTGGATGGCCGAGAGTGACACACAATCAAGACTCCAGGTTCACAGAAGTGGTGGCCATGTAAAATACCACGTCCACCTCCTCAAAAGAAAACATAAAATGGAATTACAACATAGTTCATAAGGTCGAAAAAATACAGAAGAACCGATCTCAAAATCAGTCATCAATGGTGGTCTACAAAAAATTTGCTAGGGCTTCACTTGCATATCAGAAAACTAAAATGAAATGATCGTCAAACCTGAGCTTCTATTTACTGCCTCAAAACAAACATTAGTTTGGTTAGAACTCAACCACTGTTAAAAATCAATGGTCACCAAATAAAAGGAAAACCGATCAACGCTCAATGATCAAACTAAAAGTTCCAAGCAAACCATTATGGGTAGCCTCCCAGTGACCAACATTAAATGCATACAGAAACCCTAACTGAGGGTAAAAAAAAACAATGGTTACAGGCTAAAAGGTACAAAGATCAATGGCCTAAAATTGGCACCAATCTTTAAAGTAAACCACCAGGTTTATAATTAACTTGACTCGAGTTACAGAATCCACCGAAAAAATGCATGAAGGGTTTAGTCACTATGAGAAGGGGACAACCCACGTGTCCTCCAAATAATAATCATGGCCAACCAAAATCATATTACTAATGATCATCGAAAGGTGGATCTCTAAAGTGCATACTGTGTAATATATCAAATAAATCAAATGCCGACCACATTATGCCCAATGATCACCTAAAAAGGTGAATTCCAAATTACATGCTACCAACTATGCAAAAGACCGACACATATATACATATTTATAATCAATAAAAAGGTGGTGGATATATGGCATGTTTATTAATCAAGATGGTCACCCCATTTTATATGTGCTAAAGTCCACAAGGTGGCCAAACCTAGTAATATGAAGGTGGTCCCCACACCCAGGAGGTTAGAGTAAACTTGTAGAATGTTATCCATGTGATCACTAGCAAACAAAATGAGTGTCAACATCAGAGGAAAGGGTGGTCCCAGCTAGATTAATATGTGGATGAGTATTATTGCAAATATTTAGAATATTTTGCTCACATGCAGGGAGTTATATTTTTGCATGCCTTCACAACAGGACAAAATAGAGAAGAAGACGAATTTGCATGCTCAAAGGAAGAAGACTTGCCTAGCAAGCAATTTTATTATTAGCAAATTTTTCACCCATTGTTTTCTTAAAAATAGAATAGTCAACTTTAGTTTGACTACATTGTATTTAAGGCCATTAATTCCTATTTTAAACTCCATGCTCTAGTTTGTATTATTTTATCACTTTATTTATTATTAAATAAAGGATAAAATTAGGATGTATGGGTGAGCACAACCTTAGGCTATTTTTAGGAAGGGGGTGAATTTTATTTCTGCTATATATTGTGTGCCTTGGCAAAGCACAAAAAAAAATGACAGGAGGACTTTTGGATATATGAGTACTGAAGCAAATTTTGCCAGTTTTTCCCTCTGAGTGTGAAATGTTTTCTGCCTTTCCAAGTTACTTTGTAGTCTTATGTATGTTTTATTAATCTTGTGAATGCAAATTCCCCTATCAACCACCTTACCCTGCTACAACTTTCAAACCTTTCTTCTTAAATTTAATGTGCATGTTAACTTATTAGTACTGTTGTGTTTCTCCCTCAGTACAATCAAGTGTTTTTCCCTTAGATACTCTACAGAAAACTATTGGTCTATGCATCAAGAATCCTTCACAGATCAGTTGTGCATACACTCAGTCAAAACCCTCATACAAATTTGGTGTATCACCTTAGTTTTTTAATCTTTTAACAGTCACCTTTTACCCTGAAACTCCTAGAAAGTAGTTTAGCATACACCAACAAGGAACCGGCCTTGATACTAGAGATTCACCTCAAAATAGGTATACCCACAGACCTGAGGTGTTTCCATTTTATCTATGAAAGAGAGAGATCATTTGTGCAAGCTTAGAAAACCTACAACCATTTCTCTACAGGGTGCACTTTTGAGAGATAACAGTTTTTGCCATGCCCAGTGGGATAATGAATCAGATCTGCATGTAATTTTTTCAAATCTACAGCAGATTTAAAGCAAATTCAAAGTCACTTTTGGGAGCACACTGCAACTAATTTATTTTAAATATTTTATGATCTTTTAGTGACTTAGACCAAAAGATCTCAGACCAGTATTTCTGATCTCATACCAGTATTACAGCATGTTCCATGCCTAAAGTGACTGCAAGATCATCGGTAAGAAGGATTCCTTCTGATTTTGTTTCTTTACCTTTGAATTATTCTAGAAGGAGAAGAGTTGGTAATGCTTTTTTGTACAATAGACCTGGTTTTGGTAACCCTCCTCCTAATATTCCTTCACCACGTATAAATTTTTCTATCAATATTCCATTTTTTCCAATGGCCCAACAACCACCCAGGAATTTTTTGCCCTTTAATAATGGCAGCCCATTAGTAATTCCAGTTTATCATGATATTCCAAACACTGCCATGAAAATTTTGCCATCATTTACGGGTGAAAATCATGTTACACCAGTTGAACATATCAAATATGTTGCAGCCCTATGTGTAGTCCATAATATCACTCATGAAGACATTGCCCTAAGAATTTTAGCTACATCTTTTAAAGGAAAAGCCTTGCAATGGTACAAAACTTAGAAATTGGAAGCATAGGAACTTGGGATATTTTAGGTGAAAAATTGTTGAAATAGTTCCAAGACAACTTAGATCATTTGTGTCTCATTGAATAGTTATCTACTATTAATAAAGCTCCCAATGAATTCATGTCTAGTTTTGATATTCATTTTTCCAAAACTTGGGAGAGAATCCCAACAAGAGTAAAGCCTCAAGGTAATCATGCTTTCCTTTATTATCTTAGAGCATTAAATAGTGATATCTCAACTATGATTTAGTCAATGGGTGGAGAGACACTCCTAGCAACTTATGATATTGCTATCTGAGCTGAAAAGCGTCTTATTCAAGCGGAAAAGCTAGCACCAAGGCCATTAATGCCATTTTCGGTAGATTTAGCACATATTCCTCAAGTTATTACAATCATAGAGCCCACTATTTTAGCTCCATCAGACGATGTATTCAAAGCTTTACAGGCCATGGGGAATAAGCTGACTTCAATTGAGAATAAAATTACATTACCGAGAAGACCCTATTAGGCTCCTTATCAGCCCTACCAATAGAATAAACAAAATAGGAAGCCATATCAACAAAATCAGAATTATAGGCAGCCTTACCAGCAAAGGTAGTTTGACCCAAAGGCTCCTAGTTCTTCTAACGCTTTAGTTACAGTTAGTATGGCTATAGAGGAGTGGTGTAAACCTTGTAGTCAACCTCATTCAGCTGAAACTTGCCCAAATGCTTTTCTGAATCTGAATCTTGTTGCATAACCTCAATCTGAAACATTTTTTATGCCTCAAATGAAGGGTGGGCAGCAAGAAAATCATGTTTAGAAAACACATGAACATAATTTATTCAGCTTTAATGAGGAGGATTTCATTGCAGTCACTACTAGGGCTCAAGGGAGGGTTGCTGAAAACCAAAACCAACAAAATAGGCCTATCTTTCCTAGCATCACTAACAAGACAATAGCTCCAAATTCAACTAACAACCTTATTGTTCCCAAAAAAACAAAAAATGTTCCAATTGATAAAGGCCATCAAAAACATCTACAGCTTGATCCAAGAAGACTGTTTATACCACATATATCCAAGGTAGCCGAAGTAAAATCAGTTTTTTGCTAAAGCCTACTCCAAGACAGTTGATTCTGTATCTAAGACAGTTGCTTCTTTTAACATTGTTGATGTAATGAAAAAGTATAATGTTAACATCTCAATGTGGGATGCTCTAAGTATGCCTGGACAACAAGATTTACTTTCTCATGAACTGGATGTTATCCAAAATTCACCCCTCAAGGTAATTTTGATAACATGCATCAAATTCTTCAGTCCTGAGCAAGTAGATTGCTTCAAGGCCCGAAATCGTGTTTTTGGGGCCCCGTCGGCTTCTCTCTAACTCTCCCATCCAAGAAGAAATCCCAACGAGTTAGAAAAAATGGAAAAAATGGAAAAAATATGGTTGAAAGATTGTTTTAAAGAATTTAGGGTCTAAAGGGTTCGGGTCGTACTAGTTCAGGTTGTACCGAGGTTCATCGTACCAAGTTTGCAGCTGAAATACAAATAAAATTGGCTAAGTCATACATTTTTTGTCCCAGGCGGTCCGCGGGACAGTTGGGACGTCAGGACGCGCGGGATGCTAAAAGCTGAAACAATCGAAAGTAGAAAAATCGTCTAAGTCTTTTGTTTCACATGGGTTGGGACAGTTGGGACAAAAGTACGCGGGGGACGCGAAAATCCGAAATGGCCGAAGGTAAAGAAGAAAAGTCAACGTTTGACCCGTGAAACTTCAAATGGCCATAGCTTTTGACTCTGAGCTCCGTTTTTTGCAAAATTGGACTTTCTGGAACAAGCATGACGTCCTCTACGCCACAAAAACTAGATTTATTATTTTTAATAAGGGTAGATATATTTAAATAAAAGAAACATATTCGCCTCTAGTCAGTTAATGCTCATTCCCGTCAAATGACAGAAAACGCCTGCCAGACCCAAAATACCTGCCCGCACTCAGAAGGCCATAACTTTTTCATTTCTCAACGAAATCACACAAAATTGGTACCGTTGGAATCATGGCTCTGAGCCCGATGCACAGAAATCAATAAATTTTGGATTTGATGAGATATTGATTGAGATTTTTTAGAAACCGTGGCTGGGTTCATAACAATGTTTTATTTGGTGGTTGGGAGTGCAATTAAGAGGCATGGTCATCATTATTTCTCTGCTGCAGCACCTGGGATAGTATGAGGAGCCTTTTACAAGTAATATACAATCATTTTACTCCATTTAATTCCTCTTACAATTGGTTGAAGGAAATTTTTTGGGATTTCCATTTTCCCTTCTCTCTCTCTTCTCATTTTTTCTATAAATTGGAGTGTTGGGCTCATTGTAAGGGAGGTAGTTTTTGTAGCAGAGCTCTGCCAAAATTTATTTGTGAAGATAATGTCTTGCAGGACCTTTTTGTGGACTCCTTGCATGGTGATCCAGGCCCTTTTCTTGTAACCGATTGAACTATGCGTATCAGGAAGCAATAAAATATAAGTTTGTGGATGCATCTTCCCCTGCTGTGTTTTCTTGCATTCTTCTTGCCTCTTCAACCTGGATTACAAGAATATTGTGTCTATTATTATGTTCTTGCAGGGATCCATTATCATTGTGTATGTTCGAAATATTGTTGTAAATGCATTTTGCTAGATTATGGAGAACTGTCATCACCTCTTCTAGTGTGCACTTTGCTTCTATATTTCATGCATTTGAAGACTACTCTCACACCCTCCTTTTTTGGTGTATCACCCGCTTTAGTGTAGGCTTTCATTTTATGCATTCTCTCTCCTTGATCGCTTGGAAAGTTAGATTAGAATAGTTAGTTTACCCTGCATTAGAGTAGATTGTGGCAGGTAGTTTAGGAGTAAGAACCAGCTTTCTCTGGAGGTCTATCTCAAGTAGCAAGTCCCACAACTTGGAGATAGTACCCATTTTATCCAATCACACCGTGAGTTCAAGTATATGCGCTTGTATAAACACAGGGGGTGCAGTGATTTGGTGATAATTAAGCATTCAAGTTGGGTTGCCAGTCTTGTTCCTATTAGGAAGAAGAACGGTGAAATCAGACTATGTGTAGATTTCAGAGATCTTAATAAAGATTCATTAAAAGATCATTACCCACTTCTAAATATGGATCAGATGTTGAGAACAGTCTCAGGTTCAGATAGACTACCTCTTCTGGATGGTTATAGTCGTTATAATCATATTTTAGTTCGCGAAGAAGATAGATACAAAATAGCTTTTACCACCAAGTGGGGTGCCTATGCTTACAAAAGAATGCCTTTCAGTCTTTCAAACGCTGGTGCAACATTTCAACATGCAATGGACATGGATTTTCGAAGCTTGTTAAATAAATGCATCCTTGTCTATTTAGATGATGTGACAATATTTTCAAAAGATCCAAAAGAACATATGATGCATTTAAAGCAGACATTTCAGTTATGCAGGTAGTTTGGAATATCTCTTAATCCTTTGAAGTCTATGTTTTCAGTACATCAAGGTAAATTACTTGGTCATATTGTTTCAAAATAGGATTTAGCAATTGATCCTTTCAAAATCGAAGCTATATCACAGCTATCACTGCCTCAACATAAGAAGGCACTGCAATTTTTTTTGGGAAAATATCAACTTTGTTAGAATATTTTTTCTAGATTTCACACCATTAGTTAAACCATTAACAACTATGTTAAAGAAAGATAAAACTTTGTCTTGGACCAACGAAGGAAGGGAAAGTTTTGAAGTGATAAAATCAACTATCTCTTAGGCTCCTACTCTTGCAAACCCAAATTTCAATAAAGATTTTACAATGTATGCACTTCCAGGAGCTGAAACAATCTCAGCTATCTTGACCTAGGTTAATGATGAAAATATTGATCAGTTAATTAATTTCTTTGGATAGAGTTTGCATGATTACGAAACAAGGTACACATTTCTTGAAAACAAGTACTTTCAGTAGTCATAGGACTAAAGAATTTTAAGTACATGCTTTCAAAAAATAAAATTCACGTTCTTGTTTCTCATCTAAGTTTGAAAGCTTTCCTTTTAAATAAAGAATTGAATGAGAAAAGACAAAGCTAGATAACGAAGGTTATGGAATATGATGTTGATATCCGGGTTGCTAAGATGGTTAGAGGTAAAGGTTTATGTGAACATCTAATTGTTGATATGGAAAAACAACAAGCCATAGAACCCAAAGATTCAAAACAACATGCTAAAGTTACGTATCAACAATCAAATATCATGGTCCAACCAGGAAATCAACCTGAACTTGCCCAAGAGATACAAGAATCAAGGTGGATGACTGATTTGGTTAACTACTTACAACATGGCACTTATCCAAAAGGTATGGATAAGAATAAATACTTCATATTACAAGTTATTCCTTATCTTTTGGTCCATGTTGTATTGTTCAAAAGGGCTATAAATGGGATCTTACTGAGATGTGTTCATTATGGTAAAATTCAGAAAATATTATCAGAATTTCATGAAGGACCTGCAGGAGGTCATTTCTTAGCACGTACTACATCTTTAAAAATTATGAAAGTAGGTTACTATTGGCCTAGCATATTCAAAGAATGTTTTGAATGGATTAGAAAGTGTAAGAAATGTGCTTTCTTTGTTGGAAAAGAACATCTTTCTTCATTGCCTTTGCATCCTATTTCATCTGATCAACCTTTTATGTAGTGGGGGCTTGATTTTATTGGAATGATAAACCCACTTTCATCACAAGGACATAAGTGGATCTTAACTGCTACAAATTATTTTACAGAATAGACTAAAGCAATAGCCTTGAAGGATGCTAACGAAGCTTTGATACTATCCTTTTGTGAAGGCATAGTTTGCATATTTGGAATCCAACAATGATCATATCAGATAATGCTTTAGCATTCCTTGGTGCAAAGGTAATAGATTGGGTTGTAAAACATGGAATATATCTGAGTTCTTCATATAATTATTACCCACAAGGTAATAGCTTAGCTGAAAGTACTAACAAGAATCTATTAAGAATCATCAAAAGAACACTCAAGGATAATCAAAGATCTTGGCATCTGATGTTGAATTCCATACTTTGGGTTGACATAGTGACTCCTAAAAGATCAGTTGGCAATTCACCATACAAGCTTGTGTATGGAAAAGAAGAAAAAATGCCCATTTTAGTTGAGTTACCTGCATTAGATTTGTTGCATCAAATGGAGCTACTTGAGAATGAACCATTACAGGTTCGTTATGCAGAGTTAATGGAATTGCAAGAGCTGAGAGATCAAACTCATTTGAATATGGAAAAGAATAAAAAACAAATCAAGAAGAATTTTCACAAAAAATCCAAATTCAGAGTCTTCAATGAAGGGGATATTGTGTTAAAATGGGATGCTGATCATGCAAAGCCAGGACGACACTAAAATTTTGTTACACTCTCGAGTGGCCCTTACATGATTTCATCTTGTAAGGAACATAATGCTTTTCAGCTTTCAAAGCTGAATGGAGAGGAACTTCCCATTCCTGTGAATGGTATGTTTCTCAAACACTATTATTAAAAATCTTAAAGTGATTGTTATAATAGGATTTCCCTTCAATAAGTGCAACTTCTGCACATTGCATTGTTTTTCAATTCAATAAGTGCATTCATGCACATGATCTGGTTTACCATATCCTTTCCCATATTTAGTTTGTTTTGGAAGGGTTGCACATTTTGGAAAGGTATATTTTGGTTATACGATTCAGACTCCATGAAAAATGGACAAGAGCAAGGTACTCGTATATAAGCTAGCAAGCAACTTTCCCTGCAGGATCACCAGAAATGTTGATAGTTTTTACACTTGTGCAAAAATGGGCAACTCAAAACTTTGTTATGATGGATAGAATAGGTGAAATATACCTAAGCTAGGGAAGATCAGATAAGATTATGTCATTGTTGCTGATTTATATAAAAGATTGCATGAAATCTGTAGCTATGTGCGCTGTTACAAAATGTAACAAATCACATAGTATATAATTTCATGACTATCCTCAGCAAAAGAACACAAGCCTCAAAGGACATTTATGTTGTCTTGATGAGAATGTCCAATTACAGAGTAGGTGAAGTGTAAAGTTTTGGAACAACAAACATAAGTGCAGATCTCAGAAAATCAGAGTTCATTACGGAATGTTACAAGTTCTACTCAATGTTATTTCCTTTATAATTAA
Source organism: Taxus chinensis (assembly GCA_019776745.2). Taxonomy (NCBI): domain Eukaryota; kingdom Viridiplantae; phylum Streptophyta; class Pinopsida; order Cupressales; family Taxaceae; genus Taxus; species Taxus chinensis. The sequence goes on along the minus strand of CM034149.1, from coordinate 686,768,897 downwards.
GACATTTAATTATGTTATTGAGTTGTTTAGTTCATTATACAATCCATATAGAAAGCAGAAATATAGAAAGAGATATACAACTCATTTACAGAATTCAATGTTTTATTCACAAGGAGAGTCAAATGTTTTCCATACAGAAAGAAGAAATGCAGAAAGAGATATACAAAATTCATTTACAGAATTCAATGTTTTATTCACAAGGAGAGTAAAATGTTTCCCATACAAGCCATGGGATGTAACTGAAAAGTAAAGTACAACTACTGAAACGAAAGATACACATGCATGAAGGAGAAAGCAGAGGAGTATGAGGGTGAACCCGTCATTGCCTTGTATATTCTTCTTTGTGAAGAGCATCTCCGTGGCAGCTCCTTCATCCTCAAGTCATGGTACTTGAAAAGAAAAAAAAATCAATCATAAGTCACGAGCTCAGGGATCAAACCATATTCCTACACTATCCTACATCATGCATATGAATCTTCTCCTAAGCAGGAGATGTATTCTACTTGAAGGGAAAAATGCATGCATGCTTTAATCACTCAGAAAGAAGAAAGTGAAAAGAGAAGAAGAACACATGGAAAAAAGAGAGGCCAAAAAGCCTAAATATTTCCTAACTGTTTCACTAAGTGTGCAGGTATAGGTTGTAGCCTAAGAAAGAAATAAATAAGTCATGAGTACATACTAAGATGAGGGAAGAGTGCAACTCAAAGTTCAACAAACATTCTACAAATGGAAGAGGTTAGAGCTCAGAAGAGAGAGTGGACGATAGAAGTACACTTTTTAGTTTGTAAAGAAGAAGCAGAATCAGATTTCAATACGCTGAGGCTAAAAGAAAAATGATTACAGTTGAAATAAGATGAGAGAGAGGATTATGGAAAAAATTTGACAGGGCTTTTCCATATAAAATTAACAATTCAGATTTTTCAACATACATATCAGAGTTGTAATGAAAGGAAAAGTTGTATATAATTGTAGAAAAGAATTCTTTATAGCTTAAACAGCTGAAGTGAATTGAAATTCCAAGATAATCTCACAAATTTCAGCTTTTCTAAGTTACAGTTTTTAGAATAAAGCAGATATGAGAGCACATAATTACTAAAATATCAATGAAATGCATTCATTCAAGCAAGGCTCTACTCATATAGAACATAAGCAGAAGCCTTTATAGGTGAACAAAATCTATCTCATGATGACAGTTTGAAGTAAGCTATAGAAGACACAATGTGCATGAAAGATCATCATATAGTAGCTATACAAGCAAAGACCAGATTAAGCTACAGGTCATCATGAGCTCAACTTCTCAGAATAGAGGGGATGCTTGCAAGAAAGGAACATGTCTAGTTTGAAGATATTTTGAAAGAGAGATAATTATGGAAAAAATGTGGCAGGGCTTCACCCTATAAAATCAACATTTACAACTTTTCTAGCATCTATATCAAACTAAAAATCAAAGAAATGCAATGAGAGTAACAGGGTAAAGTATCTGAATCAAGGCTTGTGGCAAATAGTGATATCAAAATATATCAATAATTGCTTAAAATTACTGTTGATATTAAAGAGTACAAGTGTAATTACAGTTACAAAATATATTCACCAGGAACATGCAAAAATGTTTGCAACTCACAAAGAAAAATCTACGGGAGTGTCAGAAGTTTCATTCTCGCATAGGTCTATATCTATCCTGGAGAGAAGTTTTTTAGAAATAATGAAATGGAAGATGATTCAAATTTATTAAAGAATACAACTTATCTCAAAGGATACAACTTAGCTCAAAGGATCAATTCTAATAAGCACATCAAATAGTTTTTCAAGCATGATACACTAATTGCAAAGCAGAGTTCCTGTAGATTTCACAGTTTAATGATAGATTTTAGAAGTGCTAATGTTGGAGTTTAAAAGGTAGAAGAAGCTAAATCATATAAAGTACAATTATATAGTAAGGCTCAGAGAAACATTCATGACAACCTAGTTTTGTAGTCAAAACCCCATGATATCTTCATAGAAAAGCAAATAAATTCCACAGAGTGAATAAATGCACAGATTATCCCGTGATATTAAAATATGGAAACCCTTCTCAGGAACGTGCCAAAAAAATAATGCAAAACCCAGATTTGGGGAGGAACAAAAGTTACAGATCCACATTTAAGAGACAACATGCAAGGGAGAATTCCATAATGACTATGTTTCAAAATTACAAAGGCCGAGCTTGAAAAGAAAGAACAGGTTTCAAAACGACCACACAGAGCTAATAAGGCTGAAATAAATCAAAATCGAGCTTCGAATCCCCAACAATGGTGGGTTTAGAAAGAAACAATATACAGATCTTAGTTCTTTATTGTAGACCCATTAATGGTATTAAAGGAAATACCAAGGTAAGAAATAGTGCTTACTGTTTAAATCAAATCTAAGTAACCCTCAAGTGGCCATCAAGTTCATCAAAAAGGGACAACCCAACACATTTTCAGCTTGAAACGACCAAAGAAACCAAGTTGTCGCATGAAAATGCAAAAGAAAAATGTTTATCAGCACTTTGAAGTAGAAGTGGCAAAGACAAGTAATGGTGGTACTTAGAAGATTAAAACTTACCATTCTCTTCATCAAATAGTGATGTCAGCAACATAGAACTAGGCTTGACAGAGACCAGAGAATAATACAATTCCAAGCTCAGAGTTTACAAAATGCGGTCATGATCACAATGCCTCACATGGAAATCTCGAATGACAAGATGCTATACCAGACAACCTCACAACAGAGCTTGGAAAGCCGAGAGTGACACACAATCAAGACTTCAAGTTAACAGTAGTGGTAGCCATATAAAATACCACGTCCACCTCCTCAGAAGAAAACATAAAATGCAAATACAACATATTTCAGAAGGTCAAGAAAATACAAAAGAACCGAGCTCAAAAACGGTCATCAATGGCGGTTTACAAAAAATTTGCCAGGGCTTCGCCTGCATATCAGAAAAATGAAATGGAATGATCATCAAACTTGAGTTTCTCTTTACTTCCTCAACACAAACATTGGTTTGGTTAGAACTCAACCATAGTTAAAGATCAGTGGTTGCAAAAAAAGGACAGTCGATCAACTCTCGATGGTCAATCTCAAAGTTCCAAGCAAACCATTATGGGTAGCCTCCCACCAACCAACATTCAATGCATACAGAAACCCTAACCGAGGGTCAAAAAAATCAATAGTTACAGGATAAAAGGTACAAAGATCAATAGCCTGAAATTGGCACTACTCTTCAAAGCAAACCACCAGGGTTATAATTAACCTGACTCGAGTTATAGAAGCCACCAACAAAATGCATGAAGGGTTGAGTCACCATGAGAAGGGGACAACCCACGTGTCCTCCAAATAATAATCATGGCTGATCAAAATCATATTACTAATGATCACCGAAAGGCGGATCTCTAAAGTGCATACCATGCAATATATCAAATAAACCAAATACCGACCACATTATGCCCAATGATCACTTAAAAGGTGAATTCCAAATTACATGCTACCAACTATGCAAAAGACTGACACATATATACATATGTATAATTAATCAAAAGGTGGTGGATATATGGCATGCTTATTAATCAAGATGGTCGCCCCTTTTTATATGTGCTAAAGTCGACAAGGTGGCCAAACTTGGTAATATGAAGGTGGTCCCACACTAAGGAGGTTAGAGTAGACTTGCAGAATGTTATCCATGTGATCACTAGCAAACAGAATGAGTGTCAACATCAAAGGAAAGGGTGGTCCCAGCCAGATTAATATGTGGATGAGTATTATTGCAAATATTTAGAATATTTTTCTCACATATAAGGAGTTATATTTTTGCATGCCTTTACAACATGACATAATAGAGAAGAAGATGAATTTGTATACTCAAAGGAAGAAGAATTTCCTAGCAAGCAATTTTATTATTAGCAAATTATTCACCCATTCTTTTCGTAAAAATAGAACAGTCAACTTCAGTTTGACTACATTGTATTTAAGGCCCTTTAATGCCTATTTTAAACTCCATGCTTTTATTTGTATTATTTTAAACCTTTATTTATTATTAAATAAAGGGATAAAATTAGGATGCATGGGCGAGTACAGCCTTAGGCTATTTTTAGGAAGGGGTCGAATTTTATTTTTTGTTATATATTGTGTGCCTTGGCAAAGCGCAAAAAAAAATGATAGGAGGACTTTTGGATATATGAGTACTGAAGCAAATTTTTCCAGTTTTGCCCTCTGAGTGTGAAATGTTTTCTACCTTTCCAAGTTACTTTGCAGTCTTGTGTATGTTTTATTAATCTTGTGAATGTGAATTCCCCGATCAACCACCTTACCTTGCTCCAAGTTTCAGTCCTTTCTGCTTAAATTTAATGTGCATGTTAACTTATTAATACTGTTGTGATTCTCCCTCAGTACAATCAAGTGTTTTTCCCTTAGATACTCTGCAGAAAACTATTGGTTTGTGCATCAAGAATCCTTCACAGATCAGTTGTGCATACACTTAGTCAAAACCCTCATACAAATTGGGTGTATCACCTTAGTTTTTTAATCTTTTAATAGTCACCTTTTACCCTGAAACTCCCAGAAAGCAGTTTAGCATAAAACAACAAGGAACCGGCCTTGATACTAGAGACTCACCTCAAAATGGGGTATACCCACAGACCTGAGGTGTTTCCATTGTATCTACAAAAGAAAGAGATCATTTGTGTAAGCTTAGAAAACCTACAACCATCTTCTTACAAGGTGCACTTTCGAGAGCTAACAAGTTTTTGTCTTGTAACATGGTTGTAGATTCTTTTTAATCAAAAAAAATATTCCATAATTTTACTAACTAATCCGAGGTTGTTCTTGGGTCTCAAGTGGGTTGTTTTAGCGAGCATTACAAGAAGGATGGATTATCCTTTTCATTAGATGTCTTGGTTGGGTGGAGAGCGTTTCCTTTCCCCTACTCTTGTTGTGATCAAATTGGAAGAATGAGAAATCTGCATGTTGTTGTTCAGGAGCTGAGATAAAGATAGTTTGACAGTCCCTTGTAAAATGAAATCTTATTATAACCTTTTCCACTTGAAGTGAATGAATATGTATATGTTTGTAATGGAAAGATGTTGTAGTGGTTATAGAAGTGTAAATTGGAATGTGAAAGAATGATATGTATTTTGTATGATGTATTTGGAATTCAAATGGAAAGGAAGTTGTAAGATTTTCATTTGAATTAATGGAGGTGGTTTTGTCTTGTCCATATGATATTATTCCATTGGAAATTTGTGTTTAGCATGCACTATGAAATCCCTGATTGGAAAGTGGAAAAGTTAAACACGTGAGAAGATAATGTATTATTCTGCCTTGTATATAATATATGATTTTGGAAAGAATAAAAGATGGAAGTTGTAAATTTGTCTTTTAGAATAAATAAAGGATTTCATAACTTTCCTCAAATTGTATCATTGTATTGAATTTAATAATCTAGATATGAGTTGTAATCTCTATTTGAAAGGAAGAAATGCATATAAAGGAAGTGTAATACTTTGTCTTTTGAAATATGTGAAAATTGGAAATCAGAGATGTATTTTAATTTTTGAATAGTTGAATTGAATCAACTAAATGTATTAGATTAGAATTGGAACATATTATAATACTTGGAAAAAGAAAATGGTAAATAAACCCTTTAAAAAAATTGATCTTTGTCGTGTATTTTTAAACTGACAACTATTTAATCCAAAATGCATAGACCAAACCTACAATAATGAAATAACAAAATAAATGATTAAATTGAAGTATTTTTTCCTAAACGAATCCAATTACACAAAAATATTTAAAGGAAATCTTTCAAAACCTGGCAAAACCAAGTTCAAAGCTTTCACAGTCATTTTACTGTCAAAATTGTAAAATTTCGAATTGGAATTCAATCAAATAGATCTACCTCACAAACTTATCCTAAATCCACATAAGAACAATTCTCCATGTCTACTTGACATGTTGAGAGAAGAAGAAGACCAAATTGAACAAATCTCACAAGTTAAAATTTACAAGTTTGCATTGTAAAATCTTGCAGATAGTTATCTTTAAATTGACCCCTTAAAATTTATTAAAATAAAAAACTTTATGATTCTTGAGTAAATATTACGTTGAGAGATTTCCAGAAAGTCCTCGATTTCCCAAAACTAATCTATTTATCAAAAGTTATGGCCCTCTGACGTTTTTCTTCACTTGGCATCAAAAAAAAAAAAATTGGGAAAAATTTCCTTGGTGGGCCCGCGGGCCTGAATTTTTTCCCTTAGAGCTTTGAAAAAATTTTGGGAAAATTTTCCAACTTTTCTCCTCGCCCTTAGGGAAACATTTCTCCCCTGGGCCTGCATGCCCGTTCTTGGGGAAAATTTTCACCCCTAGGCCCACCGACCCATAACTTGGAAAATATGAGGAGTTAGAAGGACTTCTTTACATTAATGGAAAGGTGAGGAAATTTCTTATCCAATGGAAACTATTTAGGGAAATTTTGAATGCTTTAATTTTGATAAAAATCAGGTTTAATCTTTAAATATTGTTAGAGAGTGGGTATGGTGGGGAATTACCTTATGAACCTAATTGAACTTTCTAACCCAAAATTTTAGGACCTTGTGACCTGTAATAACGGTTATCAAGAGAAAATTATTTTCTAGTAGATTAGATTTGTTCTGGAACTTTTTAGTGACAATTTTTGTCTTGTAACTTGGTTGTAGACTCTCTTAAACAAAAAAAAATTATTCCATAATTTTCCTAACTATTCCTAGGTTGTTCCTAGGTCTCAAGTGGGAGTCATCTATTAGCTAGATTCATCTAGTTTAGTTGTTTCTACTTAGGTGGGGGCCTTTCCATAACACCAATTTCTTCTTTTCTCTTTTATTTATTTATTATTATAGTTCCATGTATTGTTCAAAATTACACACGTCATAGCCTGTCAAAGGGCTTCAAACATATCAGAGAAGTGTGCTGTTAATTTTTCCCATAAAAAAAATCACGATTCAAAAAATATTTGACAAAAGTGAAGGTCTATATTTTTTGTAAAATGTCAGGTGAAGGGATCCATTGAAAATTTTCCAATTGCCATTTTAATTCGCTACTTCTAGTTTAATTTGCTACCACCATAAATGTTTAACTGTCATACAACCTTGCTATAATTTATTTATGAGCTCCTGCTATAATGTATTTATGAGCTCTCGTAAAGGTCTCCCAGTCCCATAACTATTTAATAGGGGTGGTCACTTTCAGTATAAAAAATTGGCTTGGGCATCAAGATAGGTATTAGAAAGTTATTGCATTGGTGGGCCACGACTACAACTTAGAAGATAGGTGACTCTCACCTCCCACAAATCCCACCTCCCACAACTCCATTAAATCTCTAATGGTTGAAATATTGACTATGAGCAAATAATAAAAAATGTGTTTGTATTATTGGAGGATGGAGACTCGATTCAAACCGTCTTAAATGCCAATAGGGAAGTCTTGACTCTGGACACCACTGTAGTCACTAAGCATGTTGTTTCACACCTCACCTCAATGCATATTGCTAGTAGCCGAGCCTATTATTGATTTGACAATTGTTTAAAAAAATCGGGTTACATAATACATTCGATTTGACTTTAAAACACTTACACAGTATACCTACACATTAGAAATTGTAGTTGGAGACTTGGACAATGGAGATGGCATTGTATGAGTTAATTTTTTGAAGGAAACAATGATTTCGTCATTTTCTAATTCGTATTCAGGGCTGAGGGGCAAACTGCTTCATGAAAATTAAGCTACATAATCAAATATTATAATTTACAGGAAGGAGCAACGAATTTTTTTTTGAATTTTAGTATAGTTGGAGTTGCACCCTTCCTAATCCTGCTATCAATATTTACCATATTGTTAAGTCTAAATTTATCTTCTTCATTTCTCCTACAAGGGGATAAAATTCCACATAAATGGTATGCTAAATTCTTCTCACATGTATTTATTTTCTTGAAATATGTCTTCAAATCCCTAACCAAAGATATTTCATGGTGTTTTCATGAAGGTTACATTGCAGAGAGGATTAGTTCTCAAAATGTGAAGAGATAAGGAATATGAATCCATGACCCTGTGTTAGTGTAACCTTATATATGAGATTTTACTGTTGCATGACTATCAAAATTATTCTAAATTATTTTATTAAATATTATCTAATTCAAAATTTTCAAAATAATAATAACTTCTCCCTATCAAATTTATTATGGTGAAGTTTTATAGAGTTATATTTTATATATTGGGGCTTCAAAAATCACTAATGGTTAAATAATTTAAACTCTTTTATTATTTTTTATTTATAAATCTATTTTCTTGGGAAGTTTACCTAAATGGTTTGAATATTTTATTACTAATTTAATAAGATTTTTTTTCTAAATAATTAATGAATACTTGTCAAGAACATTTGACTTGGTCTAATTAAAGGTCTAAATGTTCATCAATTTGTCTTGTAATGACTTGTATCCCATTTTGTATTTTAGGTATTTTCCTTTGGGAAGGGAGCCTAAAAAATGTGTTGATGATATTTTTTTCTCACATCAAGGTGAGCATGAGAAACATTTCTATTTAGAGTGTAACACCCACAAAAACAACGTTCTAGAAACATGATGAAACCCTAAACACTTATCCCGAAAGTTGCGACTATTTTTTTTTTTTTTTTTTGTTTAAGTTATAAGATTACAAGGGTGAAAACCACTAGGGTACATTAAATTAACTTACACCGATATTATCAACCTTACAGTAAGGGAACCAGGTCTATTCCAAAGACTAAATAATTTTCAATTTATCTCTAAAGTCAATTACAAAACATTCGTCTAGGAATGTACTGTAATTTAATTTTGTTTGGTTAAATATTTTTTTCTCTTTAATCAATGATTGATCCCAACATGGTCAACCTTATACCTATTCATTTTATTTCATTATCCCATTAGCTTTAGTATCCCACATTTCATCAATTTACTACAACATACTAGGACCTAGGAAAAAGCTTTGCACACTAAGGTAATAAAATGGCCCCATTCATTCATCTACACATACCCTTAAATTTTGAATAAAAACATTTTATAAAAAAGTATTCCTACCAAACAAAGGTAGGGTTGATCCTCAACCCTTAGATCAAACCAATCTTGGCCATTAGATCCTAGGGTTCCTAACTAACCCTAAAAATTCTTATGATTTTTGTTTAATCTCTTTCTTTACCAAGTCTCCTCATTTAATCTATTTCCTTTGAGAAAAATTTACAGGTTAGAGAGGAGAAGCCATGGGAGCAAGAGAGGAGAAACTATGGGGATTCTACAATGAGATCAAGCTTAGATAGTTTAGATTGTAGTTTTATTTTTGTAATCTATTTTATTCAAAAATAGAAGGAATTTTTCCTTCATAAACTATTTTTATTTCTAGTCATTTGTATTTGGGGTTCTCAATTTTGGGGCAAACCCTACCCCATTATTATAAATCAAAAGACTGTTTTTAATCCACCATTTGGATTTTTTTATTGCCTAATCCAAGGGGTTTACTCATTGTATGCTTTTTGGTGCTTATTAGTTAAATTTTACAACTTATAAATTAGTATGAACCAGTTAAAATTTTCACACAGGTGCGCATCTGAGGATTTCTGTCATAGGTGATAAAACCGCCACCTAGAGCAGACCGGCGGTCTTGGGACCGCCGCCCTACCTGGGTGACAAACCATGGACCGCCACTCTACTAAGTAGTGGTTTTGGGACCTCCTCCATAGCGTAATCAGTGGTTACGAGACCACCACTCTGCATAGGACGCCGGTCCTATTTCTGAGAAATAGAACCATCAAACCTGAGATTTTTCAAAAAACAAAAGATGCAAGGGTACTCAAATGGTCATTCAAAACTTACTTTTACATGTCTAAGTTATTCATTTACAGGTTTTAAATTCATTTACTCATTTATTTGGTATCAATTTACTCAATTTAAACATTTCCTATTTTGATAAAAACAACAACATCTACAATGGTCAATTTCCGTTTCATTTACAAACTCTCTTCCAGCAATGCAAGGAAATGAACAAGGTAGTCTAACTTTTTCCTTTGCATTTTTTACAATTAACACAATGGAATATACTATTTCTTACCTATTTCAACTACAAGTTTCAATCCTTCTCACAACCAATTTTAACAAGGTTTTAAATAAGTTTTGAAATGAAAGTTACTAACTTTTCAATAAGGTCTATACACTTTGGTGAGAAATGGAACAACTACCATGAGATAAGTTATTTCCCCTTTATAGCTTATTTTCTCACAATATAACTTTCAATTGAAACTTTACACAATATTTCCCATTTTGATTCTTTTCTTTCCATACTATTATTTTAATGAGAAGTGAGTTTTACATCTTTTCAATGAAATTTTTCAAAAAATCATTACATTTTACAAAGCTACGTCTCTTTTGACAAAATATAATATTACACATCTTCCACCTTTCAAGTGGGAATAATGAGAAGACTTAATCCCAAGGAAGGATTTCTTGAAGGTGCCAATAGAGCTCCAACTTTCACACCACCAACAAGAGAACTCTACCATGCTTCCTTTGATCACAACAAAAAAGGTGGGAGAGGAAACACTCTCCACCCAATCAAGTATTCCAATGAGGAGGAGAAGCCATCCTCCTCATTGGCCCCCGAGCCCCAACCACAATGCAATGAAAAATGGGTTCAAATCATGGCAACAAACAAGCTTCCACAACACAAACAAACATTTCACAACCATTCCAACCACATTTCAACCATCAACAACACAATAATGAAACACAACTAAACAATAAGTAAACAAGGATTAAAAATGGAAACCATAAGAGCAAGACCTATGGGGATGCCACTTATGCCTTCTAATGGGAATGGGTGCCCAACTTAAAGCCTCAAGTGCATATCTTACAGCAGGAGCAGGAGATAGATATAGAACAACACAAGACAGAATAATATTCGAATGTATTCAAAATATTCAATATGTGTAACAAGCACCACAATAAATACAATGCTGAAACGGTTCATGAAGGAGAATAGTCCTGCAGGAAGGAGAATAGTTACAGCACCTAACTGCTATGTATACATAACTACTAATACTAAACAATGTATTAGATATTGCTAACATTCCCACCCTTAATACATTGTTCCTACAAACATACATTTCCTGATAATATGTCCCCCCCTTAAAGAGAACACCGCAAAGAGGGTCTTCACACGAGCATGTGCCTACATGGTCTCACATGGTTTTTCTAAGGTTGACTAGAAACCTAGAGGGACAGGAACACTTTCTGACTGTTCACCTCGGTGGTTTTACAGGATTACCACGAACCAAGAAGATTTTACCTTGGTGGTTTTACAGGCATACCACGAACCCAAGAGGATGATACCTCAGTGGTTTTACAGGATTACCATGAACCCAGGGCGAGTACCATGCGTTGCTTTTAGTTTTTTCTATTCCACACGACACTCTTCAATTAGAAGGTCCCAAATAGGAAACTTCGTATCATTTGTACTTTGTTGAATAAAAAAACCACAGGAACACGACACAAAACTGAAACTGAAATAAACAAGCCAAAAATTGAGGAATAGGTCCTCAATACCTACTTCTGCCACAATCTCTGTTGGCGGCCTCATCGCTTGTGGCTTGCAAGAGGTCGCTGGATTTCCTCCAGCCTCCATTATCCTCCGTCCTCCTGTAACATTATATCAACAAGCATCTAAATCATGCCAAGGTGGAGGCTTTGGTTTACCAAGAAAAGTGGTATTGTTGCCAATTGGACTTGACATAATACAATCTAGATTTTGTGTTCCAACTCGAAGAGTTTCACCATGCCTATGCATCTCAACAATCTCAATAATGTGCTTAGGTGTAACATCCTCATAGTAGTTGTATGAAAATCCTTTTGAGCCCTTTGTGTAGTCAGCAATAGTATTTAAAGGAGAATTCACACAACATTCCATATTATCCATGAAATGATGAGTGGTGATCAGAGCAAACTTATCTCCTAATTCTAAAAAGTCTACAGAAGCATACGCGGGTTTCAATATCCTTTGTTGTTTGACTTCAGACCTCAAATTGCAAATATCACTGCTAGAGCAATGGCACATGATGCCAATCAATACACAAAAGAAACAGTTTGAGAGAACTGTCAAACGGTTGCACACATATGCCAAAAAGGGCATAATTGAATTTATTTGGCCTTGGACTTGTCTTCTCTATCCACAGTCCTCCTTCACGCAGCAAGTTTATCTGCTCTACTTTAACGGTAAAAAGGTCTCCATGCATAGTATTTGTGTTCAATGGACACAAATCGCAGAAACAAATGCTCGACCACTGAGTTATAAGAAGACTCTAAAAAATCCACAGTACAGCCATGTAACAAAACTATAAAATCCTCCTCTTGATCAGTCTCTGCAAAAAACGGTTGGAGACAGTTACAAGATGGTTGAAATCAAAATTTCAATTGTTTGAGTCTTCCACGCAGATATCAAGGCAAAAAACAAAATGACTAGCAAATAGAATGTCCCACGTAGGTCATCCACTCTTCCACGTCTCCAATGCTAAGATAAAATAGGTCGCAGGATTCCTCTTGCTTCTCAAACGCTCGTCCCACTTCAAGACAAATCTCTCTAATAAATGCCAATGGAAAAAACATCACGTCACGATGGTAAACAAAAATGTGTATCCAATCGCTATGGCTCTACAGATTCTGGGCGCTAATAGACATGCATGTCTCCAAAATTTAAACCATGTTTAAACTCCTTCATCCACCGTGATTGCAATGGAGACTGCGCTGAGAAGGCATCCGCTCTGATACCAATGATAGCAGGAGTAGGAGATAGATATAGAACAATAAAAAACAGAATAATATTTGAATGTATTCAAAATATTCAATATGTGTAACAAGCACCACAATAAATACAATTCTGAAATGGTTCGTGAAGGAGAATAGTCCCGCAGGAAGGAGAATAGTTACAGCACCTAACTGCCACATATACATAACTACTAATACTAAACAATGTATTAGATATTGCTAACAATATCTCAAATACCCTACATACTCTTATGCCTCTCTCAAGTACCCCTTTTTCCTCCCACATACTCTTATGCCTCCCTCATCTCTTATGCCTCCCTCATAAAAGAAAATAAGTAAAAAATGTAAGCATTCCTTATCCAAGGTGGGGCACCCAACCCAGACTAACTCCAAATAAGAAAGTAAACTCTTATGCCTCCGTACAAGAAATATAAACTCTTATGCCTACCACATGAAATCTCCCCATATTACCCTCCTCCTCCACACTTAGGAAATTAAGCCAAGCACCCAACAAGTATAGAAAAACACTCAAAACAAGCACAGATGCATGCAAAATGAAAGAAATCATTTAACAAGAGTTTAGATTCTACCTTTCCATGGTAGAGCTTGATCCAAGAGAATATCCCAAGCTTCTTTAAGCCCAAAAAAACACCAAGAAGTTCCAAAAAATCCACAAAGACTTCCCAAAATCCTCTAACTCCAAAATGAAAGAGCACACAAGAATGAAGTAACCCTCAATCAAGCACAATAACTTGATTAAATATGAAAAGGGAGAGAGGAGGGTGAGGTGGCTCCATGTAGGTTGCGACATCATTCATCCTCAACTCCACCTCAAAATTTAAATTTGAAACTCCAAAGCACAATTAATAAGTGGGTGAATAAATGACATATTACTTGCACACACAAACCAAGCCCACACCTCCTAAGGAAAAAATTAATTACAAGAAAGAAAGTGCACTCAACATTTTACCTTTTCATCTTCCCAAAACACATAATGGGGTCTAATTTTGACCCCCCCAACCCATAGGTAGGATTATCATAGTAATTTAAGAGGTGTGTTACAAGTTTGACTTGTCCCATAAGCTTCCAAAATTGTCCCCTAAGGCCAAATTCGAATTTCGATGAGGGGTAGAGAGTACAACACTCAAGATCCCCAAGCACCCAACTTTCAACACAAAATTCAAGAGAAAATCTAGTCTAATAAATGAATTCCTTTGATGACATTTATAATTAGTTTAGGACAAGATTAAATTAGCTCTAATTAAGACACTACAACCCATTATTAATAAAGGTTAAAATACATACCCCAAATTCCAAATAATTAGTACAATGAATTACATCACTAAAGTCACATATTAACATCAATAAAAAGAAAAATAAATAAAAGACAAAACATCACCCCTTGGTCACAATTTCCTCCTAAAAAATAATTCCAAAACACACACAAATATATGTTTTCATGGTGACTCTTGTTAAATTCACCTAGAATTCCAATGTGGTCGGTCTCCAATCCCCCTGTAGTTTTCTGTGATATGTTTTCTTGCAAAACACACAATACCCCTCTATTATCATGGCCATATTAACGATGTCAAGGTAATAAAACACTTACATCTAACTATCAATTTCAAACATCAAAAATCATAACTACCATTGCCAAGACCAAGAATTTAACAATTATTCCCATTTTCAACATTTTGATTCTACTCATACATCAGTTTGCAAATAAGATCAAAGACCAACTGGATCAACAGATTAAAGCAATACTTTCACTCGCTCACAATTTCCTTAATCTTCAAGTATTAAATAACTCACAAAATAACTATGAACATCATAATAAAAGTCCAATACAAAAATGATTCGAATATAAACATATATTTATTTGACAACACATCATTTTCTTCCATATTGAATGTCTATCAAAAGTTAATCAGTTCGGTTACAATAACATCTATCCTTCAATTTCCCTAACACAATGCATTAATTTCGTTTGTCTATTAACATCTGTTGGTAATAAAGCACAATAATGTCTATGTGTCCAATCACAGAGATAAACCAAATACAACAAACTAATATCAAAGAGTAATTCTATCACAATCAAATTATGACAACGCAAATATTCTAGCTACTTGTTTTATCCTTAAATTCCCATCAAGGTCCATAGTACAACATATAGTTAAAATAATAATAATCAAAACACAAAGGAGTCACGATGCCACACACATCTCATTAGTATGCTAATTAGAATAAAGCAGCAAGTTTTATGATTATAACAATTCGGAAAAGATAATCATGTTTCATTTAGTGTTGAAGAGAAGTGGGCATTACATAGAGCACATAAATTTTTGGTACTTTAATATTTTTCTTGATATTATTTATTAGATGAAACGTGACTGTTTTGTATACAACTAATTATTTTTCCTCTTATACTTAGCAAATTAAATTTGAATAAAATAACCTTGTTGTGTTGTCATTTATTTTTAGGCTCATTATGTGTGTTAAAATTTTAGTTTGTCACTTTATAATTCCAATGTGAGTTTCATTTCAAAAAATTTATTGGATCTCACAATTTATCTTATTCATTACATTATTTTATGACATGGAATCTATTACATTTTAAGTGGAGATCTACTCTTATTAGACAAATACATTGACATTTTTTATTTGTATAATCACTCTTTTAAAAACAATTAATCTCTCTGTAAAAATTGTTTAATTTTTGTGACACTTGTGATTGATTTACTCTTTTCATATGAAATGTAAAATGATTATACTACTTTCCATAGTTGAAGGGTTGGTCCAATATTTTCCCTTCACAATGAAATTAGGACTAGGCCTTAAAATTTGATCATGGTTCCACGTGAGGGCCCTATACATATCCTCAAATGAAAAATAAAAAAAAAAGAAATAAAGAAAAAAAATAGTCAATACCTTTTCAATAGTCTAATGTTTAATTAGTGTTTATTCCATTTTTTATAGTTATTAATGATATTTTATTTATAATTCTCTACCTATTTATAACTCTCTCTTTATATGTGTTAGACCATATGGGGAACAAATACTTTATTATATTTAAATATACTAACTTATTTTTTTTACCTTCTTTTAGATGATTTTACTCTATTTTACCAAAAACAATGTTGATGTTAGGAATTAGGTTGTGAGAATGGATTACATGGAATGTATACATATTAATATGCAATATTGTAATATAGCCTATAATTGGAAGAGAAAAGGCTCTTTCCATGTTACAAGTTCACAACATTTGCAATAACTCAAATCATGTCTAGACTCCTCCCTCAAATATGTAAGAGATGAAATTTAATGTATCATTGCAAATAATAGTGAAAGCGCACAATGGACTAACCATAAAGGTAATAAAAGAGCAAAATCAATGTAAAACAAAGTAAAATTAGAAATAACATTTTTAGGTGTTTGTGGAAGGTTAATACGCACAAATTTATTAGAATAATGATTAACACACATTTTTTTATTAATATAGATCATATATCACTTCATATAATATTAACTAATTTTACCTACAATCTTTATTACAAAAATATTTAGTGGAGAAGTTTCAAATTTGATGAAAGTATTACATTAGATGTTATGTATTCCAAAAAAACTGTATTATGTTATAATATTACATGTGATTATAGATGATTAAATACATTTTAATTTGAAAAAACACAAAGAAATAAAAATCTCAAGGTTATTATATTTAATTATTAGCATAACATAATTACTAATAACTTCATTACCTTATTCATAGATATCTTAATGATTGGTGACAAATGGTTTTAGTCTAGCATGACTTCCAATTTTATTTAAAAAAAAAACAAGGGCTCTAAACTTGACTGTATCACCTAATTAATAAATAAAGGATGGAAATATATACCTCACAACAATATTTTGTATTGCCATGCAATCATTATAACACAAAGGAATACATATCTTTCAAAAGTTTTAAAACCTTCTCCAAAAACACCAATTTTTGAATATGATACAACCATAACATGCAACATTGTACATCTCACAAGTAATGTGTATGCCCCTGCAATGTAATATCTAATATAAATATTTCGATCCTTTGTCATTATGATCTTTTTTAGTGTTATCATCATTCCATGACCCCAAACCTTTTTATGTTAATTTTCTAAAGATTTCGCTATATATTGCTACATTTGATTATACTTCAATAGATATTATTACGATGTTCAAGTAAAGAAAATTTTGTAAAAGCTTGAAACATTTAGGGAATTTGTTTACGAAGTAAAATAAAAACTATAAAAGGAACATGTAGGATAAACATTGTAAGGAAAATATTTATTTCTTTTAGAATGTTCAAATATTAATTCAAACTAAAATAGACAAAACATCTAAACTAACGTTGAAATATTGCTAATGATTCTAAATCATGGACAACACAAATCAAATTAAAAAATCTTATAAGCAATATATAATTTCATGATCACGTCCTCATAAAACATTAAAGAAAATTGGTTGAGTTCAAACTACTTATTCTATTTGGGTAGACATTGTCATCTATATGTATAGCCAAACATCCTAGGTCTATGTAACAAATATGAAAAAACTACACACAAACTTGGTATTATGGATTTCAAGATAGTAAAATTTGGTAGAATTGAAAACAAAATTTCAATTTTATTTAGCACGTTAAGTAACCTTAAATTGAAGAGAATAACTTATTGTGCATGTAGCATATCTATCAAACAAAATGGATCCGTAGAAATATTGAGATGCGATAAATTAAGGGAATTGTTTGTCCCTTTTTATTGAAAAATAACCCTAAATTTAAAAAAGAAAATAATAGCACAAAAGTAGTTATATGCCACAAAACTGGATCCATATATGTATTCAGAAGATATACTAACTTGCTTGGAAGCAATTTAATACTTAACAAAAGAAATACATTTTCAAAATACTAATAGTTTTTTAAAAACAAAATACTATCTGATTGGTTGTTAGGAAATTTTTCTAACAAACAACAACAAGTTATTAAAATAATTTCCATTGTGTTGATGCTCTTTAGCTTTGATATTTTCATGTCGATGTTATAGAAATCTCCGAAGTAATGATATTATTTCAGAAATCTCAGAAATAACTATGATATTCATAAAATTGAAAAGCAAATTTAAATACACATGCATGCCTTTTAACACTTTAAAGGTATTCTAAATATGATGTTTTTTTTGTTTCCCCAAATCTTCATAAGCAACAAAATACATTGCATTGAATGCAAAATACACAGTGAAATATCTTGCAACAAAAGAAATAAAAAATATGCCAGACTTAATTAAAAAAATATATTTACGAAAGAGATATTGTTAGTCTCCCTACTTCAAACTAAACATGTCAACCATGTACATGCTACATAATTATGAATAAACTGGTTGAACTCAAACCAAGTGTCCTCCAACATAACTGGTATAATCTTATAGCAACGAAAAAGTGTAATGCCCGCTGGGCATCAACTCCTTTTCTACCTGCCCTCCACTAGCTATCTTCATTTTTTTTCAACATACTAACTGTCACCAACCTACCGCAATTTATAACCCTGTCACCTCATTTTGACCTACTCCTCCTTGGCGTGTTCTGAACAGTGGATTCATTAATGGTGAAATGAAGGTATGTCATTTTTACCTGGTTGCGTGGGCGTTTTTTCTTCTTTCTCCTGGCACATTTCCTTTGTCATTGGTTGCTGTCATTTTCTCCCTGCCCGTGCCTTTCAAGGGGAGCCTGGAGTGGATTTTGAGCACTCAACAAACAAAGAAGAAGGAGCTCATCTACTTCTGAAATTTATTCCAGTTTCGGAAATCAAAGGAAGTCATGGGAAACCATTTCAGATGTTGCGTTTGGAGTTCTACTCAACCTCAGGTTATGGATGAATCAACACCATCACTTGCCGACTTCACTGTGTTCCTCCTTAAGGACGTGGATCCCATCCCGCAAATAGATCTGCTTATTGATTTCTTTGAAGCCCGAATCTTCAGAATAAAATTCCCAACAGAATCGTCTACGTCGTCCTCCGAGGAGATTGAGGTGGACTCAGTCGCTCCTAGCACAGGCTTGGCTGCTCAAATAATGGACAAGATTTCAACTGAAGCTCAAACTTTGGAAATCGTCGAGGAAATAGTAAGGACAATCTTATCATCAATTTGGGAAATAGATCAGATATTCGTTGTATTGTTGATGACAGCATATGCCCTGGATAGATACAGGACGGTCGCAGCTAACGTGGAAGAGTTTACTGAGTAATTGCTCAATATTGCTGAGGTTGTAAGACATCTGAAGAAATCCTGGGAAAACCATGCCTGAACAGATTGACAAGCTGTGGAAGGATGTTAATGTGGTAGCTGTTGGGGCATTCGTGTGTTTTCTCCATTTTCGTGGGTGCTACGAGGTGTGTTCTTGCCAGATATCCATAGCAAATAGCCAGGCGACAGGCATGTTGCAGTATAGTAGAAGCCTTTTTGAGCGCTCCAACAAGTAGGTTGTCCAACTTTGTTGTTATCTGTTCAGTACCAGATGCATCTTCAGGTTCGGGATTCTCGACTGCAGATCGTCCAGACAGATGTATACATAGTGTGTATACTTTTGCACGTATACTATTTGCATACGCCGCCTGGGATGATGGCTCCGAGAGGGCGGCTGGTGCCATTAGTGTTTATTCAAGCTCTTGTTCTTCTCTGTCTCTGCACGATACAGGAGACCTATGCAATGTTGGAGAAAATGTCTTAGGATATGAAGGTAGCAGGATATTTTTCAGATCCAGAACAGGTACTGAGTTCTTTTTCTTCAAATCGACTATGTGACAGTGAGAGTGCTTCCAACAGACCTGAAGAAATTTATTTACTAAGATTCTCTATTGATTTCTTGCTTGTTCTACGATGTAACCCATGGAAGAGGACCTCATAGGTATGGATCTGTTTCATATCGGAATATTCATGAAGCACTTTTTGCTTTGCAAATTTTATGAGCTTCTTCAGCGAGTCTCTAAGCTGGCAGGCATAAAGGTTTCTGTGGAATTATCACACCTTCAAGCTGCAGCTGTAATGTTTGCACCGAGAGTTTGATGTTGTCCTCAAATCTGAAGAAAGAAAGGTTTATTTATCACTACAGTTGATGCCTTTCAGAGCCAGGAGCGTGATGTAATCATTATGTCTTGTATCCAAGCTTCAAATCATGGAACTTGCCTTGTATTGGATGCCTGCGTTAAGTATGGTGTGAGGAGACTTATATATACAAGCACATATAATGTTGTGTATGCGGGAAAGGAGATTGTTAATGGCAATGAAGCATTGCGATATTTTCTCTGGAGGATCATGTTGACCCCTGTTGGGCATAGTAAAGCTTTGGCTGAACAGTCAGTCCTCAAAAGTAATGGTAGATCGTTGAAGTATGTCTAACAGCAGCATCAATGCAATTGTTTGGTGATTCAGTTGTCTTTCGTTGCGGTTGACAATAATATGAAAATAGTTATTAGTAAAGTCAATAGCGAAATATTTTGAGACATATGCAGCCCAAGCGACATTATGTACAACATATCTCCTCTATTACAAGCTGAAGTATGTTCATCTATTCTACCAACCTAAGATTGGATGTCGGGGGTGCCAGATTATTTTCCATCTTGTGAGTGCGTGCATGGCCAACAAGTTGTCACCATTGAACTCCCTCATGGCTCTTCTTTATATGGCACTGGAGAAGGTAGTGGTTCCCTCGAGCGAACAGGAAAGCGTGTCTTTACGTGGAACACTGATGCTTGGGGTTATGGTGATAGTATGACATCTCTATATCAGTCCCACCCGTGGGTGTTGGCTGTTTTTCCAAATGGGGAAGCTTATGGGATTCTAGCTGACACTACGAGGCAGTGTGAGGTGGATTTGTGAAAGGACTCAACTGTTAAATTTTCTGCCCCATCAGTCTATCCAGTTATCACATTTGGCCCATTGACATTGCCAGCAGCAGTACTCACATCCTTGTCTCATGCTATTGTTTTTTATGCTGGCCCATGTGGAGTTTGTACGACCTGTTGAAGCTGGAGAAACAGGCAAGATATTTCTACACCTTTCTACTGCTATTATATTTACAATTATTGCGAAATCGAACCACTTTTCCTTGCATTGATTTGTCAGTTGGATGTCATGATGGGAGATTTCCCTTTCTGCTTGTTTCTTCTCGTTTTAGCTTTTATCGTTGATAGTATGTGGGTCGAAAGGATGCGTGTGCCCTCTCCTCTGAATGTTATGTTTCCCTTACTCGAATGATAGACCTTCGTCTGTTTGTTTATGTATTAATTCTTCTCTGCGATTGAGTTGCAAGTTGTTATGTTGATTAACTAGTATTTTCGATATCATGGAAGTAAGTTACGATAACTGTGAAGCTCCTCCCTAGCACCCAAGTTGTCTTTTGACATTTTGTTAGCTCCTTCACAAGTCCCTTTGATAACCTTTTGGCATCGAGAAAGAAAGGTTGTAGGATTGTGTGATCAAGGCTTGGGGCTAACCAGCTTGAGTTTCGGTATTAAACTTTTTGAATGAAAAGGTTGTGTGCAGTGTGTTTTTCCGCCTCGCGGGTGTAGACTCTTATACTATCTTTCATCTTGTTTCTAGACTTTTAAGCCCATCCTCAGGAAGTACCTTGACCATCCCTGGCAACTTGAACCATAACTAGCCTTATGGATCAACTAAGCTCGAGGTTCTTTGTGCGAATCTGGTACCCCTCGTTGACACTGGAATAGTTTGGTCTAATCCCCCTCTCAGAATTATTGTTGATGGCGCTCTTCTGTTTTTCCTAACTGGCATTATTTTCTCCCTTGTAATGTTAACGCTATTAATTAATATTGGTTGGTTTTTATGCACGTAATTACTGTAATAGTTTGTGATGGAGATTTCCTTAAATGTGATTGACCTTCGGGAAAAACTCAGCTTTCGTATGATAATCTTATGAATTCATAGCGGAAGGTTTTGTTTTGATAAAGTCACTTAGAAATTATGTTTGTATCTTTTGTGTGCAACGGTTGACTGCGTTACCAAGGGTTGCCGTAAAATTTGGTTGTTTTGGGATATGGGTAATTTATTTTAAATTAACCAAACATTAGTGTTGTAGTGGATGTTTGCAAATCTTTAGTGTTATAAAAAAAAAATTGTTGATGACATTATTGTATACTCTTGTGTAGACGGAACCCCCTTCTTCTCTCGCGTGTTTGCTACTAGCCTGTAAGACTTTGACCCTTCCTGGATGATTGGTAAATCTCTTTGTAGTTAATGGTCAAAACTAGTATACTTTGCCTTCGCTTCGAAACTTATGTTGTGTGTATACTCTAATTGATTTCCGGTTTGAAACTCTATTATCCATGGCTTTTTGTGTTAATTTCTGAAACCCGTGTTTCCCCCTTCTTGGGCCGATCAACTCTTGTTCTCTTGGAAAAATATTATTTTAGCCTATGCGTTTGGTTCCTTTGATAAAATTCTAGATGACTGGTATATAGATCAATTCTCAATCTTGTAATTATTGTTTAATTACTTACTTGATGGGGATACTGTTTTTGCTAGATTGTTTGTTTTCTCCTTATAGGGCCAAGGGCCATTCTCATATGATTGTTACTTTCGTTGCATTTGCTCCTAACTAAAGTACAAGGTCTTCTCCTTCTTTGATTGACATGTTATAGACCTTATTATAACTTGATGTGCTCATAGTGTTTAGAGGTTTGACCCAAAATTCTTGTAATAAGGTGCTTCTTTTCATGATATTGTTAGATAATAGTTATGGTGGTTTTGTGTAGCCTTATCTTGCTCAGTTCTCGTGAACTGACTCTTGTAGAAAATTTGCTGCAGATGGATTTTGCGTGTAGATGAGGGATAGATTTGTAGACTTTTGTCATCAACCTCAGTTGAGAAGTTCCTTTGCTCGAAACCTTTTTTTTTTTATGTTGTTCAACTGTTGTTAACGTCCAGTGGAAAGTTTAAAAGAGGATTAATGTCTTAGTATAAAGTATTGTGGACTTTGTCATCTGAACTTTGGAAACCTTGTATTGTTTGACCATCATTGAAATTATAAGAAAATTTGGTTATTGTGGTTGAGTGACTTGTGGAGTATCAGTATTTTAAGAAATGATGTAATCTTGTTTTGTTCTCGTAAATGAGTGTTGCTTCAACTTTGCCTTGAGAATAAATTCTGAGTTAAACCTTGCCATGACTTAGTAATAAAGTGTCATAAGTAAACTAACATGGGATTGTTTAATACTTCTGGAAGTTAAATTAAAAGTTGCATTCAAATAAAGTAACGTAGGGGTCACCAACTTGAGAGCAAGAAATTCTTTAAGTAATCAAGGGCAAGGACTATCATTGCAAGTAACACTTTATAACACGATAACCCTAGCTCCTCTAGTGAACATTATGCCTTTCATGGTAAAATTTGTTAAATGACCCTAAGTAAAGTGAAATGAACTGTTAATTGTTTGAGGATAATAAGATTTAATAAACAGGAGAAAATCAATTTTGAAACCACACAATCTAAAGGTCTCTCTCAGCCATTTGGAAAGTAAATTCTTTACTTTGATAGATACTTTTAGCGAAGCATATCCTAAGTCTCCTTGAAAACATAAGCTAAGAATTGCAAGATGTCCTTTTAAAATAAATAACCCTTCAAGAATATCTCCTTGTGGTTGGCCCATAACTGTAAGTGTGTTCTTGTGATTGTACTTCTATGTTGTCTTGTGAAAAAAGAAAAGTAAATTGTCCTTGATATGTGTGAATCAAAATAAGTTTCCGTGCTGCCTTTATGGCCATCCTTGTATCAAGTTGTTCACAGTGTTAGTTGTATACTTGGTGACGACATGTTGCGTCATGTTATGTGTCAAGCAAGTCAAAAAAAAAAGTTATCCTGTATTTCACTGTGTTGTTCGTGTGTGTGATTTTTTTTGGGTCGTTACACTTTGGTATCAGAGCATAGGTTCATGCTCTCGAACCTATGGGCCGGATTGGTGTTATATGATGATGTTACATGGTGGTGGTGGTGTTACATGATGATACTGCATGATGATGATGATGTTGCATGATGGTGGTAGATATTGGAAGAGTAATGTGCTTTAAACGTGATGTGATTATTGTCGTAATTGTGATATTGTGAACGCACATGATGTGTATGTCACCTTGTGCGTGTTTGTGATCATGTTGATGTGTTGGGGATGGGAGTATTCTCTCTCCTTCTTGTGGATTCTATGAAGAGTTCACGTGTGAATTGTTGTTTGTGATGTGTGAAAAGAATTCTAATGTGGATGACGTAGTGTTGGAGCATTGTGGCATATTGTGATATGTAAGTGTATCAATGTGTTGTATGACTAGATTGATGTTAAAAGAAATGAGTTGTATCATGATGTTTTTACCATGTTTGAAGAAATGTGTGTACCACCTTGCTATGTTGCAATGGATGTTATGTTGTGATGTATTATGTTCATCGTATGTATGACTGTGCAAATAGGTAATGCTTCATGTTGTGATTTTGGGTCATACGGTGAGTGTATGAACCCTATCGTATGGTGATTGCGCTTTGGGTGCAGAATGTGGTAAAGTGATGTATTATGCCCTGTGGATGTATGATTGTGATCTACCCTGTATATGCATACCATACGTGAGACGTTATGGTAGTTACGTGTGTGCCACCGTTATGTTAGTGATGTTGTTGTATGTTATGTTGTGAACCTTACGCTAACCGATCCTGAGGGAAATCAGTAGAAGTGTATGTTGAGAGTGAGGAATGGTGTACCATGGGTCAATAACTTGAGCTAAAACTCGGTTTAGTAGATAACATGTGATTCTTTCCTCTCTCCCTATGTGGTTGTATGTATGCAACCTTAGTGTATCTATGACTATGTTTATCCTTGTCGAAGTGGTGGCGGGATGATTCAGATGGAGGTGATGACAGTTGTATTATTGATATGTATTTTACGAGCTGAGGCTCGATGTTCCGAGTGCTAGCAACTCGTTGAGTACCCCTTTGGTGGCTAGATAAGGCCACACAGTTATCGTAATGTGACATTATTATAAGTTGATTTTATTCGTAAATTGAGCTTTTACTTTATTTTGCAAGGACCAGCATCTTTTCTTGATTGCAATGCTTTACAATTTTGGGCATTTCCTTGGTTTGTGGCACTAACATGGGGATTTTGATACTAACTTTGGCTATTTGGCCATTTATTTTAGCTTGATTTGGGGTCTTCTTTTAAATTTGGAATTCTTACCGCCTTGCCCAAGGCTTGTACTTTGCCACTTGGCACTTTGATTGGATTGTTGTGCTGGTTCTAATGTCGTGATGTGTGGAATAGGGTCATGGGATGCACCATGGATTGGTTGGACCTATGGACCCGCTTCGTTGTATGGGGGTACGCCCCAAGGGGTACATATAACTAGCGGGTTGTTGAACCACGCGTTATTATGTCACTTGGGTTAGGAGTGTTCGAACTCTATGTGTCTTGGACCATAGGGACAACCGGCCTCCTTGAGGGAGGCATAAGAAGAGTTTTGAGGGAGGCATAAGAGACTTGAGGGAGGCATAAGAGTTTGAGGGAGGCATAAGAGACTTGAGGGAGGCATAAGAGTTTGAGGGAGGCATAAGAGACTTGAGGGAGGCATAAGAGTTTGAGGGAGGCTTATGATATTTGTCTGTATGGTTGATGTTTCAGGATATATGTTGAGTTATTGTGATGTTTGGTAGTGGTCTTTTGATGTATGTGTTACTCATGTCAGATGGATATGTGTTGTGATGTTGTGGTTATGTCATTGATTCCCTTGTGGACACTATGTACCTGTAGCATGGTTTGGTGTTATGTGAGTCTTTCATTGATGCAAATTGAGGAAATGTCTGGTGGATTGTAGTACTCTTTTGTTTGAGTATTTTGTATGTCAGTCATTGATGTGTGATGAGTACTATGTTATGTGGACTGTGCCTATTCTATTCCGTATTTGAGTAACCTTTATGTGGTGTAATACAATCTTGAAGTATATACTTGCGTGCTTGTGAATCTGTAGTGTCTTGTGAACCTGATAGGGTGTTGTGTTAGCAGTTCATGTTGGGCACCCACAATAAAGAATGAACCAAAACTCTTCAATGATGAAATTTTAAAAGCAATTAAACTAAGAATAATGCTAATGGAAAGAGACTAATGAAATGATGAACAAGAAAGAACTGCCAATCTTCACAGAACATTGAAAGTTAAAAATTCTACCAAATGTTCCTAAGGCTACCTTGTGACCGTGCTTTAATCAACTAAAATTTTAAACCATAGGGTGTACTTTCTCCTGTACCTGTTCTTGGTTGCGAACCATTTCCTTTCCTCTGTGTTATGTCGCATCGAGGACGATGCTTTCTTAAGGGGAGGAGAATGTAATGCCCCACTGGGCATTGGAGTCTTTTTTCTACCTGCCACCTTGGCCTCCTCCCACCCCCAACCTGCAAATAGACTGTCATGTCTGTCCTTGCATGAGGAGTCGGTCAAGTCATTTTTTTCTTCACTAATCTATTTTTGAATTCTCCTCAATGCAACCGTTTTCCTTGGGCATTTTTTTTTCTCCTGTCACCTCATTTTGACCTGCTGTCTATCCTTGGGGTGGAATGGTGGAGTCCCGTTTAATGGTGAAATGAAGGTCTGGTATTTTTGGATTCCTGGTTGCGTGGGTGTTGATTTTCTTCTTTCATCCTGGCACCATTTCCTTTGTCCTTGGTTGCCTGTCGTTTTCTCTCCTCCCGTAGCCTTTCAAGGGGAGCCTGGATGGATTTTGAGCTGCTCCTCCCGTGGAAGGAGCTCTAAACATGTGGAATTCATTCCAGTGGTCAGAAATGAAGGAAGTCATGGGATCACCCTTCAGATGTTGCGTGTTGGAGTTCCTTTTCTCTCATCCTCATGTTATGGATGAATCAACACCTCACTTGAGCGACTTCACTGAGTCTCCTTCTTCGGGACGTGGATCGGCATGGCAATTGTATCTGCTTATTGAAAATATCTTTGAAACCTGTACCATTCAGAATATAATTTCCACAACAGAATCATCTCCGTCGTCCTCTCGGGGAGATTGAGTGTGGACTCAGTCAGGATCCTAGCACAGGCTTGGCATGCTTAATGGACGAGCATTTTCATGAAGGTCATCACCCTGGAAATCATGCAGGCAATACTGAGAGGGTTTGATCATCTCCACGGGAGAAACAGATCTGTGTATTCCAGGCTGTATTCTTGCAGGGACATGCATCACGCCCTGGATCGGAGCAGACTGGCTGACGGTGACTGCAAGCAACGTCGTGAAGCAGTTGTACTGAAGTTATTGCTATGCAATATTGCTGAGGTTGCAAGAACATCTGGAAAGTTCTTAGGCACGAGCATAGCCTGAACAGCCTTGTCAAGCCGTGGAAGGCTCATTTAATGGAGAGTCAGCTGTCTAGGGCATTTCGTGGTCCATGTCATTACATTAGCTAAAGAGAGAAGCTCAACCAGCTTGAGGCAAGTTTTGGAAACATTGCGAGGTTGAGGTTCGCGTTTTCTCCACTTTTTCGTGCTTACTGACTGGAGAAGTGTCTTCTTGCCAGATCTCCACGAGACAATCGGAGCCATGCCAGGCAGGCATGTTGCAGTTATAGGTAGAAGCCTTCAGCTGGAGCGCCTCCAACAAGATGTGTTACGTCCAACTTCATTGTTTGCCATTTAGTACCAGAATGCATCTTCCTGGTTCGGGATTCTCGACTTCAAGATATTTTCATCAAAACAGACGTAACACAGTGTGAGTATTACCAGGCGACCCGTATGAAATTTGCAGAGGTCCTCTACTGAGACCGCTTGGGATCCACGATGTAGCTCATGGAAGAGGGTCTCTTGGAGGCAGATTTGTTTCACCATTAGTGTTTATTCAAGCTTTCCTTGTGTTTTAATGGTGCATTCTTTTGTCTAGGTGACAGATCACACCCTCAGGCACAGGAGACCTATGCAATGTTGGAGAGAACGTCTTGGGAGATTAAGGTAGCAGATATTTTTCAGATCAGAAAAGGTGCTGAGTTTTTTTTCTTCAAATCGACTATGTGACAGTGTGAGTGCTTCCAGACAGACCTGAGTGAAATTTATTTACAAAGATTCTCTATTGATTTCTTGCTTGTTCTACGATGTAACCCATGGAAGAGGACCTCATAGGTATGGATGACTGTTTCATATCGGAATATTCATGAAGCACTTTTTGCTTTGCAAATTTTATGAGCTCCTTCAAAGCGAGTTCCATTTCAAAAAGAAAGGCATAAATGTTTCTTGAGAGAGATTATCACGGTAATGCCTGGTGAAACTGCAGCCAGAAATATTTACATTGGACAAAGATTGAAATGATGATCCTCAAGTCTCTGTGGCATAAGGCAAGGTGGAGAAATCACGACGGTTGATTCCTTTCAGAGTTCAAAAGAGCACGATCTAATCATTATGTCTTGTATCTGCCACACTGCAAATCAAGGATCTATCTCCAAGTATTATATTGCCTAGAGAAAATTGTTGTGGGTAATGCAATCCAGCTCTCTCATCTATACAACCACATGACAATGTTCTGTATGGAGGATTATTGGTGCTTGACTAAGTGAAGCAAGCTGTAAGCAATGAGGCTGCACATTTTTCACTATAAACAAGTGATGCATCGTATGGAACCCTGTTAGGCGATAAGAAGGAATCAGACTTTTTTTTTTCAGTCCGTCCTCGAAAAAAGTATTCTTTTCTGAATCATTGAAGTAGGACTGGACTATGCTGTTTACTTCAATGCAAATCTGATGTATGGTGATGCAGTTGTCTTTCATTGCGGATGACAATAAGCAAGAAGAAGAGTTAGGTAGTAGATTGGAAAAGCAGGAGAGAGTACTGCTTGAGAGGATTTGGAACCCAAGCTACATTGGGCAGAACAGGATCACCTGCGAGAACAGAGCCTGCAGTAAATCCAGTGCTATTCTACCAGACCTCACGGAGGATTGAGCATCTTGGGGGTGCCATGTTTCTTTTCTCCAACTTTGTCAGTTCTGTGCATGGCCAACAAGTTGTCACCATCTGGACTCCCTAATTGGGTCTGTCTTTATATGGCACAAGAGAAGCATTGAGCTTTTATTCGAGCGAACAGGAAAGCGTGTCTTTACAAGGAACACTGATGCTTGGGGTTGATAATAACACCTACGATGATCTCTATAGGACTGCCGAACTCGTGGGAAGATGGAAGACAATCTTCCAAATCGAGTTGCTTATGGGATTCTAGCAGAAGCGTACGACGAGGCGGTATGAGGTGACACTAGGAAGCTTATGGGATTAAAGGACTCAACTGTTAAATTTTCTGCCCCATCTGTCTATCCAGTTATCACATTTCGCCCATTGACATCAGCCAGCAGCAGTACTCACATCGTTGTCTCATGCTATTGTGTTTTATGCTGGCCCGTGTGGAGTTTGTACGACCTGTTGAAGCTAGAGAAACAGGTAAGATATTTCTCTACACCTTTCCACTATTATTTTATTTAAAAATATTGTGAAATCGAAACCACTTTTTCCTTCCATTGATTTGTCGGTTGGATGTCATGATGGGAGATTTCCCCTTTCTGCTCGTTTTCTCCTTGTTTTAGTTTTTTATCGTTGTCAGTATGTTGATCGAAAAGGATGCATGTGCCCTCACCTCTGGATGTTATGTTTCTCTTGCTCGAGTGATAGAACTTCGTCTGTTTATTTATGTATTAATTCTTCTCTGCGATTGAGGTTACAAGTTATTATGTTGATCAAACTAGTATTTTTCGTTATCATGGAAAGTAAGTTTAACGATAATTATGAAGCCCTCCCTAGCACTCAAGTTTGTCTTTTGACGTTATTTTTGTTAGCTCCTACGCAAGTCCCTTTGATAACCTTTTGGCATCGAGAAAGGAAGGTTGTTAAGATTGTGTGATCAATGCTTGGGGGCTAGCCAGCTTGAGTTTCGGTAGTAAACTTTTAGAATGAAAATGTTTGTGTGCGATGTGTTTTCCTGATCGCGTGTTAAGACACTTATCTTACCTTTCATCGCATTTCTAGGCTTGCAAGGCCATTCTTAAGAAGTACCTTGATCATCCCTATCAACTTGAATCCTAACTAGCTTTTTGAATCAACTAAGCTCGAGGTTTCATTGTGCGAATCCAATACCTCGTTGATACTAGAATAGTTTTGGTCCAAGCGCCCTCTGTGAATTTATTTTTGATGGCGCTCTTCTGTTTTTCCTAACTGGCATTATTTTTTTGCCTTGTAATGTTAACACTATTAATTAATATTGGTCAGTTTTTATGCACGTAATTACTGTAATAGTTTGTGATGGAGAATTTCCTTAAATGTGATTGACCTTCGGAAAAAAAAAAAACTCAGCGTTCATGTGATAATCTTATGAATTCATAGTGGAAGGTTTTGTTTTGACTAAAGTCACTTAGAAATTATGTTTGTATCTATTTGTGTGACGGTTGACTGTGTTACCAAGGGTTGCCGTAAAATTTGGTTGTTTTGGGATATGGGTTAATTTATTTTAAATTAACCAAACATTAGTATTGTAGTGGAGGTTTGCAAATCCTTAGTGTTATAAAATTTGTTGATGACATTATTGTATACTCTTGTGTGACGGAACCCCCTTCTTCTCTCGCATGCTTGCTACTAGCCTGTAAGACTTTGACCCTTCTTGGATGATTGGGAAATCTCATTGGTAGTTAATGGTCAAAACTAGTATACTGTGCCTTCGCTTCGAAACTTATGTTGTGTGTATACTCTATTTGATTTCCGGGTTTGAAACTCATTTATACATGGCTTTTGGTGTTAATTCTTGAAAACCGTGGTTTCCCCTTTCTTGGGCCGATCAACTCTTGTTCTTTTAGAAATATAATATTTTAGCCTATGCGTTTTGGTACCTTTGATAAATTTCTAGATGGTTGGTATATATATCAAATCTCAATCTTGTAATTATTGTTTTAATTACTTACTTGATGGGAATTCATGTTTTTGCTAGATTGGTTATTTCTCCTTATAGGGCCAAGGGCCATTCTCATATGATTTGTTATACTTTCGTTGCTTTTTACTCCTAACTGAAGTACAAGATCTTCTCCTTCTTTGATTGACATGTTATAGACCTTATTATAACTTGATGTGCTTGTAGTGTTTAGAGGTTTGACCCAAAATCTTGTAATAAAGTGCTTCTTTTCATGATATTGTTAGATAATTAGTTATGGTGGTTTTGTGTAGCCTTATCTTGCTTCAGTTCTCACGAACTGACTCTTGTAGAAAATTTCTGTTGCAGATAGATTTTGCGAGTAGATGAGGGATAGACTAGTAGATTTTTTGTCATCAACCTCAGTTGAAGAGGTTCTTTTGCTCGAAACCTCTCTTTTTTTTACGTTTGTTCAACTGTTGATAACGTCCAGTAGAAAGTTTAGAAGAGGATCAATGCCTTAGTATAATGTATTCGTGGACTTTGTCATCTGAACTTTGGAAACCTTGTATTGTTTGACTATCATTGAAATTATAATAAAATTGGGTTATTGTTGTTGAGTGACTTTGTTGGATTATCGGTATTTTAAGAAAATGATGTAGCCTTATTTTGTTCTGGTGAATGAGTGTTGCTTTCAACTTTCGCCCTCGAAAATAAATGTCTGAGTTAAATCTTGCTATGACTTAGTAATAATGCGACATAAGTAAAATAACGTGGGATTGTTTAATACTTATAAAAGTTGAACTAAAAGTTATATTCAAATAAAAGTCAACGTAGAGGGTTACCAGCTTTGAGAGCAAGGAATTCTTTAAGTAGAGCAAAGGTGCAAGACTATCATTGTAAGTAAAATTATATAACATGATAACCCTAGCTCCTCTAGTGAACATTATTCTTTTTATGGTGAAATTTGTAAAATGACCCTAAGGTGAAATGAACTGTTAGTTGTTAGAAGATGATAAGATTTAATAAGCCAGGAGAAAACAAATTGGAGAAACCACACAATCTATCTCTCACCGCCATTTGGAAAGTAAATTGTTCTCTTTGGTAATACTCATTTAGCGAAGCCTAAGCTAAGTATCGTTGCATAGATGTCCTGGTTAAGAGCTCTAGCTTCAATTAACCTACTGAAGAATAACTAATTGAGGTTGGCCATAACTGTATGTGTGTTCATCTCGACCTTCTCCCTCTAACCTGTCTTGGTCAAAAAGCACCTTGTATATTGTCTTCTCGGATAAGTGTGTTGAATGTTAAAACTGTGTTGTCTTTATGGGCATCCTTGAATCAAGTTGTTCAGTAGCGTTAGTGGTGAATAGATGGCCTTGTGGACATTTAAATACATCCTTTTTCTGTGATAAACGCAATTCAAGCAAATAAAAAAAAATTTATCCTGTAATAGAGAAAGAATTAGAACAAATTTCTCGTCAAAGTAAAAGTAAGAACTTAGCATTGTAAGAAGCATTGTACAAATCATATCTAGAGTCTTAGCAAACTAAAGTTAAGGATCGAAAGAGGTTACATAAAAATAAATAACCATCAATAATTTCCTCATTGTGGCTTGCCCTATCTGTAGGTGTGTTATGTGGTGGTTTCTTATGTTGTTTTGTCAAATAGAAAAGTGAACCATCCTTGGTGGGTGTGAACATTTCTGTGCTACCTTTGTGGTCATCCTTGTATTGAGTTATCCACGGAGTTAGTTGTGACCTCGGTTGTGGCATTTGGTCAATTGGCGATGAAAGGGTTTGAAAGAATTGTGTGTACAACCGATATGGTGGGGCGAAGTGATGCATCTTCTTGTGTACATAAAAGACCCACATGAACACAATTTGATATATATTCTTTAGGACAATATTCAATTATTGCTATGTCGACCACATCTACAATATTTCCTCTCGTATAAAATCTCCATACCTACATAAGAACTATGCATATTTTTCAGCTTCATAAGATGTATAATCATTAACGAAAAATCACATATATCTTAATGACTGTCATTTTTACTTACCAACTCTAACAGGGTTTGATATTCAGGAAGCAATTTAACATCAATATTCTTTATTCCACACACAATTTCTAAGAGGACAACAACAAAGCCATAAACATCAGTTTTAGTAGATAATTTTCCATGCATTGTATACTCTGGTGCCATATATCCACTGCATTAACAAAAAAAGTTAAAGGAATCTGAAAATTTAAAAAATAAACTTAGGAGAAAACTATTCTTAATGTTCAAATAATAAAGTTTCTAAGAACATGGTTGAGTTCCCAATATTGTAGGGATCATTTTTCTCTCTTGCATGGAGTTAATTTATATAACTTTTTCTAACATCCTTATTCGTGTTTAATTATTTTAGAAGCATTTCCTAAATATATTTGCAATTTTGTTTATAATAAACACAAATGGAACTCCAAAAATGTGCGAGACACAAATTATAATAAAAGTAAACAAGTATTTTTTGTGAGATTCTTACAATGTTCCTGCAATTCGTGTATTAACAAGGCTCTCATCTTGACCAAACAATCTTGTTAAGCCAAAATCTGATATTTTTGGCTCCATTTTCTCATCTAAAAAAATGTTGCTTGCCTTAATATCTCGATGAATTATGTGCGGTTGAGAATCCTCATGCAAATATAAAAGCCCACGGGCTACTCCGCGTATAATGTTCAAACGCCTCTGCCACTCCAACTCCTTGCTCCGTTGTACATCTATACCATACATACAAAATAAAATTTGCTAAACAAGAACTACTTATTGCTTATTTCCCTCATTACAGATTTAGTAATGAAATCCAAGACAAAACACTTCCTAGTTGAATTAGAAAAAATTAATATTTTAATCATTATCATAGTGTGAGTACAAAGCAGAGGGCAGAGGCTCACTAAATAGTATTTGGTCAAGGCTCTTATTAGCCAAGAACTCATAAAGAAGTAAGGGTTCTGATCCCTCTGCACAACATCCAAGTATATTCACAAGATTCCGCTGTTGAAATATGGCCACAAGCTTAACCTCATTCAAAAACTCCTCTTTTCCTCGTTGGGACTGTGCCGACAATTTCTTTACCGCTATTTGTTTTCCATCTGGCATTGTGCCCTAAACAAAAAAAAGGAGAGATGAAGAAGAATGTATACGAGTCTTTAAGTTTAATGGGTTCGAATCCCAAAATTGACTCCTCAATAAATCTAATGCCTAAAATTTGCAGAACTATTATGAACAGATCTGTTAAGAAAAGCAAAATGAAATGCTAAATTTGTGTTCTATTCCTTGTTACCTTGTATACGGGGCAAAATCCTCCCTTTCCAAGCTTGTTATCTTCATGGAAATTGTTAGTCGCAGCCCTGATTTTTTCTAGGTTAAAGACTATTTGCTCATCCTGGGTGATCAGTAAGCCCGCCTCCATGCCTCTATTTTCTATAAATTAGTAGTTTGTATCTCGCTTAAACTCGAAGAAAATAAGGTCGGACAACAAGAGAAGGATATCTTGATTCTGATTCTGTTTTAGGTTTGAAAGGGTTTTTGATTTTAATATCACTGAGCCCACCTCGATGCCTCTTTTCTGTAAATTTGAAATTTTTATCTGGCTAAAACTCAAAGAAAATAAGGTGGGACAGCAAGAAAAGGATTTAATCTTGATTCCCCACATCCATGCCTCTATTTTCTGTAAATTAAAAATTTGTATCTAACTTAAAGACAAAAATACGGTCGGACAACAAGAGAAGGACCATATCTTTGCACCTATGTATGTTATACTCTCTTATGTAATCCAAATCTATAAAAGCATCCTCACTCTCCTCATTCCAACCCCTAGCTCTTGGTGCATACATGAGTTTCTTGCTCTAATTGCTCACATATCTTGGTTTTGTAGCTCTTGAAGAATGACCAATGCAAACCGTAGAAAGGATAGATCTAGAATTTTTAGGTAACACTACTATAGCAGACTATTCCAACATAGGTGGGAATCAAAATTGTGATTGATTAAATCATGTCTAATGGACACATCTTAAGTTGATTAAAGCTACAAAAAAAATTTAGATCTTCCCTTTTAATATTGCACTTTAATATTAGGGTTGACGATTTTTGACTCAAACCTTTTCAGTTTACTCGGTGGAGCTGCAGGCTTATTTTGTTAAAGAGTTGGTATGTCTAACTAACGATTTCAATCCCAGCTTCTGCCGTGAAACAATACTCATCCTAATTGTTAAGCTCTGCAAAGACACGCCTTTTAATTTCTCTTAAGAGCTGCTGATCTTGTTAAGAGATAAACATTGTCAAAGTGCTTGTCTCCTTTACGGACATTCACTGTCTGTCCAGCAGTTCGAGCACATCACTTGGATTATACATTAATTCTGAGCATTTTAGTCCATTTATCTTTGCAGAAGATTTTCATACTTGGCAGATTCATAAGCTCCATTTGTCAAAGCTTTCTGAAAAGTCTCATTCGTCTGACCTTGACATTCACGGTCTGTTAAGGTGTTGAATCTAACAAAACTTGTTGAACGTCTTCGTCAGGATTTTAACACTCATGTTGTTAAGGTGTCACTTCTCATTAAATCTTTTCCACTCCTCATTGTCTTACCAAGCTCTAGCTTTGTATGAAATTTCGAATAACCTTATCGTATATTGTATAATACTGCTTCTAGCTTAACATTCTCTAGCATTGAGCGCCCGTTGAGTCAACTTTGATTTTCAAGACTCTTCCATAAGCTCTGTACATTCACATTGTAAAGGGCTGAGTAGGCATATCATCATTTCACACTTCATTTGATCTTAACATTCATGTTGTTGACAGGATTGTCAAACAAATAAAATATTTTCAACCATTGCTCTCCACCCTTAACATTCACATTGAATAAGTAGCCACATCATTGCAATATTTTCATCACTTCTATGCTCATATCTAGCATTCAACTTTGCTAGAGGTTGAAAATTTTTCGATCCCCTGCTGAATGACAATTCTAGATATTTTATTTTGCTATGAGGTCTGCATGAACATTTCAAAATTATCTCGCCTATTCCAACTTAGCATTCCAGACTTTGCTAAAATAAGGGTTGAGATTTTAAACATCTTTGCCTCATTCCATCTTATTTATTCACTTTGATA
This sequence comes from Taxus chinensis, assembly GCA_019776745.2. Taxonomy (NCBI): domain Eukaryota; kingdom Viridiplantae; phylum Streptophyta; class Pinopsida; order Cupressales; family Taxaceae; genus Taxus; species Taxus chinensis. The sequence goes on along the minus strand of CM034149.1, from coordinate 686,732,966 downwards.
AGGGTTTATCTAATTCAATATGTGTCATGACCTTGTTGCATTGTAAACACTCAATCGGGATTTTTAAGAATCGTAGGCTAGTTACATACGTATTTAGAGGTTGAGCATTTCAAACCTTTTTCTTGTCATTCCATCTTAGAATTCACTATAATGATAAGGGTTAGAGAGACCTTGATCACACATTTATGGTCATTGTCCCCCATTTTTTATTACAATGGTGGATTTACACAATTGGATTTAAGGGATCTCATGAACTAGAATTTAATCGATGAAGGACAAACTATTTAGGGCATGCAAAATACAACGCAATCTTAAGGGTTACAACAAAATGAAACTGAAATTATGTCCATAGATTCATTTCGACATGGAAATCTTATGCACACCAAGTTTCTCAAAATACTTATTGATGACTGCCTTGCAAATTTGACCCCCAATATTACTTCTAGGGACTTTGAAACTCAATCCAAGACGAGCATATCAATTTGAATTTTCATAGCATGCCATGAAGTCAGCATATAATCCAGTATCTTTCTCTTGGTGACCTTATTCCCTATAACGTTGAACGTAGTGAGAACAAGCATTATGGACTAGTTGACTTACATCCTTGTCACAATGAAGAATCTATCACCCTTCCTCTCCGTCTTACCTTCTCATAGAAGTTGTCGATGCAAATAGTTCCTGGCCTTGTAGCAACCTTTGCGACTATTCCACTAAGTCAAAATCGTGTTCTCAAATTGAAAAACTTGAACGTTGGTCATTGTCTAATAGGCTTAATCAAGCCTCAGTTGTAAAGACAATGGGTGCATATTAATAATAATAATGATAATAATATTATTATTTTAATTATTGATCGGCGATTATTTCATTATTTTAGTGTCAATTGTTATCTATATCATTATTTATTATCGTTAAACTATTCTATTGTTCTGTTGGTCACTTCCATAGACCGAGCCTCGATTTGTACAAAAGAGGAGGAGATTGTTTTGTTGGTGGCACCACTGTTTGGAAGTGGTGTTCATGTTTAATATTTAATCAAAGGCTTCACCCACCGCATCCCACCTTGGCAGACCAATCCTTCATGCATGGGTTGTTTTAATTGCTAAATTTAAGGGTGAATTTAATGTGCCCCCCACCGACCTTGCCTTTCTCTTTTGATCCTTATGTACTGTGCTTGGCGTGAAGTGCGATGTGGACTCAATATGCTTGTTTTTGGTTCTTTGTTTGGCTAGAGGTGGGTGGATTTGATGGCCAAGTATGCCATTTCTTTAAGCCTCTTTAATGCTTAACGTGTTTGGGCCTTGCCTTGTTGCTAGCCACATATTTATTTTAAATGTTTTTTATTTGCAAATCTGCTGGGGCATTTGTTTGACTGTATACGCCAAGTTGGACTGGATGCATGAGAAATTTTGGTGCGGGGAATCTTGTTTGCGACTATGTGTAGAACCTCTGAAACACATCTTCCTTTGACTGTTGGTCGCGTGGGTTGTACAGATTTTAGTGGGTTTGTGTGAAAAGACTCTGAACTCTCAGCATGCGTGGGTGGATGACCATACCTATTTTAAAACTACCATTTTTACCTAGCTATGTGTATGCTTGAAATGATGAGCTAAGGAGGTTGGACACCTGATTGGTCACATTTGGTGAGTCTAGGCCGTTTTGTAGACTCTGTCTGTGCTTATCCTATAGTCATGGCATTTCCTTGAAGACCCCATCTCTTTGAGGCATTTTGTCAATTGTTGCTTGCCTCGTGGATGCTTCCACACATTCCATATGTGGCTTTGGAGGCATGTTCTTGTACATTTGGAAAAAAATCTGATCTCCATTGTGCTTCGTTGGATGTCCATACCCTACTCTAATCATCCCATTTTGACGCAGGCTGGGAAGATTTTTGCATGGCTGTGGAGTCTATTTTTTTTCCTCCTATCCATCACATTTATTTAGTGTTTGTGGGTTTTTTATATAAACCCATTTTATGTCTGTATTGCAAATCATTGCAGTCCTTGAGACCATAGTCCCTTTGGGAGGATGCAACTCATAGTTTTTGAGTTCCCTGCCTATGCCAGCGTTGGAGTGATTAGTGTTTCAGTGACAACATGTATGTGGACCGAGATTCAACCTGGGGTTTGTGTTTTTAGACCTGAGAGTGGTTTTGGCAACTTATTGAAGCTGGAGAAATAGGTAAGCTAAACCTACCATTGCTACAATTGGTAAAATTTAAAAATATCATGAAATAGAACCTTCTTTTCCCTGAAGATGGTTTTTCTTTGCTGCTTTTGTTGTGGGTTTGTATGCCTTGTGGGAAATCTCTCCTTTCCTCTTGTAATCTTCTTTTTTTGGATTTAATAGTTATCATTGCTATCTTTATTTTCCTCCTACGCTGGCTGTTGTGTTTTCATGCTGAAGTAAATGACCTCCTACCATTATTAACTGCATTTCTGTGATTGAGTAACAAGGTTATTAAGTTGTTTATAGCTAGTAAATGTTGTGGTGAAAGCAAGCCTGTTGTATCTATAAACCTCTTGCTCTTCATATGAGCTTACTATCTAGATTTGATTTTCTTCTGGGTATGTTGAGCACAATTCCCATGGGTTAGGACTACTTTACTTTAGCAGAAAACCACTAGATTGAACTAGATTTGGGTTTGGGAGAGAGACTATAGTTTTATGGACACTTAATCACCCTTTTGGGTTATGCCAATAATTATGTAATGTCAATTGTTTCTTTGATGTGCTTAACCTTGAGTTGTGAACACTGATTAGAAACCATTCAATCTATGTCACCTTTTGAAAATGTAATTTGTATGCTCAATGATTAGATTTTGTTAGATAATAAGGTCAAAATAAGTAGGAAGAAACTGATTAGAAACCATTCAATCTATGTCACCTTTTGAAAACGTAATTTGTATGCTCATGTCAAATCTCATCAAGTGAAGCCTAAGTGAAACCTTTAATCATTTTGGATAAATTCTTAGCCTCAATAAAATCCTACTTAATAAATAATGAGATCTTAAAGATGAAACCAATTCGATCTTCTTCCTCTAACTCCTTCCAAGTGCTTTGTAATCTTCTCTTAATTGTTTTTAATGTTTCATCCTTGCACAAGTAGGTTATAGTTCCGAAACTAATATGGTACATTTTCCCTAGTTGGAGCTTGTGCTCGTCACCCCGTGCAATGGAGGTATTAAACTAGATTCTATAGCTTATGTATGGATAAATAACATTGCGAGAAATTAAGGACCCCTATATTATCAAATGAACTAAGCATGTTATAGACATAATTGATGACCCTCCTTCAAAAAAACTTGGTCTTAAGCTAACTAGTAAATAGTATAAAAGAAAGAAGTTCACCTTTGTAAGAAGAATTGCTCGAATCAAAACATGAATCTCCTAGATCATAAAGTCAGGGCTTGAAAGATGTCTCTGGTAAATACAGGGTGAGTGCACCAAATTGGGGGGCCAAAAAGTGGATGAGAATCTGAAAAAAGGCAAAATGCATATGTGTTTTGTTAAAACGCGCTCGCGTTTTAATTTTTTTGGCTTGGGTACGCGTTATATAACATGTACGCATTATATAATGCATACACATTATGATTATTATAAATAAAAAAATAGGCCCGAGCCTCTATCATTTTGCCTCCCTCAAATGTGAGTTTCAAAGCTTAACCGTGCCCTCACATTTTTTCTTTCAGCTAGATCTCAAGCTCAAAGGATCATTTCTGGATCACCGGGAAGATCTGAATTGACGATGGCGCCATGGAGAAGAGGTAAGCACAATTATTTTCTCAAAATTGCATTGAAATATGATAATTATAGATTAAAGTTTGAATTTAATACATATTTTTTATTGTTATAGTTAGAGGTCGAGGGAATCAACCACAACCAAACCTTGTTATTCTTGTCATCCCTCCCGGCACTCCCACAGTTGCTCAACATCCCTCAGGTAGTCAAGAAGATTTATCAGCCCAAATAGTTGAAAACAAAATTGAAATTGAGGATTTAATCAAAACAATGAGGGATGCACAATCTAAAAACCCCCACCACGCCTCTCTTGAAAACACATTAGAGGCATTAATTTTTCAAATTGATGTAGCAACGGGGCAAATTGATCATTGGAAAACTTATAGAGAGGGTTGTAGGGTTTATTATTCCAAAAAATTGTCATATGTGGATGTAAAGAAAAAATAAATTTTAAAAGATATAATATGCACCTTATTCACGGACCTTTGCACTAATTTTCCTATTCCATTGACATCTAAATGATTTCCCATCCATTGGTGCAATAATAATTTGATTAAAAATATGTTTTGGGACCGATGGTGGATGGTGTTTGAGTTTCCACCTTGTAATAACAACGAGGTGCCACTATACTTTATGAGGAAAATCTATTGTGAGTTTATCCTCAATGAGATCCCAAATTATTTTGATTTTCAAGATTTCCAGGGTCGAGGAAAAGGATTTGCATAGGATTGACCAGGTGCACAACGTGTACCTATTTAGTAGGGTAGATTCCCCACACAGAAGCCCCCTCACCTTGATATTGTCCCTCAAGAAGTGAAGGAGACAGTAGAGATTGATACACTACTCACGCTTCAGGAGCTATCTGTAACCCTTGTTCGACATACGAGGGAGATTTTTGAGCTAGATGCTTGTGGAGGTACACAGAGTATTCCCTCAGGGAGTACTAGCATGAGGCCACATATTTTCTCATCATGTGGTAGCATATTTTTGGGGCCCGAGGAGGACGATACTTTCATGTGTACTGATTTTGGTACACTTGGTGCTAGGGGTGAACACAATAATGTCACTATGTCAAATGTCCTTGTTATCACCGAATCACAACACCCTTATGTTTACACAAGTGCATATACTTGAACTCATGGTGTGATTAGATAACATGGCTACTATCTCCAAGTTGTGGGACTTGCTACTTGAGATAGACCTCCAAAAAAGGCTGGTTCTTGCTCCTAAACTACCTACCACAATCTACTCTAATGCAGGGTAAGCTAACTATTCTAATCTAACTTCCCAAGGGACTAAGGAGAGAGAATGCATAAAATGAAAGCATACACTAAAGCAATGATACACCATAAAAGGAGGGTGAGAGAGTAGTCTTCTAATGTGTGAAAACTAGGAGTAAAGTGCATACTAGAAGGGGTGATAACAATTCTCCACAATCTGAAAATGCATTCCTAACAATGTTTCATACATGCACAATAATAATGGATCCTTATAAGAGTATAAATATAGACACAATACAATTTTAATAAAGGTTGAAGGGGCAATAAGAATGCAAGAAAACACAACAGGGGAAGATGCATCCATAAACTCATATTTTATTGCTTCATGATATGCACAGTTCAATCTGTTACAAGATAAGGGCCTAGATCACCATGCAAGGAGTCCACAACAAGTGCTTGTAGCACATTGGCTTCACAAAGTAATTGTGGTAGAGCTTTGCTACAAAAACTACCTCCTCTTACAATGAGCCCAACACTCCAATTTATAGAAAAATAGGAAGAGAGAGAGAAGGGGAAAATGGAGATCCATAAATATGTCCTTTAATCACTTGTAAGAGGCACTAAATGGAGTGAAAATATTGTATGTTACATGTAAAAGGCTCCCCATACTGTCCCAGGTGCTGTAGTAGAGAAATAATGATGATCATGCCTCTTAATTGCACTCCCAACTACCAAATAAAACACTGTCATGAACCTGGCCACATTTTATGAAACATATCCATATATTTCTTATCAAATCTAGAATTTATTGATTGCTGTGTGTTGGAAACGAAGCCATGATTCCAACGGTAACAATTTTGTGTGATTTCGTTGAGAAATGCAAAAGTTTTGAATTTTCTGATTCCTTTATATTTCGGCTATAAAATTGGTACGACAAACCTTAGTACCATCCGCACTAGTACAACTCGCAATGCATTAAAACAAGCCTGCGACTTATTTTTTTGCATTTTTCCAATTTTTTCTAACTCATTTGGATTTTTCCTTGGATGGGAGAGTTAGAGAGAAGCCAAAGGGGCCCCAAAAACATGATTTTTTGAATTGAATCAATTTACTTGCTCGGGACTCAAGAATCTGATGCATGTTATCAAAATTTACCTTGAGGGGTGAATTTTGGATAACAATCCTTTTGAGCAAGAAATTTGGATTACATTAATCGGTGTCACCTTTGCAGGTAAATTTTTTATGTTTTTTATGTGGTTTACAAAAATTTTGGAGTACCTGATGTAGTTATATATGTTAAATTTTTGAAATAATTGTATTTATACATGTACCTGCATTGATATTACAGCGCACGGGAGGCGCATCTTCATCCCAACCATAGGCGGTGAGGACCATGCATACACATACATTCACAGAAGTAATTTAGTATGTTACTTATGTAAAATTTTCACATACATGTGTGTGTGTGTGTGTGTGTGTGTGTGTGTATATATATATATATATATATATATATATATATATATATTTACATGTATATATATTAGTTTTGAAGTCAAATATATGTATGTTCTTGTATGTCCATCTAACTCACGTGATATACATATTTGATAAAGATGTTGACTTCACTAAACACCCCACCATCTCTGCGACAAGTAGATAAAAGTGTTACCGCTGCAATTTCATCTGCGCAGCAACTCACTGAGGTATTCGAACAACACGTAAATTTTGTTAAATTTCTCATGTAGTTCATATTATGTTAAATTACATGTTATTAATGTCTTTCATTCTAGAATTATTAAATTATGTTAATAATGTCCTTCATTGTGTATATGCAGGAGTTACCTACGACAGGTAGTAGCCCTATTCATTTGATTCATAGGCATGGCGGGGTAAAAACAATAGTTCTATATTGATAAAATTAGTTAAAATATTTTCATTATGTAGATACATGTACTTGGCTCTATTTTCGCCAATTTTGATGTTAAATTTTCTGATCTTATGTGTATGTAGGGAACTTTAACCCCCTCCATTTTGACTTCGAGGACACAATATCCTCCATTTCGTCGTTTTCGTACCCACGTTCATACTGCAGGATCTCCCGGTGACTCATCTGAGCATGAGATGCAAATTCAGTGTGATCGAAAACTTTTGGTAAGTTTGTGTATTTATGTTAATACTTTCATTCTAGCAAGGTCTTAAATACATGTTGAAAACATATATAAATTAAGTTTTGACAAAAAAACATTGTTTGCATTTACAAGCTCATCTACATGCAAGTATTTGGAGGAAGAGGACTCGAAGCATGAGCTCGGATGATCCAAATTCATCTCATGGATATCCATCTTTGTCTAAGGGAGGGCCTTCTTCGAGCAAGGCCAAGAGAGGGATATATTTTGATGTGTAGGAAATATATGTCTTACACATGACATTGTTTTTGTATGCTTATGTGCATTGCATTGTATGTACGCCTATATGGCATTTGAACTTGATGGTATATGACCTATTTGGGCATTTTTGTATTTATTATGCACATTAAAATACTATTTGGAACTTGATAATTTTGTATGAGACCTTACGTTTCTGAGATTATTTTCGTATGAATCTAATACGATGTGCACTTGACAATATTTAAGACATTATGGATTATTTTTTCATTTATTGGTGATGTACATGTACTAGCATGTTCAATGTATAATATGCATCAAACTTTGGAAATCAATATTTATATAATGTATGTATATAAAGAGTTACCTAATCTGAATAATTATTCATTCAATTTATAAATGTGTATATGTGTATTTACCTTACTTGCGTTTCTTCTTGCACTTATCATGCACTTACTACATTATTCTATGCTTCATAGTCTTCTCCCCTATTAAAACACCCAACATTCGTCAAAATTTGATGCCTTTCATCTATTGATTTTTTTAGAATGTCTCTCTATATAAATTACTCCAATGCTTGAGAATGTCTCCAAGTGTAATGACATTCTGATTCAGACACTCAATGATTCTTGATTGTCTAATCCTTTCCAATTTGTGTTATTACCTTTAAATTTGTAGGCATTTCAAGTTATTTGGAAATCACATCACACCCTTCACTAGGCTTGATGACTACCCCTATCCTTTTTAAGGCACTTTTGAAAGCATCCATGGGTTTATCATAACATAAATAATCAATGAATAAAAGGTCACTAAGCCGTAGGTTAGCTGACTCCCATCTAGAACTAAACAAGAAAGATCTACTAGGTGATTGATAACTTTCATGTGTTTTTAGACATACCCCTATCAAATTCATTCTTAAGCCAATCTAGTCATTCAGGGCTCTTAAGAGACTAAGCCCAGACGGGGTACCCCAAAACCACAAGGAGTATAGGGAACCAAAATGAATGCTCCACTAGTGTTCACTAGGCCACCCCCAACGTGTTGGCGTATTTGGTTTGGTCCCACGAGCTTCCGTTTGAAAACTACAGCCTCTAGCAGCCCTACACTAACTCAGACTGCACTATTTCATATGTTTACAAACAATAGCACAATGAGAGAACCAGATGGAGATGGAGAAAACTAAGAGAGGATTTCAAAGAGGTCTCCACCATGGAGCTATCAGATTTGATGAGATGTCTCTAGGTGCCATAGAGTCTGAGAAATCACCCGTCGAAGATATGGTGTGATTGGACCTTAAAGCTCTTAAGGGACTACGCCTGGACGCGGTAGCCCAAAAGCACGGGGAGTGTAGGGAACCAAAAATAATCCTCCAATAGCATTCAATAGGCCACCCTAACATGTGGGCATAGTTGGTTCAGTCCCACGAGCTTCCGTTTGTAAACTACAACGTCAGGCATCCCTACACTGACTCAGACTACACTATTTCTCACATTTACAAACAATAGCACAACGAGAGAACCGGATGGAGACGGAGAAATCCATGAGCTAGTTTCATAGAGGGCACTGACATGGAGCTTTTGGATATGATGAGACGTCTCTAGGTGCCACAGAGTCTGAGAAATCACCTGTCGAAGATATGGCGTGTTTGGGCCTCAAGGCTCTTAAGGGACTATGCCCAGATGGGGTAGCCTGAAAGCATGGGGAGCATAGGGAACCAAAAAAAAGCATCCATTAGTTTTCACTAGGCCATTTAGACGTGTTGGTCTAGACGGTTGTGTCCCACATGCTACCATTTGCAAACTAAAGCATCCAGTAACCTTCAATTGACTTAGACTGCACTATTTCTCATGTTTGTAAACAATAGCACAGCGAGAGAGCCAGATGGAGACAGAGAAAAGTGCCAGAGGGTTTCATAAAGGGCCCCAACATGGAGCTATCGAATCTAATGAGACATCTCTAGGTGCCACGGAGTCCGAGAAATCACTCGTCGAAGATATGGCGTGTTTGGGCCTCAGAGCTCTTAAGCAACTACCCCTGGACGGGGTAGCCCGAAAGCACAGGGAGCGTAGGGAACCAAAAAAATCCTTCACTAGTGTTAACCTAGCCACTTCGACATGTTGGCCCAGATGGTTTTGTCCCACACGCTACCATTTGCAAACTACAGCATCTACTAGCCTTACACTGACTTAGACTGCACTATTTCTCGCATTTGCAAACAATAGCACAATGAGAGAACCGGATGGATACAGAGAAAACTGTGAGAGGTTTTCATAGAGAGCCCTAACATGGAGATTTTTGATCTAACAATACATCTCTAGGTACCACGGAGTCTGAGAAATCACCCGTCGAAGATATGGCGTGTTTGGGCCTTAGGGCTCTTAATCGACTATGCCTGGACAAGGAAGGCCGAAAACACGGGGAGCATAGGGGACCAAAAAAAAGATTTCACTAGTGTTTAGCTGGCCACCCTGACATGTGGGCGTAGTTGGTTTGGTCCCAAGATCTTCCGTTTGCAAACTACACCCTCTGACAGCCCTACACTGACTCAAACTACACTATTTCACACATTTACAAACAATAGGATAGCAAGAGAACTGGATGGAGACAAAAAAACTATGAGATACTTTTGTATTGGGCCCTGACATGGAGCTTTTAGATCTGACAAGATGTCTCTAGGTGACACAGAGTCCGAGAAATCACCTGTCGAAGATATGGCATGTTTGGGCCTCAGGGCTCTTAAGCAACTACGCCCAGACGATGTATTCCAGAAGCACGGGGAGCGTAGGGAACCAAAAAAATCCTCCACTAGCATTCACCTTGCCATACTGATGTGTTGGCGTAGTTGGTTCAGTCCCACGAGCTTCTGTTTGCAAACTACACCCTCTAGTAGCCCTACACTAACTCAAACTGCACTATTTCGCATGTTTGCAAACAATAGGATAGCAAAAGAATCGGATGGAGACGGAAAAAATTGTGAGATAATTTTATAGTGGGTCTTGACATGGAGCTGTTAGATCTGACGAGACGTCTGTAGGTGCTACAGAGTCCGAGAAATCACATGTCGAAGATATAGCGTGTTTGGGCCTGAGGGCTATTAAGCGACTACGCCTGGACGGTGTAGCCCGAAAGCATGGGGAGCATAGGGAACCAATAAAAATCCTCCATTAGCATTCACCTGGCCACACTGATGTGTTGGCATAGTTGGTTCAGTCCCGTGAGCTTCCTTTTGCAAACTAAACCCTCTGGCAGCCCTACACTCACTTCAACTGCACTATTTTGTGCATTTACAAATAATAGGACAACGAGAGAAGCAGATGGAGACGGAAAAAACCATGAGATTATTTCGTAATGGGCCTCGACATAGAGCTCTTAGATATAATAAGACATCTCTAGGTGCCATTGAGTCCGAGAAATCACCCGTCAAAGATATGACATGTCTGGGCCTCAGGACTCTTAAGCAACTATGCCCGGACGCGGTTGCCCGAAAGCACGGGGAATGTAGGGAACCAAAATGAAGCCTCCAATAGCATTCAATTATACACCATGATGTGTTAGTGTAGTTGGTTCAGTCCCGCGAGCTTCGTTCTGTAAACTACACCCTGTGGCAGCCCTACACATACTCAAACTATAATATTTCACGCATTTACAAACAATAGGACAACGAGAGAACTAGATGGAGAGGGAAAAACCATGATAGGATTTCATATTGGGCCCTAACATGGAGCTGTTAGATCTAATGAGACGTCTCTAGGTGTCACCGAGTCCAAGAAATCACCCGTCGAAGATATGGCATCTTTGGGCCTCAGGACTCTTAAGCGACTACGCCCAGACGGGATAGCCCGAAATCACGGGGAGTGTAGGGAACCAAAAAGAATGCTCCAATAGCATTCACCAAGCCATTTGGACATGTTGGCCCAAAGGGATCAGTCCCACATGCTACTGTTTGCAAACTACAACATCTAGCAGCCTTACATTGACTCAGACTGCACTATTTCTCACGTTTTCAAACAATAGCAAAGTGATAAAACCGGATGGAGAAAGAGAAAAATGTGAGAGAATTTATTAGAGGGCCCTAACGTGGAGTTTTCAGATCTGATGAGACGTCTCTAGGTGCTGTTGACACTAAAATTTTCCTCCATAATTTCTATTTCATTAATGTATGTATTAGGAATAGGATGTTGTTAAGTATAATTAGTAGTAGCGTTTGATAGAAGATAACGGTGCCATCAGTGTCGGTGCCGCCAATAATGTGAGTACGGTAACAGTCAAAGTACAATAGGAATATTATAAAAAGTAAATATTTGTCGTAAGTGGTCCGGTAATGTTAAAATGTCAAGTTTGGGTAATTAGAGAAGTAGGGTCTACGTGATTAGGAATTAGAAATATTATATTGGTAATAAGGACAAGGAGTGAGGTCATAAATATTTTGTGTATTTTATTTGTAAAAAGTCTAAAAATGTGGAACCCATGTAAAATGATAAGGTTTATCTTATCTTAGAAGATAAGCTTACATGTACAGATAAGAGTTAAGGTATGGAATATGATTCGTCATAGTGGATTTCTTATCCTATCTTAGAGATAAGATGGATAAGCCTGGAAGTTCTATAAATAGAGAGGCCACCCCCCTCATTTAGCATAGAAGGAAGTAGTGAGAAATATTGTAGGAAGTGTGCGAAGGAAGCCATCAGTTTAAAGGTGTGTTGAAGAAGCCATTAAGAGGTGTAATTGTAAAGTTTCTCCCATAGTCTTGGTGAAAGGAAAGTGAAGTCAATAACACTTGAAGTACCTCATGGGTGAGATTGTAACAATTTCCTGTTAATATTATCATTTACTTTGATATTTCAGATTTGTCATCATTCTGTCTTATCATAGTTGATGGTATTCTTGTGTTATGTTGTTGTTTTGTTTCCAGATTACATCCACCAAACTAAAGGCTATGCATTAGTAAATAATCATAGCACGAGGTGTTCCCAGTGAAGAATTATCATAGTGCCGGATTGGTGATGACAGTGCCACGGAGTTCGAGAAAGCACCCGTCGAAGATATGGCGTGTTTGGGCGTCAGGGCTCTTAAGCGACTACGCTCGAACGGGGTACCCCGAAAGCATGGGGAGCATAGGGAACCAAAATGAATGATCCACTAGCATTCACCTGGCCACCGTGATGTGTTGGCATAGTTGGTTTTGTCCCATGAACTTTCGTTTGCAAACTACAGCATCTAACAGCCCTACACTGACTCAAATTACAAAACGAGAGAACCAGATGGAGATAGAGAAAACCGCGAGAGGCTTTCATAGAGGGATTCAACGTGGAGCTCTCAGGTCTGATGAGACATCTCTAGGTTCCACAGAGTTTGAGAAATCACCCATAAAATATATGGCATTTTTGGGCCTTAGGGTTCTTAAGCAACTACGCTCAATTATCAATGCTTCATTGTAGTTTTTCTTGCCAGTATGCTACTTTTGGAACTACCTAGTTTGATTTGTGAAGTTGATGTAGTTGGGATTAATAAAAATAATCAACTTCGCATGTTGTCCTTAAGATTATCCATGATTTTATTAACAACATCACATATATCTTCCATTCCAGTTAAGTTGTGATCCTTCCACGCTTCCCATTTTTCCTTTCCTTCCACTCATATCTTGTCTTTAAGTTCTTCCAGATGTTTTTAGGTAATCAAATTGACTCTTTATTACTTTCAGGAGGCATTTCTTCTTGAATCATAGTGACATCTTCACCTAATTGTTTTTCTTCATGATGTTCATTGTCATCTAAAGTTGAAGACTGAATATTTATATGGCCTTTGACTTCTTTTTAGGCACAAACAACCTTTTGTAATGTCCAAAAAAATCCAAGCTCTTCATTCTCTGTTAGATTGAAGATATTCATTTTTTCAAAATGAATAGTTGGAACATTGGTGGTCTCCCCAACAAAACTAAGTTCATAGTCTACATAGTTGCATCCTATGGAAAAATCATTGATCATTTGTGGTTCCCTACGCTCCCCGTGCTTTCGGGCTACCTCGTTCGGGCATAGTTGTTTAAGAGCCTTGAGGCCCAATAATGCCATATTTTTTATGGGTGATTTATCGAACTCCATGGCACCTAGAGATGTCTCATCAAATCTTAAACATCCATGTTGAATCCCTCTACAAAATCCTCTCGTGGTTTTCTCCGTATCCATCTAGTTCTCTCGTTGTGCTATTGTTTGCAAATGTATGAAATAGTGCAGTTTGAGTCAGTATAGGGTTGCTAGAGGCTGTAGTTTGTAAACGGAAGCTCTTGGGACCAAACCAACTACACCAACACATCGGGGTTAACCTAGTGAACGCTAATGGATCATTATTTTTGGCTCCCTATGTTCCCCATGCTTTCGGGCTACCTCGTTCAGGTGTAATCACTTGAGAGCCCTAAGGCCCAATCACACCAGATCTTCGAAGGGTGATTTATCAGACTCCGTGGCACCTAGAGATGTCTCATCAAATCCAAGAGCTCCACGTTGAGGCCCTCTACGAAAATCTTATGCAGTTTTTTCTGTCTCCATCTAGTTCTCTCATTGTGCTATTGTTTGCAAACGTGTGAAATAGTGCAGTCTGAGTCAGTGTAGGGTTTCCAGATGTTGTAGTTTGCAAACAGAATCTCATGGGATTGAACCAATTGCACCAACATGTTGGGGTGGCCTAGTGATTTCTAGTGGAGCATTTGTTTTGGTTCCCTATGCTCCCCGTGCTTTCGAGCTACCTCATCTAGGCGTAGTCACTTAAGAGCCTTGAGGCCTAATCGTGCCATATCTTTGACGGGTGATTTCTCAGACTCCATGGCACCTAGAGACGTCGTGTCAAATCTGAAAACTTCACATTGGGTCCCACTACGAAAGCCTCTCACAATTTTCTCTGTCTCCATTCAGATAGAGTCAGTGTAAGGTTATCCATTGCCAATCGCCTGAATAATATTGGTGGTGAAATGAGAATTTTAATAAGATATTTTTACAACATAGGTGATGAAATGAGAATTTATGTTTGTTTTTCCTTTCTAATATTTAATTTTTCTTAGCTTCATCTGGCTTCAAGAATAATAAATTCTCTACTAACAGTGCCAACCATGTGAAGGTGGAATCTTTTTTGGCACCACTAACCTACATAAACATGTTAGTAAGCAATTAAATAGAATTTTAAATCATACAAAATTTAAACAAAATCATTTAAGTAAATATTCGAATTAAATTCAGGAAGAACATGTTGACATTTTTTGCACTTGTGCAAAAATGGGCAACTCGAAACTTTGTTATGATGGATAGCATTAGTGAAGTATACCTAAGCTATGGGAGATTATATTAGATTATGTTGTTACTGCCGATTTATTTAAAAGATTTTATGAAATCTGCAACTATGTGTGTTGTTACAAAATGTAACAAATCACATAGTCTACAATTTCATGATCATCCTCAACAAAAGAACACAAGCCCCAAAGGATAGTTATGTTGTCTTGATGAGAACATCCAATTGCAAAGTAGGTGAAGTGTAAAGTTTTGGAACAACAAACATAAGTGCAGATCACACAAAAACCAGAGTTCATTACTTAATGTTACAAGCTCTGTTCAATGTTCTTTCCTTCATGATTAAGAAATTCAATTATGTTACTGAGTTGTTTAGTTCATTATACAATCCATACATAAATTAGAAATGTAGAAAGAGATATACAACTCATTTATAGAATTCAATGCTTTATTCACAAGGAGAGTCAAATGTTTTTCACACAAGTCATGGTATGCAACTGAAAAGTAAAGTACATCTACTGAAAAGAAAGATACATATGCATGAAAGAGAAAGCAAAGGAGTATGAGGGTGAACCCATCATTGCCTTGTATATTCTTTGTTATGCAGAGCATCTCCTTGCCAGCTCCTTCATCCTCAAGGCATGGTACCTGAAAAGAAAAAACAAGTCAACCATACGTTACGAGCTCACGGATCAAACCATATTCCTACACTATCCTACTTCGTGCATATGAATCTTCCCCTAAACAGGAGATGTATTCTACTTGAAGGAAAAACTACATGCATGTTTTAATCACTCAAAAAGAAGAAAGTGAAAAGAAAGAAAAAAACATGGACATAAGAGAGGTCAAAAAGCCTAAATATTTCCTAACTATTTTCCTAAGTGTGCAGGTACAGGTTGCAGCCAAAGAAAGAAATAAACAAGTCATAAGTACATACTAAGAAGAAGGAAGAGTGTAACTTGAAGTTCAAAAAACTTTCTGCAAATGGAAGAAGTTAAAGCTCAGAAGAGAGAATGGAAGATAGAAGTACATTTTTCAGTTTTCAAAGAAGAGGGAGAATCATATTTTAACAAGTTGAAGCTAAAATAAAAAAAGGATTATAGCTGAAATAGGATGAGAGAGAAGATTCTGGGAAAATTTTGATAGGGCTTTGCCTTATAAAATCAACATTTTAGATTTTTCAGCATACATATCAAAGCTGTAATGAAAGGAAATACAGTATTTAATGGAGAAAATAATTCTTTATAACTTAAACAACTGAAGGGAATTGAAATTCCAAGATAATCTTACAAATTTCAGCTTTTCTAAGTTGCAGTTTTCAAAATAAAGCAAATATGAGAGCACAGAATTTCTACAATGTCAATGAATTACATTCATTCAAACAAGGTAGTACTCATCTACAACATAAGAAGAAGCCATTACAGGTGAACACAAGAATCTATCTCATGATGACATTAAAAGTAGATAAAGGAACAGTTTAAAATAAGCTATAGAAGACACAAAGTGCATGAACAATCATCATATAGTAGCTATACAAGAAAAGACCAGATTAAGCTACAGGTCTTCATGAGCTCAAATTTTTTCAGAATAGAGGGGATACTTATAGGAAAAGAACATATTCAGTTTGAAAATGTTTTGGAAGAGAGATAATTATGGAAAAAATTTGGCAGGGCTTCACCATTAAAATCGACATTTACAACTTTTCCAGCATCTATATCAAACTAAAATCAAAGAAATGCAGTGAAAGTAACAGAGTAAAGTATTTGAATCAAGGCTTGTGCCTAATAGTAACATCAAAATAGATCAAGAATTGCTTAAAATTATTGTAGATATTAAAGAGTATAACTGAAACTTGTAGGTTACAAAGGGTCAATACAAAAGGAAGTCTACAAATGTAACACCAATAATTCAGTGAGCAGAATTCATACCCAAATATTTAACCTTCACATGGGACTAAGATCGTATATACAAGTTACAGAATCATCCTCAGAATTTAAAAGTATGGAATACATGGATCAGGAAACAACATCAATGAACCTTGCAAAGCTTAGAACAGTCAATATACAGCCAAGAAAACAGATAGAGATTACAATAATGGAGGAAACACCTATAACCACCTCGCATATAAGCATCAAATAGAGTAAAAGTAAGCACACCTCGAGCCAGGAAAATGACAATTCGATTATAACGTAGCAGTCGTTCACGGCACTCCGAGTCAAAATAATGATGACATACAGAAGAAGGGATGTATATTGCCAAAATTTCCATGCAAACATCATAGCTATAGTGGTCAAATGAAGAGATCACCTTTAGATTTTTGAAAAGCACCGATAATCAAATACAAATCCTTAGTGGACAAAAAAATAGAGAAAATGTAGGCCTGCAAAGATATACAAATAAAAACTCTCAATGAGAAATCCAAATTCAGGGATAGCAAAGCAAAATATGGAATACCCAGAACGTAAACTATCTAGCAAACCCTCCACAGTCAGTTCGGAGAAAACTAACAGTGATAACTAGGTAAGATACGGTGATACAAGCTTATCAATATTAAGAAAAGTGGAGTATTCATACCATAAGGACATTTAGAAATAGAGATAGAATCTCCAACATCAAACTCAAAAGCTCAAAAAATGTCACTGAGGTTTTAGCGAGCAAAGACAATCGATCACAACAAGTATAGTTAGAGATTTTTTTTACAGACCCATTAAGAGCTTGCCGAATCAAAAGGAGAAGTAAACACTCACTTGTAAAATCGAAGTCGAGAAGACTGTTGAGATCTCATCAAGTTCAGAGCTAAAGGAACAAACCCAAAATAAGTTCAACTTGTAAATGACCAAGGTTATCCAAAATATCACACCAACACAAAGCAAAAGGAGATGGGTATTAGTTTTAAATCGAAGCGATAATGATCAAGTACCAGAGAAAAATTCAGAGACAAAACTTACCATTCTTCGAAAACCTTTTGCACAGTCAGCTCAGTAACAACAATGATGGCTACAACTAGAGGAGTAATAAGAGTTGCTGAGAGTAAATACGAGCGGTCAACAAATATACATAAGGGCCGAGCTCCAAAACATCAATAGCGGCCAACAACTCATAGAGACCCCAAAAAATAGAGAGAAACCAAGCTTCATAACGACCAAGAAGTCAAAGACCAAAAATATACAGATGCTCGAAGGCTAAGAAGGCCGAAAAATGGACTGAACCGAGCTTCAAAAGCTTCAACCATGGTAGCCACAAAAAAATTCCAGGGCTTCGCCCCCATGATGAAAATCCAAAATGAAGTGATCAATAGGATCAAGTGATCTTTACCACTCAAACTCAAGATATGATTGAAATGAAACTCAACCACAGTCAGGTAATCAAATGTAGAGAAAGAAAAGTACCGAGGTCAATGCTCAGGGATCGATCCCCAAATTCAAAGCAAATCATCATGGTTAGATGCCATTACTATGCCAAACTCCAGGTCACAAACCCTAACCATGAGTCAAAGATCGACGGCTTGGGATTCAATGGATCAGAGATCAACGATTGGAAATCGATCAATAGAGTTCAATGCAAATCACCATGGTCACATTAACAGCTACCACATTAAATTCCAGGTCAAAAAACCTAACCGAGGGTTAGAAACATCAACAACATTGAATTCACAGGTACAGAGATCAAAGGCCCGGTTTCCATCATTGATATCAAAGCAAACTCAACACAGGTCATATTGCCACCGAAAAATGCATGGAGGGGTGAGTCACTGTGGGGAGGGGCCCAACCCACGTCACCAATCAAATATCATTTCATTGACTTTCAAAAGTCCAAAAACTATAGTCATTTCCAAATAGTACAAAAATGCCATCATATGTGCTCATCACCGAAAAGGTAAAGTTTTAAATATGCCAAGACCGATGAGTATGGGTGGAAGCTATATGTCATAGTATTTGTTACAAAGGTGGTTATATATAATATAGTGGTAACTATTACAAATTTCCCCATGTGTATCTAAAACATGTCCCCTTTTATATGTACTAAGTCCACAAGGTGACAGATTATAGCATGGTCAATAAAGTTTCACAAGGTGGTAAAACAAATGGTCGACCCTTTAATATGCTAAATTCCACCAAGGTGGCCAAACCAAGTGAGTTAAAGGTGATCCCCACAAGGAGGTTTGAGTGGAGTTGCAAAGTGTCACTCATGTGACCACTCAGGAAAAGATGTAAATATCATAACATGTGCACATAGCAGGTGGTCCCCACATGAGTAATTATTTTTGCAAATATTGCTAAGTGTTGTAATTATTTTCTCACAGGAAGAGAGTTGTATTTTTTGCATGCTTCACAAGAAGACAGAACAGAGAAGAGGATGAATTTCCATGCTCAAAGGAGGGAGACTTGTCTAGCAAGCAATTTTATTATTAGCAAATTATTCACCAATTATTTTCTTAAAAATAGAACAGTCAACTTCAGTTTGAATGAATTGTAAACAAGGCTATTAATTCCTATTTTTAATTGCATGCTCTAGTTGGTATTATTTTATCCTTTATTTATTATTAAATAAAGGATAAAATTAGGATGCATGGGCGAGTACAGCCTTAGTCTATTTTAGGAAGGGTGGGAATTTTTTTTTGCTATATATTATGTGTCTTTGCAAAGCATAGGAATTCTTGCGGGAGGACTTTTGGATATATGAGTAGTTGAAGAATTTTTTTCTATTTTTTCCCTCTGAGTGTGAAGTATTTTCTACCTTTCAAAGTTATTTTGTAGTCTTATGTATGTTACATTAATCTTGTGAATGCAAATTCCTTGATCAACCACCTTACCCTGCTGCAAATTTCAGTCCTTTCTGCTTAAGTTTTAATGTGCATGTTAACTTATTAGCACTATTGTGATTTTCCCTCAGTGCAATCATGTGTTTTTTTCCCTTAGATATTTTGTAGAAAAACTATTGGTTTGTGTATTAAGAATACTTCCCAAATTAGTTGTGCATATACTCAGTCAAAGCCCTCATACAAATTTGGTCTATCACCTTAGTTTTAGTCATTTTATAGTCATCTTTTACTCTCAAAACTCCCAAAAAGTAGTTTAGTATACACCAATAAGGAACCCGGCCTTGATACCAGAGACTCACCTCAAAATAGGTATACCCAAAGACATGAGGTGTTTCCATTGTATCTACGAAAGAGAGAGATCATTTTTGCAAGCCTAAAAAACCTGCAGCCATCTCTCTACAGGGTGCACTTTTGATCTAGATAACAAAACCATACCTTTGCAAATTCAATCCAGTGAACCACAATGATCAACTCTATTCTTGACAGTAGGAAGAAATGCTTCATGATCTAATTCATGAACCTTCCACAGATTTTTGTTTGATGGCTGACCTCGATATTTGATCAATTTAATATTTGTTGCAAGGACCAAATGTAAATAGTGAAGTATCTTACGATGTACTTCATAGTCTTCAAAAAACCAAATTATTGCTTTTTTGATAGGATATCATCGAAGCCAAGTTCCAGTGACTACCAGTAATCTAGTGAGATACTCAAGGTCTTCACCATCAATGACTGTGGAAGTCAAATTTTTTTCCTCTCTACACAACGATATAAGAAGTAATATGTTCCCTCTTCATTAAATTCCGTCGCAATAACTACAAAAATGTGCCCTATGTATCAAAAAGTAAAATAGTTTAGTCAATTTATAAATACATTAAGATTTAATCATTTAATAATTTATAAATCTAAAACATGGCATGTACATATATGTATGTACCTTGTTGCACTAAATCAGAGACTTGGTCAAAGTCAGATGATGTTGTTCATTTGATCTGAAGACCCTGCAAGCTGTAATGCTCATGGAACTTTATGTGTGTCGAGTGGAATTAGAGGTCTACAAGTCCATTCATCCACCCACTATTATGACTCACATTTATTCCACACAATATCAATGCATGATATATAAAAACATGTCATGCACTTAGTATAAATAGTCCAAGCATTTGCATATGAACTACGGAATGAGTGCATATCACTTGATCCTGCAACTGTCATACAATCTTCAAAGTTTGTCAGATGTTGTTGCTCTATCAACCAAAAATATCTAGGAACCATTGATATCTCTTGAGATTCATGGCCCATATTCTTGGCAAAGACAATCAAAAATACCTTTTTGCATGTGTAAATTTAGCACCATCCGTAAACTTTAACTCTTCTCTTGCAAGTGCTCTTTTCACACATGCTCCTGTACCATCATACTCTCCTTTTCCATGCCCTGCCTCAGTAAAACTCCAGATATGTTGTACATTTGTTTCTTTGTGTATCTTTCTTAGCCAATAAATGATCTCATGCATTCTTGAATTGTGATCTGCAGTTATCTGACTGAATGTAATGTTGATCGAAAACTAATGTTCCTCTCATTCAAGTTCACATAAAACACCTTGAAACAACCCTTGTACATATTTTATAGAATATTTTTTCAATCATCACATGATGTAGAAATTATACTCTATTAATATTTTTCGATCTTGCTCATTTATTTTAGGAGAGTGCATGAATGTTATATGCACGATAATAGGAACTTGAGACTAAGTTATAATATTGATATTGAACCTCCATTTCTAGCTGCAATGTGTAATTCTTTGCGAAGTCAACTATTGAAACAATAGTACCAAGTGGGAACTGTGTCCTTTCTTAACTTGAATTTTTCATCCAACCATTGAAGCTCTATGTGTGTGCCTTGCATACTCATAAAAAAAATTCCTCTCTGAATTTGACCATATATTATGATACAGGTAATTGTTTTCTGTAACAAGCTCACACCTCTTAGATTCTTCTCCATCTTTTAATTTGATATGCCATCGATTTTGTATATGGTGAAATAAAACAATTATTTTCCTATTTAATATGTACTCTCCTTGTGGATACAACTTTTCAAATTTGGCAAGCCACCGCATACATTGCACGTTCCATCCAAACATGCTTTGTTGATAAAAAAATTTGTCTTGTTGATTTTTCACAAAATATTGTCAAAACAAATTCCCTTGAATATTTTTGTAAGAACACTTATTCCACACTCCTACAACATAATGTCAGTATGCAAAAAATGACGTATTTGACAAAAAACATCATAATGCATTGAACATTGAACTTGATGCCTACAACAATAAGTGGTACATGAGTGATTGATTTTCACATAAATGGGTTTGCTCATTCCAAATAATCTTTGGCTAATGTTAATTTGTAGATTTTCATTTTTCAAAACTTAGAGAACAATTTTGTTTTGAGTCATATCTAAGAAATGTTTTGTGCATAATTCATGATTACGAGAACCTATTCTTCTTTTTACTGTATCTATTTTATTCAGTAACACCCTTGTGTTCTCATTCAAAAAATCTACAATTAATTATTTTAGAATATCAGATGTATTCTTCTCTTTTCGTGGAAGTCTGCTAGAGAAAGCCCAATAGTCAGTGTTATTGACTAACTCAAGATGTTTACGTCTCTCTATTGCTTTTATTAGTGTTTTTTTGTTTAGCTTTAAAGCATTTCTTATTTTTCTAATCAAGCGTTTATTAACTATTTTATCACTTACTATACAATTAGTTAGTGCACGTCATGTAGCATTACTATCTTTGGTGCGTCTTTTTCCACCTACAGTTTGGTATGCTTTATGTATGTTTTCAACAATTGACACATTTTGATCAACAACATTAGATGTTCTTAACCCCAGGGTCTTCATTATAGGTCTCATCTTAATTAATTTCATCAATGAAACAAATAATTGACATCTTTGTGTGTCATTTAAATTTTCAAAGTAATTATCCCAAATTCCACTAGCTTTTCTTCTCGCATTTCTTTCAGACATTTTGTTAGGCATTGGTTTTATAATGTTTTCATCAATTTCAATTAAGTGAATTGGTTTTCTTCGTGAAATGGAAGGAGGTTTTCTTAGAGGTGAAGATTTTTTTACAAGGTTACTTTCTTCATTCAGTGTTTTCATACAAATTTTGGGGTTAACATTTGGATTCTCAAGTAAGGGTTCAACAATTGGATTCATATCAATTTCTTCATCCATACCAACATTATCATTCAATTCAATATCATTATTCATTGAAAAATCATTATTATCTACATTTTTCATTATGTATTTCATCCCAATTTTCTAATACATTAGCTACATTTGATATAACATGGATGTACCTTTCCCTGCTCGGAATTTTAGCATTCTCTTCAATTTATTTGTTCTCTTCTCTTCCAATTTCTCTAGGTGTCTTATTCTTGACTTTACTCTTATCCTTAGCTTGATGTTTATCGCCCATGATTATAAAAAATCAACTAGTGGGGTAGGGAACAAAATTAAATACTAAAAAATCATGCAAAAAAGTAGACAAAATTGTAGACAAAATAGAATGTTTACAGAATTCCTGTGAAAGAGATGAAAGGGAAGTAAGGGGAAAACAATATATTAAACAAAGAAAAACGCGTATGCGTTATGTAATGCGTACATGTTACATAACGCGTACGTGTTTTACATTTTCTCTTTTCCCAAGCCATGCCTCAAGGCTTGGGATTTGGTTTTGATCCCCAAGCGTGAGGCATGGACCTGAAAAAACACAACAAACAATGAGTTTTTATAAGAAAATGTAAAAATGACACTTCCTTTATGATAAATCAAAAAATAAACAGTTGATGTATTTTTAAAAAATTGTACCACGATGTAGAGCAGAGTCTCTTCTTTATAAAAATATATTTTTTCAAATTTTCTGACTAATATAAGATTTCCATGTCATTTATTCTCTAAGTATGCCTTTTAATAGCTATTTTTTGAAGGGTAAATATGTCTATATTTCATGGAGTATCTTTTTTTTGGGTGATCGAAAGTAAAATAAAAATTATACTCAGTCCAAACTAGGCATAATTCTATACATATTCAAAAAAATAATCTAATTTTCAATAATTTTTGAGGTAGTAAGTGGGGGGGCATGGTTGGAGTTCCATTATTTTTCAAAACATAAAATTTCTGTACTAGAAAAATAGATAAATCGAAAACTATTCTCTAAAAAAATATTTAAAAAGTAAAAAAAGCAAAAACAAACGAAAAATTGAAAGTTAATTAATTACAATTTTAATTAGTATGAAAATTAATAATTTTTTTTTTGAAATTATGAAAAATGAAAAAGAAAAGTATAATAAAATAGTAACAAAAACTAACCTATAAATAAAAAAAATTAGAATTATAACGAAGAAATAAAATTGAAGGTAGAAAAAAAGATTTAAGAAAAGGAAAAAAACTAGGTAAAATATAAATGAAAAAATAAAAAAAATAAAAATAAAATATTAAATATTTAATATATATAAAAATTAAAAATTAAAATTATTTTTCACTTTATAAAAATCTAAACTGAAATTAAAATTATAAAATAAGAAAAATGAAATATTAATAAAAATTTAATAAAAAAATCAGATGATTAATAAATTAAAAAAATTAAAATAGTAATAAAAAAAATTCATAAATATTAAAATCATTAATCTAACTTTTATGATGACGATTAATATTAAAAGTAATAATGATTTTAATATTAATTCAAAATTTTATATTAATAAAGAATAGATAAATCAGATAAATTAATAAATAAAAGAAATGAAAATCAATAAAAAGAAGATAATAAAATTTCGTAAATTTATAAAAGTTAATAAAAATTCATAAATATTAAAATAATATAAAAAAATTAATATTAAAAGGAATAATAATTTTAATATTAATTCAAAATTTAATAAATTAATAAATAAAAGCAAATTAAAATCGATAAAAGAAGATTATTTTTTTTGGTAAATTTATAAATGCAATAAAAATAAAAAAATTAGTCAATTCAAAATTCTAAAATTATAAAAGATCTAAAAATAAATAATATCATCAATGAGTAAATTAAGAAAAATAATATTATAAAAAATAGTAGCAAAAATTAAGAAAAATAATACATAAATATATAAATTAAATTAATATATTGATAAAATTAAGAAAATAATAAAAATAAATAAATTATATAATTAAAAAAATGAAATTGGTTCTAAAATATAGTAATTAATTTATTTGATTTAAACTATAAAAATTAAAAATTAAAATATTAAAAAATAAATAAAATTGTAATCAATTTAAAATTCTAAAATAACAAAAATTAAATGATAGTAATAAACTAGCAATCACATGTGTACAATGCAATGTGAACGTCAAACGGTTTTAGAGGGATTGTTATTACTTTTGTTAGTTGATGTTAATAAGGGGTGTGATTCATTTTGGTTGTGTAGAAATATAGATAAACCACTTCATTTAAATAGTGCAAACATGTGGTCTAACCTTTGAAACAATTCAATATGGAAAAAGTGATATAATTTACAAAGCTTTGGATGGAAACAATTATACATTGCATGGTTCTTTATCAACATTTGAAAACTATAGGTATTTGTATGCAAATATAATGAAGAAGACATTAAAAATGCATTATTTTTGGTTTACATAAAGAAGCGAGCAATAGTAAAAAAGGAAAATTTGAACATGAATGTTGAAAAGTATTATTTTGTAAGTGTAGAAATATAGATGAACCACTTTTTTTACCAGTATCATCTCTTCATTTCAAACTTGCTATAAATTCGTACATATACAATTTCAAATCTTATATCATGAGTGATAGTATTTTGCCGACTATTTTATTTGAACTTTACATGAAGGCTTCCGTGCATGTGTAGATTTTATTCAATGAGTGGTAGTTCTTTATGTCCATTTTTATTTATTTTAAACATGAATACATTTGATACCGTTATGGATAGTTAATTACATTTATAGTTGACACAAGTGGTTTGTATTTATTTCAGGGTAATTGTGTTAGTGTTGCATCAGGTGTTTGGTTGGTTTTGTTTTTGAAAAAATATTTATTGTACACTCGATTAGGTGTGTGTTTGATAGTGGTAGTGTTGGAATATAGATGAAACATTACATTGAAAGATTGTATGTGTACATTTAATTTTGTTACAGATTCATACATTTAAAGTTGTAAATCATGTATGACAACATCAAATACATGAAGATCTCTGTACACATAACGAGACATGTATACATTTATAGTATTTATATCATGAATGGTAGCCTTTTGTGGGAAATTTTATTTTCAGTAAACATGATTACATTTGATACCCCTTGAGCGACAATCCCACTTTGGATACAGAAAGTGTTGAGTAAATTAGTAGTGGAGGTGCTATCAAAGCAGAGGGTTCTATTTACGACAGGTTGAGGGATAGTAGTCTTGACTTTTTTCTTCTTGTTCCAAGTGTTGGTACATGCGCCATCTTTGAGTACCTTTCAAATGCAAAAGCAGGTGAAATGCACAGATTTACAAGTGAGGGAACTCTGGAGAAAGCTATGAATGTCAGACCCTACCTTTTAGTGGTTCCAATGTCGACGATTTCTCTATGCAAAGTAAGTCTTTGAGATATGTGGATAGTTAATTCATATGCCATTTTAATCGGCAATCGTCTTCGATTCCCTCTCAAAATAGGGGTTATGGGAATATGTAATGGTTTGAAGGTATCCCAACATGGGTCACTATATCTATCAAATTTGACTACAAAAAATAAAGGTAATGATGGCGGTGGCATTGATGTATCATAGACAATGTCGGTGATTTTTCCTGTAGCACCATTCACGAGGCCTGTGTCAACCCATAATTTTGTAATAAGCATGATTTTTTATTGTTTGTAATAGAACTGTGTGTTCCAACTGATCATCATTAGGATCTCCTATTGAGGTTCGTGTTGCACTAACTCCAAAATCTTGTCGTCCTCTACATCCTGACTATCTTGTTGCCATGGTGCTCTACACATCCATCTCGGTTCCCTCTATCAAAAGCTCGTTGTTCGTTTAGCCACCCTGACAGCTTGACGCTCTCCTCGGGCAGTGCTCCACATTGCACCATTTTGACAAGAAAATGAATTGGAAGGAAATAAATGATCCAATTCAATGTCGATCTATGAGACTCTCAGATAACCTACCTACACCCAAGGTGTGTTCTAATTCCAGTTTGAATAGCCCATAATGAATTTTCTTAGGTTCCCCACAAATGAGATAGAAACAGACCACTAGGAGCTTGTTATATTCATTAAAATTAATATTTAATAGCTTATGCACTTCAAATATAAGTATTAAGACAAATAAAGGCATCAAGTTCATAGTGACAGAAGAGATACTTGACCAAGCGACCAGGGCATTTGTTAGATAGCTTTCAATTAACTTGAAATCAATGAGGCTAAGTTGTCAAACCTTCATTTCTTATTTGATGCATTTAAGGCCTTAAGCAGTGAGATAAAACTGGACAAAATATGAGGAACTATCAATGCTTTAAATATGTCATTTTTCATGGTCATGCTACATGACAATATCCTAGTTTTCTTCAATCTCTTTCAATCTTCCATGTAAATATGGTAGATAGGATTTTTCCTTCAATCGGATCTCATAAGTATGAGGAAGAGTATACAGTATATTGATGATTAGATATTTTTCATTTGTCACTATGTGCACATTTATTTGTTCCTTCCTATTAGTTTAATTTATCTGTATTTAGTGTAAATGTCAGATCTGATAAGGAAGAAGGGTCTGAGTCAGAGTTTTAATATCCTTATTTTCTAA
Source organism: Taxus chinensis (assembly GCA_019776745.2). Classification (NCBI taxonomy): domain Eukaryota; kingdom Viridiplantae; phylum Streptophyta; class Pinopsida; order Cupressales; family Taxaceae; genus Taxus; species Taxus chinensis. The sequence goes on along the minus strand of CM034149.1, from coordinate 686,705,689 downwards.
GCCTGGTTGTAGACATTTTTTCCCTTAGAAATGTGTGGGTTAAGTTTATTTTGTGTTGCTATTTAGGAGTTAGTCTTGACAGTCTGATACAAGTACCCAGTCCCAGGCCAGATTTTTATCATTCGTCATATCTACCCAAAGTGGAAGGATTAATCCCATTACTATAGTGATGATCATTTCACCAACAAGGATTTGTGAAATCTAAGAGAACTCCTTGTTCCCCTGCATACATGGAGGATTCCTCTACCATTATTATCTAGGCTCCATACATTTATATAATCACAACTCCCTTCTCACCAATGCATCTTATTGTGTGTAGTCTCTCTCAGTTTGGCTAACACTCCCCATATAGTTTGGATCCCTTCCCTTACTATACACACCATCCTGGAAAAATAAGGATTAATATTAGAAACAAACTAAACAAGGGAAAATGCTGGCGAACCGTTTGAAAAAATGAGGAAAAAGTAATGAGGGACCAAGGATCTATGTAGAAGGCTCGAGGTGTAACGACCCAAAAATTTCACAAACACGAACACAATAAAAGGCAGGATTTTTTTTTTTGACTTGCTTGACACATAACATGACGCAACATGTCGTCACCAAGGATACAACTAACTCTGTGAACAACTTGATACAAGGATGGCCATAAAAGCAACACGGAAACATTCACACCTATCAAGGACAACATACTTTTTTTTTTTTTGACAGAACAACATAGAAGCCCAACCACATGACACTCTCACAGCTAGGGCAAGCCACAGTAAGAAATGATTGGAGGTTATTTATTTTGGTAAGACACCCTTTAACTCATGACTTAAGTTTTCAGAAGGATTCAATATATGATTCGCACAAATTCATCTTACCAACTGAGTTATGTTCTTATACACTGTAGAGTAGTTCGCTTAAAGTCTTCTCCTTTATAACCATTATTTGTTTTATATATTTATTTGATAAAGATGGTAATTTAATTCCATAAGGCCATCTATTCACACTCACGTTACTAGAACTCGTTCATGCCCTTATGACAACATCGGTTCACGTTCAACGAACTTAAGAGAAAATTACAAGGTACCCTGGATAAAGTTAAAGGAAGAAGGTCAAATGAGTTCACCCTTAAGACGTCATTAGTTCTTACTAAGGTTTAATTGAAGCTTGAGGTTTTATACGTAGTTAAATAGCGCTCTTACTTAGGCTTCACCGAAAGAGCTTATCAAGAGGAAGCTACTTACTTTTAAAAAGGCTGACAGATAAATTGAGTGGTTTCTAAGTTTTCTTCTCTTACTTGTTAAATCTTATTAGAAACTAACCATAGTTTTCCTTTAAGCTTGTCTTTAGCGTTCACCAAAAGAGTAGTGTTTACTAGTTCAGTTAGGGATAACACGTTATATAAAATCACTTTGCAAGGATGGTCTCACTCTTGATTACTTAAGGTATTGTTTGTTTACAAGGGGATCTAAACCACAACATATTTCTTTGAATAAAACTTTTAGGTAACTTCTGTAAGGAAAAGCCACCCCATTAAAGCTTACATATAACCCATCAATACAAAGTCTTAGAAAGATTTACATTAACACTTAATTCTCAAGATCAAAGTTTTACAATGCTTATGCCAGTGAAGAGATTGAATATTATTTCTCACTAAGATAGAGTTACCAGTCAAAATACAAAAAAGGACAAAACTACTACTTCACGTAATTCTCCGAACAATTCCAGGCAAGAGGTCATATAAACTCTCTTTACAAGCAACGTTACACAATTTACAACACATTGGACATTTTTACAAGGAACTTCATAAATTGTACAGATGAAGTTCACTAAAAGTCTTCACTTTACGACAATTAGTTGTTTAGTTCCATTATTTAATGAGGGACTTATTTAATTCCACAAGGTTATCAGTCCATACTTACATTACTAAAAATTACTCATTACCTTGCTATAACAAGAATTCATTTTCAACAAAATCCAGATGACTTACAAAGTATCCTGGGAAAGAGTTAAGGAGATAAGGTCGAGTTAAATTCCTCTTTAAGATGTCATTAGTTCTTACTAAGGTTTAACTGAAGCTTGAGGTTTTATACGTAGTTAAATAGCGCTCTTACTTAGGCTTCACCGAAAGAGCTTCTCAAGATATTTTATTATGATTTAAAGCTACTTACAATATATGATTCACACAAATTCTAAAGTTAAAAAGTGCAAGTTGTTCCATTTTCGGCCGAAACACCCGAACCGCGTACTTCGCGCGTTTTCGTCCCAATTGTCCCAAAATGCATTTGTGCGTCTTCTCCCTGCTTCGCCCGAATCGGCCGAGCCGCATGTTTCGCGCATTCGCGTCTCACATGTCCCAAGCGAACCAAATTCCATTCATACTTAGTTTTTCCCGCTCTACCCGAATATGTTGTTTTTCAAACTGATAGATATGAATTTAATGCACATTGATCACCTTTCTCTCTCCTCAACGGCTATATAATGGGCAGACGAGAACACCTTACTGGCGAATAAGGTTTTTGATGATGCCAAGGATAATCTATCAGAATCCTGGGTTTACAGCGTGGAGTGGAAGATCAGAGTCTTGGAGGAGGCTTTGGGAGAACTAAAGAACAGTTGGCAGAAGGGCGAAGCTTTCAAGACACTGGTTGTCTCTGCTTTCAAAGATATACACTGTCATCTTTAGGATGAAAATTCTGGTGTTTCCCTTTCCTTGCAAGAAATCAAAGCTCAATTCAGAGCTTTTGTCAAAGATAATTTATTCAAGGAAAGCTCTGTCTCTAAAGAAAAAATGAAAGAAATCTTCTCTCTTCAATCTGCCATTGAAGAAGCAAATAAAGATTATCATACTCATGTCGAGTTTGATAAAGAGATAGAGAAGTGTCTTGGATTTTGGACTCAGTCTACGGCCAACACGTCAGTCCCTCGTGGCAGAGACATAGTTGAGGCGTTAAAGAAATTCAGGTAGCGGATTCTGAAGTCAGTGGGTCCCTCTCAGTGACTGGCCACCTGTCTTCTTCCCCATTCTTTTCTCTTCTTCCCTTTCTTTTTCCGTTTTCTTTGTAATGAGTTGAGGTACTGCGATTGGCAGTCCTTAACCATTCTTTAGTTAAAAGAAACGGTTACGAAGAGTAACTAATTTGTAAGCTATATAATGGCCTTCCTTACGCCATTCTAAAAAAAGGAAGAACTAATCATCGTTTTCCTTTAGGTTTGTTTTAAGCGTTCACCAACAGAGTAGTTTTTTTTACTAGTTCAGTTAGGGATAACATGCTAAAAAAAATCACTCTGCAAGGATAGTCTCACTCTTGATTACTTAAGGAATTGTTTGTTCTCAAGGGAATCTATACCACAACATATTTCTTTGAATAAAACTTCTAGGTAACTTCCGTAAGGAAAACCACCCCATTACAACTTACATATAACACATTAATACAGAGTCTCAGAAAGATCTTAAATTCAATTCACTGTAACTTCTCATAGATCCTAGAATTCTACAATGCTTATGCTAGTGAAAAGTTCTGAATGTTGCATTTCTGCTCAAAGATCTCGTCTACTCAGTCCTCTGTCCTTTTGTACTTGAAGGATCCTCATTGATAACACTCTTCGTGCAATTTCTGAAGTTTTAACTCAAGGAAAGAATGTCTTCTAAATTCCTTTGCAATCAGTTCGTATTCTGAATAAGGGAACCTCTCCCATTAAAGAGGAGGGACTTCTTGTACAAGGACTGTTGCTCATCTTAAAAGTCCTACTTGATGACCAACAAACCTTTAACACTATCTTTCCTTTAATCTACTCGCACAATCCATCTGCACAAATACTAGCTGGAATCAGTTCGCGAGAACTGAGCATGTTAAGACTACCCATTGCAACAGTAAGCTAACATTTTATAATATCATGAAAGTAAAATTCTAAACTCAAGAATGGATCAAATCACAAACCACTAATCAATATGTTTCACAAGATGACGAGATTTATACCAGCCAACAAGGAGGAATCCCAATATTCAAGGGAGAGAGATATTCCAAAGACAAACAAGGTGAGACCTTATTGGTGAAGACAACAAGGCTGAGAGTATTGAGATTTCAGTCAAGTAATCCTATGGATTACGTGATTGAAATCTAACACCCAAACATCATTCTATTATTATTAACCAAAAGAGATAAAGATCGGTCAAATGACTTAACATATTCAAAATTACTTGTTAACAAGACTGCATTAACACACATCCATGTTTTAGGAAGAATATAGGTCCCAACCATATATGAACACAAATCAGTCAAAGATTAAAGTTAACTTCACTCAGCTGAATAAACCAACATACATATAATACTCACAACATTATAACTAACTATCTGAAGGTTCAATATACCAAGCAATTCTCACCGAACCTAATTATTTTTCTATCAAGAAGTTAAATAAATTAGATTCTATCCAACTAAAATTACATACAACAACTATAGTTGGATTACATAGGCAAGGATCAAGAAGAAGTCTTTTCACCAAAGGTTGTTATTATCTTACATCACATAATCAGTAATAAACCCGTAATTCACCGCTCGTATGATCATTGTAAGAGTTAAGGACTTAGCTCACTAAAATATGTAACTGAGTCGATTCCTACCTTTTCCATTTTCATACAAGTCTAACCCAATTCGAAGAAAGGTAACCATTCTATTTTCAATACATGCCTCAGTCAACACTTACTTAGAAAGTCCCTACCTGAATTATTGAAGGTTTGCTAAGCTACAAAATGGATTTAATAGAAACCCATTTCATTCGATACTTGAATTTAAACAAGAAAGGGATAGTCTGTTGAAAATATAAGTGAATCGACACAAGATCCTCTACCGTGACCTAACTCGAGTCACCAATCACAAGGTTAACAGTCAGCGAAGGAGGAATACAAAGGCAAAATACTCTTCCTACGAACTATGCCTTCTCTTCCGTCTCTAAAACAACATATGAATAGTTTGGGCATACCCATCTATTTCACGACAGTCTACTCGACCTATCCTCATAGTCGCTCCAAAGAAAACATCTGCTACTACAGAGTTCGATTCACAAGGAAGATAATTTACATAGAACAGTCTATAACATCATACACTTTACCAAGAAAGAGAAAACTCTACAATTTTAATTTCTGCCTTTCACTATTAAAAGCTATTTCATCCATTTAGAATAAAAGCATTATCAGGCAGTCATAAAGCAACCTAGCCAATTTTATTCATTTTTATCTCTGCTACTGGAATTAGAATTGTAATCGGTTTGAGATAGCTTTTCATAAATTACCATTTTTGATCAGACGATTGCAGTAACTAATAACATAAAAACTTCAAGGTTTAGTTTTACTGTTTACCTAGTTCATTCATTTTGTCCATTGTGAAATTAATTTTATGCTACAAAATACCAGGGTATCGAAAAAAAACAGAGAGAACAGTCCTTCCTTTCCATCAATTTGAGTCAATTCACAAGGAAAAAGTAGAAGCCCATTCTAAATGCCATAACAGATAAAAAAAAAAGTAGAAGGACATTCAATTCATGACATAATAAAAGGGTAGCAGAAGATTGCAAGGGCAGGTTTAACATGCCTGGTTTAAAACGCCATCTCCATATGCATATGATTGTTTCAATGCAGCTGCTTGCCCTTAACCCAAAGTGCTCTGTGAGCTTGAGCTAGCGCCACATTCACGCGGTGAAAAACAGCTACAAACCAACCCCATGATTTGAAGCTCGGACACAAGACATAATGATTACATCACGCTCTTGGCTCTGGAAGGCATCTACCGTAATGATAAATAAACCTTTTCCTTCATCAGATTGGGGACAGCATCAAAACTCTCGGTGCAAACATTACATCTGTAGCTTATAAGGTGTGATAATTCCAATAGAAAACTTTATGCCTGCCAACTTGGTGACTCGTTGAAGAAACTCATATAATAGCAAAGAAAATTGTGTTTCATGAATATTCTGATATGAAACAGATCGGCCTCTATGAGGTTCTCTTCCATGAGTTACATCGTACAACAAGTAAGATCTCAATAGAGAATCTTTGTAAATAAATTTCATCAGGTCTGCTGGTAACACCCTCACTGTCACATAATCGATTTTGAAGAAACAACTCAGTACATGTTCTGGATCTGAAAAAATATCCTGCTACCTTCATCTCCCAAGACATTTTCTCCAACATTGCATAGATCTCCTGTGCCCCGTGGGTGTGATCTGTCACCTTGAAGGAGAATCCTGAATATTGAGGATGCAGTCGATGCTGAATAGATAACAACGAAGTTGGACCACCTGCTTATTGGAGCGCTAAAAAAGGCTTCTACTATACTGCAACATTGCCTGTTGCCTGGCTAATTACTGTTGTAGGCAGTTGCTGTGGATCCCCAACAAGAACACACCTCACAGCACCCAATGAAAGTGGAGGTAACACACCTACTTCCCTAGCTTGTATCTTCATCTATAACCACCATATCAAACCCATGGGCTAGGCGTTAGAAAAAATTCCGGTCAGAACTAGAAACAGTAGTGAACGCAATCTCAGCCTCACTTGCAAAACTTGCCTCAAGATTTGATCGAGCTTCTTCCATGTTAAATTCACCACCTGGACGGAAACGAATTTCCAAAATGAAAAGGCAAGACAACTCAACTAAAAATTTATCTCATTCTTCTACTACAACTGCAAGATTTTGCAACAACTGATCACGACTGTGGTCGCGTGCAACCAGAACATCAGGATCAACACAAACGGTTCCTTGGGATCACCCTGCGGCAGCTGTCACACTTAACTCTCTCTGGAGGCCACTGATTTTCTGAGATAAGTTTACTTCTCTACCCTGTAGCTGCTACATAAAGACAATTACTTCCTCACGGCACTTTCCTAGGAAAAGTTCAGTTCTACGCTCCACTGATACTGCCTGTGCAGCACGATTTTGAGAACCCACACCCACCCTCGCAACATCAGGGCGATAGACCTTCATTTCACCATCAATGAATCCACTATCCAGAGTTGTTGTAGCAATTCATCTGTTGCAGCATTTGATGGAGTGCCAACAAGCATTCGTGGTTTAGGGCAGAAAACAACAGGTAGACCACGTGAGACAGCAGATTGCAAGTCAACATTTTAATAAATGGGCATGTGCGGCCACCAACCAGGAAGTTGAACACGCCAAGAAGGTGTAGGGGGTTTTTAATGCAATGGCAGGTGGCCATTAAAGCCACCCACCTCCAGCCGACCAAGGAAACAAGGTCAACAAAATCATTAACCTTTCCTTCCCCACGCCAAACGTGATACACAAGGAGATCAAAAGGGAGAGACAAGGTAGGTTCAGGACATAAAAATCTATATTTAAAATTAGTAATTTAAAACAATTCTAAGATTGCGGGATTGGTCGACCCAGGAGGAGAACGGGGTTGAGTAATCAAATGAAATATTTATGCGAACGCCACTCCCAAACCATGGCGCCACCACAAAACATACTCTTCCTCATTTGCGCAACGAGGCTCGACCAGTGGGACGGACAAACAAATCAAAAGGATAGTTTAACGATAACAGAGGATGATATCGATAACAATCGATATAAAGACGGTAATAATAAAATACAATCGTTGATCGATAATACAATCATAATGTCATTATTATTATTATTATCATTATTATCATTTTACAGCTTGTAAAATAATTATCAATTATAGTCATAATGGTCAGCAATCGAGGTCGACGAAGGCACAACGACACTCCATGCTTAACACTCGATCGCCACAGGATGAACATGTGTAACGTAGAAAAGGGCATTACATGATACAACCATAACATGCACCCTTGTACATCTCACAAGTACAATGTGTATGCCCCTACAATGTAATGTCTAATATAAATACTTTGATCCTCGTCATCATTATCTTTTTGAGTGTTATCATCATTCCATGACCCCAAATCTTTTTATGGTAATTTTCTAAATATTTTGCCATATATTTCTACATTGTAACTATAATTTACAACAAACTTCTCCTTTTTATTATACTTCAATAGATATTATTACAATGTTCAAGTAAAGAAAACTTTGTAAAATCTTGAAGCATTTAGGGAATTTTATTACGAAGTAAAATAAAAACTATAAGAGGAACATGTAGGATAAACATTGTAAGGATAATAATTATTTCTTTTAGAATGTTCAAAAATTAATTCAAACTAAAATCAATAAAACATCTAAACTAACGTTGAAATATTACTAATGATTCTAAATCATGGACAACACAAATCAAATTAAATATTCTTATAAACAATATATAATTTCATGATCACCTCCTCATAAAACATTAATGAAAATTGGTATTATGGATTTCAAGATAGTAAAATTTGGTAGAATTGAAAACAAAATTTCAATTTTATTTAGTGTAAAGTAACCTTAAATTGAATCGAACAAAATGGATCCGTAGACATATTGAGATGAGATAAATTAAGGGAAATTGTTCTAGCAAACAACAAGTTATTAAAAGAATTTCCATTGTGTTGATGCTCTTTAGCTTTGATATTTTCACAACGATGTTATAGAAATCTCCAAAGTAATGATATTACTTCAGAAATCTCAGAAATAACTGTGATATTCATAAATTTGAAAAGCAAATTTAAACACACGTGCATGCCTTTTAACACTTTAAAAGTATTCTAAATATGATGTTTTTTTTTTGTTTCCCCAAAGCTTCGTAGGAAGAAAAATACATTACATTGAATGGAAACTACATAGTGAAATATCTTGCAATAAAAGAAATAAAAAATCTGCCAGAATTAAATAAAAAAATATATCTATGAAAGAGATATTGTTAGTCTCCCTACTTCAAACTGAAACATGTCAACCATGTAAATGCTACATAATTATGAATAAACTAGTTGAACTCAAACCAAGTGTCCTCCAACATAAACAGTATAATCTTATAGCAATGACAAAGGGTATTTTAAGTTCTATGCTCAAACATCCGTTATTGTAAACTAGAAAAAGTGAGTAGGTTTATCTGGGTTCCATGTCTGTAACAGAGACATCATTGATAGATGGGTTAAACAAAGGGTTGGAAAATAAAGGAGATGACAAGCTAGGGGATTTTGTGCTCCTTGAAGTAAAAGTTGGGGAAAATTGTTCAAAATGTTTATCTTTATCTAAAGGATTTTCTTTGTGTGTAACACTCATAAAAGGAGGCTTTGTAGGATTTGGTAAATTGGCAATAAAAGGGTTTGAAAGAATTGTGTATACAGTTGATATGGATGGGCGAAGTGATGCATCTTTTTTGTGTACATAAAAGACCCACATGAGCACAATTTGATATATATTCTTTAGGACAACATTCAATTATCGCTCTATCAACCACATCCACAATATTTCCTCTCGTATAAAATCTCCATACCTACATAAGACAATGCATATTTTTCAGCTTCATAAAATGTATAATCATTAACGAAAAATCACATATATCTAAATGACCGTCATTTTTACTTACCAACTCCAATAGGCTTTGATGTTCAGGAAGCAATTTAACATCAGTATTCTTTATTCCGCACACAATTTCTAAGAGGACAACACCGAAGCTATAAACATCAGCTTTAGTAGATAATTTTCCATGCATTGCATACTCAGGTGCCATATAGCCACTGCATTAAAACAAAAAAGTTAGTGGATCAAAAAATTTAATAAATAAACTCAGGAGAAAAATAATTTAATGTTCCAATAATAAAGTTTCTAAGAACATGGTTGAGTTCCCTATATTGTAGGGATCATGTTTCTCTCATGCAAGGAGTTAATTTATATAAATTTTTCCAACATCCCTATACATGCTTAGTTATTTTAGAAGTACTTTTTTAATATGAATGCAATTTTGTTTATAGTAAATAAGTACTTTTTTGTGAGATTCTTACAATGTTCCTGCAATTCGTGTATTAACAAGGCTCTCATCTTGACCGAACAGTCTTGCTAAGCCAAAATCTGATATTTTTGGCTCCATTTTCTCATCTAACAAAATGTTGCTTGCCTTAATATCCCGATGAATTATGCGCGGTTGAGAATCCTCATGCAAATATAAAAGCCCACGGGCTATTCCACGTATAATGTTTAAACGCCTTTGCCACTCCAACTCCTTGCTCCATTGTGGATCTATAAAATTAATACAAAATAAAATTTGCTGAACAAGAACAACTTATTGCATATTTCCCTCATTATGGATTTAATCATGACATCCAAGACACAACATTTCCTAATTGAATTAGAAAGATTTAATATTTCAATCATTATCATATTGTGAGTACAAAGTCAAAGGGCAGAGGCTCACTAAATAGTATTTGGTCAAGGCTCTTATTAGCCAAGAACTCATAAATAAGTAAGCGTTCTGATCCCTCTGCACAACATCCAAGTATATTCACAAGATTCCGATGTTGAATTTTGGCCACCAGCTTAACCTCATTCAAAAACTCCTCTTTTCCTTGCCGGGACTGTATGGACAATTTCTTTACTGCTATTTGTTTTCCATCTGGCATTGTGCCCTAAAAAAACAAAAAAAACACAAAAAAAAAGGAGAGAAGAAGAACAATGTATATGAGCCTTAAGGTAAATGGATTGGAATCACAAAATTGACTCTTCAATAAATCTAACGCCTAAAATTTACAGAACTATTATGAACAGATCTGTTAAGAAAAGCAAAATGAAATGCTAAAGCTGTATTCTATTCCTTGTTACCTTGTATACGGGGCCGAATCCTCCCTCTCCAAGCTTGTTATCTTCATGGAAATTGTTAGTCGCAGCCCTGATTTTTTCCAGGTTAAAGACTATTTGCTCATCCTGGGTGATCAGTGAGCCCGTCTCCATGCGTTGATTTTCTGTAAATTAGTCATTTGTATCTCGCTTAAACTTGAAGACATAAAGTTCGGATAACAAGAGAAGGATTTCTTGATTCTGTTTTAGGTTTGAAACGGTTTTTTTTTTTTAATATCAGTGAGCCCACCTCCATGCCTCTTTTCTGTAAGTTAGAAATTTGTATCTAGCTAAAACTCAAAGAAAATAAGGTTGGACAGCAAGAAAAGGATTTCTTGATTCCCCACCTCCATGCCTCTATTTTCTGTAAATTAGAAATTTGTATCTAGCTTAAAGATAAAAATACGGGTCGGACAACAAGAGTAGGATTTCTTGATTCTGTTTTAGGTTTGAATGGGTTTTTGTTTTTAATATTATAAACAATTACAGGATCAAAATCAATAGAAAGAGTAGAAAATACCTTTCCTCAGGATGAGTGACTTCAATTTTCTTCGAATTGCAAACATGCTTAGTAATAACATCACCAAGAAACCGCCGACGATACCCAGAACTATAGGTACCTTGTTTGCAGACTTTTCTGCATAGTAGAGCAATTTGAGTGTTAAATCATGTCTAATGGACCCATCTTAACCTGATTAAACTACAAAACAAATTCAATCCCATCAAAATTGCTTTGAATATTACTCGACGATGTTGGACTCGGCAGTTGGAGTTTAGGCGGTGGAGCTGCAGGCGAAGGGTTAAAGAATTGGTAGGTCTCATAACGAGCAACGCAGCTTCCCGTGAAACAAACCCCACCTAATTGTGTTCCATCGGCCGTAACTAATAATAGCTGCTGAATTGCAACAGATAAACATGTCGTGCAGTCTTCAAGGGAAGTAATGTCTCTCCAGCACTGAACCAGACCGAATATTTTCTGAGCAGAGGAGTCCATTGTTTTTCCAGAAGAGTATCGATTAGCAGATTCATAAGCTTCATTTGTCAAATTTCTGAAAAGTCCCTTCACGGCTTTGCTGAAGACAGCAGGGTCTGTGGCGTTCCAAAAATTGTTGAAAGTCTTCGGCAGGATATCAAGATTCCCGGAGAAGGTGTAATTCTCATAACGTATGAAGCACTTTTCGTACCAAGCTCTAGCTCCTATGGAATTTCCACAATCTTCTCGAATATTTATAATTGCTTCTTGTGAACAGCTGTAGCATTCAGCGCCCGTTGTGTCTTCCCGACATTGAAGAAGTCCATAAGCTCTGTTTGGACTTTGCCCGGCGGCAGACGTATTGAAACCATTTGATGATGAATTCATGTTTTTGACAAGATTGTTGAGAACAATATTCAAATTGCTCTCGAATTTACTTGTTTTTGAAAATGTAGCGCCGTTGCATATATTCAGCGCTGCTATGCTCATATGTAAAAGGGAACCGAGGATGAACATAGCGATGCAGAACAGCTGTAGATGTTTTACTTTGTATGTGATCTGCATGTTTTCTTGCGTTTTATGTTTCTCCCCTACCGTGGAAAACCAGACTGACTTACAAAGGAAGGGAAGAGCCATCTTTATCATTATTTTTTATTTTATTTTATTTTTCATTTGTGTGTGATGACCATGTTGCTTGTAAACAGTCAACCAGGACTTTTAAGGGTCGTAGAGTAGTTACGTAAGTATTTAGAGGCTGAGCAATCAAACTTATTCATTCACTAACCAATTAAGTATAATGTTAGTTAGAGGGACGTTCACATTGTTGTGTTATTCTATTTTTATTAGATAGGGTTAAACATTGGATTTAAAGGATCTTGTAACTAGAATTTAATCGAAAAATATATGAAGGACAAACACGACCATCAAGATACAACACTCTTAAGGGTTACAATAAAATGAAACTAAACATAAAGCCAAAGATTCCAATAACATCAAACAAGTTTCTCCATAACTTATTGATGTCTGCCTTGTAACTGACCGCCAATAATACTTCTAGTGACTTTGAAACTCCACTGAGACGTGCTCTTGAATTTGGATTTTTTCATTTACACTATATGCCATACCCCATCCTCCTCTTCTTTAGTTATATTCATATCCTTATTACTTTCTTACAGCATTCCATTCACTCTAAGGAAGCCTCTATACCTCGGTCCCTCCTAGAAAGCAATCACTTCAAATTCACCATGATCAACGACCCTGAAAACTTTTGTTAACATTATTTCCTTATCCAAGGCAATGTCTACCCCTTCATCAAAAACCTGAACTTCATCTTGGAATCCCATAGACTAATCCAAGCACAGTAAAATCTCGTGGGAATCCTTCTTTGCACCCATATATACTCTCATCATCTTGTGGAACTCGATACCTCAAAAAACCTTCCTGTAAACATTGAGCTCAAAGTGCATAACAGATCATGGACTCAACCCCTTGACTACGAAGGATTACCCTTCAAATGCAGAAGGTGTTTCCCCTTAGGTCATAGTGTCGTTGAATGTGAGATGGAAAAGCGTAACAATGAAAGAAACAATTGGTGGAAAAGTTCCCTCCCTAAGAATTTGATGTTTGATGGTAAAGACGACCTGGACTCAAAAGATGATTCGAATGGGGCGGCTGAAGAGGTCCTTGAAACCCCTCTTTCTGAAATTCAAGTTGTTGAAAACAAGGAAAATGTTAATGATGTATTTTAGAAAAACAATCTCATTGCACCAATAACTTCTAAAGCATATAAGGAAAACATTCCCCCTCGCAGTCTTGTTGGAAAAGGTACATATCTGCCGATAGAAGCTATCTTTCTTCCTATTGAGGAGGTTGCGAATGGGTGGAAAAAAATACACAACAAGAAAAAACTCAAGAAAGTTGTTTTCTCCTACGTAGTTGTATCTCTGCTACTGGGCAACCGTCTCTTTTTGTTATTGGGTGTATCAATGCTTTATCTGACCAATAGGCCTTTTTGTACTTGGGTAGAGTCCCCAGTCAAAAAATCTTTCTCCTTAATTAAAAAAATATGTACTTCTAAAAAAATCCTTTTTTCTTAATAAATACTCCTAAATGAGACACATAATTATAATTCATAACTTTGAATTTCTTACCATTAAATCCTTTATAATCTCATAGTTTTTATTAATGTGGGAAAAACGAGATAACTTAATAATAAATTTTAGTTAAAATATTAATTTTCGTGAACTTTTACTTTTATTTATTTCAAATATATATTTTAGGTGTTCATAATTAACCTCTCGTAAATATTCATAATCTAAATAATTATTGTATGTAACATAGTTTATTATTGATAATAATGTTTAGTAGAGACTTAAAATAATTGATAAAATGAAGAGGACACTTAAATTTTTCTATTATATATGAGAAAGTATAGAATCCTTAAACATTTAAGACTAATATATCATTAGTTCACGTTGAATACACTAGGGTGTCCAAAGTAACCCACACCATGAGATGCATAATATTATGTAGATATTTATGCTGCTTATAACGTATTCACGAAAGGGACAATGTTGAATATTTGGTTGATTATTCAATAGAAAGGTAAGGCCGTGTTAGGTACCGTTTTTAACAATTAAATTTTCTATTATTCAATGCAAACATTCAAACTTCCCACTACGAGACTTATCCACGCGGACAACACAGACCAATATTTGCCTAGAATTATCAAATATCTGCAGTTTCGTGGGTGGCACTTATCCAAGTGTTTACTTATTTGCCATTTATTTCGGACAAAGATTGTTTACCCGAATCCATTGACTCTTTACTAACAACTTAATTTCTAGCATTACACGAACACGTGTGTTTTGTGATATTCATTATACAAATTCATGAAAAAGATCTTATACTAGCCATCACATGTGTACAATGTAATGTGAACACCGAACGATATATGTTATATGATTTATAGGGATAGTTTTACTTTTTTAGTTGAAGTTGATTAGGGGAATGCCTTTACTATTTCATAGTTACATATCCCCTATATAATATGGCCACTAAATTGAACAAAACATTGAACACACTTGATGTACTTCCATGAAGAAAAGCCACAACAACTAAAAGATTGTTTCCTTCTCTATAAGTACCAAACCCATTTCATTAATCATCACACATAGAGTTGTACAACTAAATGCATGCTTTGAAGCAGTAGAACCTATATCATCAATATTCAAGCAAATAGCCAATGTAGCTAACTAAATGTATACAGAAACTCATTTCATCGGCGAAGATAACATCTCACATTGGGAAAAGAATTTCATCAGTCAAAGATAACTACTTCTTTCGGGAAATATATTCAATCAATCCTCAAGTGAATGGAAATGACAACTACATTATAACAAAAACTTTAATACTTAGGTAAATGACCAAAAAAGATAACAAGTTACATTACCAAATACTATTAAGCACGCCCCATCACCTAATAAACACACTAAAAAAGGAGTTCCAAGTCATGACAAATCACACGGCACCACAATAGATGATACCCAACGGAAGTGTCAAATTTTGTTATCATTTTTGTACTGAGTGACATCATAAGCACATACCATGTTCATCATAAGCACATACTATGTTCTTTAAATCCTTCATGTTAGTAGCTTCTAGTAAGGTATTTCTCTACCTAATGGTGCGGGATTAATTCTACATTTTAAGCGAGGTAGATCACTTTCCCTTGCTGTAATATACAAATACACATTTCTCTCTATAGTATAATCAACTTTGAGGATAATGAACTTTTAACGTCCTAGAGATAGTTGTATAAGTTCTACTGGATGTGAAAGTTTGTCCTAAAAATGTGACGGGAATAAGTTAACTAACAATTTTAAAAAATAAATACACGTATGAAACCCAACTGAAGTTCGTTTAGAGACAACACTCTCTTCTTTACTGCAAGAGAAAGAGAATAAAAAATATCCTCTAAAAAAAGTAAAAGAGGAAGTTAAAGAGTTTTCTTAAATAATAAAATGAGAAATCCATCCAAACCACTAGATAGAGAGAGTTTCACATATGAGTGAGAGTAATATTATAATACTATCAAAGTGCATATTAACTAATCCAACCAAATTTTAGTTATTGTCCAAAGGTTCCTACAAGAACAATTTCGTAACTGTATACATCAGATGTTTCATTAAGAACAACTACCTAGGTAAGAAATTGGGAAAAAACCAAGGGCAGGTGTTGGAAGTGTTTCAGTAGTTGTTTGTAATGATAAAAATAAAAAGCATGCAGTTAAGTGGGCACTAGAAAAAAAAAATTTTGAAAGGAGACAAATTGACAATCCTACACGTGAGGCCTCCTGTTGATACCATCCCAACACCTAGTAAGATCTAAGAATTCCTTACTTGTGATTTATTAGATATTATGTCATTCACATGTTTAGGCTTCAATACCTGTTTGATACTAATCATGATACTGCTGATTAGATTATGGACATTATTATAGTTCTGGTTTAGTATGATGCTAGATATTTGATCATGGATTATTGTTGACTTTGATTCTTATATGATGCATGATGATTATTAGAGGCATTTTATATGTTGATGATGATATATTGTTGGACATGGTTATATGATGGATTTTGTTCAAACTTGTGATATTTGGATATTGTGAGTAGACCTAGAAATGGAAAATTATTGGATGATGATATAGTTGTGGATTAAACTATAATGATTTTGTTAAATTTCTTTGATGTTGTTGTGATTCATATATCTAGATGATATTGGTAATTATATTATATTACTTTGGATGTTCCGATATGGCCACGAGGCTGAAGGAGTTATTGTGTTTTACAAGTTAAAAGATCACAACACACATTGGGGGATTGAAGATCAACCACATTGGAATTCTAGATGAATTCAACAAGGTCACCATGGCAACTAGTTTTTTTTTTGTGTGTGTTTGTTAGTGTTAGGGATTCCCATGGGGGGATCACCTTTAAATGTGACCAAGAGATTTTATGTGTTTCTTTTATTTTTGGCCCCTTTTGTTTAAGTTTTGTATGTGTTTATTTTGTGGTGGACTTACCCCTTTCATTATTTATTTAATGGTGTGTAAATATTGTGAGTAATCATATTGTTTAGTTAATTAATTAAAAGATGTCATAAGAATGTAATTAATGAGAATTTTTGGCCATGATTTAAAGTGTTTTAAGTAATTTGTAGGGAATGTGTAAGTAATCTTTAAGTAATGTGTGAATTGAATTTTGAGTGTGAAACACTCCACCTTCTTGGAAATTCGAAATTGTCCTTGGAGGCTGATTTTGGAGGCTTCTGGGATAAGTTAAAATTGTTCCATACCTGTTAAATTTAATTACCAATCATACCTACGGTTGGGGAGTTGAGATTAGACTTTTATAATGCTTTTTGAGAAGGTGAATTGTAGGTTTTAATTGCACTTTTCTTACATAATTTAATTTTAGTCCTTATCGGGTATGGACTTGTTTGAGTGTGTAAAAGTAATCTATCATATTATTCACCCACCTATTTATTATGCACTGGAGAATGAATTTGAATTTGTGTTTGGGGTTGAGGATGTGTGATATGACATCCTACATGGATCCACCGCATCCTCTTCCCTTCCCTCATCTATAAAATTTGAATTCCTTATCTTATTTTGGGTTGCTTCACTTTTTTTGGGAGACTTATTTTGGGCAAATTTTCTTGTTGTTTTGGGAGCTCTTGCTTGGAGAAGTTTTTGGAAGATTGTTGCATGCTTGTGTTGGGTTTATTTTTAGATTTCTTGCATTGGAAGGAGATTCTTATTTTGAACTAGGAATAACTCCATCATGGAGAGGTAAGAGCTTGGCTCTTGAAATGCTCTTATTTTATTTATGTAAATGTTCTTGTGTGAATTTTTTGGTATATATTGTGGGTTGTTGGGTAGATGGCCTAGGAATGGTGTAGGAGAAGGCTATGGGGTTATTTTGTGGGAGGCACAAGTGGTTTTAGGGAGGTATAAGGGTGGAGGGAGATGGGAATTTGGGTTCCACCTTACAAAGAAATAGCTTGCATTTCTTTACTTGTTATGGGGTGGCATAAGAGGTTTGGGAGATATAAGAAAATGTGAGGAATAAAGGGTACTTGGGGGAGGCATAAGGGCATGACAGGTTTTGAAATGATATATATATATATATATTGGTGGGTTATACTCAGGTGGTGATACCCATTTTCCCGTTTGGGAGGCATAAGAAGCATCCCCCATAGTTCTTGATCCTTTGGCTTGCATGGTGAAGCTTGAGTTTTGTGTGATGTCTTTCAGGTGGTTGTAAAACTGTTGTTTTGTTTTGGACTGTGTTGTTAATTTGAAATGTGCATGTTGAAAGATTGCATTGTGCTATGGAATCCTGTTGTTTCCATGAGTTGAAATACATTTATTATTGCATTGTGGTTGGGGCTCAAGGGACAATGAAGAATGATGGATTATCCTCATCATTGGATGTCTTGGTTGGGTAGAGAGCATTTCCTTTCCCCTACTCCTATTTTGATCAAATTGGATGAATGAGAAGAATGCATGTTGTTGTTCTAGAGCTGAGAAAAGATAGTTTGACAGTCCCTTGAGAAATGAAATTTCATTTTAACCTTCCCACTTGAAGTGGATGATCTTGTAAATGTTTGTAATGGAAAGATTTTGTATAGTTTTACAAGTGAAATTTTAAATGTAAAAGAGTTATACTCTATAGTTTGTTTAGAAAGAATTTGAAAGAATGATACGTGTTTGGTATAGTGTATTTTGTAATCAAATGGAAAAGAAGTTGTAAGAGTTTAGTTGAATTAATGAAAATGGTTTTTTCTTGTTCATATGATATTCTTCCATTGGAAATTTGTGTTTATCATGCACTAGGAAGTCCCTGTTTTGAAAGTGGGAATGTGAAACACGTGAAAAGAAAATGTAATATTCTGCCCTATGTTCAATAAATGATTTTGGATGGAATAAAAGGAAGAAGTTGTAAAATTTCCTTTGGAAATATATAAATGAAGGAAATTCTTTTCCCAAATTGCTTTGTTAAATTGAATCTAATCATATCAATGTATTGAAATCTCTGTTTGAAAGGAAGAAATGCGTGTGAGAAAAATACAATATTTTGTCTGTTTGAAATGTGAAAAACTTGAATTTAGGATTGCATTTTGGTCTTGAATGGTTTGTTTTGAATCAAAAAAATATGTTAGATTGGAATTAGAACATATTCTTAATACTTAGAAGAAGAAAGTGGCAAATAGACACATTAAGATTTGATCCCTGTTATTTGTAATTTAAAAACTCACAATTAATTAAACCAAAAATGCACAGTTCAAACCTTCAATAATAGAATTACAAATTAAATGATTGAATTGATGTAGTAGGCCCTAAACGAGTTCAAATAGACAAAAACACTTAAAGGAAATATGCCAAAATTTAGCAAAATCGGGCTCAAACCGTTTTGCAGTCGTTATTCTGTCAATAAACGGAAATGTTTAAATTGCAAATCATTTAGACAAATTGTATCTTGAATCCTTCTTAAATCCATTTAGGAACAATCCTCCATGTCTATTTGATATGTTGAGAGAGGAAGAATATCAAATTGAACATATCTAACAAGTTAAGATTTACAAACTCACACTGTAAAAGCTTGCAGGCCGTTTTCTTAAAATTGACCACTTAAACTTTATCAAAACCTAAAATTAATGATCTCTGTGTAAAGAGGACATCAAGAGATTTCCCAAAAGTCCTCGTTTTCCAAAAAACAAGATTTCTATCAAAATTTATGTCCTTCTGAAGTTTTCTTCATTTGGTGTTAAAATTTTAGGAAAAATTTCCTTGGTAGGTCCGCAGCCTGAATTTTTCCCTTAAGCATTTAGGAAAAGTTTTGGGAAAATTTTCCAAATTTTCCCTGCCGGATCGCAACCAATTAGGTGATGCCACGTGGCATCACAAGGCATCAGCGGAGGAATGGGTCCCTTTTTGTTTTTTGCGTCTCGAAATTTTTTTGGAAATTTTTCCACGTTTCCTCCACTGTCCTGCCATCCCGCAGCCAATCAAGGGATGCCACATGGCATCACGAGGTGCCAGTGAAGGTGCAAGCATATTTACCCTCTTAGCCCTTGGGGTGTTAAGGAAATTTTCTCCCCGCCACCCCGCCTTCCCCACGTTGGTTTAGAATTCACCACATGTCCTTTGCGGACTTGTGAGAGCATGGGTGCAAAGCTGACCTTTCACCCCATGCGAGAGAATTTGCAAATGTCTCCCGCCACCCCACCTTTCCTCACTTTTCTATTTGCTACCTTAGGGAGCGCCACATGTCCCTTATTGTAGACCTGCGGGAGCGTGGGTGCAAATGTGATATTTGCCCCGTGCGGGAAAAATTCTCTCGAGGCATCCCCGCGGCCCGCCAACCCACCCTTTGGGACAATTTTCACAACTGGTCCCGCAGGCCCGCGCTTGGGGAAAATTTTCACCCCAAGGCTCTCCAGCCCATAATTTGAAAATTTTGAGGACTTAGGAGGACTTCTTTATATCAATGGAAAGGTGAGGAAATTTCCTATCTTTTGGAAATGATTTAGGAAAATTTTGAATGCATGAAGTGTGGGACAAATTAAGTTGAAACTTTAAACCTATTAGAGAGTGGGTATGCTATGGAACCCTCTGAACATAATTAAAACTTCTAACGTGGACCTTATGACTTCTTATAATTGTTAATAAAAGAAAAGCATGTTCTAGTGGATTCGAATTGTTCCGGAACCTATTAGTGACAATTTTTGTCTTGTAACATGGTTGTAGATTATTTTAATCAAAAAAATTATTCCATAAATTTCCTAACTAATCCTAGGTTGTTCTTGGGTCTCAAGTGGGTTGTTTTAATGGGTGTTACACCGATGGTCAGAACTTGGTACCATGTGGAGAGCACTGCTACAACATTGGGACCTTATAGCACTTCAAACCCATTGAGACGCATATAATTGTCTATCTTCTACCTATCAAATTCATATAAAAAATCTAAAACATAGAATAAGATTCTTAACCATGACGGAAAATGATCAGATCCATCTCATTGCATTTATATATTATAAAACATGAGGAAGTTACATACATTTACCAGAATACTCGAGAAAATTTGTTGAATAAGTTACATAACTTGCATTATTCAAAGTAAAAAAGAAATTCTAAATTTAGTGTAGACTAATGCAAGATTCCCCATAAAATCTGAGTCATTTATAGATTTGATCGAGCTATCACATAATGCTCACCATGTCCATTGTTGGAGCTTTTATTGTGTTTTTTGGGTATGACTTTCTTGCCATGAGTACTTTTCGCAGACATTGTCTCAATTTTCTTGGCCAGGAGATGACATCCTCCTCCTTTATCTTACTCTTGGTGTTAAAAAATGCACAAGGTGTCTTTCCCCAGTGAGGATGCAACATTGCAACCATGGCAGCCTCGACGACCAAAGGGTGATTCTATAGAACGGTTTCAAACTCCACCGCTGCTAATGTGCTCTCCGGTTTCAAGCACACGAAGCTGATGTCCTTCAACATGATCTCACCCAAGATTTCCCATCACACAACACGCTTAACATGGTTTTCGGGTGCTTGATATCAATCCCATCGAGGGTCGACAAAGTAATTCCTTGCACTTGGTGTGAAGAGCAAATTTTAGATGGATAAAGCTAATATTTACCTATAAAGATGTTATTTTAGCATACAATTGCAAAACGCAGGAAAATGCAAAAACTTACGGACGCCCATCTAAACCATCAAAATAGACGTCAAATTTAACATAGTCACCAAAACATTCAGAAGGGCCTTTCCCATAGGGGGGATGCCATCAGCGTAATTATATTAATTCAATACGATATAAGATAAATTTCAATCAATCACATGTTAGGACTTATATATATTATTAATTGTAAAGTTTGCCATAGAATAAAAAAAAATATTTATCAATTATTTTAAAGTTAATATTTAAATAATTCATTAGTCTTATAACATTATCATTATTTCTTTTATATTTTAGATTTATCACAAGGATCATTATTTTTATTATAAAAATTATATTCAATTATCATCTCAAAAATATATAATATAGAAACATGAATAAAATAATATCTTATTAAGTAATAGGTCCTCCCAACAATCAATCAGTAAACACACAAATATATCAATACCATAACAATTAACTAATCGTATAGCAATTATCAACTAACACACACACACACACACACACACACACACACACACACACACACACACACACACACACACACACACACACCACACACACACACACACACACACACACACACACACACACACACACACACACACACACACACACACACACACACACACACACATAAGATGCTGAGAGGTATAATCTTGAGGTATTTATATTGAATTTGTGATAAAAATGGAATAATAGCCTCCACAAGAAGACCTCTCAAACTATATAAGAAAGAACATATTCACACAAACTGTAAAATAAGAAATGTTGTGTAATTATTTAAAAGTGATTAAATAATAATGATGTACAAGGAATTATTGATATACACTTAAATAAAAAAAATCATTCATTTATATTTTATTAGAAATGTAAAATAATAAATTTAATATATTCACTAAAAAGTGCATAGATTTGGAAAGCCAATAAATGTCATGATTAAATTAAATTCCATGGTTAAATTAAATTCACTACTTACACAAACCCTAAAATAACATCAAAGGGCCCTTGGTTTATTGGTGAAGTTGATTGGCTTTGAATAAACTCACCAGGGATCAAAACAGTTGAGGCCAGGATCATACACTGGGTGATGTTGATGGTGTGGATGCCCCTTACTTGTAGTTGCTCAAGCTAAACGTGATCACTAATTTAGCTTTTTCTTACTCATAATTGTAAATCTGCTATATGCTTCCTCCAAAGCATGAGCAGATATGTCAACAATCTATGTAATCTAGTGCCAAATTGAGTGCAGTTCTCAATAATTAAAATAAACCTTGAAATAAAAAATCTTAGGTAATTATTTAAAAGTGTAACAAGGATAAATACAACTTCTTTATTTATTTTGGTTTTCAAATTTTGAGTGGGATAATAGAAATGTATTACTTGTACAAATTAAAGTTTACATAAAATAATATAGGCCCCAATTTTTCTATCATGGTCATGTCATGATAGTATGTAAAATGACTCTCGACATAATAAACACTATTAGATTAATACCATATAAATTAAGTAATCTCATACTAATATTAAATGGCCATGGACTAAACTAAATTCTAGACCATAATTTTTATTTTAAGGATGTTTTCAAACAAATACTAAGATATGTTTTCTTAGAAAAGAATGTCATAGCATAACAAAAGTTTATTAATTATCAATTATATTATAAATCTATAAATTTAGATGTTTTATAGCAATTACATAAAATTATGTTAAACTCACAAAATTGTTTATTACATAACTAGAAATGACATGAAAAATGTGTGATGAAAATGCCAAAGGGGATCTGTTAAAAAAGTTAAACATGAGGGAGTGAAATCATAAGAGGTAGTGGGGCGATGATGAAGGGGTTTGAGGGAGGAAAGGTCACGGGGTGGAGAAAATGTTAGGGTAACCAATGTAAAACACTTCTTTCTTATGACTAGACACATATTAACCACATGCCATTTTGTCAATCATTTGAAAGAGAATAGGGGTGATGTGCGGAGGTCATTTAGGCATCATAATTTGGAGATATCATAGAAATCTCGAGTTTTGTGTAATGAATTATTCTAAGTGGAAACAATAGAAACAAAAAAATATACATTTAAGGTTCTCTATTTCATTGACTCTATGAACAATTATGATCATTGTTTTTCTTTTGGTTCTTCTCATACGTCCATGTCTATGCTGACCATGTTGAAGTATGCCACTTCAAGCATCGTTCTAATTTAGAAAAGTGAATATCAACATAATTACTTG
This sequence comes from Taxus chinensis, assembly GCA_019776745.2. Classification (NCBI taxonomy): domain Eukaryota; kingdom Viridiplantae; phylum Streptophyta; class Pinopsida; order Cupressales; family Taxaceae; genus Taxus; species Taxus chinensis. The sequence goes on along the minus strand of CM034149.1, from coordinate 686,682,007 downwards.
TTTTAACATTACAAATTCAACATTTGGTATATTGTTGTATTGTTTGTGGATAATTGGTCACTAACATATGTTAAGGAAATTAAGGGTTTTGAATTGTGGGCTTGTTTCTATTATTTTGCATTTAGTTGTAGGTAGCAAACCAAAATACTATCAGCTTAGGTCATTCCACCCCAGCATAGTAGTAATTATGTTTGTAAAATCAACCGTCCAATAAGCTTCAATTTTTTTTAATTTCCTTCTTTTGTTGGTGTGAGTCATTTTCCACATCAACATGTGAGTCATCTCACTTAGGTGGGATCGTGGGTTTGCATTCCATTTAGGGGTCATTATGAGATTATCTTCCATGTCAGTGTGTCATGTACATCATTGGGAGTTACTTTCCTATTCTGGGAATGAAACTCCTCCTCTCCACTCTAGTTGTCATAATTGCAGCACTGGGGGTTACTCAGCATCCTCTATATATACACCACAATGGATCTATGAGGTAGAGAGAGTTTTGCCTTAATGAAGTTCTTCCCCTTTGTTGAATTTTTTCATGCTCATGCAATTGATGCTCCCTCCCCTCGAGATCTCATCATGTTTCCATTCACATGTCTGTGGATGTTCATGTCATCCCTTGTGATCCTCACACTTGTGTTTTTCACATTTTCGTCCTTTCGGTGTGATATGAAGTTTCTCATTGCAATGTTGTAATGGTTATTCCATTTATTGTGCACTTATTGCACTTATTCAGGATTTATACCTCTATTCAGGTTTATTCGTGGTTAGTGGTTGAAATTTTTGAGTATTCATTCCTTTTCTAGGGTTGTATGTGTGTTTGGAGGTGTCTTGCCATCTCATTTTTGTAGTTTCAAGCTGAAGATCAGGTTTTTATATGCAGGTTTTGAAAGGTTTTTAGTGTTTTAAAAAGTCTTCTTAGGGCCAACATAGCTTGAGCTCCCTCCCAACTCTCTATACAACTCACCCTGCCTTCATTATTTTCTTCTCTTCTTTCTCTACAATGATTTGTGGAGCTGTTTCGTTGGTTTTTTGTATCGGGGTTTCATTGGGTCTTCGATAGTTCCAACCTACACTGCTAGTTTTGTAGCTATATTTCATGTTGGGTTCTACCTCCTCCTTCTTGGGAACTCATCTTCTTTGATATCGTTGCATCCTTCCCAGCTCTATGTTTGATGTTCTGGTTACTCGACCCACCTACGTGAACCTTATCATTACTTCTGTGTTCCATCCTGCACGTTGTGCTTTCCTTTCAAGCTCTACCTTTTGAGACACGTGGTAAATTGGATTTCCTTATTTGTTTCTTCCTTGTGCCCATCGTCTTGGATTTTGACCTTGCAATTCCATGTTCATTTTTTCTATGGCTCTGACTCTCATGCCTCAGTCTTTCCAACATCTGACCATGTCATCTCCTCTTTACACCATCTTAGGAATTTCAACCGGCTTTATTGCCTTCTCCAAATGGTCACCTAACTCACCGAGATCTCACTGTCATCTCCCAACTTCCCAATGACTCGGTCCACCCCCAACATTTAGCTCACCCCCTGTGCCATTAGCTACCTACTCGGTGAATCCCTTGGCATTCAAATTTTGGGCTCCTTAAGATCCGTACTCACAAGCATGCCTCAGTCCTACTCCATGTGGCCACGACCCCTGTCATCTTCGTATTGGGATTGACGCATCACTTGAGTGGGTATCTTTCTAAAGCGGCCTGACTATTCTATGTATCGACCCTTTTCACCCTCATTCGGTTGCATTGAATTGGCTTAGTTGTGTTCACTTTAGTGCCCAACCCCGGTTGAATCAACACCATCGATCCCCCAAGTTCTTGAATCGGTATACAACTCCTCTTTGAGCTCACTGAGCTCTTCACCGAGCTACTTGCTCCATCTCCCAACTTAGCTCATCGAGCTTGCTCCATCCTTCTTGCCTCAAAAGCTGCAGGACACCCTCTCTTGCCCTATTTTTAAAAAAATTCTCCTTTTTTATACATTGTACATCATTGTAAAGGAGGAAAAGAAAAGAAAAATCATTTTCGTACAAGGGTTATATTTTTTTGGGCTCCGCATATAGGGTTATTGGGCTTTCCGAGCCATATTTCGGCTCGTGCTTTATAGCACTCTTCTTCATTTTGGCTTGTGTATGTGTCCACAAAAACCTTACAGCAAGAGTGCCTTCCTTTTTGCATTGTGAAATGCCATTTTTCTCACACTAAGGAGTGTTTTATACCTTATCTGTAATGCTCTTTTGTGCCTAATTGTTTGTGTTCCTCTGCTTTTGAATAGGAATTCATTATGAGATCCACTCTCACGCTTCTTGTCACCTACTTTAAGGTGAGTGGTCAAATGTCTAACATCGCACGAATGAACCATATTGTAGCTACATACTATCTTATAAAGTGCCATGGATAACGGGATATCATTGCTTATCTTGGGTGTTGTATTACTTGCAGACACATTATCAGATGATTCTAACGTCTTACATTCTTTAACTTTCTTCTTCTTGTGCACCTTGCACTTATTTCTTTCACTTCCACATCAAGAAGGATGCTCTTTCCATATTTGAGTGTCACAGGATCACCTTACAGTATCCACCACTTCTTCTTGGGAGAAAGAACTATATATATTTGCATGCTTTTATGGAACACTAGTTCACCCACGTAGGTCTTTCACACTTCTTTCTTGGGCCAGTTCCTACAAGCACTTATTCCAGTCATCTTGAGGACTTTCTCAACACTTGTGATCATGTTTTTGGTCATTTGATGTGTTCTGTCACCAGACCTCTCCGCTTTCACATGTCAGATTCAGATCCTCCCCACCGCATCTAGAGCATATTTTAGTCCCATTTTAGAGACCCTTCACATGCTGCTACTATTATTGATCTAGTTTTCTCCTATTCTTCTTCATGTGATGGAACTTCCGCTGACACATAATTGCTTGATTCTTCTTCTGATGATGAGGATTGTGCACCTAGTTCTAATACTGAGAGTACTGCAGAGGACACCTCTCTTAATTCTCTCACTTTTTCAAGATATTTTTGTCATCCCTCCCATCTCATTAAACTATGAGAAATCTCCCACTCAGCCCCATAGCATAATTGCACCAACCTACTTTCGAATTCTAGTGTGTGAGACCCTTTCCACTCCTCTTCTTTCACTAGATGACTTATACCTATCCAACGTCACTCTTCTCTTTGTCAATCCTCCTCATCGGGATGAGTATCTAACCGACCTTGTTCGTCTCTTTGCAGAACCCTCTTGTGATGCACTAGAGGTTCCTCATCCATCTACAGGTGTTTTGGAGGAGTTCATCATCTCTGTTGTTGGGAGTTCCCCTTCTGGGACTCTTATCACTTCCAATTTTCCTGATTTCTTCATTGATCCACCCTCTCTTGTGAATCCCTTCTCTATTGTGGGGGTTGTCTTGTTTGCTACACATCACTTGGACTTCCTTTCTATGAGTTTCCCCTTTCTTCACTCAAATAATTATACACATGTGGCATTACCTTCGGTTCATTAGTGTTCACTTGTTAGACCTATGTCAGAGGCATGTGGACTAGAATAAGAGTTCTTCATGTTATTGCCTTCGATTTCCTTCATGGAGTGGGTGGACTTCTAGAAGTCTGTTTATGTCCTTCCTATGGGAAAGGACAATGTTCGATGTGGGTGGTGAATATTATCCAATCTAGAGGTAGAGGAGCACTTCATTGACACTCTTCTAGGAGAATTCCTAGAGTTACAAAGTTTAAATCCCTCCATGGCATCTTTTGCATTCTTCTCATCTCCCTCTTCTTCTCTATTATTCTTCTTTTCAAGATATTTCCCTTTGGTACATGGGTACCTTATCAGGATTGTCTATGGCTAGGACCTATTGGTGCTCAATTGTAATCTCTCCCATTTGTCATTTAAATTCTTCAGTCTGCATGGTTTGAAGTATTTTCTCTCTCCATGTGTGGATGCGTAAATTTTTTTATCTTTACCAGGGTGTTGTTGTAAATCCGTATCTATGGTCATGGATCACGTTGACCCAGGTATTGTTTACAGTTTCTCTGTCCATGAGAAAAAAATTGTAAGTTGGGTTTGAATTTGGGGTTTCCCCTACATTTTATTTTTCCACGGTCATGTTTTCCCTATAAAGTTATAAAGTGAGCCGCAACCCCATTGTCTTCCAGGTAAAGTCATGTGTTGAGCCCATATTAAAAGCGGAGGGGTGGGCCAAAATGTCCAAAAATACACATTTTCTTAAAATATCACAAAATATAAAAAGTTACCCCAGGCCCACTTCAGCTAAGATATTTTCCACATGGACGGATGAATTTTGAAGTTGTGAAAGATATAGTTAACGGCTATGATACAAGGCATTTAGTTCTGCTGCCATTAATGCTCCATGACCTCAAGATATTTGAATGCATTTCATCTTTTATTGTTAATTTCATGGTCTCTTGTCATTTTTATCAGTGAAGTGCCATCGGAATTGTTGTGGAGCTCATTTTATGAACCTGAGAAGTGTGAAAGTTGTTGTTTTGAATCCGAATTACTCGAGTACATGCAGAAAACCACCAAGATGAAGTAGAGAAATATGCATAGGAAAATGATTAAGAGAAAGAAGTTGTAGGCACAAAGGATGATCAATACGCTTACGTGCATTCTTCCTCTTTTGTGTGTGCATCATGTTTTTCAGAATCGGGAGGGAATGCTCCAAATAATTTGCCAGAAGCGACAACCGGATGCCCTAGTTAAAAACAATTGGTGGAAATAATTGAAAAAGCTTATCTTTTGTACACCTGATAGTTTTTTGGGTTTAAATTTGTTAAATATCACTTTCTGTAACAAATTTGCAACAAACAAAGTATTCCTCAGAATATTCTTGTTTTCGGGGGGGGGAAAATTTAATGTAAATTGAGTGATATAAAGGCATGAATTGGATATGCCAAAGCGAGGTTAATTTTTCTGAATTTTTTAAGAAAAACCATTTTTTCCCAAGAGACCATCTGAGAAACAAGTTTGTTTTCCTGTGTTTTTGGATTTAATCATGTCAAGATGGTTGCAAGTGTACAACCGTTGACAAGCTCTGAGATTGTTGAAGAAACTCCCCTACTGACGAATCTAGTGAACCTTTAATGAATCTATGTTAATCATGAGCATAATTGTGTTTGATTTTATTTCAGAATGTTTTCAAATAGTTTTTCGTGTTCCTATTCCAATCTTATGTTAAAATCCCTCTAAATCTCACAAGATCTTATCCACATGGTAGTATTGTGGCATTTGCAATTTCATTGTGAGGAGAGATTTCATCTTGTAATGAAATAAACAATTTAAAATCATTTTACTTCCACTGTGTTGACAAAGATTGTTTGTTAGCCTATGAGTGTATCTTAGGTGTGAATAATCAGGGATTTCCAATGTTTAATTGAGTCTTTAACATGAGCCTTTGTGTTGAATTCTTGACGAGTGTATGTAATCGTGCATAGTTGGGCCTCCACTGATACACACCTTCTGGTTGAAGGAATATTTTGGCTATTTTGAAGCATTTTCTCTGTGAGTATTCCAATATTTGTAAAGGCTCTCAAATATCTGGTATAATCAACTTTATCTTGCTTAACTTCCCACCAAAAATTTCTCAAATGATAAATCCTACATGAACTACCCCTATTTCTACTGTGTATATACAAAGATTTAACAAATTTAACTGCCAAAATATGCAGAGATAACTAGGTTTCAATTATTGTCTTCATTAACCTAAACCTTTTCCATAAAATATCTCCATTGTCTAGAGTGACAACTCGTGAGAGTAAGATTGTGTTGTATTGATCATATTTTCTCAAGGTTTTCCTCAAAGCTATGTAAAGAAGGATCTATTGATATCCTTCATCAATATAGGTTACAAAACGGTTCCTCTCATCTTGGTTGAAGGCACAACCTAAAGTAGTAAGGATAGATCAAATCCTTTAATATGGTGTCATCCATTTCTCCAACGCCTAAGTGACAAAGAGTCAGCTGAATCCCCCCAGCTACAAAACAACTTATATTATGATCTGTCTATATCAAAGCATCCTGTTGAATCTGTGATGTTGCTAAGCACCTAAGGGAGAATCAATTTGGGTACCAACATAACCCATATTTGGAATCTTTCTTAAATTAGAGATTGTTTTTTTCTCTTGTGGTGGATTTTTTTGTTAGCACAAGAGCAATGTAAAATAATGTCTGAATCATATATTGAATGCATGAGGGGTGAATAAATACGGTTAGGAGGTGTAACCGCTTGTATCCAAACTAACCAATAAAAAATGCATTAAATATGCCAACATTCCCCCCCTTAAGATATTGTTTTTACAAATCCACCCTAGATTCATCATCTTGTTACGTCGCGACATGTCCTATCTGCTTCTTGCAATAAGGACTTTGTTTGGATTCTCTTGAATCTCTGCGACATATGTGCTCTCGTTTGTAGAAAAACAGATGAAGAAGTGAGCTCGAAAGCTCGTGTGGTGCGCCACAGATGTTCCTGAGGGAATTTAATCTCGTGTTTGTCATCTGGATCTACACAACTCTTCTCTGTCTATATGTCGAACAAGACTCAGTCCATTATGTCCTCGAATTACAAGTTTTGGAGATTGGCGAAGAGTAGATGCTGATGCTCTTGTGGGCTTGACTTCGGCTCTCTAAAATGCAGTATGTCTCTATGGTTGCTTGCAATGTTGCTAACATCTCTAGGCATGACTTGTATGCTCTCAAATAGTTGCATGGGATCATAGGCTGGTTGTTCGCGTCCATCTTTGATAGAAAATTTGATGAATGAATGAAGGGGCTTAATCTCGTTTTGTTCTAATTTGATTCAAACAAATTCCACATGTCTCTTGATCTTTTGTACGATGTGTTTACTAATGTATCGCTTGGTCTGTGAACAACAGTTGAGAAGATGTTGGGGGAAGGACTCTACCAACGCACACCCGAGCTTTCAATGGTCAATGCCACTCATGCTAGACTCCACACAGTGGTTATAAGTTGGTTAGTGGTCATTTCCACATGCTCTCTTCTCCCTCTTTGGTGACTGATTCTTCTTTTTGAATTCTTGAACTGCGGGCTTGTACCAAGGGTATCCTCATCTGAGTATGCTCACACGCCTGACTATTTACTCTTCTGGTCACTGTTGTTTCCTCACATGCCGAGAAATGGTCATTGATGGGATAACTCACATGTGGAATTGGATTAGTTTAATGATCGATGCCACATTGCCAGACATGAAATACAACAACAGAATTCTCCATGTTGTCGCTGCGCACAGGTATAGTCTTCTCATTAATTCGCTTTGATTTAGATTTTTTTTTTAAACGGTTATATTTCATAATTGTCTTCTTCAAGACAGTTATCCCCTCTCTCTTCAAAGATAACTGTGGAGATGAATGAAAATCCAAATTTCATTCACCCTTCTATCGTACTCGAATGGGGAATTATACCGCACTACGCTGTACAGGGAAAGTGAGGGTTCCCACGGCGAGCCACTCAGATTCTCCTGCAACTCGGACGCCTCCTCTCCAATGTTGTAATCACTCACAAATCCTCCAAACCTTTGCACTGCCGCGTATTGAACATCCTACCTCTTCTGCTCCAGCGCCAGGCTTTCCTCTGCTTTGGGAGGGGCTTTCTTGAATTTTTCGGGCATGTAGAAACTAACGGCAAAGGAAGACTCACATAAGGGCCCAGTTGACAGATGTCAGTCAACATAGGAGGCATCATCGGCACCTTGGCATGCTCCTCGTTCTTCCCTTGAATGTAATCGAACAGCCTGAGAAAGCTAGTTCTTGGACATCTAGAGGGTGTGGTTGTAGCAACAAATCTCGTACCCCTCTCCTTGCTCGATAATGTCATACGCAGGGCATTCAATGGATTTATAGGAAGGGGCCTGGGACGAGCTCCATGTGACCGTCACACGTGCAAGGAGATCAGCAACACCAGATTTAAAACATATCTTCACGCAGAGAAAAGGAAAGGCTGTCTACGCTCTTGCACCAAACAAAATTTATCCTCCATGCTACTCTGGTGTGCGACTCCCACTTCCACGCTTTGATACCAATATTAGCACAAGAGCAATGTAAAATAATGTCTGAATCATATATTAAATGCACGAGGGGTGAATAAATACATAGTGAATGTGGTTAGGAGGTGTAACCGCTTGTATCCAAACTAACCAATAAACAATGAATTAAATATTTCAATAGTTTTCCCCACTAGGTTTTCCTTCACTGCTTGGGATCCCCTTGTTGTGCATGGGTACCTCATAAGGATTTTGTGTTGAGACCCATTTCTTTCTCATGACTTTCCACCTCATCATAAGTTTGAATAAAGGGGAGAGTATTGGTGTGAGTCAATTTCCACATCAATAGGTGAGTCATCTCACTTAGGTGAGATCTTAAGTCTACATGTCATTTAGGGGTCTTTATGAGATTCACTTACACGCTTATGCATAGTGTGTCATATACGTCATTGGGAGTTAATTTCCTATTCTGTGAATGTAACTCCCCCTCTCCACTTGATCCATTATTGTAGCCCCGGGAGTTACTTAACACCATTTATATGTACATCCCATTGGTTCTATGAGATAGAGAGAGTTTTTCCTTAATGAGGTTTTTCCCCTTTGTTGAATTTTTATATGCACATTCGGTTGATGCTCAATCCTCTCGATATATCATCATGTTACCATTAGCACATCCATGGATGCTAACATCATCCCTCATGATCCTCATGCTTTGGGTTTTTCTACCCTCTTTCAGCTTTAAACTCCCAATTTTTTCTCCTGTAAATTCATTCTGTTACATTTTGTTTCTCCTATAAATTCACCACCTCAAGGCAATATGGCCCAACCTCCACCTAGACCTCCTTTTGTTGTCAAAACTTTTGGACCTATAGATTTCAGAGGTATGGATGGATATCCTAATATGGTTCCATAAGATGTCAGGAATAGGTTGCCAAATTTTCAAGGAAATAATGCCATCACCGGTGACCACCATTTAAGATTCTTTTTCAATATGATGGAAGATTTTGATATTGAGTTTGAAGACATGTATATAAAACTATTTTTTTCATACTATTGAGGATTATGCACGTGAATAGAACAAGGTGTTACTACATAATTCAATAGATTCATGGACCGAGATGAAACATGCCTTTAGATTACAATATGGGGATAAGACAGATCCTAGGTTCCTTTTATTTGAGTTTGAAAATATAAAGAAAAATCTAAATGAATTTTTTCATGATTTCAATACTAGGTTCAATAAAACCTTAAAAAGGTTACCTATAATCTTAAGGCCAAGTGATGAATCCTGTTTGATTAAGTATTCTGATGCTTTTGATAAAAAGGTTTCTTATTACTTAAGAGATAAAAACCTGGGAACAATGAGGCAGGCTTTAAACATGGCCTTACAAATAGAAAATAACATCAACGCACTTAGAAAGCCTCCTAAGAGAGAGGGTGTCAAGTTAATCAATCTGGAAAGGCCTCAATCAAACAAATTTGTGGATTTGGAAGAGGTTGTACAAAATTTGGATGGAGTAGTTAAAGAAATATCCTATAAACTGGCTAGAGCAGAAAAGGGGATAGGAAAGAATTCCCAAGGTCAACATAAGCCACAACATTAGGAGAGATTTTGAAATCGCCCCAAAGGTGATCATAGATCAGATGACCAAGGAATAGGGCCCATGGGGTCAGGAAATAGAAAGCCTTAACCCAGGGAGAATAGATTGGTTCTTGATCCTTTGACTTCTAGGATTGCTACTGTGGACAAGGCCAATGTTATCAAGTGGTGTGATAGGTGTTTATTACCACACTTCCCATGTGATGTAGATCAAGAAGTTGAGGAAGCAGATGATGATGAGACATATGATGATATGTGCATGATGGAATGACCTTCAAACTCATGGAAGGGGGCAACCTTAACTGAATTGATAAGTGCCAGAACTGTTGAAAAATTCTGGGATTGTGTTCACCGGGTATTACCTCTTCCTCCTATTAATAATTTTGAAATTGATATGGTGCAAGAATTTTATCTTCCTAATCATGATTTTGAATACTTAAGGGCCTTGATGATTAAAAAGTATGATGGAGGGATCCCTTCCGAAGAGGACATGCAACTGTTGATGAATGCAGTAGTATCTTAGGAGAAAGAATATAACACCAGAAGTAAGGTTGTCAAGGGGGGAGGGCCACAAACCGATCCAAAAGTTTGAGCTCTTACCAATATCCCGATGAAAAACCCTAAGAAAGATACATCTGGAAAAGGCCTAATTACCCCAAGTAAAAATTTTACTCCTTCCCATGCCCAGACTCCGAAAACTCCTATACTATCAGAGGAAGTGGTGAATCTCCCTCCTAATACTGCCCTACCCAAATATGTTCCTTGCGACATAGCCCAAATCTTGAGTCAGATAAATTTCATTGTTCCCATTGTTGTATTACTCAGGATCCCTGAGCATAGGAAAAGGGCATTCGAATATTTGGGATTTAAGGAAGAAAATATTACTTAGGGAAAAAGTGTTAATAATGTAGAGATTGCTCCTATTATTGCAAAATCAGAAATGCCACAAGCATTGGAAGAACTGGGTGAATCATCTGAGGTATATTTGGGAACTTTTATGGTTGAATCTCAGCTAGATATAGATCCATTTTTCACCATTTTAATTATTAAAGATAGGTTGTTACATAACTGTATGTTTGACTTAGGAGCCTTGTGTAATGTAATTCCTCTTGAGGTAATGAATGAGTTAAATATCAAGGTAACAACAACTTTTGGGAAATGTGTTGCCATGGATTCAAGAGAAGTGCCAATAATTGGATATGTCAAATGATTAATAGCATTCTCTTGATATATGAATGATTTCATTTCCATGTATTAGGATGATGTGACAATTTTTTTAAGGAAAGGAAGTGATCACCTACAACATTTAGAAAAGATGTTGTTAAGATGCAGGGAATATGGTATATCACTGAATCCCAAGAAGTGCCATTTTGGGGTTCAAAAGGAAAATCTTCTTGGACATATTGTCTTAAAAGGATGGGTCATGATTGATGTTGAGAGAGTGGAAGCCATTAGTACAGTTCCTATTCCTAGAACCAAAAGGGAATTCAGTCCTTTTTTAGGTAAATAAATTTTATTAGGAGATTTATTTCCAACTTTGTCGAGTTGACTATCCCAATCACCAATATGTTGAAGAAAGATTAGATTATCAAATGGGAAGAAGAATTTATTCAAGACTTTACTGGGATTAAGGAAGCAATGAAGAATGGCCCTTTTTTGGTAGCTCCTGATTATAAAATGACTTTCCAAATGTTTTCCTTTTCTTCAGAGAATACTATTGCATCTGTTCTATTACAAAAGGATGATGAAGGAGCTTAAAGACCAATTACTTTCTTTAGTAAAGCATTACAAGGAGTAGAAATGAATTATACTATCATGGAGAAACATGCCTTTGCTTTGGCTAAGGCCACAAAAATATTTAGACCATATAGTTTGATCTCTAAAGTTATAGATTATGTTCCCCATACCATGGTAAAGGATATCCTATTAGCGATGGAAATTTCAAGTAAAATATGCCGATGGGTGAATAAATTTCAAGAATATGATATGGACATCCAAAATACAAAATTGGTTAGAGGATTGGGGCTAGCAAGGCTAATGGCAGAAATCAACTTGCAGACAGTTGAGATAAATGAGGTTGAAGAAGAAATATTTAATATTCTTGAGAAAGTGACAAATTTTGAATGGTACAAGGATATTATTTTTTATCTCAAACATCTACAGTGCCATGATTATTTAAGCAAGAATCAAAAGAGAGCACTTAAGTTAGCCTCCTAGAAGTACATCATCACTGATTATGGGTTAACTTGGAAGAACCTTGAGGAATTTCTCTTAAGATGTATCACTAAGGATGAAGCCCTGAAAATAATTGATGATTTCCATGGAGGATTTTATGGAGGGAATTTTGCTGGAAGAGTCACAACCCATGAGATCTTAAGGGCTGGTTATTGATGGCCAACTCTTTTTAAAGATACAACTTTTTTAGTAAGAAAGTGTGAGAGTCGTCAACATTTTTTAGGAATATTGAAAGCTTCAAGCTCCCTCCCTTTGCAACCTACATCAATTGAATCCCCATTTAAGCAGTGGGGAATGGACTTCATTGGTGAGATTTCAGATTCTTCAAGTACATTCCACAAGTGGATATTAGTGGCAACTTATTACTTCACCAAGTGGGTGGAGGAAATCCCTACCAAGAAATCTACCCACCAAATGGTTATGGACTTCATTCTGATTCATATCATTTGCAGGTTTGGAGTGCCGACTAAGATAGTTGCTGACAATGTTATGAGTTTTCAAGACAAACCTTTGGTAGCCATGTGTCATGAGTATGGGATCAATTTAGCATATGCTTCAAATTATAATCCCCAAGGTAATTGACAAGAAGAATCAAGCAACAATAATTTTTTGAAGATAATCAGAAGGACCTTAAAAGTAAACAAATGGAAGTGGGGTGAGCAATTGAAATTTGTTGTTTGGGATGATAGAATTACTGTCAAAAGAGAAACTGGAAAAAGTCTAAATGAGTTGGTGTATGGAACTCAAGATCTACTTCCCCTACATATGCAACTATCTTCTTACCAATTTATCCAAAAATTGGAGGACCAGGAGGTCAGTCCCTATGATTCTCATATTAATCAAATTGTTGAATTAGATGAAGAGAGAAGCGAATCCTACCGAAGACATGTGAAGTTGAGGGGAAAATTTAAGCAATTATTTGCTAAAAAGGTTACTCCAAGAGCTTTCATTATGGGAGATCTTGTGCTATTGTGAGATAGTAGAAACGGGGATAAGGGAAAGCATGGAAAGTTTGATGCATTATGGATGGGCCCTTATTCTATTGATATTTGAATTAGCGAACACACCTTCTTCCTAAAAGACCTAGATGGGGAAATGCTTGAGTTGCGTGTTAATGGAAGGCACTTGAAACATTTCCTTAATTGATTTCTTAGAATCAAGGTACACATCATTGTACAATGTATAGTCTTTTATTCTTTTTCGTTTCTACATTTTTTTATTTATGTTTGTCCTGGTCCTTGGCGGATGGATTTTTTTGGTTTCTCACTTTGTTCTTGGGAGGCAGGAAATTGTTTTTCTACTTTGAAAGCTTTTCCTTGACTACGTTACCCAATGGATTTTTAGCACATGGTTTGTTATTTTGTTCTTACGGCACTCGCTAGGAGTGCCCATCCCCGAGTTGGAACTGGTGTTGGTGCTCAATTGTAATCTCACCCCTTTTTCATTTAAATTATTTAGTCTACATGGTTTGAAGTATTTTCTATTTCCCTATGTGGATGTGTAAAATTTTTATCTTTACTAGGGTGTTGTTGTAAATCTGTCTCTATGGTCGTAGGTCACATTGAGCCAAGTATTATTTATAGTTTCTTTGTCCATGAGAAAAAATTTGTAAGTTGGGTGTGAATTTGGGGTTTCCCCTGCATTTTATTTTTCCACGGTCATGTTTTCCCTGTTAAAATTTATCCCAATTCCCACGGATACGTGGTCTTCTTTGATTGGACATGGCATGGCGGGTCTATTTGGTGAACTTTTCACTTTTGCAAAAAATGTCAAATTGGTTGCGTGGCCCCAATGAATTCTAATTAGATAGTTAAAATTATGAAGCAGTGTAAGTAAATTCTTACTTTGGGCCCCAGAAGATGTACACCTATCATAAATCAAGTGGTTGTGGAAAGGCGGGCCCTTTTTGTGTTTTAAGGCATTATCGCAAAAGGAATGCCTAAAGCTGGTAAAAGGACATGTGGTGGTTTGAAAAGTCAAAGGTGGAGAGGTGGATCATCATAGCACTTTGAATATTTTAGCTTTGTTTTCGAAATGAAGCAAAAGTTATAAAGTGAGTCGCGACTCCACTAGGGACCAGATAATGCCATGTGCTGAGTCAACATTGAAAATTCAAAAGAAGGGAGGCGGATCACCGAACCACTTTGGGAATTTTGGGTTTTTTGTGAAAAGGAGAAAAGTTATAAAATGAGCTCTGATTCCACTGGGGACCAAATGATGTCACATGTTTGAGTCAACATTGAAAAGTCGAAGCAGGGAGGTGGGTCACTCGAGCACTTTGGGAATTTTGGATTTTTTAGTGAAAAGGAGTAAAGTTATAAAGTGAGTCACGACCCCATTATCACCCACGTAAGGCCACATCTTGAGTCCGTATCAAAAGCGGAGGGGTGGGAAAAAATGTCCAAAAATACCCATTTTCTTAAAGTATCAAAAAATATAAAAAGTTCCCTCAATCCCACTTCAAGTAAGATCTTTCCCACATGGACGACACAATTTTGAAGTTGTAAAAGAAATATTTAATGACTATGATACAAGGCATTTAGTTCTGCCGCCAATAACGCTCCAGGAACTCAAGAGATTCAAATGCATTTCATCTTTTATTGTTAATTTCATGGTATCTTGTTGTTTTTATCAGTGAAGTGCAATCAAAATTGTTGTGGACCTCAATTTGTGAACCCGTGAAGTGTAAAAGTTGTTGTTTTTAATAAGAATTGCTCGAGCACCTACAGAAAACCACTAGGATGAAGTAGATCAAGATGCAGAGGAAAAGGATGAAGAAAAGGAAGCTTTAGGTGCACAGGATGATCAATAGGCTTACGCGCATTCTTCCTCTTTTTTGTGTGCATCATGTTTTCAGAATCAGGAGGGAATGCTCCAAATAATTTGCTAGAAGAGACAACTGGATGCCCCAGTTAAAAAAAACTGGTGGAAATAATTGAAAAATCTTATCTTTTGTACACTTGGCATCTTTTTGGTGTAAATTTGTTAAATATGACTTTCTAGAACAAATCTTTAGCAAACAAAGTATTCCTCGAAATATTCTTGTTTTTGGGGGGAAAATATTTGATGTAAATTGAGTGATATAAAGGAATGAATTGGAGATGCCAAAGGGAGGTTAATTTCTCTGAAAACGTTTGAGAAAATCCATTCTTTCCCAAGAGATTGTCTAAGAAACCAGTTTATTTTCCCATTTTTTGGATTTAATCATGTCAATATGGTTACAAGTGTACAACCACTGACAAGCTCTGAGATTTTTGAAGAAAATATCCCCTGCTGATATATCTAGTGAACCTTGAATGAGTGTTAATCATCAGCATAATTGTGTTTTCTTTTATTTCAGAATGTTTTCAAATAGTTTTTCATGTTCTTGTTGCAATCTTATGTTAAAATCCCTCTGAATCATAAAATAACTTATCCACGTGGTAGTGTTTTGGCATTTACAATTTCATTGTGACGAGATATTTCATCTTGTAATGAAATAAACAATTTAAAATCATTTTACCTCTACTGTGTTGACAAATATTTTTTGTTAGCCTATGAGTGTATCTTAGGCATGACTAATCAGGGATTTCCAACATTTAATTGAGTCTTTAACACGAGCCTTTGTTTTGAATTCTCGAAGAGTGTATGAAATTGTGCATCTTTTGGGCTCCACTGATACACACCTTCTGGTTGAAGGAATATTTTGGCTATTTTGAAGCATTTTTTCTGTGAGTATTCCAATATTTGTAAAGGCTCTCAAATATCTGGTATAATCAAATTTATCTTTCTTAACTTCCAACCAAAAAATTCTCAAATGATAAATCCTACATGAACTACCTCTATTTGTACTGTGCATCCATAAATATTTAACAAATGTCACTGCCAAAATATGTAGAGACAATCAGGTTTCAATTATTGTATTTAGTAACCTGAACCTTGTCAAGAAAATATCTCCATTATCTAGAGTGACAACTCGTGAGAGTTAGATTGTGTTGTATTGATCATATTTTCCCAAGGTTTTCCTCAAAGATGTGCAAAGAAGGATCTATTGATATCCTTCATCAATATAGGTGACAAAATGGGTCCTCTCACCCTGGTTGAAGGCACAACCTAAAGTAGTATGGATAGATCAAATCCTTTAATACAGTGTTATCCATTTGTCCAACGCCTGAGTCAAAAAGAGTCAGCTGAATCCCCCTGGCTACAAAATGATTTATATTATAATTTTTCTGTCTCAAAGCATCCTGTTGAATCCATGATGCTACTCAGCACCCAAGGGAGAATCAATTTGGGTACCAACAAGACCCATCTTTGGAATATTTCTTAGATTAGAGAGTGTGTTTTTCTCTTGTGGTGGATGTTTTCCCCACTAGATTTTCCTTCACTGCTTGGGATCCCCTTGTTGTGCATGGGTACCTCATAAGGATTTTGTGTCGGGACCCATTTATCTCTCGTGACTTTCCAGCTCATCATAAATTTGAATAAAGGAGAGAGTATTGGTGTGATTCAATTTCCACATCAATAGGTGAGTCATCTCACTTAGGTGAGATCGTTGGTTTACATGTCATTTAGGGGTCTTTACGAGATTTACTTACACGCTTTTACATCATTATGTCATATACATCATTGGGAGTTACTTTCCTATTCTGTGAATGTAACTCCCCCTCTCCACTCGATCCATTATTGTAGCCCTATGATTTACTTAACACCCTTTATATGTACACCCCATTGGATCTATGAGATAGTGAGAGTTTTTCCTTAATGAGGTTCTGGCCCTTTGTTGAATTTTTATATGCACATTAGGTTAATGCTCACTCCTCTTGAGATATCATCACGCTACCATTCACACATCCGTGGATGTTCACGTCATCACTCATGATCCTCATGCTTTGGGTTTTCATACCCTCTTTTAACTTTAAACTCTGAATTTTTTCTAGCTAAGAGGATGAAAGCACATGTTTGAAAAAGGTCACATGGAATTGTGTAATAGAGCAACATGAAGCAAAAATACCATGTCACATGAAATTTTAAGGACCTCAAATAGGTCCATGAGATGCAGCGAATGACCTAAAAAAATCTCCCACTGGAAAGCATAACTATTTTATAATGATGCACGTGTGGAACTTAGAGGAAGAAACATAATCTCAAAATTTTAAACCTTATTCTAGGGGAAAAGAATATGATTGTGTCAAATTTTTTTTGCACTTTTTTTACCTTCAACAAAATATGTTTGACAACCAAAACATGACGAAAAACATATAAAATTATCAAACATGTATTTTAAGTGCTTAAATGTACCAAGGAGATGTGGATCCATAATATACTTGAATTGTTTAAGTTTTTAAAGTATGGCATCACAATGTCGATATGTTAAACCTTATTCCAAATATGAGTTCTTCATATGTTTCAAAGGGACCACATTGACCCATACATAACTAGGAAAGTATCGATCCATTCACTCTGATATCTTCCTTCTACCTTTCCTATGAGGCTTTATAGAGTCTCCTTCACCACTACCTAAAAAAAGGAATCCTACGTATGTTTGATTTTGACACACTTTTTCCCTTTCATTTCATGCGCTGCAACTTATCCTCATTATCCAACTTATCCTCTTTATTAAGGGACAACATAAAATCAAGAAAACTATTTAACATTACTGTTGAAGTTTTGGATGTCTAGGGCCTTTATTAAGATCTCCTACACTGAGTATATACCATGGTTTCACTTGTGTTTACCTTTATTTTTTATCCTTGCATGATTACGTTATTAAAACACATAACAATGTGATTACAATAATCCCTAAAAGATCCAAATTTAATTAAAAGCAACACTTTTCAAGTTGGTGACTATTGAGATATATTTAATATTCAAAAGACATTACAGGAGAAACACTAATTATTATTTGTAACTTTTACTTTCTTATTATCCAATCTCTTTTCAAACCTTCTCACAATTCCAATTAATGTTGAAAACCCCCAACAACTTAATCATAAATTTGAGTTAAATATTTATATGTTATGCCAAAAAAAAATTATATGAATTTTAATATATTAAATATTTTAAATATATATTTAAGGTATTTCAAATTAAATCTCATAAAAATTGATAATGTAAATAATTTTCATACATAATATGACCTATTTTGATATTAATATTTATTAGAGGTTTATAATGACCCATGAAATGAAGAGGACACTCAATTTTTATTACATACAAGAAAAATATAAAAACTACTTTACAGAATACCATATTTTGTTGTCACATCAATGCTTTACTGAATGGTTGGTACCTAATATAGACTAGCAATCACATATGAAATGTGTGATGATAATGTCAAAGGGGGTATGATGAAGATTTTAAACTTGAGAGAGATAAATGTAGGAGGAGGAAAAGGGTGATAAAGAGGGATATTGAGGGATAAGCACGCAGGAATCTAAAAAATGTGGGGGTGAGTGTATGCACCCAAATTTACATGGTGCTACATTTTTTAAATAGGTAAAATTCTCTATGATGATAACTATTAATTCTAATGATGTTCAAGTCCAATTTCCTAGCTTGCAACATGTTCTTGTAGCTCATTATGCCATATTTTTTCCTAGATTTTTCTCACTTTCCTTAGTTAATTTACAACTTTTCCTTAGATTTTTTGCCTTTAGTTATGGAACCGAAATGACAGCTATGCAACTACCGTGGAGGTTATGCAACTACCATGGAGGTTATGTAACCGTTGATCTGCCCTGAGCAACGGTTATGAAACCACCACATTGGTTTCATAATCACTAATCTGTGCAGTCTGACAGTTCTATGTGCATTTAACTGATATTTTCTGGCATGTTTTAAACATGTGTTACCTTCTTCAAACTCATTTTTCACCCATGTTTCTTAACCAAATCAGCTATTCTTGAGCTTGTTAGATGCGTACAAAATTATCTTTCCCTACTTACTATTCTTAATAAGTTAAATACCCCTTCTTTGAGTGATGTGGAACTTCTTAGCTGCCAAGTGATGTGGAACTTCTTTTGTTTTGGAATTGTACTGTTATGTTGTAATAATCCTACCAAGAAGCATACAAGTAAGAACCATCTCTTGCCTTTTTACTATCTTTCCTACATTGCTATGAGAATGCCTATAAACCAACTAGCTCGAACAATCTCTCCCATTCCTTCTATACATTTCTATCACATTTCCATGGATACATTTGAACAATCATTGGAAAAGAAGCAGAGGGGACATTAAAAAGCATTGCCAACGTTTGATTTATCTCTATACAACATTTCTAGGTTGGAGGTGTCATTAAATTCCTAGAGGTTTCTTTTTCTCATTTAGATAGATTTAGAGATATAATTTGAACTAGATATATTCTTGTAGAGATGTACAATTACGAAAACTTTTACAATAATTTCTATCTACAAAGCTTGCATTAAAATATTTCTTCTCACCTCATCCTTACATATTTTTCTGGGAAGGATTCAAAAGAGGATATTGCTACAGTGCATTGTTAATTATTCACAATGTATTTACCTATAGTTTTACATTTCTTCATTAAAAATCTTTTATTTTACCGAGGAAGATTTAGGGGAAGAATTAATTCTTAGAAGCTTTTCATTCTTCTTTTGATTTTGAGGTAGAGCTAAAAGAAGTAAAATCCACAAACAAAAATTAGAAAAAGCATTTATTTTATTGGATTAGAGTAAATCCTCTACAAAGGGGAGATAGCCACATTCAGTTATCTCACTGTTTAGTTTAATTTATTTAGAGTAGAACCAATTTTATTTATTTAGAGAAAGTTGCATTGTCTATGCATATTTTATTTATTTTCCAGTAAACAAAAACATTCCAACAACATTAGATTAGATCATTTAGTTTTTTTTCCTTTTCCCATTTTGTTAAAAGTATTAAAAAATAACAAAATCAAACAGATTAAATTTTCTTTCTTTGTTTTAAACAATTAATCTTTCATTTGTTAGATTAACTAGTTGCACATGTTGGTGCTCAGAATTGTCCATTTGTGCCATTGAAGATTTATTGATTCATGCCTCTGTCATTTTATCTTTCCCCGTATTATCTTTGGCTAGTCTTTGTTTCCATTTTAATCTACTCCTAGGTCGAAGATCATGTGTGGGTCCGTATTTGTCTCATGGTTCCTTTGTTCCTCTGGAAAAGATCTGTATTTTGAGTCTCACATGCTTTGTTCCTTCAAAACTCGCGTTTTCCCATTTCCTCCATTTTCCATAGTCAAGATCTATTGTTCCTGCCATTTTTACCCTAAAAAATCAAGGAGAAGTGAGTTGATGTGTCTCTAAGGATCATGTTTGAGCCTTGCAACAATCTAAATTCTCTGTCCTTGAAGAAAACCTCATTTTCTGGCTTGAATGGGCATTTATCTGTGTTTTACGATTTTGAGAAGTGTTTCTCCTGGTCAAATTTACATCATTCAGTCAATAGGGAAACGTGTCACCTATTGGTTGGATGTGGATCACCGTAATACTTCAAAAATCCTATAAAAATAGTCAACTTTAAAATGTGTCCACGTGGAGGAATGGCGCTTGTTTGAGAATCAAATTTTTGGTTTGGCTTTGAAGTAGCACCGGGAAGACACGTGGAGGGTTAGCAAGAAAGAGACACATGGAGACTTCCGCTAGGTTTCCCATACTTACACAAATTTCAAAAGGTTTTCGAGAAGTCCAGGACATGTAGAGGAACGACGCTCATTTGAAGATCTGCTTTTGGGCTTTACCTTGGAGTAGTGTTGGGAAGACATGTGGAGGCTTCTGCTGCTTGGCCTAGATTTAGACAAATTTTATGCAAATGGATACAGTTTGATGGAACATGGACATGTGGTGAGCCCGCACTCGTTCAGGGTCTTCAACTTGGGCACCATCTAAGAGAAGTGCCACGATGACACGTGGGGCACTCTGCTCACTTTGCATTTTACTTATAATTTTCAACAGGCCAAAAGGAGACTACTTCGAAGATGACATGTGGTGCCTTCCACTGAGCTTCAAACATTCAGGCAAATGTCGCTGGAGCAAGACACGTGGTAAGCCCGCGCTCATTCAAGGTATCAAATTTTTGGGGCCACCTCAAGGTGTGCTATTGTGACACATGGCAATTTGAAAAGTCATAGGGGCTAGGGAAGTGGACCGTTAGAGGCAATTCAAATTTTTTGTCTCTTTGCATCTTTTTCACCTACTTGATTAAACAGATAAGGTAAAGGTTGTAAGAGGAATACTTGGTTTGAGATGGTTGAAGGTTATATGCACGTGTATCTAAATTTTGAATCGAAGTGATTGTGAGACATTCCTTTTGGCTAGGATGAATTACCTGTATAAGAACAAAAACAAGACCACCAAAGAGAGTTAAACAATATATGCAGTGGACTACCTAGCATGTGCTAGATCCTGGAAGTACGATACTTCCTAGATGAATGTCAATCCACTGTTTAAAATAATTCAATGCTGAAACAAAGTAAATGTTGTCTTAATGTAGTTTAATATGATTTAAGCATCTCATAAAAAACAGAATAGGCTAGATCTAATCTAACAGGATAGGCTAGAAGGAGATCCAGAGGCCAAGTAGGTTGGTTATAGGTGAATTTGAGCTAACAGGCTAGGTTAGATATAGATCTGAAGGTCAAATAGGTGTTCAAGCATGTTTATGTCAGAAACAGGTTGTTATTCTGGCAGAGATCAAGAGACATAGAGACCGACCATGGTTTTATGAAACTGATGATGATTTTACTATAACCGGTGATGGTTAGAGGGAACCAACGACAATTAAGTCGGGGCTGGTGGAATCACACTGTCTGGGTTTTTTTATAGTTTTTGGGGTAAACATGGAGTGGATAAAAGGTGTGGATTGATTACAGAGGGGGTGTAGATATGTTGCAAAGGTCTAAGACTACTGAGGAGGTCAAAATGGGAAATTTGGCCAAATATTAAGATGATGGGGTATGGAAGGTGGCTATAACTAGAGAGAGGGAATCGACAGAGAGTAAAAGACTAGATTCCTTTATCACAAAGACTACATCTGATGATAAGAAAATGAAACAGATGGAAGAAGGATACTTACTCTTCTATGAGGTACAGGTCTAAAGAATCATGAAGAAGTTGCTACGTTGGAGGATGCTGGGAAGAAAGTTTCACTGTTGTGCCAGTGTATTTGGTTCCCTTTGTTGATCACAAATCAATCTTCATTCTGCTGTTGCGTCTAAAGAGATCAAATCCAAGATTATAATTTTGCCAACCAACAACCAACCTGTATTACAAAGCTATAGATGGGGCTAAATACACCATTTGGTCCATTCCGGTATAATCAGCATCAGTTTAGGGTGAACCAGTTTCGTTTTAGGTGAGATATCTCGGGTTGTTCAAAAGTTACCTGGGAATTTGTTCCGCCATTTGATAAGGGTCTCCCTCGGGATGAAAACCGACCTTAGGAGGCTTTTAAATGTGAGGGGAGGGGATGGGTATAATGTTAGGTTTTATTTAGGACATTGGTTTAGGGTTTAGGTTAATGGGTCAAATGATGGGGGTGGTTAGGTGAGGTGCATTTAATAAAAGGAAATTATATTAAATAGGTGTGTGAGGGTAGTGACTTAATTTAATGTGAATAATTAAATTAATGTGTGTGTGGGAAAAAGGTCATTAACTTAATTAAAATAATTAAATTAATATGTATGGAGGTAAATGGCATCAATTTAATTAAAGTAATTAAATTAAAATGTGTGGGGTGCAGGAGGTAAGTGATAAGGTGTTGAGGATGAGGAAGTGATTATAGAGTTGCACTAAGGGACCAAGGTTATTACGACACAATTTCAGTGTCTACATTTTGCCCCTTTTTGTTGCGTATCTTGTATTGGTTAGCGACGTGAACAAAAATACAGTGTGATTGCCTCAAGTGGGAATGAGGGTGATCCCCCTCAAACTACGAACTGATGAGGTGACAGGGAAAATCGGTGAGTGGTTTGATAAAATTGGATGCAAAGCAGAATGATTAGAAATGAGGAATGGGGTAAAGGGAAAATTGGGCATATAGGTAAATAGGTAAATGGGCCAAGGTCAAAGGTAGGGGCATTTGAACACATGCACACGTATAAACTGTGACACGGTACTAGGTTGAAGAGCTTGAAAACTCTACATTGTCTAAGGTCGATAAGTTTATCCAAACAAGGTTGAAGTGATTTCATTATCCAAGGTATAGGATATGGTCAGGAAACACAACGTAGGTTAGGTGTAGGAACAGGTCGGTAAGTTCCAGTACACTGAAAGTAGGGTCAGGATAAACAGTTGAGGTAATAGGCAAGGTAAGGTCATTAGCTCAATAAACACAGGTAACAGTGCCGCAAGGTATATCGAGCACATTGGTTCAAAGGTCACAAATAGTTTTCCGGGTCCAGGTAGAAAGGTCAAAACACGTGTAAGGCCGGGTAGGGGTGAAATGAGGAGGCGTCAACGGCTAAGGAGGAAAGGTCAAAGAAGGTGGAGGGATAGAGGGGAAGGGTAGGGGGTAGGGTAAAAGAAAGGGGAGGTAAGGAAAATGAGGTCAATGTGAGGGCAATGAGTATGCAGGCTAATTGACATCGGTCGGGATGAACCGAGGACGGTGGAGAAAAACCAATGGCAGTTGGCTAGGGCAGAAGACCGGTATCAATCAAGGGTTAACCGACGTCGATTGAGTCGGGTAGACTATAAAAAGTAAAAAACCTGCATTTGAAACTTCATTTGTGCATTTGGAAAAGGAGAAAAGGACAAGAAGTGAGAAAAGAGGAAGAGGAAAAAAGAAAGCATCGGGCAGCTAAGTTGGCGAGCCACATAGGTGAGTTTGATTAGGCGAGAGGTGGGGCCGCGAGATCGAATCGAGTGAGATGATTGGTGGAGAGAGTTGGAGATTAGTTGAGGATGGCGGAGGCTAGAGAGGGATCAAGAGGAGCGGTGCGGAGGACGGAGGTTCCACCACAATGGCAGTAGTGGGATCAGGTAGGATTTGAACCTTTTTTATTGATTGTTTGGTTAAATTGGTTAGAATATAGGAAATATGAAAAAATGGGGGTTTGGGGGGGGAAAGAATGTCAAAACAGGAAAAATAGAGGGAAATGGGAATGGGGAAGGGTAGGGGGTAGGGAAAAAGGGTAATGTAGGAACAATTAGGAGTGTAAGGAGGGATTTGGGTGTGTAGAATGACTAGGAAGGGAAAAAGTAGGGTTGGGAAGTCAGGGTGGGCAGCACGATAGTGACTGACGTCGGTCGAATTGTGGCCAATGTCAGTAGATAGTGACTGGTACCGGTCACAGGAACAATGAATGGTGCTAGTCAAAGGGAGATTGTGATCGGTCAAGGGATAACCAAGGGCGGTTATCCCTTGGGGGAAAAGGGTTAAGGGAGACGAGAAGGGGTTAGGGTGGCTTAGGTGAGGGGTAGGGTAGATAGTTTTGGGTGGATGGGTTTGGGTAGGGTTGGGTTAGGGTTAGAGGGTAGATAGGAAGGGGTAGGGTTGCTTGGGTGAGGGGTAGGGTAGACAGTTTCAGGTGGATGGGTTTGGGTAGGTTTGGATGAGGATTAGGGTAGATAGGTTTGGGTAGGTTTGGGTAAGGGTTAGGGTAGTTGGGTAAGGTAGATGGGTTTGGGTAGGTTGGATTAGTGACAAGGCCAATGGGATGGCGGTGGGGAAAGAGATTAGGTCCTGATGTGGGGTGAAATAGGTAAGTTGGAAAAGGTTATACTAAGTACATTACGTTTTTGGGATGCAGGCTTGAGACAAAGCTGCGGATGAGGGGCTCAGGTACCACACTTGTTATTAACACTACGGGTGAGCATGACGTAGGTGTAGTGGAAACATGTTGCATAGGTGGAATTGATAGGGGTGAGGTGTTACCAGCATGTAGTCCGAGAGGTGAGTCTGATGGTTTCCCTCATCGACAGATGGGACTCGACAACCAACACCTTCCATTTACTGATGGGATGAGATGACGATCACCCTAGAGGACGTCTACAGGATCCTGCAGTTGCCCATATTAGGGGCCCAGGTCTATTCTATCTCTCCAGAGGCGTTGGAGAAGGCTATTAACACCCATTTTTGGTGAGGGTGTAACAAACCTAACATTTCATAGCACTAGCATGAGCTATGGAGTGATGTATAGAGCTCATCCAGAGGAGATGAGGTTAGTGGTACTCTTGATGGAGGTAGTGTGCTACTTCACACTACCGGACGCAGAGGGTGGGAGATTCCTCTAGATCACTGATGGTGAGTCCTACATGACATGATGATACATCAGACATGGTTCAAATGGGCACCTACAATGCTGATGTAGGTGTTATAAAGAGATATGGGCCTACAGGTGACTGCAGAGGTTTAGCATCTGCTGCATCATACTACTACATTACTGGGCTGACGAGCACATTGTTTGTGTTTTACCAGTGGGGATGCCCCAGGTAGATGCAATTCCCATGGAGATTTTTGAGAGTGGGGTATAGGCAGTGGGTACCGGCCATGGGAGAGGCCCAAGGTTCCAGAGCTACTCATGATGTAGCTTACAACAGGAGTTGTTGTTGGAGGGGCCTATCCCGGGTGGACATCATTTAGAGGCCATATGTGGGCTTCCCCTCATACAGACAAATGGCCATGGAGCTAGCTAGGATATAGATACATCTGTGGATAGAGGGGAGGAGAGAGGGAGAGCATGAGTGGATACCCATATAATGGGTTAGGCACTAGTTCAGGCTAGTCCAGGGTATACCGCTTCCATTCCCGCAGTACAGGAGAGATGACGTGGAGAGACCTATGCCTCCACCATGACCCATAGTACCAACTGGATAGGAGGAGCCTGTAGATACATAGATTGATGATGTTGGGGTTGCAGATGGGTACAGGATGTGGTGGGTGGCACAGTTACGAGTAGTACCACCGAGGCCAGAGTAGCCAGACTTAGCCATTATCATAGTTCAGAGAGACGCCCTACATGGGCAGGTGGCTACCTTGGTGATGTAGCTTGGGATTATGCAGGAGTAGCTCATAGGTTCAGAGGCACAGGTTGCCACATTATAGGCCCAGATAGTGATGTTGCAGGATCAGGTAAGGTAGGGACAGGTACCTACGTAGGCGGAGGTAGGGGGAGATGGAGATGGACAGGAGGTAGGTGGAGATGGTGGGGAGATAGCTGCTCTAAAATCGTAGGTGCAGGTTTTACATGGCTAGTTGGCCACATCGCAAGGGCCTGTTATGTGTCTTTAGGGCTAGCTAATAGCAACACAGGCACAGATTAATCCCCTACAGGCCCAGATACAGGCATAGGCACAGATTCTAAGGATAACTCAGGCTCTAATACCAGTATAGGGCTCAGTGCAAGTTCAGGGATAGGGTCACATGTACAGGTACCCACACAGGTAGCGAGACCCATGGCACCCCCACAGATAGTGATCATAGTCTGATTCAGGGATGACCTAGCAAAGGCGTGATATTATCAGGATCATCTTTTAGCTATCAGGCTAGATGTTCCATCCTATGGCGAGTACAGAGCAAAGCAGGCCTCCAATGAGAGTATTAGATCCCACACTCACAGTGTGGAGATTACAAGGGGCTGGTGAGCCTAGGGATAGGGTCATGGTGAGGCCACTAGCATGTAGAGGCTAGCCCTAGGTAAGGGGCCATTAGTAGGAGGTGAGGTAGAGGGGTCAGGAGAGACACAGCCATAGGGAGCATTCCGCGATATTAGATGGGGAGATGATTGACCCACTATGGACACACCGATTCATTTTTGTATGTATTATATATGAGACCAGCCTGCATACCAAAGAGATGTTGGATTTATTATTACTCTTTTTTTGTACATGATATCGGCCTGTGAGCCGAAGATAGTTTTGTATTGGATAGCGGCTTACGAGCCAGCGATGTATGAGAGACACATGTATTTTTGAGATGAGTGTACATTATTAATACACTAAGATGTATATGAGGAGATATATGAGGTTCATTTTATTATGTGTTGTGATGTGTATTTTATTTTACTTTATGATGATATGAATGGATTAGAGGAGTTAGGCATGATAGAATCATGTCATAGGCATGGATCGAGTCAAGTTGGTTTTAGGCATGGATTGAATCAGGTTGGTTTAGGCATGGTGGAGTTAGGTTGGTTTAGGCATGGATTGAGTCAGGTTGGTGTATGCATGGTGGAGTCAGGTTGGTTTAGGCAAGGTGGAGTTAGGTTTATTTTTAGGCATGGATCGATTCAAGTTGGTTTTTAGACATGGTGGAATCAGGTTGGTTTAGGCATGGATTAAGTCAGGTTAATTTTTAGGAATGGATCAAGTCAGGTTAATTTTTTAGGCATGGATCGAGTCAGGCTAGTTTTTAGGCATAGCAGAGTCAAGTTGGTTTAGGCATGGATTGAGTCAGGTTAGTTTAGGCATGGATGTTCATTTTGGTATTTTGGTAATACATGTTAATGCAAATGAACATAATGGTTTACAATGTTTAAATATTGGTTATAGATAAATATGGGAAAGAATGGTGGTGGTAAAAGAATGTGTGAGAGGTGAGGAGTGTATGCATGTCGAATGATGTGGATATAGGATAGATTTCTGGGTGTTTGATATGAACAGGAAATAAGGTAAAGGTGGGGAAAATGGTGAGGGTAAATAGTGGCCGAGCTAACCTTTTACGGCCCCATGCCTTGGAAGTGCTGCCTACATAGTGCCGGAAAAAGGGGACCTCAAACCAATGTAGTTATCTCGTAAGCTAGGGAAAAATATGAGAAGATAGAAGAATAGGTAGTGAGGTTGATAGTTAGGTTGGAGTCAAGGTCATAGGTATGATTAGGTAAAGGTCGATTAGGTTAGGTGGAATATAGGTAGATAGGTATGGGTGATTTTAGGTTGATAGGTAGTGTTGATTCCATGTCATAGGTATAATTAGGTTGATGGCATTGATGTTGGGGTTGATAAATAGGTAGACAGGTAAAGGTGATTTTAAGTTGATTGAGGTGGGAGAAGAAAATCCCAAA
Organism: Taxus chinensis; assembly: GCA_019776745.2. Taxonomy (NCBI): domain Eukaryota; kingdom Viridiplantae; phylum Streptophyta; class Pinopsida; order Cupressales; family Taxaceae; genus Taxus; species Taxus chinensis. The sequence continues at coordinate 686,654,160 of CM034149.1, read as the reverse complement.
AGACAGGTGTCGAGGCTCAAGTCCTATATAGGAATATCTAAAGGTAATGAAGAAGTGAAAAGAGAAGAGGAGGTGAGAGAGACACCTGATTGACAAGGATCAAAATGGGTGAACCACCTCTGTAGACAGGCTAATGAACGTAAGACCCTAAAGACATTACATGATTGATTACTCGAAAGATGAAGAATAGTCACAAAATCACCAAATGTCGTAGGTTCAGTATTTCCCTTGAGGTAGTATGAGTGAAGAGACAATGGGAAATGAGGTGAAGGTAATTGGGTCATATGTTATGAATAAAAATACCTTGGGCAAGGAATCCAAGATCATAATAGACAAGTCCATGACGAAAAAGTTTACTCTTCTTTTTCTTTTCTTTTTGACTTTGGTATATAGACTGATCGATGCGGGAAGTCTATATGGGATGAATGTATGTCTCCTTGAGGTATTCGCGAAGCTGATCGATGTGGGAAGCTTCTGAATTTTGAGTTTGGAGTAAAGAGTCCTCTTGTTGGAAAGACTATATAGAGAGTTGTAAGATTTTTATAGCTTTCCTTCGAGGGAGCAGTCTACTTATAGTAACCATTGAAGGTGGAAGATGTCCTTTTAAGGGATTCATATTTTATATTGGAAGTTTGACTCAAGGAGTTCATCCCCTTCTTTTTTGTTTTTTAGATTTTAAGTCATGGACTAGACTATAACGAAGCATTTGGCTCTTGTTGAGAAGGCAAGGGTGAATGACCATGGGATCTCATCTAAAAGAAGATGAAAAGTATCCATTAGAATCATGCCATGTGTAGAGCCATGGTGCACACATTTTAAGAGAAGGAAAATGGGTGACGGGTAATCACATGATTCTTGTTTAGTCGTTGAGGATGAGGTGTGGAAAAGAAAAGGTAAATGATGTTCCAGGGATGAGCATGAACTAGATAAATAGTGATGTAGGACTATAGGTCAACAGTAGAATGGTCAAAGATACAAGGCATTGAGGGACTCAAGTTCGGTCTTACTGTCAAGTGAAGACAAGTGATAAGCACGTGATCCATAATCATGGGTCACGATGTATGGTCCAAGCCAATGAGGAGAAAAATTTCCCCGTTTTCTTTTTTCTGCTTTGGTTACGTGTTGATTTTCCTGGAGGATAAGATCACCGACCTTGAAGGTGCGCTCATGGACACATTTTTCATAGGCATGCTTGATGTGTTTTTGGTAGACTTGGAGATGGTCGAGGGCATGAAGACGACGTTCGTCTAATAACTCAAGTTGTAATAAATGGTCTTGGTGAAAGTCATCATTAGTAAGCATATCTTCAAGAGAGATACAGAGAAATGGGATCTAGACTTCGAGAGGAAAAATATCCTCAGTACTGTAGACTAGAGAAAAGGGAGTGGCAGTAGTGGAGGTGCGAATACTAGTACGGTATGCCCAGAGGGCGAAAGGAATGTGCGTATGCCAATCCTTCCCCATATCATAAACCAATTTCATGAGAATTTTGTTCAGGGTTTTGTTGGTGGATTCGGCTTGGCCATTGGTTTGTGGGTAATATGGTGAGGAGAAGCTAAGCTGGATACCAAAGGTGTCACAAAATTTCTGTAGAGTTTTGTTTTTGAATTGTTTTCCATTATCAATGATAAGGCGATGTGGAACACGGAAGTGAGAGATAATGTGATGATTGATGAACTCACATATTTTCTTAGCTTTAGAGGAGATGAGGGGTATGGCTTCAACCCATTTGGTGTAATATTTGGTAGCAGTGATGATCCATTCATGTCTTAGGGAAGAGGGGGGATTGATCTCTCTGACAAGATCCAAACCCCATTGAGAGAAGGGCCAAAGGTCACGAGCGACCTGTAAGGCATGACTAGGTGTGTGATGAATATTGGCATGTTGTTGGAATTTTACACAACGTTTAACGTAGTCGCAACAATCATGGTTGAGGGTCGGCCAATAATATCCTAGGAGAAGAATGTGTTTAGTAACAGCGAGGCCACTAAAGTGACCTCTACATATGCCATCGTGAACCTCTTTAATGGTATAGGGGATTTCAGAGTTGGTGAGGCATTGTAAGAGAATACCGTCAAAGCCGTGTTTATAGAGAAGGCCACCCATGATGACATAACGAGAGGCATTTTTGAGAAAGACATGTTTTCCATTACGTGTGAGATCAGAAGGCAATATAGAAAGGGAGAGGTATTCTGCAAGCTGATTATACCAAAGGTCTTGTGTGTTTAGTGAGGCAGTTCGGACAAGGTTAACATAACAAGATTTATAAGAAGGTCTCGGTATGCATTTTATGGTAACAAGGATGTCTGAATCGTCAGGTGAAGCAGGTATTTAGGAAGTGAGGTAGGCCATGGTATCTGCAAATTTATTGGTGGATACAGAACGGTTTGAATTTTATATTGGTCAAAGGTAGTCAACATGATGCCGACGTAGTGTTTGTACTATTGCAGTATTTCATTATGACACTAATAAACACCATTGACTTGGTTTACCACCAGTTAAGAATGGCCAAAGATATTAATGGATCTAAAATATAAGGCATAGGCAGTCATGAGACCCAATACAAGAGCTTCGTATTCGGTGATATTGTTAGTGCACTCGAAGTCAATTTTAAATGATAAAGGAATGGGTTCCCCATCAAGAGGAATGAGGATAATTCTTGCACCAATCCCATGCTGACATTTGGAACCATTGAAGAATAAGGTCGGTTGATAAGGTTCATCATCCAAAGAGAGGTTAGTAATGGATTCGTGAGGGAAATCAAAGTTTGAAGATTAATTCCCAGAAAGAGGTGCATCAGCGAGCTGGTCAGCAATGGCTTGGCCCTTGATAGATTTCTGGTGGATGAATTTGAGGTCTAGGTTAGCAAGAAGCTTGACCTAACATACAGAACGTTGATTTTGGTAAGTTTTAGCATACATGAAGTGTAATGGGTCAATGTTGGTCACAACATAGGTTTTGTGGTTGAGTAGGTAATGGTGAGGTTTTGTGGCAACAAAAACTAAGGCTAAGCAAAGTTTTTCAGGGTGAGTGTATCGAGTTTTGTAGTCCGAAAGGGTACGGCTTATGTAATAAACCACCTACTCCCTATGTTGTTCATCACAATGAGCAAGCATGGCCCCTAAAGAGTGATCGGTGGCAGAGATGTATAGGTAGAAGGGTTGGTCATCTTTAGGTGGGATGAGCACAGGTGGTTAGAGAAGGTATTATTTTAGGGCCTCAAAAGCCTTGTGACAGTCATCATCCCATTTAAAAGAGACATCCTTCCTAAGCAGATGATGAAATGGTTTACACCAATCAGATAATTGTGAAATGAAATGGAAAATGGACTATAATTTACCTTACAGGCTACGGAGTTGTTTAAAGTTAGTGGATGGAGGTATTTATAAAATGGCCTTGAATTTAGCAGGGTCAACTTCTATACCACGGAGGGAAACAATAAAACCCAGGAGCTTTCCTGAGAGAACCGTGAAGACACACTTTTTAGGCTAAAGGCAGACGCAAAATTTAATGATGCAGTTAAATATGGTTTCAAGGATGGCGAGGTGCTCAGTGCGATGTTTTAATTTGGCCAAGAGATCATCCATGTAATCTTCCAATATGCGATGCATGATATCATGGAAAATTTAATTCATAGCACGCTGATATGTGGCACCAGTATTTTTAAGGCCGAAAGGCACGACTCGATAGCAGAAGGTCCCCCAAGGGGTAATGAATGTGGTTTTGTGTTGATCCTATGAAGCGAGCAAGATTTCGTTATAACTCAAGAAACCATCCATAAGTGATAGCATCTCATGGAAAGTGGTAAGGTCAACCAACTGGTCAATACCAGAAAGAGGAAAATCATCTTTTGGGAAAGCAAGGTTGAGATCACGGAAATTGGTGCAAATGTGAAGTCCCCCTGTCACCTTAGTGACAGGGACGATGTTAGAAATCTATTGGGGGTAATCGATGGGTAAGATGAAGGAAACTAAGAGAATGCATTGAAGTTCTTCTTTGACAAGAAGAGCAATGCGAGGGTTCATTTTCCTAAACTTTTGTTTTATAGGTTTGGCATCGGGAATGATTACAATATTGTGGACCATGATAGTGGGATCAATGCTAGGCATGTCATCATAGCACCAAGTGAAAGCATGGCTATGGTTTTCAAGAAAAGAAGTGAGGGCTTCCTATTCAGCAGCATCTAGAGATTGTCCAATCTTGAGAATGTGGGGGTCATCCTGAGTGTGGATGTTGACTTTGATAGTCGATTCATTCAACAATGTTTACATCTCAGAAGGTAACGACTGGTGAATATAAGAGTCTTCAGCACCAAGGTATGTGAGTATGGACTCATCATCCTAACATTAAACGACATTAATAGCAGGAGTATCATCCCCTATCATGTCAAGATACAAGAAAGGAAGAGAGGAAGGAGCGTCGCCATCATGGTGATAGGTCAAAGGCCCCAAGGAAATGGTATTTATGAAAAAAAAGATAGGAGGGATAGATTCAGGATCCATCGACTCCATTGGTGAAGGTGGTGAAGGTGGGGTAGGTGAAGAAGGTGGAGAGGGGTCAATGTCTTTAATGAGTTCAATACGGGGATTTTTGGCAGGTAGTTTGGTAAAAATGATTCCACTACGATCATTGTATTTATGCGTGGTACATGAAATAATGGTGTGATGGCCTTGCTCATAAAGGCCAAAGCCGAAACCCTTCCAGGCGCAGCGGTGTAGGAAAGTGTGAGCGAAGCGAAAGTTGGTAAGCAATTGAAGGTCAGCCAGAAAAGGTCAGGTTTGTGATGGTGGTTCGAGTGTGTAAGTGGAAATATCAAGTCCCCCATAGGTAAGATGGGTATGGAGGTGGGGAGGACCATAAAGGAGATACTCGCCTATACAATGATCATAATGAGGATGCTGGTGAAGGTTTCCATACTCTTGTGGAGTAAGGAATGTATTGACATTGTATAGGTGATACTCCCCCATAGAGAGGCATTGAAAAACACCTTCCAAGGGATCAGTGGTTGATATATTGGTGGCTGGAATGGAGGAAGCATTAAAAGTTATATCGGTGGAGGTGTCAGTTAGTTGGGAAGCTAATGTGTGACTGGTAGAAGCGACAACAATGGTTGGAATAGAACATTTGGGTGAAGGTGAGGTTGTAATGACACTGGTGGATGGGGTCGTGTGTGAAGAAGATGTAGGCAGGGAGGTGGATGCCTTAACAAGTACAAGGACACATTGGGCCGGTTAAAAATGTTCCAGGTTTTGAAAGGTGATGGTTCAGCTGGGATGGTATAGGAACATCCTTCATGTTTGAACTTTACACATCAGTGCAAAGTAGAAGGAACACAACCCATGGCAAGAATCCATGGTCTGTGGAGAAACAAGTTGTATTTAAAATCCCCTTCCAAAATGTAGAATAACTCGAGAATAGTTCGGGGACCCACATGAATGTGGAGGATGATAGTGTCATTGAATGACTGCAACATAACTGGACGTTTACGCATGCAGTTTTTGGGTATGTGTATTTTTTCAAATGCGTGAGAGGATATGATGTTAATGCTAGCACCCCCATCGATCATAACATGTTAGATGCATATATTATTGATATGGATGGAGATGAAAAGTGCAAGATCTGGGTCATTGGTTTGGTTTTTTCAATTTTTGGTGCTTTTTCTTAGGTAGAGGTGTAGGGGGAGTAAGTGAGGTAGATGGCAAGGCAGATGGTGGGAGAGGATGAGTGAGCCAAGGGGACAACTGAGGTTCCATGGTAGGTGTTGGTCGAGGTCGATAGGGAGGTACAGGTGAGGTGGAAGAAAATGTCATAGGTAGTGAAAGAGGTATAGAAGGTATTGGTGGTATAGGAGGCAAAGAAGTTGTAGATGGTGATGAAGGATGCAATGTTTGCCTAGGTAGAGCTGCAGGATGTGGTGAACGGGTCAAGAGAATTTTAGGATTACCCTTGGAAAGAGGATATTTTGTTAAGGTAGAGGGGTGAGGTCCTAAGATGGATGGTAGGGTTGAAGGTGATAAAGGTGTAGTTGGTGAGATCAGTGCATGCAGATTAGAAGGTTGGGTTTTTCGTTTAGCTTGAGGAATTGGTTCAAGAGGTATATGGGAAGATGTGGTCAAGTGTATCTTGACAGGAGGATGTGCAATGTTTGATGTGGGTGTGACCCCTATAACACTAGTGGGTTTAGATACAAGAGACGATGTTGGAACACGTCAGCTAGCAAGTAGACGGGTGGGTATAGACGAAGGTGATGAAATAGAAGATGTATCGAGAGTTATGTTCATGTGCGGTTTGGGTTGTTGAAACTTATTTGAATAAATGGTAGAGGTGTCAGTGGAAGATGATTGCATTTGGGTCGAGACCAAGAGTAAGAGACGCCCCCAAAGTGAAGCCCTATCAACATAGTCTAGGCGGTCAGCCAAACGTGAGAACGGAACTGTGGTAGTGAGGTAAATGTGGAGTGAGTGGCGATTCTCGTAAAATGTGTCTGAGAAATAGGGAATTCACTGGCTTGGGCCTCTGTAGGTAAGAGACTTGAATGTAGGTCGGCAAGATCTTGGGTAGCTGATTGAGAATGGTCAACGAGCGGCAACGGAAAATCTAATGGATCCTGAATAGGTGGAGAAGACGATGGGTAATCCTCTATGGGTGGAGGAGGTACAATTAGTAGCAACTCAATGGGTAGGGAAGCTAAAGGATAAATGATATCGGTGCTAACAAGAGACTCCTCCACAAGTGTTCGGGGAGGTGAAGGGATTTCCTCTATGGGTAGAGGAATGGATAAAGTAGGTTCTTGTGCGGGTAAAGGATTTCAAGCTAGGATTTCCTTGATGGAGGGGATAAGAGATATTTTGGAATCAAGTGGTAAGTCGGTAAAGATAACATGTACCTCATGTGTATTAATTTTTGTTGTGTGAGGCATCACCAGTTTGGTCATTAGATAGGGAATGGTTAGGGAATGGTTTCTTGAATATATGAAGGTCTTGATTGGCAAGTGCATTAGGGTTATCTAGGACTAACTCTCCGCTCTCGAGCATTCCCTGAAAAATGTTTTTAAAGGTGATATAATTGTTGTCGCTGTGACCATTTACCCCGTGATAGTTACAATAGTCATTTTCCTTATACCAACTTGGTATGGGGTGAGAGGGGTCAAAACCAGTATGTGGTTTGATAGGAGGAAGGGTGATGGCATTAGATTTAATAAGCTTTTCTAAAACATATGAATATGGTTCCCTAATTAAGGTATATTTCTTTTTTTGTCATCTAAATTGGAAGGTTTGGACCGGTGACAGATTGGATGAAGGTTTAGCATGATTGGATGGAGGAGCAGGGCCAGCCTTAAGTACCATTGCATTGGCAGTTCCCTTGGCTTTGGAATAACTTGTCTGAGGTTTTGAGGAAGAGGAAGTATCATGTGATTTAAACGAGGAATTCTTGTTTCGTAGTTGTATCTTCTTCTCTTTGATGGTGTGAATTTTGAGCTTACATGCCATGATGAAAGCCTCATCGAACATTCAAAATGTTTGAACTTGTAATGTAGGTGAGATATGTCTAGCACAGACTCATGTGAAGAGCTCTATGAGTTCATTCTGTGGTAATTGGAAAGTGAGTTGGTTAATTAGGCTATGGAAACGAGTGATGAAATCTGTGATAGATTCATCGTCATATTGATGCATAGAATAAAGATCGGTCATGGTAACCTTCTTGACGACGTTAATCGAAAAATGATCCAAGAAGGCTTGGGATATTGGTTGAATGAAAAGATGGAATGTCTAGGTAATCCACTATACTAGTCCAATGTTGGACCAGTTAGAGACATGGGAAAGGTTCACAAAAGCAAAGCATCATTATGGGCAATTAAGTAACATCCATGTTTGAAAGATTGCAAATGCTGCTGCGGGTCTTCCTTACTGTTAAAGCGGTTAAACTTAGGCATCTCCCAGTGTACGGGATATGGGTGAATGGGAATGGATGGGTGAATAGGATCATTACAAATCTCATCATAAGTGAGAGAATTGAGGGAGATGAAAACAGATGCTTCTAACATCTGCATCTTATCTATCATTAACTTAATAAATTCATTGTGAGGTTGTGAATATTGGGTAACCCCCAGAGCGAAAGGAGGTTATTGTTGGATGTATGAAGAATATGACATTCCAGAGTATGGTGGTGTTGAATAAGGTGGCAGGAATCGAGAGACATACATAGAGGGTATATACCCGAACTGAATGACCGATGAAACAGGAGGCGGCTGGTAGTAGGTATGTGAGGGTGGGACACTTGTAGTGACCTTGGTAGAGATGGGAGGTAGATATTGGGGAATAGAAAGGAAAATGTTTTGAAATGGAGTAGAGGTTACCAACACCAAGGGAGGCAGCATTGCGACTGGTACATATGAGACAATAGGGGCGGATGATGCTATGTTTTGGGTGGTGGATGCAGGTATGGTGGAGAATGTGGGTGCTATAGAGGTGGTGGATGCGGCGGTCAAATCTAGCGTGGGACCTAGCTACAACACAACTAGGGATAAAATGGGTGAGGTCACCATGGTAGGAGGTGGAGCCGAGGAAGAAGCGATCATTAGGGATGGAGATAAGGATACAGGCATGCCATAGAGCAATTGACCTTAAGCGTCTCAAGTGGAGGCATGGGTGAGGTAGTGGCTCAATTTAGTAGGATTTTGATCCAGGAGTTGTGCAAACTCCGAGTCACCTGTAGGAATGGTGATAGGTTGATTAGGATCCATGGATGATGAGATGGAAGGTGGTGAAGGACTAGGTGATGAAGGGCTAGGTGGGAGTGGTAGTTGACTAGCATTAAATACGAGGGTGCTCGCTTGACTATGGGTCAGTACCATGTGGGTAGGAATTGATTTAGCGAGATTGTATTATGTCTGAATGGCACAGAACACAACAAAACTAGGAAAATAGTCAACAGTGATTGAAGTAGGTCGGCTGGTGAGCTATAAAACAACACACAGTGACCGATGTTGGTTCAGGTAAACCGATGCTAGTTAGGCTTGACTGGTGTCAGTTACTGTGAAAAACCAACAGTCTGTTAAATGATAGTCCCAGAGTGACAATTTTTACACAGGATGAGACATAAGGTGACTGTGATTGAAATGATGACAATATGAAAGGTGATAGGAGCCTTTTACAGCTCAGAAAGTGAAATAGGTATCCAATAATACTTTAGACTGACACCAGTTTGGTTAAACTGATCCTGGTTAAAGATAACCGTAGCCGGTTACTGTGAAATTGAAACAGAGAATAAAAAAATGGTTGGGATTTAAAAATCCGGTGTTGAATCAAACCCGGAAGTTTGATAATGATGTAGATGTGGTCGAGGCACACTCAGACGAAGTCAAAATACACCAACTATGATTGGGAGTATGCAAGGAAAGACACAAAATAATGATCGAAATCTCTCACCTCAAAACACAAATCAAGTAGAACACTAAGAAAGAACATTCCTAGAGTGCTTATTCTACCACATTTGTTCAGCTTATGCTATTTGTATGGACTGACTGTTATGAACAGAACAATAGAATTTCTTGGTGAGGAAGGCTTCCTATAAATAAATAATTCTAAAGGGTGAGGTTTCAGGAATGTTATGGTGGGGGCAGGCTTCACTCTAAAGTATGACTCAACAGAGCAGCGAGATGGGTGCCCACTATACCGTGATCGTGTGATCACCTACAACTTCTTCTAGGTAGGATGTTGTTTAAGAATGTATGTATTTTGAATTTTTGTGTGGTTTGGTAAGACTCATAGAAAGAGAAAAGGGTAGAAGTGATTTTCTATGATTCATTTGTCAACCATCAACTGGTCATGACTTCCAGCATATAGGTTGCCCTCAATTAATGTGAGCTAATGAGCTAAATCAGAATGCAGTGCACTTGTTTTAAACCCAAATTGAAAGTATGATATTCGATGACAACAATGGATGAACAGGAAGAGTGATGATCTTTCACTAAAATGCAAAAAACAAGAATAAGAAGGTTCTTTTAAATATACCAAAAGAAATGTATCTTTCGGAGCAAGTAAAAAAAAGAGAATGTTACCAAGGAGAAAGTTTTAATGTGAATGCTACTAGAAGGGAAAAAAACACACACAATTTTTCACCTAGGAATGAAGAAAGATGCAAGGAACCCTGAATGGGTCCCACCGGGCATGCCAAAATGTTTCACCTAATTTCTTAGTTTTCTAAGAACTACTTGACGAAATAGATAAGGTAAAGGTGCTAAGACGAATACCTGGTTTGAGATGGTTGAAGGTTATATGCGCGCGTATCTGAATTCTGAATCGAAGTGATTGGGTGAGCTTCCTTTTGGATAGGAGGAACTACTTGTATAAGAACCAAAACAAGACCATCAAAGAGAGTTAAAAAATATATGCAGTGGACTGCCTAGCATGTGTTAGATCTTGGAAGTGTGATACTTCTTAGATGGCTTTCAATCCACTGTTTAAAACAATTCAATGCTAAAACAAAGTAAATGTTGTCCTACTGTAGTTTCATATGATTTAGGCATCTAATACAAAATGTAATAGGCTAGATCTCATCTAACAGGTTAGGCTAGAAGGAGATCCAGAGGCCAAGTAGGTTAGTTATAGGTGAATCTGAGCTAACAGGCTAGGTTAGATACAGATCTGAAGGTCAAATAGGTGTTCAAACAGGTATATGTCAGAAACAGATTGTTATTCTGGCAGAGATCAAGTGACCTAGAGACTGACCATGGTTTTATGAAACCAATGAAGGTTTTACTATAACTAGTGATGGTTAGAGGGAACCGATGACGGTTAAGTCGGGGATGGTGGAATCACACAGTTTGGGTTTTTTGGAGTTTTTAGGGTAAAAGTGGAGTGGATAGAAGTTAGGGATTGATTACATAGGGGGTGTAGATATGCTACAAAGGTCTGAGAATACTGAGTAGGTAAAACAGGGAAATTAGGCGAAGTATTAAGATGATGGGGTATGGAAGGTGACTACAACCGGAGAGAGGGAATGGATAGAGAGTAAAAGACTAGGTTCCTTTATCACAAAGACTACAGGTGATGATAAGAAAATGAAATGGACGGAAGAAGGATAATTACTCTTCTGTGAGGTACAGGTCTGAAGAATCATGAAGAAGTTGTTGCGTTGGAGGATGCTGGGAAGAAAGTTTCACTGTTGTTCTAGTGTATTTGGTTGCCTTTGTTGATCACAAATCAATCTTCATGTTGTTGTCACGTCTAAAGAGATTGAATCTTAGATCAGAAGTTTTCCAACCAATAACCAACCTACATTACAAAGCTGTAGATGGGTCTAAATAGGGCATTTGGTCCATTCTGGTATAACTGGTGTCGGTGTAGGGTGAACCAGTGTCGGTTTGGGTGAGATATCTAAGGCTATTGAAAACTTTCCTGGGAATTTGTTCCGCCATTTGATAAGGGTCTCTTCTTTTCCTCGGGGAAAAAACTGACGTTAGGAGGCTTTTAAATGTGAGGTGAGGGGATGGGTATTATGTTAGTTTTTATTTAGGACATTGGTTTAGGGTTTACGTTAATGGGTCAAATGATGGGGGTGATTAAGTGAGGTGCATTTAATAAAAGGAAATTCTATTAAATAGGTGTGTGAGGGTAGTGAATTAATTTAATGCGAATAATAAAATTAATGTGTGTGTGGGAAGAAGTTCATTAACTTAATTAAAATAATTAAATTAATATGTATGGAGGTAAATGGCATTAATTTAATTAAAGTAATTAAATTAAAAATTTGTGGGGTGCAGGAGGTAAGTGATAAGGTGTTGAGGACAAGGAAGACATTATAGGGTTGTGCTAAGGGACCAAGGTGATTACGACACAATTTCAGTGTCTACAACATCATAAAGGTTAAAATATAAAAAATGGCTCGCAAACTTCGATGGGAAATAGTCAATGTTTTGCCTCGGTCAACGGCGGAGGTGCGGGCTTTTAGAGGAGAAGTAAAAAAGTTTCCCTTTGAGGGAAAAGAAATTAAATTCATAAAAGCATCCAAGGACCCACTAGGACCCACATTAGAAACTTAAAGTGTAAGGTTAGAGATGTGGGGGAAACTTGGAAGATTTTTCTTTTTCTAAAAGAGAGTCAAATGGCAGATTTTTTTGTGGTTCCTTTGGGACCCACCTTAGGACACGTGTTAGGCCCATATTTTAGAAGTGGAGGTGTGGAGAAAAATGGGAAATTTTCCATTTTTTCAAAAGGGTCAGAAAAGGTCAAAGGAATCTCGCGAGCCTTATTTTACATCTTCCACGTGGACGACCCACATTCAAAATCAAAGATCAACGGCTGTTGAGCGTCTAAATCTGATTTTTCCCCCATTTTTTCTGTAAAACTCCTAGGAGTGTGAGTCTTCATTATTTCTTTCTATTTTATACACGCCAAACATAGGAGCGAGTTAATTTTGATATCTAGAGTTTTGTGGGAGAGATCTGGAGATGTCTTTCATCATTAAAATGGTCTGACTCTCAAGCATGATCTAGTTTTTTGTTTTTCTTCTCCTGAGCACGCAAGGGGTCAGATTTGATTGATATGGGGTGGAAGTGGTTGGTGAATGGATAGAGGCATGTTTTTCCCAAGAATGGAGTTAAATGCGGGAAGAAACTGAAGCGATTTTCCGTCGAGCACGTGGAGAATTTTGTAGATCTGATTCTGCAAATCAAAAAAGAATCATGGCAAGCACTGGTGCATTTAAATTTTTTGTCTTTTGGGAGGAAGGGATCTGTTGGAAATGCTATAAATGTCATGAATTCATCGTGCAAATGGTTGTGAGTTTTTGGAAAGATCAGGATTGATTTTCTCCAGTAGAAAAAGCTTGACAAAGCCCATCCATTTTGAGAAGCCATCTAGAGAAGCCTGTATATCTCTCTTTCTATCAAATTTAATCATTTCAATGTGGTTGCGAGTGTAAAACCATTGACAAGCTTTGAGATTGTTCTTGAAACTTTCCGTTTCTGATAAATTTGATCAAACTTTGAGCTATTATGTGTCAATCTTGAGTAAAGTGTATTTATTTCATTTTAGAATGCATACAGGTAGTTTTTATTGTTTCTATTGCAATATTGTACCAAAATATAGTCCAATCACATAGGTCTTTGTCCTTGTGATAGTTTAATGGCATTTGAAATTTCACTTCTCAGAAGAGCCTTCATCTGGGAATGGGATGAATGGTTTAAAATCACTTTTCTTTCATTTTTTTATAGAGATTGTCTATAAGCCTCTAGGTGTACCTCAGGCGTGACTTGGATTAAATATTGGTTCTTTATTGAGTCCTTTGACTTGATCCTTCGTGACATAATCCCACAGGTTGTGTGAAAGAGTGCTAATGTGGGCCTCCATTGAAGCACATATTCTATTTGAGGAAACATTTTAACTTTTTGTGGCATTTTGTTGATTGAATCTTTCCATTTTGCACAAGCTCTCAAGGGTCTGGTGAGTCAAGTTCATCTTGTCTCCCCTCCCACCAAAAAATATATTTAAAACAACTAATCCTACCCATACTACCCCTGTTTTTTCTCTCTACACCCACACAAGACCAAAATCCTTTTACTAAAATATGCAGAATAGATCAGGGTCTCAGATGTCTTTAGTAACCTTTTCCTTTTTGTAAAGATATCTCCATGATCTGGAAGTGACAAATCGTGAGAGTCAGATCTGGTGTGTTGATCATATTTTCCCCAAGGTCTTCTCTACAAAATTTTATGCAAAATAAAGGTACCTGTATCTCCTTTCAAATAACAAAGGTTACACAATAGGTTCTCTTACCTTGGTTGAAAGGTGCAACCTAAAATAGTTAGGATAAGATCATATCCTTTTGGGGTGCTATCCATCTCTCCACAAATCAGAGTAACAAAGGTACAACTAGATTTCTCCCCAGATACAAAACGACATACATTTATGATCTATCTACCTCTAATCTCCCTGTTGAATCTGTGTTGTTACTTGGTTTGAAAATGAGAACAGATTTGGGTACCAACAATTGTGGCATGGTTTCTGGGGAGATTATGATACAATTCATACTCAGACCCTGGTAAACATTCTTGTTTACTTTAAAGTGCTATAAATCCATTTTTAAAATCATCCTGTGTTCAGGTTTGTAAGAGGTTTCAAATTCAAAAGTGCTATGTGCAACTTCTCCAGTTTCTACAAGTTTTGCACTGGTATTTATTGATAAATTTTGGTAAAGAAAGGTCAAAACTTTCCATTTCCAGTTTCTTGCATTGACAGACCTTTGACATATCATATTTAGTGCATATGCAAAAATAAGTTGAAATTCCTTAGTGGCAAATCCGTGTTGATCTAATTCATGAAAAGGACAAGTGTCTTAAAACTATGTCAAGGTCAAATTTGTTACTAACATTTGCAAAACTGGAAGGAAGAAGATCTTTCTTTACTAGGGATCTTGTTAGGACATTGTTTCTAGAGCTAGGAAAAGCAAAATCAGAAGGAAAAATATCTTGGAGAGCTGTTAAAGATCAGTAGACAAGAAGAGGGATCTCAATTGATGAAAGTAAACGGCCTATCATTGAAGATTGTATCTCAAGTGCATCTGAATTAGGTAGCCTCTTTGTGGAACTAAATTCTCCACTCGGAGAATGGCCTTCATTTGATTTTGAAATATTTGATTCACATTTTGCACCTATCTTTTCTGAAGTAGATAGGGATTTCCAAGAAGCAAGGCCTTTGGGGGGTCTCCATTTTGAAAACTAAACTCCTGTGTTCCAAGGACTCTCTACCCCTCATCAATTTGTCACCCCTCCAAGATCACCTCCTCAAATCAATATGGCTCAACCCAGGCCTCCATTTTTTGTAAACACATTTGGACCTATAATTTTTGTGGGAATGGCTTGTTATCCAAATGCAGTGCCTCAAGATGTAAGGAACAAAATTCAAAAATTCTAAGGAAATAATGTTATTACTGGAGATCAACACCTAAAGCTCTACCTCAATATGATGGAAAATTTTGAGATTGAGCATGAAGATGTGTACATCAAATTGTTTGTTCACACTCTATAGGAGGATACTAGGGACTGGTATACATCATTTCCAAATAACTCTATTGAATCTTGGGCTAAGATAAGCAATGCATTCAGACTATAGTATGGTGATAGGACTGACCCTAGGTTTCTTTGACAAAATTTGAAAACATCAAAAATAACCCTAATGAGTCAGTACATGAGTTCAATACAAGGTTTAATAAGACCTTGATGAGATTTCTTACCAGGATAAGGCCTTGTGATGAGTCATGTTTGATCAAATATACTGATGCATTTGATAAAAAGGCTGCATATTATTTAAGAGACAAGAACCCTACTAACTTGAGGAAAACATTCACCATGTCCCTACAAATAGAGAATAATATTAAGGCAATAGGAAAACCTCCTAAGAGGGAAGGTGTGAAGTTGGTTAACCCAGAAAAACGTCAGACAAGCAAGGTTGTTGATTTGAAAGAAGTGGTGAAAACTTTGGCAGGGTTTGTCAAAGAGATCTCCTACAAGCTAGCCCGAGCTGAGAAAGGAGTTGGGCCAAGTTCACAAGGACAACACAAGCAACAAGGCCAAGACAGATTTACAAATCATCAAAGAATTGATGACAGAGGCAAAAAATCTATTAGATTTGGGAATAGGCAACCTCAAGGCAAAGAAAGTAGAATGGTACCTAATCCTTTGGCTGCCAAAGTTGCTATGGTGGAAGAGACAGAAGTCATTGATTGGTGTGATAGATGCTTCATGCCCCATGCTCCTTTTGAAGAAGATCAACAAGAAGAAGATGCAGCTGATGATAAGAGTGATGATGATTTTTACATGATGGGATGCTCCAGTAGCTCACAAAAAGGGCAACCTCAACTGAGGTGATAAGTGCCACAACTACTGCCACTTTTTGGGACTGGATTCATAGATTACATATTCTCCCCCCCTCTCATACTTTAGAAGTAGATAATGTACAATCTTTTGAATTTCCCAAGAATAACTTTCAATATTTAAGGGCTTTAATGATAAAAAAGTATGATGGAGGAATCCCATCTTAGGAGGACAGGCAATTATTAATGATGCACCTGCTAAGACCCCTGAGGTTCCAAACAAGAATCATACCCCTCCTCATGCCCAAGTTGTCAAAAATCCTACACCACGTAATGAGTTTATTGGCTTTCCTTCCAACACTGCCTTACCAAGAAATGCCCCATATGATATTTCCTGAGTCTTAATTCAAATTAAAGTCTCTGTTCCAATTGTTGAGTTGCTTAGGATTCCTGAGCACAGGAGGAGAGCATTTGAATATTTGGGATTGAGTGAAGAGAAGGAAACCCTAGGAAGACATGTGAACATTGTGGAGAATCCTCTAGCCAATGAAGAGTCTAAGAAACCATCAGCATCAGAAGAGCTAGCCAAACTTTATTTATATGATTTTTATAAATTTCAATCATATACATGTGTATTTGAATACTTGTTCACTCTTTTCTTTTTTAGGTCCATCTTTATGGGAAGTGGTAGTCACTTCACAACATCAAAAACAAAAATCACGTCAACATCAATATCACCAAGAGGAACATTGTGACATATACACATGGATTTTTTTTGTAGGGTCATTTTCATCATCACTTTTTGTACATTATCCTCCTTAGCATTCAAACTTCACATGTTTTTATCACTCTACACTTTTGTCTTGTTCCCCAGCACACTCTCATAATTGATCTACATCATTATTAGGTACACATATATTATCTACTTTATGTCACCGAGCCTTCACTCAAGAACATAAAGTGGGGTGAAATGTAGACACAAAATCACACACTTTGGGTATCCATTTAGTCTTGATTACATACTACTATTTATATGATTCCTAAATAAGAAAAGTACTAATCAACCCCTGTCTTTGGCCACCTTTATTTTCTTTGTATTGTCACATTTGGTATTGCATCATTAATTTCATAGTCTGGATTTTTATACCTCAGAATTTATCATCCTAGACATAAGTTCCCAATCAGGATGCCAAAGCTAGGTACCCTCATCCTCTTTGGGTGCCCCTAACTTCAATATACTTTGTTCACACTTTTTGGGTCCTTTCTAGCCATTTAAGCATGTTATTTTTTGGTAGTCAGACTTTTTAGGGTTAATTATGAAATTCAAGCAAGTGAATCTCATAAATATAAAGTTATGTGATCATAATAAAGGACAATACACTAAGCATTAGCTATCACCACCTATGGATGCATCCATCAAGAATATAAGATCCATTGCATGTATATCTAGTTTCATTCAAGGGACACAAGGGATGGTTATTCTGCATACACTTAATAGGAGGGAAGTTCATTCTATTCCATGCACACATCTATTACATTTATTTACATCTATCTATTTTATCGCTATCAAGTGCGACATGCACAAGAGCAACCTAGGGCGTGATTTCGTACACACACACATAGAACTACATTGGTTCTGAGATGTAGTGTAGTGATCAATCACAAGTTCACCATTATTACAGTTGAGGAAAATCCGAACCCTCATTCTGCATCTTTATTTTTGAGGACTTGATGTCTCTTTGAGGGTTTTATAGGTTATTACTTTATTGTAGGTTTCTAACAACTTCTGTGATCTCATAGCAACAAAAGAAGAACAATGAAGAAGTCACAACCACTTATATGACGTTTCCTGAACATGTCCGTAGACATAGGCACCCATAAATAGGTATAGAGAACCCGAAAGCACCCCTATCCCTCTCCAAGCACTTCGGGCTACGCAGATCATCAGCTCACACAATTTTCTAATGCTCTATACAATGCTTTTCCCTCTCTTTTAATCCGGTCAGCACATTGGCATAGTCCAGAAATAATTATGAAACAACTAAGTCATCTTACCTCTTCTTTATACTTAGGATTTTATATATTTTGGATTAGTTTTCTTGAGTTAATTTTTATATTTAATTAATTATTCATTTACTGCAACAATAACAATCAGATTAGGCATATATTTTCATATTTAGCTTAATGAATCCTTACAAAAATATCCGGTATATCAAATATCGAGGTATCCCATTAAAAAATAATTTGTGGAAGGTTTGTGAGTCAAATCTTCAAACAATTCTTATTATTTTCAAGAGTAGAGTTGATCCTAGTGGTTCATTGGATTTAATTATTTAAGTGTGTTGACTTAAGACTAGATATATACATTTAAATGATTTTCATTTGAATAAACTTTAAAGATTTTGTTTAAAGTTTTTAGGTTTTAAAATTCTATTTAATTACTTACTAACTTGTTAATGTAGGTTAGTGGTGCCAAAAAATTTACACCTTCATGTAGTTGACACTGTTAGTAAAAGAATTTATTATTCTAGAAGCCAAGAGAAGCTAAAGAAAATTAAGGACTTGATTAGACGTGCATGTTTTACTCCTAACAACTCTTTAGTTAAAAAACAATGACAATTTCACATGTGCGTGAAGTTGGTGCAAACACAAAATCATACACTTTGGGTAATTATCTAGTCTCGATCACATACTACTATTCATATGGTTCATGAGTAATAAAAGTACTGACTAACCAATGTATTTAGCCACCTTTCTTTTCTTTATGCTTCTACTTTCATTCTTCTATTCTTACTTACTTAGTCTATCTTTTCACCTTTGGACATTTTTCATTCTGGACACTTGAACCTAACCAGGCCACCAACACCAAGCGCCTCCATCCCCTTTGGGTGACCTTTTCCTCTTTGTAATTTGGTTGCACTTTCTGGGTCCTTTCTAGCCATTTGAGAGTCATATATTTTTGGTAGTTGGCCTTTTCGAGGTTAATTTCAAATTTCAAGTGAAGGATTCATATAAATATAAAGTTATGCGATCATAATAAGGGACCAAACATTAATCATCTACTATCTCCACCGAAGGTTGCATCCATCTAAGGTATTTATAGATACATTTGCATCCATCTTGCTCCATCACAAGGGATAAAAGTCTGGTTCATCTGCTTCAAACTTCGTAGGAGTGTAGTCTATTTTTTTCATGCACACAATTATTACATTCTACATCTAGCTACTTTCTCATTATCCACATGTGAATGGCACAACAGTAATCTAGGGCACAATTCTGCACACACACACACACAATAGAGAACTATATTGTGCATGAGATGTAGTGTAGCACTCAGTTATAAGTCCATAATTTTCACAGCCGAGGAAATTCTGACCCATTCATTTATATATTTGTATTTTAGGGGTTGATGATTTGTGTGGGGTTTTCTAGGTGATTCATTCATTCCAAATTTACAACTACATCAAGGATCTTACAGCGACCTCAAGGTGATCAAGAAAAAACAAGTGAAAACATCTTGTGACCTTATAAATTCAAGTTTTCAAACATCTACGTAGACCATGGCACCAAGAAACCATACCAAGGCACCCACGGGTGCCACCATCCCTCTCCAGGTGCCCTAGTCCAGTCAAATATGCTAGATCTACAGGTTTCAAGGCTTCTGTGTAAAGGTCTCTCCATATTTTTTCAGCCGATATCCACTGGGATATAGTCTAGAGACCTCTTCAAATCAGCTAAGGATCTTCTAACCCTATTTGTAATTATGGTTTCATATTTTTATTACTTATTTGCTTGGGTATTATTTCAATATTTCAATATTCATTTATTTTACTGCAAACTTGCATTAGATTAGGCTATTATTTCACATTTTGTTGAACTTGAACTCAATCTTCACGTTATTAGGATTCCCATTATTTTATTTTATTTTCTTTTTTATTTTAATATCTTGTCATCATGAGTATCTCAATTGATGAATTATTGCTTGTTAGTCCTGATTTAAGGCATAGATTCCAACATCTCCTCACTACAACTCGCATTTATGCTTATATGCATCCAACCTCCATATAGAACTATTGTTTTGATGCATTTTCTTAGCATATTTCTTTCCTATCTAATCCTCATGTTGATATTTCTATTTTTTACAATGATCCACCCTTGCATATCATGGGTCACATTTACAAATATGGGTATCAAACTTACTTTAATCGATAATAGATATGACCTCAATATATGTCCCATGTCATTCCTTGAAAATATTGGCCTGTTAGCTGCTAATGTTATTCCATCATGTCTCTCTCTTTGTGCATATGATGGCTCTATTCGTCCATGCATAGGTCACATTGTTTTACCTATCATAGTAGGGCCAAAAAATCTCAACACAATCAATTTTTTCATTGAATTTCTAGTTTCATATAATTGTTTACTTGGTAGGACATGACTTCATGCGATGCAAGTTGTTACCCTTACAATTCATCATTGTGTCAAATTTCTACATGAGGGTGTCGAGTATACTATTCTTCGTGACCGTCATCCATACAAATATTATGACCATGATCCAAATGCTACACTTCCTATTCCAAGATATGGCACTACTGATGACCCATAACCTATAGATGAACAACCACATTTACCACCACTTGAAGGTGTTATTTTCATGATAGATTCTGTGCCAACTACATCTACGCCTCCCCCTACTTAGACCACTGCTATGATTTTTTATTAGGGGCATGTCCGTGCAACAAACATCACTCTAGCTTCTCGACCATGTGATGTATCACCTCCATTAGTACGACCTCCTTCCACATCTACAATTTTCATGAGTGATTCTTATTGGAAGTATATTCCATTCGATCCTACTTGTGATGACACAGTATGTACACATGATGGATTGACTTGGTTAGGCTTCACTTTTGAGGATCTCTATCCTTCGTCACATTCTTCTCACCTTCATTATGAATTCACTCACATTACTGCTCCTTATGGTCGACATGTCTTTCATCTAACATTTTTCCTTACACAAAATCCTCTCTCTTTGCTTGTTACATTAGGTAAATACTTTCATGATTACATTAGGGGCACGTTAGATATTAATCACACTGATATATCATTTCATATTCCCTTTAGTCGTATATTCATCTATAACTGTTCCTTTCATGGCTATATGTAGAACCTCACTTGTTGGTATACACATGGGTATCCATTACCACCCTTCACTGATGCGGAATATGCCACGGGCATGTACAACCTATGTCTTAATGGATCATTACGTGATCAACTTGACACTATTGCTTATCAAGTATCTAATGATTGTTCATTTGGTTTTTTACCATGACAACGAAAACCTATTGGATGATATTACATGATTGCATCCTACATCATATGCACTTGGGGGGCATCACACTTATCCCCCTCCTAACATTAAAAAATATATAATTCTCTCATCGTCACACATCCAGACCTATATATACGACACACACATCCTGTCACACACCTTAGTATCGTCATTACCTGATGACGCACTCTTGTGCTTCAGTAAACAACTGACTATTGAAGGAATACTATACACATGAACCTCACATACTACATAATAGACACTACATATTGTGCATCTTCACATATTCTATATTTTTTATACATAAACATCATCTTACATTTTACATCCTACATCTTACATTTTACATCTTATGTCTTACATGCATCTACAAATTTTATATCATCTATGCATCTGGAATTACCTTATACACATCCTACATTACACACTACACATTACATATCACATGATGACTTCTCATCACTGCATCTGCTACACATATTACACATTCTACTCATCTACTAATACACATTGCACTCACTACCCTATGATGCACTCTAGTTTCATGGTCCATAATAGATTGTTGAGGGTATACATCACAAATTGACCACATTACACTCACATAATCAACCATTTAATATTTTTTCTCATGTGACATTCCTAGATTAGTGATATACGCTATAGGCTACATCATCACTTATTCTAGCATCCATTAGTGATATACTCTTTAGTATAAATCATCACTCCTTCTACTCATCTTGTGATATACCCTTTAGGATAAATCATCACACATTCTCACACCTCATCTCTATGTCACATATCATCACTACACATTCATCACATCACGCCACAAATAACACATTTTTTGAACCATTTCCTGATGAAGCACTCTCGTTTCTGGTTCATTCTTGACTAATAAGGGGGCATACAGAAATGAACCTCACTACATATAATTCCATTCATTGGGGGGGGGCACGTTGAACCTATCATTCACTTTGTATTCCATTCCATACATCCACAACATACTTCATATCTTGATTGCATTTACTCTTACTTAATTTACTTATACATGTTCACTTTATTACAGCTGCAAAATAGATATCTTATATGCCATTATCTTTATCATACACACATGCATGTTCAATTACTTTTTAAATGTGATCACATATTCTATAGGTCCATTACACACAACATGGATGTTTGGCATATTACCTAGTACTAGCCCCATAGTGGCTCATGGGGCCATCCAATTTCATGCACTACGTGTGTTATTGTTTATGCATACATTATTTTACCATTTTTAATATCCTCTTGATAGTTCATCATCTTTACTATCCTCTTAATTGTTCTTTGGATTTATCTTTGGAGGAAGAGAAATGCATCACTAAATGTGACCTTAATTATTTTTCTAGTATTTTTTTAAAACCCTACAAAAAAAATTAATGCTGAGCCAAAGATCGATGTTGGTAATACTAAGGTATGTAATGAATACTATATTTTTTGAGTTCTAACAAGTAATCACAGTATTGTATAAATTCATGTAAAGCAAGTGTTAACACCTACTAAAAATGCCCACTCGAGACCCAGGAATAACCTAGGGGTTATAAAATTTCAGAATAATTTATTTTGAAAGGTGTGCCCATATAAAGAATTCAAAACTACAGTTGTCACAAAAATGTTTCAAGGAAAATTATATTCAACAATTATATTTTCCTGTTTTAATTAATATTAAACCCACATTACAAGTTAATGAGTGAAATTAGTCCAAGCCTAGTTAAATTTCCCTTAAGGGTTAATTTAATAAATAATTAAATTAACACCACAGTTAAATATTCCTTAAATAAATTTTAAGGGTTAAAGGGGTGATACCAATAAATTAAATACCCAAGGTATTTAATTCTACAACGTCTAAACAATAAACAAGGTTCTCATTACATGGGGTAGAATAAACACTCTCTTACCCCATAAAAGTGACCCCTTAAAAGTCAATTCATGATTTTGAAATAAACATTTAAGTTACAAAGGGGTAAAATCCCACTTACCGACTCTCCACCTACTCTTGTGCTTTCAATCTAAATTTTCTCATATTTCACGCACTTAACATTTGCTGAAAACATTTCCATCAGATAGAAATTTTCTTTCCCTTTCCAATGATACAAACAAGTCCTAAGTCCTCATACTCCTCCAGTTGCGGGTTGGCAGGCCTGGGAGGATTTTTTTCCCAAAAGCGGGACGACGAGGCCTGGGGAAGAAATTTTTCCCAAAAGCAAACCTACGGGGGAAGAAATTTTTCACAGGGACGATTGTGGATTGCCAGGGCTATGGGGAAAATTAGCGCTTTGCAATGTTTTTTTACCAAAAGCTGCAATTTATAATTGTGCACCTGCGAGCCCACGGCAAGGTTTCACACCAAAAGGAGAAAATATGTCTAGGGTTCGCAAAGGACACGTGTCCAAGATTTAAGTCAACGCGGGAAAGGTGGTTTGCTGGAGGCAATATGGATTTTCAGATTTTTGTTAAAAAAGTGAATTTTTTAAAAAATGAGTCCACGCCTCTACCGACGCCGAGAGAAGCCATGTGTAATGCACAAAAATTACAAGCGAGGAAGGGGACTGTTGGGGAAAACTTAGAAATTTAGACTTTTTGAAAAGAAAAGCGTATAAGGGTTTAAAAACCATCCACGTGCTTCCACCGACACCTAAATATGCCACATGTTAGACCAACAGTGACATGCGGGAAGTCAGGGCCATCGGGGAGACTTAGGAAATTTTTTCTAATTTCCCAAAAGTAAAATTTTGAAGGTGTGAGGCCTACGAACCCGCAGAAAAGTCTTTCAAAAAGTGAAGTATGGGGCCATGGAGGAAACATAAGCAAAAGTAAATTTTTGAACTTATAATTTTTTTTTGCTGAAGGAGAAATATTCAGGCCTAGCGGAGTGGCAGGAGACTTTATGTCTTTTTGTGTATTTTCGGCAAAAGGCACAAAAAGCATATTTTTCGGCCCGCGGATCTACTTGCAATATTTTATTATTATTATATTTTTTGACAGTTTTTTAATTAAATGAAGTCGATGCATAAACTTTAGACGGCCATAAATTTTGACTGGAAGCTCAGATTTGAGAAAATGAGGACTTTTTGGAAAGGGCTTGAACTGCCTCTTTACACATCAAGTATAAAATATTATTTTTAACAAAATTAGATGGGTGAATTTTAAGAAAACATCTTTCCTGACATTAAAATGTGAACTGAACTTTTCAACTACCAGATTTAAGTTGATCTGCCATTCTTCCTTCAAGTCAACATGCCAAACAAACATGGAGAATCACACTTGAAAAGATTTCAAATGCATTGCAAGCATTAATTATTAATGGTGATTTTTCAAAACGAATTTATTTTCTATTTTCTCTATAAAGCCATTTTTCTTTTGTGTCTCAGCCCGATTAATGAAGTTTGTTAAAATTTCTTGAGCAATAAAAACAATTTTTAGATGCGTTTTGTTTGTTCGTAGTTCATTTTAATGTTTTTTCTTGCCTTCCATTATTGTAAGTTAATTTGTGCATTTTTTTATGTTTATTTACAGGTTTACAAAAATCTAACAGAACCTACATATTTCAAACCAGAGATTAATCTATTTCATTCACTAAGTAGAGGGTGTTTTAATTTTTTAAGCTTATTCCATTCCAACTTCAATGTATTCGAATTTCTTACAATCAATGCATGAAAAACAAGAATTTAGATTTATTTTTCAAAACATGTCTTTCAAATATCATAGAGAAATGTAATATTTCCTAACACAGACCTCTCCATCCTTCAAACAAAGAGTTTGCAAAAATATTTCAATCAACAAATTTAAAACAAAAGCAACTCCATTTTGTATAAAGTAAATCAACTTCTATTAAACTAAAATAATTCCTTATATAACTTCTTCTATGTTCACCAAAAGGAAACTTACAAAATAAATCATTCTCATTCGAATGCAACTTTCATATCCAAAACAAACAAGCTTTTCATCACAAATAATATTACAATGCCATCCACTTAAAGTGGGAAATTTTATGACAAGGGAAAATTACAGAGAACTTCAAATTTGGTCTTCATGCACAGCTCCAAGTACATCAACAAGAGAGATAAACAATGTTTAATTTGGTCACAACAAAAAGAGGGGAGAGGATACAGCTCTCCACCCAACCAAGAATTGCAATGAAGAGGAGAAGTCTTCCTCCTCATCGGCCCCCGAGCCCCAACCACATTACAATGAAAAATTGGATTCAACATCATGGACAACAAAAAAAGATTCCACAATAACAAAACCAGATTTCACAATCATAACATAGTCCAAAATAATGCAGTTATAATCACAAGAAGGAAAACAATCAAAATATACAAGGCGTCATCATACAAAGGCCAAAGGAACAAGATCTATGGGGGAAGCTACTTATACCTCCCAATGGGAAATGGGTCATCCACCTTAAAACCCGCCAATATATTCATCTCAAAAATCCCTACATATTCTTATGCCTCCCTCAAGTACTTCTTATGCCTCCCCATTCGCTTATGCCTCCCTCCTCTTATGGCTCATTCATAAGTAATAAATGCAAGACATTTCTTGTCCAAGGTGGAACACCGATCCAAAAATCCCTTCTCAAAATAACTCTTATGCCTCCCCACAACTCTTATGCATCCCCAAAAGAAAGAACCCCATAGTATTCTACCTACACCACACTTAAAAAATCTACCCAACTAACCTAACAAACATACCAAAACACTCAAAAACATTCACATATGCATATATAAAAAGATGAAACATTATAAAAAGAGTCAAAATCCTACCTCTCCATGATAGAGCTTGATCCAAAATTTCAACAACAAGCTTCTTCCAATCCAAACATTCCAAAAGGCTCGAACAAATTCACAAGTATTCAAAATCTTGCTAACTCTCTAAAATTTCAAGAGCACAAAGCAAAATGAAGTATCCCCCAAACTAACTAAAAGAATTCCAATAAATAGAAAAGGGAGAGAAGGAGGATGAGGTAGCTCCATTTAGGATGCCACATCACTCATCCTCAACTCCACCTCATAAGTCAACTTCAAGCTCCAAAGAACAATTAATAAGTGGGTGAATAAAATGACATTTTACTTACACACACAATGCTAATCCCACACACCTTAAGGACTAAAATTAATTACATGTAATGAAGGTGCAATAAAAACATACAATGTTGTCTTCCCCAAAATACATCATGAGGCCTAATTTTGACCCCCCCAACCCATAGGTAGGGGTTGGTATAGAAATTTAAAAGGTGTAGCATAAGTTTAACTTGTCCCACAAGCCTCAAAATTCGGCCCCTAAGGAAAAATCCGAATTTCAAAGGAAAGGTGGAGTGTTTCACAATCAAGTTACTTACACATCATTTACAACACATAAACCAAGAGACATCAACTCTAAAAAATCCATTCTTTGACCCATTTATAATTAATTACCAACATAATTACTCACTAATCTAGACACAAATAAATAAATAATAAAAGGAGAAAATACATCACTAAAAATCACATACTAAAAATAAATAGAGGAAAAATAAAGAAAATAATACACATAACCCCTTTGTCACATTTGAAGGTGATCCCCCACTCCATGAGAACCCTTAACATCAATTTAAACATAAACACAAACAATACATGTTGCCATGATGACCCTTGCTTAAATTCATCTAGTATTCCAATGTGGTTGGTCTTCTGATCCCCCGATGTTTATTATGACATGTTTACCTACAAAACACTAAATACCTCCTTCAGCCTCGTTACCGACATCAAAACATCTAAAATAAATATACAATATAACTCCAAAATCATCTCTACATATATATCAAAACATCATCTAGGAAAATAATGATATCACTTACAATTTCATCAATAACCATATGATCATAAGTTTAATTCAATTATCTAGGTCTACTCAAAGATGATGAAATATCGTATGTGCTGAACACACACACACACACACACACACACACACACACACACACACACACACACACACACATATATAACCATGTCAACAACATATCAACATCAATATAAAAAGTCTTCAATAATCCACATGTATCATATATGAATTGAAATAAGACAACAGTCCATTATCCCTAACATACGACATCATGCTAAATCAAAAGCTACAATAATATTCATAAGTATAGTTGAATAGTATCAAAATCAATAACAAAAAGGTGTCGAAGGGAAGTGGACACTACATCACCCCTCCAAGTAGACTGGACTTCCTCCTGGAAGTCACCAGAAATAGAGGTAAGAAACAATGCAACAAAAAAATGATCACTCCCATTATGGGATTTCTTTCTTCAACAAGTGTGGGTCGACAGAACTCAAGTTTTATCCAATGTAATTCAGACAACAAGAAGGAGTATTGTAAGGGATGAGTTATAAACTTTCCTCATGTAGGGTTACGAACATTTAATTATGTAGAGTAGCTTTATGCGATCAACCAAGATACAACACATAACATTATAACATGAAGAGGTCAAAGGAGTCTCAAGAATAACCACCAAGTAGAGGAAATAACAGGGAGAATTCCATGAATTTGAAAATGACCACATTGTTTCCCATGGAATACAACATACTGTAATAAAAAAAGTTAAGGTTTCTACTATGGTTAATTTATGATTTCAAATTTCGTTGTCTTAATAAGGCTAGAAAAAAAAACTATGACCAAATTTTTTTATGAGGATCAAGTCTACTCAAAGGTCTAACAATTTTGAGATCGCACAAGATGAGATTTAACAAGAAGGAAGGACCCTTAAATTAGCAAAACATTTACAATCAAGGAAACTATTCTTGGGGGTAGAACTTAAATAACTTGAGAGGTTACAATCAAATTTTCAAGGTATTGTACTGAGCCAAGTCATGACCACAAGGTTTCCTATGGTCTGATTTTACACTTATGTTTTAAGAAACAAACATACCACACTAACCAAATCTATACATTTCGACATTAAGCAACATAAAATCTCCCCTAGTAACTAACATAACAATACAAGGAGCACCATTTAATATAACACAATGGGATTCATTTATCTTAATTCTTTCTCTAGCTCCAAATAACCATAAAGATAGCACATGTATAAATTGTAACACCAAAGAGCACTTAAGGTATTTGGGGAGAAGAACAAGTAACAAGTGAGGTCCAACTATAATCCAAATGTGCATCATATCAAAAGCGAGAAACAAGTTACAGAAAAAACTTGCACTTTCCTTCCCAACAGAGAAAGGGGCAACAAAAAGAAGGTGTCAAAAGAAAATAAGAAGAAAAGACAACTTCACAAGTTATGTCATATCCTTAACATATGTTGCCTTAAAATAACAATAACCTAGGTCACCATGGACTAAATCAGCTCACAAGGAGGTTTCTTTTCTTGAAAAACAAGAGATAAGTCTCAATCGTAAAAGAGCCACAACTCACACTCATTGAGCTATGAGGCATAAGGGTAAAAAAAACCAGAACTCCTGCAAGGAAAGAGCACATATGTCTATGAACAAGGGAGAAATACGCAAGTAGAACACATCACAACCAAAAGGGTGTTTGACAAAATCTGGGAAGGTGGAAAATATTAAGGTTCAATCATACATAGAACTTAGTAAACATACATCTTACTCATTTTATAATTCAACTATTAAGTCTAAATTTATATCTTCGCTTGCTAAGCACATTCCTTACAAGTTTTTTCTTAATTAAAATATTCCTTTTATTATGATATCACATGTTTTTGTTATAAAGAGCACCACTAAGGTGGGCATGACATCTCACCATTCTGTATAGGTGGGAAAAAAGTATTTATCTTACTCTTACGGATTGTATATGGACAAAGTCTCCTTTCTATTCTTCTACATGGTTTTTATTTCTTCTATTAATCTACCAAGGTTATAGAAAGGACCATTTCCCTTTTTTTTGTTCCAGTTTATTTGTAAATTTTCAAGTTCAAATCATCTCATAGAGTTTTGTGATGTTTTAATGAGTCACCCTATCAATCAAAATTTAATGAGAAGGAAGAGTAAAACATATCACACTATTACTTTTATGGGAGAGAGAGGTAAATCAAGACATCGTTTTTTTTTTTTAAATTCTAAAGAAACAAGAGACATTATTACTTTTGTAAGAATCTAGGAATATATCAATAAACATGTATCACACCAATATTTCAAGGGTTTACCAATTAATTACAAGAATCAATAAACATTCCTAGTCATTCTCTACAAGTCTCACAAGAAATTACAAGGAAGGCCCATTAAAGAGGTATATCTTTAGTTTTACGAATCTACTAAGGTTTAACAATGTTTGTTGTTTAGGCTAAAAAATTTTACTCACATAATAAACCAAGCAAAGTTTACAAACCAACACTCATATTCCCACAAGATACCACCATCTAAGCAACAAGATGACAATGCAACTTTACTCCAAGGACACCAACTTCACACTAATTAGCATCGTAAGCAAGTGGAAAATCAGCTAATCTTTTCAACATGTACTTTACGACCAAGAGTTATAATTTTAAAAAGAAGATGCATAATATAAACACCACCGAGATTAAAATATCCAGATCTACCAAACCACATCTGTAATGCCCTCCCCCCCTAACCTACCTGGGCTCAGCCAACTTCATCTCCTTGGCGTGGCAGGTGGAGCTTTTATTGTGCGACATGATGGAATCAGATTTTTATTTGACCTTCCTTGTGTTTGTCTTGCCTCCCGCCATGGCATTAATGAGCCCTGCACCCTTTTTCTTGGCGTGTTCAGTTTTCTTCCTGGTTGGTGGCCGCACATGCCCCAGTCATTAATCCTTTTGACTTGCAACCCATCTGGTGCCTGCTGTTTCTACCCAGGAAAAAAAACCACGAATGCTTGTTACGCTCCATCAAAATGCTGAAAAAGATGAAATTGCTACAGCGTGTTCTGGACAGTGGATGCATTAATGGTGAAATGAAGGTCAGTCGCCCTGATGTTGCGTGGGTTCTCAAAATCATGCTGTACAGGCAGCTACAGTGAAGCGAGGGTGAACTGAAATCTCCTAGGAAATTGACAGCGATGGAAAGATTTCATACATGCTCCTCCCCTTGTATCGACTAAGCAGCAGGCATTGATTCAGAGTGAATGCATCCAGCTGTATAACGCCCATCGGCGTAAATAATTCAACCCAAACATATGCTGCATGTGAGCAACCAGCTCTGCAATGTAGGTTTGTTGACGTTCGATGTTACGGCGTGTAACACAATGAAGCTGTTCCACCCGAGATCGAATCTGTTGCGCCCCTTTCTTCAGCTGTACTAACATCACCACACGCAACGCCTCGCACAAATCCTCTTTGGAAAATGATCCGTCCTCCTGCCCTCTTTCCACTTCAATTCCTGCACTTCATTCCAGCGCCTAGCCCATGGGTTTGATATGGTCGTTATAGATGAAGCCGTAGCTGGGGAAGTAGACGTGTTACCTCCACGTTCATTGGGTGCCACGAGGTGTGTCCTGGTCAGAAATCCATGAGCAAGCATGCCCGTAACAAGAGTTAGCCAGGCTTGGCAGAAGGTTGCAGTTTGGTCGAAGTCTTTTGAGCGCCTCCACCAAGCAGGTTGTACAGCTTTGTTGTTTCTGTTCTGTATCTCTGCACCCTCAAATTCGAGATTCTCCTACAAGATATTTTTTTATCAAAATCGATTAAGTGACAGTGTGACTGTTACCAGGAGACCTGATGAAATTTATTTACAAAGATTCTCTTTTGAGATCTTCTTGCTGTTCGATGTAACTCATGGAAGAGAACCTCATAGAGGCGGACCTGTTTCATATCAGAATATTCATGAAGCACCATTTGCCTTACAAGAAAACTTTCAGGAGATCTATGCAACGTTGGAGAAAATGTATTGGGAGATGAAGGTAGCAGGATAATTGTCAGATTCAGAACTTGTGCAAATGCTACATTGGTGAAGGTTAATAGTGCCAATAAGCATGGCATTCTTTTGGAAGTTGTACAAGTGCTAACCGATTTGGATCTCACTATTTTCTAAGGCGTAGATATCTTCTGACGGTGGAAAGTTTATGGATGTATTCCATGTAACAGAAAGGGATTGAGTAGGCCAGGTTTACTCTTTGAAGTATTTGCTGTTCTTACAGACCTTGAATGCAATGTCGTTGGGGCTGAAGTCTGGACCCATAACACGAGGGTTGCACCGAGTGTTTGATGTTGTCCTCAATCTAATGAAGGAAAAGGTTTATCGATCATCACGGTAGATGCCTACCAGAGCCAGGAGCGTGATGTAATCAATATATCTTGTGTCCAAGCTTCAAATCATGGGGTTGGCTTTGTAGATGATATTCGCCGCATGAATGTGGCACTGGCACGAGCTCGCAAAGCAGCTGCATTGAAGCAATCTAGTGACTGGTCAGCCTTAATTGAGGATGCTAAGTCTAGGGACTGTTTTATGGATATGGAGTCTGTACCAAGAGATTGTTTTTGGTTATAAAGCCATCTTCTTTTGCTTTGTCTCAAACTAGGGCTGCTCCTAATATGAGAGCACCAAGGTTAGGAGGTCCAAATTAGAAACAATCAGATGCATATGGAGATGGTGGAGGTGTTTGGATGAATGACGAAGGATTAAGTTCAATTGCCAAAATGGGGCCTACAGAAGTTCTAGGGCTGATCTTGGAGCGGTGTTGGGAGAATGATGGCAAGTATTTTAGACCACCCACCCTGGCTGTGAACTCCTACCTGTGCCAACATGAAGATGTTCGATGTTTGGGTGCCCAACGAGCTTGAAGAAAATGGATTTAGGCTTCGGTTGCTGTTGCAGGCCCCGTCCATCTTGTTATCGACTGCGGGAGCTTAATCAGGCACGATATTCTCTATACCATTAATTCTTATGCTGTTATTTAATTGAATCACTAAATAACTCTACTCTTCATATTAATGTCTCGTGTGATGGTATACTGTTTGGTTTCCACTTTCCTGGCTCATTTGTATTTGTTTTGGCGTTAGAAATGATTGCGTTGGTTGAAGCCTTTATATTGTTTTCTGGGTTTTAATAAATATTAGTTGGGTGAACTTTGTTCTTAAGACTAATAAAACAAAAGAGGCGGGGGTCTTGTAATGAAAATTCTCGAGTTCTATGTGTTGGTCTCACGATTTGAATGTTTTACCAAACATTGTCGTTGGACTCAACTTTATAGTTCCTGTTATGTTCTTATTCTTGTTTCGGTTCGAGATCTGTAGTTCTGGTCTATGTTGGGTATTTGCAAATTGGTGATTGAGTACTGCGAGTGCATCGTGTATAGGTGAATGATGCTATTCCTGTCTCTATCCTTTTCTTTCAGTTGTTTTAGGTTCTAGTAACCCTTCCCGGTTGGCTTGGTGTGTGCTTAGCTTGACTGATTTTTGAATTGAGCCAAGTTGATATTACTTTCAACTAGGTTAGTTGCTTTTGTTATTTTGTTTTGAATCGCTCGAAGAAATACTTTTATT
This sequence comes from Taxus chinensis, assembly GCA_019776745.2. Classification (NCBI taxonomy): domain Eukaryota; kingdom Viridiplantae; phylum Streptophyta; class Pinopsida; order Cupressales; family Taxaceae; genus Taxus; species Taxus chinensis. The sequence continues at coordinate 686,621,521 of CM034149.1, read as the reverse complement.
CTTCGAGTGTCATGGTTGATCGTCATAATTTGATATCAATTCATGTTCACCGTTTGGAGATTGTTGTCTTTGGAATCACCTTCTCTCCCTTGGTGACTGTTGTATGTTTTGAGGAATGTAGCTGAACCTATGGAATGTTTTCTTTTGACGATACTCACATTTCTTTTGGATAGCTTAAAATGTCAGAGGAAATACTCTTTTCTTACCTTGATTTTGTTTCACACATGTTGGAGGATACGAGATCTACTTGATCATTAGTGAGGAAGTTTTCAAATCTTAAAATTGGGATGTTGGTTTTATGCGTAAGAAATTACTCTACGTTTTGCTCCGTAAAGATGCTTAAATTTCATTCTCCTGTGACTTAGAGTTTGGTGTGTTTGGAAACTCATTGGTTGACTGGTTTTTGTGATGATCGTTGTGATACGACCTCCTTGCTGTCATTGTAGTAGAATGGTTATGTGTTGACCAAAAAGGTTAAAGTTGACTTGTTGTTGACGATAGATCCTTTGGAAGCTATGTATCCTGTGTTGTGTTCTTGTGAATGATTGAGTAACCCTCCTGTAAGATTTATAATGGTTATGTTTGGTCTTGTCAAAGTTTGTCCTTTTTCTTAAGACATTCTCTTGATTAGAAGAAAGTTTAATAGAAGGATTGTTAGGATAGGACGTGGCCCATACGGGGTCATTTGTGCGTCTCATCCCTTTTCTTTCCAATTTATTTATTCTGTGCTGACATAAAATTAACTGTTATAGGCACATCATCTTAATATTAATAAGTCATGTTGGTTTAGATATTCTCATGTCGATTGATTGTTTGGGATCTTCCAATGACATAGTGAATCCTTGGCTTGGTGAACTAACTTAAACAAATAGGGACAGATCACGTTTGAAATTAATTCTCTTCCTGTAATTGTTTTTGTTTCGAAATGTTATCTTGTTAAAATGACGGTCATTATTGTGATATGGGTGAAATTCACTATGATGTTTATTAACTGCTCCTATGAGAAAATGATAATTAAATAGAGTTAGTGCCGTCCCTTTTATTTAGACATTTTATGCTTTTGGACAGCTCTTTAATTGCTCTTGTTTAGACTCTTGAATTATTGTTTTCTTCTTCAACGGTGTTTTTCTTCCCTTGAAACAGTTAGATAACAACATATTGTCTTAATGTTATAGCTTTTATCGTGCTCAGTTCTTGCGAACTGACATGTGCTAACAAATGTGCAGGAGGATTTCCTGAGTAGAAAAGAAAAAAAAAGAGAGAGAAAAAGAAACACGTGTAGAAAGTGGATTCCATCCTTCTTAGGAACTGCTGTTGTACGAATGTTTTTCTTTTGCTTTACAGCATTGGTATGGAAATTGTGGAGACTATCTAGAAGGCATTGTGTTATAATTTTGTATTGTTCTCATGTAGGTTGTTGTTATCGTTTGAAAGTCAATTTGAGAAATATTATCGTCAATAAGATTAAATGAACTTGTTTTGACATGCGTATCCTTTGTTGAATTTTCACTTTTCAGAATATGATTTATCCTTGAATTGTCAAACCTAATTCTAATTATCCAAACTTGAATCATCTTGCATCGCTCTAGTTACCTTGGTCTTGTGTCGTTTGGTAGAGGACTATGTTTTTGAACCTAGCAAAAAGAAAACAAGAGAAACAAATATACCTTGTGATCCCGCGTAAACAAATCAACAATCTCTTATTGTGGTGAGTCCTTAGAACGGTCTTAAGGTGAAATCAATGATTAAATTCTTGGAAGATAACAAGATTACAATAAATAGAAGGAACTTGCCTAAGAAACTCTTCGATCTGTCTTACCCGTTGAAAATGTAAACAGTATACTTATTTCTATCTCTTCAAGTGAAGCCCAAGTGAAACCTTTAATTTTTCTGATTAGACTCTTGACCCCAATGAAATCTTATTAACAACTAATAAGATCTTAATGATGAATCCAAGAGTTAGACAGTCATGTACTGGAATAAAATAAAATAAAATAAAATTGACCGCTTGAAAAGGTAAAACATATATGTTCAAAAGCACAACGTCGAAAACAGATTGATAAAGTTAAGAGCCTTGAGAAATTAACTGCCTCCTCACAAATGAATAAGTTAATCAAGTAAATGAAGTAACCTCTTGCTATTCTATAATTGGTTTACACTGTATATTAACATTATCAAGGTAGGGGAAAATTCTTCAAAGGAGACATGACTTTCAGATTCTCCTATCGTGATTCCTCTGCGAAAAGTAAAGAATGTAAAAACACTTACAGCTAAAACATGATTCTAAAGAAACCTTCTGTGGGAAAACCTTGTTGTAAAATTGCATACTTTAGATGAACCATTGTGTCCTAAGTGTGTGCCTCATGTTTATCTGTAACCAATGTGGGTCCGTGTTGTGGAAAGCATGTCTTTAGTTGATTGTATTCCCTAGAGAACTTGTGTAGTGTCGTATTATCTTCAAGTAAGTCAAAAAAAAAAAAGTTATCCTGTATTTCACTGTGTTGTCCTTGTGTTGGTATTTTTGGTGTGTTACACTTTGGTATCAGAGCGTAGGTTCATGCTCTCGAACCTATGGGCCGGATTGGTGTTGTATGGTGATGTTGCATGGTGGTGGTGGTGTTACATGATGATACTGCATGATGATGATGATGTTGCATGATGATGATTTATATTGGAAGAGTAATGTGCTTTAAGCGTGATGTGATTATTGTCGTAATTGTGATATTGTGAACGCACGTGATGTGTATGTCACTCAGTGCGTATTTGTCATCATGTTGATGTGTTGGGGATGAGAGTATTCTCTCTCCTTCTTGTGGATTCTAGGAAGAATTCACGTGTAAATTATTGTTTGTGATGTGTGAAAAGAATTCTAATGTGGATGACGTAGTGTTGGAGCATTGTGGCATATTGTGATATGTGGGTGTATCAATGTGTTGTATGACTAGTTGATGTTAAAAGAAACGAGTTGTATCATGATGTTTTTACCATGTTCTGAAGAAACGTGTGTACCACCTTGTTATGTTGCAATGTATGTTATGTTGTGATGTACTATGTTCATCGTATGTATGACTGTGCAATAGGTAATGCTTCATGTTGTGATTTTGGGTCATACGGTGAGTGTATGAACCCTATCGTATTGTGATTGCACCTTGGGTGCAGAATGTGGTAAAGTGATGTATTGCGCCCTGTGAATGTATGATTGTGATCTACCCCGTATACCTACCATACGTGAGACGTTATGGTAGCTATGTGTGTACCACCATGGTGTTAGTGATGTAGTTACATGTTATGTTGTGAGCCTTACACTAACCGACCCTGAGGGAGATCGGTAGAAGTGTATGTTGAGAGTGAGGAATGGTGTACCATGGGTCAATAACTCGAGTCAAAACTCGGTTTAGTAGATTACATGTGACTCTTTCCTCTCTCCCTATGTGGTTGTATGTATGCAACCTAGTGTATCTATGACTATGTTTAGCCTTGTCGAAGGGTGGCGGGATTGATATATATATATTTTACGAGCTGAGGCTCGATGTTCCGAGTGCCAGCAACTCGTTGAGTACCCCTTTGGTGGCCAGATAAGGCCACACAGTTATCGTAATGTGACATTATTATAAGTTGATTTTATTCGTAAATTGAGCTTTTTATTTTATTTTGCAAGGACCAGCATCTTTTCTTGATTGCAATGCTTTACAATTTTGGGCATTTCCTTGGTTTGTGGCACTAACATGGGGATTTGATACTAACTTTGGCCATTTGGTCATTTATTTTAGCTTGATTTGGGGTCTTCTTTTAAATTTGGAATTTTTACCGCCTTGCCCAAGGCTTGTACTTTGCCACTTGGCACTTTGACTGGATTGTTGTGCTGGTTCTAATGTCGTGATGTGTGGAATAGGGTCATGGGATGCACCATGGATTGGTTGGACCTATGGACCCGCTTCGTTGTATGGGGGTACGCCCCAAGGGGTACATATAACTAGCGGGTTGTTGAACCACGCGTTATTATGTCACTTGGGTTAGGAGTGTTCAAACTCTATGTGTCTTGGACCATGAGGACAACCGGCCTCCTTGAGGGAGGCATAAGAGTTTGAGGGAGGCATAAGAGTTTGAGGGAGGCATAAGAGACTTGAGGGAGGCATAAGAGTTTGAGGGAGGCATAAGAGTTTGAGGGAGGCATAAGAGACTTGAGGGAGGCATAAGAGTTTGAGGGAGGCTTATGATATTTGTCTGTATGGTTGATGTTTCAGGATATATGTTGAGTTATTGTGATGTTTGGTAGTGGTCTTTTGATGTATGTGTTACTCATGTCAGATGGATATGTGTTGTGATGTTGTGGACATGTCATTGATTCCCTTGTGGACACTATGTACCTGTAGCATGGTTTGGTGTTATGTGAGTTTTTCATTGATGCAAATTGAGGAAATGTCTGGTGGATTGTAGTACTCTTTTGTTTGAGTATTTTGTATGTCAGTCATTGATGTGTGACGTGTACTATGTTATGTGGACTGTGCCTATTCTATTCCGTATTTGAGTAACCTTTTTGTGGTGTAATACAATCATGAAGTATATACTTGTGTGCTTGTGAATCTGTAGTGTCTTGTGAACCTGATAGGGTGTTGTGTTAGCAGTTCATGTTGGGCACCCACAATAAGGAATAAATCAAAACTCTTCAATGATGATAATTTTAAAAGAAACTAAAACTAGAAATAATGATAATGGAAAGAGACTAATGAAATGATGAACAAGAAAGAACTGCCAATCTTCACAGAACATTGAAAGTTAAAATTTCTACCAAATGTTCCTAAGGCTACCCTGTGGCCGTGCTTTAATCAACTAAAATTTTAAACCATAGGGTGTACTTTCTCCTTTATCTATTCTTGGTTGCGAACCATTTCCTTTCCTCTGTGTAATGTCGCATCGAGGACGATGCTTTCTTAAGGGGAGGAGAATGTAATGCCCCCACTGGGCATACCTGGCTCGGCCAACTTCATCTCCTTGGCGTGGCAGGTGCTAGCTTTTATTTCGACATACTGACTGGACAACCTACCGATTTTTATTTGTCACCTCATTTTGTTTGTCCTCCTTGGCTCCCGTGAGGATTCATTAATGGCCCTGTCACCCTGCCATGTTCTTGGCGTGGGTTGGATTCTCTTCCTGGTTGTGTGGCCGACATGCCCTTCAGTGGAGAATCCTTGACTGCAATCCTGCTAGTGAGAGTTCCGTGAGGAATGCTTTTTCTACCCAAAAACTTAAGAAAATCAGTGGCCACCCGAGGGAATGCTTGCTGCAGGGCTCCAGGTTGCAAAATGGCGTTGATCCTGCTGAAATTGCTTGCAGCGTGTTCTTTGAACAGTCGGATGCAGTTAATGGTGAAATGAAGGTCAGTAGAAGACCCTGATGTTGCGTGAGGTTCTCAAAATCGTGCTGTGGAGGCAGTTTCTACAGTGAAAATTTAAGGGAAGAACTGATCAAATCCTGAGGCTTTTGCCGTGAGGCCAAGATTTCATACGATGCTCCTCCCCTGGTATCGATTCTAAGCCTGCCCAAGGGTTGATATGGTGGTTTGATACGAGGTGAATGCATGGAGGCGTTAACTTTGCCCATCTTCGCAAGGCCGTGAAATTATGCCTTCAACCCTTTCTATGCTGCTGGTGGTAGCAACCAGCTCTGCAATGTAGGTTTGTTGTCGATTGCTATGTTAAAACAGGAGTGTGGCACAATTTCTTCCACCCGAGAAAGTTTGATGATCTGTTGTATGATTATCAAGTTGATGGACCCAATCACCACACTGAACGAAGGCCTCGCACACATCCTTTTGGAAAATGATCCGTCCTTCGTGCATTTTGGTGGATCTTATGCCTCATTCCATTTCAATTGGCATTTTGGGTCCAGGAGGAAACTAGCCTCAAATGGGTTTGATATGGTGGTTGTAGATGAAGCCGAAGAATAGCTGGGGAAGTAGACGTGTTACCTCACTACGTTCATTCTCGCCTGCCACGAGGTGTGTCCTCGTCGGAAATCCACAGCAAGTAGCCTGTTCCTCGTGGAGAGTGGAGCCAGGCGTGTAGAAGTGTTGCAGTTTGGTCGAAGTCTTTTGAGCGCCTCCACCAAGCAGGTTGTACAGCTTTGTTGTTTTCTGTTCTGTATCGAATGCACCCTCAAATTCGAGATTCTCCTACAAGATATTTTTTTATCAAAATCGATTAAGTGACAGTGTGACTGTTACCAGGAGACCTGATGAAATTTATTTACAAAGATTCTCTTTTGAGATCTTCTTGCTGTTCGATGTAACTCATGGAAGAGAACCTCATAGAGGCGGACCTGTTTCATATCAGAATATTCATGAAGCACTGTTTGCCTTGCAAGAAAACTTTCAGGAGATCTATGCAACGTTGGAGAAAATGTATTGGGAGATGAAGGTAGCAGGATAATTGTCAGATTCAGAACTTGTGCGAATGCTACATTGGTGAAGGTTAATAGTGCCAATAAGCATGGCATTCTTTTGGAAGTTGTACAAGTGCTAACCGATTTGGATCTCACTATTTCTAAGGCGTACATATCTTCTGACGGTGGAAAGTTTATGGATGTATTCCATGTAACAGAAAGGGATTGTTAGGCCAGGTTTACTCTTTGAAGTATTTGCTGTTCTTACAGACCTTGAATGCAATGTCGTTGGGGCTGAAGTCTGGACCCATAACACGAGGGTTGCACCGAGTGTTTGATGCTGTCCTCAATCTAATGAAGGAAAAGGTTTATCGATCATCACGGTAGATGCCTACCAGAGCCAGGAGCGTGATGTAATCAGTATATTTTGTGTCCAAGCTTCAAATCATGGGGTTGGCTTTGTAGATGATATTCGCCGCATGAATGTGGCACTGGCACGAGCTCGCAAAGCAGCTGCATTGAAGCAATCTAGTGACTGGTCAGCCTTAATTGAGGATGCTAAGTCTAGGGACTGTTTTATGGATATGGAGTCTGTACCAAGAGATTGTTTTTGGTTATAAAGCCATCTTCTTTTGCTTTGTCTCAAACTAGGGCTGCTCCTAATATGAGAGCACCAAGGTTAGGAGGTCCAAATTAGAAACAATCAGATGCATATGGAGATGGTGGAGGTGTTTGGATGAATGACGAAGGATTAAGTTCAATTGCCAAAATGGGGCCTACAGAAGTTCTAGGGCTGATCTTGGAGCGGTGTTGGGAGAATGATGGCAAGTATTTTAGACCACCCACCCTGGCTGTGAACTCCTACCTGTGCCAACATGAAGATGTTCGATGTTTGGGCACCCAACGAGCTTGAAGAAAATGGATTTAGGCTTCGGTTGCTGTTGCAGGCCCCGTCCATCTTGTTATCGACTGCGGGAGCTTAATCAGGCACGATATTCTCTATACCATTAATTCTTATGCTGTTATTTAATTGAATCACTAAATAACTCTACTCTTCATATTAATGTCTCGTGTGATGGTATACTGTTTGGTTTCCACTTTCCTGGCTCGTTTGTATTTGTTTTGGCGTTAGAAATGATTGCGTTGGTTGAAGCCTTTATATTGTTTTCTGGGTTTTAATAAATATTAGTTGGGTGAACTTTGTTCTTAAGACTAATAAAACAAAAGAGGCAGGGGTCTTGTAATGAAAATTCTCGAGTTCTATGTGTTGGTCTCACGATTTGAATGTTTTACCAAACATTGTCGTTGGACTCAACTTTATAGTTCCTGTTATGTTCTTATTCTTGTTTCGGTTCGAGATCTGTAGTTCTGGTCTATGTTGGGTATTTGCAAATTGGTGATTGAGTACTGCGAGTGCATCGTGTATAGGTGAATGATGCTATTCCTGTCTCTATCCTTTTCTTTCAGTTGTTTTAGGTTCTAGTAACCCTTCCCGGTTGGCTTGGTGTGTGCTTAGCTTGACTGACTTTTGAATTGAGCCAAGTTGATATTACTTTCAACTAGGTTAGTTGCTTTTGTTATTTTGTTTTGAATCGCTCGAAGAAATACTTTTATTCTTCGAGTGTCATGGTTGATCGTCATAATTTGATATCAATTCATGTTCACCGTTTGGAGATTGTTGTCTTTGGAATCACCTTCTCTCCCTTGGTGACTGTTGTATGTTTTGAGGAATGTAGCTGAACCTATGGAATGTTTTCTTTTGACGATACTCACATTTCTTTTGGATAGCTTAAAATGTCAGAGGAAATACTCTTTCTTACCTTGATTTTGTTTCACACATGTTGGAGGATACGAGATCTACTTGATCATTAGTGAGGAAGTTTTCAAATCTTAAAATTGGGATGTTGGTTTTATGCGTAAGAAATTACTCTACATTTTGCTCCGTAAAGATGCTTAAATTTCATTCTCCTGTGACTTAGAGTTTGGTGTGTTTGGAAACTCATTGGTTGACTGGTTTTTGTGATGATCGTTGTGATACGACCTCCTTGCTGTCATTGTAGTAGAATGGTTATGTGTTGACCAAAAAGGTTAAAGTTGACTTGTTGTTGACGATAGATCCTTTGGAAGCTATGTATCCTGTGTTGTGTTCTTGTGAATGATTGAGTAACCCTCCTGTAAGATTTATAATGGTTATGTTTGGTCTTGTCAAAGTTTGTCCTTTTTCTTAAGACATTCTCTTGATTAGAAGAAAGTTTAATAGAAGGATTGTTAGGATAGGATGTGGCCCATACGGGGTCATTTGTGCGTCTCATCCCTTTTCTTTCCAATTTATTTATTCTGTGCTGACATAAAATTAACTGTTATAGGCACATCATCTTAATATTAATAAGTCATGTTGGTTTAGATATTCTCATGTCGATTGATTGTTTGGGATCTTCCAATGGCATAGTGAATCCTTGGCTTGGTGAACTAACTTAAACAAATAGGGACAGATCACGTTTGAAATTAATTCTCTTCTTGTAATTGTTTTTGTTTCGAAATGTTATCTTGTTAAAATGACGGTCATTATTGTGATATGGGTGAAATTCACTATGATGTTTATTAACTGCTCCTATGAGAAAATGATAATTAAATAGAGTTAGTGCCGTCCCCTTTTATTCAGACATTTTATGCTATTGGACAACTCTTTAATTGCTCTTGTTTAGACTCTTAGATTATTTTTTCATAATCAACGGTGTTTTTCTTCTTCCTTGAAACAGTTAGATAACAACATATTGTCTTAATGTTATAGCTTTTATCGTGCTCAGTTCTTGCGAACTGACATGTGCTAACAAATGTGCAGGAGGATTTCCTGAGTAGAAAAGAAAAAAAAAGAGAGAGAGAAAAAGAAACACGTGTAGAAAGTGGATTCCATCCTTCTTAGGAACTGCTGTTGTACGAATGTTTTTCTTTTGCTTTACAGCATTGGTATGGAAATTGTGGAGACTATCTAGAAGGCATTGTGTTATAATTTTGTATTGTTCTCATGTAGGTTGTTGTTATCGTTTGAAAGTCAATTTGAGAAATATTATCGTCAATAAGATTAAATGAACTTGTTTTGACATGCGTATCCTTTGTTGAATTTTCACTTTTCAGAATATGATTTATCCTTGAATTGTCAAACCTAATTCTAATTATCCAAACTTGAATCATCTTGCATCGCTCTAGTTACCTTGGTCTTGTGTCGTTTGGTAGAGGACTATGTTTTTGAACCTAGCAAAAAGAAAACAAGAGAAACAAATATACCTTGTGATCCCGCGTAAACAAATCAACAATCTCTTATTGTGGTGAGTCCTTAGAACGGTCTTAAGGTGAAATCAATGATTAAATTCTTGGAAGATAACAAGATTACAATAAATAGAAGGAACTTGCCTAAGAAACTCTTCGATCTGTCTTACCCGTTGAAAATGTAAACAGTATACTTATTTCTATCTCTTCAAGTGAAGCCCAAGTGAAACCTTTAATTTTTCTGATTAGACTCTTGACCCCAATGAAATCTTATTAACAACTAATAAGATCTTAATGATGAATCCAAGAGTTAGACAGTCATGTACTGGAATAAAATAAAATAAAATAAAATTGACCGCTTGAAAAGGTAAAACATATATGTTCAAAAGCACAACGTCGAAAACAGATTGATAAAGTTAAGAGCCTTGAGAAATTAACTGCCTCCTCACAAATGAATAAGTTAATCAAGTAAATGAAGTAACCTCTTGCTATTCTATAATTGGTTTACACTGTATATTAACATTATCAAGGTAGGGGAAAATTCTTCAAAGGAGACATGACTTTCAGATTCTCCTATCGTGATTCCTCTGGGAAAAGTAAAGAATGTAAAAACACTTACAGCTAAAACATGAATCTAAAGAAACCTTCTGTGGGAAGACCTTGTTGTAAGACTGCATACTTTAGATGAACCATTGTGTCCTTAGTGTGTGCCTCATGTTTATCTGTAACCAGTGTGGGTCCGTGTTGTGGAAAGCATGTCTTTGGTTGGTTGTATTCCCTAGAGAACTTGTGTAGTGTCGTATTATCTTCAAGCAAGTCAAAAAAAAAAGTTATCCTGTATTTCATTGTGTTGTCCTTGTGTTGGTATTTTTGGTGTTGTTACAACATCTCTAATAGAAAGGCCCAAAAAGGCCCAAAAGTATCCATAAGTTTCTCCACGTAGTCCAAAAATTAATAGGTCATAGAGTGTTATTCATAGTAATTTAAAAACAATTAAGGAAAGGGTAGACTTATTTATAGGTCAAGAGAGCAAAACAAACACACTTAATTTACACACATTACTCAAATGGGCTTAAACCTAACCATAATTACCAAGATGCATAGAATCCATAGGTCATTACTTTATATAATAAAAACAGAAAAATCATGATAAAACTTAGCATGCCATCAATGAAAAGCCACTACCAAGAAAACAAATTCCACTAACATCCACAGTCAACCAAACCCTAACACAATCCATAAACCCATAATTAAACACCTCTATTCTGACGAGGTTCAAACTCTTACCAAATTGTAAGAGAATCACTGCCACCACTATCAGACTGCCAAAATAGATCGTACTACACAACGAACTCACTTTCTAGCAATATTGAGTAATGAAAAAGTCACTCTAAGATCCTAGACCCACTTATATTCCTTATTTCAAAAACCAAGGCATAACTTAAAGTACCTAAGAAGACAAGTCTATGCACCTAGGGTGTATCCCCATATGAAAAAATGTCACAAGACAAACATCATATAACCAACTTAACAACATTTAGCTAAGTAGCCAACAACATAACGAGCTCCGAGTCACCAAACAAGAATAAAATCCAAGAAATATCGACAATCAAGGAAAGTGGCTAAGTAGCCGCATTGCAAAGTCTAAAATTTCTGCAAAATAATAAATAACTAAAAGAGCCTCAGAGCTTCTCAATCCAATCATAAAATAATATATTGTTCCTTGATAAAATAACACAAGTTTACGAATATAAAATACGGAAGTCTCACATCACAGTGACTTCATCATCCCTTCATGGCCACCAATAGGGGTACTATGCCTCAAGCTCCGCTCTAATGATGCACACTCAAAGATGGATCAAAAGTGACACCAAGACTTAATATCCCACTTACTTGTACAGGGATTAAGTAGCCAAAGCGGAAACTAAACTAACTTGACTAACTACTGAAGGAAAGATGGGAGCCTTAGATGACTAAACAACTTATAATTTACTCTGTCTGGCCCTAGAACACAACCACTAACACTAGGCCATAAGAGTCACATGATATAATTTATCATTCCAACAAATCCAATAAGGAATAGTCTCAAAGGGTTCATCGCATATATACAATTTAATCAAGATTTAGGACTTACCAAACAACACATTTTCCACAGAGAATCCAGTTTCTACTACACCAAAATATTGAAAGAATATCAATCTTATTTAGCATTTACAATTACCCAGTTTCGACAAAATGCCATCAGGAGAGTACAATAATTAAAACAACTTTATTATTTTAATTCTGGCAGTTCGAATTCTATTAACAGGTTTACATTTTTCAAGGTCAGCCCAGGGTTAAAGCTTTGGACCCATGGATCTAATACAAATTGTAACTCCTGCTAAAAACACCCACTCGAGACCTAAGAACAACCTAGGTTTAGTTAGAATTTTTTTGGAATAACTTTATTTTGAAAGGCGTGCCCACATACAGGCTTTGAAACTATAGTTGTCACAAAAATGTTTCAAGGAAAAATTATATTCAACAATTAAATTTTCCCATTATAATTAATATTAAACCAACATTACAAGTTAATGAGTGTAATTAGTCCAAGCATAGTTAAATTTCACTTAAGGGTTAATTTAATAAATAATTAAATTAACACCATAATTAAATATTCATTAATTAAATTTTGAGGGTTAAAGGGGTCATACCAATAAATTAAATACCTAGGGTATTTAATTCCACAAGGTCTAAAAAATAAACAAGTTTATCATTACATGGGGTAGAATAAAACTCCCTTACCCCATAAAAGTGACCCCTTAAAAATCAATTCATGTTTTTGAAATAAGCATTTAAGTTACGAAGGGGTAAATTCCCACTTACCCACTCTCCACCTACTCTTGTGATTTCAATCTGATTTTCCTCATATTTAATGCACTTAACATTTACTGAAAATATTTCCATCAGATAGGAATTTTCTTCCCCTTTCCAATGATACAAATAAGTCCTCCTAACTCCTCATATTTCTCTAGTTACGGGTCGGTGGACCTTGGGAGGATTTTTTTCCCAAAAGCGGCCCTAAGGCCCGGGGAAGAAATTTTTCCCAAATGCATGGCCTGCAGGCCTGCGAGCCTAAGGAATAAATTACACCCAAGGAAGATTATGGATCGGCAGGAGCCAGGGAGAAAATTAGCTCTTTGCAATGTTTTTTCCCAAAACTATCAATTTACAATTGTCACGCCCGTAGCCCGTGGTAGAGCTTCGCGCCAAAAGGAGAAAATATTCCTGGGGTCTGCAAAGGACACGTGTCCAAGATTTAATTCAACGCGGAAAGGCAGGTCACTAGAGGCAATATGGATTTTCAGCTTTTTGTTGATAAAAGTGAAAAGTTTTAAAATGAGCCGTCGCATTCGCCGATGTTGAGAGAAGCCACGTGTCATGCCTAAAATTACAAGCGGGGAAGCGGACCATTGGGTAAAACTTAGAAATTTATACTTTTCAAAGAGAAAAGCATAAAGGTTTAAAAATCATACGCACCTCCACCAACACCTAAAGATGCCATGTGTTAGACCAACACTGACATGCGGGAAGGCGAGCTGTTGAGGATACTTAGGAATTTTTTTCCAATTTTCCAATAGTGAAATTTCGAAGGTGCAGGCCCGCGAATCCGCGGAAATGTTTTTCCAAAAGTGAAGTTTGCAGGGCCATGGAGGAAACTTAGCAAAAGTAAATTTTTTAACTTAGAACATTTTTCCACCGAAGGGGAAATATTCGGGCCAGCGGAGCGGGAGGAGACTTTGTGTCTTTTTTTGTTTTTTGGCAAAAAGCACAAAAATTATTTTTCGGCCCGCATATCTGCTTGCAATATTTTATTATTATTATTTTTTTGACAGTTTTTTTTAATAAACGAAGTCAATGTGAAAACATTCAGACGGCCATAACTTTTGACTGGATGCTCAAATTTGAGAAAATGAGGACTTTTTGGAAATATTTTTATAACTCCTCTTTGCACAAGAAGAATAAAATATTATTTTTAAAAAATTTAGATTGGTGAATTTTAAGAAAACGTCTTTCCTGCCATTAAAATTTGAACTAAACTTTTCAACTACCAGATTTAAGTTGATCTGCAGATTCTTTCTTCTTCAAAATGCCAAAAAAACATGGAGAATCACACTTGAAAATATTTCAAATGGATTGCAAGGATTAATTGTTAATGGTGATTTTTCAAAATGAATTTATTTTCTCTATTCTCTGTAAATGTGTTTTTTTTGTGTCTCAACCCGATTAATGAAGTCTGTAAAAATTTCTTGAGCAATACAAACGGTTTTAAGATGGGTTTTGTTCGTCCTTAGTTCGGTTTAATTTTTCTTCTTGACTTCCATTATTGTAGGTTAATTTGTGCATTTTTTATGTTTATTTACTGGTTTACAAAAATCTAACAGAATCTACGTATTTCAAACTAGAGATTAATCTATTTCATTCGCCAAGTAGAGGGTGTTTTAATTTTTTAAGTTTATTCCATTCCAACTTAAATTTTTTCAAATTTCCTACAATCAATGTGTGAAAAACAAGAATGTAGTTTTATTTTTCAAAACGTGTCTTTCAAATATCACAAAGAAATGTAATATTTCCTAACACAGACCTCTCCAGCCTTCAAACAGAGAGTTTGCAAAAATATTTCAATCAACAAATTTCAAAAAAGAGCAACTCCATTTTGTATAAAGTAAATCAACTTCTATTAAACTAAAATAATTTCTTATACAACTTCTTCTATGTTCACCAAAAGGCAACTTACAAAATAAATCCTTCCCATTCAAATATAAATTTCATATCCAAAAAAGATTAGCTTTTCACCACAATTAATATTACAATGCCATCCACTTAAAGTGGGAAATTTTACGACAAGGAAAAATTATAGAGAACTTCAAATTTTGTCTTCAAACACATCTCCAAGTACAACAACAAGAGAGATCCTCCATGTTTCATTTGGTGACAACAAAAAAGGGGGAGAGGCAACGATCTCCACCCAACCAAGAATTCCAATGAAGAGGATAATTCGTCCTCCTCATCGGACACCGAGCCCCAACCACATTACAATGAAAGATGGATTCAACTCATGGCAACAAAAAAGGATTCCAAAATCACAAAACTAGATTTCACAATCATAACACAGTCCAAAATAATGCAATTATAGTCACAATAAGGAAAACAACAAAATATACAAGGCCTCATCATACAAAGGTCAAAGGAGAAATATCTATGGGGGAAGCTGCTTATACATCCCAATGGTAAATGGGTTTTCACCTTAAAACCTACCAATACATTCATCTCAAAAACCCCTACATATTCTTATGCCTCCCCCAAGTACATGTTATGTCTTCCCATTCTCTTATGCCTCCCTCCTCTTATGGCTCCCTCATAAGTAAGAAATGCAAGATATTTCTTGTTCAAGGTGAAACACCCATCCAAAACTTCCTGCACAAAATAACTCGTATGCCTCCCACAACTCTTATGCATCCCCACAAGAAATATCCCCTTAGTATTCACCTACACCACACATAGGCAATCTACCCAACCAACCAACAAACATAGAAAAACACTCAACAACATTCACATATGCATATATAAAAAAAAACATTTTAAAAGAGTCAATCTCCTACCTCTCCATGATAGAGCTTGATCCAAAAGTTCAACAACAATATTCTTCCAATCCAAACATTGCAAAAGCTCCAACAAATTCAAAAGCATCGAAAATCTGCCAACTCTCTAAAATTTCAAGAGCACAAAGAAAAATGAAGTAACCCCCAAACCAACAAAAGAATTCCAATAAATAGAAAGGGGAGAGAGGAGGATGAGGTGGCTCCATGTAGGATGCCACATCACTCATCCTCAACTCCACCTCACAAGTCAACTTCAAACTCCAAAACACAATTAATAAGTGGGTGAATAAAATGATATTTTACTTAGACACACAATCCAAGCCCTCACCCCTTAAGGACTAAAATTAATTACATGTAAGAAGGTGCAATAAAAACTTACAACTTGTTTTCCCAAAATACATCATGAGGCCTAATTTTGACCCCCCAACCAATAGGTAGGGTTGGTATAGCAATTTAAGAGGTGTAGGACAAGTTTAACTTGTCCCACAAGCCTCAAAATTCAGCCCCTAAGGGAAAATCTGAATTTCAAAGGAAAGGTGGAGTGTTTCACACTCAAGTTACTTACACATCATTTACAACACATAAACCAAGAGCCATCAACTCTAATAAATGCATTCTTTGAACCATTTCTAATTAATTAGCAACATGATTACTCACTAATCCAGACATTAATAAATAAATAATAAAGGGGAAAATACATCACTAAATATCACATACTAAAATTAAACAAAAGAAAAATAAATAAAAGAATACACATAACCCCTTGGTCACATTTGAAGGTAATCCCCCCCCTCCATGGGAACCCTTAACATCAATTCAACATAAACACAAACAATACATGTTGCCATGGTGACCCTTGTTGAATTCATCTAGGATTCCAATGTGGTTGGTCTCCAATCCCCTGATGTTTGTTGTGACATGTTTACCTGCAAAACATAAATACCTCCTTCAACCTCATGGCCACATCAAAACATCGAAAAAAATATACAATATAACTCAAAAATCATATATATATATATATATATATATAGAAACATCATCTAGGAAAATAAAGACATCACTTATAATTTCATCAATAACCATATGATCATAGGATTAATTCAATTATCTAGGTCTACTCAAAATGACAAAATATCGCATGTTAACAGCATATCAATGTCAATATAAAAAGTCTTTAATAATCCACATGCATCATATATGAATTGAAATCAACAATTATCCATTATCCCTAACATCTGACATCATGCTAAATAAAAATCTACAATAATATCCACAAGTATAGACGAAAGTATCGAAATCAATAACAAAAAGGTGTTGAAGGGAAGTGGGCACTACAGGAGTCAATCTTGTGATGTGTCCTCTGCTCAAAAACTTGTCTGCAAATCGTTGGCCATTCCTAAAAAAGATCGTCAACAAAATTTACAGTGGGATTGCCTTGACTCACGCTGCTCATTCACAAAGCACACATTTACATCCTTGTCATACCGAGGTTACTCAAGGATCTTCCTCTTTCGATCCTTACACTCCCCAAACTAATAATGAGTACATTCTTCTATCCATGCTCCACATGTCTGTCACAATTCAACAAGTGGAAAATATCCTTGACAAAGGAGTCAATAAACCCTTCATAGAGACATCGATTTTCAATCTCCTTCATTATAGTGAGCTACAACATGCAAGAACTAAGTCTTTTTAATCTTGTATTGAGCATTTGAGAAAATAGTGATCAAACATGAGAATAACATGGAGGTAGTTAATTCTGAGACTCTTTCGGAATGAGAATAGGGATTAGAGGATTTTTTCATGACATTCACTGTAGATACAGCCCCAAAAAAGTGTCATGCCACCATTCCACTAACTCATAATACAGACGAGCATAAGGTGAAAATTTTAATCCCTGAAGACCTTCGTATCATTCCTCCACGTCGAACAAAGAATGGGATTCTTGCTCAACTTAGGAGGAAGGATATATTTTTATCATTGCTCTTGACAATTAATACTATCCTCATCTATTTGATGATTTTTGGGTTCATGGCATTGTTCTTATAATTAGTGATACTCTTGTTATTAATTTTTTTTTCATGGACAATTGACTAGTTTTAATACACCTACTGCTGATAACAAGAGGTGGCCAAGTCATTTATGCAAGACCCTTAGGTCAAACTCTAACGGCGGTTAAGTATTTTGAGGTTTCGCTCTTATAAATATGTTATATTACATGCTAGTCCTGGTGTGCCAGCTAAGATAAATAAATGGATACTTGATGTGAGCTCTGTTGTCGTGGAAATTCACACGAGAATCGACTTGGTTGAATACTACAAACAATCATCTCTACCAATCAGTTCCAGTTGGCTGAAATTCTCTTAGTTATTTATTTTTCCTTATATACTCACACTGACCATGGGAATCTCCATCATGCAGGAGGAGCAAATGATGTGTAAGAAAGATCACTACTCAGGTTTCTGATGCACAGGATATTTATTTTTCAGCATGGTATTTACAATCATTCTTTCGAAAAATCAAATCTTGGTTGTCGAAGACTAGTTGGACTTAGTGGACAAGTCCAAACTACAATAACATTAGAATGCTTGCAATCTGTGATATTTGGATCTGGATTTTTGAAAATTTGGAGTAAACGGTACTTCTTTCCTTGCTTCTCCTGCCCTACAAATGAGATGTCCTCAAACACACCTCTCAACTATGGCAGGGACTTATTGCATTGCGAATCTTTTTTAAATAATAAATTTAGTAGTTATTGATTTATTTTCAAATATAATATTTTGGAAAGTGTTTTACTTTTTTGTAAGTGAAAGTAGAAGATAAAATATAATGATGTTTAGTAACTTATTTTCCAAGTCTAAAACAAAAGTTAGAAACTTTTTAATAGTAAAACCATACCATATCTTTAGAATTTCATTTAAAATAATGTCACATGTTATTCGTTATTATTCTTCATCAAAACAATTATTAACTTTTGGAGTAGCCAATAAAAATACATCATTTATAATTCAATAACTTTTGACTAATGTTTGATATTGATGTATATATATTATTAGACTTTTTCCTATTATTCTATTGGCCAAAGCACTATTTCTAATGGAGCAAGATATTTTTTATTAGTTCCTTTCTATTTTAACTTCAACCAATCAAAACATTAGAAGTGTCCAAAAATTGAAATATAATCCTTTTAGATGAAATGTCAAATAAAACTTACTATTTGACAACTAGAAGAAAATCATATGCTTTTTATTTTTTATATTTTATGTCTTTTCTATTTTTTGAATTTATCATTTTCTTATCATAGATTAATTTATTTATCTCTTATGAATTCTTTTTTTAAAAAATCTCATATTTTAATTTAGAATTTAAAATAAAACGCATTAAAAAGTAATAAAAATTCATAAATTTTTACAACTATCTAAAAGTGTCATCTTTCAAATTAATATTTGCGTAATTCAATTTAGAATTTTAAAAACAAAATTCTAGTTACTATTAAATTTAAATACCAATTTGAAGGCATATGCTATTTCTATTCCTTCCAAATATATAAAATGAATAGGTTTGACGATAAAAACAATTCATTGCTTTATGTGACCTTCTCAAGTGAATAACATATTGCCACCCATCATTATTAGGATAACTTATTTTAATTCTAGTGATAATTCATGATTTTTGGAGACATATTCACTTAAAACTAGCTTACAATTAACCTATTGTTTCACTTGGTTCATTCACTCTTAAAACAAAATTTTTGACAGGAATTTCCATTTCATGGCCTTGTTTCATTCAATTTCAATTTTGATTTCATTCATTACTTTATTTTGAAACATTAATTGTTGTTTTCTTAAGTCATATTCTTTTTGTTTAAGCATTTTAATACACACTATGTTTTTGTATAATAGTAGTGATAAATGCTTATGATAATGTTCATGAGACATAAGTGCATGTCTATGATATTCCAATGCTCAGATCTATGGTACAAATTTCAATGAAGTATACTATAAATTATTTTAAAATTTATTCTCTTATTTATTTAGATGTTTTTTATTAATATTTTATTTAAAAGAATAAAATTTATAGTTTAAATAATTTAAAATAATATTATAAGAATTATATATTATTGAAAAACCAAGATATTAATTGAAATGCAATTTAACACGCTAATAAATAATCAAACCCACGTAAATTTTCTTTTTAAAGATAGGAGTGAATGTGAAATTCCAAGCCCCCGTGGAATGATAGTGTTCCTTCCCAAGATGGCCTTATGTAACGCCCACAATTTGATACATAAATAGAACAGTTAAATTATTCGAATATTTTTTTTTACTTTAAATTCTCACAACACAACACCACATGCGCTCCAATAGATAAAATTGGCCTCACATAAGACACTTACACAAAAAATCAACTCACATAGACATCCTGATCACACCATAAGCATGTTGATGCTATAGTTTCCCTAATGAACAAATACTAGTAATGACCCAACAACAAAAGGGAAACCAAGGATTGGAAACTCCATGACATATCATTACCATGGTTACATCATAGTTACATTTAAAATTCCAAGAACATTTAACATGCAAGAATAAATTCTCCTTTTCCGCCTACAAATTCTTTATTTCAATTAACATTCAACTTACAATATGATCATTTAATTTGGATCTTTATCCCTTACGATAATCTCCATAACTTACGTAATTATTTTCCATATTTCAAAATGCATACCAAATTCCTATTTCTCTTGTTCTTATGTTAATATTTTGCTTCTCAAATGTTTATTCAATGTTTAAATTTTACCCTTGTTACACAAGTAAATCTAACATGAATTAAAGGAAGAAATCTTAGGATTTAAGGGAGATTTAATCTAATATACCTCTTCCCATTAACATTCTTCCATCAAGGTATCATTATATTCCTATTATAGTTGTTATAGTTCAATAACTTGCTTGAACCCATTCATCATTTTCACATCAAGAAATTTGATTTAAATTTATATATATATATATCCTTTGTTTTCTCAAAAGCTTGATCTCACCAAGAGTAATTCTTCTTTATTTTTAACAACATGAAAATGTGCAGGTGAGTTATAAGGAATTAAATAATGAAATTACTCCTAACCCAAAATATCATTAACTCTCATACTCTTTACACTTATGATGTACTTTGGTCTCAATATTGACTTTTTTGAAAAATTATAATTCGAATGACACCTAATTTACACTTAGGGATTCATGAATCTAAGGAGTTTTGGCACTACACCTAACTACTTATTTCATTTCTCTTAGACCATCAAGTATTAAATGCATATAACAAGACAATCCAACAACTATATTCTTCTCAAATGTGTTCCTAGAAATAGTTTAACTCATTTTGTGAATATGCATTAGCATTTCCTTCACCAATAACCTTACGAGAGGCTCTACGATCTCATAACTTCAAAAGCATTCATGGATGGTGGGAAACTACCCCATATGAGAAGCACATGGTAATCCAATACTACATACTACTTGGTACATATTTATCTAAGAGGGATAAAAGGGGTTCAAATGTAAATGTTATAAAATTTTATGTGTTCAAAAACCTACTAAAGCCATCTTTACAATCATTGATAATCATACATCATATCCCCTTTTCGAAAAACGTGAGGAGATGTCACTTGATAAATTTCATTTATTAGTGCTCGAGGGTTTCTACACTATACGAAAAGATAAAATTAGAAAAATCAAATGTCCATATCTTGCAAAGCATTCATTCCACTCGAGGTATTCTAGGAATACATTTTGTCACTTTCGTTTAACACATATTTTATAAAAGGTTCTATTAGTTTTGGTTCGTTTATTTGACTGCCAATAAAATATATCACTTGATAGTTAATTTCAAATATCCTATCATATTCACATTTTAGGTTTGGTTCTTAAATGGGAGACTATGTTTTCTTATTCACTTATTCTCACATGCATAAAATCACGCCCACTTAACCTCTTAAGAAATATTTAATATGTTGCAAGCAATCTCCATGACCCTTGAAATGATTAGATTGACATCACAAGGGTACATTCCCAAATGAGGGAAAGTTACAAATTTTCCTTTACAATTAAAAACTTAATAGTGAAATAATGCAAAACCTAACTATCTTTGTGGTCCCACCCATTGTTCATTACAATCCGCTTCAAACATTATTTAGTCTCTAAAAAAAACCATGAGATTTCAATCCCAACATGTCATATTGTATGCCATTAAAAAAATGTTATGCCTCACAATAAGGAAGATTACACACTTTCATACCTATGTGAATGCTCTCAACTAGGTTTCTAGGGAGGAATACACAAACACATACAATGCCTCTATTTTTCTAAGACTACAACAAATGTTTAGAGCTTACTAGAGAGGGGCATTACATTCAACAAAGGTAAATATTTTGAGTTATATGTCAGCTTGGTCTCTTTCTGCTCAATATGAAAATACACACAATGTAAGTTGATATTTTTATTTGAATATTAAGTGATTTCCTAGGTGATTGCAACACTAGTAGATAGGTAAAAACACATCATTTTAAATTGGTTGCTAACAATTTTACTAGCACAATCATATCTAAAATTTTTGGCTACAATAAACATTTTAAATGACAAGATTCCAATTTCATCCTCCTATATTTATTTTTACACTAAAAGAAGGAATATTCGACATATTTTTCCAAAGTACATACTATAATCAATTCCATTTACTTAATAAAATATACAATTAAAACTAAGAGTAACATTCGTCAAATAGGACAAAAGTACAACTATGTATGAAATAGAACATTTTCTCAATACACAACACTATCATTTTCATCATGTAAATAATGAAAATAATACATTCTATTCATAAAAATATCATTGAAATATGCTAAAAAATTACATTTCCTTCAAATAAAATGCTAATAAAAGACACAAATGTCATTTTTTATTACTCCTTTTGTTCAGGTACCTGCAACCAATGTTGTGTTAATCCTAGGACTGATTATGGAAATCCCCTACACTCAAGCATAAATCCACACATTCATCATTTTGTAACAATCTAATTTAAATAGAAGACAAAGGGAGAGAGGTAAGGGGAGGAAGAAGATAAAGTCCGTTTCTCATGCATTCACACTTTCACTTTCATTTGCACTTATCATTTTAATACTAGAGAGAGAGAGAGAGAGTTAAGATGAGAGAGAAATTAAAGAGACATTTTATATTTCATTCAAAATATCGTGACCATTGCCTTTCATTTCGATTTCAATTTCATTTCAAACCAATTCACATTTCCCAATTCATTTACGTTTCCAAATCAACGGAAGTTTCATAATTGTTTCTAGAGAGAGAAGAGGGTTGAGAGAGAAAAATACCATACATTTCAAAAATCACTCATACTAGGTAAAAGACAAAATAATATTCTACATGACATTATGACGGTATTACGAGGTCACATGTGTCACTAGAAAGTTAACAAGACTCACAGAAGGTGACCCGAGCTAAAGTAACAAGTCGAGGAAACTGACCCAAACAACAAAAGTTCTTACAAACCGGGTCTTAAATACTGTCATTCTAAGTTTTATCACAATAATTTATTATTCCTACTTACGCCCCCCCCCCCCCCCCCCCCCCCGGATATAGATAATTTCTCGTGACTGGTAGAAGTTGGTTACGTCGAGAAGAGATCAAGTTAGAAGGGCAACTCCGAAGCCAGTTATCGTAATTACATCAATGAATCTTGTCACTCAACAACTAATGGGCCCCAAAAACAAGTTACAAAAGAAGTCTCCGAACGTGTTTTCAATTGAATGAAGGTGAGTTACGATTCTCTTGTTAGAACTCTAGAGATAGGTGGCAATGGTTTTAAGGGTTACTCAATTTAAGCGGAAACCGTAAGCCACAACCGATCGTGTTTTATTAACACGTGCACATCACTACAAGTGGCTTATAAGCTACATGTGATTTACAACTCGACTTGAAAAGGTGGTAAATGAGTTCCAAAAACATTGTTAAGGTTCTCAAAAATATCCTATGTTACCAAGGGTCATGCTAGGAGTTTTGGTTTTCTAGTACATTTGGGTGCAGCACTCTGTGTGCATTACTTTGAAGATCATAGTTTTCTTTTATGTTATAACAGTTTTCACCAAAGTAAGATTTTATCATTTGTTATTATTATGTTCCCTATCATTCAACATTTAATTGCAAAAAGCTTGAAATGATGAAGTGAAAATTTAGTGCAAGTGAAAAGGGGTAAACCATACCAATAGTCAATGATTGCAAGAGAAAAACGACATGAGGATTTCATCCTGAATTTAGACTGGTGACTTTCATTCACTTGCGAGTTCCCAATACCCTTTCTGCAAATCCTTTTCTGCATATCCAGCTAGCATGGCATTCCATAAAACCATATTTTTTGCTCTAATAATTAGTTTTGCCTCTGCACTTCAAAGCCCTTTAAACGAACCATCCTAGATATATACACAAATCATTGTAGTCCATGACACAACACTATTTTAAGACATTTTGTCAAATAGTTTGCTTGCTAAGCCCGTGTTTCGATAGTTTGCACATAAAATGGCCTACCTCCTATTAGAGGCACTATCCATTTTGGCTCAGGATCGAGGTTCTCTTGCAAAAGTAATTAAGCATTCATTATGCTTTGATCTATGAGGGTTCCTTTCTTTAAATCCTCCATCTAGGAGTATGTTGGGAGGAATGTTGGTTAAGGGAGTCCAAAATTTCCAGATACTTATCAACAAACCCATTTTGAGCGCATATGCAACAACCGTGGGAGTCCTGTGTGGTCGTCATTCTTTAAGACATCATATGAAAAAGTCAATGTGCCTTGCCTATTCATGGACACTATGTAACAACACCTAATGAAACAAATAGCCCAATTGTAAAATCCCTGTAGACATCACAACCTATTTTGAGTTATGCAAGAAGATGCTAATTTATGAATGGATGAAGAATTGCACCGAGCCAAAACAAAGCTTTCCCCCTCGGTGAGCTGCAGAGAACATACAAAGCAAGACACAAACTGGATCTTTAATAGGGCGAGTTGAAAATCTATCTACCCGCAACAACGGTCGATCCAACATCAAAAGCACGATGAGTTTTGACAGGTGAGTGACCTTTAACGACCCGAGTGAGCTAGGTGAATCATTAAACTAGCCCAGAATTAAACACAACGAGCCCATTTTGTATTAAAAACCTGCAACCGTGGCACTCCAGGGGGAATATATCTGATTTCTCGTTTCATGAAGAGGAAGAGTGAAATAGACAAATCTTTCCGACACATAAGCTGAATAGCATAAAATGACACTTTTAATAGCTTACGTAATGTAACCAGTACTCAAAGACCAAGATAAAGATTAGGAGAATGAAGTCGTGTATAAACGGTTACAGTGCACATAACACAGTTTCTCAGAAGTCGAATAAGAAAAATCAATACAACAAGGAAAAACTCCTGACTGAAGCACCTCCTTAATGCCAATGTGCTTTCTAGATCTCTTCTTTTGCGTACAACAAACAAAAACATAGGCAAGCAGACATTTCCTGACAGAGAACAATTGAACCCCCTTCAAACGTAGATACATACTCAGACCAAACGTTTTCAAATAGAAAAATGATGAGATATTGGAGTTACCGGATTATATCCGTGCCTAGGTTTGATCAACCATATTGGACCGATTTAACCCGTGATGATTATTATTTCTAGAGAGTTGTTAGTGAAAGCTCCAATTACCATAGTTCCCTTTCACATTCTGTTTATTTTTTTTATGGGAGTGCACGATGTACTTGCTACGACCATCTAACTACTGCCAAATTTCCAACTTTTACAAGGGTTTCCTCCACGGTTAATGCCTTGGAAAATCAAAATAAAATACTTGTATTATTTTGCAAGGAAAAAAGACAGGTCTTACAAAGCCTGCTCGAGGATGCGTGCTGGAAGAAGTCTGACAAAGGATGCGTGAAAAGTGGGGGCACTACACCTTACCTTTGTATTGAACTAGCAATTGCACGTGAGGTGTGCGATGTTAATGCCGAAAGTGAAATACAGGAGAGGAAAAAAAGTAACTGAAAAATATAACAAATAAATATGATATTTATACCTGAAAAATGAAGAACATAAGCAAGAGGAGGGAATGGGAGAAGTGAAAAATATCGGGATACAACAAGAAGAGGCAAATCATGAAAAGGAAGGGGCAATGAGAAAAAAGAGGGAAAAGTTAAGGACCAGTAACATCATTTCCGAGACCTATTTCAACAGACAAAATTGTAGAAAAGTGTGATTTTCAATGACCGAATGAAAAGGGCAGTGAAAACTGAATGGCAGACAAGCAGGGAACTCTTGATATAGCTATGAATATAAGCCCCTCTCTTTCGGAACCCTTAATGTCAATACAGGCTCTATAAAAAGTAAGCCCTTGAGATTTGTGGATGGAAAATGCCAAAGCCATAGGTGGAACTGGAACATGGAAAGGGGTGAGGTTGTGGTTGTCCAATAGGTTGTTGTTAAAAAAAATATGGGGAGCTTCTATGAACCTCAACCATCATCGGCGATTACTTTTGGAAACCAAATATCAGTTTCCCCATCTTTTCTCTTCTTCTTATTTATATTGTGGCCAACATATCAAAAACTTTACTTTTTTGCTTCTTCTATGAGGCACAAGAATTAACAACCATGGATACCAACATCGGTCCAACAAATACCATTAACACAAGCATGTAACCATGGTTGGATAGGGAAGACACTAATGGAACATTATGTATATACTAGATTATATTAATTTTATTTTTAATTTATTATTAATATTTTAAGATTACAGGGAAGAGTGAGTGGCATTCGAGTATTGAAACCATATTCCTCCTGGGCCTTGTCCAATAAAGCGTGAAATACCAAATGATTTAAATGGCTAACTCTATGTAGATCTTGTAAAAAAATTCACATGAATGCTCTTACATGCAGTTCACTCTTCCAATGGTCAATCATAAGCCGAGAAAAGGTATTTCACAACAACAACCATAGATTAGAATTTGATACCTCTACCCATTTTGTAAGTGAAGCGATATGATTTGTTTTGTCTACGAGAGAGGAGAAGGTCCCACTAGAGTTTCCACCTGGAATAAGCTATTATAGCTTCCTTGTATGCCTATTAACCAGTCTGTAGGTTTGATTCCCTTAGAAGAGAATGATCTATGTAATGATAGCTCCACTCTTTTCTTGAATCCAGAAGAATTCATGAGATGTTTGTCTCAATTTAGACTGTAATCTAAAATTAGATTGGTGCCTGGCCCTCTTTGCTTATATTTCTCCCAATTTCTTAGTCCCCCAATGTTATTTTATAGCAGGCATGTTTTGGACTTAGGGAAAGTGACAGATCGACTGATAGCTTTATATTGTGACTCGAACATGAGACATCAACTTTGTCGTCACCTCGGTTGCTCGTGGGCTTGCTAAGGGCTCCGCATAGTTTCAAATTTCAGCGTAGATAATAATGAAATTGACGCAAACTATGACCAACATGGGGTCCACAACCTTCATGCATAAATCTTCCCTCTCTTTTCCTACCACGGTGAACGTTACGGATACAATTGACAAAGTTTACGGTAAGGATTTCAAAGTACATAGTCGATGTGAACACCGAAATAGAAATATTGTTGAGTGGAAAAGGAAATTGAAATGGAGAACAAAACACTTTGTTTCGATTGAATTTGAAGTTGATAAGTAAAGGAAAAACAAGCGCGCACACCTCAGACCATTGAACTTGACATCCACATTCTCCCCACTATCATAGGATCTGTAGAATTTACTTCTCCACCATTTGTAGAAATGAATCTTTTATATGTTTGAGTCCAACATGTTTTTTCCCTTTTATGCCATGCTCTCTAAATCATCCTCATTGTCTAGCTTATTCTTTCTATTAAGTGGCAACGTAGAAAAAATAAATAAATCAACATTTTCGTTGCACATATGGATGTCCAAGCCCTTGATTAGGTGCCCCTAAATCGAGTATATATCACGTTTCCAAATTTTTGTACCATTTTGTGTTTTTCCTCCGCGCTTATGCTATAAAAAAACATTACGATATAATTACAATAAAATCTAAAAGTCAGAAATCTAACTAAAAGGTCTTTTCGTGTTTGTGGATATTAAGATAAATTTAATGTTTAACAAACAATACAACCACATTCTCCCCAACATCCACCCATGTGTAACAAAAAATCAGTTTCTCACAGTATAGGAAAACACATGAACACGTACATGCATGAATAGGAGTAGGACTCACATGACTGTTGGCTCTGCTACTTAATAATTCTCCCCTATATTCAAAGTCCTGATACAAACACATCACAAGAGCTTGCTTCCTCTTTACCTATATATCCATCTCCATGAAAATCATATATACACAGCACAAAAACAACAACAAAAACTTATATAATTCCATAATGGCAAGTAAAAGTATTTGTGGTCATGAAAATAGTTTGTGTGATAGTAAGGGGAGCCTATGGTGTAGGTGTAGATTCAGAGAGCCCATCACCTATTCCATAAGTAGGTGGTGCAGCACCATTGTCTTCATCGCCTTCCATTCTTGCCCTCTTATTTTCTTCTCTCTTTGCCACTGACAGAAGCATCTAGCATGAAAAAAATAATCTAAACAAAGGAACATTATATAAAAAATAGAAAAGCTAGTAGAAGGGCACAGTTCTACGCAGGAAACATGAAGCAAACCCTATTACTTATGTCGTACATCTCCCAAGGAAAATTCCATTGCAATTGATGGTGGTATGGGTTTTTTTAATTTCAAAATGGGAGCCCCATGCCTTGCCATTATAGAGCACTAAACTTAAATGAAACTCTCGTATGTAATTAATCTTGTCTAACTTTGCGGTGGTTTTGCTCTGCCTTTTGATCTGCGTATACCAGATTTGACGCAATTAATCAGTACATAGCTGAACAATAAGGCTATCAAGGGACTTTCAGCTATTGTGTACAACTTAGCTTGTGTTTCATGAAACATCAAAGTTCTTGGATTCCTTGTCGTGGGTGTGAGAAGCAGTGTAACTCTTGCATTCCTTGTTTTGGACGTTGTTTGAAACATTATTACAAAAATGGTGAACACCAAAGCATGTATGAATTTTTTTTAGGCGTAGAAATGGTTCGTAGAAGGAGAAAACGGTGGAAGCACATTCATGAGCATGCTTCTAAGATTGGAGAACAAGAGACAATTTAAGAAATTATTATGAAAGGGATATTCTCGTGGTGCAATCATATAAACCTTTTGGCGAAGAGGCAAAGAATGTAGTAATGGTAAATATTACGACTTTTAAGAGAGAGGATAAAATTCACCTTCCCATACCACTTTAACTGATTGTATAACAACTACTGATTTGTATATTATTTCATTACATAGGAGGTGCAGAATAAACGCGTACTAAAAATAATTGAGAAGGAAGCTTGCGCGGAATTGGTCGAGGATTTCAACTTATTATAGAAAGCAACATTTTCCATGAAGTGAGGGATGACAAATTAATGATTAAGGAAGAGTTAGTGAAAGTAGACGATATCAAAATAATTGTTATGAGCGAGTTGCAATTGATTCTGGCTACTGTGTGGAGAAGAGAAGTGCATGATTTCAAAGTTTTTGCATAAGAAGTTGTTTTCAAATGAGTTTTTTAATAAGATTTAGATGTTTATTCTAACGAGTATATGAGACATCTTCATGTGCATGTGCAATATGTGTGTTTATATATAATAATTCAAATTTCATTTATAAATATAAAAGACATAGATGACCAGTAAGTGTAACAAAAATTTTCCAGTTAAGAAAAACTTAAATCTGACCCTAACTATAACTGGCCAGGAGATACTATTAATCCAGCTCGAAAAGTAGACTCCAGTGCTAGGGAAAAATAAATTTAATTATATAACTAAAAGTAGTGTTTCAAAAGCAATATTTTAACAATAAATAATCATGAAATTTATATTTTAAAAGTATTATTTTGACATCTAAAATGACTGAAAAAGCATTTACACACATTGCAAATTCTAGCACGTGCCCACATTTCACATGAGTGGTTGTCATATCCTTTATACTTACATAGTAGACTATACAGAAATAAATATTTTTCTCCAAATGTTCACACATTTCAAATATTTTCAATGTTGTTTTGAAATACAAAATGTATTATTGGCATTCCTTTCTACAATTTATTTCCTAAAAAAAATCAATGTATGATAGCTAGATTGGACTGTTAAAGCATAGTTACATCAAACATACTGATTGGTTTTAATGAAGTTTGAAAAAAGTGAAATAAATTAAAAACTTAAAAACACGCCGCATAATGGTAACGTTTGAGCTTTCGTGGAGAGACGACAAACAATAATAAATTAACGGTCAATATCCATGCATGGCATCCACCAAGTAGTTTCTAAATGGGTATGGAAGGTTGCCTCTTTCCAAACCTATGCCACTTTTTCCCAACGCCCACAGAACAATTTTTGATCAGTAGAGTAGAAGCTTCAGGAGTCATTCATGGTTGTTTGGTGGGAGGAGGTGTAGGACATGTGAAGTGGAAGAAGGGGGTCCAACACTACAAATTCTTCTCATAACAATTATAAGAGTGATAAATTCAAACGTGATAATGTTATTAAAGCCAAAGTTTCTCATGATGTACTGGTTTAGGGGGAGAAGAATAAGATGGCCAGTCCTCCCCATCAGGAAGAAGAAGAAGAAAAACACTATCAAGTTGAGGAAAAAAAATGGGAATGAAAATATTTTGATAGAAAATAACCATTGCTTAGATTGATGTTGCGGAGCTCTGAGGGTGATTAATGTGAACAACAGGAGATTTGGCAAGAAAAGGAAAGTTCATGAAAGAGCACATTCTCCTTATGACTCATGAGGTGCAATATGGGTTGGACATGAGGTAAAATGTTGTGAAAGCACACAAGAATCATATTACCAAACTCGCATAACAATGGAGAAATCGAAGGATTGTAAGGCTCAAATGTTTATCCTTCAATCCAAAGCAGGGAAAAAACCTTCATTGATATAAGTCAATCTTATAAATAGGGAAAAAATTCACAATTCATTATATTTTATTAGAATGCTATTATGTTTATTGACCATTAGTTGGTGACTATAAATGAAAAGCTTGACTGTAAGAACAACAAAATTAAAGTTTGATTGCTCAAGTGGACGACTAGGATTTATTTGATCGATGACATGTACAATTTATAATCACAACTGTTGATTTTCCCTATGCATGTTAGAGAGAAGTTGGGCTTTCTACCAGTGACAATGCCTTTCGCCATAATGAAATCATTGAGAAAAGTAAAACTATAGATGTGTACGAATAAAATTGAGATTCAATGCACATGCTTGATGTTTTTTTTTACCTATTTTAATCGTATTTTACACTTTTTAAAATTGACATCCCATCCCTATTTGACATGAAAGAACTTGGTAAAACCGTCATAATCACTATGAACACATAAATATAAGTGTAACATTACATAGATATTTAAATAACATATTTTGCTAAAAATGTGTTTATATCGAGCATATAATCCCTTAACTCACATGGCACTTATAAATACATCAAAAACAAATCATATATTTTTTAAATTATTTAATTAAAAAAAGATATTTAACAATTATTCAAAACCTGAATTTCTTGTAATTTGAAATTTCAAAACTGACCATTATTTTATATAACATTATTTTTAAATTTAATCAACATAAATACTTATTAGAAATTGTTAAAATAATACAAATTTTCATTTTTAATTAATATTATATTATTCTATATATTTGAAAAAATAATATTAAAATACAGTAGTCACTAAAAAACATTAAACCGAGAGTTTAAATTAAATAGTCTACTATATTTTTTATACAATTCTTAGGTGAGCTTCAAGATTACTTTTCAAAACATATTACTAATACAATATTGTACAAATACAACATAGTTAATAAAAAAACACAGAGCATGAAAATGTATGAGGGTGTACACAAATATAGAAACAAATGTCAATGGCTGGAGGAGAGAAATATTTCAATAGACAGGTGTCTCGAGACATGTAATACACATGCAAAAGAAGCCTCCTCTAATTAGGCATATACATCCTCTCAACCTCTACTCAAGGGTAGGCGTAAGATCATTTACATGGATGCATTTAGTTTTGGGGAAATTGGAGTTGCTCTTAGTTGATGACAGAAATAGAGTATGAGTAGTAGAAATCCACGAGAAGCCCATTATGATGGCAAAGCATGTTTCTCTTCCAACGCAACGACCTCCTTTTAAAGCATGCATCTCTATTGATGGCTATTTCATCATTCAATTCACGCAATTCAATTGTTCTGCTGATGGTGATTTCTTCATTGTGTTCAAGCAATTCCAATGTTCAGGCGATACTGGAAGAAGACATGCAAGACCTGGGGTGCTCCCTTGTTTATGTTATGGGCCAACACATTGGAGGGAATGTAGTTTGTTTGATTCAAATATTTGAATAATTTTTATGTTATTTGGCTTCTGCCTATTTTTTTCTTGCTGGGGCGATATGTGCTTTTGTGGCAAGCAATATGGAGGTTCGAAGTTAAGCCACGGCTGCAGGATGTCAGTGCCTTCAGGAATGTTGCCTTCACCATGTCAGATGGTACCGCCATTTGCACGGAAAGTGACTGCCTGCCGGTACGACGACTATCATGAAACAACCTTGCTCCATCGTTAGATCTAACTAAATTATATTATGTCAATGATGTACTTATACAATCATAGCCGCTAACGTGTTATCAGTTTTCAGAGGGGGTCGAAGTTTCTCCCAGAGAAAATGCCTTTCCGTGTAATAATCAATCATATGTTCAACACAATCCTCAGGGGTTAAATTTGACGACCACCTATGCCTGGTCAAAAAAAATTTGAGTGACCATAATTTTACAATACTACCCTTCAAAACCACAAAACAATGTTATTTTTAGTCATTATTCTATATTTATTATATCTTTTCCATTATATACTTACATATATTTTTATAATTTATAGACAAATCTATAATTGACAGCCACATTTTAAATATACAAGTCGTATGTGACGGTTAAATCAGATATGTATAAGTATTTTACGTCTAAAATCACAAAAACTGTCTAAACAGACGTCAGATGTAACCCCTAATGCCCATCCTACAAAATAAACATGTGTTGGATGAAGTAAATTGCATGTTCAACAACTCCACCCCCAAAAAAATTAAATTAGTTTTACGTTATGTCAGGATGAGGTAGGCGTATATGTCGTATATTCTATAAGTTAATTGAAAGACTTAATTTTTTTCCTTTTTAAATAAATAAATAAAAGATATGGTCATTTTCAATAAATAAAATAAACCAATGCCTATTAAGTTAGGACATCAATAATTTAAGACGACTTAGCTTTCTAAATAATTATTTATTAAAAAAGATTTAATTTTTATTAACACTAATAGTTTGATTCAAATATTACTGGAGAGCCTCCCACTTAAGCAATTTCAAATTTAAAGTTATGTTTATTTGACCATTATTTAATTTTTTTTCTTTTTCTTTTGTAAAAGTCAATCAGAAAATTTTATAGTCAATTAGAAAAGAGCGAAAATTTGAGACTTAATTTTAATGTATCACTGGATAATAACATTTTATTTTTCTTTCCATTACGGTTATGATCATTCTTAGGATATCTTGTTCTCAGGGACTAGTTTTTATATTAGATTAGGTAAAAAAAAATAGTGGATTTTGAAGGGAACCGTGTACAAGCCCAAGATAGAACGATGAAGCGCAAAAGAGAAGC
Organism: Taxus chinensis; assembly: GCA_019776745.2. Lineage (NCBI taxonomy): Eukaryota > Viridiplantae > Streptophyta > Pinopsida > Cupressales > Taxaceae > Taxus > Taxus chinensis. The sequence continues at coordinate 686,588,403 of CM034149.1, read as the reverse complement.
AAAACAAAGAAACAGATCCAAAGGAGTGCAGAGATACAGACAGGCGAGACACCAAAGAGGAGGAAGCACAAGAGGATAGAAAAGGATACAATAATAAAAAAACACTTGACCAAAGAGCGATCCTCCAAGAACTCCCCCCAATGATAACGACGGGTCATGTTAGAGGGCCTGATGACCATTTATTTTTTCTTCTTTTTAGTCACATATGACCACCTGTCCTTAAAACCAAAAGCCTCCAAAGAGGACTCTTCATGGAGCAATTTACCTCTGCCGACGTCAACCACAAGTGCCACGTCATGAGGCAGCAGATCTTCTACATTTGACGAGGAGGTAGCAGTGGGATCCCTGTCCTGAGCGCAAACCACGAAGCTCACATTAATTCCGCCACCCAATACACCAACCACCCTAGAATTTGAATTGTTTTCCCTCCCTGCCACCTAGTGTAACCCGTCACAGTCACCGTTTGTACCGGTCGAAGGCACCAACGGACTACACACAGGGTCATCATTTGTTTTGGTCCCTACAAGGGGGGTTTCGTGCTCTGTTTCAGTCTCCTCCATCATTTCTATTTCTTCATTCTCCGGCTCACTATCTGTGGCTTCACATCGCTGACCAGAATCTTCAAACAAGCAACAAGAAGACAGGATGTTTTTCACCCTGCAACATTTGGCATAGTAAAGCTTTGAGCTTTCCACATCTATTCTTCCACCCCAATCTCCTTGTGGAGATTTCAGGATAATCTTCTTGGGTATTCTTGTACCATCCAGAACAGAAAGGCATAACCTGGCAAACACTAGTCGTGATCTAGCCTTTTTAGTTGGATCCACACTGGTCAAGACCCCCATTGCTTTGGCCACACCCATAATTTGGAAGAGCCGAATCCAAATTTTTAGGGCTTTAAAAGCAAGATTGTGTAGAACACCTGATTCCCATCTTCAAAAACTTAGGGCAGCATTGCCATAGAACCATGGAGCACCTAGAAGAACATTTTTCATATCCTGCCCATTTAGAAAAATGAATAAGAATCCATCTCCAGCTAGAGCATTGACCTCAACTTTACATCGCCATTTATGTCTACACCAGTCCCTGATGAAATCTATGTTGGGTCTAATTCCTGCAAATCTTCCCAAAATCACAAATTTTAGTGTCCTTTGCATTGTCAATAACACTTTCCGGGATCTCTAGCTGTGGAGCATCCTCTTTCCAGGTCGGTACCAACTTAGCACTCTCACTGTAGTCTGCACCGAACAGTTTAGCCTCCTAGGATCTTTCTCTAGCCGTCCAAGAGCTATCTCCAGGGGTTAAATTTGACGGCCACCTATGCCTGTCAAACAATTTTTGGGTGACAGTAATTTTTCAATACTGCCCTTCAAAAATACAAAATAATGTTATTTTTTACTAATTATTCTATATTTTTTATATATATTTATATATATTTTTATAATTTATATACAAACCTATATAAAAATTGACGGTCATGTTTTATGTGTGCAAGTCGCATGTGACAGTTAGATAAAATATTTACAAGTATTTTACATCTAAAATCATGAAAAACGTTTAAATGGCCGTCAAATTTAACCCGTGGCTATCTCTCTTGGCCATGTTGACTTCCTACTTTGCAATTACCTCTTAATTCATCTAGAAGAAAGTTCTCAGCAATTAGTTACTGAATAGTCATCTTCTAAATATATTAAATACATATGTCTGAATGGTATAACCTAACCTAGAAATAATCTTTTCACATTTGAATTGCTCAATAACTAGTCTCTTTCTTGTGGTATTTTATGGAGCACGTTTAAATTTATGTTCATTTAAAAATCTTATTATTATCAAATGTGTTGTAGTCCAAAGTATGTATGATAGTCGAAGAGATGTGTCCTAACAATTAACTAAGATATAAATGAGAGGAGATGTTAGTAGAAAATAAATATGGTCATGATCGGGTGAATTTTGTAGGATGAATACCCCTAACTCGTTACACTAGAACCTAAGAATTATGTACACATAACAAATACAAAATATTTTTTTTTTATTATTGGCAAATAGTTTTTTGAAAGGGACTATACCCTTGTACAAGAAGGCTCAAAAGCCAAGATTGAATCATGAAAGCCCAACAGCAGAAAACAGTCTGCTTAGAAAAGAACCAACATCCAATAACAATACAGCAAAAAAACAGCTGAAAAACAACAACCAGTCAGCAACTGCCCCGCAGCACCCTGGCAAATACAAAATACAAAATATTGATTCAATGAAAAATATCATTTTTAGAGTAATTATGATTTCATCACAAGAATAATTAAACAATGCCATCACAAGTACAACTAAATATAGAACATTTTTAAAATTTGATAAATTTGAGGTGTTAGATTTATTGAGTCTTTTCTATTTTTCTAAGATCATGCTAATGTATTCAATTTTTGTCTTACATGGCCATATTCTTTGCGATTTTGTATGGTGCTAACCATCAAATTTGTTTTCCTATTTTTTTTATATACTATTGTACAATGATATTTTATCTGGTTTCACAACCTCTATCTTTTGTTGGGGAAATCTATCGGACTCCTAGTCAATATAAACATTAACTTTTGAGTTTTTTTAAATAAAATTTAGGGAACAATGCCAGATGGAATACAAATAGCAGTAAAGAAATTGTCTGCACAATCCCAACAAGGAAAAGAGGAGGTTTGAAACGAGGTCAAGCTAGTGGCTAAAATTCAACATCGAAATCTGCTCAATTTATTTGCATGTTTCACAGAGGGATCGGAATGCTTGCTTGTGTATGAGTTCATGCCTAACAAGAGCCTCGACAAAATACTATTTTCTGAGCCTCTTCCCCATGGTTTCAACTTCGGTTTCATATTTAGATTATAAAAATAAATAAAAAACTAACACTAGTTTGAATCAATTGGGTAATTTTATTTTATTTTGTTCTAGATCTCATTACTAAATCCACAACGAAGAAAAGAGCTTCAGTTGAAGAGTCGCTTGAACATCATACGTGGAGTTGACTGTGGGCTTCTATATTTTCATAAGGATTCTTAATTACAGATAATTCATCGGGATATCAAGGGAAGCAATATTTTGTTGGATGAGAAAATGGAGCCAAAGATATCAGACTTTGGATTAGCAAGACTATTTCGTCAAAATGAGACTTATGTTAACACACGAATTACAAGAACATTGTAAGAATAAATCTTCAAATACATTAAGATTATGCTTATTTTTACTATAATACTTATTAATGTACATTTGTACGACTTCATCTTTATTTATTTTGTTACAAACAATTTGATTTTGTTTTCATACTCATTAAAATATTTTTTTGTCATTCTAGGTGTAGTACAAGGTTGCTCTATATAAAGTCGGTGTTTGTTTCCTTCCTTTGCATGATATCAAATGGAGGGGAATACAAAATAAAGATGTGTATAATGAGTTACAAATTGTTTTTGTTGAGAATATTTTATTTACGTGTTTTTTTTTTTGTAAGTAATTAGTTATTTATCACTAAAATCCAACTTGTAGCAAGGATTTCGGAGAGTTTTTAGATTGGAGTGATTACTCGTACATTATTCGTGTGATATGAAATGGTTACATGCATGAGAAATAGTTGTGTATAATGGTGTAAAGTGCACGTTTCTTGGATTCTTCATCTTATGATTATGTCAATTAAAATGTTTTAAAATAGTAAAATACACTTCCTAACTTATCACACCACTTCGGTGTTTATGAAAACATATCTTTAACTGCACTAATTTTTTTGGATGCTTATAGCTACAAATTATTTGCCTTATAATCAACTAAACAAACTGAACACATATAAGGAACTTAGAGAAACATATGTAAGTTAACTCCATAAAAGAGAGGAAAATAATTCCAGAACATTTGGATTACACTTATTTGTTTCTAAATTATATATTTGTTTTTGAAAGTTAATTTTGAACACTTTATTTTTCTAGTTTTGATATTTAAGTTTTTTATTTGGCAACCTTTTTTTGGTTTAATGTAGAGGTTATATGGCACCTAAGTATGTTATGATAGGACATTTATCTATTAAAGTGGATCTATATAGCTTTGGCATTTTCCTTTTAGAAATTTTTGTTGAAGAAAGAGAACTAATATTGAATTATCTCCAGAATTTCAAAGCTTCTTAGAGTTGGTAAGATAAAACTAATTAAGACCATAGTTATATTTTTTCCATAAATATTATATATTTTATGAATATTAATAATATTCATTGTTTTAATGCAGGGACGGATATTTTACAAAAGAGAAAATATTGTGGATGCGATAGATCAAGAAATAATTGAAAGTTGCTCGAAAGCGTATGTTTCAATTTGCATTCATGTAATTCTTTTGTGTACATAGGAAGATGCATCTCTTCGTTCGTCAACATGTCTATTGTGTACATGAGACTTTTAGACTCTTTAGTGACCGACTTATCAGATCCTACGAAATTACATTTTGTGAGTGAAATTACTCCGAAAAATATACCATCAAATAAAAATAAACTTTTTCAACACAATTCCAAATTTTAGACATCAAAATGTTCAAATACTTCTATCATATCAACATCATCTTCTTCCTCTACCACTCCTTAATTTAGTTAACCCATGTATCAATAATACTACTAGAAGCTAAACAAACCAACTCACTCTCTAAAGTTTAGAATATTGGTCATTTGATCTTTGTATATCAAGCCCCACAAATAATAGTGCCTTGGTTGTTAAACCATGATTACTCTAATTCCTCTTTGAATTAAACTTAATAATGGATATTTTTCCAAGACATTTTATGTCTTTCTTGGTTTGAATGAAAAATTACATAATTTATGTATACGATATGGTAGGTGAAAAGTAAATTGATTATTTCTAATGTTTGAAAAGAATGGGATGTAATATATTATTAGTCCATTCTTTTGGTGTTTACTAATATAAATCAATTTGTAACTAGATTATATGTTTCATTCAAGTATTTCAATTTTTTTAGGTTTATATTATAGTATTAGAAAAACGTTAGTTTGTGTTTTTTATAATTATATTTTATGTTGTATTTGATTTGTTATTATTCTTTTCTCTTATTCTAATAATAATAATAATAATAATGTAGTATTATTTCTTATTTATGCTTAATTTTTCTTAATGTTTATATTAATTGTTATATGTTATGTGAAATTTAATATCATAAATTTATTAATTTTTTATTATATTAATTTATTATTAATATTGTTATATATTTGATGGTTTTATATCTAATAAATAGAATCAACAATTAAAGGTGCTTCTAAATGGTTGATATAGATTGATATTAATAGATCCATTGGTGGATGCCTATACAAATTTTTACGTCGAATGTGTTTTCCATATGGGAAAGGAATTTGCAGAAATTAACGGGACTATATCAAATTTGACAGCCTAAATGGCAGTTTTACTATTTTTAACAATTTTACTTTTCTAATTTTGCATGTTGCTTTGGGTTTGTAATTTTAAATTTTATTTTATTGCTTTTGCATGCATTAACCTTTAAATACTGGTCACTAACACTATAATTTCATTCTTTAGGCTCTCCAAGTTCTAGTCAATCCCCTGTGTTAAATTGAATTCTACATGTATGCATTTAAATTATTTTGTTCGAATAGACATGTTTCATTATATTATTTGTTTGGATTTTGTGGCGATATAGGACTGAAACTTTGCCATATTAATAATAAAAATCAAGTTTTGCTAACTTTGCATGATTGCATATTGTACATCCTACAAACGTTCTAATAACAGAGTCAATCTCCTTCTGTTGCTTCTCCCATGTCATACGCTGCGCCTCTATGCAAGTAGCTTTATCAACCACATAATCATAGTAATTGCCTTCATAAGTTTTAGATACACCCATATCTATCTCAATTATTTTCGTTAAAAGTTGGTCTAGAAAAGCCTTATCGTGAGAAACAATCACCATAGGTACATCTTGATTCTTGAGATAACCTTCCAGCCACTCTATAATGTCGAGGTCGAGGTGATTTGTGGGTTCATGCAGAAGTAATAAGTCAGGTTCCTACACATGTATGTGAGTAGGAAACAAGAAAGTTCAAAGAAAACAAGAGTTGTTGCATTCCTGCTTCTACAATAGAAATTATACCTACTAATGTACCTTCATCCTTGAACATTCTTACAATCATATTGAATTGTCCTTCCCGTGTAATATAAAATCTCGTAAAAAGTTAAAAGGATATAATAGTGTAAAAGTAGAAAAATTCCATAGGAAATCGAAGCATGTCCTGGAGATCCCTGACACAGGACCATCTCCATTAATGATGGAATAATAAATCCATGCATTGAAGGTGTGATCGGTGGTTGGCCAGTTGTATCGGCTGGAGAAAATTCAATTTGATGGTTGTTTGCAAGGTTTAAGCTAAAGTGGAAGGTTGGAATATACGAGGGATAGATTCAAAATATCGGTTATTTATTTATTTTTAAAAACAGTCTTAGGCCACGTGAAGAGATTCAAACAGTGTAATTATCACTGACAAAGAAATCAATCCATGATATATTAAATTAGAACGTGACCACAATTGACTCGAAGAGCTACGGAGACTCTTTTTGTGGCATAGGCCCATGGATGGCCTTCAAAAACACGGCACAATTTCAAGCTCTATTTCACATTTTCATAATATTCTTAGATGAGACAATTACCTTCTTTTACTAAAAATATTATGATTTTTCAATAAAATATGAATGTCTGTGTTCCTCACATTTCCAAGAATTATTTTGGATTTTGAATCAACGACTGGAATAACACTATACGATGTTTCCACAGATAATACATAACATCAATTATAATTTGATTTCCATATAGATGGATAATTTGTCCAGAAGTTTACTCCTTGTTTAATCTTCTTGATTCAAACAAAAACATATGAATAGGGGTTAATTATAATTATACATACATACATACATACATACATATACATATACATATACATATACATATATTGTATATGTATATGTATATGTATATGTATATGTATCGTAATACTACATCGGGTATATTTTGCACGATAAGTGTTTAGACAGTGTCATTTGTAGGGTATTTAGTTTCTCATGTTTATCTTTTGACATCATTGGATCAATATTCTGTCTTACTTTAACTCTTGTGGAAGATTGTGTCATTGATCTCAAATACAACTCGGTTGGGTGATGATATTCATGTGGGAAGTCTCAAACTTATCACAGTAAATTTTGGAAAATGGGTAAAAAAAGTCAATTAAAATCATTGAGCTCTATATTTTATAGAGACTATTGGTATTCAATTTCTGTTCCAAATACGATTTTCTTTCATTATTTTTTATTGAATAGATATGAAGCTATTGAACAAGAAAATTATAAGTGAAGCACAGGCTTAGTTCATATTTCAAATTAAAGATCAAATGAATTTATGTTTCATATTTTCTATATCATATTTCCTACCAAGATAACTCCTTACAATACCCTCACCACTAATTTTTAGCAACCAGTAAATATATTCCTATTTTCCTAGCTCCTTACAGTATTTCCATCACTAATAGGGCATGATAAAACATCTTGGTGACAACCTGAAATTGAGACCTAGCTCTTTATACTTGTTTTATAACTAACATCCTAATAGGGCATGATAACATGTCTTAGTGATAACTTTAAACTGGGAACATCTCGCTACGAAGTAATTGCATAAAGATAACCCACTCACTAGGCATTGCTCTCTATGTGATAAAAGACATATTTACATTGGCCACGCTTGGACAGTTGGGAAGAAAGAAACCTCCTGAACGTGGCTTCTAAGTTGAATTTTTTCTAAGATTTATGGTGCATTCCCCATGTGCTAAAACCCAACAGGTGAGGGTCACAAAAACGCCAAAAAAGACTTTGCAATCTCCAAATACCTGCTAAAGTTTTCACAAAAAAAACAAAAAAAGTCCCTGCAATAAATTCCTCAATAGTTAAGGTCCTGTTATATTATTTATAAAACTATTTAAATATATATGGAATTTCGTCAAATAGTATTAATGGTATTGTGTTTAAATCTGTTTCTTAGAAAAAAAGTGTAAGCCTCATCTCCCCCAATATCCAGGTTTGGATATTCAGGCCATTGTTGTCTGCATTGGCTGGGTTGGTTTTATGCTTTGGGTATCTGAAAAACATGTAGGTGCAAGGTGAATATTTTTTTAGGGAAAAACCCCTTTCACTCAAAGCCTTAATTAGTCCTTACGTAAAATATGAAAACCTCAAAGCCATATGTTATATTGTTATGTTCAGTCTGTGTGGGTGGTTGGGTATTTTTATGATAGGGAGGTAGAAATAGGGTTTTGTGTATACAATTGAGTTAGGTTGTGGGTGTTTCTGTCTGTTATGTTGTAGTATATGGTGTAAGGTTCACTTCTATTTGGGTTTTCAGTTATTCTTAGATGCTTGCCATGGAGTGGAATTTTTGTACAGTACATTATTTATCATTTTTCATGTAATAAAGAAAAGAGAATTTGTTATTTTAACATTTATATCATAAGTAGCTTCTATCTTAGATTCTCACATCTTAACTAAGGATTTTGAATGCTTATTTGGAAACTCCTTTATGATTGAAATTGATGTTGTTATTAGATTTCAACATTTTTCCTGATTATGTAGCCCTAAAAAAAGTGTCACGAGCACTTGAGCTAAGCACAAATCAAGATTCATGGCTGGTATCCATTTGCATCATAGATGTTCTTCACTGAATGGAAGTGTAAAGTTTTAATGTGTTACAAATGGTATAGTTTATTTATTTATAGTGGTTTATAAATTTGAAGTGATTTGGGATTCAAAGCTTGGTTTTTTCTTTTATATCTAAGACGATGATCATTCAATCATCATCCACATAGTTGATTTCCCAGCCCAACTTTCTCGTAAATTAGATTTTCTTGCTATTGTGTTCCTGACCATTTCCTAATGAGTATCACTAGAATAATTGGGTTAATAATGATATCGAATTTTAGTTTCTCAGGGATGCACCCTAATTACATTCATATTTGGAAAGATATTGGTAGACGTACCATGGAGTTTGATATTTTGATTATTTCACACTAATGTTATGTAGTTCTGATTAATTATGATACTTCATTGTGGCCAGAAAAAACAATTGCATGGCTCTAATTAATAATTTAATTAGGATACTAGATTGTGGTCAGAAAATGTAAGAGTATGGCTGTTATTAATTTTAAAACTAGATTGTGGTTGACAAAACTAATTGCAACCATGGGTATTATGGGGCCCAATACTACGAATGGAGGGAGGGAGAAAATTAATAGTGGTAGTATGAATGAAGTAAGGGAAGGAATTAAGAGTAGATACATAACCAATGCAATCAATTCTATTAGCACCTCCTCTACCAATAATTCATATTTTTTTTATCAATTTATAATCTCTTCCAAAATAGGGTTATTTTTTATGTAACTAATTGAATAGGTATAAATATATTTAGTTTTATTAATTTCATATTTAACTTTTTTGTATGATATTTTTTATTCTCTTTATCCTGTAGTAAAGAAGAGAGTGTCATCTCTAAACTAACTTTAGGTGGGTTTCAATATTGTTTGAAGTATTTAGTCATTTGTTCTATTTATTACATGTTATGGACTAAAAAAATATTATAGAGTGATTTCATGTTATTTTATTTTTATTATTACATTTATATTTATAGTTGACTCCAATCCTTTTTCTGAAGTAACATGTGGGGGCATGTTCCTTCGTCAATGATAAGATTCATTATGTGCTAATGGGCTTGTTCCCCAATGAGGTGATTTTGAAGCATCCCAAGTTGGACATTAGACTGATCAGAGACAAGGATTTTTAAGTTTCTCGTCATACATACGAACATCTTTTGTTGGGAATTCAGGACTGCAGAATAGTGCTATGATTCAATAACAAACCCAATTATTCACACATGATCTAAACAATTCCACAAATTCTACATCAGAGGAAGTGTAAACTAGATAAATCCGAATAAAAAAATTTACACACACATAACATAGCATTTACCGTGGTTCACCCAATGTGGGCTATGTTCACCAAAGATAGAGATCTCATATATATAATATAACAAGAGTACAAACCAACTCTTCAATACAAAAGTACAATGCATCTCTCCAAGCCTACACTAAAACGGTGATATACCAGAGAAGGAGGTTGTTGGTCACAATCTCAGCTGCCTAAAATGGAGAGAGGTGAGCAATGGAGAGGATTGATAGATGCATCACAGACCAAAGATACATTTCACATGGAACACCACTTAAACCCATTAAACACGGTGTTGGTACCCAAATTGATTCTCCCTCAGAAGCTGAGCAACATCGCAGGTTTTCCAGGAAGCTTAGAGACAAGAAGAGCATGTAGTGTGTCGTTTTATAGCTGGGGATGAAATGCATCTTGGTCTTTGTCACTCATATGTGGAGAAATGGGTAGCATCCTCAAGAGGATTTGACCTATCCTCACTACTTTATGGTTGTGCCTTTCAACCAAGGTGAGAGGACTGTTTTTGTAGCCTACTATTTGTGGAGGAGATGGAGATATCCTTCCTTGCGAATTTATTAAGAAGACCTTGAAGAAAATATGATCAATGCAAAAAAACCTAACTCTCACGAGTTGTCACTCTAGATAATGGAGATATTTTCTAAGCAAGGTTCTGGCCACTAAAGACAATGGAAACCTGATTATTTCTGCATGTTTTGGTAGTATTAATTATGCATTTGTATACACACTAGACAAACAAGGGTAGTATGGGTATGATTGGTTGTTTTTAAATGAATTTTTGGTGGGAGGTGTGGTATAAATGAACTTGATTCACCAGATCCTTGAGAATTGCTACAAAATTGGAGAACTTGAACAATAGAATCCTTCGGGATAGCTAGGATGTTCCTTTAACTAGAATATGTCCTTCAATGAAGGCCCAAATCAACACTTTTCACACAAACTTCAAGGATCCAAAATGAAGGCTCAAATTGGAAAACTTAACTAAAATTTATAAAACTCTGTTTCATCACGCCTAAGATACCCTCAAAGGCTAATAAACAATATTATAGTCGTGCTAGGAGTCACAGTGATTTTAAATTTTTTTATTTCACTATCAAATGAAAGCTCTTCTAATAAATGAAATTGCAAATGCCACCAAACTATCACAAGGATAAGATCTTGTGTGATTCACAAATATTTCAATGTAAGATTGCAATGGGAACAAGAAAACTACTTGCAGACATTCAGAAATGAAGCAAACAAAAATAACATAGATTAAATCAAGTTTGATTAAATTTATTAGCTGAGGAAAGTTTCTAGAACAATCTTAGAGCTTGTCAATGGTTGTACACTTGCAACCACCTTGACATGATCAAATTTAACACAAAGGAGATAAACAGGTTTCTTCAGATGGTTTCTCATAAGGACAGAGTCTATCAACCTTTTCTCTTAGAAAAATTAGTCCCGACCTCTAACACTCCAACCATTTGCACGACAAATTCATGCAATTTATAATAATTCATTTACAACAGATTTTCACCCAAAACCAGAGACATTCAAAGCACCATTGCGTGCTGAGACTTCAAGAATTAGATTTGCAAAAAAGTTGTCAGGTGTGCAAAGGGCAATTAATCTTTCCTACTATTTGTAGCATTCAATTATTCACCTAGTAAGTCATTCTTAATCTCACGTGCCAACTAATTCCTCCTCCAATCTGTCAAATCTGGTTCTTTACCTGTTAAGGAAAGAAAAAATGGAAAATCATATCGAAGCCAATGGTCAGATCAAATCTTGATGAAAAAAGACGTCTTCATATTTTTCGCAGCCAACCAAGATACCAAATTAATGTTCTTCTTCATTTTACGTGTAGGAGACTCCAAGAAATGATAAAAACCCTTAAAAATTCGCATCCCCAGGAGATTTGGAGTAGAAATGGCAGAAAATTAGATATAGATGCATAATTGTCGTTGATCTCTCTTTTGAATTTGGACCGTCCACGTGGGAGATCCAAATTAAGATGGGCTCAGGGGCTCCTTTTTGCCTTTTTCACCTTTTGGAAAAAATGCAAAATTTCTCAATTTGCTCCACCCCTCCGCCTTTGAAAAATGGGCCTCACACATGTCCCAATGTGGGTCTGAAAGGAACCGCGGCTAAAATATGCTATTTCACCTCCTTTTTGGAAAAGGGAAATTTTTCCAAGTTTTCCCCACATCTCTGCCAATCTGCTTCTAGTTTCTGATGTGGGTCCTAGCGGAACCACGCTTCCTTTTACAATTTTAACTCCTTTTCCCATAAAAGGAAAATTTTCCAATTTTCCCCTGAAAGTCCGCACCTTTGCAGTTGACTGGAGCAAATTTTGACCATTCTCTGTCGAGCCTGCGTGTAATTTTGATGATTTTAATCTTTTGAATAACAAGGGGAAAAAATCCAAGTTGCCCTCGATGGCCCGTCTCCCCGCCTCTTGACTTTTCAAACTGCCGCGCATTTTAATGACACATCTTCAAGAACCTTATAAGGCTTCAATATGATTTGGCGGGGGCATGTGTCCATTTTAAAATCTTTACTCCATTTTTCCAAAAGGTAAAAATATCCAACCTGCTTCCGAAGGCCCACATCTTCACTTTTAACTCTGCCACGTGTCCTTCTATGGGGTCAAAGTAAGACTTTTTCCCTACCGCTTAAATTTTTCTTTAATCAGTGCCTGGAGGGGCCATGGGGCGAGTTCAAACTTTTTTCCAAAGTAGCGAAAAATAAAAATTTCATAAAACAAACCCACCGCACCTCATCCAATTAGAAGAATCCACATAAGTACCAAAAGAACCAATCAGAATTGAGCGGAGCTATGGGACCAAATTTTCCTTTTTGCCAAAAAAGCAAAAAATGACAAGTTAAAACATTTTCCCATTGTCCCCTGACCAACCAAAAGAAGCCACGTGACCACTGAATACTTGAGGAATAATTTTGACAGGAGAAAGATGCCCGCCAAACTATCAAAACATAGAAATTCACCATTCATGCCCAAAATTTGATATTTCGCTAAGGATGAAATTTTTTGAAACAAAACCAAGTGAATCATGCTTCCAAGCATCTTTTAACCATTGATTTGGATTTTCAAAGGCATAAAAATATAAATTGATCATTCTTGAGCTTCCATGGTTAGGGAAAAATAGGAAAAAATGGTCGAGCCCGCGAATTTTGAAGAAATTAGGGCAAAAATAGGGCAAACTCGGAGACTTCTCAAAAAGGGGCATGACAATGGATGCTGTGAACAATTCAAGGCATTCAAATAGAGGTAAAAGATTTAGAACATCCACATGGAGAGATAAAACATTTCATAATAGGTGGATTAGAGGAAAATCAGGGCAAATGGTGCAAGATCAAGACGAGCATCAACACACGGCTCCCAAAACTTGCAATGGACATCTGAAGTATGCACAATATACCCTGCAATGATGAGAGGCCAGAAGAGACAATAAAAATAAGGAAGGACAAAAAAATGCATTACAAAACAAATTTTATTGCTCCAAGAGTTCACACGGTACATCATCAGTTGGCAAGGGGCAAGAAAATGCCATTACAGAGCCAAGGGAGGAGACTTAGAATCCACATTCTACTCTAAGGAAGAAAGAGAGAGGGGGGCAAGAGAGAAAAGATGACCAAACTTTTGAAATATGCCCCTCCTTTACAATCTATAGAAGAATGAGAGAAGGAGAAAGGGAAGAATTTAAACTCTGCTCGAACCACCCCTTCAATGCATTGAATCTACCTACTCCAACCACCCCAAAAAGAATTGAAATATGCCTTCAAAAAGGATGGGCTTCACTTCAAGACCCATGCTTTCATGTGTTGTTCCTTGCTAGGCAAGAATGAGGTCTGTCTTTCATTATGGTGATAGGTGAGAGACTTGACAACCTCGAAATTGAGGACTAAAACATGACGGTGGTGGGTGAGAAGGCGGCACTGAGAGCTTTCCAAAACATCCTTTCCCACTCAAAACCGAGCTCCTAGTTGAAATTTATGGCTGCCTGAAGGTCGAGGGTCAAGCGTTTAACGCAGGCTCATAATATGCAAACAAGTCTGCCCCTACAGGTTCCACGTGGTAGCCCCGCGCATGTTGAAGATTCATCCCCCTCCTCTCGCTCTTGTAGTTGAGTTGGAATGACATGCACAGCTTCCATGGGCTCCTCTGCATTCTACCTAAGTCCCTCCTGTTGGGGGAGACACTCTACTTGACCCGAGACACATGGAGAACTGGCACATGTTTGGGGACTACTTTTGGATTCGCCTCTTGAAAGAGTGCCGAAAAGACAAGTGGTTCCTTCTACAACTTTGCTCTATTTCTTAGCTGATTCGGGTCTCAAAAAAATACTACCTGCCTCATGCCTTTCGATGAGTAAGGGGGGCCCATTATGCCCTAAAACTCCGTATGGGTGGGACCCTTTATAGCCAACTCCTGAAATTTTGACAATAGGACACATGGCATCATCCATGGGCCACTCCTCCATTTCCTTGTGTTTAGCTTAGTCCCTTCTATTTGGCAGGGGCAATATGTCTTACTCAAGACACGTGGGGGGCTGACACATGTTTGGGTCCTACCTTTTGGATTATCCCATTGAAGTTGCATGGATGAGGCACGTGGCACATTCCGAGGGTTTTCTACTTTTTCAACTGCCAAAGAGACCCTTTCTAGACCCTAGACACATGTAGGGTTGGTGCTTATTTGATTCTCTGCCTTGGGTCATGCCTTTGAAGGTGCGCCAATGAGACACGCGGAGGCTTCCGCTGGTCCTTTTATACTTAACCAATTTGGGCCCGCTCCTCTTTCTATGTTTTTGCTAGGTCCCTTCTACCTATTTAGGAGAGCCTATGTTAGGTTATGGACACACAGGAGCTTAGAAAACATTTGGGACCTACCCCCATATTTTTCCTTTGAAGTTGCGTCGAGAAGATGTGTGGAGGCTTCCGTCGGTCTTGACTTTTCAAGGGCTGGCTCTGTCCCTTTTTGGACTTTGACCATGTGCCGAGATGGCACTTGTCCATGGACCCTATTTGGACCCTGACCCTTAGAGATGTGACATTGGGATTCATGAAGGATTTTGTTGGCTCTTCCATACTTAGCTAATTCAATGACTAGCTTTTCCCCCTCCTTTTGACTCCTGGCCACGTGGCGAGCTCATGAACACTTGGGGACCACTTTTTGATTCGACCTTTGGAGATGTACTGAGTTGACACATGGTGCCTTCTGCGAGTCTTTTCATACTTGGGCGATTTGGGTCTCTAGTCGAATCATTTGTGAAGTCTGAAAACTTTGAGCCTTTCAAGATTTTCCTGTTGGGCCTCTAGTTTCCTTTGTGTCGTTCGACCTCCTATTTGACCCTAATCCTCCACTATCGGGACTGCCTGCCCCTTGGTTGGATCTAAACTATGAGCTTTCATGACTGAATCTTCCCCTTAATTATCTCATGTGTAGGGTCGTGTTTGACCAATTTTTTCCGGGGGGGAAATTGGGATAAAATTTTGGCTACTCACCGGGACATCTTCCTGTTAGATGAAGAGACTAGTTTCATTGTTACATCCATTGGGCATGGAGTCAAGAATGATAGCCTGGTACTGATCTTATCCCTAAAACCATGAGCCCGACTGCTCACACTAGGTGACCCTGAGCCTTCCCCACTATCCGCACTCTCAATTTTCATAAGAAAATATTGAAAATGAAGTTCTGAGCATAGAAAATTGTATTGACCTGGGACTTTCACTTGCTCTTGAAATGGAATCCCTCGAAACCTGATTTTAGTTGCTTTGTATTTACTTCATTTTGAAATCAGTAACTGTTATTAGTAACCATGCGTCTCCCTACTATAAATACTGAAGGGCCTAGTGCACATTATAACTCCGAAGCAATATGAACAAAACTTATATACAAATATCAAAACATACATGCCTCAAATAAGACCTGTAGAGTGTGCAAAAGCACTTATTCTACTGAAAAAAAATATATACTCCTACTCCTACACTAACCCTAACAAAGAAAAGCTAAACAAATCCTACTACAAGTAGGGAGAAATATATTCCCTTCTTTAAAAAATGTGGCCATGTATATGATTTGGCACTAAACATGGCAGTTACAATAAGTGAGAAATCGACAAGAGGCTGATCCTCTACCCAAATCATCAAGGTATCAACATCATTTAAAAATACCTCCTCAAGCTGATTGGCATTTGACTCCTAGAGGTGTTAATGGTGACCCTTGGTTCTTTGTATATCATCCTCATGTCCTAGAGTGGGCATGACTAGTGTTGGATTTCTCCCTTGGATCCAATGAAGCCAAGTACTTGATTGGGCATGGTATGGTCCTTTAAATGTGCCCATGGCTCTGAATTTCAACTCAAAGAATGGAGTCTTCTTGCAGACCTTCTTGGATGGATGGTGTGGGAAAAATGGGATCCTCATTCCCTTTTCCTTCCTTCTCCTGAGAGGAACATGGAAGATTACGATCCTCCAACCTTGGTTCCAAAGGGATGTTGTGAGACGTAGGATGTTATCCTTGAATGCTCTCTTTTATGGTATAAAATTCATGTTCTTGGAAGGTGGATGATGAAGGAGAAAATAATGTGATCTTCTCAGGCTCCTTTCCATTAAAGAACTCCTCCAAGTGTGATAGACAATCTACCTCCTTCTTGTACTGCTCCGTGTGCTCAACCTCCTCCATGGTGTCCTCCAGATCTGTAATTTTCTCACCATGGTTCCCCTCATCCTCAAACATGAAGTTTGAAAGCTCAAACTCTTCTTCGACATAGGATATTGAAGGGGATGAAGTGGGAGGAAGAACTGAAGGTTCTTTTGTGGCCTACTCCGCATTTTAAGCTTCTGGAATCATATGGTCCTCCTCCTTTCATGGGTTCATCAATCAAATCAGCCCCTTCAAATGAAAGAAAAAAAGTTTTAATAATGCTTTCTTCATTAAGTGGCCTCAACTCTGATTTTATCTCCTCCAATTGCTCCTTTTCAATGGGACTTGGATTTGGTTGTTCTTCCCTCGAATGTGCTGCAACTGAGGCTTCCACCACTTGTGATCTGACCTCGGCCTCATCCATGGGCTTAACCAACAAGGGAATCTTTTCAATTCTGAATTTAAGGGCTAAACTTACTAAGATTTTGATCATTTCCTCTCTCCTAGGCTCTTCTTCTTGTTGCTCCCCTTGGCTGGATTCTTGAGTTTCTTCCTGACATGGGCTCGGGAAAGAAAGAGGAGCGGTGGGCATGGTCTCCACTAGTTGTTTTATTTTTTGTGGGGGGGAAGGCAATGATTTTGGCTCTTGTGGAGGGGACTTGGATTTGGAAGGGAAAAGAGAAGAGGAAATGACATGAGATGGAAGACTAGGGGATGGAGAAGGGAGATCAACGCTTGGGGAAGTAGATGGGGAGCTAGACTCATGACACTGCTGCGATGATACCGATCGAGAAAGAGGGAAAGAAATTTTATGAGGTGGTGGGCTTACCCATTGACAAGGTTGCCTTGTGTCCAACTCATAAGCCTAAATCTCCTCAGTCCATTGTACAAGTTGGGGAAACATTTCGACCATGAAGTCAAGCTTCTACTCTGGGCTATAGTGTCTTGGAAAATGGATGACCCATGGACAAGGTACCTTGCAACCAATCCTGAATATCTTCATTTTTGTTGTAGCCCTTGACTGCACCAAGCCAACCTCCATTCTTTGAATCTTCTCTAGAAAACCAACATTCTCCACATAACGGTTACCATTATATGTGTCCCCTTGTTCTTGATAAGCTCTATGGCCAAATTTTTTTTGACACTGCTCATATGGTTAAGCATAATGGTTCCTCAAGCACTAACTTTTGGATTCGCATTTTGAAAGAGTGCCGAAGAGACACATGGTTTCTTCCGCGGCTTTTCTCTGTTTCTTAGTTTATTTGGGTCTCAAATGAATACTGACTGCCTCGCGCCTTGGATGAGTAAGGGGGGTTCATTATGCCCCAAAACCCTTTACGGGTGGGACTCCTTATAGTCAGCTCTCAAAATTATGACGATAGGAAATTTAGCATCATACGCGGGGTGCTCCTTCATTTACTCATGTTTAGCTTAGTCCCTTCTGTTTGGTGGGGGAAATATATATGACTCAAGACACGTGGGGGGCTTGTGCATGTTTGGAGACCACTTCTGGATTTTAACCTTGAAGATGTGCCGAGCTTATGCATGGAGGCTTCCTTCGTCTTGTTTGGAGCTTGGAATTTTTAAAGGTCGATGTCCCCTTTTTGGACCAGGGACACGTGGAAGCTTTGCGCTCATTTAGGGACTATCCCTTGGGTATCACTTCTGAAGTTGCACCGATGAGGCACGTGGAGGCTTTTGTTGACCCTCTTAAACTTAGTCAATTAAATGAATGACTCTTTCCCTTTTCACCCATTTAGGAGAAACTTTTCAAACTTAGACACGTGGAATCTCCATGCACATTTGTAGACCCTATTTGGATCTGACCTCTGGAGGTGTTCTGTTTGTACAAGTGGAGTCTTCCATTGTCTCTTCTATGCTTCACTAATTTAGGGCCTCGAGTGAACATTGCCTCGTCAAGTTCTGACCACGTGTAGGCTTCCGCTGACTCTGCTACTTGGATCTTACTAGACTCGTGTGTGAAGTCCAAAAAATTTGAGTCTTTCTCTGATTTTCCTATTGATCCTCTGGTTTCCTTTATGTCTTTCAGCCTCATATTTGACCCTACTCTTCCACTGTCGGGCTTGCCTACCCCTTGATTAGGATTTGATATGTGGGTTCACAAGACTGAAACAACCCTTCAATTATCTCTCTATTCAGGGTTGTATTTGATCAATTTTTCCTAGGGGGTAAAATTGTGACAACAATATCTCCATGAGTGCACTATAACCGTGCCTCTGAACACCACCAGCAAATCTCACATAACCTAGAACTACTACATCTCTGAACTGCTACCAATTTCTCTATGGATCTATGACAAAACCTCTCACACGGGTCTACAAATGTGCAACCATGACTGTGCACCAAGAATTACCTATGGATCTCCATCATTGCATAACCTGTGCAAAGATGTAGACATCCTCCTCTACAATATCTGCATACTATCTATATCCATAAGCTCTCTAATGAGCCACAATAATAGATTCCTATGGATCTACAATATAAAAGTAGATCTACATATATGTATAATATAAGATCTCAACAACATGTGGATCTACAAAAATAAACTATATGTGCTTTGCATACCATGAAATCCATTAGAAGGAGACGATAACTATACAAAGGAATTATATTCGAAGATGTTACCCTCTTCTCACCATTGAGATGTCCCTTCCGTAACTGTACCTATTATTTCCTTCTGTCCAACTTCTCTCCATGGCAGTTCTACCTTCATGTAACTTGTTCTTTCTTTCTCTTCTTCATCCTGTCAATCTAAGAGAATCAACAAGCTAATTATATCCTTCTCTTAATTCATCTTCTAACCCTAGCTTTTATGTTGATATAGGCGTATATAAACTTAGGGCACTTATCCATGTAATTACAATAAATGGATCTTCTTTAATACTACATTTAGATTGAATTCTCGTGAGTTAAATAAAACACTCACACACAGGTAATCGATGTCGGTTAGCCCTAACCAATGAAGTTTCCTACTTTCCTGACCGATGTCGGTCAGAGGTGACCAAATTTGGTCCCTACATAACCGATGTCGTTTACTGCTTGACCAATGTTGGTCACTATGTAACCCAGTGACTTTTTCATGAATGCTCCAGTGAAGCTATTTAGCTCCACATCCTAACAATTTCCCACTTGGAGATAAATTTTTGAACCTCTGTACCTCTACCAATATATCACCATCCTCTACATACTGTGAAGAACATATATTCTTTCCTTCAAAAACTATCTCAAAAAATAAAACTAGGAAGATCAAACCATCTTCTCAAAACCAGAATATCAAATCATTACTTACCAAATAGACACAAAGCTACTACTAATCTGTGATACCCAAGCTAACCATACATCAAGCTCCCACTAAATCATAACAACAAGCATCTCATGCAACTAAACCACTGTGGCTAACATACCTGCAAGAGCTCACGCTCAAACTGAAATATTGAGCCTCAATCGTATCTGTGGCCATACCTGTAAAACCAACCATGTTCTCTAACAATCTATCCATGTCTTCATGTTACTACCAAAACAACCAACAAAAGATAAGTCAAAGAGGAATAAGCATAAGCAATAAACAAGATCTTGGGTAGGATAACCCAAATGAGTTCTCCATGCAACTAGTGGTTGACCAATCCATAAACACCTGCATAACTCAAAGAATCCAAACACTGCAATATGCAAATCCAACCCTATGTAAAAAACTTGCATGTCCAAGAAAACCATATGTAGATAGCATATCTATCAAGGAGAAAGATAGTAACAAGAGGAAATACAAACATCCCCTACTCATGCGCAAGGAATCTAAACTATGCTCATAGGAATATATGTGTAAATCAAACATCTGCATCATCATAGACTCACACAACTTAATCTATCCACATGTACAAAGTCACCATGTACATACATCCATATCATCAAGCTCTCAAAAATCTCCAAGTCTCTCACCAACTAACTCGAAAATGAAATATGAATCCTGTGCTCATCAATGTCAATAAAAAACAACAATGCTAAACTATGTAACTAATACTAAGTCCAAATACTAGTATAACTGTCATCAACATACTGCACAAATAAACCAAGATGAAAGAAAAAAAATGGAACCGTCTACAAAATTGTAAATAAACACTGATGTTAAACATGTGACCAAACTGACCATGGTTTCCTAACTGACCTCGGTCACTACTTGACTGACCACGGGTAACAAATGACCAACCACGGTTAATCCTAACCGACACTGGTCTTTGTAACTAGCATATTTTCTCCCTTTTCACCCTTTAAAATCTGAAAATGGATCTATCATTTAAAACCATCTAAATCCACCATCAACTGCCTTCCCTATGGAATATCTAGGCACCAAAAAATAAACCAAAAGTGACATCAAAAAGTAATAAACTCAAAATACCTAAAAAGCCATGACTGCACTCCAAAATCAACTGGTGCCCCCTATCACTCTAAATAGTAACACCCTCCTCTTACTTTGCACATATAACTGTGTCCAACCTGCAATGCCATCAACCATGGATTGGTCCCACTTAACCTGAAATCCCATGCACTGCTTTTAATCACCAATTTCAAAAGCTATATTTGTCAATGAAAAATAAAACTAGATGAAATAACTATAAAATTGATTCCATTTCTTATCAAAGAATACTTCTACATCATAAAATTTTGGACATCTTGTGCAGTAGGTGAATCAACTTATTTTCATCTTGTTTAATCAAAATCTTTCATTTCTTGCAACTTTTTCTAATCATGAATTTTCATTTAGGAGCTCATCCTTAGACTAGAAACCCTTGTCCTCAAGATTCCACACAACCAAGAAATAAAACTCAAACAACACCAAAAATGTGGTGTAAATCTGTGCACACTATCAAAACATAATATCAGTCCCTCCAATCAAAAGAATTAAAACATGAATCATATAGAGATAACTTACCCAAAGTCTCAATGGACTAACCGAGCCAACTCGGTCCTCTTTCTAATCTAATCTATTGAAGTGATCTGTACATTTTCTACCTGTACACACTGTGCTAGAAACCTGATCCTCCAAAATAGGAAATTGAACCATCCATGTCATCTTCTACTATAAGAAACCATGTGCAAACTCATTGTCATAGAGAATGACCATGGTTTGATGACTGGTACTGGTTACCCGTTGTGACTGATGTGGGTTCCCTGATAGATGTTGATGTTGTTGGAACTAGCACAAGATCAAAATTTGGCATAGGACACCACACTAGGTGCCTACTTCGACCAAAGTCAATAGTTGGGATGAGACATTCATTTCGAGAAGCACCCAAATATTTCACAAAAACTTGTTATCCTGTAAAATTGACAAGGGCAATTTTACAGGTAACCATACCAAAATTTTGTTTCATTTTCCCGCTGAGGTCCCTTAGCGTTTGGAATGGCCTAAAATCCCTTTCTGGAGAATCTGGTTTTTCAAACTTAGTCATTTCGGTCCTTTTTTGGCTGGGCACAGATTTTGTTCATGCAACATCAAATGTATATGCGCCCTCTTCTGCGCCTTTGGCGCACTCTTTGTCGTTTCAACAACAAAAATGTTGTGCCTCCCCATGTTGTACCCTTCTAACCTGCGCCGAGGTGCATGCGCCAACATGTCGACACTAAAAATGTTGCGCCCTTAAGCGGTGCACAAAGGAGCTAAAAACCCCATGTTAATAGTCCTGAATTTGTGCCAAAGGTGTAAATAATTTCATGCTAACAGACACATAACCGCGCCAAAGGCACAAGAATTTTCATGTTGTCATTCTATTTTGTGCGCCCTTTGAAAAAGGTTGGTGGCGCATTTATTGCACCTTTTACTATAAATAGGTGCATCCGACCTATCATTTTCACGATTGAAAAACACATGAAAAGTTTACTCCTTTGCACCTGTCAGTGCTCCAGTCATCCCTGTGTCACTTTACGTTGCATTCATGGGCCCTGCATCGTTTCTTCCATTCTATATATCCCAGGTAGGTGGTCCTTACTTTTCTTATGGTTTTTGTTTTGGTTTGGTTGTTGGTGGAGTATAATAATAAAATGAATCTGAAGAAACCTAAACCCCTCCAGCCCGTTTTACAATCTTCTTTCTCCCCCAAAATGGTTTTACCCTCCTTTTAGATCTGCTGGCCTAGAGAGCTTTGTCTCAGAAATAGACCCAAGATCCTCTTCGCTATGTTCCCCTTACTATCAAAATCCATGTTGAAAGATCCTTGAAAACCGTGTAAACCAATCGAAAAAGAATAAATCCAAAGTTATTACAATCCACAGTTGCGGTTTTCCCTTGGCACAAATGCCATCATTGTTGCATAAAAAATAGTCGCGCCAAAGGGCGCACTGTCCTTTCCTACAGTATGCAATCTTCTCACACCCTTTACAAACCCTTAAAACTCAAAACAAGGTGCGGGTGCAACTCTGGATACACCAACATGCATGACATGTAAACTTTTCCTGCGCTGCGCCAAAGCCAAAAATCCCCTTGGCGCACCTAAAGTCAGTGATACACCCTTTAATCCTGCACCCTTTAGCGCACTAAAAATTTTTGCAACACGATCAATAGCTGTGCCATTAGTACATCCTTCCGCCATGCAACACAAAAATTATTTGCGCCCTGTTTAAACCTACAGAACGGCGCAGCCGCAAATCCTTCTACATCAACACTAAATGTTGTCTATAGTATTCATGTGCCCTATGCCCTTTGGCACTGTTTTCTTCCCTGCAACACTCTGCATCAGTGTGCCTTGCTTTTCTGAGCCTCCAGTCTGTAGTATTCCCGCGCCATGCACCCAGAAGCTTTTAAATTGCTAACTCCTCATTCTGTAAAGATTTGATAGAGGATCTAATGGCTAACATGGCTCTTTTGCGTTGGACCTCACTCCTTCTTCTTGTAAATCAGCAGATGTGCTTGGAATCACATATATCTACATCAAGTAAGAGGCCAACCAAGTCAAAGGGTAAGGCCAATCTCACAGAGGAAGAAATGAAATATAAGTATCAAAGGGTCAAGATGCCTGAGTCCCATGCAGAATGTGACTTAGACATCAAGGATGCTGAACTTGGCCACATTGACATGGAAGATTTTTGGGTCAGAACCAGAAGGGTCACAGGTAGTCCTTGGATGGACAAATTGGTTGGCAGTGGTATGCACTTCGCTGGGGGAATCCCCGTTAGCGCGGTGAATAATGAGTTCATGATGGTGGTGGTCCGCTGCTATAACAAAGACACAAGGTGTGTCGAGAATGAAAAGGGCGAGGTAATAATCAACCTTACTGCCTGGCACTTCGAAATCATGCTGGGTATCCCCCACCACCAGCACTTTGTGGCCATGAGTTAAGAATACTGCATTAAAGTGTGGGATGAAAATGAGGAAAAATGTATGCAGCTCCTGAATGAGTTTTACCTAAAATAATTAGAAGGTAATAACTAGGTGGCCCCAGGTTATTCAGTGGAGTGACTTCTCAGAGGAGCTGAGCGACACAATTACCTTCTTGAGAAGGGTTTTTGGGCTTCCTGACGCCCATTACTTCCACAAATGGATGCTCAGGTATCTTGAAACGATGAACAAAAACATACCTGATCAGCGTTTTGAATGGGTAAAAATCATCAACAGCACCATCTCTGAGCAGCTCCAACAACTCTCAACAATGGGGAGGTTCTACATGAACTCCTACGTGGTCTACACCGCTACCTCTGAGAGAGATTATACGGTGCTGAGCTGATGTGGGGTATGGCCCCAAGTGAAAATATACAAATATTATCCAGAATTGAAACTGGAGAACATCATTCCGTAGTTCAACAAGATCAACGATGCCTTCTTCTATGGCATCATCTACATATTCAAGCCAAATATGACTCATGGTCTGATGACCAAGAGCATTGTGATTGTACAAGAGAAGTGGGGGGCATTATTTATGTAATTCCCCACCTTTACTTATCTCAGAGCAGCCAACTTCTTGGGCGAGCCCACCAAGTTTCCAAGATATGCGGGGCCAAAGTTGATCTTGTTCGAGCTATCCAGACAGCTCATAACATATCATGAGAAGTGCCCAAAGAGAAAGAAGGGTGGAACTCCATTCCCCCTCACGGTGGGTAGGTACACATGCATTTCTCACACCAAAGCCCGGGAAATGTTTGTAGAACTAGAGCTGCTCAACCTAAAGCACAATTTCCTGGCAAGGCCGACCTTCGATCCACAAAATTTCCTCCCAAAGGAAAATCTCAATCCAATCCACATCCCACAAATCGAGGATGTCTATATCGATCTCTATCACGAGGTCGAGCTTAGAAGAAAGGATCACTCCCGCCTGGCCTTAGTAGAGATCATCCAGTATGGTGTGGCCATTATTCTGAAAGGTTTCCAAATGACTAATCAAGAAGTTGATCAAGTATATCTAAGATACGGATGGGGAAAACTGGCCATTTGCTGAGATAGACAAAACAAAGGCACCTCAGACTATTGAGGAGAGGGTAAAAGGCACTTTACAACACATGGAATACTGGTGCAGGTTCAATTGTCTCATCTACCTTGGGGTAGACTTCACCACGTCTCCCTTAGGTAATGCACCTACCAGGCCGAAGCATTTGCCAAAAGGTCAAAGGAAAAGACAAGGAAGGGGACTCAAGTGCTACTCAGGAGAAAGCTCCCAAGATTCCTCCTTCTGCCACCTAGGAACAAGTCGAAACCCTGATATCTCCAGAGAAAGAGTAGGCGGTAAGTGTTCCAACAGGCACATCCACTTAGGATGTTGCCACTACTATAACCATTGAAGTTCCCACCGTCCCTTCTCCCACTCCTCCTTCCCCTCCTTAGGTCACTCAAGCAACCATTCCTTTGGTTGTGTCTTCTCCCCCATCTTCTATTTTTCCCCTTTCCTCTTCTTCCATTTTCTCTTCCCTCACAGAGTTTGTCCCCCAGTATTTCTTCCCTCATTTCTCAGCTCCCTTCTGCCCCCCACAGTTTCCTCTCCTACAGTAACTCCTACCCCTATGAGTGTTGGAGGTTCAGCTTCTTTATCAATGCCACCACCAACCATTTCAACCCATTTCCCCAAGTACACTTTAGTTGCTCCTTCTTCTTCCGTCGTTCCCTCTTCTCCCGCTGGTCCCACTTCCTTAAGTATAGCATGGATCTCCCAACACTTGAGCCAACACAAGAGGAAAGCCCCCATTGCACCTATGGACTTCTCCGTCATTTTGAAAAAAGGAGCTAAGAAGCAAAAGCCAATAACCCCGCTTCTCTCAGAGTGCCTCAGGTGAAAGAGTAATGGAGATCACGTATCCCGGTCCCAAAAAGGATAAAAAGGATCTATCTCCTATAGATTATACAGTGACACAGGTCACAATGGGAATGTCCTCTGAGAGCCTACAAGGGGAGACCCTGTCTGCAGTGGATGCCCTTTGCAAGAAGCTTCAGGAAGCAAGGAAGAGAAGAGGATACTAAAAGAGAAAAATAAACATCTTCTCCAAGCCCTGTAGAAAATGGGTAGTTCACCTCCTACAACTGCCACTGAAACTCCCAAGGCCCTTTGTCAGGATAAGATAAAAAATACGCCAAGATTGGTGAACAAGGCATAGCAGTATCCACTTGGAGAGACCAGATCCTCAAAGATAGTGAGGAAGTAATCGTCAAGTTCACCGAGCTATATCAAAATATTGGTCAGTCAAACAAGGAACTCCAGGTGATTGCAGGACCTATCTCCGAAGAGTTGGACCATGCTAGGTTGCAGCATGAGACATTCTAGAAGATGCTCGACTTCTCAGTGGATGACTTAGTTAAATTCGGCATCTTCGATCACCCCAGAGCACCCAACAAAGTCCTTGTTGCTTTGGACTACCAGGTTGATCAGATGGAATTTGTCCTAGAGAAGATTGACAAGGTCAAAGAGGAAGCCCTAGATGCAATGCATTAGATGGAGAAAATTTTCCTGAGAATGTCTTTAGGCTTGCTCACTCCCATCTTTCACCTTAAGGAAGGAAGATGAAACCATTCAGATCTTCAAAGAGATCATATCGTAAGGTTTAGGGCCAGAAGCTACTTTTGACGCTGAATCCATCAACAACCTTCTGACTTGCCGTGAATTTGTGGGATACCTGATGGAGGTAGGTAATGAATACTTCAAGCTCCCAGAAAAACTCATAGATGAATGGGAGACTTGTGAAGTCACTGGCGATCACACCAAGGGTCCTGCACAGGATCAACTCCAGCCAATGATCAGCAAATTCATGGTGTACCGGGCCCAATTCCACATTGCCTCTCATGACCAAAATCAGGATACTCCTTTCCAGCCACGAGACCGATGACGAATAACCTTCCTTTTCTTGGCTTTCTTTCTGTAATATTTAAAAGTATGTTGGCACAAATGATGACATCATCCATGTTGTACCATGAGATGTTGTTATCCACCAAGTTGCCCAAAGTCAACATTTGACTTTTAGATATTTTGTAAATATTTTGTAATTAAGTTTTTTTTTTTGCCTTCTCTCTCCTTCTCCTTCTATATATACTTGAATACTTGTTGTATTCAAGTGGTGGACACTTTTTAGATGAAAAATAGAAGTGAGAAGAAGAGGCTTTGTACTCTTTGTAACAGAAGAAAACATTAATACAGATATTAAGACTTTGTGCTGAATATGTGTGTTATGGGCATCTGATCTTTCTTATGTCCGATCTATGTGTTTATTCTGTTGGATCTATTTCTACTTTTTTTTCATTTTTTCATCAGTATTGCTTTGTTCGTTTATGCAAGTAGGTTTGGCTCTGTTTACTACCAGCCCAAAACATAAACCATCTGATTTTTCTGCTTTGGAATTCATTTCTTTTCTCCCTTCAGATCTATCCTATCTCCCCTCCCCACTTCATCCCCTTCTTTTCATAGTCAGAAATACCCCAACTAGGATGAGATCCCAAACCCCTGAAGGTAGAATACTGTAGGACTTGCGCGGATTCCTGCTGGTAGAATAGCAATAAACCAGTTTCACTTTTCTATCTCAAAGAGGGGCTATGCCTTGCACACTGTTGGCTCGTCTATCCATAGATATGTCCACCCGACATATTTTCAGACCAACAAAACTTAACAACAATAATACATGCAATAAAACTATACCAAGTTGAAATACATCACCTTACTAGCACCAAGATACTCAACCACATCTTCAACTGAAGAACATGCTTCTCTGATGGAAACCCCATCTTCATTTTGTGCTACTATATTTTCTTTCTCAAATGAATCACATGCATCTAATTGCACAAAATGATGAATAGCTTCTCCTCTATCTCATACTAGAATCTTCAATCCCAAACATGCATGTGTAACCAAGAATAATTCAAGCACTGCAATACCAAGGTAACAAAAACATACATCTATAACCTAGATTTGCAATCTGACCAACATGTTTGTGCCTCCAAGAGCTAGGGACACCTCAGTAACCAAGATACATTCCATGCATCTTCCTAATTCTTCAGATATGTGATTTTCTGTTTAAAACTAGGCTACCCAATAACCAACCATAGTCACCTTGTAACTGACCACGTTTACCATGTAACAAACCACGGTTACGCTGTATCTGACCATGGTCACCTTGCCGATGCTGGTTACCACCTAACTGATGTTGGTCATTGTATTCTCCAATAACCTTACTCTTCCAGCTCCCAATTTAGATTGAATCTCTTCTTGTGATCTTCTCATCAATAAAAACAAAGCCTTCTCTCATACATATGTCAGCAAACCACTAACAATATACTCAAGTAAAAACTTTCTATGAAATCACCAAACTAACAAAGATCTGATACAAGTTGTTGGGAATGTGGGATTGCGGAATAGTGTTATGATTCAATAACAAACCCAATCATGCACATAGGATGTAAAATATTCCCTAAAAATCTACAACAGTGGAAGTGTAAACTAGATAAATCCTAATCAAAACAAAATACACACACATAACACAACATGTACCGTGTTTCACCCAATGTGGGAAACATCCCCCAAATATAGAGATCTCATATATATAATATAACAAGAGGAAAAACCAACTCTTCAATACAAGAGTACAATGCATCTCTCCAAGAGTATCTCCTCTCCTCCATATCTCTAAACACCACCAGTAGATCTCACATAACCAAGAACTACTAGATCTCTTAACTATTACCAAGTTCTCTGTGGATCTGCAAAAAAGCCTCTCACTTGGGTCTACCAATGTGTAACCATGAATTTCAACCAACAAGTAATTTTGTCTCTCATCACTACATAACCTGTGAAAACATGAAGACAACCTCCTCTACAATATCATGATACTATCTGTATCCAAAATCTTTCCAACCAGCTACAATACTATATTTTTATGGATCAATAATATAATATGATTTCATGGTTTCTATAATAAAAAACTATATATACATAGATCTATAATACAAGATCTCACCAACATGTGGATCTATAAGAAAAAACTATATGTGATTTGCATACTATGCAAGCCATTACAATGAGAAAATAATTATACAAAGGAAATACAGTAGAAGATGTTACCCTCTTCTCACCATTGAGATGTACCTAGCATAACAATAAATGTTATTTAATTTTGTCCATATTCTCTTCATGAAATCTCTTTCTTCATGTAACCTCTTCTTTCTTTCTTTTGTTCTTCATCATCTCAATATAAGAGAATCAAGGAGCTAACACAATCCTTCTCTCAATTCATATTCTAACCCTAGGTTTCATTCTTATATAGGCATATACAAACTTAGGGAACTTACCCATGCAATTACAATCAATAGATCTTATTGAATACTAAATTTAGATGTAATTCCCGTGAGTTAAATAAAATACTCACGCATAGGTAACCGATGTTGGTTATCCCTAACAGATGACAATACCTACTTTCTAGACCGTTGTCAATTATAGGTGACTGATGTCGTTCCCTACATAATCAATGTCGGTTACTGCCTGACCAATGTCAGTCATTGTATAACCCAATCACTTTGTAATGCATGCTCCAGTGAAAATATTTAGCTCCACATCCTAACATCTTCTAGTCCTAACATATTTATTTTTCCTCTCTAGTTTAATATGATGTAGACTTGAAACACAATTCCCCTCCCTCCAACGGGATTTATATTAACTATGCCTTGCTTGTCAGAGGGAGGAAGATTTTAAGCATCTATTAAGTGTGTTGTTAATGTTTTTTATTGCACGCAACCAAAATCACCTAAAATAGTGATAGTTGAAATGATCAGAGATCACCTCCACTTGATGCCAACATCCCCAATTTTTCTCTATAAAATCCGAACATGATTGGAGATCATTCATGAGGATTCTACTTGATTTATGATTCTAACTAAGATGCATTGAAATATGAACCACCCCACAAATTAAGGAGAATGGGAATACCAATCGAGGCATCTACTAACTGGACAAAAATACAAGAAATGTGCAAAGAAAATTACACAAGCAAAAACCAAGAAATTTGATTTTAAAAAATAGCCTGTAGTGGTTTGTTTATAAGTTTTTTTCTATAAGTGTTGTTGATACAATTTGTAACTTGTTTCAAATAATTCCATGTATGTATTGTGGCAATATATATCAGATAGAAGAATAAAACTTTTTAAAATACATGTTCAATTTTTTGTAATCCAAAAACTATGCATTCCTGAATTTCTTTATCATTGTATCTCCATACAAATACCTATAATTTTCTTACTTCAAGTGCTACATATTGTTGTTATTGTTTTCCATTCTATTTTTTTAACATAATGATCTTGTAATTCGTTTCAAATAAATGCATGTATATATTGTGGTAAAACTTATGGACACATAATCTAAATTTTCAACATATGTGTCCAATTTTTTCTTTATAAAATTTCTCGCTAATCTTTGTTAACCAAAAACAACACATTCTGAATGTGTTCTTCATTATGTATTTCCTTCATACAATTTCTCGCTTCTTTATGTAAACCAACAAAAATGCATTTTTAATGTGTTCCTCATTATATCTGCACATAAATACATATAGTTTTAAAATGACGAGAAAGATCCATGCAATTTTTAGTTTTTTTCATCCAAAGCTTTGTACATTATATGAATTTTTTGCATATTGAAGTGTTAAAGGGTTAGATTTCATGTTTGCGCTTTTGAGAAAATATAAATGAATAAGGATGCAAAATTTAAAGGTTCTCATTATTTACAAATGCATGCTTTCCTAAACACATCCTTCATTTCATGTTTGAATGCACTCCAATATTACATTTTCCACCGTACATTTGTAGAACTCCCACTATCTCAAGATTCTTTTAGCTGTCATGGAAATAACTTTGACACCCGGAGGAATTTCTCAATTGATTGAGGGAAGTTCCATTGTTGACCCCACATTTTAGATACTGCGCTTTTGCTCACTAAGGTCCATTCTCAACACAGGCGCCCAACATTGTGTTGAACTTTTAGATGGGATACATTTTCAAACAACACTTCTACCCTCCATATTTGTAAGCCGTGTAATCAAAAAATCAATACAAGAAGGATCCATTGTGTGCTTACACAAATCCCATGTTAGAATGATCAAAAGTGAACTGTAAGATTCATCTCCTACTTGATTACCAAAGTATATAAACTCCGTATATTACTTAAAATTTATTGATGTTTGTTTTTTTCATCCATTTCTCAATTCTAATTCTATCATTATTTTATTTTCCAGTGCAGGAATATTATTATAATTGAAATGGATGTTGTTGTCAAAACACATTTGATAATCAATTCTCCAACCCAACTACCAACAAATTCTCTCCAAGACAGCCAGTTTCCAAAAACAGATGTAGGTGCCAATTAGGTTAGCAAATATTTTTCAATAACACCAACCAAAATAAGTGGATTGAACACATATATCTGCATGTGGTCCACAGAGGGTCATTCCCTAGAATAAAAACCCTTCACAAATATCACAATGCAAGAGGATATGATTCTGTGTTTGGGTTTTATTTTGTGGATCATGAAGAAGGGGAAATCCACATCACTTGTTTCAGTGAGATCACAGAAGAATTCTATGAGTAGATTGAAAATGAAATGCTTTATACAATTTCCAATGGGAGGATTGTGAGGATTATTCATGCAAAGATATGTTACAACCATTTTAACAATGTTATGGAGATTTTTGTGGATCCTTCCTCAACCATATCTCCACTCATAACAAATGAGGATATATTACCTTCTCATCACTTTCACTTCACCAAAATCAACGACATACCTACAAGCGTTGAAGGTTCTACAATGTATTTCATTGGCATTGTTCTTACGATGTCACCATGCTCAACAATTCATAAGGATGAAAAGTTTGAAATAAAGAGAAGAACTCAACAATTTAAGGACATGTCAGGATTCAGTGCAATTGTCACATTGTGGGTACAACACTTAGATTAGATAAGAAAATAACTTGAATACATGCTTTCTGTGTGCAAGTATTTCTACAATTTAGCTAAATTTAAAGCAAGAAACTACCACCTAGAAATAGCTTCCTAACCTAGCTAGAAATGAGAAATGTGCACCATCATGATGAAGAAATGAGCAAGTCCTACCCTTAACATTAATAACTTTGAAATGATCAAAACATAATGTAAATTAATGAACTCTATTCTCCTTAATTGCCTAATTGTAACATTAAAATGAACCTAAGTAGTTCAATGGGAATCAAATTATATTTTCTTGCTTTGATCCTTTAATGGATGCTTGGGTGTGAGGCTTATCTCTTCAAGAATGGAGGATGGAGATCTCAAGAATGACAAAAGGCTATTAGTATGAAACTATGTGCTTTCTTTTGTCTCTTGAGAGATTTAGGTGTAGGTGTAGAAGTAGAGGGAGGGTTGTTTATATAGCCCAAAGGATAAAGGATTCAACACATCCTCATGAATGTGGGACTAATGGAGATGTAGAGTTAGTTATGGATAAGGGGGGTTTAGATGGGGTTGAGTTAACTTTAGGAGGGTTTAGTTTGTCCTTTAGTGGCTCATGTGGATAAAGGAGGTGTATTAATTAATCAAGATGATTAATTAATACATGTGTAAGATTTTATAAGATTTTAGATGGATATTAGTGTGATTTGGACCATTAGGAGGGAATTAAACCAATTAAATAGTGATTTATTGATTTAATGAGAAGAGAGGCTAATTAATTAATAATAATTAATTAGACTAGATAGAAGGTTTTGATTAACGAAGGGTCATTAATTATGGTATGTGTTGGATAGGTGACTTAATTAATTAGCATAATGTAATCAATTAACGACAATGGAAGAGAAGATGAGTGCATTATTGACAATATGTCGTCAATTTGCGGGAAAGGAGATAATTAGCACAATTTAAGTATTTAAATTGCTCGGGCGTAATTATAGGTGTCTACATTTTCCCCTCTTTGGGCTGGTGTAAGTGACTCCACTTCAAAGATAGTAGATGGAAGAAAATTTTGAAAGGGATAGAAGAAAAATTAGTAGGAGGGAGAGATGCCCCCTCGAGTGTCAATGGGGGATGAAGGAAGTTGATCGACGATCAAAAAAGGTGAGAGATAGGAAGAAGAATGGGGAAGAGGTAGGATGCCTTGGTGAGAGAGAAAATTAGGGGTGAAAGGGAAGTGGTGTAAAAGAAACATGGAAGAGGGGAGGGAAGAGCTTAGCCTCTAGCCGCCGTTGATTGGAACAATTTGGATGTCATCATATTTCCATAGGAACTACATCATCGGTCCTTATGAAAAATATAAGCATACGACAAAGGTAGAATGACATGAAAAACCATACTACGAATAATTTTCCATTGCTAAAAATACCAACTCCACGTAACATACAATAATACAATGCAATACGAGAAGGAAACAAGCTCATTTAATAGGGAAAACCAAGTACGAACGCACATATCCAACCCAACAACGGTCAAGACAGTTGTACAAATGTTTTGTTATCAGTGCTGAAGAGATCCAAAAGTTCGTGATTGATGACAAGGGTTAAAAATGATGCCCTGAGCAAGGATACATGCAAGGGGAAATGATAGTGGACATGGAATCCATGAAAGCATTTGTGCGAATGAAACAACACCAGGCAACAAAAGTGCCCCAGAGTACAGACGAAGCAATGTAGATAGCTTTGTAAATGGTTGTGAATCCGGTGATCTGCAAGTCGTATTAATCAGGGAAGATGTGAGACAAACCAACATGATATGGAGAAAATAACATGTGCAAGACACAAGTTTCAGCCGTAATAAGCAAGTTACCATTTTTGTAGGGTTTTTTTTTTAGGACCCTGTTTTTGGATTTTTGATATATATATTGTTTTTATTGTTTTTTCTTTCCAAACCATGGTGAATAGTAGAAGAAAATAGAAGAAGAAAATGAAGGGCTAGGGGCAAATAGAAAGTGCCCTAGGTGGAAGAACAGAAGAAACAAATGACAAATAATGTCCTTGTTTAGTGGAAAAATTAAGAAAAATTAATTATTATTTGACAAATAATTATTTACGAGAGTGTGGAGAAGAATAAAAATCACCAGGGAGCAATAAAATTGTCTGAGGGAGAAGAAAGGGGTATCGGATAGCAAAAAATGCCCCAATACGGTGAAAAAGAAGAGAAAAATAATTATTTAATAAAAAAATTATTTCACAGCGAACAGAGGAGAAAACGGTGATCGAAACAGGCCTCCCGAGCCCTCTTGACGGTGAAAAATAGGGTTAATATACCCCACTCAGGGGGGGTAAAAACATTGTGACCAATTCATTTTAACTGAGTAGTTTAGAAAATTTACCATGAGGCTCTGACACTGAAGAGAACCATGGTGATCACACGAGACCGATTGAGGTTTGTAGATGCAGTCCAGGGGTACTAGCAGCATATAGACGGACAACCCCTTTGTGAGTATCGGAACCTTAGCTTCGTTAATTTGGTCATTAATGCATTAAATTTGAGCTTTAGCCCTAGGAAATCACGTTGGCATGCCTGCCTGCAGGAAAAGATGTCAGATAGGGTGCGTAGGTGCCTTTTTGGGGGACGCAGGTGTCTTTTGGGGGCACATGTGCCAAAAATACACGCGCACACACACATGCATAGGCAGCACACACACGTGCATGTGCACACACAAGCACATGTGCACACATGGGCACACATGGGAAATGGGGTGCACACGTGAAAATCGTGGCAGGAATGAAGAGGGTGGGTGCATACACGGGAGCATACTCGTGCAAGCGTAAGCACCCAATGCGTGGCGCACACGCCAAAAAGGGCACGCAGGTGCCTGAAAGAGGGTGTAAGTGCCAGAAGACATACATGTGCAAGCGTAGGCACTAGAAATGTGGTGCACATGCCCAAAAGGGTGTGCAGGTGCCCTAGACAGGTGGAAAAAAGATAGGAAAGTGTCAAAAACATGACACTTAGAAGAATTTTTAGGATTTTTGGGTTAACCCTAAAAGAGGAGATAGATTTTTAGAAGAAATGCTAGGAACTGATTAGTGGCATGTTATTTTGCAGAGATGACTACCAGTTTTGTAGATGCGGGAGTGACATACCCGATTGTAGAGCTAGAGGGTAGTATGTGCCGGCATGCGACCAGTGAGCCATGGTGATAATTCTTGAGGTAGTAGGGCTAGGCCCCGTGTCTTGGATGCCTTCTATCATATTGGATCATGGCCTATTGACTGCGCTAGCCGAGTGATGGCATAGCGAGAGTCAGTGTTTCAGACTACCTACAGGAGAGATGACTATGACTATTGAGGACGTATGGTAGATTATTCACGTGCCGATGATGGGCACCTTGATCGAGTACACTCTGATGTAGGGCTGATTAGAGCAGCTTGCAGTGCCCTGTTTGGTGTTGATGATATACCGCATGACGGGATGACTATAACATTGCACGAGTGCATCTCTGACCCCACATTGCATCGGGGGCCTCTCTACATCATGACTCTTATCAGTGGGTTCCTACTCACTGATAAGACAGGGACCTCATTCCCGAGAGGATTACTATCATTGGTTCATGGAATCTACAATGTGTTGAGAGATATTACTGGGGGCAGTGCATACTGGCCCACCTATACTGGGATTTACACTTGATTACATACCATGGTCAGAAGACCGTGGGTCCAGCCTCATTATTACAGATATGGTCATGGGATCATATTACGATCAGATGCCTGTGGGCCCTTTCTGTGTCTGAGATCCTGAGGAGCCATCGTATATGGCATGGGTAGCAGCTGGTGGGGATGTATGTGGCCATCTTGGTAGCCTATTCAGATATAGGCGAGAGTTTGATGAGCTGGTAGAGATAGATGTCATCTGGTGGCCATACAGGCATTTCCAGTGGCTAGAGGATGCCACAGAGCTCAGCGTGTGCCTGGTGGAGCACTTTCTCATTAGCAGTTGTAGTTACATCATGGAGTTGTATCTGAGTAGACAGGTGCCAGTGGCAGCTTGGTAGGGTACAGGGGGTCCCCCAGCTAGATATCTGGCATGCACGCAAGGATTCAAAGAGGTAGACCATGGGGCCTCGTATACTAGTGGCCCAAGCTAGAGAAAGTTTCACATAGGTGGTCCCATAGGTATGGGACCCAGTTTGATAGGTGAGGGATCCAGGGACCACAGCTGACTATACAGCATGGTATGCAACAGTGTTACCCCAATGTCTCACCATTCCAGAGGAGGCTTGGGCAGCAAGCATTCACCCACCTAGTAGAGATATGGCATGGTGCAGAGCGTAGGGTGAGGGTAGTGTCACAGGGGCCAGACCCAGAGGATCCTTTTGATGGCATCCCACATGATGGGTAGGGTGCCTCATAGGCACAGGGACTGAGGCCGTAGTGCCCAGTACAGGTAGTAGTGCAGCCACCTAGAGGTAGGGTCTTCGAGCAGGGACAGTCATCTAGAGCACCTCAGGGACCAGTCCTGAGGCACACATAGCCTCCCAGCTAGTGGCACAGACAGCCACAGTACAGTGTGTAGTTACAGTAGGTTATAGCTGAGAGAGATGTGGCACAAAGAGTAGAGAGAGATGAGGCTCAAGGATGGTGTGTGACTACCGTAGCAGAGCATGATGAGGCCTGAGCTCACATTGTTACCTTACTTTCAGAGTGGGATCAGGCTCAAGCCTCAGGCTGGCCCAGGAGATGATAGAGTAGCATGATAGAGCTAGATTCGGGAGACAACGGTGGCACAGGGGGCTCAGATATTGAGCCTTCTTCATCATTCCCAGTCACAGGTGTGGATGGTTGTTACACTAGAGAGACCATGTATATGCACGATCACAGGCACTACTAGCACAGAGGGACCAGGCCCACACCAAGCTGTAGACTATGACTAAAGAGAGAGACCAAGAGGTTGCTACCTCTAGACAGGCCGAGGTAGACTTGGGCCAAGTGATAGGCTAGCGAGATACTGCCCTTCAGGCAGCGCTGATCTGGAGATGCCGACCTGATACGCCACTAGGCTTGGTGGTGAGGCCCTATTTTACAGGACTGCTTATTACAGAGTGGTTCCTCTAGAGTAGCGAGTAGCACTACCACAGTTGTCAGGGTCGAGTGCATCAGGCTCTCGATCACAGAGATCAGGCCATTTGACCAGATCAGTGAGACATCCCCTACCAGAGGGCCAGTCAGACCTAGCACCATCCCAGCCTCCAGTGTTCCATCGACCAGATGACAAATCTGGGAACCCCGATGAGGGCGAGAGCTGTAGTTGAGATCCACACTTTTTTGTTGTACAGATTCTTTATATGTATGCCTCTTATGAAGGCCGATTTTTTATGTACAACCTTGTATACATGTATTTTGATGATGCCTCATGATGAAGGCTTGATTCTTTCTGATACATGCCTTTTTTTATGGCATTGTGTATCGATGATGTATTATATTGAGTACCGATCTGGAAAGTGTATATTTGTATAGACATTTGTAGCATCTTTGTACGCCTCAGCTGAAGGCATTTTTTTGATATAGAGCACTGATTTACATCCATTTTTGATATAGATGTATATTGACATACATGTATATATATGAGGATTACTTTGTTTTGGCTCAGATACACATGGTTATGAGATGATGTACTTTATTGTTTTTGTGTCCTGATGCATGTGATATGAGTGGGATAATTTTATGATGTGAAATACCCTTTTCAGAAATTACTCTATGTTGATTCTCATTGCATGTTGCATTTTTTGATTCAGCACTTATGGATGTGTTGTGACACGAGTGGGCATATTTTATGATGTGAAATACCCTTTTTCAGAAATTACTCTATGTTGATTCTCATTGCATGCTACATTTTTTTATTCAGCGCTTATGGATGTGTTGTGACACAAGTGGGCATATTCTATGATGTGAAATACCCTCTTTCATAAATTACTCTATGTTGATTCTCATTGCATGCTATGTTTTTTGATTCATCACTTATGGATGTGTTATCTAATTTTGTACTTTGTATGTATTTGATTTTGATGTTTTGATGTATACATGTGTTGTGGATGTTAGATGATAGATCCTTAGATGATATCAAATGCATTTCTCATGTGTTAGTTTGATGTATATGGACAGGATGATATGATGATATTGGTGCGGGGGGGATATATTTTTGATCATGCACAACCCCTCTTGCCCCCATTGATGATACGATATGTGATGATTAGCTTAGCATACATGCATTATGTAAAACTTAGCATTTTGTTTATATATGATGTATAGATGATGTTAGATGTGATGATAATGATGGTAATGTGATGTGAATGATAACAAAACTAGAGCACATGTAATAAACACAACCAAATGCTAACAAAGAACACCAGGAATTAATGCAATACACCATGATTCACCATGCTTTATTAACATGTAAAAAACATAACAACCAAATGCTTAAGAAAGAACATAATGAATTAACACATTACATCATGATTTCCCAAGATTCACTAGCATGAAAACACATACCACAATATTCACAAGCAAGAATAAATCTAATCTAAGACAAGAAAAGATGAATCCTAACAAAGTACACCCAAGCAATAAACAACCCAAAAAGGTAGAAACACAAAATAACTATACAAGCAACAAGCAAAGCAAAGAACAAGACAATGCAAGTAAATGTTTTTTTGGTAAGATTTGTTTTCATGCACCATTTTCTATTGTTTAGGTTTTTGTGAAACAATTTTCTATTGTTTTTGGTTTTTTTGAAACAATTTTCTATTGTTTTTGTGATTTTTGTGAAACAATTTTCTATTGTTTTTTTTTTTGTGAAACAATTTTCTATTGTTTTGGTTTTTTCTAATGGTTTTCTAGAGCTATGTGCAGGTAACCAAGAAAGCGTGGATGCCCCCAGCGTTATATGGGGAATATACAAGGGTAGAAGCCACACGTTTATGAACAAGAAGGTGAATTCGTTGAGTTTCCCCCAGCGTAAGATGGGAAATAGCGAAAGACCATGCACCTCACAGATGAATAAAAGAAGGCAAAGCCAGATCAAGGCTTGACAGGATGGGGTGCACAGGGAATCTCGAAGGCAGAACTAGGTCTAGGCCAAAGAAAACTACCCTCCTAATGCATAGGATGCTTGTGAACAATGAATCCTCCTAAGGCGCCAGAAACTGGTTTTCACCCAAGGACTTGTCCAAAGTGCCACAATTGTGTGGTTTTCACTAGTGGATGACCTGCTTTTCTCTTTTTCTTCTTTTTTTGATTTTTTTGATTTTTTGATTTTTTAACTTCCTTGCACCATGTTTAAGCATAGAACTGCTTAAGATGCATGGCATTCATGGGCTCCTGGAGCTCATCACCATTGGGGTGAGCTAGTTTGTATGCCCCTGTGCCATACTTGGTGACTATAACATAGGGTCCCAACCAATGTGGTTCGAACTTCCCTTTCTTTTCTCACTCTACTCTGGTGTTGAACTAGTTCTCCTTCATGACTAAATCACCAACCTCAAACTGACGAGGGATGATTCTCTTGTTGTAGTTTCTGGAGACTCTGTGTTGATACACTTTTAGGTGATTAAGAGCATGAATGCGCCTCTCATCCAGGAGTTCTAACTCAGCCAGTCTTGCCACTCGATAATCCTCATCCTTATCTAGATAGTCCCAAAGAGAAATTCTCAGGGACCGAAGTTTGATCTCTAAAGGGATGATAGATTCTATCCCGAACACTAGGGAATATGTTTCACACCCGTAGGAGTGTGAATCGATGTTCGGTAAGCCCAAAGGGCTGGATGGATTTGTAGGTGCCAGTTTCGACCTGTTTGCTAACCATCTTTTCCATTATCCTTACCAAAGTCTTGTTTGTTGCCTCAGCTTGTCCATTACCTTGAGGGTAATATGGCATGGACCATTTTAACCTGATTTGGAACCGTTGGCAAAGACATTTTATAGTTTTGTTCTTAAATGGCTTCCCATTATCTGTAACAATGGCTGCAGGAATACCATATCGACAAATAATGTGATTCATGATAAATTTAGAAATCTGGGCTCCTGTGACATAGGTTAAATTGACAGCCTCCACCCATTTTGTAAAGTACTCTGTAGCTGTGATGATATGTGTATGACCATCAGATGAGGTAGGGGTAAGCTTCCCTATCAAGTCAAGTTCCCCATTTAGAAAATGGCCATGGGGTAGTGATAGGTTGCAATGGTTGTGACGGATCATGGATGAAATTTCCATAATTTTGGAAAAGTACACATTTTCTAACATAATTGCAACAATCAATTTCCATGGTAGGCCAATAGTAACCTACTCTCAACAATTTCTTAGCCAAGACCATTTCATTGGTATGTGCTCCGCACACCCCTTCGTGCACTTCTTTGATTGCCTGGATTGACTTCGTCACATCCAAACAACGTAATAGATTCCCATTGTAGCCATGACGATAAAGTGTACCTCCTAAAAGGGTGTACCGGGCTATCTGGTGAATCAAGATTTTCTTTTCAGAATGGGAGATATCGGGTGGGAATGTGTTGTCCTTAAGATAGGTAAAAATGGGTTCGTACCACAGGGAATTGGGGCCAACAACCTCACAAGCCAGAAAAGATTTTGGCATGTCATACGCGGGTTGGCATCAATTTTCTACGAAGAATGGCATATCATTATTCCCTGGCGGAATACGAAGCATAGACCCCACCATTGTCCATGGCATCTTCTGATCTGTTCTGTGCTCTTGGGATTTGTTCAAAGGTGATGCGCACAAAATACACCTTTAGAGTTTCCACTAACTTTTTGTAAGGTATGAGCTTGTCATCCTTAACCCTATATTCATCATTAACCTATTTGATGATTAACTATGAATCACCTACAACCTTGACATGATGAACATTCCACTTGATGGCCAGCTTTATCCCTGCAATGAGTGCCTCATATTCTGTAATGTTGTTTGTGCAAGGGAAGCCTAGGAGAAAAGCCTGTGGTATAGGATCGCCGGAAGGAGTAATAAGGACCACTCCTGCACCTGAACCATGAAACGTAAAGGATCCATCAAAATGTATCTACCATACGACAGATTATTCAATGTAGAGCACAGAGGCATCTAGCAGATCCAGATTCAAAGGTTTCATGCTTTACAAAGGGGCTTCCGATAGCTAGTCTGCAAGTACTTGTCCTTTAACCGATTTTTGATGGACAAATTCTATGTCAAACTCATTGAGTAGAATGATCCAATTAGCCATTTTACCTATGAGGCTGGGTTTGGAAAATAAATACTTGAGTGGGTCAACCTTGGATATTAGCTTGGTCTTAGTATTTAACAGGTAATGGCAAAGTTTTTGAAAAGTAAAAACAACGGCTAAGAAAGCCTTTTCAATTTGAGGATAGTTGAGCTCATAGGTGATGAGGGTACGAATCAGATAGTACACCACTTTCTCCTTATGACCAAGGTCATATTGGACAAGCAGCGCATCAATAAAAAATTATGTAGTGGAAATATAGAGCAATAGTGGTTCCCCAGGAGTGGGAGGCATGAGGACAGGTGGATTAGCCAAGTACTATTTAAGCAAAGCAAAGGCTTGATGTTGCTCAGGTCCCCAGATGAAAGCAATGTCTTTTTTAAGCAAATGGGTGAATGAGTGACATTTATCTGCAAGCTGGGAGATGAAGCAATGAATGTCTTGAATTTTCCCCTGTAAGCTGTGTAGTTGCTTGATATTCTCAGGTGGAGGCATTTCAGTGATAGTAGACACTTTAGCAAGGTCTACCTCAATACCTCATCTTGACACAATGAAGCCCAATAGTTTTCCTGATAGCACACCGAAGACACACTTCTTTGGATTCAGCTTGACTTTGTATTCACGCAGGCATTCAAAGATACGCCGTAAAATGACAGGATGATCCGCTCTTTTTTTAGACTTTCCCAGGATGTCATCCACATAGTCTTCCATGATATCATGAATCATATCATGAAAAATTACTGTCATTTCCCACTGATAGGTTGCTCCTACATTTTTAAGGCCAAATGACATTACCTGATAGCAGAAGGTGCCCCAAGGAGTCGTAAAAGCTATTTTGTGTTGGTCTTCCTTAGCTATCTTAATTTGATTATATCCCGAAAATCCATCCATGAGTGATAGCATTTCGTACCCTATTGTTGAGTCAACAATCATGTCAATGTCGGGCAGCAGAAAATCATATTTAGGGAAATCTTTATTGATGTCCCTAAAATCCGTGCAGATTCGGATACCGATAGGTTTTTTCTAGACAGGAACAATGTTCGATATCCATTCAAAATAATCAATTGGCCTGATGAATCCTGCTGCAAGCAATCTTTCCAACTCTTCTTTAACAAACAGGGCCACTCTTGGGTGCATCTTTTGGAGCTTCTGTTTGATAGGCTTAACATCTACGTGCATGACTGGGCTGTGCACGACCAAAGTTGGATCTAAGCCAGGCATGTCTTTTTAAGACCATGCGAACACATCAATAAACTCTCGCAACAGCATAGTGAACGTCTTTTTTTCCTTAGCCAAGAGTGATGCTCCCAATTTTACTATCATGGGATCTTCTTCTATACCAATATTGACATCAATGGTTTCTTCAACTAGTAATTTTGATAAGTCCTCCATACACGTAGGATCAGGAGGAAGGTTGAGATCTTTATCCAAGGATGTCTCCACGAGATTTTCATCCTTGGCATGGTAACTTTGTTTGTCCTTTGATTTTCTTATTTGTTTGTCAGCCAGTGCCTCAAAGAGGTTTTCACTATGTACACTTGAACTTTGATTTTTGCTGAGGATTTTCTTTAGAAATTTTTCCCTCGCTTTTCTTTAAGTTTTGTTGACCATGAAGTTCAACCTCCTCGCTGAAAGTAGGCACAGGTATCTAAGTCGATAAAGAAACCTTTCTTGTGATCTCCAATGGGAATTGTATCCCTTATGCCCATGAATTCTATGATAGCCTCGTCATTCTCAAATAAATCTAGTGGCATGTGACATTTTTGGTCCCATTCAAAAAGGGAAGGGTATACACGGTCAAGGGTTAGTTCCATGGGGGTTATGGTTAGGACAACGTTGTTCATGAAAAGTTTTGTGGAGGCTAGATCCTCATATTGGCTACAATGGGAATCTGTATCGCTATCTAGATAGTCATAGCTATCCTCACACTCAGAACAAGTTGCGTCTTGATCATTGGGGTGTGATCCATAAGGGTGAATCCCAATGCCATATCTTTCTGTTTTGAAATGCGGAAGAGGGACTGGTTCTCTTTGTCCTTGTTTGTTCCTCCCACATCCTATGCCTTTGTATCTCATGGAGTAGATCATTTTACTAGATTTTTCATATTATAAGGTTTGATAACAGGATGGCTGAGTATCCTTAGGGACCCAAGTTATAGGTGGATCAAGTAATTTTTCCTCAGCTAACAAGCCTCCAGGTAGGAACAAACCAATAATGTGTTTGTCTCTAGGTCTTCTGAAGTGGTAGTTGGGTCGACCTCTAGTGTTGGGTCGACAATGAGAGGTTTGAAACCAAGAGCGCTTGTTGTACATTATACTCCCTGCAACCATATTCAAGTATTTTCATCTTCCATGAATCAAATGGAGATGTTGAAGTAGACGCACCATGAGCGCAAGAACTAAGAGAATCTAAATCCACCCGGGATTCCATGGCCTCAGATTGGAGAGGGAAAACTATATCTACAGAGGGACATGCATATGTACCCTTTCGAGCAAAGCTATTGAGATCTCTACAATGAGTAAAGGGCTCAAAATCTCCTTGTATTGTAACCGTATGTCCCTCATGCTTCAACTTAATGCATTGATGAAATGTTGATGGCACGGCCTACATAACATGAATCCATGGTCAGCCTAGAATCATGTTATATGGAAGTTTCAAGTCTAGGACATGAAACTTGGTCGGATGGAAAGTGGGACCCACCTCCATGGGCAACATGATGGTGCCTGTTGACTCCCTTTCTGCGTTGTCGTATGTGGTGATGGTGATAATATGGGACTCAAGATATTCCTCCGTATGTCCCAACTGTTTGACCAACTTGAGCGTGCAAATGTTCAACCCCGATCCATTATCCACAAGCACCCGTTTGATCTTCTTGTGGGTGACAACTACCTCAATGTATAAGGGAAGATTATGTGTAGGATTCTCAATAGGGATCTCCCTATGGTTGAAAGTGAGATGTTCATTTGGTGTGATGTTTGCCCACCGTGGCTTGAAGGTGAGCAGGATCGACTTCTAAAGGCACTCCCGAACCCTGAAGAGTTTGGTACAGAATGTATTTTTACACACTAGATATCTTGAGAAGATCTAAGATAGAAATATTAGTAGACGTCTTTTCAAGTTGTTCTAAAAGGTTATATT
The DNA here is from genome assembly GCA_019776745.2 of Taxus chinensis. Classification (NCBI taxonomy): domain Eukaryota; kingdom Viridiplantae; phylum Streptophyta; class Pinopsida; order Cupressales; family Taxaceae; genus Taxus; species Taxus chinensis. The sequence goes on along the minus strand of CM034149.1, from coordinate 686,543,934 downwards.
TACCATTTTGTAGGAATGACGGAGAAGGTTCCAAAATCACGAGGTGGGTACGCCTTGTTACTGCAGCGTAGTCCTTTCCCTTGATCCAGATGGTATTGACATGGTCAGTAGGAGAGCGAATACATCCAAAAAGTGAATCATAATGATTGTTGTCTCTTTTGGTGTACAAGTAATTCACGGATTTATAATTTTGGGATGACTCTCCCTAATCTGGCTTTGACTTTTCTGACTTATCATGCTTGGGGAATGGTTCTTTATATATCCCCATTTTCTTGTTAGGTGTTTGTGTTTTGCCAGGGTTATCCACCTCTATCTCCCCATCGTTAATGAGGTCCTAAATATAATGGCGAAGCCATAGACATTTTTTGTTCTTATGTCCTTTGACGCGATGCATTTCACAATATTTATGCTCCTTGTACCATGAAGGTTTTGCAGCGTTGTCATCAAATGGTTGTGTTGTAGGATAAGTCATCATGTGGGTTGCATCCAGTTGTTTTAGTATAACTGAAAATAGTTCATTAAGGGAGGTGAATGTTCTTTGCTTTGGTGGTGGTTGAATTGGGCCCTTGGTCAGTTTAAAAGGTTGACCAATTTTGACCATTTGAACATGTTTGGAATCAGTGATTTTGTCTCCCACCATATTTTCATTTTTTTTAACGATCTTCAGCTTTTCCGTGGGTTTGACATTTTGGTTGTCTCTAGATTGGGTTTTGAGGGTGCCTTTAGCAATGAGATATTTTTCTATTTGAATACCTTTCTCGATAACCTCCTCAAAAGTGCGAACACAATGCATTTGGAGGTGGAAAGCTATATCCGGGTTGAGATTGGGAATGAAAATACTGACCAGCTGTTTTTCAGGGAAAGTGCAAGGGAAGTGACTAGCTATCCCTCTCTACCGTTAGAGGAAGCTGGCGAAAGTCTCATTCAGGCATTGCTTGGCACCACATAAGTCTTCCATGGTGATGTCACTCTCTATGTTATACGAGAAGTGGTGTACAAATATTTCTGCCAATTCTAGCTAGGTGAAAATTGATCCTCGTGGTAAGCGTGTAAACCAATCTAAGGCTTGACCTCCGAGACTATTGGGAAAAAGTTTGATGAGGTAATTGTCACTATAAGAAACCTCTTGACATGCCATGTAGAAATATTTAACATGATCCCGTGGATCTCCTTTCCCTTTATATTTTTCGAACTTTAGCATATCAAATTTCTTTGGAAAGGGTTGAAGTGTCATTGTCTTGTCAAAAGGATAAGGGAATAATTCTTTGTATTGATATTTCCTAATGCTCCCTATATTGCTCTCTTGTAAGCTCGCAAGCATCGCTTTCATAGACTGCACTTCTTGTGCGAGCAACTGTTCTCTAGTGGGAGAAGCAGGGATGTAAACATGATGATACACTGTGTCTTCTTCTCCTTGGTTTTTTGGATGGAGTTCATTGATCTTAACCTTAGGCCTCAACTTTTGAACATTTTTATTTGTGTCTTACTATACATGGGAAGTAAGCAAAGCTAGTTGTCGACTTAGGTTACTGATTTGTTGTTGGATAGTGGCATCTTCTTCTAAAGGTTCCTCCCCCTCGTATTGCAAAGGTTATTCACCTGTCTCATGTTCTATATTGTTTCTTCATGGCACTTTGATAAAGGGTATTCTATGCCCCACCACTTTATCATTCCCTGTGTAAGAACTGGAAGCATGTCCGTGTGTTAAAATATCTTCCATATTGATAAGGGGATGTTCTTCCTCAGTAACATCATTTGTAGGTAGTATTGTTTCATTCTCAATGGGAAATTTGGCCCCTAATTCTATGACCCGTGCCAACACTCTATCTTTTTTTCTGAGAAGAAACTTGTCTAGTAAAGTGGGGTCAAAATCAAGTTCTATGTGTGGTGATTCTAATTCATTTCGACTATGATCGACCATTTCTTCTGTTTCTTTTTCTACAGAAAATAGCGGTCCTAGATCATGTCCAATGAAGGGGTTTGACCATTGTTTGTTAGAGGTTTCCCAATCTTGCACTTTTTGTTCCTCGTATGTCTATTTATTTAATCCTAGACGTGTTTTAGGAGCCATGTTTTCGTGATAATTTCACTAGGGTAGGTTATAAATGTGTTCAAAACTTAGTGACCACCCTTAAGTGAGATGCAAGAGGTATTTGTTAAGAGTATGAATAAGTCAACAATGTGAGAATACCAATGTGATAGAGTGATAAATCTCCATTGACACAAGCGTTTGGTATCGAAACTTGTTTAAATGAAGTTCCTCCTAGACTATGTTTCAAAAAGTATTTTTCGCGCTGCAAGATGATTAACAAGATGTTTTCACTTATGCCAAGTTCAAGGGAATGAACAAAACGTAAGTAAATACAAGGAGTCAATGTGACCTCTCAATCAAGATATATGATGAGCGAGCCCAAACTCGATTAAGACCTATATGTCAAAAAGTGCCAATTACAATTTGCGAATGACACAATAATATCACCAAGATATGTTAACCTACTTTGTGAGAAAGTGAAGTATTGATACCAAGATGTTATTGATATAACACACGCAAATGGTAACATCTAGCACTCTTTGAAATCGAGATAATAATAGAACCGAACTAAAACTCTCAAAGTATATCTACGAATAGTTAAAAATGTGTGCAGCGTAACCTTACAATATAGATATTTATGTCTAGCTTACAAGAAAAAAGATGTAAATATCTAAATTGTAGTGATACGATACAAACAAGCTAAATCTTCTAAGGAAGTCCACCATGATGAACCATACCTAACTACAGTGATGATCTTGACATGGGTATGAAGATCACAATGGCTACCAGTGACGTGAATACGCCTCCGCACACTTTAGACGTTTAACTTACCCAGCCGCAAACATGGAAGGGTGTAAACGGACATAAAAGTGACATAAACAGTCGATTGGTAACAAAAAGGTAGTCACCCTTCTTTTGATCAACAAAGTGTCAAAATAATGTGAAGGAAGCAAATAAAAAAAAGGATGAAAAATGTTGGCTTCACTTCGGCAGAGTCTCGCCTAGCCCTAAGGCAAGTAAAAACTAGGTGAAAGTAACATGTCACATGTTTCTCAATGAAAATATGGTTCAAAACTCAACATTGTTTTAGAATGGTCAAAGTGGGATCCTGGCTAAAGTATATCTTCCTAGGCGGTTCTCTCGTCCTAGGTGCTATGAATATTATCCACGAGCGAGATGATTTACCCAAAAAATCACAATGACTAGTTTGGGAGTATCTTGACTTTGCTCCCTTCAAGAACAGTGGGCAATAAATGCGTCCAATTGTGTACTTAAAAGGGTCGCATAGGGACAATTTGTAACTCTATCTCACAAAGGATTTACTCTTCAGATAGGTAGTGTGGAGCACTTCCCATTTCATCCACAAGGTTTCCTCTTGCGTGGACTACTTTGGGGTTCCTGGAACCACCCCCATTTTTGTAGCTTAAGGCGTTATGCCTAAGGGATTATGTTCCAGTTGAGTGGAGAGTGATGTACCCTTTTCTGAAACCTGCAATATAGTGTTTTGAATATGTTGTTCATTTTATCCTTTTTTAATTAGATGTGGTTTTCGCGAACACTGTTTGGCAACCTGTATAACAATTGTATAAGTAGTTTTCTGACTTTTGTTTCGATTCATCCGTTCTTTGACAAGCGATGGAGTTTTGGTCTTGTATGAGGATTTTTAGTAGTTTTCCTTCAAAAGATAAGGCATCATTTGGGATTCTCCAGATCATCCAAGGACACAAGAGAAGAGCATACGTGATTGTCTTCAAAAATCCAAAAAGATATCAAATGAAAAAACACTTTAATTTAACTATGCCAAATTAACCAATTCCAACTTAAATACTCTTAGCAATCTCAAAGCATCAAAAGGGCTTAAGAATAATTTCTGATTCACAAGATTGCCCCAAGGGACGTGAGGGAAGAGCATACACGATCCTTATTCCTATAAGTAAACAATGTAAAATATTACCTAATCAAATACAAACATGTAAAAACAGCCTACAAAGACAAATACATGATTATATAAACCTACAAGAATGTTAGCACATCAACACTTTAATTTAAAAAATGCAAAAGGAAACCTACGCCCCTTTTTCAGCGCCTGCACATGGGTTAGGGCGTATGCTCCACTTAACATTGTTTCGGCGCACAGTGCACCTGTGCCACCCGACAGGTGTGTGCACCATGAAAATAGTATATGCACCACTAAAATAGTGCATGTGCCACTCTGTGGAATTTTTAGATTTACCAAGCGCATGCGCCACTAGAGAGGTATGTGTGCCACAAAAACAGTGTATGCGCTACTTTTAGAAAAATAGATAGAACAACTGCATTACCAGAAAAATGTGTCTGCACCACTAAAATAGCATGTGTGCTCTGGTTAGAGCCTGTGTGCCAATCTGACAGGTTTCAGAATGTAGTGAAGGTATAGTACAAAATGACATCAGCGCCCACGTTAGTGTACCTACGTGCTGGTTAGGGTGTGTGCGCCAGGGTTAGTGCGCATGCGCCAGGGGTCGGAAGATAGAGTGACAAGTTTTACCAGTGCCCCTACACCACCAGAGAGACGTTTGCACCAAAATAACCATGCCTGCGCCCCTAAAAATGTGCCTGCGCCAGACTTGCAACCAAAATATGGCAGAAAACACAAGAAAACTCACAATATCTCAAATTTTGACAAGTTAGCTTAAGAATGGAAATAACCCATTACAATTATGGCTATGAACATGAGGTTACACATATCAAATGAGCAAAAATTCCAAGAAAATGGACATTAATTACTATATGTGCATATCAATGAAACTTAAACAATGAAACTTAAACTAAAATGCCATGGGACTAAGGGTCCCACCGGGCGTGCCAAATGTGTGCAAGTATTTCTACAATTTAGCTAAATTTAAAGCAAGAAACTACCACCTAGAAATAGCTTCCTAACCTAGCTAGAAATGAGAAATGTGCACCATCATGATGAAGAAATGAGCAAGTCCTACCCTCAACATTATAACTTTGAAATGATCAAAACATAATGTAAATTAATGAACTCTATTCTCCTTAATTTCCTAATTTAACATTAAAATGAACCTAAGTAGTTCAATGGAAATCAAACTATATTTTCTTTCTTTGATCCTTCAATTGATGCTTGGGTGTGAGGCTTAGCTCTTCAAGAATGGAGGATGGAGATCTCAAGAATGACAAAGGGCTATTAGTATAAAACTATGTGCTTTCTTTTGTTTCTTGAGAGATTTAGGTGTAAGTGTAGAAGTAGAGGGAGGTTTATTTATATAGCCCAAAGGTTAAAGGATTCAAGACATCCTCATGAATGTGGAACTAATGGAGATGTAGAGTTAGTTATGAATAAGGGGGGTTTAGATTGGGTTGAGTTAACTTTAGGATGGTTTAGTTTATCCTAAAGTGGCTCATGTGGATAAAGGGGGTGTATTAATTAAACAAGATGATTAATTAATACATGTGCAAGATTTTATAAGCTTTTATATGGATTTTAGTGTGATTTGGACCATTAGGAAGGAATTAAACCAATTAAATAGTGATTTATTGATTTAATGAGAAGGGAGGCTAATTAATCAATAATTTAATTAATTAGACTAGATAGAAGGTGTTGATTAACGAAGGGTCGTTAATTAGGGTATGTGTTGGATAGGCGACTTAATTAATTAGCGTAATGTAATCAATTAACGACAATGGAAAAGAAGATGAATGCTATTGACAATATGTCGTCAATTTGCAGGAAAGGAGATAATTAGCGCAATTTAAGTATTTAAATTGCTCGGGCGTAATTATAGGTGTCTACAGTTTCTATATCACCTCTTTCGGTCCTTGCCTTGAAACTTCTCACATCTCCAGTTTCAATGGAAGCTCAATTGACACTATTTCAAGAACCAAATGTTACGTCAACCCTCTAATTTTAGAAACCAATACACTTCATGGCTGGGTTGATTCTGATGACTACTCCCTTCTGGTACCCTCTATCATAAGCAAATTTTTGGGCGTTCCAAAAGCTTGACCTCTGTATGAACTATTTCGTAGGTCGTACAGATGGGGAACAATGAGAGAAATGAATGGGCCATGGTTACTACATAAATCACAAATATCATCAGGGAAAAAATTGTTTACAAGGCATGTCCTCTTCAAAAAAAGTGACAAATAATGCGGAAAAATGTGAAAGAGAATGGTAATAGTTCATGGTTCTGTTTGAGTTGCAATGTACAAATTCAAAACTATGATTATAGATATACACTCAAGATGGATCTAAAGGACCCAAAAGGAGAAATCAAATTAGTTACCCCTTTCGATGAGACACTTGAGTCAATCATTGGTGTCGCATCTAGCAGTCTCCACCTATTGTCTATAGATGAAGATGCAACTAGTGAAATTATAGGAAATGTCATCGGACATGAATACTGCTGCACACTTTCCCTGAAATAAGAGACATACCGCAGAAAAAATAGATTGAAATGTGGCATCTTCAATTTTAAGAATGTGGACAACAGTGCAAATCCTCCATAACCTTATTTATGAAAATATTTTTAAAGTATCCATCCCTTCAAACTTTACACCCTCACCCATCCAATTCTATACTTAGAACTATCACCGGTATGTTTCTTATTTCATATCTATGTTTCACCCTTTTTCCCTGCTTCAAAAGAAAACTATTGTAGTTCCTTATAAACTAATATACTATTGTCACCTACTACTATGTGGATTGTAAGTAATTTTAAGAAAATAAATGCATTTAACTTGTACTTTTAGTATGTACATATTGTATATTTCCATATAACAAATATTCTTTTCCTTCGGCAAAACATAAAAGTTTTTTATCTTCAAATTGTTACCTCTTATGATTAGTTCCCATTGGAAATCCACATGCATTTCAAATGTATATAGTTTATTGATTCTGACATACTATTTCCTCCTTCTACAATGTGGATTGAAAGATGTTTTAATAAAATAAATGATAATTACATGCACTTATATTATGTATGTATTTGCATCATTGTATAATATTGGAACGTATTGTATTTTTCCATATAACTATTATTATTTTCCTTAAGAAAAAAATATAGTTTTTTAATCCTCAAAATGATACCTCTTACATGTAGTTCCCATTGGAACTCCACATGCATTACAATTGTATATAGTTTATTGTATAATTTTTTTATGTTAACAAAAAATGCATCGTTCATTACTGATTGACACGGTTTTTTCCCAACAGGTGGTAATCCATAGGTGTGTCCCTTCAAAATCATGTCAACTCCTGCAAAACGATCCTGATACAGAGAGAACTACACAGAAAATAAATTTCACATAAATTTGGAGGAGAGACATTGTCACCTAGAGCATAGAACAATGACAATCTCAAATATCTGTCAGCTTACATTGACCAAAAACCTACCATTCCCTGTCATTCTAAACTTTCCAGCCAACATTCCGAAAGTAACTTCCATGGAAACAAATTTACATGACCATACCAATTCCTTCCGTACAAATCCATATTTTCTAACTACTACCATGCCTCACCATTTGCTTATGCCACCATAAGAAACTAACTCAATACCGACTTTGCTTCAGTTCCTCACACATATACAACCAATTCCTCCTCTCCTTTTGTCTTCTTTCCACCTTGCAATCCAAAATCAACCCAAACAGAACAACCCACCCCTTCCCATACACAGATACTTCCCATATTGTCGGCCTCATCACAGACTATTGAAGGCTAACGTCGGTTTCACAAAAGAATAGATTTTTTGGAAAACATCCAAACTTACTTGATGTGTTTGGAAAATTACCATGGAATTAAAAAAATTTCCTTTGAAGGAATTCTCTCATGTAAAAAATTCAAATTTGAAAAACACAACCATCAATTCTCTTCGTGGAACAACGTGGACCTTGAAAAGTAGCCTACAATTCTTGCGTCTTTAAGCCAAATCAAGGATATTCTTATCACACGAGTCAATCAATTATTGTAGGTCACCCAAGTATGTAGAGGACAATACAAATACTCAGGATATAGCATAAGTTTCTCGTAAAAAATTACTTCAATAGTAAATTACCTACCACACCACCTTGGAGATTTGGACATAGTACTTAGAAAAAGGGAAGGATATTATTTTAAAATTATGATTTCTACATCAATAGATCTCGTATTTAGGAAGCCTTATAATATAAAATCTAGCACGATCCCTATTACAAAGATGTCTTAATCGACCATGACTCCCTTTCCTCCCTACCATCTGAGTCATCAAATGTTTGCTCATCTCTTAACATAGCCACAGTGGAATTTCCCCAAATGCAAACTACCTCTACATCTCATGGTATTGATGGTTCCACTAACTCTAACGAAATGTATGAACACTCATCGTATTTCATGCCAACACCCCAAAATTAAGGAACATGAGAAGAGGAAATCAAACAGTTCTTACTCAACCATGATGGTAACACCCCATTTAACATGCCATGGCCAGAGCTTAGGCTCTCACCTATAAATAAATACAATAAGGAGGGCATGTTCTCAATGGGCTTCCCAACTTTATTTCCAACTGGAAAATAAATGTGGCAACAACCCCGCATAAAAGAAGTTCTAATGCATGAATATGATCTTCATTCGATGCACTACCATGATGACCGTTTTGGTTCCCACCCAATTTTTTTCCACTTCCTTGTAAACCTCATAATGCAACACAAAATCCAATACACAGGAGCAGTTTTCATGAGACAAAACATTGAATCTATAATACCTACAAAAATTGGAGATCTGCAAAGACAACTATTGGAATGCCCCAAAGATAACCTTTGAGATAGTTTAATGTTGTTTGGATCAAGCCTTCAAGGGATGCATTCATTCTAGGTAAAAAGAAGAAGAGAGCTTTCAGATATGGTGGAACAATTGGGGACACCAACCTTATTCTTCACTCTAAGTCTTGTAAACACTAAATCGTTAGATCTCCACAGTATTATGTATGGTGAATGCCCTACTGATCCTCAAGCCACACATCGTTGGAGAACACTTAACATTGTCTCATTTCGTCATCAAGTATCAACATACCTACATCACAGATTCACAATATTTCATTAAGAAATATTGTAGAAGGAACTTGGAGGAGTAGATTATTGATACATGTAATACAATCAACTATTTAATAAGTGTTTACTAGACTACATAACAAATATTTATGTTCTCTTGTCTCACAGCTATGAGTGACAACATAGAGGTTCTGCACATGTCCATGGTTTATTGTGGCTCGAGTACACACCTATAGTTGATGCAATAAACTAGGATGATATAATAGTTATTGAGACAAAAAAATAATACTTCGATAAGTTTGTGTCAACCTAGAACCCCCAACCGGCTTGGAACCCGCTTTTATTTTATTCATAGGTCACTGCTAGTCAAACCTTGTTTTCTAAATATAACACAAATACTATCCTCATCCCTAGATGAAGGCCTTAAATAAATTCTTAATCATGTTCAGTGCCACACAAAATGTTCATAACAAACATTCCTCCGTAGAAAGAAATCATAGCTGTAGTGTAGGTACAACACACCATGGGCCACGCAACCTACTTCATCCCTTCTCATTAAAAGTGATGGGAAAATTAAGTACCTCCCTTTGAGAAATGATGAGAGATTGAACATAAAAAATCAAACTATGATATCCATATGGAGAGAAAATCTTGATTTCCATCTGGTACTTTCCTACCATGTAGTTCTTAAGTATATTGAAAAACATGCTTTAAAAGAAGAGCAATGTTCAGAAACCTACCACCAAATGCTATCCATATTTTCCAGAGATGCTAATGTGAATTATCCAGCACAGATTGTGATCTACAAAATTCTCACAGAGAGAATTTTTGAACATGACATAAGTGCACAAGAAACATGCCACATGCTGCAAAAATTGACACTTGTTATGTTCAGTCATTCGTATTAATCATTAAATGTTGGCAAAAAAATCTTGATACATGTCGTTGAAAGTGACGTTGATGTACAAGAAACACAAAATTTCTTGGATGCATATAGAGTTTATCCTACAACCACGGAAAATCTGCCACTTATTCAAGATACTCGAGATTAGAGCTACAACATGAACCATAAAGGAAATAAATGGAAACTGTGATTGAATAAAACAATTGTTTGGGTCCACCCGTGATTTTTTGATGTCTAAACTTAGGATTCAATGTCATACGATCTTTTCTGTTGGTTAAAAATCCTTTTATACAAGTCTTTCAGAAATATTTCCTCAGAATTTGGCTCAAGCCCACATGACATCAATGACACTTGGGACATGTTCAAACATAACTACAGACCATGGAATTTTTTATGCACTACTGTAAACACAGAAAATGATGCAGATGTTAGTTATAAATTTGAGGATGAATCTAGTATTCAACATGAACCATTGAAAGAATGGAAGTTTTTCACACAACTTCGTCCCAAAAACAACGTGATTATTGATAGTCTTGAAATGTTGGGGAGATAAATATATTGACATACAAAATTATTGGAACATACATGGCGTTATGTATGATTTGTAAATCACTAGATCATCATTACTCAATATTAAAAAGGTATACACAAATAACACCAGTATTCAGGCCACACCACCATCTACCACACTACCTTTGTGGTCAAAATAACAACTAGCTCTTGATACCATACTGCACCATTCAGTAGACAAAACCCTTCTACCTCCACTAAGATTGATAATTCAAGAAACAACTGGCACAAGGAAATCACTTCTGATAAATAAAATCTAGAACTCATTTACAACAAAATCAACCACATCTCCTTTGCCACTCCTTCTACTCACCCTCGTCAGTGTTTTAGTATTCAACATCTTTGGACCCACAATTGATGCAACCTTTCGTATTCCAATCAAAGAATTAAAACCGCTTGAAGGCCAAGCATTATCATCTTTTCAAGAGTTGCTAAAACATATAAAATATGTTCTTATTAATGAAATTATTTTTATCGGCCCAAAGTTGGTAGGAAAAATTGACAGTAGGCTACATGAGGCTTTCCCCACACTCAAAAAAATTATAATTTGGAAATGGATCAGTCATCATCCTCAGAGACCTTGGGCAATTACAACCAGTTATGGAAAATCCTATTTATGCAAGTAAATCCTATGGATGAACCCTTTGGAAGGGATTCCATTCTTACATTACATTCTAAAACAATATTATGGAAACAAGAAACAACCGATGCACAAGTTTCATTCTAGAATTTACTACTAAACATGTGAGATTTAACACCTTTTATTGAGGACTGAGAACTCCTAGTGTCTCACACAGAAACACACCTTACTTAGTAAGAGCTAAAAAAAATTAAGGACACACTACATTTTTTTGCAAAAAATGACCTCATCGACTCACACAACCTTCAGATGATGATGAAATTGAATGATTAGATCACCCTATCCATTTCTTAAAGTAACAGGTGGCATGCAAAAAGAAATCATGATTATTGGTGCTCAAAATAGCCTCACCTCAGTTTTCCTTTGAAAATTAATCGATTTACTATCTATGTCACTTTCTTTTTCCCTGTGTTGTGCCTGGTTAATCTTTGTTTCCATTTTTAATCTATTCATGGGTCCTAGATCAATTATGGGTCCATAGTTTGCTTCTTGTTTCTTTGTTCCTCTGGAAAAGGTCTGTAATTTGGGTCTCTCATTCTCTGTTTGTCTAAAAAACTTGGGTTCTTCCTTGTTTTCTATTCTCCATGGTTTGGATTTGTCTTCCTTGTCATTTCTACCTTAAATAATCAAAGAAAAATGAATGGAGATATCTCTAAGGAACGTATTTGACCCTTGTAACATTTCTAAATTCTCTGTCCTTAGAGAAATTTTCATTTTTGGGCTAGAATGATCGTTTTTCTATATTTCACGGTTTGACGGGTGTTTCTCCTGGTCAAATTTGCATCCTTGCATTGACAGGGAATGTGGCCTCTTTTGGTTAGACGCGGTTCGACTGGGTACTTCAAAATTTATATGAATCACCTCAACTTAAAATGTGTCCATGTGGAGGAACGACATTTGTTTGAGGATTTAATTTTTGGTTTGGCCTTAGAGTAGCGCTAGGAGGACACATGGAGGTTTCCGCTGCTTTTTTCAGACTTAGAAAAATTTTATGCAGCTAAAATAGTGTGGCAGAAAACGGGGACACGTGGTGAGCCCGTGCTCATTCAGGGTCTTTGCTTTGGGCACCATTTTGAAATTGCACCATGGAGACACATGGAGGCTTCTGCAGGGTCTTCCCATGCTTAGTATTTTACAAAAGGGTTTTGGGAGGTCTGGGACACGTGGAGGAACCACACATGTTTGGGGATTGAGACTTGAGTTTCATTCTAAAGAAGTGCCAGGAGGACACGCGGAGGCCTGTAGCCACTTTGCATTTTTCTTATACTTTTAAATGACCAAAGGACACTGCCTCAAAGCATGACACATGACACCTTCCGCTGAGCTTAAAGCATTCAGAAAAACTTTACCGGGCCATGACACATGGCGAGCCTGCTCTCATTCAAGGTATTAAATTTTTGGGACCATCTCAAGGTGCACCATGGTGACACATGGTGGTTTGAAAAGTCAAAGGGGTGCCGAGGTGGACCATATGGGAGAATTTGGATTTTTTGCCCCTTGACATGCAAATGACCAAAAACATCAAAATGTCCTGTAGGCCCGATAAAGGAAAGGTCAAAGCTTGCTCCAATCAATGGTGGAGGTGCAGACTCTCGGAGGAAATTTGGAAAAATTTCCTTTTGGGAGAAAAGAGTTAAAAGTAAAAAGGGAAGCATGGTTCCCCTGGAACCACATTGGGACACATGTTGGGCCTGTTTTTCAAGCATAGAGCTACGGGAAAATCTTGAAAATTTTTCCTTTTTTCAAAAGGGAGGTGAAATGGTAGAATTTGGTTGTTGTTCCAATGGGGCCCACCTTGGGACATATGTCAGGCTCATTTCTCAAGGGTGGAGATGAAGAACAAAATGTGAAATTTTTCCATTTTTCCAAAAGTTGTAAAATGTCAGAGGAATCACCTAGGTCTATTTTTAAGTTTGAATCTTCCATGTGGATGACCCAAATTAAAAGTAGAGATCAACGGTAGCTAAGAATCTGAATTTGATTTTCCCCCCATTTTACTGAAACATCCTTGGAAGTGCGAGTCTTCATGATTTCTTGGTATTTCCTACATGCCAAGAAGAGAGGGGAGTAAATGTGGACATTTGAGTTTGGTGGGAAGATCTAGAAGACATCTTTTGCCATTAAAATCATTTGACTATTGTTCTCGATTAGATTTTCCATTTTTCTTCTCCTGAGCATGTAAGGAGCCAAATTTTACACATTAGGGGTAGAAGTGGTTGGAAAATTGAATAAAGAGTGATTTACCAAATGAAGGAGTTGAATGCGGGAGATATTTGATGAGATATGCCCCCTCGAGCACCTAGCGACTGTTTGCAGATCTAATTCTGAGAATCGTGATTGTGATCATGGAAAGCATTGGTAGCACTCAAGGTCTAGAATTTGGAGGGGAAAAGGGGTCCATGTTGTAAATTTTATAAATGGCACGAATTTTTCGTGCAAATGGTTGGAGTGTTAGGGGTTTGGACTAAATTTTCTAATAGAAAAAATATTGATAGAGCCCATCATTTTTTAGAAGCCATTTGAGAATCTTGTATATCTCTTTTGTATTAAATCTGATCCTGTCAAGGTGGTTGCAAGTGTACAGCCATTGACAAGCTCTGAGACTATTCTAGAAACTTTCCCCTACTAATAGATTTAATCAAATTCAAGTTATTTTGTGTTGTCTTGAGAAAAATGTGTTTGTTTTATTTCTGAATGTATGTGAGTTATTTTTCTTGTTTCTGTTGCAATCTTGTGTTAAAATATGATTCAATCACACAGGCCTAAATCCTTATGATAGTTTAGTGGCATCTGCAATTTCATTCCTCAGAAGAGCTTTGCTCTGGGATTGGAATAAATGATTTAAAATCACTTTTCTTTCATCTGTTGACAGAGATTGTCTGTAAGCCTTTGGGTGTACCGTAGGTTTGATTTGGATTAGATCTTGATACTTTGTTGGGTTTGATAACTTCAGCCTTCGTGATAGAATATCAAAGATTATGTGAAAAAGTGCTAATCTGGGCCTCCACTAAAGTACATATTTTGGTTAAAGAAATATTATAGTTGTTCTATAGCATTTTGTTTGTTCAGCCTTCCATTTTTTAAGATTCCTCAAGGATCTGGCGAGTCAAGTTCATCCTTCCCCACCTCCCACCAAAAAAAACATTTAAAGAAACCAATCCTACCTGTACTACCCATGTTTGTCCTGTGTGCATAAAAATGCATAATCTCTGTTACCAAAACATACAGAAGCAATCAGGGTCCGAAATGTCTTTAGTAACCTTTGCCTTGTTGTGAAAATATCTCCATGATCTGGAAGTGACAAATCATGAGAGTCAGATTTGGTGTGTTGATCATATTTTCCCAAGGTCTTCTCTATGAAATTTATGCAAAAGGATTTATCATTGTTCTTCAATAACAGAGGTTACAAAATAGGTTCTCTTACCTTGGTTGAAAGGCATAACCTAAAATAGTGAGGATAGATCAAATCCTCTTAAGGGTGCTATCCATTTCTCCACATTTGAGTAACAAAGGGCCTATTAGATCTCGTCCCCAGCTACAAAATGACTCATCATGATCTAATTTGTCTCTAAGCTTCCTGTCAAACCAGTTATGTTACTCAAACTTTGAGGGAGAATCAATTTGGATACTAACACCTAAGTGGCGCCATTTCTGAGGACTTACAACTCACATTTAGACATTGGTAAAACACTTCTTGTATGCTGTAAGTGTTGTGTGCAGTTATTTCAGTTTTCACACCTAGTGCACTAGCTTTCATTTGATAAATCTGGGTAAAGAAAGGTTAGAATCTTTCCATTTCCAGTTTCTAGCATCAGCAAACATTTGACAGATCATATTTAGTGCATTTACACAACTAAGGTGGAAATAATTAGTGGCGACTCCCTGTTGATATGATTTTTAATGAGTACCAGTGTCTTAGAACTCTGTCAAAGTCAGATTTGCTACTAATATTTGCAAATCTAGAAGGAAGATCTTTCTTTGTTAGGCATCCTGCTAGGACATTGTTTCCAGAGCTAGGAAAAGCAAAATTAGAAGGAAGAAAAGCCTAGAGAGTTGTGGGAGAACAACAAATAAGAAGAGGGATCTCCATTGATGAAATTGATCGACCTATCATAGAATACTACCATTCAAGTGACTTTGAATCAGGCAACCTCTTTGTGGAATTGAATTCTCTAGATGGAGAAGGGCCTTCATTTTATTTTTAACGGTTTGCTTCATATTCTGCACCTGTATTTTCTAAGGTTGATAGGGATCTCCAAGAGACAAGGCCTTTGGGGGATATTCATTTTGAAAATTAGACTCCTACATTCCAAGGACCCTCAGCCCCTTATCAATTTGTCACCCCTCTATGGCCACCTTCTCGAATCAACATGGCACAGCCCCCACACAGACCCCCTTTTGTTGTAAACACCTTTGGACCTATAAATTTTGTGGGAATGGATGGATATCCAAATGTAGTGCCTCAAGATGTAAGGAAGAAAATGCCAAAATTCCAAGGAAATAATGCTATTATTGGTGATAAGCATCTAAAGCTTTTTATCAATATGATGGATGATTTTAAGATTGAACATGAAGATGTATGTATAAATTTTTTTATCCATACCTTGGAAGAAGATGCCAGGGATTGGTATAAAGCATTGCCAGATAACTTTATTGATTCTTGGACTGAGAAGATCAATGCATTTATATTGCAGTATGGTGATAGAACTGACCCTAGGTTTCTTTTGACAGAATTTGAAAACATCAAAAATAATCCTAATGAGTTAGTACATGATTTCAACACAAGGTTTAATAAGACCTTGAGGAGATTACCTCTTAGGATAAGGCCTTGTGATGAGTCATGCTTGATCAAATATTCTAATGCATTTGATAAAAAGGCTGCATATTACTTAAGAGAAAAAAACCCCACAAATTTGAGGCAGGCCTTAACCATGGCTTTGCAAATAGAGAATAATATCAAGGCAATTGGAAAGCCTCCAAAAAGGGAGGGTGTAAAGTTGGGTAACCTAGAAAAGCCTCAAACAAGCAAGGTTGCTGATTTGGAAGAAGTTATGAAAACTTTAGCAGGGGCTGTCAAATACATTTCCTACAAACTAGCCTGGGATGAGAAAGGAATTGGGAAGAGCTCACAAGGTCAACACAAGAAACAAGGCCAAGATAGGTTCACAAATCACCAAAGATCTGATGATAGAGGCAAGGGACCTATTGGATTTGGAAATAGACAGTCCCAAGCTAGGGATAACAGAATGGTACCTGATCCTTTGGTTGCCAGAGTTTTTGTTGTGGAGGAGACAAATGCCATTGATTGGTGTGACAAATGTTTCATGCCTCCTGCTCCTTGTGAGGAAGATCAGCAAGAAGAAGAAGAAGCTGATGACAATGATGATGATGTCTACATGATGGGTTGTTCCATAAGATTACAACAAGGGGCAACTTTAACTAAGGTGATAAGTGCCCAGACTGCTGCCACTTTTTGGGACTGCATTCATAGGGTACCTATTCTTCCTCCCTCTCATATTTTAGAATTAGATAATGTATAGGATTTTTAATTTCCCAATAATTAATTTGAATATTTAAGGACTTTAATGATAAAGAAGTATGATGGAGGAATTCCATCTGAGGAGGATAGATAATTACTGATGAATGTTGTTGTTGCTCAAGAGAAGGAATATAAAAAAAAAAGTAAGGCTGTCAAAGGGACATGGCCTCAGGCCAAGAAAAAAGCTCCCTTACTTTCAAACATTCCTAAAGAGGCTCCTAAGAGAGAGGCATCTGCCAAAATCCCTGCAGTTCTAAACAAAAATCACATCCCTCGTCATGCCCAAGTTATCAATAATCATGTACCACCTAATGAGTGTGTTGGATTTCCTGCCAATACTGCCTTGCCAAGGAATGTCCCATATGATATTGCCCAAGTTTTAGTAAAATCAAAGTCTCTGTTCCAAATTTTGAGTTACTTAGGATTACTTAGCACAAAAAGAGAGCATTTGAATACTTTGGATTGAAAGAAGAGAAGACTGTCCTAGGCAGAAATCTAAATATTGTGGAGACTCCTCCAATCATTCAAGAATTAGAAACACCACCAACATTAGAGTAACTGGGTGAATTTCCTAAGGTCTATTTGGGGACATCCTTGGTGGACTCTCAAATGAATGTGGATCCATTCTTCACCACTTTGATCATTAAGGATAGACTGCTGCATAATTGCATGTTTGACTCAGGGGCATCATGTAATGTCATGCCTCTGGAATTCATGAATGAGCTGAATAACAAGGTGACAACAGCATATGGGAAGTGCACTACCATGGGTTCCAGAGAAGTGTCAGTAGTGGGATGTGTGAAGGGTTTGGTGGTGCAGCTTGCAGCTTACCCAGGTAAAAATTTAAAACTTGATGTTGTCATTGTTGACTACCCAGCCAAGTGGGGCATGCTACTGTTAAGAAAATGGGCTGCTAGTGTTGGTGGGAGTGTCCAAATGGATATGTCCTATGCCACCATTCTAATTGAAGGCAGCCTAGTCTAGGTTGTATGGAGAAAATAAAATGTTGCATCTTATTAAGGATCCCAACAATGCATCCTATGAAGTATTGTACACAAATGTTGATGTTGACAACTTTGTAGGATTTACTGATGGAAAGGAGCACAAGATTAAGGAATGTAGTTGTCTTTAACAAGCAGGATATCCTTGGACTCTATTTTGTGATGGAGCTTGCTCCAAGTTTGGGAATGGTGCTGGTGTTCTATTTTCTCCTGGTTAGGAAAAAATTGTTTTTTCCTTCAAACTCAACTTTGAGTGCACCAACAACATTGCTGAGTATGAGGCACTGTTTTTGGGTTTAAGAATTGCTTGGAAATATGGTATTAGGGACATCATTGCCAAAGGAGACTCAGAATTAATTGTAAAACAAGTCAAAAAATTGTATGCCACAAAGAATCAGTGAATGAAACAATACAAGCATGCATTTTGGGATTTCATTGAGATGTTTGACTCGTTCAACATCATGCATCATGATAGAAGGTTCAATGATTTACTAGACATGCTTGCAGTGTTGGGGTCTAGATTTGAAAATTGTACAATGTCCCCATATTGTGAATATGATGTTGAGGTATTGACAAGACCTTTTGTCCCTGATAACATTAAACATTGGCAGGTTTTTGATGATGATGCTCAAATCAAAGATATTTCTACAGAACAAGGGAGATTTTGTTGATCAATACGTTGATTTGGAGCCAATGGTATGTAAAATAGAAGGAAAAAAAACCTTGTTTGGCAAGGGCATCATCCAGCTAAAATCCAATACCATTCCTAGAGGTCTGGTTTCTCTTGTGTCCAACTTTTGATAATGCTGATCATATTTTTAACAGATGCATGGAAACCTCAAGGAGTATTGAGTAGCATGACCTTAGCACAAAGGAGAAGTCAAGGAAAATTTGGTTAGGCCGCAATCTCAACAAGGAGTAGAAGAAGTCATACATCCAATTGTTGAAAAAATACCAAGATTGCATGTCTTGGACCTATTTTGAACTAAAAGCATATAGAGAGGACCTATTTCAGTATGAGATTCCCTTGGAGTATAATGCAAAAGCCATTCAGGTAGAAACAGAGGCCAATCAACTCATCCTTATCTCTCAAGATGCAATAGGAACTGAAGAAGCTGAGAGATGGAGGGATTATTCAACCTACAAGGTATTCTTCTTGAGTTGCAAACCTAGTACCAGTCATAAATAAAAATGGTGATATTAGGCTATGTGTAGATTTTAGGAATCTAAACAGAGCATCTATGGAGGATAATTATCCTTTACCAAATATGGAAAACATGCTGCAATTAGTGACTGGTTCTGAGTTTCTTTCCACCTTGGATGGTTTCTCTGGTTATAACCAAGTTGTGATGAAGGAATCAGAAAGGATCAAGACAGCCTTTACTACCCCTTTGGGGACCTATGTTTATGTCAATTAGCCCTTTGGTCTGATGAATGTTGGGGCCACCTTTCAAAGAGCAATGGATGTTGCTTTTTCTGGTTACATCAATGAGTTTATTATAGTGTATCAAGATGATGTAACTGTATTTTCCAGGAAGAGAAGTGATCACCTGTTGCACTTGGAAAATATGCTGATAAGATGTAGAGAATATGGCATCTCACTAAATCCAAAGAAGTTCCATTTTGGAGTGTAGAAGGAAAATTTGCTTGGTCAGATTGTGTCACAAGAAGGAGTGATGATTGATCCAGAAAGAGTAGAGGCCATCAGCAAGGTCCCAATCCCAAGAACCAAGAAGGGAATTCAATCCTTCTTTGGGTAGATAAACTTCATTAGAAGGTTCATATCAAATTTTGCTGATTTGACCATTCCAATCACTCCCATGCTAAAGAAATACCATGTCATCAAATGGGAGGAGGCTACCATCCAAGATTTCAATGGGATTAAAGAGGCACTAAAGCATACACCTATTGTAGCAGCTCTAGACTATGAGAAGCGTTTCCAACTATTATCTTTTGCTTCAGAGAACACTATTGCTTATCTCCTGCTACAGAAGGATGACTGAAGGGGATGAGAGGCCAATTGCCTTCCTTCAGTAAGGCCTTGCAAGGGGCTGAACTAAAGTACACCATTATGGAAAATTAGGAATTTTCCTTGGTCAAAGCAACAAAGGTTTTTAGGCCTTATATTCTAAGTTCTAAAGGTTGTTGCTTATGTTCCCTATACTATGGTGAAAGGATATCTTGTTAGAGATGGAGGATCTCAAGAAAAAGATGTATAGGTGGGTGAATAAGTTGTCAAGAATATGATATGGACATCCGAACCACGAAGTTGGTGAGAGCTTTGGGCTTGGCTAATCTTATGGATGAGAACAACTTGAAAACTATTGAGATGAATGAGGTTGAATAAGAAAGGGAAGGTGTTTTTTGAAAAAGTTGATGAATTCTGAGTGGTACAAGGATATGATATTCTATCTCAGACATTTAAACAGCCCTGAGCATTTAAGTAAGAACAAAAAAATCTCTTATGTTGGCTTCCCAGAAATATGTCATTACTGATTTTGGTTTGGCATGGAAAAACCCAAAGGGAGTCCTTCTTAAGATGCATTACTGAAGAAAAAGCCCCCAAGATAATTGCTGATCTCCATGGAGGAGTTTTTGGGGCGAATTTTGCATTGCAAGAGTCACAACACACAAGATTTTGAGGGCTGGTTATTGGTGTCCAACTCTCTTCAAGGATACAACCTTGTTGGTTAGAAGATGTGAGAGCTACCAACACTTCTCCAGAAGACTGAAAGCTTTAGGCTCCCTTCCTTTGCAACCTATATAAATTGAAGATTCATTTACGAAATGGGGAATGGATTACATTGGTGATATTTTAGACCCTTCAAGTGTTGGCCACAAATGGATTCTTATAGCAGCTGATTATTTTAATAAATGGGTGGAGGCAATCCCCACAAAGGGGGAAACACACCAAGTTTTCATGGATTTTGTGTTAAACAACAACATCTGTAGGTTTGGGCTACCAGTCAAGATTATTGCTGACAATGCCATGAGATTTAGAGATAAACCCTTGGTGGCTATGTGAAAGGAGTATGGGATCAACTTGACATATGCTTCCAATTACAATCCCCAAGGAAAGGGACAAGCTGAGTCCATTAATAAATTTTTTTTGAAGATCATTAGAAGAACATTAGAGCAGAACAAGAGAAAGTGGGGTGAATAGTTGAAGTTTGTTATTTGGGAAGATAGGATCGCTGTCAAGAGGGTTACTTGAAAGATTCCATTTGAGTTGGTATATTGGACTCAAGCCCTGTTGCCTCTTCATATGCAACTATCTTCTTATCAGTTCATTCAGCAGCTGAAAGATCAAGAGGTAGATCCTTATGATGCTCGCATTAACTAGATTATTGAACTTGATGAAGAGAGAAGGGCATCCCACTAGAGGCATGTAAAGTTCAGAGAGAAACTGAAGAAGATATTTGACAACAAGGTCAATCCCAAAGCTTTCAATATTGGAGATCTTGTGTTACTATGGGATAGTAGGCATGAAGAAAGGGAAAACATGGCAAATTTGACTCATTATGGATGGGTTGTTACTCCATCGACATTAAGAATTGGTGAACACCACCTTCTTCTTGAAGGATTTGGATGGTGAATTGCTTAAAATACCTATTAATGGTAGGCATTTGAAGCATTTATTAGATTTTCCTTGAATCAAGGTAAACATCTTTT
The DNA here is from genome assembly GCA_019776745.2 of Taxus chinensis. NCBI lineage: Eukaryota > Viridiplantae > Streptophyta > Pinopsida > Cupressales > Taxaceae > Taxus > Taxus chinensis. Next base: position 686,522,553 of record CM034149.1, on the reverse strand, counting down.
GTATAGTGTATAGTTAGTTGTTTGTTTCCTATTTTTCTGTTTTTGCTCATTCTCGTCCTTGGTGACTTGTTAATTGCTGGGTTTCTCTATTCTTTTTTGGATATGGCTTTGTTTCTCTACCCCTACAAAGATGACTCTACTTCCCAATGGATATTTTGGTGCTTGGTCTACTTTTGTTCTTGTGGCACTCACAGGGAGTGCCCATCCCTGAGCTAGAGCCAATGTTGGTTCTCAAAATAGTCTCGCCCCACTTGTGCCTTTGGAAATTTATTGATTTATGACCTCTTTTGTTTTCTCCTTCCCCGTGTTGTGCTTGGTAAATATTTTTTGTTATTTTTTATTCAGCTCCTGGGTCAAAGATCATGTATAGGTCCATATTTGTCTCCTCATTTCTTTGTTCCTCTAGAAGGGTCTGTATTGTGAGTCTCATGTGCTCTATTCCTTCAAAAATTGCATTTTCTCATTCTCTCTATTTCCAACAGTCAGTATTTTTTGTCCTTAACATTTCTATCCTAGATATTTGAAGAAGAATGAATTGATGTGTCCCTAAATAATGTATTTGAGCTTTTTAAACATTTCTAAACTTTTTATTCTTGAAGAAAATTTAATTCCCAGGCTTAAAAGGCTATTTTTCTATATTTTATGGTTTAACACGTGTTTCTTCTGGTAAAATTTGCATCCTAGCATCATTTGAAGATCTACTTTCTGGTTTGGGCCTTGTAGTACCACCGGGAGGACATGTGGAGGCTTCCACTACATTTCTTGGACTTAGATAAATTTTTGTGCAGTTGGTATAGTTTGGCGGAACAAGACACATGGCAAGTTCTCACTCATTCAGGGTCTCTACTTTGGGCACCATCATGAGATAGTTGCACCATGAAGACACATGGAGGCCTCCACTCACTTTTAATTTTTCTTTGAATTTTCAATGGCTAAAGGAGACTACCTTGGATCATGACACATGGCGCTTTCCTCTGAGCTTCAAGTGTTAAGGTAAACCTTTCCAGAACAAGACACGTGGTGAGCTCACGCTCGTTCAGGGTATCAAATTTTTTTGACCATCTCAAGGAGCGGCATGATGACACATGGTAGTTTGAAAAGTCAAAGAGGTGGGGAGGTGGACCATTAGAGGAAACTTGGATTTTTTGCCCCTTAAGGATTAAAATCTCAAAATGGCTAGTAAACCCGATTAGAGAAATAGTCAATGCTTTAACCCGGTCAACAATGGAGGTGTAGACTCTATGGGGAAATTTTGAAATATCCCCCCTTTGGGAGAAAAGATTTAGAAGTAAAAATAGAAGCGTGGCCCCGCTTGAATCATATTTGGACAAGTGTCAAGCTCATTTCCCGAGGTCGAAGCTGTGGGGAAAACTTTAGAAAATTTTCCCTTTTCCAAAAAAAGAGTAAAATGTCATAATTTGAGCACGGCTCCACTCGAATCACATTTGGACGCATGTCAGGCTCATTTCCCGAGGGCAGAGGTGTAGAGAAAAATGGGAATTTTTTCCTTTCTTCAAAAAATTGTAAAAATTCAAAGGAATCCCTTGGGTTTATTTTTAAGTTTGAATCTTCCATGTGAACGGCCCAAATTCAAAGTAAATATCAACGGAAGCTGAGAGTCTGAAATCTGATTTTCCCCCCATTTTTTGAAACACATTTGGAAGTGCGAGTCTCCATGATTTCTTGGTCTTTTCTGCACGCCAAACAGAGAGGGGAGTTTAGTTTTGATACCTAAGTTTTGGTGGGAAGATCTGGAAAGACGTCTTTCACCATTAAAATGGTCTGACTTTCAGGATCAATCAGATCTTCCATTTTTCTTCTCCCAAGCACACAAGGAGCCAGATTTGATAGATTAGCGGCAGAAGTGGTTGGAAATTTGAATAAAGAGTGATCTACCAAAGGAAGGAGTTGAATGTGAGAGATATTCGATGCGATCGGCCCCCTCGAGAACCTGGCAACTTTTTGTAGATCTTATTCTGAGAATCACGATCATGATCAATGAAACCACTAGTAGCACTCAAGGTCTAGATTTTTGGGGGGAAAAGGGCCCCTATTGTAAATGTTATAAAATGGCAACGAATTTCTCGTGCAAATGGTTGGATTGTTAGGGGTCGGGACTGAATTTTTTGATAGAAAAAAGCTTGACAGAGCCCATCATTTTTGAGAAGTTTATATATCCCTTTCATATTAAATATGATCATGTCAAGGTGGTTACACATGCATTTCCATTGACAAGCTCTGAAAATGTTCTAGAAACTTTCCCCCACTGATATATTTAATCAAATTCAAGTTATTCTATGTTGTCTTGAGCAAAAAGTGTTTGTTTTATTTCTTAATGTATGCAAATAGTTTTTCTTGTTTTTGTTGCAATCTTATATTTAAATCTTGTTCAATCACACAGGTCTCATTCCTTGTGACAGTTTAGTGGCATCTGCAATTTCATTCCTTAGAAGAGCTTTCATATGTGATTGGAATAAATTATTTAAAATCATTTTTATTTCATTTGTTGACAGAGATTTCCTGTAAGCCTTTGGGTATACCTTAGGTGTGATTTGTCTTAGATCTTGATACTTTTTTTGGGTTTCCTAACTCAGGCCTTCATGATAGAATCTCAAATATTGTGTGAAAGAGTGCTAATCTGGGCCTCCATTGAAGCACATATTCTAGTTAAAGAAACATTTTAGCTATTATGTGGCATTCTATTGGTTTAACCTTCCATTTTGTAATATTTCTCAAGGATCTGGTGAATCAAGTTCATCCTGCCCCACCTCCCACTAAAAATTCATTCAAAACAACCAATCCTACCTGTACTACCCCTGTTTGTCCTATGTACATACAAATCCAAAATCTCTATTACCAAAACATGTAGAAGCAATCAGGTTCCCAAATTTCTGTAGTAACCTTTACATTGTTGTGAAAATATCTCCATGATCTGGAATTGATAACTCGTGAGAGTCAGATTTGGTGTGTTGATCATATTTTCCCAAGGTCTTCTCTATAAAATTTATGCAAAAAAGGATCTACCAGCATTCTTCAATAAAAGAGGTTACAAAATAGGTTCTCTTACCTTGGTTGAAAGCGCAACCTAAAATAGTGAGGATAGATCAAATCCTCTTGAGTGTGCTATGTATTTCTCCACATTTGAGTGACAGAGGGCCAGTTAGATCTCATCCCCAACTACAAAATGACTCATCATGATCTAATTTGTCTCTAAGCTTCCTATCAAACTAGTGATGCTGCTCAGACTTTGAGGGACAATCAATTCGGATACCAACACTGGTGATGATAAGTTGGATCACAAATTTCTACTCTACAAACAAAAAAAAATCATGCTTATTGCAAATCTATGTGTTTATGTAGGCCTCGTAAATGGTGTTATAGGAAAAATCACCGACATTGTTTATGATGCATCAATGCCACCACTAGGATTACCTATATTTTTTGTTTTCAAATTTGATAGATACACTGACCCAGGTATGCATCCCTCTAACCCATTACATATTCATATACCCCTTATTTCAAGAGGGAATCTAAGACAATTTCCACTTAAAATTGTCTAGGGATTAACTATCAATAACTCTTAGGGACTTGCTATGCATAAAGAAGTTGTCAACATTAGAACCAATGAAAGGTAGAGTTTTACATTCACATCTATCTCAAGAGTTCCCTCGCTTGTAAATCTACGCATTTCACCACCTTTTTCATTCAAAAGGTACTAAAAATGGCACACGTACCAACACTTGGAGCAAGAAAAAAGGATGAAGAAATACTACTATCACTCAACCATTTGTAAATAATACACTATACTTTGATAGAATCTCCGCTAATATTTTACTAAATATTTCTTCTATCCTAGATGAAATTTCCATTCAAGGGATATCAAATGTACTCATCTTTACTGGAAATAAAATTTCCCTCAAAAGGCTACCATTCATGATATAATTCTTCTCATGTTAAGTTCAAATAAAATAGTCTGAAAAATGATACCACTCATGATATGAGATTTGTAAATTTATATGTATGAATTTGTAACGAGTTTCAAATGAGGATATGAAACCTTTAAATGAAGTGGTTCGTCTATCTATCTATAATTAGAGAATTACACTTTTCAACATACATAATCAACTTTTCCTTTTTATTGTTTCCCGTTTCTTTATTATAATAAAAAACAACACATTTTTAATGTATTGATCTGCACACAAATACCTACAATTTTAAAATACAGAGAAAGAACCATACAATTTATAGTTTTTTCCATCCAAAGATTTGTAAATTATATCACTTTTTGCATTTTGAATAGTTTTTAGAGTTAGACCTCATGTTTGCACTTTTTAAATGAAGTGGATCATCTATATTTCTTCACATACAAACTCAATCACCCATAGTTTAAACAAAATCAATCATAAAAGTAAAAACTATGCCTCTAACACAAATATTATATACTGTTTTTGGTTTGCAAAATGCCTCAAAGAAATGTGGTCTCATAGAATGCTATGATTGTAAGATATGCACAAGATAGATCTTAAAATGATTCTCTCAAACTTTTTGAGGTAATAAATAAATTTGGAATGTACCATTACCATTTCATATTTTTTATATATGATTACATATTTTGTCTCATTTTAGTTTCATAGAGAGATAATACATTAAAACACTTAGTCATTATTTCAATCTACATTGAAAACAAAACTTCACATTCACTACATTCTTGAGAGTAAGATTTAGCAAACTTACATGTCTCACTTGCATTTGTATTCAATTATTAAACAACTAACTATTATAATAGATCCCTTATAATATATTTTACAACATTTGTTTTAGCTTTAATAGAAAATCAGTATTATCAATCACACCCCTTATCAACATCAACCAAAATAATAATAATTTTCATTTTAAATCTAATAACATACACCATTCAGTGTTCACATTACATTGTACACATGATAATGGACCTTAGGGAGGAAAAGCGTAGTATCTTAAATGTGGACTCCCATAGCCTTTAGATGTTGAAGGAAGTGAATGTTCCGATCACCCAATTCATTTCTGAAATTATTAGGCCAGCTAGACCAAGAAATCCTGATGATGATCAGTTGGAGCACAAAGTTTTTCTATGCAAAAAAAAATCATGCTTATTGCAAATTATGGGTTTCTACGGGCCTGGTAAACGGTGCTATAGGAACAATCACCGACATTTTCTATGACGCATCAATGCCACCACCAACATTACCTTTATTTTTTATTGTAAAGTTTGATAGCTACAATGAACCATGGTGGGATTCCTCCAACCCATTACATTTTCCGATACCCCCTATTTCGAGAGGGAATCGAAGACAAATTCAACTTAAAATGGCCTGGAGATTAACTGTCCACAAGTCTCAGGGCCTTACTATGGATAGAGAAACTGTTGACATTAGAACCAATGAAAGGCCAGGTCTGACATTCACAAATTTCTCTAGAGTTCCACTACTTGCAAATCTAACGCATTTCACTTCCTTTTTCATTCAAAAGGTACTAAAAAATGGCACACATACCAACACTTAGAGCAAGAAAAAAGGAGGGAACAAAACTAATATTACTTGACCCTTTGTAAATACTACACTCTACTTTTATATCAACTATGCTACTACTTTACTTAACTTCTTCTATCCTAGAAGCCATTTCTGTTTAAGGGGTATCAAATTTATTCATGTTTACTGGAAATAAAATTACCCTCAAAAGGCTATCATTCATGATATAATTATTCTTATGCTAAGTTCAAATAAAATAGTCCACACAATGATACCACTCATGATATGAGATTTGTAAATGTATATGTACAAATTTGTAACAAGTTTGAAATGAAGAGATGAAACCTTTAGATGAAGTAGTTCATCTATATATCTACAATTACATATTACACTTTTTGACATACATGTTCAATTTTTTCTTTGTATTGTTACCTATTTCTTTATGTTAACCAATAAAAACACATTTTTAATGTCTTCATCTGCACACAAATACCTACAAATTTAAAATGCCATGAAATAACCATATAATTTACAGTTGTTTCCATCCAAATATTTGTACATTATATCACTTTTTTGCATTTTTAATAGTTTTAAAGGGTTATACCTCATGTTTGCACTTTTAAAAATGAAGTGGCTCATCTATATTTCTACACATACAAAATCAATCATCCCTAGTTTAAACAAAATCAACTACGAAAGTAAAAACTATGCCTCTAAGGAAAATAACATATAACATTTCAAATAACATATAAGAAATGTGGTGTCATGGAATGCTATGATTGTAAGATATGCACAAAATTGATCTAACAATGATGCCCTCAAACTCGTTGTGGTAATAAATACATTTTTAATGTACCATAAACATTTCAGATTTGTGTATATATGATTGCATATTTTGTCTCATTTTAGTTTCGTGGAGAGATAATCTATTAAAACACTTAGTCATTATTTCAATATAATTTGACAACAACACTTCACATTCACTACATTATTGATAGTGAGTGTTAGCAAACTTACATTGCTCACTTTTATTTTAATTCAATTATTACACAACTACTATTATCTAAGATCCCTTATAATGTAATTTATGACATTTGTTTTAGCCATAATAGAAAATTAGTATTGTAAATCATACCCCTTATCAACATCAACTACAAAAGTAATAATTGTGTTTCTAAATCTTATAATATATACCATTCGATGTTCACATTTCATTGTACACATGAGAATGGACCTTAGGGTGGAAAAGTGCAATATTTGAAATGTGGACTCCGATAACCTCTAGATGTTGCAAGAAGTGAACGTTCTGATTGCCCAATCCATTGATGAAAGTAACAAGTAGGATAGACCAAGAAATCCTAATGATGATCAGTTGGAGCACAAATTTTTGTTGTGCAAAAAACAAAAAATCATGCTTATTGAAAATTTATGGGTTACCATAGGCCTCCTAAATGGTGCTCCAGGAATAATCACCAACATTGTCTATGACGCATCAATGCCACCATCAACATTACCTTTATTTACTATTTTCAAATTTGATAGATAAAACAACCCATGTTGGGATTCCTCCAACCCATTACATATTCCAATACCCCCTATTTCGAGAGGGAATTGAAGACAAATTCTGTTTAAAATGGTGTGTCGATTAACTATCCACAAGTCCCAGGGACTTACTATACATATAACAACTGTCGACATTAGAACCAATGAAATCCAAGGTTTGACATTCACAGCTTTCTCAAGAGTTCCCTCGCTTGAAAATATGTGCATTTGACCTCCTTTTTCGTTAAAAAGGTACTCAAAAATGGCGCATGTACCAACACTTGCAGCAATAAAAAATGAGGAATAAAGATTACTATCACTCAACCCTTCATAGATACTACACTCTAATTTGATAGCACCTCTGCTACTACTTTACTCAACACTTATTCTATCCTAAACGACATTTCTGTTCAAGGGGTATGTTATTTACTCATGTTTACTTGAAATAAAATTACCCTAAAAAGGCTACCATTCATGATATAATTCTTCTCATGTTAAGTTCAAATAAAATAGTCCGAAAAACAATACCACTCATGATATGAGATTTGTAAATGCATATGTACAAATTTGTAACAAGTTTGAAATGAAGAGATGAAACCTTTAAGTAAAGTGATTCGTCTATATATCTACAATTACAAAATTACACTTTTCAACATACGTGTTCAATTTTTCCTTTTTATTGTTGTCCATTTCTTTATGTTAACTAACAACAACACATTTTTAATATCTTCATCTGTACACAAATGCCTAAAATTTTAAAATTCCGAGAAAGAACCATGTAATTAATAGTTGTTTCCATCCAAATCTTTGTACATTATATCAATTTTTTATGTTTTGAATAGTTTTAAGGGTTAGACCTCATGATTGCACTTTTTAAATTAAGTGGCTCATCTATATTTCTACACATACAAAATCTATCACCCATAGTTTAAACAAAATCAACTACAAAAGTAAAAACTACCCCTCTAACACAAATAACATATAATATTTTTTGTTTGAAAAATGTCTCAAAGAAATGTGGTCTCATGGAATGCTATGATTGTAAGATATACAATAAATAGCTCTAACAATGATGCTCTCAAACTTGTTGAGGTGATAAAGAAATTTGGAATGTATCATAACCATTTCAGATTTGTTTATATACCATTGTATATTTCATCTCATTTTAATTTCATGAAGTGATAATATGTTAAAGCACTTAGACATTCTTTCAATCTACTTTGACAACAACACTTCACATTCACTACATTCTTGAGAGTGAGTGTTAGCAAATTTACATGTCTCACTTGCATTTTTATTCAATTATTGCACAACTAAATATTATCTAACATCCCTTCTAGTGTATTTTAAAACATTTGTTTTGGCTTTAATAGAAAATTAGTATTGTCAATCACACCCCTTATCAACATCGAATACAAAAGTAATAATTGTATTTCTAAATCTAATAACATATACCATTCAATGTTCACATTACATTGTACACATGACAATGGACATTAGGGAGGACAAGTGCAATATTTGAAATGTGGACTGCCATAAAATTCAGATGCTTAAGGCATTAAACGTTACAATCTCCCAATCCATTGTTGAAAGTAACAGGCAGGCTAGAACAAGAAATATTGATGATGATCAGTTGGAGCACAAATTTTTGTTGTGCAAACAACAAAAAATCATGCTTATTGCAAATTTATGGGTTGACGCGGTCCTCGTAAATGGTGCTACAAGAGACATCACTGACATTGTCAACGACGCATCAATGCCACCACCAGTATTACGTTTATTTTTTGTTGTCAAATTTGATAGATACAACAGCCCATGTTAGGATCCCTCCAACCCGTTAAATATTCTGATACCCCTTATTTCGAGAGGGAATCGAAGACAATTGCTTCTTATAATGGATTGGGGATTAACTATCCACAAGTCCTAGGGACTTACTATTCATAGATAAAATTTCGACATTGGAATGTCCAATGAAAGGTAGGGTCTGACATTCACAGCTTTCTTCAGAGTTCCTTCACTTACAAATCTGCGCATTTCACCTCCTTTTTCAATCGAAAGGTACTAAAAAATGGAACACATACACACACTTTGAGCAAGAAAAAGGAGGAAACAAGACTACTATCACTCAACACTTCGTAAATACTACACTCTACTTTGATATCACCTCCGCTACTACTTCACTACAATAAACAAGCTCTTTTTACTACAATTGTTCCACAAAATAGCTACAATTTGATATAAATATAAAATATTTGTGGCAGTTCTATGAAATTTTCATTTATTTATATTTTTGTATTATAGATGTTCCACATTTTAAACATAGTGATAATAATTTGTAGAGAACCCGCATATCTAGCCTTTCCTCATACAAAATCCACAATTTAAAAAAAATTAAAAATTAAAAATTAAAAATTATCATTAAAATATCCAACGTATTTACAAAAGATGGAATATTATATTAATATTGGAACTAAAAACATGCCACGTTAATGAAATTTACAAATTTTACATATGTTTAAAAACCTATATAAAAATAAAATAACAATGTAAACAAAATCTAACAATACAAAATATATGTTTATGATAACATATATTAAAAATATGAATAGTAAATTATTATAGTATTAAAATTTTAATTTAGATTATGTGTAATTAACACATTAACTATATATACTACCATATATACTACCATATTGAATTTCAATTATTATATATTTACATTTAATTATTATAAAAATATAATAATGTAGAGATGTCACATTTCTAAACAAATTACTTCAAAATATTTCTGGTAAATTTATAATTATAGAAATGTTATATTAGAAAATATGTATTTATCCTAATATATTATAAAAAAAAACTTTAAAATTAAATATTTTAATATTGTCACATTAGAAAATACCACTACATTATACCACACAAAATAAAAATATATGAAATTCAAGATAAATTATACCTACCAATTACCATGCTAAATAAATCAATAACATATATTTAAAAGTAAATTTTAAAAGGCTCGTCTCAAAATAACCAAACATAACCAAGTCGAAATGTATAGTTGTAATAAACAATGCTTATTATTATTTTTATTTTTAGAATAGTCATTAACAAATTCAACAATTATTACAAAATAATTACATTAGATTATTAAAATATTTATGATTCTATTTAATATTTTAATTATTTATATATTCATATTATTATCAATATAAATTTTAATATAAATATTACTTTTTTTATTATAAATAAATGTATAACTAATAGTTGACCATTATTTATGGTATTTATTTTAACTATATATTTATGTGATTTTCTCGAGTTCATCATTCACCTGTAGTGTTTATATATGGTTTCTTGTGTACCATTTGACAAGTCTTTACATAATTTATGATATTGTATTTTATAACTAATTTATTTACCCAATCTCAAACGCATTTCCTTGATTATTAAGCATGATTCGTTTGTTTTTATTCTTTTAAAATTGTAGTTGTCATGCCCACATTTTACACACACAAAAACAACAATAAAAAGACCAGGATAATTTTTTGGGGCTTAAATTTCTCACTACACAACGCCACAAGGGCCCCAAGAAAAGAAAACTTAAAAATGCATATGACACTTACATAAGTCATCGAATGACATAGACACATGACAATACTATATACATGTCGATGCCACACTTTCCCTAATGAACAAATACTAGCAATGACCCAACCTCAAGAAAAGGACTCAAAGATTAGAAAACCCACAACACATCATTTTCTTAATTGCATCTTAGCTACGATTAACATTCTAAGAACATTACTGTGCAAGGATAATTGTTTCCTTTTTCCACCTACAGATTCTTAAGTTCATTTAAAATTTAATTTGCAGTTTGACCATTTCAAGTTGGCTCTTTATTCTTTATGAAAATTTGCATAACTTACATAATTATTTGGCATATTTAAAATTTCATACGAAGTACTTAATTCTCTTGTTCTTATGTTTTTTTGGAATATATAGGCTAAAAGGAGGGTTTTAGAAGGTCCCACAACCTTATACAATAGAGCCCATCAGGCCAGATTTAGCAATAATAGTAGAAAAGCAAAAATACTCGAGTAGATTCCAAAAAAGGAGGACAAAAAAAAGCAAGCAGAGATAAAGAAGAGATACATCATATGAGCTTTTTCGGCTTAGAAACAACATTTTTTGCTCTAGGAGAGCCTGAGTTGTTAGCAAGATGTTTGGCCAGTTTGATAAGCTCCGAGTAGTCATCAGCAATGGCAGTCCTAGTGGATTCCGTGAAAGCCTCCCAAGCTTTCAGAGCCTTGAATGCGCGCTAGAGCTTGCTTAAAATAGAGGAAACCATGTCGGCTCTGCGATTATCCCTTTTAGTGTCAGCAGACTCAGGTTCAGCAGGTTTCGAGTCCATAATAGGTGAGGAATGAGAAGTGTTAGCAGCAAGAACTTTGTCGTCGAAGAGAGCATTGTTTCCTGCAGGCTGGGAGATGGGATCCACCACTGGTTGATTGATATCTAATTGCTCCGAGTCCGGGGAGTCAGGGTACAGCTGAGCCAGGCCCAAAAGATCAGCATCCCGAGAGTAATCAGGGCTAGAAACAGGGGAAGAAGCATGACCACTGGCTTCAGTGCCTTCCAAGAACAAGCAAGAGAGGGGCATGGGGAAAGAAGGGGTCGTAGGGGGAATAGAGGCAACGCGGGGGGGACTCACAATAGCCACATTAGAGTCTGAACCAGAGGAGAGAAGCAAACGACGACGACGCCGAGATGAGAGGAGGGAGGAGTAGGAGGGGCGAGGGGAAGGCGAGGGGGAGCGGTGGCGGTGACCCAATTTGGGGGGAACCGAAGAAGGTCGGAGTGAGAAGCAGCGATAGAGAAGAGCAGGTAAAGAAAACCCTGGTGAAGAATGACACCTTCGCCCTCACGAGCTAACTGAACCGAGTGTTCTAAGGACTAAAACAAAAAGGCCGCCAGATTGATTTTCTTCCCCCATCGAAGATGAGAGATGATGAATAGGTGGGGACCAAAAACAAGCCAATATCTATCGTCGATGGTAAAATACCACATAATGACCTCCGTCACTCTGTCCCAGGGAGAAGGCAGGGAGTCCCGAGTATAACCAGAGAGGTATTTCACCGGTCTGTCACCAGCGGCATTAAATTCTTGAATTTCTGCATGCAGCGAACGCTTGTAGTAGATGTCACCTGCAGCAGGAAGGCCAGTGGCGTCAACAATGGCATTCGTGGAGATGGTAAAGCGAGTGTTGCCGATTTGAACCCGACCCTTCACCCAGAAAGCCGTGACCGCATACAAAACCAGCGCAGAATAACCCACCATTTTCTCCAGGAAGGTGGCAATTCCATTTTCCAGCAATATATTCCACACCTCCCCATCATTTTTAATCGAATCACAGTTATCAGGCTCAAGACGCTTAAATTAACCCCCCATGGTATGAATGTTGGAATAGTTTCAAAAGTGAGAGAAAAAGTGGACACTTAACAACTTAGACAAGTCGGGGAAGCCGTCGGCCAAGTTATCATTGTCCTCCCCCCACCTCCTCAGATGATTAATATGAAGATAATGCCCATTTGTGCGGAGATCCCCTGCATCAATACAAAGCACCGTAATCAATTGTCCCTCGTTAAGGGTCAAATCAATTAACTTCGTCATAAATGCCTCCGCCCTTTGAGAGGGCCATAGCGAGTTTGCCGAAACCCGAGTCAGCCCTCCATTCCACCAGTCAACAATGGGGTATATCATTTTGAGTGATTTGGCAGAGATCATTCGGGAAGTTGTCTGTCCAGCTTTGCTGAATCTCGATGAGAACACCAAAATTAGCAAGGAGGTCCGCCACTTTATTTCCCTCCCGGAGGACATGCTGGAACTGGATTTGTAGGAAAGATTTTTGAATAATTCTGATATTAGAAATGATGTTCCTTATCGACCAATGACCGGAGTCATTAGACTGCAGGAGTTTGATGATGTTGAGGGAGTCACTTTCAACTTGAAGGGGATCATCACCAAATTTGATAGCCATCTCAAGGCCTTTGAGGACTGCCAAGGCTTCCGCACGATGGTTGGAACCAAAATTGAGGTTGTGAGCAGAGGTAGCAACAATATATCCCGAAGAACAACGAAGAATGGCTCCTCCTCTAGACTTACCAGGATTGCCTTTCGAAGCTCCATCCGTGTCCAGTTTTTTCCAGCCCCTTGGAGGGGGAAGCCAGCAGACTAAATTCCGAGCAGTGTAAGTGCCTTTACATTGAATGGACAATAACTTCTGCCACTCCTGGGAGTTACAGATTTGGATTTTTTGTTGATATTTGATCCACATGGTTAGGTTGATATTTTCTTGAAGAGCCAGAGCAATCTGAGTAGCCACCTGATGAGGATCAATACTTTTTTCTTTGAAGATTCTTCTGTTTCTTTCTTTCCAGATGCCCCATAATTCATGCGGGAGGAGGAGTTTCCAAGACAAATTCAGAATCGGATGAGTAAAAGGAGAACTCCATTGAGAGAGGGTGTCCTAAATGGATTCCAGAAAGGTCCAATACACTCCCAACCTCAATAAAATCCACTGCCAAATAAATTGCGAAAAATAACAATGGATCAAAATATGTGCAGAGGACTCCGCCTCTTTAGCACATAACACACATCTAGTGGGGAGAGAGAAACCCCTTCTTTTCAGATTCTCCCCAGAGAGGAAAGCATTCTTAGAAGAGAGCCAAGAGAAAAAACCAATTTTGGGAGTGATCTCATTAGGCCAGACATTGGAAAGGGGGGGCCAGAGTCAGCACTATGCATCAAAAGATAAGCAGCCTTAACCGAGAAAGAACCTGACAGGGAGAGGGGCCAAATAATCTCGTCCTCATTTTGGGAGATAGGGATGTAGATGGAAGAGAGCACCACTTTGAGCGAAGACAGGAGGCTACTCTGCAGATCGCTGATATCATCCCAAGCCTTAATATCCCACGAGGGAATGGAGTTCACCATCTTCCAATAGCCCGAAGCTAATCTTCCTTGCTTATTAATGATGCTTCTCTTAATAGGGTCCCATGTAGGATTAAGATCAAGAGGTTCTTCCCTGATCCAAAATTCCCTCCAGAAATCAATAAGATGACCATTCCCAAATATCCATTTAGTACCAGCTAGAATGATGGGGAGAGAGCTAATAATAGAATTCCATATGGTAGAGCCTCTAATAGGATTGGAAGTGAGCAGGTCTTTGTTATTTGCCAGATATTTAGCTTTGAGTAGATGGGCCCAACAAGAGTCACCTTTAGCCACTTCCCAAGCAAGTTTGGCCAGGAGGGCCCCATTCATGTCAACCATTTTTCGAAGACCAAGCCCACCATGAGAAGTTGGCTTACACACATCTTTCCATGCCACAAGATGGATCCTCTTCTTATCTTCAGTTCCAGACCACAGAAAGTTCCTTTGAATTTTTTCCACAACCTCCCTCACAGAACTGGGAATCTTGAGTAGGGACATGAAGAAAGTAGGGAGGCTTTGAAGAGTGGCTTTCACCAGCTGGAGCTTGCGAGCCTGACTGAGCAGAACCCCTTTCCAAGCAGCCATCTTTTTTTGATACCTTTCAATGACAGGATTCCATAGATTTTTTGATTTCCTTCCATGGAAGAGGGGGATGCCAAGATAAGAGGTGGGGAGTTCCACAATATTACAACCAAAGATATCAGCAATCTTTCTCTGAGTCCTAGGGGACGTGTTGATGAAGGAAATGTTGCTCTTGTTGAAGTTGATAGTTTGCTGAGAAGCTGATTGGTATAGAGAGAGGATATCCATAATAGCCCGGGCTTCAATAACATAAGCTAAACTTAGCAGCAAAGTGTCATCAGTGAACTAGCTATGAGTGGAAAAAGGACAATTTGAGGTGATTTTCATACCAGAAATGATAGATTGAATTTTAGCCGCTTCCAGAGCTCTGCTAAGGGAGTCCGCCATTAGGACAAAAATAAAAGGTGACAGGGGATCCCCTTGCCTGATACCTCTGCTGCTTTTGAAGAAGCCCGCAGGAATGCCATTGATAAGAATAGAGAAGCAAGGGGTTGAAATACAAGAGAAGACCCAGCTACACCACTTTTTGTTCTAGTCTTTTGTACACTTTACTCCCTCCATTATCTTTTTGTGCAGTGATGATCACACTTCTGACACATGTAAAATAGGTTCTTGCACGTCTATCCAATTCTATGTTACTATTCAAAAGTGACTTATGCATCTAGAAGTTTTAAGTTTTTATTTTTTTTACGAAAGATTATCATTTTAGGTTCTTGGATTCTTATTCAACATAGAATACAATACCCTTCCACCATTGTGAGAGATGAGCTCCTGAACCCTAAACATTTAACTCATGGAGGTCAACACCCTAGTGATAATCTTGTATGACGTGTTACATGCGACTGGTTGGCCATGGGAAGCCTGGACAGAGTCTTGTGGCAGCTATGAAAACATTTGGAGGCACAGGGCAACGGTAGAAGCACTGGTGTGCACGGATTCCTTAAGGAGAAAACAATGAATTCTCCTGAGATTCAACCTTTACTTTCGTGGAGAACAAAGACAAAGGTGGATTATTTCCACACCATGGTTTTTTGTGAAGAATGGTGGCAAAGAAAATAGGAATCCTGGACCACAGCAGCTTGGAGGATCCCTCTAACGGATGTGGAAAGACTAACATAGATCTGGGGATTTCGACCATAGAAAAAGGCTACGGGTACAAGGGAGGGCTCTCCATCTAGTTAGGGGACAGCAGAGGTAGAAGATGCTAGGGAATGGAGGTTCCTTTAAATATTTCGTTGTAGTTGTCTCCAACCAGGGGGCAGTATAAGTACTGGAGACATGATTAGACATAGATGGAGATACAGCTACCTCAGAAGATATCCAATACTTAAAAGTTAGAAGAAGGTATCTACTACAGACGTCACTAAAGGGACGGAGGATATCTCTAGACACTTATGATGGCAAGCATTTGTAGATTTCAAAAAATTCTGGCCCATTACAATATCATAGTTGCAGGACTGGATCTCACAGAGTTGGAGGCATGTGATTAAAGCTAAGATTGAACACTACCCCCTAGGTGCTAAAGCTTCTATCTTTAAGTGTTGTTTTTGATAATCACTAATGAGGATAGAGAACTAAATTTTAATAAATATTGGGTTTAATGGTCCAACATGGTGTCAATTTGATCTGAGCCATGGTTGCACATCCTTTGAGTTAGCTCCTGCTTGCGAAGATTCACTGTTACTCCTACCCAGACCTTCGACTTCCATATCTTGACGTTGTCTTTTAATTTCTTTGTAGCTTTGCTGAATAATTTAAACATACTTTTTGCCCTCAATATTGAAGATACCACTAGGTTGCTTCAAGTGGGATCAGAAGCTTGATAAAAAGCCACGTCTCGAAGCTCATACTACTTATGCCCAGGATTTTTGGCATTCATCTTGTGATTAGCACTTCACAGAAGAGGGCTGTCCAGTCAAAAATCAACTTACGAGATAGGGAGTTGAGGTAGAAGTCATTGAAATTTAGAGAGAATAACCTACTTGGTTGAGAGGGTCTAGTAGATCTATCCATAACATGCATTGATATGTGGTATCCTGCCCAACCTACGGTTTGACCCATGTATAAGATGAGCGGTTCAAACCCATATCCAGACGAGAATTCAGACCTTATAAAGTCAGCCAGAGTCTCCAATTTGCTCAAGCGTCATGGCAGGGATAACCTAGATATTTTTCTGAGGGATCAAGTGGTTGTTTTTTAAATCAAAGATTGTTGGTCCCCTGAACAAGGGAAATATTACCAATCAAGTGATCTTGAAGTTAGTGATATCTTTCCTAAGTCTTCTTCGATGAAGTCTCCAAGTTGGGGGCATACAAATTGATAGAAATCCAAGAGGAGTCTGCTCTAACGCTTCTTGGAAGAGGATGCATAAAAATTTGAGGTGCTTGTCCCGGTATTATGCTTTTAGACATCTGGTATCCCAGGCTGAAGGGATACTATTTCCCCCTGAGTTTTTTGTTGAAGGTTGAGATTCAAAAGATGTCGCAGGTCAGATTGGATGGATGTAGATCCTATTGTTTGTTAGTTTGTATTTTTTTGGGATTTTGTTGAACATCAGGAGAGTTTTAGACTTTGACATCTTATGATAACTCTTTGCTTTTGATATATGGGTTAAGTCCTCTTATATTCCAAGAAATTGTCTTCATTTACTGGGGTATGGGTTTACCCTCCCAAAAAACCATTTACCAATAGTAAAACATTATCCATTGTTATTTCCTTGTATTTCGAAAAAATCTTAGCCTAGATTTTACATAGTACTATGCTGAAGAGACCTAAAATTGCATTGGAATTCTCTTTCCTGATCTAATTGTATGAGAATGCCTAAATCGGGTAAATATCTTGTTGCAGCACTTCTAATAAAACGATTTAGGATTCATCTTTGAGTTCAATTTTAGAGGAAAGTCCCGACCGGGAGGGGACAGAACCTAATTATCAGGCGGATATAGGGGAGGCAGGGGGGAGGGATTCATTTCTTATTGTTATACTATGGATGGGGATTAATAATTCAATGTTTAGGAGAGGACAAAGTTTATTCTTTGGAGATGTGTGTGAGTGTGTTCAGTCTTAAGGAAAGTTAAAACATGCTTGATTTGATTTATAGATGTATTGTTTTTTTATATTTGACTTGTGTGAATCATTTTCCAGTCATTTGGCCCTTAGTTGACTGAGGTTGAACATGCCATGGATTTTGAAATTTGATTGTTACACATAAAAAAGGAAACAGAACATGTGTTGATTTCTCCATCCTCAAGGAGAGCGAAGGAATTAGAAGTGGAAACCTGATCGGGATACATCAACCTAGAATACGGTCTGGGGATAAAGTTTGTACATGTTTTTTTTGGGGACAGAGATTTGGGACTTGGGTTTCCATTGAGCATTATAATGGGCAGCTAGAGGCCCGATGTTTACCTAGTGGATTTAATGCATGAAAATTGAGCAATGTACCTTGAAGAATATATTCAAATATTATGTAAATGGGATAATTCCAGTTGCCCAAGTCTGAATATAAACTCATTCTACCATGTTTCCTAAGGGACAACTATTTTTTGCATTAACTACATGCTAACGAGCATAAAGTGGGATGTACTTTTTGCATAAGTTGCTTGATATATAGCAATTACATAGATCATGTTGAACATGAGCCATACCTTGATTAACCGCTAGGGTGATTACAAAAATCTAGATATATCCCCGGGATATTTACACCAAATTGGAGCTTGGGTCATAGATATCCATAAGTGGGTTGGAAACCATGTTCAAACCGTTTCCTGAGACTAGAAGTCCCGCATTGCCAAACAATTACAATGGACCACCTAAGAATACTCTAGAATAATTTTTCTTTCATGACTGAAGGAAAATACTCACTGACACCACTCCAGGCATAGCCGCTCCATTTATAGAGAAACTCAACAATGCATAAGACACTTACATAAGTCATCAACTCACATAGACAAATAGAAACTTCCATATACTTGTCTAGATTCCATCACTTTACCCACCAATGAACAAATCACAAGAAATGAGCAGCAACCTTCGTGCTATGAAATGGGATGCGCAAGGATTGAAGAACCCAGAACACATCAGATATTGAAGAGGATAGCATCTCTGAGTTATGAGTAGATGTGGAACATTCCAAGAACATTATTATGCATAGGATAATTGTATACTTTTTCCAGAGGTACACATTCTACAAGATTCATTTCAAATTTAGACTTAGAGTTAGACTGGAATTCGAGCCAGTTCTTTATCCCTGAGGATAGCGGAGAGTCCCTATAAGGCGGATTGCAGTAATTAGTTTGTAGACGAGCTTCGTGGACTATATACAAAGCTGAAATGAATTCTCTCATTCTTATGTTAAGATTATGCTTCCCAAATGTTTATTCAAAGTTCATAATTTTTCCCTTGCTACACAGGTGAATCTAACGTGATGACAAGAAAGAAATCTTAGGATTTAAGGGAGGGGGGGGTAGGTTTAGAGTCAAGATGTCTTTTTCCCATAAGACATTCTTTTATCATGGTATCTTTATTTTCTCTACCATGGTCAACATTCCCACAACAAGAAATTGTATTTAGATTTTATATATATGTATGTATCATATAATGTATGTATGTATGTATGTATCTTTATGTATGTATGTTTTGTTTTCTCGAAGTTTGATCTCACCAAGGGAAAATCATATTCTTTGCAACACATGAAAATTTTAATTGAGTTTTAAGGACTCTAAGAGTGACATTATTCCTAACCTAAAATCTCATTTTATTCTTATGTGCTTTACTCTTATATCGCACTATGGTCTCATCATTAGCATTTTTTATAACAAAAGAGTTACGAAAGTTCTTGTCCTAACATCTTGAAGAAGTACATGATTGGAAACATTGTAAACTACACATGAACCACAAGTGATTTGTGTTCAAGGTAAGATCCCATGTTTCTACATTTTGTGATTCTTCATGAGAAATTTATTTTATTCTTAAAGTCATAAAAGGGCATAACAAGGGATTATAGAGCCAAGTTTTTTTGGTTTCTTGGGTTTTCTAAATTCAACATAATTCAAATCAATTTCATTTGCTAAGGAGTTACTTACCATTTTCTTACCACAAGTTAACCTCCTAATCAATTGAGGTTTGGTTTAATTCCAATTTGCACCTAAGTATCTACACCCCAACTATAAATGAGTTTAAGGTGAGAGTACATATTTATGCTAAACAACCTTCATGAAAGAACAAGGAGTTATATTGTTAGTATCCAAGGTAACACATTTATCTACGAGGAACTAAAGAGATCATTAACAAGAGTTTAAGTAATAAGTACAACTATTGTACTCAGGTCCATTTGTGTCATCTAGATCCCACAAGGAATTCATTCGATGATGGAGAAAATTCCTAGATATAACTTCGTAAGACTTGGTAAATGACAAGGATACTAAGGAGGGGTTAGATCTACTTACTCTAGATAAAGTTTTTCCAGGTCACTCCTAACCATCAGGTTCATGACGGTAATGCTAAACATATCGACCATGATGATAACACAAAGTAGGGGTCTTATTTACTGTAAACTAGGAGGTGTCCATCAAGTACAAGGTTTAAGATCATTCTATGATTTCAATTTCTTCCACGCTAAGAATGATCCCACATGAAGAAAAGTTATGGATGAATCTTATGTTAGGGTTGAATGTTGTGGTTAGATTTATTTATTACATTTTCAAGGTAAGAAACACAACACCAATTATTTAATCATCTATTACACACTAGAAACACATTGAAAGATATTAAATTGAAATTCATTTAACCTATATATATATATATATATATATCTATATATCCTTTTTACCAAACGTAACTATGAATAAAATTACACCTATGATTAAATTGCATTTCCCAATGTATCCCTAAAACTAACATCTCCTACATATTAGCATATTTCAAATACAATGTTTTTTAACATTGGACTACATTGTACATATATACATTTTACAATGACCTACATAAATTTTGATAATAAGAAATGAATTACACCACACCCTTTTAGCCATCTTTCTTGCATCCTGACAAAACCAAGTGAGCATGAAATCAATGATAAATCATTGATGATATGGAATCCAACCTATATCTAGCATAATTAACATGTTTTAGTTTCCTATTTACATAATATTAATAATTTTCATTCAAAAAAGAGGGGTTAGAGACACATGTTTATTTCATTTCATTTCACCTTATTTCGTAACCAATGAGAGAGAAAGAGAGAGGGAAGAGAGAGAAACACTATTTGATCAAAAGTTTCAATTTCACACAATAAGTCACATGATAGATTTTCAAATAGTTATTTACAAGTGTCAACAAGTTTCCATGATGGTTTGGTTACCCGCTGACAGGATCCTACAACTTTCTTTTTACGTTTTCCTGCTAGTTGCAAAAATGTTCAACTTAGGCTAGGAGGCTGAAGAAATGAACTTTCAAAACATGTTGTTCCGATGGAAAAACACACCATGTGTAAGTTTCTACATGTCCTCATATACACCAAGAATTCATAGGAAGCTAGAATAATTTAGAATTGGTGAATGGTTTTCAAATGGCGATGCGTTTTCTAAACCCGCCGGTCGTAATTGGTCCCTAGTTTAACCTAGTCAAACTATGACCGAGAGGCCTACAAAATGCCCTTTCTAAACTATCTAGATAGAGTTTTTTTTCCCAAAAATGGAGGTTGAAAGATAATTGTATAGTAAAATATACTATAGGTTTTTGAGGGAGGAAAGACATTTCGTTTCTCAGGGTTTGAACGGTGGTTTAAAATGAAAGTCAACTTTTAAGTTTTGGCTAGCTTCCTAAAAGTACAAAACTGGGCACCAGGGCTCCTAGAAGAGATCTGCAAAGAGAGCACAAACATGATCAAAAAATGTCGAGTCTATTTCTTGAAGCAAATCTCTACATAAAAAAGAACACATACGACGCTTGACATATCATTTCCATGGATCATAGTGTTATTTTGCAAGTCTCTCAAATATGTACATTTCTAACTTTGCAAGGTAGACGGAAAATGTTATTTGAATTGATGACATCATCTAACTCTTGCCGATTCCAACAGATACAAGCACTTAATTTGGATACTCTAGTATCATCGTATAAGGTTATGGTAGCTACAAAATTTAATGTTTAAATTGAAAAAATAGTTTCACCAATCACAAGCTAAATTTTTATTTTGTTACACTATTTAATTTTGGTTACATATCCATTTGTACGATTATCTAGTGCTTTAAACATTTCTATAATATTGAAAATGAAGAACCCAAATTACAAAAAAAAATATGAAAGAAAAGCTATAGGAGACCATTCCTGGATTAAACGAGACGAAGAAATGTTGTGCAAGTTGTCCTCTAGGTGGGTTCACTAACATTCCACGAAGATCCAATTCTCTCTCTCTCTCTCTCTCTCTCTCTCTCTCTCTCTCTCTCTCCCACTTGCAAGAGATATTTCAAGACAAAATACAATGCATTGTACAAAAAACACTTTGGTCTTAAGCTTAGGGTTAGGCTGACTGCACATAGCTAAGAAACAAAATTAAAATAATATTCCTCCAACCCAAAACAATAATCTTGCTTCGTCAACCAAAATCCCTTCCCAAATTGAGTCTCGTTGCTCAAAATCAACCTCTTGTCCACTCTCCACACCTGTAACCTTACTCACAGGAGATTCTCAAATCTAACCTAAGGTGATCCAGAAGCAAGTTCGGGCTCTCCTTCCATACAGCAAATACTGATTTTCAGTAAGCTATCTTGTTCATCTTTTGTTAAATGTGCTCACTACGAAGGGGACACACAACAAAAGGCTGCAATAGTGGTTGAAATAAAGGCTCAAGTAACTCCGAAACCTCACTTCCTACTCTATTGGAAAGCAATTCAAGACACGAAAACACATTATTTCTAACCATCAAAGTTGCATTTGCATTGAATAGCTCTGCAGCAAGAAAATCAACAAATCCTTGGAAACTCTGACCTACATGGTTCACTATTTTCCTCATCCACATTATTCACAACTATTAGAAATTGTAGAAGTACTTTACTTGTCTCTTCTTGCTCCCATTTAGGCACAAAATGGGAGGATGTAAGTAAGGCGTGATTAATTTGGATTTACACTTGCCAATTGTATTTGTCTTGAAAGTTTTGAAGCCTTTTCAATAAACCCATTTTGTGCATATACTGTAGTTCATGTTATCCACACAACTGCATTTATTTTTCTAAGACATTTTTTTTTCAAATAGCTCACCTGCCATGTGAATGCTCCCACATATGCATACCTAGCTACAGAGAATTTCTAACTACAACATCTGACAAAATATTGTCCCTCCCTCATTATGATTGTGATGGATGTCCATTCCCTGTTCTAAATCCTCAATTTAGGCACATGGTGGAGGGTGTTGGAAAAGGTTGTGAAGCTTGTATTTTCATTGCTTGAAAGGTTCCATGGCCTTTTTAACAAACCCATTTTGTATGTATTCTACCATCATTACAATCCATGAGGCCACGTTTCAGGCATTATGTTGAATAGTTCACCTATAATGAATAGTTCCATATTCATCATACACGTCTACCTGAGCATGAGTGAACTACAAAATATGAAAAAAAAAAATCCTCTATATTTTATGTTTTGATAGACATCCATACCATGTCCTAGAGCTCACACTTTTTACACAGGATGGGAGTACACGGTATATGTAAACTGATCATGTTTGAGACTGGTTTGTTGCACAAGAGAACTATGTGACATGTCTCTAGAGGAACCCGATGTCATTATGTACACTACCATAAAATCATTCCAAGAGAAGTTTCCTTGTTCTTTCATTTGGTCAAACACTGAAACCATTCAAAAATTCTAAATTTGCATCCCTAACTTGGTTTTCCTGAGGTTAGCACATCTAAAAATAAAATCAAGTGTCTGTAATATCTTGAAAGGTATGTGACAGGTCTTAAAGTTGTGAGGGTTCCCATGTGATTGCCAAGAAATCCCACACCTCCATACTCCTGCCACACTCCACCCCCACATCTCTATCTAATAAATTACTTGTCATTTCACTAACATGCTCCACCAACATTAATTTATTGTTATCATCCTTGGTTTTTTTTATAAATTATTGCGGGCACTACACTTCCCTCCCCTTATAAGAGCATCATCCTTGATGCGATACAATGCACAAGCTCTAAGGGTAGGTAGGAAAGAAAGAAAATAATGACACATGTCGTTTAACAAAACATCTGTTCAGTATAACACAACCAAAAGGAAACAAACTAAATTTGCGATATCATAAATTTTAATGTTCTCTGAAGATTGGCATTTCACTTTTACTTTATTAATTAGTTAGTCTTTTCCTATAAGGTATTTTTTTAACCTCAAACTCTTAGTATTTCAATTCTTAGGATTTTAGTTGTCTTATTTTCGTAGGTGCCCAACAAAACTGACATAAAAATACTACATTAGGGTCACACACAACACTAATGGTTCATAAGACATCATGATATTTACCCTTACGACTATATCACATCACAAGAACTCAACTGAACCATGGAAAGAACATACATAGCCCTCACAACATAGTACTTGTCACACATACTTCTGACCCAAGGTACTTGTAACATAAGAAGTCTACAACAACATGGAATTATCCCAACATGTACACATACAGGGGTTTCATGCAACTAAAAACCATAACTGTAGCTATATAGGGTCAAGATGGAAACAACATCACAAGACATAAACAAGAATTCTCAAGAGTACACCTAACTCAACCAACTCCGTACGCCTCCCGAAGCATCACAAACAAGTCCATATACCTCCCAAGCATCACAAAAAAAATACATATACCTCCCAAGAATCACATAACGAATCCCTATACCTCCCAAAGCATCAATCACACCCACACAAATCTCTTATGCATCCCCTAAGTCTCTTAGCCTCTCTCTAGTGTCTTTTATGCCTCCCTCAAGTCTCTTATGCCTCCCTCAAGTGTCTCTTATACCTCCCTCAAGTACCTTATGCCTCGCTCAAGTATCTCTTATGCCTCCCTCAAGTCTCTTATGCCTCCCTCAAGCAATAAAATAAAGATAAATTTTCCTTTTCACTCCCCAAAAGAGGTTGGTCACCCTATGGCCCTAGGCACATAGAGTCAAGATACCTCTAACCCAAGTGACGTAATAACTCATGGTTAAACAATCTGCTAGTTATTTGTAACTCCTTGGGGCGTACCCCCATACAACGAAGTGGGTCCATAGGTCCCACCACTCCATGGTGAATCCCATGACCCTATTCCAACACATTACGCACATTAGAACCAGACATAATAATCCATATCAAATGCCAAGTGGCAATAATCCCAAGCCTTGGGCTAGGCTATAAAAATTTTAAACTTGATACGCAATTTAAAACTAAGAAAATAAAATGGCTAATTAGCCATGGTTAGTGAAAAATCCGAATGTTAGTGAAAAACAAATAAATGCCCAAAATATAAGAACATGTTAGTCAAGAAAAACTATTGGTTCTAGGAAGAAAAGGGAAAGTTCTTCAATTTACGAATAAAATAAATGTATATGAATAATACATTATGATAACTATGTGGCCTTATACAGCCACCAAGGGGGGGTACTCAATGAGTTGACTGACACTCAGAAACATTGAGCCTCAGCTCATAAAATATCATATCAATAATACAACTATCATCATCTCTGTCTGAATCATCCTGCCACCACTTCGAAGGCTCAACATAGTCAAAATCACATAGGTTGAATCCATATTATAACCATATTGGGAGAGAGAAATGAGTACAATTCTCCATCTACTGAGCCTAAGGTGTCCGCGAAACACAATATGCATGACACCCATTGAGCAAGTGCCACTCATACCAAACAAACAAAAGTGGGTTTTTTAGCCTATGTAAGGCTCCACTTCCTATCTCGTACTCAGCTCGTGTGACTGGTCAATGGTACACATTTCCTCACTCCAAACATAC
Source organism: Taxus chinensis (assembly GCA_019776745.2). Lineage (NCBI taxonomy): Eukaryota > Viridiplantae > Streptophyta > Pinopsida > Cupressales > Taxaceae > Taxus > Taxus chinensis. The sequence continues at coordinate 686,496,936 of CM034149.1, read as the reverse complement.
ACCTTTTACCAATTTCCCTTAGGCCCAGTTTAGTGTAAGATCCACAACATAACATATAACTACATCACTAACACAATGGTGATTCACACAAATTAACCATAGCGTCCTACACATGGTATATATACAGGGTAAAACACAATCATTACTTTCACATGTTACGATACATCACATTACCACATTCTACACCCAAAGTGCAATCACTGTATAATAGGGATCATATGCTCACCATATGCCCCTAAATCACGACATGAACCATCACATATTTCATGAATTATACGTATGAGGAACACAATGTCTAACTTTACAACATATAGTCAATTGCAATACAACATGGTGATGCACACGATTCATCACAATACAGTGACGACATCATGTTACAATCTAATTTTCTTTACACCAATTTTTTCATGCAATACATCAATACACCTACATATCACATAATGATAAAATGCTCCAACACTTCACAATCCACAATAACATTCTTTTGTCACACACAATAAGGTGGTACATCACATGTGAACTCTTCATAGAATCCATGAAAAGGAGAGAGAATACTCTCATCACAAGCACATCAACATGATAAAAAAAATACGCACTAAGTGACATACACAACATGTGCATTCATAATTTCACAATTACGACATAATTCACATCACGCTTATATCACATTACTCTTCCAATATCCACCACCATCATGCAACACCATCACAACTCCAATCTGCCCCAAAGGTTCGAGAGCATGAACCTCCATTTTGATACCAAATGTCATGGCCACCTTTTACACACACAAAAAAAACAATAAAAATACCAGGATAATTTTTTTTTTGACTTACATTGCTCACTACACAATGCCACAAAGGGCCCCAAGAAAAGAAAAATAAAAAATGCATATGACACTTACATAAGTCATCGACTCACATAGACACATGACAACACTATATACATGTCAATGCCACACTTTCCCCAATGAACGAATACTAGCAATGACCCAACCACAAGAAAAGGACTCAAAGATTGAGCAAACCCACAACACATACTTTTATTAATTGCATCTTAGCTATGATTAACATTCCAAGAACATTATTGTGCAAGGATAATTTTCTCCCTTTTTCCACCTATAGTTTCTTAAGTTCATTTCACATTTAATTTACAGTTCGACCATTTCAAGTTGGATCTTTATTCTTTACAAAAATTTCCATAACTTACATAATTATTTGGCATATTTCAAATTGCATACAAAGTACTTAATTTTCTTGTTCTTATGTTAAGAATATGCTTCTCAAACATTTATTCAATGTTTAAATTTTACCCTTGCAACTCAAGTGAATATGACTTGATGTCAAGAAAGCAATATTAGGATTTAAGGGGGGGTGGTTTAGAATCAAAACATCTTTTTTCCATAAACATTCTTTGATCACGGAATATTTATTTCCTGATTCAACATTCCCACAACAAGAAATTGTATTCAGATTATTTATATATATATATATATATATATATATATATATATATATATATATATATATTCTCGAAGTTTGATCTCACCAAGGGAAAATCATATTCTTTGCAACACATGAAAATGTTTAATTGAGTTTTAAGGACTCTAAGAGTGACATTATTCCTAACCTCAAATCTCATTTTACTCTTATGTGCTTTACTCTTATATCACACTATGGTCTCATCATTAGCATTTTTGTATAAAAAAAGAGTTATGGAAGTTCTTTCCTAACATCTTGAAGAAGTACATGATTGGAAGCATTATAAACTACACATGAACCACAAGTGATTTGTGTTCAAGGTAAGATCCCATGTTTCTACATTTTGTGATTCCGCATGAGAAATTTATTTTATTCTTAAAGTCATAAAAGGGCATAACAAGGGATTATAGGACCAAGTTTTTTCAGTTTCTTGGGTTCTCTAAAGTCAACATAATTTAAATCAATTTCATTTGTAAGGAGTTACTTACCATTTTCTCACCACAAGTTAAATCCTAATCAACTGAGGTTTGGTTTAATTCCAATTTGCACCTAAGTATCTACACCCCAACTATAAATGAGTTAAGGTGAGAGTGCATATTTATGCTAAACAACCTTCATGAAAGACCAAGGTGTTATGTTGTTAGTATCCAAGGTAACACATTTATCTACAAGGAACTAAAGAGATCATTAACAAGATTTTAAGTAATAGTACAACTATTGTACTAGGTACATTTGTGTCATCTAGATCTCATAATGAATTCATTCAATGATGGAGAAAATTCCTAGATCTAACTTCGTAAGACTTGGTAAATGAAAATGATACTAAGGATGGGTTAGATCTACTTACTCCAGATAAAGTTTCTCTAGGTCACTCCTAACCGTCGATTTCATGATGATATTTCTAAACATACCAAGCATGACGATAACACAAACTAGGGGTCTTATTTACCTAAACGAGGAGGTGCCATCGAGTACAAGGTTTAAGATCATTCTACGATTTCAATTTCTTCCACGCTAAGAAGGATCCCACATGAAGACAAGTTATGGATGGATCTTATGTTAGGGTTGACTATTGTGGTTAAATTTCTTTATTACATTTTCAAGGGTAATAAACACAGCATCAATTATTTAATCATCTATTACACACAAGAAACACATTGAAAGGTATTAAATTAAATTTCATTTAACACACACACACACACACACACACACACACACACACACACACACACACACACACACACATCAATGCTTTTTACCACACCTAATTATGAATATAAATTTCACCTATGATTAAATGTGCATTTCCCAATGTATCCCTAAAGCTAACATCTCCTACATATTAGCATATTTCAAATACAACGTTTTTGTAACATAGGACTACTTTGTACATATATACATTTTACAATGACCTGCATAAATTTCGATAATAAGAAATGAATTACACCACACCCTTTCACCACCTTTCTTACATCCTGCAAAACCAAGTGAGCATGAAATCAAGAATAAATCGCTTGCATGACATCCACCTAGAAACAACATAATTAACGTTTTCAGTTTTCCAGTTACATAATATTAATAATTTGCATTTAAAAAAGAGGGGCTAGAGACACATGTTTATTTCATTTCATTTCACCTTATTTCATAACCAATGAGAGAGAATGAGAGAGGGGAGAGAGAGAAACACTATTTAGTCAAAATTTCAATTTCACACATTAAGTCACATGATATATTTTCAAACAGTTATTTAAAAGTGTCAACTAGTTTCCATGATGGTTTGGTTACCCACTGAAGGCCTTGTTAGTGCAAAATCACAGCAACCCCGAATGGCCTCAAATTTGGGTGGGGCATCCAGTGTGATTGCATAACATTGAACTCTCCCCAAAGTGTTGGACTTTGTGAATCGGGGAAGCTCTCCGGATCAAGGCCAACTCCTATTCCTCTGTTTAGGTGCACATGTTCATATTGTAGAGGTTCAATTCTAAATTCTACTTAAATTTTTCCAAGGACACAGGGTTAGGGAGATGCAAGAAATGAAACCTAATCTAATAGAGGTGATGCACCAAAGGAATGTTGAACATTTGCATTGCTTTTAAACATAAACCATTAAAATTGGACATAATATCCATGAACATATAACCAAACTTACAATGAAGGATAAGGAAGGAGCAATTAAACATAAGAGATGGTTGAAATCATCCATAGACTTATAGTATTGCTCCGGGAATTAATATTGTGCATTACAATAGCCAAGAGGCATAAATTGCGTTACAATTTGGATGGAGGGGTTTGAGACTCCAAAAATTCACCTACAGAATAGAGAAAGGGGAGGGTGCAAAACATGAATGTCCAACCCCTTTGAAATTACACCTCCTGTATAATATATAGGAAGAATGAGAGGGAGAAGAGGGGAAATTTGAACCCTTTTCGAATTTCCCTTGAAGGGGCATTGAATTATCCTGCCATAATGATGAATCTTGATGCAACACCTATTCCCTCATCACTGTTCCTTGCTAGGAAAAACATAAGTCCCATTCTTCATCATGGTGGTAGGTGGGGACTTAACGACCTTCGAAACGGTGGGCCAAGAAATTAATGGTGGCAGGTGCCGAGGGATCTCTAAAACATTCCTCTTTTTTCTCGATCTCTAGCCTCTTGGTCAAAAGATATGGCCACCTGAATAGGCTTCAAATTTGGAGTATACTCGCCCATATCCACATGGTGTCCCCACACATCTCAACGTTTCACCCCCTCCTCTACACTCTTAAAGTTACGGCGGATCCACATGTGGTGTCATCCGTAGGCCAAACTGCTTCTATTTTTTTGTTTGAGTCCTTTCTACTAGAGGAGATAATGTGACTGACCCAAGACATATGGATGGATGGTGCATGTTTGGGAAATAGTTTTGAATCTGCCCCTTGAAAGAGCGATTGAGTGATGCGTGAGTCTACCCTTCGGCCTTGGACTTTTCAATGGCCAGATTTTTCCCCAAATTTTACCCTGATCACATGGAAATCCTCCACTGGTTTAGAAACCACCTTCAAATTGAGCTTTGAAGATGCGCTAAGCTGACACTTGGTGGCTTCCTTCGATATGTCTAATTTCCTCTATGTTCTGACTAAATCCCTCCTATTTGGTGGAGAAACTACATTGGATGCTAAACACGTGGAGGGCTATCACTTGTTTAGGGACTGTGTCTTGGATCTTACTTTTAAAGATATTCCGAACTAACATGTGGCACCTTTCACTAGCTTTGTCACTCTCCTTAGACTTTTAAACATATAATTCTCCCTTTTTAGACCTGGGACACATGGAGGGTTGGGGCTTGTTTGGGGGCTACCTTTTGATTCACCCATTGAAGGAACTCCAAGGAGACACGTGGGTCCTTCTATGGCCCCTTCTTTCCTTAGTCGATTCAGGTCTTAAGTCAATACTTCCTGCCTCGTGCCTTTGGGTGAGTAAGGGGGCCCCACCACATATAATGCCCAAAAACTCTTTACGGGTGGGATCATTATAGGCGGCTCCAAAAAGTGTGACAATGGGACACTTGGCATCATCCACAAGCTGCTCCTCCATTTCCCCGTGTTTGGTTTGGTCCCTCACATATGGCGGGGCCATATGTTTGACTCGGAACAAGTGGGGAGCTTGCACATGCTTGAGATCTACCTTTTGGGTCACGCCCTTAAAATTTCCCCTTGGTGGCACGTAGCTTCTCCTACGGCTCTATGATTTTCAACATTTGATTCTCCCTTTTCAGACATGGGACACGTGGAGGGCTGGCGCATGTCTGGGGACCCCGTCTAGACTCAACTTTTGGATACACGCCATAGGAACATGTGGAGGATTTCACAGACTCACCCGTCCTTAGACGATTCAACATTCGACCATGCCCCATTTAGACACTTGGCCACGTGGTGATCTGGTGCTTGTTTGGTAACCCTATTTTGGACTCCATTTTTAGTGATGCACTGTTGAGCCACATGGTATCCTCTGTTGTTCCTGCATTCTTCTCGCTCTTGAGCTAGGTTTTTGGATTAATGCGAGTCCATACAATTGGGCGAACCCTTCCATTTTTCCCGTGCAAGGTTGCATTCGACTAATTTTTCCTAGGGGGAAAAATGGGATAATATTTTAGCGACTCGTAGGATCAGCTGCCTACTAGGTGAATGGATCAACTTCCTTGTTATGTCCATTGGGTGTGGAGTAACGGGTGGTTGCCTAATACAAGTCATGTTCTTGAAACTCAAATCTGGCACTTGCACTTGTGACCTTGAACCTTCCCCGCTGTTCTGGAAATGGACTCCCTCGATATCTGATCTTAGTTGCACTGCATTTGTTATATTTTGAGATTAGCAATGGTTTCAGGAAACTGTGGGTCTCCCTGTTGTAAATGCTAAAGGGCCCGCCACATTCAAATGGAGGCACATCGGACTGTATAAGGACAAAAAACTTGAGCAATGAAACATGTGGCAGAGAACTTAGGGAAATGAAACCTAGTCTAATAACAACAACAATGTGCACAAGCACTTGGAAGAATTTGAAATCCTAGACTACTATGTACAAGGGTGAGAATTCTCCTTCTAGTAGCAATGTTTGAGGTAGATCCCATTGACTAGAATATGTAATTCCTCACCATCCAACTTATCCAGTGGGAAGGCATTGCTAGCTTTGCATTTAGTGATAATGTAGGGGCCACTCCAAATGGCGTCAAACTTGGAATGCTTTCCTAGCTTTACAGGGTCCGCATCCCATTTTAGTACCAAGTCCCCTTCTTTGAATGTCCTAGCTTTAGATTTATTATCGAAGCTCTTCTTGATTAACACTTGATATTTCTCCAAGGTTTTCACTGCGTGTTCTCTTGCCTCTTCTAATTTCATCAACTCTACATCCCTGATCTCCATTGGCTCAAACTCAGCTAGTTCCAGTTGTTTCATGAGTTATAATGTTGTCAACTCAAGTGCTATAGGATGAAATGCTTCCTACTCGTATATAAGACTGAATGGAGAGCTTCTTGTACACCTCTTGGGTGTGATCCTATCTTCCCAAAGAGATGATTAGAGTTTTGTGTGCCAAGTTATCTGATTCTCATCAAGAGTCTTTCTGATGATTCTCAGCTAGTTCTTGTTTGTGGACTCTTCTTGGCCATTACCTTGAGGTTAATAGTTTGAAGAGGTTCTGAGATATATACCATTCTTAACAACCCATTCAGTAATTTTTGCACCAAGGAATGCCAATGCATTGTCTGATATGATGGTAGTAGGGGCACCAAACCTCATGACCATCCCTTCATATAAATCGAAGATGCTATATTCATTTGCCTCCTTAAGTGCCATTGCTTTAGTCCACTTGGTGAAGTAATCAGTCATTGTGAGTATCCACATGTGGCCCTGATTTGAATTTAGATTGATTACTCCAATGAAGTCCAATCCCCATTGTATGAATGGTTGATTTACTGAAATGGGATGAAGAGGCAGCGTTGTCAACTTTTCCTTCCCTGTGAAGAATGCACACTTCTTACACTTTTTGATCCATGCGTAGCAATCCCTAAACAATGTAGGCCAATAGTAACCAGCTCTCATAATCCTGAGAGCTATTATCCATGGAGAAAAGTGGCCTCATGCTCCTCCATCATGGAACTCATGTAATACCTTCTCAATTTGGACCATCCCAATGCACCTTAATAGGATGCCATTGATGTCCCTTTTGAACAAAACACCACCAACAAGCACATATGGGATGGATCGTAATGTAAAGTACCTTATTTTTACTTTGCTCATTTCTTGAGAGCACAAACATGTTTTGAGATAATGCACCAAATATTGAGTCCAATAGGGAATGGGTGCATCATTAGTTGGATGCTCTAGGTCGTTCTACGTTAATAAGATAGCCTCTTATTCATCCGCTGACTTGGTTTGTCACTTGGAAGTGAGCTTCTCACACAGAACTTTTCCACAAACGAGCTTGGTCACTTTGATTTCAATATCATACTCCATTTCACGAGTGATCCATCCTACCCTCTTCTCATTCAAGTCCTTGTTTAGGAGAAAGTCCTTGACACCAACATGAGACACTAGCAGTTGAATCTTTTTGTTTGCGACCAAGTGTCTGAACTTCTTCAAACTCCTAATGATAGCAAGGACATGCTTTTCAATGAAATAATACTTTACTTCATAATCTTCCAAGCTCTTACTGAAAAAGGCTATGGGATGTTTTGAACCTTCCTTGTTAGGCTGAATCAAGATAGATGAGATTTTGTTTGACCCTCCAAAAGCATACAACATGAAGTCCTTTGAAAATTCTGGGTTGATAAGAGTTGGGGCCTATGATATTGGAAGCTTGATGGCCTCAAAAATCTCTTTTCCTTCTTCTATCCATTTGAATGCAAGAATCTTCTTTAACATCATCGTTAAAGGCTTTACAAGAGTGGAAAAATCAGGCACAAACCTGTGGAAAATTTTTATCCTTCCAAAGGAGATTTGGAGGGAGCTCTTGTGATGTGGCCGTGGAAGTGTTCTAATGGCTTAAAATCTTTCATGGCTGATTATTAACCCTTCTCTTGAGACAATATGGCCCAAAAACTTTCCCTCGTGTGCTAAGAATACACACTTCTTTGGATTCAATGATACTTTGAATCTTCTACATCTCTAAAAGAATTTCTTGAGGTGAAAGAGGTGGTCTACTACATTCTTTGAGAAGATGGTGATATCATCTAGATACACCAACACTATCTTGTTGATTAAGCCTTTGAATGACATATTCATATCTTGTTGAAATGTTTCCCCGACATTTGATAGTCCAAATGAGATCTTCTTGTAAGCATATGGGCCCCATTTTATGGTGAAGGTTGTCTTATACTAATCTTCCTCTTTCCCCAGTATCTTATTATATCCTGAGTATTTGTCTAGCAATGAAAACCTCTCAGAGACAGCTACAACCTGCAAGATTTACTTCATTGATGGAAGCGGGTAATGATCCTTGAGTGATGCTCTGTTTGGATCATGAAATTCCACACACAATCTAAATTCTCCACTCCTTTTCCTCACTGGCACCATTTTTGTAACCCAACTTGAATGTTTGATGCTATCTTAAATCATTTTTTTCAACTCTTTCCTCATGAGAGGATCAATGTGAGGATTCACCGCCCTCTGCTTTTGTCTGATAGGTTTAGATCCTGGGTCCAAATCAATAGTGTGATGTGCCAACCTTGGGTCAAAACCTCTTAAATCCTTTTAATTCCAAACAAAGACATCTGGGAATTCTTGAAAAAGTTGAACGGACTCATATTTTTCTTGTTGCGTACTTACCTTTCCAATTCACAATGTTTTGCCTTCATCTATGGAAACAGGCTCTGAATCTTCACCCTTTACGTGAATATTTCCCTTCTCCTTCTAGAGTTGATCATTTGGGTTGAATATTGACTCCAAAGTTACAAGACCCTTTGGTAATTTGTTGGTTCTCAGTTGCAACACTTGGTCACCATACCACTGTTCCAACTTGTCTTTGTTTCTAGCGGAGAACTCAGCTTCTTCTTGTAAAAAAATGACAATTTCCTGATCATTCTCGAAGACTTGCCAACTTGTATTATTATCTAGAACAACTGGTATCACAACCACTCTGATATGGGGCAGATATTTCTCACTCTTGATACTCTCTACCACATCAAATGACGCCCTGATTGCTGCCAGTTTGTCTGTTGCTTCATTCTTCTTCCTTGGGATGGAATTGATGCCAAATGCTTCAAAATCTTCGATGAGATCCCATACCTGATTCTTATATATTTTTAACAGATCATTCTTGGTAGCATTTTTTCCTCTGACTTGGTTCACAATTAACTTGTTGTCTCCAAAGACTAGTAACTTTTTAATCCCTCTCTTTCTTGCCAAATTCAGTCCATGGATCAAGGCTTCATTCTTTGTTGTGTTGTTCAAGCAAGCAAAATGGAAACATAAGGCTGAGTACTATTTTGTACCTTGAGGTGAAACAAGCATAGCTCCTCCTCCAGCTCCCTATCTACTTCTCGATCTATCAAATAATAATTACCATACTTCATTGTCATCTTTGTGGTCTGGCTCGGTGATGCTAGGGAGAGGATGATTCTCTTCATGTAAACAATAGACTCCTAGCTCAAATTCTTCCATTTCTTTGTACAGGTCAAAATCATGCCTCTTGCTTGCCCATTTGTCAAGGGTCAAGTCTAAAATGCATCCAACCTTGGTATATTCCTCATAAGTGCTTGGGAGATATTCCTGATCAAAGGCTGAACAATTTTCATTGATTGGGCTAGATACATGAGGCTTAATATGGAAATTCGTAATGGGATTAGATCTGATCATAGCCTTAGCACCATAATTTGTTTTAAAAAGCATGTGTGACCAATCAGTAAACAAATACCCCCTAATTTTAGTGGTGAAGTCTCTTGACAAGCATAATGTAAAGAGAGGTGGCAAGTCTATGGCTGAAACATCTTGTAAAACAGTCACATTACAACATGCATGTAATGTGAGGTTCAAATTTTTTATTACTCCAACTGTTGTTATCATTGTCCCATCTAATTGCACTACGCATCTGGAGATGACTTCATATTGAAAACCTAGCTGATCAGCTATTTTCTTTGGCATGACTAAGCTACTTGCTCTTGAATCAATCATGAAATTATGCACTAGATTGTCTCCAATGATCAATGAGACATAGAAAGGAGGGGGATTCATATTCTTACCTTTGTGATCTCTATGATTTCCTTCTTGCTGAGCTGTATTGGTAAGCACTTTTTCTTGTTGATTGGGTGGTTGATTTGAGACTGACCAATTGGCCATAATAGCCTACAAAATGTCTCTCTTCCCTGGGATAGCCAATGACTCCCACATTGAGATGATTACATTCGTTTTCTTCATCTTCTCAATGATGTTGAATGGGGATGAGTTATCTCTCTGATGTCCCTTACCTTGCACATTCTTTTCTTGCACATGGGTTGTTACTACCGGTGCCTGAGTAAGTCTAGAAGGTGGTTTGGGTTGACTCTTCACATTTGGAGTTGTGCTTTGATTATTCATACCTTGTTGAGTGATAGAAGGTTGTGGATCGTTTGAATTGGATGACTTCCCTTCTCCAATATTCCTCTTCTTGGACTGTGTCTTTTCTGCCACACTATGAGGAGGTGTTTGATTCATACCATAGAAATATTCAGCCTTCCAATTGACAAGCGTCATCTCAATTGGAGGTTCCTCTTTTTGGGTTACTTCCCACTGGTGATTCCCTTCTTGGCCTGTATCTTGTTCCACACCAGTTTTTGTCACCATAAGAGCTTGATTCAATGCACCATTGAAACACATTGAATGGTTATGGGGATGATTGCATGAGAAACACCATTCATATTCCTGAGCCATGTTATTTTTCACTGGTACCAAGGCTCTAGATGTGGATGCTACATTAGGGTTGTAAGGCTAGAATGGCCTATCTGAAGGAGATTTGGCTTGATTATAGTTTATAGTTTGAATGGGTGGCCTATTAGGCTGATATGGAGGTCTTTTGGGTTGAGTTTGAGGCTGATATGATCTGAAGTTTTGAGCTTTTTGCCTCTTAAGTGTCACCAACTCGTTACCTAAGTTTTAAAGTTGCTTCATGAATTCTTGGAGCTCATTTTAGGAGCTGTAAGATGAGGTGGAAGCTTCAGATGAACTCTGATTCCTCGGAGCAAGTATGGCAGCTAATGTGGGTGTTTTACTAGTACTTGGAGATCTTAATTATGGATAGAGAGGCATAAGTGGCCGAGGTGCAAGTTTACCATCCTAAATTAAGTAATTTTTGGCTCTAATAGCAATGTTATAGGATGCGGGTAAATTTATACCTCCCATGGATTAAATCATGATAGAAATATATGAATTTAAAGCTTTAAGGATGTATAGAAAAGCACCTTCAGTTATTGGTCTCACGACTGCCGGAATCCTATCCCACGTACGTTGGAATATAAAGTTGAAATCAATCAACTGCTCATTAGGATCCCTCTTGATTGTTGTCAGTTGTTCCAATAGAGACAAATGATCCCCCTTTTCTCCAAATTGATTGTGAAGAGCCGTGCACAAATGGTCCCAACAACTTGACTACAACATCCATTTCAACGATCTCATGAATTGCACAAACATTTGCAATATCCTAGATGTGGTCAATTGGAGTAATCTGGTTCTCTCTAGTGAAATATGGGATGCTCTTCATTGCTGCAGTTGGAAGTAGATTTTGTGCATTAAGAACCAACGGGCTACTGCCGGTGAAGTTGACGTAGGGGTGTGCCATCCTAATAGGTCGGAGGACTCTAGTCGATTGAACAAAGGGTATACTAGGTGGAGGCATTTCCAATGACATACTTGGTTGAGATGGAGACCTTTGGGATCTTCTTCCCTTTCTTTCTCTATTTGGTGATAAATGTAGATAAATGAATAGCCCCTCCTCTCTGGTTCTTTTACCTTGTTTGTATTCTTCTCATGAACTCGACAAGCTTGGCCTGTTGAAACTAGTGGATTCTGCCTCTTTAGGAGTTGCCAGATGAGAAGTTTTATAGCTTCTTAAAAGTTGGGAGCTCACAACAAGTGCACATAAATCTTGCTATGAAAAAAAATGAAGATTTATTGTCCCAAAGGGCATGCCAAAATTGTTAGTGCAAAATAACAACACCCCTAAATGGCCTTAAATTTGGGTGGGGCATCTGGTGTGATTGTATAACATTAAGCTCTCCCCAAAGTATGGGACTTTGCAAATCTGTGGAAGCTCTCCAGATTAAGGCCAACTCCTATTCCTCTGTTGAGGTGCACATGTTCCTATTGTAGAGGGTCAATTCTAAATTCTACTCTAATTTTTCGAAGGAGACAAGGCTAGGGAGATGCAAGAAATGAAACCTAATCTAACAGAGATGATGCACCAAAGGAATGTTGAACATTTGCATTGCTTTTAAACACAAACCATTAAAATTGAACACAGTATCCATGCATAGTAAACCAAACTTGGAATGAGGGATCAAGAAAGAGAAATTAAACATAAGAGAGGGTTTAAATCATCCATAAACTTACTCTATTGCTCCAAGAATTGATACAGTGCATTACAGTAGCCAAGAGGCATAAAATGCATTACAATTTGGATGAAGGGATTCGAGACTCCATAAATTCACCTGTAGAACAGAGAAAGGGGAGGGCACAAAATAAGAATGTTCAACCCCTTTGAAATTGTCCCTTGTGTACAATATATATGAAGAATGAGAGGGAGAAGAGGGGAAAATTGAACCCTGTTCCAATTTCCCCTGAAGGGACATTAAATTCTCCTACCATAATGATGAATCTTGTTGCAACATCCATGCCCCCATCACTGTTCCTTGCTAGGAAAGAAAGGAGGCCCATTATTCATCATGGCGGCAGGTGGGGATTTGACGGCCTCAGAAAAGGTGGGCTGAAACATTAATGGTGGCAGGTGGGTAACAGGTGACTGAGGGCTCTCCAAATCATCCCCATTTTTTTAATCTCGAGCCTCCTGGTCGAAAGATATGGCCACCTAAACTCGCTTCAAAATTTGAGTATACCCACCAATATCCACGTGGCAGCCCCACGCATCTCAAGGTTTCGCCCCCTCCTCTACACTCTTGAAGTTACACTAGATCCACATGTGGCGTCATCTACGGGCTGCTCTACTTATTCTATTTTGCTTGAGTCCTTTCTGTTGGTGGAGACACTGTGCCTGACTCGAGACACATAGAGGGATGGCACATGTTTGGGATCTTCATCTTCACCGGTTTTGAATCTTGCCCCTTGAAAGAGCGCTGGAGCGACACGTGGCTCCACCCCATCAGCCTTGGACTTTTCAACGACCGGCTTTGTCTCTGAATTTGATCCTTACCACGTGGCAATCCTATGCACTTGTTTAGAGACCACCTCCAGATTTGAGCTTTGAAGATGCACTAAGCTGACACTTGGCGGCTTCCTTCGGTCTATCTCATTTCCTCTATGTTTTGGATAAGTACCTCATGTTTGGTGGAGCAACTACATTAGACCCTAGACACGTGGAGGGATATCGCTTGTTCAGGGACTTCCTCTTGGGTCTTAGTTTTGAAGATGGGCTGAACTGACACGAGGCACCTTCTGTTGGCTTTGTCACTTTGCTTAGACTTTTCAACAGCTGATTCTCGATTTTTGGACCTAGGACACGTGGAGGGCTGGCACTCGTTTGGGGACTACCTTTGGATTCACCCCTTGAAGGAGTGCTAAGGAGACACATGGGTCCTTCCACGACCCCTTCTTCCCTTAGCTGATTCAGGTCTTAAGTCAATACTTCCTACCTTGTGCCTTTGGGTGAGTAAGGGGGGCCCCACTTCATATAATTCCCAAAAACTCTTTACAGGTGGGATCTGTTGGTGCTCGTTTTGATCTCAGCACCATTTTCCCTGATTTTCCTTTGATTTGTGTGTTATGAAATGTTTAATCTCTCGATGTGGATGTTATGAAGCTTTTAACTCCATTTGAATGCCTTGAATTATTTACAGAATCCATTGTCATGCCCGTTTTTTGAAGAAGTCTCTGAGCTTGCCTTGTTTTTGCCCTAATTTCTTCAAATCCGTGGGCTCTTCTGTTTTTTCCTATTTTTCCCCGACCATGGAAGCTCAAGAATGATCAATTTATATTTGTAAGCCTTTGAAGGTCCAAATCCATGGTCAAAAGATGCTTGAAACCATGATTCACTTGGTTTTGTTTTAAAATTTTCATCCTTAGTGAAAAATCAGATTCTGGGAATGAATGGCGAATTTTTGTGTTTTTGACGGTATGACAGGCATTTTTCCCCATCAAGTTATTCCTTAACATTCGGCGGTCACGTGGCTTTTTTTGGTTGATCAGGGGACAACGGGAAAATGTTTTAACTTGTCACTTTCTACTTTTTTGGAAAAAAGGGAATATTGGTCCCGTACCTCCGCTCAATTCTGATTGGTTATTTTGGTACTTACGTGGCTTCTTCTGAATGGAAAAAATTTTCCACTTTGGTCTCATGTGTAAAAAATATCAAATTAGCCCCACGGCCCCGATAGCATCTAATTGGTTATTCAACAAATATGAAGTGGCAGGGAAAAAGTCTTACTTTGACCCTGCAGAAGGACATGTGGCAAAGTTAAAAGTGAAATGGATACTTTTCCCTTTTGGAAAAATGGAATAAAGGTTCTAAAATGGAAGCGCCCCCCCACCCAATCATATTGAAGCCTTATAATGTTCTTGAAGTTGCGCCATAAATACATGTGGAGGTTTCCACTAGGTCTTCCTTCCAAAAAAATTTCAGCAACTTTCTAAAGGGCACGAGACACATGGTGAGCCCGTGCTCATTTAAGGGTCTCTACTTTTGGGGACCATCTCAAGATGTGCCATTGAGATGCGTGGTGGTTTGAAAAGTCAAGAGGCGGGGGGGCAGGCCATCAGGGACAACTTGGATTTTTAGCCCCTTGTTATTTAAAAGATTAAAATCATCAAAGTTACCTGTGGGCCGGACAAAGAATAGTAAAAAAATTTCTCCAGTCAACAGCAGAGGTGGGGACTTTAAGGCAAATTTAGAAAATTTTCCTTTTGTGGAGAAAGGGGTTAAAAGTGTAAAAGTAAGCATGGTTCCGCTATCACCCACATCAGAAACTAAAAGTAGAATGGCAAAGCTACGGGGAAAAATTGTAAAATTTGATCATGTCAAGGTGGTTACGAGTGTATAGCCATTGAAAAGCTCCGAGATTCTTCTAGAAACTTTCCCCTGTAAATAAATTTAATCAAACTTGAGTTAATCTGCGTTATTTTTTAGCAAAATTTATGTTTTCTTCATTTCAGAATGTTTGCAAGTAGTTTTCTTGTTACCGTTGCAATCTTACATTGAAATCTTTGTGAATCACACAAGATCTTATCCTTGTGATAGTTTGGTGGCGTTTGCAATTTCATTTATCAGAAGAGCTTTCATTTGATAGTGAAATAAACAAATTTAAAATCATTGTGACTCCTATCATGACTATAAGATTGTTTGTTTGCCTTTGAGGGTATCTTAGGCTTGATGAAACAGAGGTTGATAATGTTTAGCTAGGTTTTCCAATTTGAGCCTTCATTTTGGATCCTTGAAGTTTGTGTGAAAGGTGTTGATCTAGGCCTCCATTAAAGCACATATTCTAGTTAAAGGAACATCCTAGCTATCCCAAAGCATTCTGTTGTTCAAGCTCTCCATTTTTGTAAAATTTCTCAAGGATCTTGTGAATCAAGTTCATCTCTACCTCACCTCCCACCAAAAATTCATTTAAAAACAATCAATCATACCCATACTACCCCTGTTTGTCCTATGTATGTACAAATGGACAATCTCTGTTACTAAAACATACAGAAGCAATCAAGTGTTCATTATCTTTAGTAGCCCGAACCTTGCTTAAAAAATATCTCCTTTATCTAGGGTGACAACTCGTGAGGGTTAGATTTTGCTGTATTGATCATGTTTTCTTCAAGGTCTTCTCAATAACTCTACAATGAAGGATATCTCCATCTTCTCCACAAACAACAGGCTACAAAAGGGTCCTCTCACCCTGGTTGAAAGGAACAACCATAAAATAGTGAGGATAGATCAAATCCTCTTAAGGGTGCTACCCATTTCTCAACATCCAAAGAGCAAGTTGCATTCCTTCCCCGACTACAAAATGACACACAGTGTGCTTTGCTTGCCTCTAAGCTTCCTGTCAAAACCATGATGCTGCTTAGCCTTTTGAGGGAGAATCAATTTGGGTACCAATAGGATCCTTGTAACCGGCTCCCAAAAGTGTTATAGTGGGACACTCAGCATCATCCGCAGGCTGCTCATCCATTTTGTTGTGTTTGGCTTGGTCCCTCACATATGGCGGGGCCATATGTTTGACTTGGGACACATGGGGGGATCGCACATGTTTGAGACTTTCCTTTTGGATTGTGCCCTTGAAATTGCGTCGTGGTGAGACGTAGCTCCTCCCGTGGATCTATGACTTTTCAACAACTGATTCTCCCTTTTTAGACCTAGGACATGTGGAGGGTTGGCGCATGTCTAGGGGCCCCGTCTGGCCTCAACTTTTGGAGATGCATCATAGGGATGTGTGGAGGCTTCCACAGGGTCACCCTTCCTTAGCTGATTCAATGGTGTAGCCCACCCCATTTAGACTCCTGGCCACATGGCAATCTAGCGCTTGTTTAGGAACCTTGTTTTGGACTCTACTTTGGGCAATGTATTGTTGAGCCACATGCCATCTTCCATTGTTCCTGTGTTTTTCTCACTCTTGAAATCGGTTTCGGGATCAACGACGAGTCCATACGATTGGGCCAACCCTTCCATTTTTCCCATGAAAGGTTGCGTTCGACTAATTTTTCCTTGGGGGAAATTGGGATAATAGGTCCTACAACTCTCTTTTTACATTTTCCTGCTAGTTGCCAAAATGTTCAATCTAGGCCTCGAGGCTAACAAACCACTTTTAAACATTGTCTTCTGATGGAAAAACACACCATGTGTAAGTTTCTACATGTCCTCATATACACCAAGAATTCATAAGAACTAGCAGAATTCAGAACTGGTGAACAGTTTTCAAATGGCGATGCATTTTCTGAACCCACCAGTTGTAATTAGTCAAATTTGACCTAGTCAAACCGTGACCGGAGGCCTACAAAATTCCCTTTCAAAACTATCTAGAAGAGTGTTTTTCCTCAAATTGGAGGTTGGAAGAAATTGTCTAGTAAAATATATTATAGGTTTTCGAGGGAGGAAAGACATTTTGTTGCTCAGGGTTCGAATGGTGGTTTAAAACAAAAGCCAACTTTTAAGTTTTGGCAGCTTACTAACAGTACAAAAGATGGCACCAAGGCTCCTAGAGGAGCTGTGAAGAAAGAAAGAATGATCAAACAAGGTCAAGCTATTTCTTGACACGACTCTCTACATAAAAAAGAACACATACGGTGCTTGACATATCCTTTACGAGGCTGAGAGTGTTGTTTTGAAAGTCTCTCAAAATTGCATTTTCTAACTTTACAAGGTAAATGGAAAATGTTGTTTGATTTGACAACATCATCTAACTCTTGTCAATACCAGCGGATACGAGCACTTAGTTCAGATAGTCTAATATCATAGCATAAGATTATTGTAGCTACCACATTTAATGTTTAAATTGAAAAATCATTTTCATCAATCATAAGGTGAAGTTTTATTTCTTTAGACTATTTAAATCTGGCCGCATATCCATTTGTATGATTATATAGTAGTTTAACGTTTCTATAATATTGAAAATGAAGAACCCAAATTACAAAAATTATGAAAGAAAAGGTAAAGGGGACCATGCTTGGATTAAACGAGATGATGAAACATTGTGCAAGTGGTGCTCCAGGTCTAGGTTCACCAGCATTCCACGAAGCTCCAATTCTCTCTCTCTCTCTCTCTCTCTCTCTCTCTCTCTCTCTCTCTCTCTCTCTCTCTCCAACCTGCAAGAGATATTTCAAGATAAAATACAATGCATTGTACAAAAAAAAAACTTTGGTGTTAAGCTTAGGGTTAGGATGACTGCACGTAGCTGAGAAACAAAATTAAAATAATATTCCTCCAACCCAAAACAATAATATTGCTTTGTCAACCAAAATCTCTTCCCAAATCGAGTCTCCTTGCTCAAAATTAGTCTCTTATCCACTCTCCACCCCTGTAACCTTACTCACTGGAGATTCTAAAATCTAACCTAAGGTGATCCAGAAGCAAGGTCGAGCTCTCCTTCCACAACAAATGCTGGTTTGAGTAAGCTATCCAATTCATCTGTTGTTCAACGTGCTCGCTACGAAGGGGACACACAATAAAAGGCTGCAATAGTGGTATAAATAATAGCTCAAATAACTCCAAAACCTAACTTACTTCTCTATTGGAAAAGAATTCAAGACATGACAACACATTATTTCTAACCATCAAAGTTGCATTTGTATTGAGTAGCTTTGAAGCAAAAAAATCAACAACTCATTGGAAAATCTACCTACGGGGTTCACTATTTTCTTCATCCACATTATTCACAACTATTAGAAATTGTAGATGTACTTTACTTGTCTCTTCTTGCTCCCATTTAGGCATAGAATGGGAGCATGTAAGCAGGGTGTGAGTAATTTGGATTTACACCTGCCAATTGCATTTGCTTGAAAATTTCAAAGCCTTTTCAACGAACCTATTTTGTGCATATCCTGTAGTTCATGCTATTCACACAACCACGTTTATTTTTCTAAGAATTTGTTTTTTCAAATAGCTCACCTGCCATGTGAATGCTCCCACATATGCATACCTGGCTAAAGAGTATTTTTAACTCCAACATCTGACAAAATCCTGTCCCTCCCTCATTATGTTGTGATGAATGTCCATTCCCTGTTCTAAATCCTCAATTTACACACATGGTGGAGGGTGTTGGCAAAGGCTGTGAAGCATGTATTTTCATTGCTTGAACGGTTCCACAACCTTTTAACAAGCCCATTTTGTATGTATTCTTCCATCATTACAATCCATGAGGCCACGTTTCAGGAATTATGTTGAATAGTTCACCTTCCATGAATAGTTCCATATTCGTCATACACGTCTACCTCATCATGCGCGACTACAAAATCTGAAAAACTCCTCTATCTTTTATGTTTCGATATACTTCCATACCATGTCCTAGAGGTCATGATTTTTACACAGGATGGGAGTACACAGTATATGTAAACTGATCATGTTTGAGACTGGTTTATTGCACAACAAAACTATGTGACTGTCTCTAGTGGAACCCGATGTATTCTGTACACTGCCATAAAATCATTCCAAGAGAAGCTAAATTTGCATCCCTAACTTGGTTTTCCTGAGGTTAGCGCATCTGAAAATAAAATCAAGTGTCTGTAATATCTTGCAAGGTACGTGACAGGTCTTAAAGACTGTGAGGTTTCCCATGTGATTGCCAGGAAAGCCCACGTCTCCATACTCCTGCCACACTCCACCCCCACTCCACCCCCACACTCCACCCCCATTTCACTAACCTACTCACCAACATTAACTTATTGTTATCATCCTTGGTTTCGTTTTTTAAAATTATTGCGGGCACTACATTTGTTGCCATCGGAGATGCTTACATAAGCAGAGTGAAAGATAAGAGTATCTTTTTGGATTCATTTTCCTCATTCAAAGTTAGATTTTTTTTTTTTTTTTTTTTATCTTTCTATAATCACATTAACGGATCGCAATTCACCATTTTAGTACATTTGATTCTCAATTCCTTTCCAACTTATAGATCAATTATTGTATTAGGTATTAATTCTTCTTGACTCCTTTTCTGCATAAAATGAGCCCCAGTGGAGGGTAGCTTAGGATTTTGTGGCCAAAGGCCCTATGATGTCTTATGCTCCCACTGCATATAATCCTTACTGGCAACAAAGTCGAGTGGATGACTACATGACATCTAGTGGAAGTGTTGTTCCATACATAGGTTATGGACCAAGTCCGTGTGACACATCTTTTGGAGCCATGATGTAAGTAGACATGTATGCAACACAAGGATATATGCATGATTTTGTTCCTCCTATTCAAAGTTAAGGTGTTTCTATATAGAATTGATGAAAACATGCTTAAATTTAATATATGTGTAAATGGAGTAAAGTGATTGTCTCTAATTATACCTAGTTTGATTTCATGCATTATATGGACTATAGAATGGGTACTCACAATTCTAGAATTATAATGAGTAGAGACGAGTTTGAAGATAGAAAAGATTATCTGAGGAAGAACCGAGAACAAGAGCAAAGGTACAACAAAAGGTTTTTTTTTTTTTCAAAAAAACAATTTATTTCAAAAATAGAAACATGTTAGTTTTTTTATTGGATTCAGTTAGAGATAAAATAGAAGGGTTGACATATGTCTGTATATCTCTAGACTGCACAGATATGGGTATGGGTACGGTTTTGGTATGCTCTGAAACATTTTTTTTTTAAATCTCGGGTACAATACTATTTTGGGTACGTTATATATATATATATATATATATAGAGAGAGAGAGAGAGAGAGATGAGAGAGAGAGAGAGAGAGAGAAGAGAGAGAGAGGAGATGAGAGAGAGAGAGAGTAATTTGCATACATATTGAAATTTAATACTCATACAACTTAAAATCATTCATAGAACATGAAAACAAATTTCCAATACTTTGAGAATTGAGACTTGAGTTTGTATTTATTCATAATGTTCAAAACATAATAGTTAATAATCTAGACTTTATTATAGATTTGATAATTCTTTATTAATGCCTTAAGCTTGAACTAGACATCTTATTGGACATTAAAAAACATTTAAAGTCAGGAAATATTATAATTCCTTTCTCAAACCAAAGGAGGGCAGAAAACCCTTGTATCAAGGTAAGGATCTTGTCATTATATTTCTGATTTGACGAAATCGATTTGTAGGCTTGGCATCTAATGTCAAATGAAGAGAATATAGGCAGCCTAACCACCAAGTGCTTCACTTGTTCCCATGCCTTCCAAATTGACTGAAGAATAAAGGACCCATGAGCAGCAACAAGAAATCCCCTAAATAGTAAGTCAACCAAATGAAGTCCTTTTCATCTCTCTCGATCCTTCAGAGCCTATTGGAAATATTGAATTGCACAAAAACTTTCCAAAGTTCAATTCCAATAATAGCCCTCATGTTTTATTTTATTTTTTGCACTTAAAAAATGAAAAAACTGTGGGTACCTTGTGGGTATTTACCCACCCACAGACCCTGGTACTTCCTAGGTATGGATTTCTGTACCCGAGACATACCTAGGGCATGTGGATACATACCCACATCATACCCATGGTGTACTTGTACGCAAAATGTACCCATCCTACTATGAGGTGGTCTACGGAGTTTTCATGGAGTCTAAGTATATCTTGGTTTCAGAATGTTTTCTACATAAGATAAAAGGAGTATAATTGGTATATCTCGTCCAACCTTATTCTTCAATGCATTCTCATAGTTTTTGGCAAAGAATCTATTTTACAAACGTAAATGATTTGAAAATTATATAGATTCTTTTGTAGTGGAAGTGCATCAGAAGATAATAGATGGTTATGTTGTTGATCATAGAAGTGCTACATAAGGTTTTAATTTAGCCTCTCTTTATATGCTATCCTAACTTTATATAGAACCTTCTTATTACATTTTAGTGAATTTGGGCCTAATTTAGCAACAACATAAGAGTGTACTAATACTACTAGTATCAAAAGTTGATTGATTTAGCTTTGACGTAAACATTCCTCTTGGGCAAATGGAAATAGAACAAAATGCCCAAAAGCTGATTTGTCCCTTCAAAAAGAAAGTCGGGTAGCCACATAAGAGTGTACTACTGCTAGTATTGGAAGTGGATTGATTTAGCTTTGATGGAAAAATTCCTCTTGGGCAAGTGGAAAAGGAACAAAATGTCCAAAATCTAATTTTTTCCCTTGAAAAAGAAATTTGGGCACACTTTTATCTATTTTAAGGTTTTTACATCTTCTGTTTCAACAATTTCCATGACTGCATTTTTGTCTACTTTTGATAGAATCTATCTTCACATGCCAATTTCAAAGAAAACTCCATCCACATTTTATTTCTCCATGTTCTAGACAATAAAACCTAAAAATAATTAAACAATGTACAACCTAAGCTCCAAAAAGAAAGTTAACAAACAAAAATCTTACCAATTAAAGCAAGTTTGACTCCACAACTTCCTTCACATTAGCAACTCCAGAAGAAGAATTTTGTAAATGTATACATCATATTTCTCACTAAGCCTTTATGTTCTTGCATATTTAGGGTCAATGTAACCAATAAATGGGTAGCATAGCACGTTACGGGAAACTATGTTAAATGGAGCTCTCGCTAATAGCCATCCTAAAATCAGCACCATTATGCGTTAAATTAGACCTTCAAATGGAGATAAATCTAACCTACTTGTCCAGTCTAAAGGAAACTATGCTTAAAAATCAAGTATATTATTGGCAAAATGCTTGTATTCTACCTAACTTGAGTATTGTATCATTTTTTACTGTTATAGAATAATTTGGAGGATGTGTACAATCTTCTTCACTTTTTTCATGTTGAGACATGGAGTAACTGGGGATGGTATATTTTATATCTCGTTTCCTTTTTTCTTACCAACTTAATGAATTGTTTATATTCCATGTGATTCAAAGATAATCATGTAGAATGTTTAGAATCATAATGTCCCTTTAACTGAGTTTGAGGTTTTCCATTTATAAATAGGCTATATTACTAGGGGTCCTTGCCTTCAAGGGTAGCAAATAAATATATGATGAAACTGGTATATTGCCTCTATTTTGTTCCCCTCTCATAGGTTTGTTAAATGTAATTTACTGATCTTTCTTTCCTTTCTTTAGTTGTAAGATATTTCAAGTGGTCATTCTTCTTTTTATTTGTTCAGAATTTACTTCTTTTGTAACCTACCGTTTCTGACTTGCATGATTTAATGAACATTACAAGTAAAATGATTACAATGACGATCATGAGAATATTAACTAATATTATTATTTTATTGGGAATAAAGGTTTTATGTATGATTTGAATAGAATATTTTAGTTTTCGGATCTACGGGGCTATGTACGGTCATGATAGAATTTGTACAATATTTTTCTATGGGCTTCTGTCAGTTGAACATTCTTAGGATTCCTGAGAATAAAGAACAATGATTAGAAATTAACTAAGGTAATATTGTGGTTTGTTGTGCAAGAAATATAACTTCACTAGAACTTTTCCTATCACCTATGTTAGTACTATGTTCATTATATTTCTTTGATTCAATACCAATAATTCTTCTTGTTTTGTTGCACATGCTCAATATATATTCATTATTTGTCAACGCGTGTAGTGAGAATTGAAGGCCAATGTTCCGAGGGATAAAAAATATTAAGTTTACAGCAAACTTATTTGATCTTCCATATGTGTGTACCTTATTCACATGTGATGTTTTTCTACTTTATGGAGCTCCATTTTCTAAACCCCACAACACTTTTCTGCTCATAATGAATGGCGCAGGTTTCATTTTGGAAATGTTTTATGTTATATCCTTTATGATATTTGCCTCTAAGAAAAATAACATATGTTATTAAATGCCACTTATGAGATAGGGATTTTAAACATTTTGGACACATTTGATGCTTTATTAGATTCTATACTTTGATCTATAAATGTAATTTTTATATTTCTGATACAGAGATTTTAATCTATTCTTGCATGTGATAACATTGGGGTTGATAATAACAATGTTATTAGATTTTTTCATGTTACTTGCATTTAATATTTTCTTGTTGCAAATGTACAAATCTAGACAATTATTAGTTGGATTTTCATGTGTGATCCTCTCCTTTTTTATGTATGCCTCCCTGATGACTTTTTTTTGTACGTATTTAGTCTTATTCTTTTCTTAGTATACATTGCTATAAAATGTGTACAATGATTCTTTCAAGAAGATTGATGATTTTGTTTCTTATTTTAGGGACTTGTTATCATAACCAAAAGTGTTGATTATATTCCATTTTTAACATTTTTATGTATTACCCTAAACGCACTAGGGATATCCTTTTAGCAATAAACTTCTCTTATTTCTCACTTTCATTTTAATTTATAGAATCAATGTTTTTATGCAAGAACTATGAATAAAGAAATAATTTTTTTTCTTGGATTGTGGGTACATATGATCACCTAGATATTTATGTGTTGGGAATGGCAGAAAAACATGGCTTTTATCATACAGGTATATGAGTATGCAACTTAGCTTATTAGTTTTGTGCGAGGTTTTAATTATTGTCCTGGTTTAAATGTAATATGTGAATACTTTTGGTAGAATTGGAGTAAAATATTTTCTATTAATGTCTCAGAATGTAATGCACCTTCACTGCTAAAGATAGTAGATAATTATATCAAAGTTGAGAGAATCGAAGCAAAGAACATGAAGATGAAAATTTTCGGCAGAGAAGAAGTTGCTCAGAATAAAACTTAAGAAAAAGAACCTCAAAGTAGCACTAGGAAAGCAGACACGTCACTCGAAGCTGGTGGTGGAGAGGTGTTAATATTGTATGTCAAAGGTTAACAACATTTAGGCACCCTTTTGTATTTTATCATGATATTTCAAGGGTTAATTACATTTAGACACCCATTTGTATTTTAGCTTATTTTATATTAATAAAATTTTTGTGGACCCATTTGTTGGGCCCAAGATTCAAATCAAATTGTTTTTAATTTATAATATTAATTACCAACCAACTTTGACTTCATAGATGATATGTAACTATTGATTGCACTATATGATACTATGTTATTATTTATTCTTGAAACTCATATCGTCTCTAGAAGGACAATAAAAAATTGAAATTAGTATTCTATATTGTCTCTAGTGAGACAATAATGATATTTTCTTTATAGAGTCAAAAATGATATTGTCTCCCAAGAGACAAAATATGTCTTAATCCATATTGTCTCTGGAAAGACAATATTAGAGACACCCGCTTTAAGACAATAATAGAGACAATATATAACTTTTGTATTTTCTCTATTTGAGATAATTTGGTCAAGTATTGTCTCTATTATTGTCTCAAAACACCCCCCGTTATAGTAGTGATGACACCCTAGTTATACCATAGATTTTGAATACCAGTATTCTACAACATTGTTTGCGATGTTTTTCGCATACGTGTAAATGTGACACCATGTGTATATCTCATATTTCAAATACAAGTTAGCTCTAACATTGTTTTCATAATTTGTCGCATACGTGCAATTTTCATACCCTATGTATACCACATATTCTAAATACCAGTATCCTATAACGTTATTTGTAATGTTTGTTGCATACATGTAAATGTGACACCCTGTGTATACCAAAAATTCTGATTACTAGTTACCTATAATGAAGTTTCCATCATTCGTCGCATATGCGCAAATTTGAGATCCTCTTTATACCACAAATTTGGACTACCACTTACCTATAATGTTGTTTCCATCGTTTGTTGCATATGCGCAATCGTGAGACCATGTGTATAGTAGAGATTTTGAATACCAGTATCCTATAAAAATGTTTGGAATGTTTTTCACATACACAGAAATGTGAAACCCTGTGTATACTACATGTTTTCAATACTAGTATCCTATAGTGTTGTTTGTGGCATTTGTCGCATACGAGGAAATCTGACACCCAGTGTATACAACAAATTTGGACTACCAGTTAAGCTATAACATTGTTTTTGTCATTTTTCACATACACTCAATGTGACACCCTATGTATACGACAGATTTAGACTGCCAGTTCTCTATAACACTGTTTACGTCATTTTTTACATATGCGCAAACATGAGACACTTTACCACAAACTTTGAATACCAATATCATATAACATTATTTGTGTCGTTTATCGCATACACTCAAATGTGAGACCTTGTTTATACCACAAATTTGGACTACTGTTTTGTTATAACATTGTTTACGTCATTTACTGTATACACGTAAACATGAAACCCAGTGTATGTCACAATTTTGACCTACCAATTTCCTATAACACTTTTTACATCATTTTTCACATACGCCAAAACATGAGACACTATGTATACCACATATTTCAAATACCAGTATCCTATAACACTATTTGCGATGTTTCTCGCATATGCGTAAATGTGACATCCTGTGATACCAAAGAATTTGAATACCAGTATCCTATAATGTTGTTTGTGACATTTTTCGTATACGTGCAAATGTTACACCCTTTGTATACCAATTATTTCAAATACAAGTATCCATCCAAGTTGTTTTTGATGTTTGTCACATACGCGTAAACGAGACACCCTACATATACCACAGGTTTCGAATAACAATATCTCTCATGTTATTCACATTTTTTATTACATATGAGAAAATGTGAGATCCTGTTTATGACACAAATTTGGACTACTAGTTTCCTATAACACTTTTTATGTCATTTGTTGCATACACGCAAACATGACACTCTGTGTTTACCACATATTTTGATTACCAGTTTCCTATTACAATGTTTGTGATATTTTTCACATGCATGAAAACATGACATTATGTCTATACCACATTTTTCTAATAGCAGTATCCTACAACATTGTTTACGACATTTCTCACATACACACAAATGTGAGAGGGTGTGTATTGCATAGGTTTCAAATATCAGTATCTTATAAATATTTTTACGATTTTTGTCACATATACACAAACGTGAGACCATGTGTATACTAGATGTTTCAAATAACAGTCCTATAATGGTGTTTGCGACATTTGTCACATACACATAAATGTGAGACCCTGTTTAAACCACATGATTTGAATACTAGTGTCCTATAACACTATTTTTGATGTTTTTTGCATATGTGATACGCTATGTATGCCAAAAATTTCGACTACCAATTACCTAAAACATAATTTCTTTCATTTGTCATATATGCACAATTGTTAGACACTATGTATACCACATATTTTGAATACCAATATCCCATAACGTTGTTTGTGATGTTTGTCGCATACGCACAAATGTTACAACTTATGTATACCACATATTTCGACTACAAGTTTGTTATAATGTTGTTTATGTCGTTTGTCACATACATGTAAACACGAGACCTTGTGTATACCACAGATTTTGATTACCAGTATCCTATATAGTTGTTTACGTCACTTGTCACATACGCACAAATGTGAGGACCTCTTTATACCAAATATTTGGACTACTAGTTTCCTATAAAGTTGTTTAAAGTGTGTGTCACATATGCTCAAATGTGACACCCAATAAATGCCACAAACTTGGACTATCAGTTTCCTAGAACACCATTTACGTCATTTTTTGCATACGTGCAAACCTCAGACCTCGTGTATACCATAATGTATACATCAGATTTCGAATACTAGTATCCTATAACATTGTTTGTAATTTTTCGCATACGTGAAAATGTGACACCCTGTGTATACTACAAATTTTGAATACAAACTTATCCTATAATGTTTTTTGTGAGGTTTTTTGCATACACGCAAACATGACACCTTGTGTATACCACAAATTTTGAATATATATATCCTACAACATTTTTTTTGTGATGTTTTTCACATACTCTCAAATGTGAAACCCTATATATACCACATTTTCTGACTACAAATATTCTATAATTCTCTTTGCAACATTTTTCGCATACGTGCAAATGTGAGACCTTGTTTATACAACAGATCTTGACTACTATTTTCCTATGATGTTGTTTATGTCATTTTTTACAGATGTGAAAAAATGAAACCTTGTGTATACCACAAATTTTGACTACTATTTTCCTATAATGTTGTTTACTTCATTTTTTGCATACGCGTAAATGTGAAACCCTTTGTATAACACATATTTTGATTCCCATTTTCTTAATACGATGCTTGTGTTTTTTATCACATGCATGCAAATTTAAAACCATATGTCTATCACAAGGTTTGAATACCAATATCCTGCAACGTTGTTTGTGACGTTTGTCGTATACGCGCAAATGTGAGACCCGGTGTATACCATAGGTTTCAAATATCAATATCCTATAACGTTGTTTGAGACATTTTTCACATATACACAAACGTGAGACCCTATGTATACCATAAGTTTCAAATACCAATATATTATAACGGTGTTTATGATGTTTCTCACATAAATGCAAATGTGAGACCTTGTTTATACCATAGGTTTCGAATCCCAGTGTCTTATAACGTTGTTTGAGATATTTTTTGCATACCCACAAATGTGACACCCTTTTTATACCTTAGATTTGGAAACACAGTATCCTATAACTTTGTTTGCGATGTTTTCTGCATATGCACAAATGTGACAGCCTATGTATACCACATATTTCAACTACCATTTTTCGATACCATTGTTTATGTCATTTTTCGCATACACACAAATTCAAGACTGTATGTATACAAAAAATATTGAATACCTATATCTTATAACGTTGTATGCATCATTTTTTGCATACGTGCAAATGTGACACCCTGTTCATACTAGAGATTTGGAATACTAGTTTTCTATAATGTTTTTTATGTTACGTGTCACATACATGCAAATGTGACACCTTATATATATCATTGATTTGGACTACCAATTTCTTATAATTATTTTTACATCATTTTTCACATACGCACAAACATGAGACCCTATGTATTCCACATATTTAGAATAAATGTATACTATCATGATGTTTGAGATGTTTGTTGCATACATGAAAATGTCAATGTTATCTCTCAAAAGTGCACCCTATAGAGAGATGGTTGTAGGTTTTCTAAGCTTGCACAATTGATCTCTCTCTTTCGTAGATACAATGGAAGCACCTCAGGTTTGTGGGTATACCTATTTTGAGGTGAGTCTCTGGTATCAAGGTTGATTCCTTATTGGTGTATCCTAAACTAATTTCTGGGGGTTTGAGAGTAAAAGATGACTGTAAAATGATTAAAACTAAGGTGATACACCAAATTTGTATGAGGGATTTGACTGAGTATATGCACAAATGATTTGGGAAGGATTCTTGATGCACGAACCAATAGTTTTTTCTGTAGAATATCTAAGGGAAAAACACTTGATTATATTGAGGGAGAATCACAACAGTACTAATAAGTTAACATGCACATTAAAATTAAGCAGAAAAGACTGAATTTGCAGTAGGGTAAGGTGATTGATCAGGGAATTTGCATTCACAAGACTAATAGAAACATACACAAGACTGCAAAATAACTTGGAAAGGTCAGAAAATACTTCACACTCAGAGGGAAAAACTGGAAAAATTTTCTTCAGTACTCATATATCAAAAAGTCCTCTAGAAGTCCCCTTGTGCTTTGCAAAGGCACACAATATATAGCAAAAATAAAATTCACCCTCTCTCTAAAATAGCCTAAGGCTTGTACTCGCCCATGCATATTATTTTTATCCTTTATTTAATAATAGATAAAGGGAAAAATAGAGCATGTAATTACAAATAGGCATTATTAGCCTTACTTACATTACAGTCAAACTGAAGTTGATTATTCTATTTTAAGAAAAGAAGGGTGAATAATTTGCTAAAATAAGGTTGCTTGCTAGGAAAGTCTCTCTCCATGAACATGCAACTCTGTCTTCTTCTCTATTCTGTCCTGTTGTGAAGGCATGCAAAAATACAACTCCCTGTATGTGAGAAAAATAATTACAATACTTAGCAATATTTGTAAAAATAATTCCTCCTATGGGGACCACCTTCTATGTGCACATGTTCT
Source organism: Taxus chinensis (assembly GCA_019776745.2). Taxonomy (NCBI): domain Eukaryota; kingdom Viridiplantae; phylum Streptophyta; class Pinopsida; order Cupressales; family Taxaceae; genus Taxus; species Taxus chinensis. Next base: position 686,467,172 of record CM034149.1, on the reverse strand, counting down.
GATATTGACATCTCCTTTTTTAAAAAAAAATGGTCACATGAGTGACACTCTACAAATCAATTCTAGCTCCTTAAAGTGGGGACCACTTGTGGTTGTGAACTCTTGTCTTCATTGGGTTTGGCCACTCTTTGTGGACTTAGCATATACTATGGTTTTAAAAATCATGAGGGGCACTTTATAAAAACCACCCCACTATGCTCGACCACCTTTGATTATTTAAGATTACCATACTATATGGTTTACCACCTTTGAGTTTGTCGGCCTTGGCATATTATAAAATTCACCTTTTTGGTGATCATGATATATGATTTGGTCGGCCCCTTTTTAAATTATTTGAAGCATGCACTAAGGTTAGACTTTTGAAAGTCATTTGTAATGATTAATTTGGTGGACATGTGGGTTGTCCCCTTCTCCATGGTGACTCACCCCTTGGTGACTTGGTCAGTGGCTTCTGTAACTCTGGTCAGGTTAATTATAACCCTGGTGGTTTATTTTGAATGTTTGTGCCTTATTCTTTGTCGTTGATCTTTGTACCCTTTGTATCTGATGCGCCATTTATCCATGACCTATGGTTAGGGTTTTCTGACTGGCATTTAATGTTGGCGGTGGCATCAACTCTGGTGGTTTGCATTGATCATTGCGATTGATTCTGAGGACGTTGATCTTGTGTCCTTGGTGTTTTGATGTCGTCGATCTCTGACTATGGTTGAGTTTGAGTTAACCCACTTCTTGGGTTCAGGTGGTAAAGGGAACTCGACCCACAAGCACATTTCATTTGGATTTTTTGGTTGAATGGGTGAAGCCCTGGAAAATTTTCCTCTCAATGCCATTATTCTGTTCTGTGCATACTCGAGCTTGGCTATAAGCATTTTAGTCTCTATATTAGACACTGACATGATGATGAGAGCTTTACTTGGTTTTATGATTTCATTGTGCAGTGGTACGTGCTTTGGTCATTTTCAAGTTTTCCAATAAATCCATTGATTTTCTTTCCACCATGGCTGTTACTTTGAGCTCTGGTTATTCTGTTAGGTATTTTATGGCTCTATGAGATCTGAGTTTTGCTTTGTGAGTTGAAAATTCGATCTCTCTACCATTTCATGGCCTAGTAAAACTGGCTTTTATCTCTCCTGTGTAAGATTTTTGAGTTGGATTTATAGTGCTCTGAGTTGTATCTACTCTGTTTGAGCTTTCTGAGCAAGGTGGTTGAAGTGTGGGCCACCATTATTGTTTCTTTAAGCTCGGATTTGTCATTCTTTGGGATTCTGTACCATTCGTACCTCTGTGTATTTTGAAAACTGAGTTTTCTTTAATGGCCGTCATTGTTGAAGTTTACCAAGCTCGGCTTCGTTCATGTTGTTTCTGTGGGTTTTCCTTTCTCTCGAGCTCTGTAGATTCGGTTTTCTTGAAATGGCCTCCATGGTGAGTTTCTGAAGCTCGATTCTTCTCTGTTCTTTGAGATATCTTCGGTCTATTGGCCACCATAGTTTTTTATAGGTGAGATAATTTCTCTTGCATGCATACACTTCTGGTTTTCTTTTCTTCTTTAAATGTATCACTGAACTCTTGGAAATATTTGTGGGTTCTGTGATTTGTTTCTCTTGATTGACTCCCGAGTTCGAAACTTCACGTGGGCCTGTGGACCTCTCGCTTCATCATCCAGTTGCTCAAAATTTCTGACCATTTGATTATCTATGGTGAGTGTATTCTTTGCCCAATCTGCATCATGAATTATAGATCTGTATTTTCCGAGTTCTGGGTATATGTAGATATGTGACCTTGAGAAATTTTTCAACTCTGTGTGGAAAATACCTGTAAAAGCTTGAAGTACTGGTTTCATCATGTACTATAATTGTATTTCCCAGTTTTCTTGTATTCTCATGCTTGGCCATTGCTAAAATGAACTTTGAAAAGACTCTGTGATTATGTGTTTGCTGTTATGAAACTCTGATTTACTTTGTACCTTCCTTTGTTTTACTGTGGTGGACATAAAGTAATTTCTTCATTCTGAATACTTATACTTCAGCCTCTTCTCTGTATGAGTTCTTTGTGCTAGGACAACTGTTATCTCATTTGCATTTGTTGAGAATATTGTAGAAATGATGGTTATGATTTTCTGCAAATATAGTTTTGTACATTACTTCAGGTCCATTCTGAAATATTTGGCTCAATTTTGTATTCTGGAGAATCCATTTGTTACAATTCATTGTTTCAGGATCAACTTGATTCTCTGAAATTTTGTAGCACCTTTTGAGAATACTTGTTTAAACTTTCTCAAACTGAGATTACTTGAACATTGAATTTCTCCATGAGATGAGTGTTTGAAAAGCAATTGTTTTCTTGAAAATCACATCTATTGAATGCTTGACTGTAACAATATTCTTGACTTTCTGAAAATAATGTATATTGTTTTCTGAACCTATGCATAACATATTATTTTTGGAACTCTATTTACAACTCCTGCATGCTGGACAATTCATGTTTTTTCAAAAATGTAGTTCCATTTTCTTTTTTGCTTCAATATTGTACTTGAGCTTCACTTGTAGCTGCAACTACATTTGATCAATTCCCTTGCATAGATAGTTGTACTTCTTTGATATGGCAGCATCTTTGTATTCATTCTGAATGACTTCTATTTTTGTAACTACAAATCATGCATTCAATTTGATCTCTGAAGCTTGTTTCTCTTAGATAGAGGCTTTATTTCCTTTATAGTAGCATTTCTGTAGCATTATGAAAAATGTAAAATGTTGATTTTTCATGGCGAAGCCCTGTCAATTTTTTTTTAGAATCTATCCCTTCCAAGCCATTTCCAGCATAGTAATTGTATTTTCTGATTTCAAAATATAAAATTATGACACTTCATGTTTGAAGATGGATTGGTAAATAAAATGAGACATCATAGTTATGTTATCTTGATCATAGCATGCTTTACTATTTTTTTGTATCACTTACTTGATTTAAATCATTCCTTTAAGCATGTAGTAGTTTAAAAACAACATGATGGAAAGTTGTAAATGTCCATTTTACATGGTGAAGCCCTGTCAAAATTTTTCCAGAATCTTGTCTTCATTCCTTTCAACTGTGACCTTCTCTTTTAGCCAAACATCAGCTTTCAAATTCTACTTTTTCCTTCTATTTGCAAACTGAAACATGTGCTTCTATTGCTAGTCTCTCTTCTACACTGTAACTTCTTCCATTTCAGAACAGTTATTGGAACTTTGAGTTACATTCTTCCTTTTATTACATGCACTTATGACTTGTCTATTTTTCTCTTTGGCTGCAACCTGTACCTGCACACTTAGGAAAACAGTTAGAAAATAATTAGGCTTTTTGGCCTCTCTTATGTCCATGTTTTTTCTTCTTTCTTTTCTCCTTCTTCTTTCTGAGTGAATAAAGCATGCATGCAGTTTGTTCTTCAAGTAGAATACATCTCCTGTTAGGAGAAGATTCATATGCACAAAGTAGGATAGTGTAGGAATATGAATTGATCCCTGAGCTCGTAACTGACAGTTAACTTTTCTTCTTTTTAGGTACAATGGCTTCTATCATGGAGATGAAGGAGAAACAAAAGATGGAGATGAATATGCTTCAATTGAAGAACAAAAACCCCAAGGAAATGATGGGTTCACTCATACTCCTTTGCTTTCTCTTTCATGCATGTGTACCTTTCTTTTCAGTAGTTGTACTTTAATTTTCAGTAGCTATACTTTTCAGTTACATCCCACAGCTTGTGTGGGAAACATTTGACTCTCCTTGTGAATAAAACATTGAATTCTGAAAATGAGTTGTGTATTTCCTTGTGCATTCTAGCTTTTCTGTATGGATTGTATAATGAACTAAACAACTCAGTAACATAATTGAATGTCTTAATCATGAAGGAAAGAACATTGATGAGAACTTGTAACATTCAGTAATGAACTCTGATTTTCTGTAATCTGCATTTCTGTTTGCTGCTTCAAAACTCAGCACTTCACCTAATTTGTAATTTGTCATCTTCATCAAGACAACACAGTTGTCCTTCGGGGATTTGTGTTCTTTTGCTGAAGATGACATGAAATTGCAGACTATGTGATATGTTCTATTTTGAGACAACACACATAACTACAGATTTCATTTAATCTTGTAACTAATTCAGCAGTAACAAATAACATAAAAACTTCCTTAGCTTAGGTATACTTCACCCAAGACTTTTCATCGTAATGACGAAGTTTCGAGTTGCCCATTTTTGCACAAGTGTAAAAATTGTCAACATTTCTGGTGATCCTGCGGGGAAAGTTGCCTGCTAGCTTAAAGACTAGTGCCTTGCTCTTGTCCATTGGGCATGGAGTCTAAGCATGTAACCAAAATTTTCTTTTCTGAAAGGTCCAACCCTTCCAAAACAAACTAAAGCTAGGAAAGGATCTGGTAAACAGATCACGTGCATGAATGCACTTATTGAATTGAAAAACATTGCAATGTGCAGGAACTGCACTTATTGAAGGGAAATCCTACTCTAACAATCACTGTAAGATTTTCAATAACAGTGTTTGAGAAACATACCATTCACAGGAATGGGAAGTTCCTCTCCATTTAGCTTCAAAAGCTGAAAAGCATTGTGTTCCTTGCAAGCTAAAATCATGTAAGGACCACTCCAGAGTGTATCAAACTTTGAGTGTCTTCCTGGCTTTGCACGATCAACATCCCACTTTAACACAATATCTCCTTCATTGAAGACTCTGATTTGGCTTTCTTGTCAAAAGTCTTCTTCATTTGTTTTTGATTCTTCTCCATATTCAAATGAGCTTGATCTCTTAGCTCTTGTAATTCCATTAACTCTACATAACGAACCTGTAATGGTTCATTCTCAAGCAGCTCCATTTGATGCAACAAATCTAATGCAGGTAACTCAACTGAAATAGGCATTCTTGCTTCTTTCCCATACACAAGTTTGTATGGTGAATTGCCAACTGATCTTTTAGGAGTCACTCTGTCAGCCCAAAGTGCTGAATTCAACATCAGATGCCAAGCTCTTTGATTATCCTTGAGTGTTCTTCTGATGATCCTTAACAGATTCTTGTTAGTACTCTCAGCTAAGCCATTACCTTGTGGGTAATAATTAGATGAAGAACTTAGATATATTCCATGTTTGACAGCCCAATCTGTTATCTTTGCACCAAGGAATGCTAAAGCATTATCTGATATGATAGTTGTTGGAACACCAAATCTGTAAACTATTCCTTCATAAAAGGATAGTATCGAAGCTTCATTAGCATCCTTCAAGGCTATTGCTTCAGTCCATCGTGTAAAATAATCTGTAGCAGTTAAGATCCACTTGTGTCCTTGTGATGATGGTGGGTTTATCATGCCAATAAAGTCAAGACCCCACTACATAAAAGGCTGATCAGCTGAAATAGGCTACAAGGGCAGCGAAGCTAAATGTTCTTTTCCAACAAAGAAAGCACATTTTTTACACTTTCTAATCCATTCAAAACAGTCTTTGAATATGCTAGGCCAATAGTAACCAGCTTTCATAATTTTTAAGGCTGTAGTACATGCTGAGAAGTGACCTCCTGCAGGTCCTTCATGGAATTCTGACAGTATTTTCTGAACTTTATCATAATCAACACACCGCAGCAAGATTCCATTTATATCCTTTTTTGAATAACACATTATCAATGAAGATATAAGGTACAACTTGTAATCTGAAATACCTTCATTTATTTTTGTCCATACCTTCTAGATAGGTGCCCTACTGTAGATAATTAACCAAATCAGTCATCCATCTTGATTCCTGAATCTCATGAGTGAGCTCAGGTTGCTGATTTTCTGGTTGAACCATAATTTCTGATTGCTGATACACAATTTCAGCATGTTGTTTTGAATCATCTGGTTCTACAGCTTGTTGTTTTTCCATATCAGCAATTAGATGCTCACATAAACCTTTCCCTCAAACTGTCTTAGCAACCCGAATATCAACATCATACTCCATGACCTTTGTTATCCAGTTTGCTCTTTTCTCATTCAATTCCTTATTTAGTAAGAATGCTTTCACACTTGGATGAGAAACAAGAACGTGGATTTTATTGTTCAAAAGCATATACTTGAAATTATTTAGTCCTCTGACTACTGAAAGTACTTGTTTTCAAGAAATGTGTACCTTGTTTCATAATCATGCAAGCTCTGTCCAAAGAAAGCAATAGGCTGCTCAATATTTTCATCATTGACTTGAGTTAATATAGCTGAGATTGTTTCAGCTCCTGCAAGTGCATACATTGTAAAATCTTTATCAAAATTTGGATTTGCAAGAGTAGGAGCCTGAGAGATAGCTACTTTGATTGCTTCAAATCCTTCTCTTCCTTCGCTGGTCCAAGAGAAATTTTTCTCTTTCTTTAGCATAGTTGTGAGTGGTTTAACCAATGCTGCAAAATCTGGAACAAATCTTCTAACAAAGTTGATTTTTCCAAGAAAACTCTGTAATGCCTTCTTATGATGAGGCAATGATAGCTGTGATATGGCTTCGATCCTGAAAGGATCAATTGCTAAACCCTTCTTAGAAACAATATGACCAAGTAGCTTGCCTTGATGTACTGAAAAGATAGACTTCAGTGGATTCAAAGATATTCCAAATTGTTTGCACAACTGAAAAGTCTACCTTAAGTGCATTAGATGTTCTTCAGAATCTTTTGAAAATACAGTAACATCATCTAAATAAACAAGGATGCATTTATTTAATAAGTTGTGAAAAGCCATGTCCATTGCACGTTGAAACATTGCACCGGCATTTGAAAGACCAAAAGGCATCCTTTTGTAAGCATAAGTACCCCACTTGGTGGTAAAAGTTGTTTTGTATCTATCTTCTTCTCAAACTAAAATATGATTATATCCACTGTAACCATCTAGAAGAGATAGTCTATCTGAACCTGAGACTGTTCTTAAAATCTGATCCATATTTGGGAGTGGGTAATGATCTTTTAATGAAGCCTTATTAAGATCTCTGAAATCTACACATAGTCTGATTTCACCATTCTTCTTCCTAACAGGAACAAGATTGGCTACCCAACTTGAATGCTTAACTGGAAAGATAATACCTGATTCAATCAACTTAGATAATTATTTCCTCATCAGAGGTTCTATTTTGGGATTCACAGGCCTCTATTTTTGTCTAACAGGTTTAGAATTTGGTTGTAACTCAATTGTATGTTGTGCTAAACTGGGATCAAATCCTTTCAGATCTTGGTATTTCCAAGCAAAAACATCCTTAAACTCTTTGCAAAGATTAATAAATGACTATATTTTCAGTTAAGGAACATACCTTTCCAAGAAATAGCTTTTTCCCTTCATCAACCAAGATCTCTTCGTAATTGTCAGCGTGAGTTGACATTTTAGTCTTGACCTTTCTTAACTGATCATCAGTGCTGAAGATGTCTTCTAATGTGACTAGACCTCAAGGCAGTTTATTTGTCTTCAACTGAACAATCTGGTCACCATATAAGTGTTGTAATTTATCCTGATTAACTGCAGAAAACTCAGCTTCTTGCTACAAAAACCTGCAGATTTGATCATCACTTTCAAAAACTTGCCAATTTGAATCATTATCAGGTACTGAGGGCCTGACAATTAACTTTATATGAGGCTGGATTTTCATATTTTCAATCTGTTCCAGCACTTCAAAACTAGCCCCAACTGCTGCAAGTCTTGTCTGCATGCTTGTTTTCAGCTCTAGGAATAGACTGAATGTTAATAGCATCGAAATATTCCATTAAGTCTGAAACTCTGTGTCTGTAAGACTTCATTAATGGATTCTTACAAACATTGAAATTTCTTACTTGATTAATAACCAACTCAGAGTCACCAAAAATCTGTAGCATGCTGATACCTTTCTTTCTGGCCCAAAGTAAGCCATGAATTAAAGCTTCATATTCAGCTACATTACAAGTACATGAAAATTGGAGACTCAAAGCTGAGAAATACCTTTCATTCATTGGGGAAGTGAGCATCAGACCTGCTCCCTATCCCTTTCTTGTTCTTAGCTCCATCAAAATGAAGCTTCCAAATCCCTTCTGCTGAATCTTCTATTTTGGACAACAAGGGAAGTGGTGTATTTTCTTCATGCATACAATACACACCAAACAAGTGTTCTTCAACTTCCTTAAAAGGATCATGAGCATGTTCTTCCACTATTTTTTCATCCATAAACATGTTAGAAACACCATCCAATGCTGAAACATGAGCTACCTCATCAAAATCAGACTGATCTAATTGAATAATTAGCCACTGCATTTGAAGAGTGAGGATCAATGTGAAATCTGGCCAATGGCTCTGAATTGATAGTAACTTTAGTACCATAATGAGTAGTGAAAAATAAGAAGGACCAATCTGAAGAGAGATAACCTCCTATTTTTGCTGTGAAATCTCTAGATAAGCATAAAGCAAAGTATGGAGGTAAGTCTACAATAGTAACATCTTGCAGAATAGAAACATTTGGGCAAGCATGTAACATCACTTCTAAATTTTTTATTATACCAACTGTATTAGTTGCAGTTCCATCAAGCTGTAAGATGCTCCTTTCTGTAGGCTCATACTGCAAACCTAATTTTTCTGCAATCACTTTTGGCATAACTGTGCTACTTGCACCACTGTCCACCATGTAATTATGAACTAGATGTTCTCCAATAATCAGTGATAAATAAAATGGTGGTGGTTTCTTGATGTCATGAGCATTCAGAACTTTCTGAACCATCCACTTAACTTCTTTAATGTGGTCTTGCTCAAACATTCCAAGGACCATGTCTGTCTTCTGAACTTCCTTTTCTGTTGTATTTGAAGAAATCTGTAGCTTAGCTAGCTCATGAGAGAGTAAATCTTGTTGTCCAGGAATACTTAGAGCATCCCACATTGAGATGTTAACATTATGCTTTTTCATTACATCAACAATGTTAAAAGAAGCAACTATTTTAGAGACAGACTCAACTGTCTTAGAGTAGGCCTTAGCGAAAACTGATTCTGCTTCAGCTGCCTTGGATATCTGAGGTATAAACAGTCTTCTTGGATCAGGTTGTAGCTGTTTTTGATGGCTTTTATCAACTGGAACACTTGTTGTTTTTTGAGGAACAACAGATTTGTTGGTTGACTTTGGAGCTGTAGATGTTGTCTTATCAGTGACAGTAGGCAGGATAGGCCTATTTTGTTGCTTTTGACTTTCAACAGCCTTCCCTTGAGCCCTAGTAGTGACTGCAATGAAATCCTCCTCATTAAAATTGACTAAATTCTATTCAGGTGCTTTCTGAACATGAGTTTCTTGCTTCCCACCCTCCATTTGAGGCATGAACAATGTTTCAGATTGAGGTTGTGCAACAAGATTCAGATTCAGAAAAACATTTGGGCAAGTTGCAGCTGAATGAGGTTGATTGCAAGGTTGACACCACTCTTCTGTAGCCATATTAACTGGGACTAAAGCATTAGATGAACTAGGAGCCTTTGGGTCAAACTGCCTTTGCTGAGTAAGGCTTGCCTATAATTTTGATTCTGTTGGTAGGGCTGCCTGTTTTGTTGATTCTGTTGATAGGGCTGATAAGGAGCCTGATAGGGTCTGCTAGGTAATGCAATTTTGTTCTCAATCGAAGTCAATTTATTTCCCATAGTCTGCAAAGCTTTAAATACATCATCTGATGGAGCTACAAACAGTAGGCTCTATGATTGTAATAGGCTGAGGAATAGGTGCTAAATCTACCAAAAATGGCATTGATGGCCTTGGTGCTAATTTTCCAGCTTGAATAAGACTATTTTCAGCTCAGATAGCAATATCATAAGCATTTCTGGAAGTGTCTCTCCACCCATTGACTGAATCATAGTTGAGATATCATTGTTTAATGCTCTAAGATAATAAAGGAAAGCATGATCAGCTTGAGGCTTGACACTTGCTGGAATTCTCTCCCAAGTTCTGGAAAAATGGATATTGAAGCTAGACATAAATTCATTGGGAGCTCTTTTAATAGTAGACAACTGTTCAATGAGAGACAAATGATCTGAATTATCTTGGAACTGTTTCAGCAATTTTTCACCTAAGTTATCCCAAGTTCTTATGCTTCCAATTTCTAGGTTTCTATACCATTGCAAGGCCTGCCCTTTGAAAGATGTAGCTAAAAGTCTTAAAGCTACATCTTCATGAGTGATGTTATGGACTGCACATAGGGCTACAACATCTTTGATATGTTCAGCTGGTGTAACCTGATTTTCACCCGTGAATGATGGAAAACTTTTCATGGCAGCATTAGGAATGTCATGGTAAACTGGGATTACTAATGGACTGTCATTAGTAAAGGTCACAAAATTCCTTGGTGGTTGGATAGCCATTTGAAAAACTGGGATATTAATTGAGAAATTGATACGTGGTGAAGGAATATTAGGAGGAGGATTATCAAAACCAGGTCTATTATAAGGTAAAGTATTACCAACTCTTCTCCTTCTAGCAGAATTCAATGGTAAAGAAACAAACTCAGAAGGAATTCCTCTTACCAATGATCTTGTAGTCACTTTAGGCATGGAACATGCTACAATACTGGTCTGAAATCAGCTATGCGGAGTCACCAAAAGATCCTAGAATCTTTAGAATAAATTGTTGCAACTTGCTCCTGAAAGTAACTTTTAATTTGCTGTAATCTGCTATAGATCTGCTTGTAGAAATTGTAATTCACATGTAGATCTGATTCGTGGTCCCACCGGGTGTGCCAAAAACTGTTATCTCTCAAAAGTGCACCCTGTAGAGAGATGGCTGCACAGGTTTTCTAAGCTTGCACAATTGATCTCTCTCTTTCATAGATACAATGGAAACACCTCAGGTCTGTGGGTATACCTATTTTGAGGTGAGTCTCTAGTATCAAGGCCGGTTCCTTATTGGTGTATCCTAAACTGATTTCTGGGAGTTTGAGAGTAAAAGATGACTGTAAAATGATTAAAACTAAGGTGATACACCAAATTTGTATGAGGGCTTTGACTGAGTATATGCACAACTGATTTGGGAAGGATTCTTGATGCATGAACCAATAGTTTTTTCTGCAGAATATCTAAGGGAAAAACACTTGATTGTACTGAGGGAGAATCACAACAGTACTAATAAGTTAACATGCACATTAAAATTAAGCAGAAAAGACTGAATTTGCAGCAGGGTAAGGTGATTGATCAGGGAATTTGCATTCACAAGACTAATAGAAACATACACAAGACTACAAAATAACTTGGAAAGGCATAAAATACTTCACACTCAGAGGGAAAAACTAGCAAAATTTGCTTCAGTACTCATATATCCAAAATTCCTCCAGAAGTCCCCTTGTGCTTTGCAAAGGCACACAATATATAGCAAAAATAAAATTCACCCTCTCCCTAAAAATAGCCTGGGGCTTGTACTCACCCATGCATCTTATTTTTATCCTTTATTTAATAATAGATAAAGGGAAAAATAGAGCATGCAATTACAAATAGGCATTATTAGCCTTACTTACATTACAGTCAAACTGAAGTTGACTGTTCTATTTTTAAGAAAAGAAGGGTGAATAATTTGCTAAAAATAAGGTTGCTTGCTAGGCAAGTCTCTCTCCATGAACATGCAACTCTGTCTTCTTCTCTATTATGTCCTGTTGTGAAGGCATGCAAAAATACAACTCCCTGTATGTGAGAAAAATAATTACAATACTTAAATACAATATTTGCAAAAATAATTCCTCCTGTGGGGACCACCTGCTATGTGCACATGTTCTGATATTGACATCTCCTTTTTAAAAATGGTCACATGAGTGACACTCTGCAAATCAATTCTAGCTCCTTGAAGTGGGGACCACTTGTGGTTGTGAACTCTTGTCTTCATTGGTTTAGCCACTCTTTGTGGACTTAGCATATACTATGGTTTTAAAACATGAGGGGCACTTTATAAAAACCACCCCACTATGCTCGACCACCTTTGATTATTTGAGATGACCATACTATATGGTCTGCCACCTTTGAGTTTGTCGGCCTTGGCATATTATAAAATTCACCTTTTCGGTGATCATGGTATATGATTTGGTCGGCCCTTTTACAATTATTCGAAGCATGCACTAAGGTTAGACTTTTGAAAGTCATTTGCAATGATTAATTCAGTGGACATGTGGGTTGTCCCCTTCTCCACGGTGACTCACCCCTTGGTGACTTGGTCGGTGGCTTTTGTAACTCGGGTCAGGTTAATTATAACCCTGGTGGTTTATTTTGAATGTTCGTGCCTTATTCTTTGTCATTGATCTTTGTACCCTTTGTATCTGACATGTCCATCGATCCATGACCTGTGGTTAGGGTTTTCTGACTTTAATGTTAATGCGGGTGGTGGCATCAACTCTGGTGGTTTACATTGATCATTGTGATTGATTTGAGGATGTTGATCTTGTGTCCTTGGTGTTTGATGTCGTCGATTTCTGACTGTGGTTGAGTTTGAGTTAACCCAGTTCTTGGGTTCAGGCGGTAAAGGGAACTCGACCCTACAAGCACATTTCATTTGGATTTTTTTGTATGGGCGAAGCCCTGAAAAATTTTCCTCTCGACGCCATTATTCTATTCTGATACTCGAGCTTGGCTTTAACTATATTTTAGCTCTGTTCATCACTGACATGATGATGAGATATTTACTTGGTTTTATGATTTCTATGCAGTGGTCGTGCTTTGGTCATTTTTGAGTTTTTCAATAAATCTGTTTTATCTTTTTTCCGCCATGGCTGTTACTTTGAGCTCGGTCTATTCTGTTAGATATTTTATTTGAAGTCTATGAGATCTGAGTTTTCTTTGTGAAGTTGAAAATTTGATCTCTCTTCCATTTCATGGCCCTGAAACTCAACTTTTATCTCTCCTGAGTAAGATTTTTGAGTTGGATTTATAGTGCTCTGAGTTGTATCTGCTCTGTTCGAGATTTTTGAGCAAGGTGGTTGAAGTGTGGGCCGCCATTATTGTTTCTTTAAGCTCAGCTCTGATCATCTTTGGTCTTTTGTACCATTTGTGCCTCTGTGTATTTTGAAAACTGAGGTTTCTTTAATGGCCGCCATTGTTGAAGTTTACCGAGCTCGGCTTCTGTTCTGTTGTTTCTGTGGGTTTTCCTTTCTCTCGAGCTCTAGTAGATTCAGTTTTCTTGTAATGGCCTCCATGGCAAGTTTCTGAAGCTTGATTCTTCTTTGTTCTTCGAGATCTCCTCGGTCTATTGGCCACCATAGTCGTTTATAGGTGAGATAATTTCTCTTGCATGCATACACTTCTATTTTCTTTTCTTCTTTAAATGTATCACTAAACTCTTGGAAATATTTGTGGGTTCTATGATTTGTTTCTCCTGATTGACTCCCGAGTTTGAAACTTCAAGTGGGCCTGTGGACCTCTTACTTCATCATCCGGTTGCTCAAAAGTTCTGACCATTTGATTATCTACGGTGAGTGTATTCTTCGGCCCAATCTGCATCATGAATTATAGATCTGTATTTTCCGAGTTCTGGGTATATGTAGATATGTGACCTTGAGAAATTTTTCAACTCTGTGTGGAAAATACCTGTAAAATCTTGAAGTACTTTTTTCATCATGTACTATAATTGTATTTCCCAGTTTTCTTGTATCTATCATGCTCGGCCATTGCTAAAATGAACTTCGAAAAGACTCTGTGATTATGTGTTTGTTGTTATGAAACTCTGATTTACTTTGTACCTTCCTTTGTTTTACTGTGGTGGACATAAAGTAATTTCTTCATTCTGAATACTTATACTTCAGCTTCTTCTCTGTATGAGTTCTTTGTGCTAGGACAACTGTTATCTCATTTGTATTTGTTGAGAATATTGTAGAAATGATGGTTATGATTTTCTACAAATATAGTTCTGTACATTACTTCAGGTCCATTCTGAAATATTTGGCTCAATTTTGTATTCTGGAGAATCCATTTGTTACAATTCATTGTTTCAGGATCAACTTGATTCTCTGAAATTTTGTAGCACCTTTTGAGAATACTTGCTTTAAACTTTCTCAAACTGAGATCACTTGAACATTGAATTTCTCCATGAGATGAGTGTTTGAAAAGCAATTATTTTCTGAAAATCACATCTATTGAATGCTTGACTGTAACAATATTCTTGACTTTCTGAAAATAATGTATACTGTTTTATGAACCTATGCATAACATATTATTTCTAGAACTCTGTTTACAACTCCTGTTTGGACAACTCAAAAATGTAGTTCTGCAATACTATAGCTTCACTTGAGCTCATTGTATTTGATCAATTCCCTTGCATAGATAGTTGTACTTATTTGATATGGCAGCATCTCTGTATTCATTCTGAATGACTTCTATTTTTGTAACTACAAATCATGCATTCAATTTGATCTCTGAAGCTTGTTTCTCTTAGATAGAGGCTTTATTTCCTTTATAGTAGCATTTTTGGCATTATGAAAAATGTAAAATGTTGATTTTTCATGGCGAAGCCCTGGCAATTTTTTTTTATAATCTATCCCTTCCAAGCCATTTCTAGCATAGTAATTGTATTTTCTGATTTCAAAATATAGAATTATGACACTTCATGTTTGAAGCTGGATTGGTAAATAAAATGAGACATCATAGTTGTGTTATCTTGATCATAACATGCTTTACTATTTTTCTGTATCACTTACTTGATTTAAATCATTCCTTTAAGCATGTAGTAGTTTAAAAACAACATGATGGAAAGTTGTAAATGTCCATTTTACATGGCGAAGCCCTGTCAAATTTTTTTCCAGAATCTTGTCTTCATTCCTTTCAACTGTGACCTTCTCTTTTAGCCAAACATCAGCTTTCAAATTCTACTTTTCCCTTCTGTTGCAAACTGAAACATGTGCTTCTATTGCTAGTCTCTCTTCTACACTGTAACTTCTTCCATTTCAGAATAGTTATTGGAACTTTGAGTTACATTCTTCCTTTTATTGCATGCACTTATGACTTGTCTATTTTTCTCTTTGGCTGCAACCTGTACCTACACACTTAGGAAAATAGTTAGAAAATAATTAGGCTTTTTGGCCTCTCTTATGTCCATGTTTTTCTTCTTTCTTTTCTCCTTCTTCTTTCTGAGTGAATAAAGCATGCATGCAGTTTGTTCTTCAAGTAGAATACATCTCCTGTTAGGAGAAGATTCATATGCATGAAGTAGGATAGTGTAGGAATATGAATTGATCCCTGAGCTCGTAACTGACAGTTAACTTTTCTTCTTTTCAGGTACAATGGCTTCTATCATGGAGATGAAGGAGAAACAAAAGATGGAGATGAAGATGCTTCAATCGAAGAACAGAAACCCCAAGGCAATGATGGGTTCACTCATACTCCTTTGCTTTCTCTTTCATGCATGTGTACCAGTAGTTGTACTTTACTTTTCTAGTAGCTGTACTTTACTTTTCAGTTACATCCCACGGCTTGTGTGGGAAACATTTGACTCTCCTTGTGAATAAAACATTGAATTCTGAAAATGAGTTGTGTATTTCCTTGTGCATTCTAGCTTTTCTGTATGGATTGTATAATGAACTAAACAACTCAGTAACATAATTGAATGTCTTAATCATGAAGGAAAGAACATTGATGAGAACTTGTAACATTCAGTAATGAACTCTGATTTTCTGTAATCTGCATTTCTGTTTGCTGCTTCAAAACTCAGCACTTCACCTAATTTGTAATTTTTCGTCTTCATCAAGACAACACAGTTGTCCTTCAGGGCTTTGTGTTCTTTTGCTGAAGATGACATGAAATTGCAGACTATGTGATCTGTTCTATTTTGAGACAGCACACATAACTGCAGATTTCATTTAATCTTGTAACTAATTCAGCAGTAACAAATAACATAAAAACTTCCTTAGCTTAGGTATACTTCACCCAAGATTTTTCATCATAATGATGAAGTTTCGAGTTTCCCATTTTTCATACAAATGTGACACCCTATGTATACTACAAATTTTGAATATCAGTTTCTTATTATGATGCTTACATCATTTATCACATGTATGAAAATGTGACACCTTATGTACACCACAAATTTCAAATACCAATATCCTACATCATTATGTGTGATGTTTGTGGCATACACGCACAAGTGTGAAACCCTTTGTATACCACATGTTTTGAATACCAGTATCCTATAATATTGTTTACTATGTTTGTCATATACGCGCAAACGTGAGATCCTATATATACCACAGGTTTTGAATACCAATATACTATAACTTTATTTCTGATGTTTGTCACATACACACAAATGTGAGACCTTGTGAATACCATAGGTTTCGAATACCAATATCCTATAATGTTATTTGTGACATTAGTAACATAGATGCAAACATGAGACCCTTTGTATACCAGAAGTTTCAAATACTAGTATGTTATAACGTTGTTTGCGATGTTTCTCACATACACACAAATGTGGGACCTTGTGTATACCACAGGTTTTGAATACTAGTATCCTATAACACTTTTATTGATGTTTTTTCCATACACACAAATGTGACACCCTGTGTATACCATAGATTTAGACTACCAGTATCCTATAACATTGTTTGTGACATTTTTCACATACGTGTAAACGTGACACCCTATGTATACCATAGATTTGGACTACCAGTTACCTATCACATTGTCTACATTCTTTTTTACATACGCGCAAATGTGACACCCTATGTATACTACACCTTTGGAGTACCACTTACATATAACACTATTTTTGTCATTTGTCACATACGTGCAATCGTTAAACCCTATGTATACATTATATTTTGAATACAAGTATCCTACAAGGATGTTTTCAACATCTTTCACATACCCGCAAACGTGACACCTTGTTTATATCACATATTTTGACTACTAGTTACCTATAATGTTGTTTCAGTTGTTTTTCGCATACGTGGAATCGTGAGACCCTGTATATACCACAAATTTTGAATATTTTGAATACATGTATCCTATAATGATGTTTGCAATTTTTTTTGCATATGTGTAAATGTGACACCCTGTGTATACCAAATACTTTCATTTCTTTTTAAATACGCACAAGAAAATGACATCCTGTGTATTCCATAATTTTTCACTCCTAGTATTGTACGTGATGAAAGCATTAATTTAGTATTTTATAGGATAATTTATTCATGGTTTTATTTTTAAAAAAATATTGTCATTTTAGCTACACATTGAGTTATATTATTTTTTCTCCAAACTACTATGAATTTTCGTGCAGCTTCCTACAGTTATCAAAGATAAAAAATAGTCTAAAACTACTAACCCTTTGTTTTGTAGGATGATCAGTCCAAGACATTTGGGTTTGTAAATAAAATTACTAAGCTTTCTTTTATAGGGCCTCCTCTTGAATAGCCAATCACAAAATATTTGTGGATTAATTTTATTATATTGCATCATATTTCTATTTTTTTTATCATTATTTGTATATCCCAAATGTTAAATCGTGTATGCTCTCCTCTCGCATCTTATGATGATCTTGAGGATTAAAAACAGCTAGTGGTTGCCTTTCCATTTTTATTTTGTAGGGGAAATTTGATGTGGAAGTGAAATCAATGAACTTTTCATAGTCCTAGGAGTCTCGTGACCATGGAATTCACCTCCATGCATGTAGACACACCTCATGTTCCGGTGGGGTATATAAATTCATGGAGAGTTGTTCTTGGGTAAGTGCTTGTTTGTTTCAAGAGCAATGTGAAGTGAGGGGCTTCTATGTCCTAAAACCTAGGCCTCAAACAACATCCTTACAATACAGACTTGGGCACCACGTACCGCAAGGTATATCGAGTACTCCCCTAGTGACCTCATATATCCTAGTCTAGACAACCTTTTGGCTGCATATCAAGCTATTGTGCAACGAGATTGCACTTCCCAAGATCACTTGCTATCCAAACCCCAATTTGTACATAGGTGGTGAGCCAAGACTAGCACCCCTTAGTGTGTGATACTAAAATCAGGAAATATCTTGATTGCAATCCTGCTTGACTAGTTAGGGTGTGTATTGCATGTTGGTTTTTTTCTCGTGAACACCCTTAACCATCATATCACCTTAAATTTTTAATTAATCAAACATTATCATAATAGACCATCCCTAATCAAACAATCCCAACCCAAATCCCTTCACCATCCTTAATCAACCAAATTAATGCGAACATGATAGCATGTGTATACCACATATAAACAATGTTTGTAAGCTTGAATAACTCTCTATATTTTTAATTCTTTCAAAGTCACTTTATGCCTTCGTACTTCCTTCTATCCCTTATACTTTATAATTTTTATCATAAAACACACATTTATATTAATCTAGTCTCATTGGTAAACTCTTTGAGGACTAATTA
Source organism: Taxus chinensis (assembly GCA_019776745.2). Taxonomy (NCBI): domain Eukaryota; kingdom Viridiplantae; phylum Streptophyta; class Pinopsida; order Cupressales; family Taxaceae; genus Taxus; species Taxus chinensis. Next base: position 686,448,837 of record CM034149.1, on the reverse strand, counting down.
AACCCAACAATCATCATACAAGGTATCGTCAAGTAACTCTACACCCATTTGCTTTCGTATTCCCTTTACCATTTTTTTTTTCCAATTTCTCCCAATTAGCTCTGGTTTTGGTCAAATCACCATGTCCAGAGAACAAAATCCATTTTACACAAATGTAAATAAAGTTTCACATACCCATTACCTTTGTTATTTATTTGTATAAATTTTCTAGCACCATCTCTCGCTCCATCCCTCCAAAAACCTTTTTCCTCATTTCCTAAGCCTCCTTTAGGCTTACCTAGGGCTTAGAAGTCATTTTTAAGTCTTCATCATTGATACTCTATTAAACCCTTATGTATACCTTACATCCACTAATTAAAACTTTTTGAAGATCCCCATAAGGTTCTTTCACATCAAATCACCTTTCTTACGTGTTTTCCAATCTATTGCTTCATAGCTTACCTATAACTTCTTAGGATTTGAAGGGATGAATAATACTTTATTCATTTTCACTACCTTCAACCTCTGTTTCTCCTTAAATCCCTTATGTACAACATGTTCAAGACTTTATCAAGTCCTTATACTTTTTATTTCTTCAACTTGTCAATTTTTCCAAATCTTTACCTTCGAGGTTCTTGTTCATTATTGCACAAGCACTTATTTAACTCTAACTTCCTCCTTTTTAGGTTTTTTCTCACCATCTTAGTTATCTTTTCATATCATGGGATTTCTCCTAATCCTCTCACTTTTCTCATTCTCTTAGCCCTCACCTCATGATCATTTAAAAAAATAAACTAGCTTAATCTTCATACCACTGCCCAGACTGTAACAGAAAAATCACTCAGAGTTTCCATTATTTTCCTTGCTATAAGATGTCTCTAGAACCTCTCAATATCTTTTCCTGGTTCCATTGTTTCACTCTTCAGTTTTCATTCTTTTCCATTTGAAAACAAGTTGGTCTTAGCTTTCATTGGCATTATTTTCTTGAGATGATCTTAGTCTCGCACCCTACACGTTATACATGTATGTACAATATATAAACTTAATCACTTTAAATTGACACTCAGGGCTTTATTTAATCTTCCCCAACTATCATGGTTCCAAAAAGTCCATCAACTAGAAGGTAGGTTATCACCTCCACTAAACTTCTAATGAGATTATTATCTATGTACAATCAACTTGTTTCTACGAGTTTCAAATTTGAAGTATAAATATTGGATATTCACTGCCCTCAAAATTGTTGACAAATGAAAATACATTAAAATACTCTTCCCGTTAGATTTTTTAAGATTTTAAGGTTGTTATAGTTTCTTATCTTAGTTTCTCTTTTAACAAAAATAGAGTGAAAAATAGAATGTACTTAGATTTAGTAAAATTTCCTAACCCTGACCTCTTGCATGCAAGTTACTTGACAAGAAAATGGACATACAAAATTATTATTACTCCTAGAACACTTGTAAGGGTTTTTAAAAAATTATCCTTCATCCAAAACATCATGCTCAAAGTCAGAACATTTTGTTCAGTTATATCAGTCCCGGACATAGTGCCTTCTAATCTCACTCCTTATTTTAAAACCATACCTTCAAGTCTTGACATAGTGCAACATTAGTTTCATTCCTTGACAAAGGTTATAAATCTCATCGATCATCGTGCACTTAACTAGTAAGATTGTATGATTATACTTCTTAGTTTCAAATCATTACATAGTTCAATATATACAAAATATTATACTTTTCCAAACACTTTGTAGTGTCCCCATTAACATTAATAAAATATAATTAAATTTTAAAAAATAGGGGGGGTGGGGGGGGGGAGCGTGTGGAAAAGCGTTGTGGAAGGATTGGATTAGGAGTGTTTTAAATTGAAGATGGAATTAATGGAGGGTAGTTGAGTGTGGCAGGTGGTCTGACATAGCGCATGGGATTCCTCAGCATCCAGTCATATTCTAGACCTGTCATTCTCCTTGAACAATGATACGAGTTCTTTATTTTGGATCTAAGGGGTTTAAACCTATCTTTTTACCTGCATAATAATACGTTCACTTTACTTGGAGATCAAGACGCATTTAACCACCTGAAACCCAAGTTAACACTGTAAATTTAGCAGCAATTGGATAGTAACAACGAGGGCACATAGAGGAAGGAGCCACTGCCTTTCCTTGTTTTGTTTTTTGTATGCCAAGGAAGAAGAATAAGCTTGAAGAATGAAGGGGTTCTAGAGAAGAGGAATCCATGGCCATCGAGGTGAAGATTAGCGTTAAATAAAATGTGGTTTTGGTCATAGATTTTGGCTCGTAGTATACCCACCGCATTCGGCATCTCTTGATATACTCAATGTGTATATCCAACACTTCACCCCTATCTCCGATAATCACTGCCAAGCCATCTATGATAGTTTTGTCAGGAGTCCTGACAACGTGCACCAGGAGAGCACCCCATTCTGGAAAATGGATTATAGGACTATGTTTGAGAAGATGGTATTAGTTTGTTGGGCATCTGCTATGGTCTCCAGCTCATGGTACAGATGATGGGCGATGAAGTTAAGCCTGCAGAAATTCAAGAGTATGGGAGAATGGATATATGTATTGTAGAAAGGGATTTCAGTCAAATGGGTGTTTAAAAGGGCACGCCAGTCGGAAAATTAGGGAAGGCACATGAATGAAAAAAATGTTTGAGGACTGCACTGGAGCCTGGAGGATATGATGTGTCTTATCTTCGAGAGAGATGTGAAAACATAGAGGTTGTGTTTCAATAGCATAGATATTATATCTAATCTATTTACAAGTCGGGGAATAACAGGGAAAAGATTCGACCAAATGACACCTGCAATAACTTGAATATATATTTAGCATATTATATTTTTAACTTTGAATTATATTTTTTTTTGTACATTCTCTTTTTTCTTGGCCACCATCAATACGATCTCAACTACAACAAGTGAAAAGGAGGAGAAGGCATATGATAGGCACATGAACTGTTTGATAGAATGTCTTTAAAACAATGTGATTTTGTAGACAACTTTGATGGCAAGATATGCATGAAATGGGTTTATTGAAAAGGATTTAGAAACTTTCGAGAAAATTCAAGTGACAAATTTAAAGTCATATCCCCACAACTTTTTCCAAAATTCCCCTTACATTGTGCCAAAATGAGAGCCTTGGAATTGGTATGAAACCATAAAAATAAATGGAATAAGATCTCTGTATGATAATATAGTTACAAATTCCTAGGAGATTTAGTATTGGGTGGAACAATCCATAAGAAAAGAAGAGAATGGAACTTGTAGACATGTGGTGGAGTGGTGGACTCAGCGGAATCATGAGAATAAACCACTTGGAGCCCCTCATACCTTGCTTCCCTCATCATTCTCAGGCATGGTCTTCCTTACCTTAATCTTTTATAATTTTTATATAATGTGGTTATCCATTTTCAATAAATAAAAATTGTGAACCCATTAGATAAGATACAATTGGATATTATAATAAGGCTATTAGCGTGAAACAATATAAAAAATCATCCTTATGATCTACCTTATTGGACTTACAATTTGACTGTCATCTGTGTTGCTACCGCAACCTTATACGTTGCAATCTAAGGTATCAAAATTAGACACTCATGTTTGCCGGTATTGGTGAGTGTTAGATGATTCATGAATAAAATAACCATTTTGTCTACCTTTTAAATTTAAAAAAACACAATATTCCAAGACTCCCAAAATACCTTCTAGACCCCATAAAAGAGAACTAAAGTTTTTTCCTTGTTCCTTGTTATGTGGGGAGTTAGTTTAGGCCTTAGATCAACCCCGATCGACTATTGGTTCTCCCTTCGCTGCTCCCCTAGAGGCCTCGTTACCACTTTTTGTACTTTTAGGAAGCTTTTCAAACTAAAAATTTGGGTTTCATTTTGGCTCACCGTTTGAAACCTGAGCAACGAAATGCTTTATCAAATTTGTAAACCTTTAGTATTTTTACTAGAAAATTTCTTAGAACATTTGGTTCGGGAAAACCAAATTCCTGGTTAGTTTGGCAATGAGGTTTCGTAGGCCTCTAGTTGAAGTTTGACTAGGTAAAACTCGACCAATTATGACCAGAGGCACCAAAACACTTTCCGCCAATAGTAAACCATTCACTAGTTCCAAATTCTGTTAGTTCCTATGAATTATTTGTGTATAGGAGGGCACGTAGAAACTTACATGTGATGTATTTTCTATTCAGAAGACAACGGTTAAAAATATTTTCTCAGCCTCCGAGCCTAAATTGAATTTTCTTGCAACTAGCAGGAAAACATAAAAATAAAGTTGTAGAACTCCCGACAGGTTACCAAACCATCACGGAAACTTATTAACACTTGTAAGTCACTATTTGAAACTCTATCATGTGACTTGTGTGAAATTGAACTTGTGGCAAAAAAGTGGATATCTTTCTCCCTATCTCTTTCTCTCTCCTTGGTTAAGAAATGAAGTGAAATAAATATGTCTCCAACCCTCTCATTTGGAATGAAAATTATTATTATTATGTAAACAAGAAACTGAGAATGTTAATTATTCTAGAGCTTGGTGGATGTCATGCCAACGATTTATTGTTGATTTCATCCTCACATGGTTTTACAGGAAGCAAATTGGATGGCGAAATGACGTGGTTATAACTATTTTTGTATAATTTTAATTTAAATATGTTAATGATAAATATATATAGGCATGCATTGATATGTTACATTAAATAATTGTTACTTAAATTGTGTAATATGTATGAGATGCTAGTTTTAGGGGTACTTTGAGAATTGTACATTTAACTATAGGTGTTCTTTTTATTCAAATTTTACATATGGTAGAAATGAGGGTTGGATATATATGTTAAGTAAAATTGTAAAGGATATTTCTACATTTTATGGAAGCAAATTGGATGGCGAAATGTTGTGAGCATAAGAACGCCGAAGAAGGACAGAACTACTATGAAACACCGAAGGCGCAAGTACGAATGCCATGGAGGACCATACCACAAAGACCCGAACACCGAAAATAAGATATAAATAAAAAAAATAAAAACGACCCCCCCCCCCCCTCCTTCCCTCTACCTTCTCCTCGTCTTTCCACTCCCCACCCCCCCTACCCCCCCATCCCACCCCCCCTCCCCCCCCCCCCCCCCCCCCCCCCTCCCCCACTCCCCCCCCATCCCCCCTCCCCCGCCCACCTCCCCCACTTTCTACCCCGCTTTCTAGCCCCATCCCCTCACAACGTACGTACGAATAAACCTCCGTACCGTAATAAAACCTACACCCTCCTACAAAAAAACTCCAAAAAGTAAGCACAACATTTAAGCCGACGAGATAACCACAACCCGAGCGCCAAATCAACGGACACTAAAGCAACGACAAAGGATGCTGAAAGGCAGAAGAGAAAAGAAACGGAGCGAAAACAAGGTTGGGCACGCAAACCAACCCACGAAACCACCCACCGGAGGGAAAGCACCAAAGACGAAAAGCCACCTACACCCGGCCGCGGTAGCCGAGACCACAGCCCTGAGCCACACGCAAAAAGAACCAGAGGGCGACCAGCTCACAGCAAGAAGAGCAGGCCGCCTAAAAAACCAAAGACCACCACAACACGAACCGATAAATGACGAGCCACCAACAGTTCTAACACGACCAGACACCAAAAGGCAGAGAAACCCCGGCAACCCAAATCAGACGAAGCAAACGACGCCCAAACACTGGCCGAAGATGCATACAGACTAAACAAGTTCCACGAAAAACAACCATTTCTTCCTGATGCGCCGCTTAGGAAACCAGGACAAGCGGTCCCTTAACAGGAATACCAATGGAATCAGATCCGCCCCAGACCAAAATGAAACCAGCACAAACCCACAGCCCCGCAACCCGACCACGGACAACCACAACCGCCGAAATGGACTAGCATGGACAGAGACAGAAAATGAAGAGGAAAACCTCCACCACGGCTGCACCTTCACGGAAGAAGGACCATCAGACAAAAACGAATCCCCAAAGGAGATTCGTTCCAAGTTACCCTCGACAGGAGCAGAAACTGAAGAGATCGGGGCAGGTGCAGGAGCTGGGGTTTGAAACGGATCTAACACCACAACCGGCGCCAGCACCTCCAAAGAAGCCCTAGAAACTTGTGAAACGATGATGGGCTGGGACTCGACAGGTAGCCCAACCGGCAGACGATGGAAACGAGAATGAAGCTTGACAAAAGTAGACACCAGACCTTCGACAGGAAAATAAGCAAAAGAAACAGGACCGATGTCACTACTAATAAACGCTAGAAAAGCCTTCACGTCCTGACTGAGGAGGAAACCAACAAATCGAACGGCTTCGTCCAACAACTCTTCAGCGAAACACTCCTCAAGCGTACCAGAGCATAACTTCAACCCTTCCATGCAGTGCTCGGCGAGGGACAGACTGAGGGAGTCTAACTGTACAAGTAAAATTGTAAAGGATATTTCTACATTTTCTGAAGGATTGAAAGGGTTATTAGTGAAGTTTTGTAACATTTTTAAGATGCTAGTATTTAAGGGAAACCTTCATCTAAACATGGGTGTTATTTTGATCTCCAAAATTCTATATTGTAACAAGTTGGGTAAATGTGTTATACATGAAATTGAAATTTGACATACCCTATTGTGCATAATTCTAGTGTGCAATTGATGGTTAGAATAATCTGGTGTGTTGTGTTATCTTACCTTTAAATGTAAAGAAAATATATCTAAATGATAATAATCAACCCTAGTATAAAATTCAGTGTATAAATAATCCTTCTCTGTGTGACCTTTCACTTAGGCTTGGAGAAACTAAAACCTTAGGAATGAACTTAAATATCCTTACGCTTGATGAACACCTTATAGATTAAATAAATAAGATTACAAGTTTGATTTTATCGTCATAGCTTGTATGCTTAGTGGTGTCATCGTGGACCCAATGGTTAGGAACGACATGGTCAAACATTATCTCGAGTATGTGGTACTCCTCCTAGGATTGGTAATCATGTGTGTAGTAAGGAGAATGCTATTTTTACCTTAAGGTAGAACTGCTATGGGAAACCAACAATCAAGAATAATATAAAATCCTCTCGGACTGACATACTTTTTTGAATGGAAAAGATTGCCAGACTAACCTTAAAATCCACCCTTAAGAGTTAGGATCATAAATGAACTCGATACCCAATCTCAATTTATCATTTGGGTTCTAATGATGCAATGCTAAGAGTTAATAGGTGAAACTTAACAAATGTTTTAGTGTATTATTAGTTTAAGAAAATGTAACCATAAGATGATGAGCATGGAGAAAGGTGAAATCTTAGGTATCGTTCTTATAACATGTTTAAACCATTTTTTGGTGATAAAAGGGATACCCACTTTTTGTAAACTCTAATGTCAACCGTTAACCCCCTTAAACAATGGACTACTCCATCTTGGTCTCTTGTACTTGTCCTAATATGTAGTGGATGTATGATGTGAAACCATGTGATCATGTATCTTGGAGACAAATCCTTTAAGACAGGGACTCGTGGTCTAATTGAGGATTCAAATGCCCCTATAACAAAATAGGTTACACAACTCATCACAAAAATGACATATGAACCTAATTAGGGAAAAGTCTCTTAAGTCAGAATGTAAAATGAATACTTGGGAAACCTAATCTACAAATAGAAATAAGGAGGTGTGTTTTCATGATTAAAAGCCTTCAAATACCTTAAACTATCTGTTGGAGCATAACTATAGTAAAATTGTAATTGACGCTTGGCATTGGAAAGTGTAATCGTGAGATGTTAATCCATAGGAAAACTGAAACATGATCTTCCTTGGTAATGTGATTAAGATCCTCTGTGTTGTGGATAAAGAACCTATTTCATATATAATACTTAGTGTGTACCAAATCAATTATCATTTTATAAATTAATGAAAGAAACTTGACCCTAAATTCTTAAACATAAAAAGTTAACTTCACATCCTCTTGGACTGTACGACTTGTCTCCATTGTGTAATTTAGGTATAGGATATAATATCAAGATGCATTCCCTTAGGATGTGGATCCTATGGGATAATACCTAATATCCTTATATGTAAATAAATATACCATTAACTGAATAACGAATGAAGTAAATAAGTAATTGAAATAATGCAGATGATCCTTATTCAATGAGATACACCATAAGTCAAATGTTAAACCATATAGAGGAAATCTAGTAAAATGGAAAAGGATTGTATGATGCACATATTATGAACCCTTCTGAGATCTTAAGTTAAGTTTTGAAACATGATTTTAATAAATGTGTAATCCTCAAAATATCGTGTTGTGGGAAGACCTTATCTATAAGTTTGTACAATAGTTGAATCATTTATGTTATGCCTTGTTATATGGGAACAAAAGATGGTGGCCTTGATTGTGCATCACGTGTTTTCTTGTTATCTATGCGGCTTAATGTTTGTGTAAACATATCATATGTTGTATATTTTCCCTAAGTGATCTCCTATAGTGTCATGTGTACCACAATGTAAGTAAAAAAAATTATTCTAGTATTTTTAGTGTTGCATTTGTGTGTGTTATAATGTAGGCATCTACATACCTGGTATAAGTGAAGGTTAAATATTCTCACACCTCTGATGGACACCTTATAGCTGTTATAGTTTTACATGTTGGTGGTGGAGACTTTGAGTGGTAATCGTTATATATGCCTGTTATGCTTAGCAACATCGTCATTGAACCTGACGTATTAGGAACGACCATGGTCAAAATTTCACTCAGTGCAGTATGTGGTTTCCTCCTAGGATTGGTAATCATGTGTGTAGTAAGGAGAATGTGTTCTCTTAAGGTAGCACTCCTTAGTGGAAACCATGAGGATTAAACATAGTGTAAAACCCTCTTGGACCGACACACATGTTGAGTGAGTGAATATCATCAACTAACCTTGGAGGTCACCTTTAAGAGTTGTGTGGTGCGACTTCTAAATAATATTAAATATAGGTGCAATTGAATTATTGTATGACAAAATTAGGGGGGAGGAAAATAAATTGAATCGCGATTGGTGAGGATACTATATCGTGGTTGACTGTATGTTGAAATGTTAGGGAGAAGTGTTCATGATACATATGGTTCATGGTAGGATGTGGATGGTTGGCATGTGAAAGGAGGTAGGGCAGGGTATGCTCACTCCTTATTGCATCTAGACCTATCATTTCCTTTGCATAATAATTCAAACACTTTAATTTTTTCCAGAATCGTAAACCACGTTGAAACCCATGTTAACTTTGTAAATTTAGCATTCTTTGGATAGTTGCAGCTAGGAAAGGACATGGAAGTGTGCATAAACCATGGGTTTCCTCTCATAACAATCACACTATTTAACCAATGCAACAAACATGTCCCTAATCTGATCAATTTACTTTTTTTTTGCACAGATCCCAATATGTGCCAACACCTCAGGTCTGTGGGTATACCTATTTTGAGGTGAGACTCCGTATCAAGGCATTCCTTATTGATGTATCCTAAACTGATTTCTTGGGGTTTAAGGGTAAAAGATGACTGTAAAGTAATTAAAACTAAGGTGATACACCAAATTTGTATGAGGGCTTTGACTGAGTATATGCACAATTGATATGTGAAAGGATTCTTGATGCATGAACCAATAGTTTTCTGCAGAATGTTAAGGGAAAAACACTTTGAGGTATTGAGGGAAATTATCACAACAATACTGCTAAGCTAAACATGCACATTAATATCATGCAAAAATTACTAAATTTTGCAACAGGGTAAGATGATTAATCAGGGAATTTATGACAAGACTAATAGAAACATACACAAGACTGCAAATGATTGGGAAGGTAGAAAATACTTCACACTCAGAAGGAAAAACTTGAAAAAAATTGCTTCAGTACTCCTATATCCAAAAAGTCCTCCTTGTGCTTTGCAAAGGCACACAATATATAGCAAAATAAAAATTCACCCTCTTCCTAAAAATAGCCTAAGGCTTGTACTCGCCCATGCATCTTATTTTTATCCTTTATTTAATAATAGATAAAGGAATAAAAATAGAGCATGCAATTACAAATAGGCATTAATAGCCTTGATTACAATACAGTCAAACTGAAGTTGACTGTTCTATTTTTAAGAAAGCAAGGGTAAATAATTTGCTAATAATAAGCTTGCTTGCTATGCAAGTCTTTCTCCTTTGAACATGCAACTCTGTCTTCTTCTCTGTTCTGTCCTCTTGTGAAGCATGCAACAAATAAATTCTCTGCAAGAGTAAATAATTCAATATTTGTAATATTTGCAAAAATAAACATCCAATGTGGGGACCATTTTCCATGTGCACATGCTATGACATTGACATCTCTCTCTAAGTGGTCACATGAGTGACACTCTGCAAATCAACTCTAGCTCCTTGAAGTGGGGACCACCTCCACTTTACTTGGTTTGGCACCTTGGTGGACTTAGCAATATAAAAGGGTTGACCATCTTATATGGCACATGCCACTATAGCCTCCATTTGGTTTGGGGACCACCTTTGTGGACTTAGCATATTGTTGTGTCTAGATGTACATGGGGTTTACTTTGTAAATATGCTATAATATATAGTTTTCACTTTGTAGTTGTTGGCCTTGGCATTATTCAAATGTAAAAGGGTTGGAAATACCTTTTATTTGATCATTGCATAATGATTTGGTCGGCCTTGGCATATTGGAAACTCGGACTATAGTTGATCTTTTGACATTTGAAAGTAATGATTTTGTTTTTTAATCATGGGCTGGCCCCTTTTGCACGATGACTCACCCCTCCACATGTTTGTCAGTGGAAACCTAACTCGGTTTGAGTTTGTTTTGAAATTTGGTGATGATCCTGGGCCATTGATTTCTATACTATTTGATCACGAATCGTTGATCTTGAACCTGTGGTTAGGGTTTCACCCCTGTAATTAATCTGGTCTGTGGGAACTGACCATAGTTACTTGCTTTGATCTTGGAGCTTGATCCTTGACCTTCGATCTCTGTCCTTCTGATCTCGAGCCATTAATTATTGACCCTGGTTGAGTTAGGTTAAACTCACCTCTCCAGTTTGCATGTTAAAGGAAAGCTTTGACCCTAATGCACATTTCATTTGATTTTTCACTATGTAGGTCAAAAGCCCTAAAAATTTTCTTCGATGCCATTGTTTGGATGAAGCCCTGGGAATTTGGCTTTCCTGAGCCATCTCTTTGACGGCATTTGGATCTTTTTAAGCTCTTTTAGTATTATTTTTATTTGGTGGCCACAATTGAGATCCTTGTGAAATTTACTGTGAAGGTTTCTGAAATAGTCATTGCTGATATTTGTGTTTCGAGCTCATTTTTCAATCTTCCTTTGTAGAAGTGATTTTCTTTTCATGGCTCTATTTGAAGCTTATGGTTGTCATGGGTTTCGCATCTAATGTCATGATATCTCTATTATCATTCCTCTATCGAGATCGAATTTTTAGTTCTCTTGAAATATGGTAACCACTTGTGGGTTAGAGCTCAAGCCTTTGCTTAAAATATCTCTGTGATTGTGTAGTTCTAAAGGTTCTTGGTTATCATTTATTTGGAACTTTTGAGCTCGGTTCATCCTTTTGTGTAAGATTCGAGCTTGATTTCCATTTTCTACTTTCTATAGAGCTATGTGAGTTTTCTTGGTCATCAAGATCTTTGTGTTTTTCATTGGCCGCCATTATCATGAACTTGAAGCTCGACTGTGTAGCTATTACACTATTTGATGATTTAATTAAGTCTCGACCTCCTTGGGTATTACTGTTGCTTCGTCGTTGCTATTTTGACCTTAAAAACTGATAATCTATTCTTTTCTTTGCATTTCCTATGTTTTTTATGGCTTTACCTTGGTCATTTTGAGTTGAACCTCATTCTGAGCTTGCTCTTCTTTCTCTGAACTGATGATTCCTTGAAGGGTTTTGATAGATCCAATTTTATTTGGTGAGTTCTTTCTCCCTCGTTTCTCTGATTTCTTGATACCCATTAATGTTTTTTTTATCAATGGTCAGGATCTGTACAGTTTTACTTTGATACTACAACTTGAATATGATTTTAATGGGAATGACAATCTCTGAAATATTGGAATATTTCTTTGACTTAGATATGTATGAGTTTTCTGATTCAAAGTTCTTCCACCTGAGTTTGTTTTCTGAATAATATGTCAAGCTCTGTTTACTTACTACTTGGATCCATTCCTTATAAAAATTATCCCTTGAATGTAGACTGTTGTACTTTATGTTGCAGAAAAAGGCCTCTTTTTGATGATCATTTGAGAGTTTGTAATTATTAGACCTGTGTATGAATGTGTTTCTGACTCTAAGATTGTTCTCAATCAATCCTTGAGCATTTTATGGAACATACTGGCCTTCTAGCACTGTTAGTAACCTTTTACTCATTGTGGGTTTCTTCACTAGCTGTGCCACTAGATGTTCAAACTGTGTGAACTGTTGTTATTGCATTGAAAAATTCACTGTTTCTTGTGAGAGATTTTATGGATTCTGAGATGTTTTGAAATTTTGTGGACACCCTTGATCTCTAAAATCTTGAGCTATAAAGTTATACTGTAGTAGTCTATAGACTTAATACTTGCTTCATTTCTAAGAACTGTACTTTGGGATGGCTACATTTTGTTAATGTTATCTCAAAAATTCATTTTCTTCAATTGCTAAGCTATAATGAGTACTCTAAAATTCTTCACCTTGATGATGAGAGTGTAGTTCCCATTTCTTTTCTGCATTATATACTTGTATTTTCTTTTATTACAACTTTGGTATGTATGCTGGAAAAGTCTGTAAATATCCATTTTACATGGCGAAGCCCTGTGTCAAAATTTTCCCAGAATTCCAGAAGTTAATTTTTTCCTTTTTCAGCTATAGTAGTTGTATTTTCTGATTCAAAATACAGAATATAACACTTTTCTGTTTGAAGCTGATTTGGTAAATAAAACTGAAACATCATAACTATTTATCTTGATCATGGCATGCTTTACTGCTTTTTCTGTATCACTTACTTGATTTAAATAAATTTTTAAAGCATGTAGTAGTTGAAAGCAACATGATGAAAATTTGTAAATGTCCATTTTACATGGCGAAGCCCTGTCAAAATTTTCCCAAAATCTTCTTTATTCTGTTTCAGTTGTAACCCTTTCTTTTCAGCTAAACTTCAACTTTCTTGAAATTTGATTCTTCCTTTTTAGTTACAAACTGAAACATGTACTTCTATTTTCCAGTCTCTTTTCTGTACTGTAACTTCTTCCATTTGTAGAAAATATTGAGTTTGAGTTACATTAATTCTTCTTTCCAGCCTGTACTTATGACTTGTCTATTTCTTCTTGGCTGCAACCTGTACCTGCACACTTAAGAAAACAGTTAGAAAATACTTAGGCTTTTTGGCCTCTCTTGTGTCCATGTTTCTTCTTTTCTTTTCTCTTTCTTCTTTCTGAATGAGTAGAGCATGTATGCAGTCTGTTCTTCAAGTAAATTATATCTCCTATTTTGAAGAGATTCATATGCACGAACTAGGACAGTAAGGAATATGAATTGATCTCTGAGCTCGTAACTGACAGTTCATCTTTTCTTCTTTTCAGGTACAATGACTTCTACAACGAGATGAAGAAGGAAAAAAAGTTGGATGGAGCTACTCCGAACAACGAAGAAAACCCCAAGGAAATGATGGGTTCACTCATACTCCTTACTTTCTTTTTCATGCATGTGTACCTCTTATTTCAGTAGTTGTACTTTACTTTCCAGTTACATCCCATGGCTTGTGTGGGAACATTTGAAATTTCCTTATGAATAAAACATTGAATTCTACAAATGAGTTGTATATTTCTTTCTGCATTTCAGATTTCTGTATGGATTGTATGATGAACTAAACAACTCAGTAATATAATTGAATGTCTTAATCATGAAGGAAAGAACATTAATGAGAACCTGTAACATTCAGTAATGAACTCTGATTTCTGCAATCTGCACTTATGTTTGTTGTCCCAAAACTCAACACTTCACCTATTCTGTAATTTGGTGTCTTCATCAAGACAACACAGCTGTCCTTCGGGGCCCTTGTGTTCTTTTGCTGAAGATATCATGAAATTACAGACTATGTGATCTGTTATGTTTTGTAACAGCACACATAGCTGCAGATTTCACTTAATCATTAACTAATTCAGTAGTAACCAATAATATCAAAACTCCCTTAGCTTAGGTATACTTCACCAATGCCTTTCATCGTAACGACGAAGTTTTGAGTTGCCCATTTTTACACAAGTGCAAAAATTGTCAACATTTCTGGCGATCCTGCGGGGAAAGCTTCCTGCTAGCTTATAGACTAGTGCCTTGCTCTTGTCCATTGGGCATGGAGTCCAAACATGTAACCAAAATTTTCCTTTTCTGAAAGGTCCAACCCTTCCAAAATAGAACTAAAACTGGGAAAGGATCTGGTAAACCAGATCACGTGCATGAATGCACTTATTGAATTGAAAAAACAATGCAATGTGCAGAGACTGCACTTATTGAAGGGAAATCCTACTCTAACAATCACTATAAGATTTTCAATAACAGTGTTTGAGAAACATACCATTCACAGGAATGGGAAGTTCCTCTCCATTCAGCTTCGAAAGCTGAAAAGCATTGTGTTCTTTGCAAGCTGAAATCATGTAAGGGCCACTCCAGATTGTATCAAACTTTGTGTGTCTTCCTGGCTTTGCACGATCAACATCCCACTTTAACACAATATCTCCTTCATTGAAGATTCTTGAATTTGGCTTTCTTGTCAAAAGTCTTCTTCATTTGTTTCTGATTCTTTTCCATATTCAAATGGGCTTTATCTCTTAGCTCTTGTAATTCCATTAACTCTGCATAACGAACCTGTAATGGTTCATTCTCAAGTAGCTCCATTTGATGCAGCAAGTCCAATGTGGGTAACTCAACTGAAATAGGCATTCTTGCTTCTTTTCCGTACACAAGTTTGTATGGTGAATTGCCAACTGATCTTTTAGGAGTCACCCTATCAGCCCAAAGTGTTGAATTCAACATCAGATGCCAAGCTCTTTGATTATCTTTGAGTGTTCTTCTGATGATCCTTAAAAGGTTCTTGTTAGTACTTTCAGCTAAGCCATTACCTTGTGGATAATAATTAGATGAAGAACTTAAGTAAATTCCATGGTTGACAGCCCAATCTGTTATCTTTGCACCAAGAAATGCTAAAGCATTATCTGATATGATAGTTGTTGGAACACCAAATCTACAGACTATTCCTTCATAAAAGGATAGTATCGAAGCTTCATTAGCATCCTTCAAGGCTATTGCTTCAGTCCATCATGTAAAATAATCTGTAGCAGTTAAGATCCACTTATGTCCTTGTGACGAAGGTGGGTTTATCATGCCAATAAAATCAAGACCCCACTGCATAAAAGGCTGATCAACTGAGATAGGTTGTAAGGGCAGCGAAGCTAAACATTCTTTTCCAACAAAGAAAGCACATTTTTTACACTTTCTGATCCATTCAAAACAGTCCTTGAATATGCTAGGCCAATAGTAACCAGCTTTCATAATTTTTAAGGCCGTGGTACGTGCTGAAAAATGACCTCCTGCGGGTCCTTCATGGAATTCTAACAATATTTTCTGAATTTTATCATAGTCAACACACCGCAGCAAGATTCCATTTATATCTCTTTTGAACAACACATTATCAATGAAGATATAAGGTACAACTTGTAATCTGAAATATCTTCATTTATTCTTGTCCATACCTTCTGGATAAGTGCCATGCTATAGATAGTTAACCAAATCAGTCATCCATCTTGATTCTTGAATCTCATGAGTGGGCTCAGGCTGCTGATTTTCTGGTTGAACCATGATTTCTGATTGCTGATAAGCAATTTCAGCATGTTGTTTTGAATCATCTGGTTCTGTAGCTTGTTGTTTTTTCCATATCAGCAATTAGATGTTCACATAAGCCTTTCCCTCAAACCGTCTTAGCAACCTGGATATCAACATCATATTCCATGACCTTCGTTATCCAGTTTTCTCTTTTCTCATTCAATTCTTTATTTAGTAAGAATGCTTTCACACTTGGATGAGAAACAAGAACATGGATTTTATTGTTTGAAAGCATGTACTTGAAATTATTTAGTCCTCTGACTACTGAAAGTACTTGTTTTTCAAGGAATGTGTACCTTGTTTCATAATCATGCAAGCTCTGTCCAAAGAAAGCAATAGGCTGCTCAATATTTTCATCATTGACTTGAGTTAATATAGCTGAGATTGTTTCAGCTCCTGCAAGTGCATACATTGTAAAATCTTTATCAAAATTTGGATTTGCAAGAGTAGGAGCTTGAGAGATAGCTTTCTTTGATTGATTCAAATCCTTCTCTCCCTTCACTGGTCCAAGAGAAAGTTTTCTCTTTCTTTAGCATAGTTGTCAGTGGTTTAACCAATGCTACAAAATCTGGAACAAATCTTCTAACAAAGTTGATTTTTCCAAGAAAACTCTGTAATGCCTTCTTATGATGAGGCAATGATAGTTGTGATATGGCTTTGATCCTGAAAGGATCAATTGCTAATCCTTGCTTGGAAACAATATGACCAAGCAATTTACCTTGATGTACTGAAAAGATAGACTTAAGTGGATTCAAAGATATCCCAAATTGTCTGCATAACTGAAAGGTCTACCTTAGATGTATCAGGTGTTCTTCTGGATTTTTTGAGAACATGGTAATGTCATCTAAATAAACTAGAATGCATTTATTTAACAAGCTCTGGAAATCCATGTCCATTGCACGTTGAAATGTTGCACCGACATTTGAAAGACCAAAAGGCATCCTTTTGTAAGCATAAGTACCCCACTTGGTGGTAAAAGATGTTTTATATCTATCCTCTTCCTAGGACTAAAATCTGATTATATCCACTATAACCATCCAGGAGAGATAATCTATCTACACCAGAAACTGTTCTTAAAATCTGATCCATATTTGGGAGTGGGTAATGATCTTTTAATGAAGCTTTATTAAGATCTCTGAAATCTACACATAGTCTGATTTCACCATTCTTCTTCCTAACAGGAACAAGATTGGCTACCCAACTTGAATGCTTAACTGGAAAGATAATACCTGATTCAATCAACTTAGATAATTCTTTCCTCATTAGAGGCTCTATTTTGGGATTTACAGGCCTCTGTTTCTATCTAACAGGTTTAGAATTTGGCTGCAACTCGATTGTATGTTGTGCTAAACTGGGATCAAATCCTTTCAGGTCTTGGTATTTCCAAGTGAAAACATCTTTAAATTCCTTGCAAAGATTAACAAATGACTATTTTTCTGCTAAGGAACATACCTTTCCAAGAAACAACTTTTTCCCTTCATCAACTGAGATCTCTTCATAATTATCAGCATGGGTTGACATCTTAGTCTTGACCTTTCTTAACTGATCATCAGTGCTGAAGATGTCTTCTAATGTGACCAGACCTCGAGGTAGTTTATTTGTCTTCAACTGAACAATCTGGTCACCATATAAGTGTTGTAATTTATCTTGATTAACTACAGAAAACTCAGCTTCTTGCTGCAAAAACCTACAGATTTGATCATCACTTTCAAAAACTTTCCAATTTGAATCATTATCAGGTATTGAGGGCCTGACAATTAGCTTTATATGAGGCTGAATTTTGCTATTTTCAATCTGTTCCAGCACTTCAAAACTAGCACCAACAGCTGCAAGTCTGTCTGCATGCTTATTTTCAGCTCTAGGAATGGACTGAATATTAATAGCATCAAAATATTCCATTAAGTCTGAAACTCTATGTCTGTAAGACTTCATTAATGGATTCTTACAAACATTGAAATTTCTTACTTGATTGATAACCAACTCAGAATCACCAAAAATCTGTAGCATGCTAATACCTCTCTTTCTGGCCCAAAGTAAGCCATGAATTAATGCTTCGTATTCAGCTACATTACAAGTGCATGAAAATTGGAGACTCAAAGCTGAGAAATACCTTTCATTCATTGGGGAAGTGAGCATCAAACCTGCTCCCTGTCCTTTCTTGTTCTTAGCTCCATCGAAATGAAGCTTCCAAATCCCTTCTACTGAATCTTCTATTTTGGACAGCAAGGGAAGTGGTGTATTTTCTTCATGCATACAATACACACCAAACATGTGTTCTTCAACTTCCTTAAAAGGATCATGAGCATGTTCTTCCACTGTCTTTTCATCCATAAACATGTTAGAAACACCATCT
The DNA here is from genome assembly GCA_019776745.2 of Taxus chinensis. NCBI lineage: Eukaryota > Viridiplantae > Streptophyta > Pinopsida > Cupressales > Taxaceae > Taxus > Taxus chinensis. The sequence continues at coordinate 686,430,615 of CM034149.1, read as the reverse complement.
AATGCTGAAACCTGAGCTACCTCATCAAAGTCAGACTGATCTAAGGCTGAATAATTAGCCACCACATTTGGAGAGTGAGGCTCAATGTGAAATCTGGCCAATGGTTCTGAATTGATAGTAACTTTGGTGTCGTAACGAGTAGTGAAAAATAAGGACCAATCTGAAGAGAGATAACCTCCTATTTTTGTTGTGAAGTCTCTAGATAAGCATAAAGCAAAGTATGGAGGTAAATCCACAACAGTAACATCTTGCAGAATAGAAACATTTGGGCAAGCATGTAATGTTACCTCTAAATTTATTATTAGACCAACTGTATTAGTTGCAGTTCCATCAAGCTGTAAGACACTCCTTTCTGTAGGCTCATACTACAGACCCAATTTTTCTGCAATTGCTTTTGGCATAACTGTGCTACTTGCGCCACTATCCACCATGCAATTATGAACTAGATGTTCTCCAATAATCAGTGATAAATAAAATGGTGGTGGCTTCTTGATGTCATGAGCATTCAAAACTTTCTGAACCATCCATTTAACTTCTTTAATGCAGTCTTGTTCAAACGTTCCAAGGACCATGTCTGCCTTCTGAACTTCCTTTTCTGCTATTTTTGAAGAAATCTGCAGCTTAGCTAGTTCATGAGAAAGTAAATCTTGTTGTCCAGGAATACTTAGAGCATCCCACATTGAGATGTTAACATTATGATTTTTCATTACATCAACAATGTTAAAAGAAGCAACAGTTTTAGAGACAGATTCAACTGTCTTAGAGTAGGCCTTAGCAAAAACTGATTCTGCTTCAGCTGCCTTTGATATCTAAGGTATAAACAGTCTTCTTGGGTCAGGCTGTAGCTGTTTTTGATGGCCTTTATCAACTGGAACACTTGCTATTTTTTGAGGAACAACAGGATTGTTGGCTGACTTTGGGACTGTAGATGTTGTCTTATCAGTGACAGTAGGCAGAACATGCCTATTTTGTTGTTTTTGAATTTCAGTAGCTTTTCCTTGAGCCCTAGTAGTGACCGCAATGAAATCCTCCTCATTGAAACTGACTAAATTCTGTTCAGGTGCTTTCTGAACATGAGTTTCTTGCTGCCCACTCTCCATTTGAGGCATGAACAATGTTTCAGATTGAGGTTGTGCAACAAGATTCAGATTCAGAAAAGCATTTGGGAAACTTGCAGCTGAATGAGGTTGATTGCAAGGTTGACACCACTCTTCTGTAGCCATATTAACTAGGACTAAAGCATTAGATGAACTAGGAGCCTTTGGGTCAAATTGCCTTTGCTGGTAAGGCTTGCCTATAATTTTGATTCTGTTGATAAGGCTGCCTGTTTTGCTGATTCTGTTGATTTTGCTGATAAGGAGCCTGATAGGGTCTACTAGGTAATGCAAGCCTATTCTCAATTGAAGTCAACTTATTTCCCATAGTCTGCAAAAGCTTTAAATACATCATCTGATGGGGCTACAACAACAGGTTCTATGATTGTAATAGGCTGAGGAATAGGTGCTAAATCTACCAAAAAAGGCATTGAAGGCCTTGGTGCTAATTTTCCAGCTTGAATAAGACTATTTTCAGCTCGGATAGTGATATCATAGGCTATTGGGAGTGTCTCTCCTCCCATTGACTGAATCATAGTTGAGATATCACTATTTAATGCCCTAAGATAATAAAGGAAAGCATGATCAGCTTGAGGCTTGACACTTGCTGGAATTCTTTCCCAAGTTCTGGAAAAACAATATTGAAACTGGACATAAATTCATTGGGAGATCTTTTAATAGTAGACAACTGTTCTATGAGAGATAAATGATCTGAATTATCTTGAAATTGTTTTAGCAATTTATCACCTAAATCATCCCAAGTTCTTATGCATCCAATCTCTAGATTTCTATACCATTGCAAGGCTTTTCCTTTAAGAGATGCAGCTAAAAGTCTTAAGGCTACATCTTCATGAGTAATATTATGAACTGCACATAAGGCTGCAACATCTTTAATGTGCTCTGTAGGTGTCACCTGATTTTCACCAGTGAATGATGGCAAAATTTTCATGGCAGCATTAGGGATGTCATGGTAAACTGGGATTACTAATGGGCTGCCATTAGTAAAGGTCACAAAATTCCTTGGTGGTTGAATAGCCATTTGAAAAACTGGGATGTTAATAGAGAAATTGATACGTGGTGAAGGAATATCAGGAGGAGGGTTGTCAAAACCAGGTCTATTATAAGGTAAAGTATTACCAACTCTTCTCCTTCTAGCAGAATTCAAAGGTAAAGAAACAAACTCAGGAGGGATTCCTCTTACCGATGATCTTGTAGTCACTTTAGGCATGGAACATGCTGCAATACTGGTCTGAAATCAGCTTAACGGAGTCACCAAAAGATCTTAAAATCTTTAGAATAAATTGTTGCAGCTTGCTCCCGAAAGTAACTTTTGTAACTGCTGTAAATCTTGTTGTGGATCTGTCATAACTTGCACGCAGATCTGATTCATGGTCCCACCGGGCATGCCAAAAACTGTTATCTCTCGAAAGTGCACCCTGTAGAGAGATGGCTGCAGGTTTTCTAAGCTTGCAAAAATTTTATCTCTCTCTTTCATAGATACAATGGAAACACCTCAGGTCTGTGGGTATACCTATTTTGAGGTGAGTCTCTGGTATCAAGGCCGGTTCCTTGTTGATGTATCCTAAATTGATTTCTGGGGTTTAAGGGTAAAAGATGACTGTAAAATAATTAAAACTAAGGTGATACACCAAATTTGTATGAGGGATTTGACTGAGTATATGCACAATTGATATGTGAAAGGATTCTTGATGCACGAACCAACAGTTCTTCTTATAGAATGTTAAGGGCAAAACACTTGAGGTATTGAGGGAGATTATCACAACAATACTGCTAAGCTAAACATGCACATTAATATCATGCAGAAATTACTGAATTTTGCAACAGGGTAAGATGATTAATCAGGGAATTTACATTCACAAGACTAATAGAAACATACACAAGACTACAAATGATTGGGAAGGCAGAAAATACTTCACACTCAGAAGGAAAAACTGGAAAAAATTGCTTCAGTACTCCTATATCCAAAAAGTCCTCCTTTGTGCTTTGCCAAAGCACACAATATATAGCAAAATAAAAATTTACCCTCTTCCTAAAAATAGCCTAAGGCTTGTACTCACCCATGCATCTTATTTTTATCCTTTATTTAATAATAGATAAAGGAATAAAAATAGAGCATGCAATTACAAATAGGCATTAATAGCCTTGATTACAATACAGTCAAACTGAAGTTGACTGTTCTATTTTTAAGAAAGCAAGGGTAAATAATTTGCTAATAATAAGCTTGCTTGCTATGCAAGTCTTTCTCCTTTGAACATGCAACTTTGTCTTCTTCTCTGTTCAGTCCTCTTGTGAAGCATGCAACAAATCAATTCTCTGCCTGTGAGTAAATAATTCAAATACTTGTAATATTTGCAAAAATAAACATCCAATGTGGGGACCATTGTCCATGTGCACATGCTCTAACATTGACATCTCTCTCTAAGTGGTCACATGAGTGACACTCTACAAATCAACTCTAGCTCCTTGAAGTGGGGACCACCTCCAATTTGCTTGGTTTGGCCACCTTGGTGGACTTAGCAATATAAAAGGGTCGACCATCTTATATGGCACATGCCACTATAGCCTCCATTTGGTTTGGGGACCACCTTTTGGACTTAGCATATTGTTGTGTCTAGATGTACACGGGGGTTCACTTTGTAAATATGCTATAATATATAGTTTTTCCACTTTGTAGTTGTCACCTTTTTATTCGATGTAAAAGGGTTGGAAATACCTTTGATCATTGCATAATGATTTGGTTGGCCTTTTGGATATTGGGAACTCAGACTATAGTTGACTTTTGACATTTTGAAAGTAATGATTTTTTTTTTCAATCATGGGGCTGGCCCCTTTTGCACAATGACTCACCCCTCCACATGTTTTGTCGGTGGAAACCTAACTCGGTTTGAGTTTGTTTTGAAATTCGGTGATGATCTCTAGGCCATTGATTTCTGTATTGTTTGATCAACTCAGTTGATCTTGAACCTGTGGTTAGGGTTTCACCCTGCAATTAATATGGTCCAGTGGGAACTGACCATAGTTACTTGCTTTGATCTTGGAGCTTGATCCTCATGCCTTTGATCTCTGTCCTTTATCTTGAGCCATTAATTATTGACCCTGGTTGAGTTAGGTTGAACTCACCTCTCGAGTTTGCATGTTAAAGGAAAGTCGACCCTAATGCACATTTCATTTGATTTTTCACTATGCGGGTGAAGCCCTGGCAAAATTTTCTTCCACCATTATTCTGAGATCCTCGAGCTATGCCATTGTTGATTTTTTGAAACTCGAGCTCTTTTTGAAGCTTATTTTTCGCTTATGTGGTTGTGAGCAAGGTTCAATCTAATCATCATGATATCTCCATCTTTGGGCTTCTTCTTCTAAAAATCACACCTTTAGGTTCTTGAAATATCTGTAACCTTTGCTTGTGGGTTAGAGCTCGGCCTTTGCTTAAAATATCTTTGTGCCTTGTGGATTCTACAAGGGTTCTGTATGTGGTCATGATCACGTTATCTTGGTAGGTATGGTCAATCTTGACATGAATTTCTTACCATTCAAAAGTTGGCATTTATCACCTTTGAGCACTGATACTTGCTATTTCCCTTTTTACCTTATTGTAGATGCTATGTGAGTTTTCTTGGTCATCAAGATCTGTGGTTATTGTTTCATTGGCTCTTGATTTCCGTAAACTTTTGAGCTCGACTGGTAGCTCTTACTGTTTGATGAGTGGTAAGTTTCTTACCTCCTTGGGTATTAATGGGTTTTGTTCATTGGCGTTGCTATTTTGACCTTAAAAACTTGATAATCTATTCTTTTGAGAGATTTGCATTTCATCTATGTTTTTGTGGCTCCCTTTCATTTCGAGTTGAAAACTCATTCTGAGCTTGCTCTTCTTTCTCTGAAATTGATGATTCCTTGAGGGTTTTGATCAGGTCCAATTTTAGTCAGTGAGTTCTTTCTCCCTCGTTTCTCTGATTTCTTGATACCCATTAATGGATTTTTATAATGGTAGGATCTGTACATTTTTACTCTGATACTGCAATGCATACTATTTTATTGTGGGTTTTCTTGAATATGATTTTAATGGGAATGACAATCTCTGAAATACTTGGAATATTTAAATCGAGATATGTATGATTTTTTTTTCAAAGTTTCCACTCTGAGTTTTTGTTCTGAAATAATATGTCATCTTTACTTGTTTACATGCTACTGGGATCCATTCCTCTATTAAAAAATTCCCTTGAATGTAGATAGTTGTTATTCACACTTTATGTTGCAGAAAAAGGCCTCCTTTTTGATGATCATTTTAACAACCTGTAATTATTGACCTGTGTATTCATTTGTTCTGATTCTGCAGATTGTTCTCGGTCAATCCTTGATATCTTTTCTGTAGAATTACTCTGCCTTCTAGATCTATTATGTGAACCTTTCTTACTCTATTGTGGGAAATCCTTCATTTCTGTGCCACTTGATGTTCATGGTTTGTGTGAACTTTCTTCTTATTGCATTGAAAAATTCATTATTTCTTGTGATATTTCTTTTATGGATTTTGAGATGTTTTGAAATTTTGTGGACACCCTTGATCTCTAAAATCTTGAGCTCTGAAACTATATTGTAGTTACAATCTGTAGATTTAATACTTGCTTCATTTCTTAGAACTGTACTTGGGATGACTTTAGTTTTGTTCATGTTCATCTTTTCGAAAATGATCATTTTCTTTAGTTGCTAAGCTATTTTGAGTACTCTAAAATTATTCATGCTTGTTGACTGAAAGTGTAGTTTGTTTCTTTTACATTAGATACTTTATTTCCTTTTATTAGTAATATTTATGCATGCTGGAAAATCTAAATATGATTTTACATGGCGAAGCCCTAGCAAAATTTTTTCAAGAATTCTTTCTTCCTTCCATTTTTAGCTATAGTAGTTGTATTTTCTGATTTAGAATACAAAATATAACACTTTTCATGTTGAAGCTAATTTGGTAGTTAAAACTGAAACATCATAACTATTTATCTTGATCATGGCATGCTTTTCTACTTTTCTGTATCACTTACTTGATTTAAATAATTCTTTTAAAGCATGTAGTAGTTGAAAGAACATGATGAAAAGTTGTAAATGTCCATTTTACATGGCGAAGCCCTATCAAAATTTTCCCAAAATCTTCTTTTCATTCTGTTTCAGCTGTAACCCTTTCTTTCCAGCCAAACTTCAACTTCTTGAAATCTGATTCTTCCTTTTTAGTTGCAAACTGAAACATGTACTTCTATTTTCCAGTCTCTTTTCTATACTGTAACTTCTTCCATTTGCAGAAAATATTGAGTTTGAGTTACATTAATCCTTCTTTCCAGCCTGTACTTATGACTTGTCTATTTCTTCTTGGCTGCAACCTGTACCTATGCACACTTAAGAAAATAGTTAGAAAATACTTAGGCTTTTTGGCCTCTCTTGTGTCCATGTTTCTTCTTTTCTTTTCTCTTTCTTCTTTCTGAATGAGTAGAGCATGTATGCAGTCTGTTCTTCAAGTAAATTATATCTCCTGTTTTGAAGAGATTCATATGCACGAACTAGGACAGTAAGGAATATGAATTGATCTCTGAGCTCGTAACTGACAGTTCATCTTTTCTTCTTTTCAGGTACAGTGACTTCTACAATGAAGATGAAGAAGGAACAAAAGATGGAATGGAGCTACTCTGAACAATGAAGAAAAACCCAAGGAAATGATGGGTTCACTCATACTCCTTACTTTCTTTTTCATGCATGTGTACCTCTTATTTCAGTAGCTGTACTTTACTTTCCAGTTACATCCCATGGCTTGTGTGGGAACATTTGAAATTTCCTTATGAATAAAACATTGAATTCTGTAAATGAGTTGTATATTTCTTTCTACATTTCAGCTTTCTGTATGGATTGTATGATGAACTAAACAACTCAGTCATATAATTGAATGTCTTAATCATGAAGGAAAGAACATTAATGAGAACCTATAACATTCAGTAATGAACTCTGATTTCTACAATCTGCACTTATGTTTGATGTCCCAAAACTCAACATTTCACCTATTCTATAATTTGGTGTCTTCATCAAGACAACATAGCTGTCCTTCGGGGCCCTTGTGTTCTTTTGCTGAAGATATCATGAAATTGTAGACTATGTGATCTGTTACTTTTTGTAACAGCACACATAGCTACAGATTTCATTTAATCATTAACTAATTCAATAGTAACCAATAATATCAAAACTCCCTTAGCTTAGGTATACTTCACCAATGCCTTTCATCGTAACGACGAAGTTTTGAGTTGCCCCCTATATGGTTATTGTATGGGTTCAACCTAAGTATAGTTACGACTATGTACTACCTTGTGCAAGCGGTGGAGGATGATTCAGACAGAGATGGTAACAGTTGTATTTATAGATATGTTATTTTATGAGTTGAGGTTTCATGTCTGAGTGCTAGCAACTCATTGAGTACCCCTTTAGTGGCCGTATAAGGCCACATAGTTATTGTGATGTTTTATTTCTCTATACGTATTTTATTCCTAAATTGAACATTTTCCCTTTCCTTGCTAGAACCAACGTTTTTTTTTATTTATGTGTTCTTACATTTTGGGAATTTTATTTGGTTGTTACACTAAGCTGTAGATTTTTGTACAAAATATGGCTATTTGGCCATTTTTTTAACTTAGATTTCAATTTGCTTTTCATTTTTAAAGGTTTTATATCCTAGCCCAAGGCTTGATATTTTTGCCACTTGGCATTAGAAACGGATTGTTGTACTAGTTTTAATGGCATAATGTGTGTAAGAGGGTCATGGGATGCACCATGGAGTGGTTGAACCTATGGACGCGCTTTGTTGTATGGGGGTGTGTCCTAAGGATTTATAGATAACTAGGGGGTTTTCGAACCATGATTTATTATGTCACTTGGGTTAGTGGTGTCAGGACTCAATGCACCTAGGGCCAAAGGGTGACCGACCTATTTTTGGAAGCAAAAAGAAATTTTTTTTTTTTATTTTATCGCTTGGGACGTATATTGAGTTGTTTGTGATGCTTTCAAAGGTATATGAAGTTTTATTGTGATGTTTTGGGAGGTATATGGAGTTATTTTGTGATGTTTTGGGAGGTATATGGAGTTTTTTTGTGCTACTTTGGGAGGTATATGGAGTTGTTTTGTGATGCTTTCGGAGGTATATGGAGTTGTTTTGTGATTCTTTGGGAGGTATATGGAGTTTTTTATGATGTTTTGGGAGTTGGTGTCATGATATATGTGTACTCATGTGAGTCTGGTTATGTTTTGTGATGTTTAGGATTGATGTTCCGCGTTGTGGGCATGATTATGATCCCCTTTTCACAATATGTAACTACATTTATTTTCTCCAGTTGCGTGAAACATTTATATGTGTACCTATTGGTAATTCCATGTTTTTGTATTATGCTTATGTTGCGAGTAATTTGTATCATGGGCATGTGTGACAAGTACTATGTTATGTGGGCTATGTATGTTCTTTCCACAATTTGATTGAGTTTCTTATGATGTGAAACAGTTGTAGAAATATGTAGTTATATGTCTTGTGTACCATTAGTGTTGAATTTAGGTGTTATGTGGTATCATGATGTCATTTATTATTGGGCACACATGAGCATAAGTAAATTACAAAAATATTAAAACAATGAAATATTAAGAGCTTGATATTAATAAAAACTGTCAAGGGAAAAAATAAATATAAAATAGGTAAGGATGTGAAAGAGAACTACCAATCTTCACAGAACATTAAAATTAAGTTATTGCCAAAACTGGTTTTCTTCCTTGTAGTCACGTTATACCGACAAATTGTTTTATTAAACAAAATGGGTTGTGATTTTTTCCTCCTTGCTTGAGAGTTACCTCTTCTAATATTATCCTTGTGTCGCATGGAGAACGATTATTTTATAAAGGAAGGGAAATGTAGTACCACCATTAACAATAATAAAATGTAAATAAATTATAAAAAAAGGGGGCGGAAAAGCGGTGGGGAAGGATTAGATTGGGAGTGGTTGAAATGGCATATCAAATTGATGGAGGGCGGTTTAGTGTGGCAGGTTGGCTGACATAGCATATGGGATTCGTCAATGTCCAGTCAAAGTATAGACCTTTCATTCTCCTTGGACAATGATACAAGTGCTTTATTTTGGATCCAAGGCATTTAAACCTGTCTTTTTCCCTACATAATAATATGTTCACTTTACTTAGAGATCCAGAGGCATTTAAACAATTAAAACCCAAGTTAACATTGTAAATTTAGCATAAATTGGATAGTTACAATGAGGTAAGATGGAGAAATGGGCTACTACTTTTCCTTTTTTATTGTGTTATGCCAAGGAAGAAGAATAATTTTGAAGAATTAAGGGTTTGCAGAGAAGCGACAGTGGCAGCCATGGCCATCAAGGTGAAGAGTAACATGAAATAAAATGTGGTTTTGGTCACGGATTTTGGCTTGGATTATACCTTCATGATAACCCACTGCATTTTGCATCTCTCGATATACTCAATGTGTATATCTGGTACTTCATCCCCATCTACAATAATCGTCTCCAAGTGGTGTGTGATAGTTTTGTTGCGGGCCTGACAACGTGCACTAGGAGAGCACCCCATTTTAGTAAATGGATTCTAGGACTATATTTTAGAAGATGATATTAGTGTGTTGGGAACTTGGTATGGTCTGCAAGTGATTGTGGAGATGATGGGCGTCAAAGTTGATCCTTGAGAAATCCGTGAGTATGGGAGAATGGAGATATGTATTGTAAAAAGGGATTTCTGTCAAATGGAGTTTTCAAAAGGGAACGAAAGTGGGAAAACGGGGAAGGAACACGAATGAATAAAACATTTTAGGACTGCATTGGAGAATACGATGTGTCTTATCTTCGAGAGAGATGGGAAAGCATAGAGGTTGTGTGTGGATAACATCGATATTCTATCGAATTTATTTACAAGTCAGGCCATAACAAGGGAAAGCTTCGACCAAACCACATTTGTAATAACATTATTTTCTATTTGCATATTATAATTTAATTTGTAATTATATTTTTTGGTCATTCTTTGTTTTCTTGGCCACCATCAATACGATCTCAGCTACAACAAGTGAAAAGGAGGAGAATGCATATGACAGGAACATGAACTATTTGACAAAATGTCTTAAAAACAACATGGTTTTGTAGACAGATTTGACTGCAGCATATGCATGAAATGGGTTTGTTAAAAATTCTTTAGTAACTTTTAAGCAAATGTAACTGGCAGACTTAAAGCCAGATCCCCACAACTTTTGCTAACATTCTCCTAAGATTGTGCCAAAATGAGAGCCTTTGGAATTGGTATGAACACATCAAAATAAATGGAATAAGATTTTTTTCAGATACTCTAGTTATAAATTCCTGGGAGATTTATTATTAGGTGTAAGAATCGACAAGCAAAGTAGAGAGTACAACTCATAGACATGTGGTCGAGTGGTGGACTCAGCGGATCTTGAGTATAAACCACCTAGAACCCCTATTACCTCACTTTGCTCGTCGTTCTCAGGGATAATCTTCCTTACTGTAATATTGTATAGTATTTGTATATTTGGTTATCCATTTGCAATAAAGTAAAAATATAAAACCATTATATACGATACAATTGGATATTATAATCAGGCTATTAACACGAAACAATAAAAAAATCCTCCTTATGATCAACCTTATCGACTTACAATTTGACAGTCATTTGTGTTGCTTCTACAACCTTATACATTTCTATCTAAGGTATCAAAATAAGACACTCATGGTTTCTGTTATTGTTGAGTGTTATATGATTTGTCAATAAAATAACCATTTTGTGTATCTCATAAATTTAGAAAAAATGTAATATTCCAAGACTCGAAAAAGACCTTCTGGACCACGGAAAAGAGAAATGAAGTTTTTTCCTAGTTCCTTTCTATGTGGGGAGTAATTTTAGGCCTTAGATCAACCCCGATTGACTATTTGTGCTCCCTTCTCCACTCCCCTAGAAGTGAGGTTACCCCATTTTGTACTTTTTGGAAATTTTCAAACTAAAAAGTTTGGTTTCATTTTGGCTCACCATTTGAAACCTAAGCAATGAAACGCTTGATCGCCTTCACAGACCATTAGTATTTTTCCTAGAAAATTTCCTGGAACCTTTGGTTTGAGAAAACACCATTCTTGGTTAGTTTGGCAATGAGGTGTCATAGGCTTGTGGTTGTTGTTTGACTAGGTCAAATTGAACTAATTATGAATGGAGCCACCAAAAAACATGCCGCCAATCGTAAACCATTCGCTAGTTCTGAATTCCATCAGTTCCTGTGAATTTTTTGTAAATAGGAGGACAAGTAGAAATTTACGTGTGGTGTGTTTTCTATTCGGAAGACAACGGTTAAAAATATTTTCTTATGCTTCGAGCCTAAATTGAATTTTCTTGCAACTATCAGTAAAGTGTAAAAATAAAGTTGTAGGACCCCCGTCAGGTTACCAAACCATTGTGAAAACTTATTAACACTTGTAAATAACTATTTGAAACTCTATCATATGACTTGTTGTGTGAAATTGAACTTGTGGCAAAATAGTGGTTCTCTCTCTCCCCATATATTTCTCTCTCCTTGGTTAAGAAATGAAGTGAATGAAATGAAATAAATATTTCTCTAACCCTCTCCTTTCAAATGAAAATAATAAGATACTAAAAATGTTAATTATGCTAGATCTAGGTGGATTCCATGCCATTGATTTATCACTTATTGTATGCTCACATGGTTTTACAGGATGTAAGTAGGCTGGCAAAACGATGTGGTTATAACTCATTGTGTATTATTGTAATTTATGTATGTTAATGATATATATATATATGTGTGTGTGTGTGTTATATTATGTTACAGTAAAGAATTTTTACAGAAATTGGGCAATATGTATGAGATGCTAGTTTTAGGGGTGCTTTGGGAATTGTGCATTTAACTATGTGTTCTTTTGATTCAAATTTTACATATGGTAGAAATGGGGGTTGGATATATATGTTAAGTAAAATTGTAAAGGATAGTTCTACATTTTACAAAGTATTAAAAGGTTATTAGTGAAGTTTTGTAATATTTTTAAGATGTTAGTGTTTAAGGGAAATGTTCATATATATATGGTTTTTATTCTGATCCCAAGTTTCATATTGAAAAAGTAGGATAAATATGTTAAATGAAACTGAATTTTACATTTTATAGTGCATACTCATTGTGAAATTTATGATGGAATCTCTAGAGGGTTGTGTTATTTAACTAGAAAATAAAGAAAAGAAGTAAAAATATAACAATCAACCTTAGTTGAAAATTAGTGCATATCTACCCCTTCTCGCATGACCTTTCTTAGCACAAAAGAGATGAAACCTCGGAATTAACTTAAATATTTAATCTCTATGACACCTTCTAGCTTAGGTAATAAAGATCCCAAGTTTGATATTATTGTCATAGCCTATATTCTTAGTGACGTCGTTGTGAACATGATGGTTAGGAATTAAATGGTCAAACATTATATAGACTAGGTGGTACTCTTTTTAGGATAGGTAATCATTTTTGTACTAAGGAGAATGTGTTCCCTTAATGTAGCACTCCATGGGAAACCAACACTAAGCATGATGTAAAATCCTCTTGGACCGATATACATGTTGAGTGGAAAAGATCCCCAACTAACTTTGGAAGTCACCTTTGAGAGTTTGGATCATAAGTGAACTCGGTACCTGATCTCATTATCATTTATGTTTAATGGTGTAATACGAAGAGTTAATTTTGAAACTTAAAAAAAAATCAGTGTATTGTTAAATTGTGAAAACATAATCATAAGATGATGTCCTTAGATAAAGGTGAAATATTAGGTCATTCTCTTATCATGTTTAAACCATCTTGTGGTGAGAAATGAGAACCACGTTGTGTAAACTCTAATGTGAACCTTAACCTTTTTAAAAATGGACTACTCCATCTTTCTCTCATAATTTTCCTATTATATAATGGATGTATGATGTGGAACTATGTCATCATTTTCCTAGTGATAAACCCCCAAAGAAAGGGACTAGTAGCATTATGAGGACATAAATTCCCCTATTATAAAATATGTTTCATAATTCATTGCAAAACTACATATGAACCTAGTTAAGGAAAACCTCTTAAGTCAGATGTAAAGTGATACTTAGGAAACCTAAACTAGAAACAAAAATAAGGAAGTTTTTTGCCATGTTAAAAGTCTTAAAATCCCTTAAAATAAGTGTTTTAACATAACTATAGTAAAATTTTAATTGACACTTGACCTTGGGAAGTGTAATCTGGGATGTTATTCCACAAGAAATGTTATTATATCCTCTTGTTGTGGATAAAGAACCTATTTCGTATATATTACTTAATGTGTACTTAATCAATTATCATTTTATAAATAAGAGAAAGAAATATGACCCTAAATCCTTAAACATAAAAAGGAACTATACATCCCTTGGATGTACACTTATTTTCATTGTGTAATGGAGGTATGATATAAGATCAAGATGAATTCCCATATAAGTGAATCCTAGGGGTAAGACCTTATAGCCTTGTGTCTAAATAAAAACCCTTTTGACAAATGAACGAATTAAACAAGTAAATGAAATAATGTAGATGGTCCTTATTCAACAAGATACACCATAAGTTAAATGTTAAACAATATAGAGGAAATATGTAAAAAGGAAAAGGATTGTAAGATGCCCATATAATGAATCCTTCTATATCTTAAGTTAAGTATTGAAACATGTTTTTAATAAATGTGTAATCCTAAAATATCGTGTTGTGGGAAGACCCTATCTATAAGTTTATATTATAGTTGAATCGTTATGTTGTCCTTGGTAATTTTAAAAAATGATAGTGGCCTTGATGTGAATCACATGTTTTCATGTCGTCTATGTGGTTTAATGTTGGTACAAACATATCATGTGTTGTGCATTTCCCTAAGTGATTTCATGTAGTGTCATGTAAACTACAATGTAAGTCAAAAACAAATTCCGGTTTTTTTACTGTTATATTTGTATGTGTTATATATGGGCATTACAAACTTTCCTCACCATATGGAGCTTACATATTCATTTTACAAGATACTTAACATTGATTCATTATCCATTTCATAATCACCTAATTCAAATACAAAATATACAGAGTCATAAATAGTTTATTAAGTATATAGAAGGTTTATTAGATTATTAAGAAAATACAAGCTTCAGAGCCTTCTTGGCTTCCCAAATAGAAAATCCTCTCCTCTCTCTCTCTCAATCCTCATCATTCAAATTCCTCCTTACAAGATATGAAGCAGGTGAGTTAGTTAGGGTTCTTTTGTCACAACCTTAGCAAGTGCCTTGTCATACCAACATCAGAATAGGGGATTGGTGCTATCATATACACTTAGAGTAAATACAAACAAGGATTCATGAATAAACACACAAATGGGACACTCATGTCCTAACTCTATTACTTCCTCTATCACAAGGAGTGAACTTCCTAAATTATTCCTACCCTCTTATACTCAAAATCACACACCTACATGTACATAAGCTGGAAATGTAATTGAATTTTTCACTTCAATTTTCTTCTAGATGTATAAAATCAATTTTTACATTATTTCAAGCATCCTAACGACACACAAACATACAAATACTCCACACGCAATCTATACGCACGTAACAACACACTCTCTCACCTTAGTAAATACCTAACATTCTTGGAAATGACCTTCTAATGGGATTCAATCATCCCACTCTAAAATATATATCTATGATGTTCAAGGTAGAAGGGAAACATTTTTAGACACCCATTTTTGTCTTTCTTTCCATGTTAAAATTATAAGTGTTCATTCTACCTTTAAAACCTACTCAAATTCCCTAATTCTTGGCTCCTTTTAACATGTGTGACACTAATATTAAGATTTTATCTTAATGATCATAAACATACCTCCAAACCACCATAGAATCCAATTTTTGTTTGTGTCACTTGTCGCATACCTGCAAATGAGACAACCTTTGTATAACACATATTTTTTCAACCAATATCCTCTAATGATGTTTATGTCATTTGTCGCATACTCAAAAATGTGATAGCCCATGTACACCACAAATTTTGACTACCAGTATCGTATTATGCAGCTTGCATCATTTGTCACATGCGTGTAAATGTGAAAACCTATGGATACAACATAATTTCAATACTAGCATCCTACTACATTGTTTGCGTCTATTGTCGCATATACTCAAAAATGAAAGATTGTTTATATCACAAAATTTCACTACTTGTATCCTATTACAGTGGGTGTGATGTTTGTCACATACACACCAAAATGACATCCTATGTATTCCACATAATATGTGTTTAGATAATTTTTATGTCTTGAGTCATATTATGGTGCCTTATGTTTACAAAAATAACATATCTTGTATATCATTTCATATACTGATATGTTAAATACCATACTGATTATACAAATTTGCTTACACTATTTTTTTTAGGATGTAACGAATGAAAAATTATGAAAAAATACTTTCCCAAGATGTTCAGGATGTGGGAAATGGGAAACCACATTTTTCTCAAGGCGATCTTGAATGGAGACAGATTGTGGAAGATAATGGTCACAAGGATGTTTTTGCGGTAATCCATCTAGCACATCTCGATGCATTTATTAAAGGTGAAGTCCTTCTTGATATATCCAAGACGACATTCATATTCAAGAAGCAAATGATATACACTCTTATGGAGGAAGGCACACCACCAGAAGTTACCACCATGTATTGCAAGTTTGTTTATATTAATTTTTCATTTGGTCATCCTTAGGAATAGTGTTTACATATGTTAGTGCCATGTTTTTCACATTCCATACCTAATATCAGTATTTATTTACTTTTATTTTAGGTACCGGTGTGCTTATTGCCATGAGGAAAATCGGAACAAAGCTCTTACTAGTGAAATAATTACGAGGCTTTAGAAAAATGTGGATGCTAGTGCCATTTTAATGTGAGGGTTATTTTTAGTACACCAAAAATGGCACATATCATGTATAATGATATGTATCATGTTGATAAGAACAGTGATTTTGTCCATGTGTAAAGGACAAAAGCTTTGATCCACGAAGCAATTTTGCTACAAATTTATTAGTTGAACGTAAGCAAGACATTGAGTCTCTTTTTCTTATTAGTATATATCTTAACACCATTATTGAAAGGAACTACACAAATATCGAGTTGGCGAGGATTTTCAAAAAAAGGGATGAGTTTTTAACTAGGAAATATGTGTTGAATGCATGGAGGAGGGTAAAGAACATTAGATCCCAAAAGCACCAACACGACAACAATATTATCAACTTGTGGCATGTCGTAGAAAGGGATACCTTTTTTATTATCAGAGGTTGTGTGGGATTGATGTGCCTTTCATTATGGGCTTCTGAACAACATGGATTCTTGAAATGATGGTTAGTCATTCCCACAAATCCATAATTGCAATGGATTCCATGTTCTCAACTAATAAATAAGGGGTAAGGACATTGATATCTCATATTTGGATATATTTTTTAAGTCATTCTCAGACTAATAATAATTTAATGTACACATTTTCCTCAATAATAATTGTATACACTTCTTGTTTTTGATGAGAATGAGGTTTGGGTTCCTATTGCATCGTAAGTTTCATGTTGTAATAAATTAGATGACATATATGCATGACTTTTTGAAGTGTATGTGAGGGGGAAAAGTAAAAGGATGGATTGGCATATAATTGCAATCATTATTGTTGATGCGGATTCCAAAATATAAGCTATAAAATATAAATTTACTAATATTTTGTTATATAAATTTAATACACAATTTACATCCCTAACAATGTTATTTGTTTCTCAGGGTTGTATTCAGTTATTGTGTCTTATTATGCATATGGCATGTTTGTAGGCTTAGCTAAAGAATATTTATAGTTTTTTTCCTTCATTATTTTAATACAATGTTTATAGGCTTGGGTTGTTTTTTGTCATTCTGTATTACTTATTTTCATGTAAAAATTTTATTTACAAATATATGAAGGAGGTGGGAATGATTATGTTCCAGAGACTAGGCAACATCATGTGTGCTATCAACAACAATGAGCACATGAACTTTTTTCTCATCAACGAATTCATGGAGGACTTCAAAGAGGAGGATGTCTTTATGGAGTATTTTAGAAAGACGTGGTTGCAAGAAGGGAATATTGATAAGTGTTAACCATATAGCTATATCAAGAGTTAATAATTTTTAAGTGATTTGTAATGGTTTTATTCTTTCAGCGTGTATCTATGTGGTCTAATAGTTTTCACAACTTCACCCATGCCAATTAGGATACGTATACATCCATAGAATATTACCATTATTTCTTGAAGAACCAATACTTGTACAAATGAAGAAAGAAATGCACAAGGAGAATGGATTGGTTTTTTTACACATTGGTGTTTCGAGTTGAACCCAATTATAAAAACAAAAAAAAAATTCAAGTATCGATTTTCTTGAAAAATTACAAGAAGTAGAAGGAGATTCTAACTACCACTGAGAGGGCCAGAAAATAACCAGAAAAATGATTGTTGTGCAAACCATACCATTCATGGGTTTTACATGGTTAGAAGTAAAACATCCAAGGACCGATGGAATTTTATTCATAGATTCGGCCTAAATTTTTATGTTTGCGGCTGTTCTTTGGCTATAAAATGCAACACCTGCAAACATGTTCTGAAGGTGTTACAACTTGAGAGGACACACTAGGGTAGTGCATCTACTAGGGATCCAAATTTCAGTGATGAGGGTGTATGTTTTTTGTTTTATTATTTCAAAAATTTCATATCATTGTTATACTTAGAAAAAATCATTGTACATCCTCTAAAAGTATTATTGTTATTGTAGATCACCATGTTGTTCATGATGTAGAAGCAATTGAATGCAATGTGCGTAAAGAATATCTATCGAAGCAGCCCTACATTGTCATTGAAAAGACATATTTTATTATGAATAATTAGTGTTTGATATATCAACGATTTCTTAATTACTAAATAAATTTTCTATTTTGTGACATTTTAGGCTGATGATAGAATTACGCACAAAACAAAATACCTCAGTCTTGAGAAACATGTTAGAAACCATGGAAATGCATTACAAGTGCTCAAGCAATCTAATTTTTTTCTGAAATATTTTTTGAATGTGGTGCCATAAAATGACCGAAATAATTTTTCTTTTGGAAACTGTGTGCAAATATTTTAGAAGCTTTTACATGACTTTGATTTGTTTCCATTTGATTTCATTCTAGATTATAGTGCAAACGAGACTTCTACCGCCTATTTGCACCCATTGTTCAATACAAGTAGAAAACATCAAAAGACGAAGAAAAAGGAGATCATGGTGGAAGATTTAAATCTTGATGCTCAAGAGTATAAGGAGTATTCATTTCTTGCCACAACTTGTGGAAGGAAGATACTCAATAAAACATAGAAATAATATGGTACAACAATCAAATAGAGTTGTGAGGCTATAGTAGAGAGTTTGGGTGAGTATGACTATAATTTGATTATAAGATGTATTCATAGGAATTGAAAACACTTAAATTTATGTTTCGTGAATCACATGGGCATCCTCCTTGATAGAAATTCAAGTTCCACATCGTCGGCTCTCTTTTGGAACATCAAATGAATCTTGAAGGTATTTATGTCTTTATGAAAAATAATGTTTCTTGTTGGTTTTTTATTGTTCTTTGGATTACAAATTCTGGTTTCAATTTGATTACAACACATAATGCTTCATGGTTCTTCATCATGTTTAAGAAAAGTAATGGTAAATGTTGTTCTACATGTGTTTTGATTTTTAGACATTTTACTTTTATTGTATTATGTGTATATTTTTTGATCTTACAATTGATAATAGTGTTATCATTTTTTGTTTTGTATCTTATATGATGTAAGGGTATGTGAAAGTCGTAAATCTTTGAATAAAGCATTTATGTCACACTACATTAAATCTATTTTTTATTTTGGCCTACATTGATTTGGTCCCACATATTGAAAACATTTGATCTTTGTATCAAAATCAATAACATCATTAATGTTAACCCCATTGTATAGGGGAATTTTTTTTTCCAAATTTTAGGTACATGACTCTCAAAGTTCCTAGTATATGTATAAACATTCAACCATGCCATTTTTTGTATGCGAAACATGCTCATAAGTTTTTCCAACAAATTTAATGTGGAATTAGTCTATTTTGTAAACATAAACATGATCATGGCATAATGGTGGTGTTTTTTAGTGTAGACATCCAAAAGCATTCAATAGCATTTAATAGAATTCATGGTGCCAATCTTATCTAAACAACCTATATTCTAACTTATATATTAAGAACATTCAATTCTTTATAACCCACAAGCCTATGAATGAAATATGGTGTCATAAGATATCCTCATGGAGCTCATAGAATTTACTGGTTAAAGTCATTGTAATTTCAAGACTTATTTCTCAAATATATGTTCACTCTAAATGAAAACTTTGTTTCTTGTTGGAATGAATATGAGACCTGTGAATGAGAAAATTGTAGCATTACGTTTGTTGTTTGGATTAGTGTCTACTTGTTTAGGAAGATATCAAAAAGGGTGGTTTTCTAATACATTGTGTGAGGTGTGACTAGGAAGTCCATGCATGCAGGGTTAACAATCAATTATAAGCACTTATTTACCTATACAATGAGTTGTGTGAAGCATGGAATTAAGCCCGTAAAATTTCTACTAATAATAATGACATAGTATTTGAGCCTATTTAACAATAAACTTGGTATTCCACTGGTGCCAGGGGTAAATATCCTTACAAGTCACCTCAGGAGACTGTATGCAATATTGTAAACCTAGTTTAAGAAGCTCATTTGCAAAGCAATTATAATTTGGAATGTGATTTAGATAGGGAAACATCAATGCGTTCAAGCTATGATACACAAAAAAAATTATGAAAACTTCATAAACATCAATACTATGGAAGACTACACTCTGAAGAAAATAGTCTACACTCTGAAGGAAGTACACTGTACTTGTAAGCAAGAAGATTATAGGGAACATCGTAACATAATTTTTAGGAGTCCATAAGACACCTATGAAATTGTTAAGGAAGATGGGAAATCAAATCATTTGTTTCAATTGATGACATTCTATGGCCCAAACCTATGATAGATAGTAAGGAGGATGTGATTTCACAATTGCAAATTAAGAATTGTACTTTGAAGTAAGATCTTGAAACCGGTACATAACATATAATAAGCATAATAAAGGATAAATTGAAGGTTTTAAGTATTTAATAACACTCAATAATTCACTCACTCATATATTTCTCATATATTTATCAGGTAATAGAAATGACTAAATTATATTTCTCATATATAATACTCACTCACAGTTTTACTTTTATTTTTATCTAATAAATTTTCTTCACTATTACAACAAACTTGATCAATGCATTCAAGATCTTATACACACAAAAAATTATGAAAAATTCATAAACATCAACATTATGGAATATTACACTCTGAAGAAATTAGTCTACACACCGAAGAAAGTAGACTATACATCAAAGAAAGAAGATTATAGGGAACATCTTAAGATCATTTGTAGGATTCCATCAGATACCTATGAAAGTGGTTAGGAAGATGGGAATTCAATAAAGTTGTGTCAAGTGATGACATTTTATGGTCCAAATATTTGATAGATAGTAAGGAGTATGTGATTTCATATTTACAAATTAAGACTGGTTCTTTGAAGTAAGCTCTTGAAATTGGTACATCACATCTAATAATCATAATATAGGATAACTTGAAGGTTTAAAGGATTTAATAACACTCAAGAATTCACTCACTCATATATTTATCAAGTAATAGGATTGAGTATAATAGATTTCTCATATATAATCCTCACTCATAGTTTTCCTTTTATTTTTATCTAATAAATTGTCTTCATTATTACATCAAATTTGTTCAATTCATTCGAGCTATTCTACACACCCAAAATTATGGAAACTTCATAAACATAAAGACTATGGAATACTACACTTTGAAGCAAGTAGACTATACTTTGAAGCAAGAATATTGTAGGGAACATATTAATATGATTTGTAGGAGTCCATCAAACACCTATGAATGTTGTTAAGAAGATGGGAAGTCAAAGTAGTTGTTTTAACTGATGAAATTCTATGCTCCAAACCTATGATAGATAGTAAGGATGATGTGATTTCACAATTGCAAATTAAGACTTGTACTTTGAAGTAAGATCTTGAAATTGGTACATAGCATCTAATATGCATTATAAAGGATAACATGAAGGTTTTAAGGATTTAATACCATTCAAGAATTCACTCTCTCATTAATTTCTCAATTTATAGAAATGAGTATAATAGAATTCTCATATATAATCCTCACTCACATTTTTCCTTTTTTTTTAATCTAATAAATTGTGTTCACTGTTATGACAGACTTTTTCAATGCATTCAAGCTTTTATAAACATGCAAACTTATGAAGAATTCATAAAAAATCAACACTATGGAAGACTACACTCTGAATCAAATTGGTGCACCCTATCTACTAACTCATTCCATATCACTAGTAAGAAGATCCTAAATTGATCCTTCAATGATACTATACACTAGATCATTCTTAACAAAGCCTAGATAGGTTTTTAGTTTGATATTCTTTCCTGAGTTTACCTTGAGTGATTCATATGAACTTAATTCCGTGTTATTCACTATTATCTCTCAAAAGTGCACCCTATAGAGAGATGGCCATAGGTTTTCTAAGCTTGCACAAGTAATCTCTCTCTTTCATAGATACAATGGAAACACCTCAGGTCTATGGGTTTACCTATTTTGAGATGAGTCTCTGGGATTAAAAATTTGGTTCCTTATTGGTGTATCCTAAACTGATTTCTGGGACTCTGAGAGTAAAAGATGACTGTAAAATAATTATAACTACGGTGATACACCAAATTTGTATGAGGGATTTGACTGAGTATATGCACAATTGACATGTGAAATATTCTTGATGCACGAGCCAACAATTTTCTACAGAATTTAAGGGAAAATACTTGGGTGTAATGAGGGAAAAATATCAAAACAACACTGATAAGTTAACATGCACATTAAAATTATGTAGAAAATACTGAATTTGCAGCAGGGTAAGATGATTGATCAGGGAATTTACATTCACAAGACTAATAGAAACATACACAAGACTACAAATAATTGGAAAGGTAGAAAATACTTCACATTCAGAGGGAAAAGCTGGAAAAAATAGGAATTGCAACAACTTAATAGTTAGGAAACAGAGGAATAAGTTACATTGGCTGACAAGGAGAATTTATAGGCATTGAATTTTCATAGGGAGGATAAGCAGGAACATCCCATTGATAGGGTTTCCTATTCTGACACCTATCATTCTTCATTGCTATCGATTTCTCAATTTGTTCCTTGATAGCTAAATATTGCTACTTCAAACTATTAAACTCAATTCTAAGATTTCTTCGCCTTTCATACTCAGCATAACCCTCTACATAACTTTGACCTTGAACAACAAAACCCTCAAATTGATAATCATTTTGATAGACATGGTTTAGGTTATAAGGGTATTCATTCTGATAAGGGTTATAAAATTGATCTGAAGGAGAAGGTGGATAAAAGGACTCCTGGTTTGGCTGATAATATTGCTGAAAGTGAGGATTCATGGTTGCAAGACTTCATACAATATTGAACTTATGAAAACAGGTCTGTTATTCACAAAACAACTGATAATGGAAAAATAACATATCTGAATTTCTTGAAAAATACTCGAAGACTCCAGCTAAAATTTTTAATACTTGTTGAAAAGTGCTATACTGATCTGGAATAAGATTTACAGAGTCACCAAATGAGTTTTTCTTCGGATCTTGAATCTTTAGAATGCATCAGTAGTATTATTTCCAAAACTACTATGCATGGTGTCTGATCTGCTTGAATGATGAAACACCTATGAAAGTGAAACTTTTAGTTATGTGAGGGTCCCATCGGGCGTGCCAAAAACTGTTATCTCTCGAAAGTGCACCCTATGGAGAGATGGTTGCAGGTTTTCTAAGCTTGCAAAATTGATCTCTCTTTCGTAGATACAATGGAAACACCTCAGGTCTATGGGTATACCTATTTTGAGGTGAGTCTTCAGGATTAAAAGGCCAGTTCCTTATTGGTGTATCCTAAACTGATTTGTGGGACTTTGAGAGTAAAATATGATTGTAAAATAATTATAACTAAGGTGATAAACAAAATTTGTATGAGGGATTTGACTGAGTATATGCATAATTGATATGTGAAAGATTCATGATGCATGAGCCACCATTTTTCTATAGAATTTAAGGGCAAATACTTGGTTGTACTGAGGGAAAAATATCAGAACATCACTTATAAGTTAACATGCACATTAAAATTATGCAGAAAATACTGAATTTGTAGCAGGGTAAGATGATTGATCAGGGAATTTACATTCACAAGACTAATAGAAACATACACAAGACTGCAAATAATTGGAAAGGTAGAAAATACTTCACACTCAGAGGGAAAAACTGGCAAAAATTGCTTCAGTACTCTTATATCCAAAAGTCCTCCAGAATTTCTTTTGTGCTTTGCAAAGGCACACAATATATAGAAAAAATAAAATTCACCCTCTTCCTAAAAATATCCTAAGGCTTGTACTCACCCATGCATCTTATTTTTATCATTTATTTAATAATATATAAAGGAATAAAAATAGATCATGCAATTACAAATAGGCATTTAATAGCCTTGATTACAATTGGTTAACTGAAGTTCATTGTTCTATTTTTAAGAAAGAAGGGTGAATAATTTTCTAAAAATAAGATTTCTTACTAGGAAAGTCTCTCTCCATGAGCATGCAACTCTGTCTTCTTCTCTATTCCATCCTTTTGTGAAGGCATGAAAAAATACTCATGTGTATTGAGCAAAAATAAATTACATTAATTGCAATACTTTGAAAAATAATTCATCCAAATATCTATCCTGATTAGGACCACCTTTGTCTCTGATGTTGACACTTGTTCTGTCTTTTAGTGATCACATGGATAGTACAGTGTAAATTATCTCTAACCTTCACACTTGTGGGCACCACCTTTGAACTTGACCATTAGTCTTCATTGGTTTGGCCACTCTTGATTATCCGACCTTAGACTATAGTACTGACATAGTCCAATAAATTAGGCCCCCTTTGAATACACATATGGCACATTATAATACTCGGCTTCTTTGATTATTATTTCCTTGTTGGTTTTTACGAGCATGCGGGAAAATTTCAAAAAATTTAAGTCCTTTGCTGACTTTCGGACCTTTTTGAAGTTTTTTCCCCAATGCGGACTTTCAGAACATTTTTTAAGTTTTTAGGCCTATTTGTATTAAGTCTCAAAACTTTGAGAAAGCCATCCACTCAACCAATACTATGTGGAATCAATTTTTGACTTTTCTCCCCACAGCTTTGACTTTCTCATCGTGTAGGCTCGGGCTTGCGGGAAATTTTTGGAACTTTTAACTTTTGCATTTTTAAATTTTGAAAACTTAAGTGAACCTCGACCTTCATTTCTCCGCTTCCACTGTGGTGATGACATGTGTCTTTCTCGGGCCTGCAGGCCTGTGGATAAAAGTTTTACAATTTAAAATATTGGTAAATTGACTAAGTTCTACCGTAATTCCAACTTGATAACTTTTGCCTCGATTTTGACAACTTGTTTGTGATCGTCGATCTCTATACTTATTGATTTTCAACCATTGATCTCCAAGGGATAATTTTTAGGGTTTCTACCATGTAATAAATGTATTTTAACCATGGTTTTCATTGATCGCGGAGCTTGATCTTTGGCCTTTGATCTGTGTACTTGTCATTTTTGATCGTTGATCTTTTAACTGTGGTTAAATTCTGTTAATTCATCTCTCAAATTTTCATTGTAAGATTAATTTAACCCTAAACATTATTTCATTTGGAATTTACGTTTTTGTGGGTGAAGCCAGGAAAATTTTTGTTCAACGCCATTTTTGTCCTTTGAAACATAGTTTTGTGTTATTCTTTTTTATGGCCACCATTGTTGTATTTTGAGTTGACTGCGCAAATTGTGTTGAAGTCTGGTAGGTTCTTGATCTCCGAGTAACTTGTGCCAAAATTTGTAAGTTCACAACTGTGGTGAAATTTGAAGGCATTATCAAGATGTACCCATATCTCAAGCTTTGAGTATGTGCTATGAATTGATTTTGTGAATAATTGTGGAGTTCATGCTGCATGTTGGGTTCCTTGATTTTTTTTACATATTGTAATGCTGATCATCTTGGTTCGAAGCTTGGTATATCCCTGGATTTTGAACCTATATCCTTTTGCTTTCAGTTTCCTCTTGTTCTTTTACGAAGCCATTCTAAGATTTCTTCATGGGTTTTTTTTATTCTGTTACTAGGGGAACTGAAATATGCCACTTCTTTACATTTTGTGTTTTAGAATTAATTTCTTAGTCAGAAGAATCCCTTGTCATGAATTGAGTTGTTATGGTGTTTGAGCTATCAGAATCCTCTAGTGTGCTGGAACTACTCATGGTGTTCATTTGTGGAGAGCCTTCGAGCTTTAGTTATGCATGCTTAGCCTTGTGGAAATTGTTATCTGAATCTTTTGAATCTCTATTTCTTAGTATAGAGTTCGGTTTTTCCTTAGGACCTCTGTTTTGGAGTATTTGACTTCATTTCTTTCTTGCATTTCATGTGACCCCTTGGTTCGACCTCGGCCATCTCAAGTTCAAACTTGTTTGTGAATTTGGTTTCTTTAGTTCTGAACTAGATGACCTTATTTCTAACTCTAATTTTGATACCCCTTAATGGGTTCTCCGCGTGGAGCCTGAAACTATAATTTTCTCTTGGATTCACCACTTGAAACTTATGACTTTGGTAATATCATCATCATATCTGATATATGTAGTGAAATTTCTTCGTTGATTGATTCTACCCCTAGAAGTATGATTGTTTGGAAACTGAGTATCCTCTAGTTAGATGTAATAGGCTTGGTTTTTATCATTGGTTGGTACTGTATACACTCTGATATTCAGATCTTGAGCCTATAACTGCTTACTAAAATTTTGAGTCATATATGTTTTCAACCACTAAAACCTCATAACTTGTAGAAGTTTACTGCCTCGTTTACAGCCAGAGTTCCATATGATTATCTGGATTGAAGTGTTATTACTTTATACTTGTGCTTGATAGCCATAATAGATGTGTTTTCAAAATTCTTTCTTCCTTAGCTGCAATCTAAACATGTAATTTTCTTGCAAGTATCTTCTCTATTCTATACTATAACTTCTTCCATTTGCAGAAAATATCTAAGTTTGAGTTACATTAATCCTTCTTTCCGGCATGTACTCATGGATTTTCTTGTCTTATGCCATCTTTATAGGACATGCTTTATTTCTTCTTGGCTGCAACCTGTATCTGCACACTTTAAGAAAATAGTTAGAAATAATTAGGCTTTTTGGCCTCTCTTGTGTCCATGTTTCTTATTCTCTTTTCTATTTCTTCTTCTTGAGTGAGCTATGTAGTTTGATCTTCAAGTACTCTATATCTCCTATTGCTTAGAGATCCATATGCATGAAATTAGGACAGTGTAGGAATATGGATTAACCCTGAGATCTTTATTGATGATTCCTTTCTTTTACTTTTTAGGTACCATGCTTTGAATTGTGAAGACAAAGATGGAACAAGCTGGAAGCGGGAAAATCTGCACAACGAAGAATATACAAAGGCAATGATGGGTTCACTCATATTCCTTTGCTTTCTATTTCATGCATGTGTACCTCTTTCTTCAGTAGATGTACTTTACGTTTCAGTCACATCCCACGACTTGTGTGGGAAACATTTGACCTTCCTTGTGAATAAAACATTGAATTCTGAAATTGAGTTGTGTATTTCCTTCTGCATTTCAAGCTTCTGAATGGAGTGTATGATGAACTAAACAACTCAGTCATATAATTGAATGTCTTAAACATAAAGGAAAGAATATTGATGAGAAATTGTAACATTCAGTAATGAACTCTGATTTATGTAATCTTCACTTATGTTTGTTGTCCCAAAACTCAACACTTCACCTACTCTATAATTCGGTGTCTTCATCAAGACAACACAACTGTCCTTCGGGGCCTTTGTGTTCTTTTGCTAAAGGTATCATGAAATTACAGACTATGTGATTTGTTACATTTTGTAACAACACACATAGCTGCAGATTTCACTTAATCATTAATTAATTCAGAAGTAACTAATAACATTAGAACTTCTTTAGCTTAGGTATACTCTACCCATGACTTTCATCATAATGACGAAGTTTCGAGTTGCCCATTTTTGCACAAGTGTAAAAATTGTCAACAATCACTATAGTCCACTTAGTCCTTATTTAGTTAATTCTCCTTCCAATTTCACATATACCTACCTAGTTCAACTTTCTTCACAAGTTTCTTAGCTAGTTCCTCTTGCTCAAATATAAAAATATATCTTCCTTGATTGATCAATCTTATCTGACTTCTCTAACTTTTTTTACCATGGCAAACAACCTTAGATACACCCTATTCTTTTCTAAAAAATGTTGCAATAATCAAATTTCACCAAATCACCTCCTCAACTTCCGTTTAGGTCCTTAAAACAAGATTATTGCTGCACCAATGCTAATAGGTTTCTACGGACACCCAAAATAATATGAAATATTTTCTATTTCATCTTCACCAACCCCAATGTGCTTGAAAAATTTCAGACTTCAATTATTTGTTCAAGTCATATTATCTTCCTTCTAGAAATTTTGTTCTCAAGCCCTCATTAAGTCCTCTAAAGCACACTTTCATGAATGAATTATCATTTCAGGGGTCTTAAAGCATATGTTTTGGGTTTTTTAATACTCTTTTTTGGTGTCTTGGAGTGTTCAAAATTCCAACTATCAATTCCAATCATAAACCCTAATTCTTTTACAAACTGACCTTTCTAGTAAGTTTTTTAATCATGTTTTCCAACACTTAAGAGGACTGGTAAAGAAATAGCAAAATTACACTAATGGAATTCGAAAAATATTCTTGCAATGTTTAGAGGAATCACCTTTAATTATTTGTTGACATTTCTAGAGTTTAAATTGTTTTCTAGGAATTTATTCCTCAAAAACCTAACTGTACTGGGTATGACCCTGAGAGGCTTATTTCCACTCTAATTTTCTCTCAAGGATAGTAAAAACCTTATGAAGATGTCTTCAAACCCTGCTAAACTGTATTCATAGTAGAGAATGCTTTAGTATAACTTACATGCAATGGAAAGTTCTTGACATTTATTCTCAAAATTTTAAAAATGACTACATTGAGGACACTAAATAAGATTATGATCTTAATCAATCGCTCTCAAGACACTCACTCAAAAATTTCAAGAAAAATAGAGTTATATAAACATGCACATAATATATGTAAGAAATACAAGAACTCTCCCATTAAAATCTTGCCAAACTTTATACAAGAATCAAGTAGATGCTTCTCAGTCCATAAATGAAGAGCAATCACACTTCATTTCTCAGGCATTTCTCGGAGACTCAGTCCTATTACAACTTACAAGCAATACTTAGAACAAAGCATATAAGTGTAAATTCAACCTGCACAATATTATAAGGGAGACTCTTAAATGTTTACCAGACCTTGAAAAACCATTTCTCTTCCTCTAGTAATAATACTCAGAATCTAACAACTCAATCATAGGCTAAAAATGGCTCAAAATCCTCTAGACTTGAAGATGACATTTTGGACAGAAATACACCATTTAGAATTTTAAAAAAATTTCCTTCACTCCAAGATCACATCATGACTCTAATAATACTATACATGATATCTAGACCTCATCGAACACCTTCACATACCAAGATTAGAACAACACATCAAAATGAGCACCTAGTGAGAGATGCTCCTACATCACAAATAGTCTATACTCCAAAGCAAGTAGTCTATACTTTGAAGAAAGAATATTATAGGGAACGAGTGATAAAAATATATATATTCATGGAATTAGGCCTTGGAAAGTTGTACTAATAATGATGGCATGGTCTTCAAGCCTATTCAAAAAGAAATTTTGTATTGCACTGGTGTGAGGGGCAGATATCCTTGCCAGTCCCCCTTACATCATTGTATGCACTCTTCTAAACTTAGTTTAAGAAGCTCATTTGAAAAGCAACTATAATTTGGACTGTGATTTGGATAGGGAAACTTCTACAGAAGGAGAAATAGCTTAATTGGTGTTTGCCTGCTAGAATATGTGTTTATTATCCCTTAAAATCCCGTACGAAATGATATAAGGCTGACGATATGTGTAGATAGGGCTAGTTAGTCTTTGTAGGCCATACAGAGGAAAAGAGTGATTACAAGAAAGGTGTTGTGAGTTGAGGCTTGGGGTTTTGAGAAAACTTCAAGGAAGACATAGTAAACTATATTAACTTCTCTTTGTTATCAGGTGTAGTGTACGTCAAGAATTTATATAACTCTTATTTTAAGTAAAAATTATAGTGCTCACATTTATATGTACTATTTTTTATCATTTACCAAAATGTTTCAACTTCGACAGAATTTCCCATATCATAACCTTGTTTCTGTAAGATTGATTGTTGTTTTCTTAAGTGATATTATTTTTGTTTAAACATTTAAATACATACTATGTTTTTATATAATAATAGTGATAAATATTTATAATAATATTCATGAGACATAAGTGCAGGTCAATGATATTCCAATACAAAACTCTATGGTACAAATTTGAGTTAAGTATATTATAAATTGTTTGAAGATTTATTCTAATATTTATTTAGATATTTTTTTATTAAGATTATTTGTAAATGAATAAAGTTTATCATTTTAAATAATTTAAAATGATATTATAAGATCCATATATTTTTGACAAAACCAAATATTAATCAAAATGAAATTTAACATGCTAAAAGATAATCAAACTCTCGTAAATTTTCCTTTTAAAAGGCAGGAGTGACTGTGAAATTCCAATCATGCATGGAATGTTAATGTTCCTTCCCAAGACGGCCTTACCTTTGTATTGAATAATCAATCATATGTTAAACACAATCCCCATTATACAAAATAAACGTGTGCTTCATTCGGAAAATTTGATGATCGGCAACTACACTCAAAAAAAAATATATATATGTTTAATTTTATGTAAGGATGAGGTGGGCGTATACGTCGTGTTTGGTATAAGTTATTTGAAAGAATTAATTTTATTTTTTTTCTATATTAAATTAAATATATGGTCAATTTCAATAAGTAAATAAACCAATGTCTGTTTAGTTAGGAAATCAATAATTTTAGACGACTTAGATATATAGGAATAACTATTGTTTTTAATTTATCAATATTTTTTTTATTAAAAGTAAATTAATCTCTACTAAAACTAATAGTTTGATTAAAATATTAGTGGAGAGCCTTCCAGTTATATAATTATAATTTATGTTTCAGATAAGATTAATTGATTAAAAGACTTTAAGTAGTAGATTATAATGGGTTTTTGATGTAGTATGTCGGGTATATGTTCAAATGTTTCTATAATTTATAATGGTTATATTATCATGGACAATTTCAAATGTCAAGTTGATGCCTATCATTTAATTGTTTTTAGTTTTCTTTAGTAGAAGTCAATTAGAAAAGAGCTAGAATTTGAGACTTAAGTTTTTTCGAAAATAATTTTTTTAAAGGAATAAAACAATAATACAGTTAAATTGATGCCATTTGTCGCGAGTTACAGAAATTTTGATAAAAAAAAAAATATTTAATCCATGCGAAATGAGAAAAATTTAAAATAATATCTCTGAAATTGATATTGTAGTTTCACTCGTATAAATGAAATACTCTTATCTACTACAGGCGACATGGTCAATACACACCCGTTTAAGAGAAACTAATAATGAAAAGGATGACCGTTAAACTCCTTTAAGAACGTCCTGTTTATGAGAGACGCCATCTCCTAAAAGAGGGAGAAGCACTAACCGCAAGAAAACATGCAGATCATCTCCAATACAAAAAATCTACAGTCGTCCATTGTTGTGCTGTTAATATGTGTTCTTATGTTCTTCATTGTTTCCCATTTACAAATATGCGACGCCCTGCCAGCTTTATGCAACCACGGCAACTACACAAAAGGAGGCGAATTCGAGAGAAATTTGAATGATCTTCTTAGTAATCTTGTCAACAACAGTAAATCATCAAACGGTTTCAATACCTCTGTAGCAGGTCAAAGTCCCAGCCAAAGCTTATGGACTTCTTCAATGTTGGGGAGACGCAACGGCCGAGGAATGCTACAGCTGTTCGCAACAAGTAAATACCAGTATTCGAGAACTTTGTCCAAATGCCATAGGAGGCGGTGTTTTGGGTTCCAAGTGCTTCATGCGGTATGCTAATTACAGCTTTTTTGGAATACTCTCCATTCAATATAATGTTTTCTTCGCTGAAGCGAACGCCGCAGAGCCTGTCGTCTTTAGCACAGGCGTTAAGGGGCTTTTCAGAAATCTGACAGAAGAAGCTTATGGATCTGCTATGCGATACTCTTCTGGATCAACTACTATCGACTCCTCGCTTCAGAAGATATTTGCCGAGGTTCAGTGCTGGAGAGACATTACTTCCATTGACGACTGCAAAACATGCCTATCTGGTGCAATCAGTGACCTCCTATACGGGACCAATGACGGAACTCGTCTGGGAGGGTTTTGTTTCACGGAAAGCTGCTTTGCTCGTTATGAGACCTACCAGTTCTTTAACCCTTCACCTCCACCGCCGCCACTCCAACTGCCTATTCGACCACCATTTCAGCGGCCACAACTATCACCCGCCAACACCGAGTAAGATCTAGCAATTTTATTTTTGATCGATTATTTTTTCTTTTTGGTTACTCAGGTTTATAGCGGTGAAACTATTTCCTTCACAGAGTCCGTACACAAGATTAATATGTGTTTTATTACAGTCGAATCCATTTTTAATAGAATGGGATGCCAAAAAAATGATATACAATGTTAGATTTTATCTACCATGCAGAAATATCTTCAAATAAATAAGGTGTAGCTTTGGGTATTCCCCGGCGGTTTGTTGGTGATGTTATTATTATGCATCTTTGCAATTCGAAGAAGATTGATTTCTGCGTTATTTGGGAGGTCACTCGTAGTAGGAAAAGGTATTTTCTGGGACTTCCTACGATTGCATGAACAAAACTCCTTTTCAATACAATTAAAATAGAATCCATAAATCCTTCTCTTGTTGATTGAATGTATTTTTTTACAAGTTTAAACTCGATAAAAATTTCTAATATACAGAAAGCCAAGGCATTGAGGTGGACTCAGCGATCAGCCAGGATGAGAAACTAATCTTCAACTTGGAAAACCTCAGGGCCGCGACTAGAAATTTCCATGAAGATAACAAGCTTGGAGAGGGAGGATTTGGCCCTGTATACAAGGTAACACACACTAGAACATAGC
Source organism: Taxus chinensis (assembly GCA_019776745.2). NCBI lineage: Eukaryota > Viridiplantae > Streptophyta > Pinopsida > Cupressales > Taxaceae > Taxus > Taxus chinensis. The sequence continues at coordinate 686,397,954 of CM034149.1, read as the reverse complement.
CTTAGGTTATCAGTGGATACTTAATAATAACATTTTATTTTTCTTTCCATTACAGATATGATCATACTTAGAATATATGGTTCTCAGGGATTTGTTACTAAATAGTCGTCTTCTAAATATATTAAATACACATGTCCAAATTGTATAACCTAATCTTGCAATATTCTTTTCACATTTGAATTGATCGATTACTAGTCTCTTAGTCTTTTTCTTGTGGCATTTTATGGAACAAGTTTCAATCTATGTTCAGTTAAAAGTCTTATTATAATCAAAGGGGTTGTAGCCTAAAGTGTGTATGATGGCGGAAAAAGTATTTTCTTAACAATTAACTAAAGTATAAATGAGAGGAGATATTAGTAGAAAATAAATGTGGCCATGATTGGGTGAATTTGGTAGGATAAATACCCTTAACTCCTTACAGTAGAACCTAAGAATTATGTACACCTAACCAATACAAAATATTGATTCAATGAAAAATATCACTTTTTTAGCGTAATTATGATGTCATCACAAGAACAATTAAATGATGCCAGCACAAGTACAACTAAATATAGAACCTTTTTAAAATTTAATAAATTTTAGGTTTTAGATTTATTGATTCTTTTATATTTTTCTAAGATCATGCTAATGTATTCATGTTTTATCCTACATGGCCATATTCTTTGCGATTTTATATGGTGTTATTGTTTTCCTTTTTTATATATATTATTGTACAATGATATTTTATCTGGTTCGAAAACCTCTATGTTTGTTGCGAAAATCTATCAGACTGCTAGTCAATATAAACATAAACTTTTGAGTTTATTTAAATAAAATTCAGGGAACAATGCCAGATGGGAAAACAAATAGCAGTAAAGAAATTGTCTGCACAATCCCGACAAGGAAAAGAGGAGTTTTTAAACGAGGTCAAGCTAGTGGCCAAAATTAAACATCGAAATCTTGTCAATATACTTGGATGTTGCACAGAGGGATCAGAACGCTTGCTTGTTTATGAGTTCATGCCTAACAAGAGCCTCGACAAAATACTATTTTGGTGAGCCTCTTCCCCATGGTTTTGACTTCAGTTTCATATTTAGATTATAATCATAAATAAAAAATAAAACTCGTTTGAATCAATTGGGTAGTTAAATTTTTTTGTCTTGAATCTCATAATTACTAAATCCACATTCAATGAAATAAGAAATGATTTGTTCGTGAGGCTAATTTTATTTTGTACATCCATTGGTATAGATCCACAATGAAGAAAAGAGCTTGAGTGGAAGAGCCGTTTGAACATCATACGTGGAGTTGCCCGTGGTATTTTATATTTGCATGAGGATTCTCAATTATGAATAATTCATCGGGATATCAAGGCAAGCAACATTTTATTAGATGAGAAAATGGAGCCAAAGATATCAGACTTTGGATTAGCAAGACTATTGCGTCAAGATGAGGCTCATGTTAACACGCGAATTGCAGGAACATTGTAAGAACATCTCTTCAAATAGATTAAGATTATGTAAATATTTTTTATTATAATGATTTTTTAACATACATTCATACTGCTTCATCTTTTTTTTATTTTGTTGAAAAAAAATTGTTTTCATACTCATTAAAATACTTTTTGTCATCCTAGGCCTAGTAGAAGGTTGCTCAATATAAAGTCAGTGTTTGTTTCCTTACTTTGCATGATATCAAATGGAGGGGAATATAAAATTAAGACGTGTATAATGAGTTAGATTGTTATTTTGTATAGAATCCTTTGTTTACGTGCTTTTTTGTAAGTAATTAGTTATTTATCAATAAAATCAAACTTGTAGCAAGGATTTGGGAGAATTTTTAAATTGGAGTGATTACTCATTGGAAATTATTCATGTGATATCAAATGGTTACATGAATGAGAAATAATTGTTTATCATGATGAAAAGTGCATGTTAACTTGGATTCTTCATCTTATGATTAGTGTCAATTCAATTTTTTTTAAAATAGTAAAATACGCTTCCAAAATTATGACACCACTTCGGTGTATATGGAAACATATCCTAGGCACTAATTTTTCGGGATGCTTATAGTTACAAATAATTTTCCTTATCAACTAAAAAAACTAAACACATATAAGGAACTTAGAGAAACATATATAAGTTAACTCCATAAAAGAGAAAAATAATCCCCATAACATTTGGATTACACTTATTTGTTTCTTCATTTTATATTTGTTTTAGAAATTTTATTCTGAACACTTTATTTTTTCCAAGCTTACTATTTAAGTTTTATATTTGTCAATTATTTTTTGGTTTAATGTAGAGGTTATATGGCACTTGAGTATGCAATGGGAGGATATTTATCGGCTAAAGCAGATGTATATAGCTTTGGCATTTTCCTTTTAGAAATTGTGTGTGGAAGAAAGAACATGGATTTTGACTTATGATCTCCAGAATTTCAAAGCTTGTTAGAGTTGGTAAGATAAAGATAAGGCCAAAGTTATATTTTTCCCATAAAGATTATATATTTCATGAATATTAATAATATTTATTGTTTTTATGCAGGTATGGATATTTTACAAAAGAGGAAATATTGTGGATGTGATAGATCAAGAAATAATTGAAAGTTGCCCTAAAGAGTATGTTTCAAGTTGTATTCATGTAGGTCTTTTGTGTACACAAGAAGATGCATCACTTCGTTCATCTATGTCTACTGTGTACACAAGAATTTCAAACTCTTCAGTGACAGACTTATAAGATCCTACAAAACCACCTTTTACGAGTGAAATTATTCAAAAAAATATACCTTCAGATAAAGATAAACATTTTCAACACAATTCCGCATTTTCGACATCAAGGCGTTCAAATTATTCTATTATATCAACATCATCATCTTCCTGTGCCACTCCTTTAGCTAACCCATCCATCAATAATACTACTATCACTGACTTGGAAGCTAGATAAACCTACTCACTCTTAAAAGTTTACAATATTGGTCATTTTATCTTTGTATGTCAAGCCCCACAAATAATAGTGCCTTGGTTGTTAAACCATATTGATTACTTTAATTCCTCTTTCAATTAAACATAAAGATGGATATTCTTCCTAGACATTTTATTTCTTTCTTGGGTTCAATGAAAAATTACATACTTTATGTATGCGATATGGTAGGTGAAAAGTAAATTGATTATTTTTAATGTATTGAAAATAATGGGATGTAATCTATTATCAGTCGATTCTTTTGGTGTCTAATAATGTAAATCGATTTGTAAATAGATTATATGTTTCATTTAAGTATTTCAATTTTATTTTTTTTATATTATAGTTTTTAAAAAAAATTATTTTGTATTTTTATAAATATATTTTATGTTGTATTGTGGTTTGTTATTAATCTTTTCCATTAGTACAATTATTAAAATAATAATAATGTAGTATTATTTATTATTATGATTAATTATTTCTAGATGTTTATATAAGTTGTTATATGTCATGTGAAAGGTAATATCATAAATTTATTAGTTTTCTATTATATTAATGTAATGCCTGCTAAAAACAACCCACTTGAGACCTAAGAACAACCTAGGATTAGTGAGGAAAAATTATGGAATAATTTTTTTTTTGTTTAAAAGAATCTACAACCGGGTTACAAGACAATAGTTGTCACTGACAGGTTCCAGAACAACTATAATCCTCTTGAATAAAATTTTATTTTATTTATAAATAAATGAGGTCACAAGGTCCAAAAATTAGGGTTAGGAAGCTCAATTGGGTTCAAAGGGTAATTCCTCACCACACCCACAATCAAACAGGCTTAAAGGTTCAACTTGATTTTTCCCACAATTAGTGAATTAAATTTTTTCCTAAACTACTCCCATTGGATAGGAAATTTTTTCACCTTTCTAGTTATATAAAGAAGTCCTCGTAACTCCTCATATTTTTCAAGTTATGGGCTAGCGGGCCTTGGGGTGAAAATTTTCCCCAAGAGTGGACCTACGGGCCCAGGGGTGAAAATTTTCCCCAAGGGCAGGTCAGGGGGCCATGAGGAGACTTTTGTAAAATTTTCCCACACGGTCAAAAAAATAAAATTGTGCCCACGCTCCTGCGAGTCCGTAAGGGACACATGGCGCCTCCTCAACCAATGCGGGGGGAAAGCGGCACGATGGGAGTCATTTGGGAAAATTTCCCCCATGCGGGGCGAAGAGACAACATTGCACCCGAAACTTTGCAAGGGACACGTGGCATCACCTAATCCCAATGTGGGGAATGCGGGGAAGTGGGGAGAAAAAGTTTTCAAACGCCTAAGGGAAAAAGGGAGAAAGTCCACCCACACCTTTGTCGATGCCACACGACGCCATGTGGCAACTCCTAATTGGCTGTGGGCTGGCGGGATGGTGGGGAACACTTCGAAAATTTTCCAAAAAAAATTCTGAAACGCAAAAAGGCAAAAGGGACCCAATCCTCTGTCGATGCCTCATGATACCATGTGGCATCACCTGATTGGTTGCAGGTCAGCGGGAAAATTTTAGGAAAATTTGTAAAATTTTCCTAAAATTTTCCTGAAGTGATAATTCAAAAAGCCTCTCTGCCAATGCCTCATGGTGCCATGTGGCAGCCTCTGATTGGCTGCAGGCCAGCGGGGCGTAGGGGAAACTTAGGAAATTTTTGCCCAAAAATTTTCCTAAGCGCTAAGTCTAAAAAGGGGTCTGCCCTTCCGCCGACACCTCGTGTTGCCATGTGGTAGCTTGTAATTGGCTACGTGCTAGTAGCGTGATGGGGAAAAAGTGAAAAATTTTCCCAATTTTTTTTTGAAGCTCCAAGGAAAAAAGTCAGATCCACATGCCTACCAAGGAAATGTTTCCCAAAACGTTTTTGACGCCAAGTGAAGAAAACTTTAGAAGGCCATAATTGTTGATAGAGATCTCGGTTTTGGGAAAACGAGGACTTTCTAGAAATATCTTGACACCCTCTTTACTCATGGATCATTAATGTTAGATTTTGACAAAATTTAAGTGGTCAACTTGAAGAAAACGGCCTGCAGGATTTTATAGTGCGAACTGGTAAATTTTAACTTGTGAGATTTGTCCAATTTTTTCTTCTTCCTCTCTCAACATGTCAAATAGACATGGAGAATTTTTCTTAAGTGGAATTAGGATAAGTTTTAGAGGTAAATCTATTTTATTGAGTTCCAATTTGAATTTTTACAAACTTGACAGCAAAACGACTGAGAAAGCTTTGAACTCGATTTTTCCAGGTTTTGAAATATTTCCTTTAAGTGTTTTGTCTAATTGAACTCATTTTATATCCTGGCATGTTCAATTTTAAAGTTTCATTGTTATTTCTTGCTTGCAGGTTTGAACTATGTATTTTTAGTTTAGATAATTGCCAGTTTAAAAATTACAAAACAAGGATCAAATTTTAAAGGGTCTAATTGCCATTTTCTTCTTCCAAGTATTTATACTACGTTCCAAATCCAATCTAACACATTTAGTTGATTCAATAAAACCATTTTAAACTAAGATACATCTCTGATTTCCAATTTACACAAATTTCCAAAAGACAGAGTATTACACTTCATTTATAAGCATATCTTCCTTTTAAACAGAGATTACAACTCACATCTAGATGGTTAAATTCATTCAAAATGATGCAATTTGAGGACGGTTATGCAATCATGAATTTGTTCCAAAAGAAAACCTTACAACTTCCTTCTTTTATTCTTTCCAGAATCATATATTATATACAGGGAAGAATAATACATTTCCTTCTCACATGTTTCACTTTTCCACTTTCCAAACAGGGATTTCATAGTCCATACTAAACATAAATTTCCAATGGACTAATATCACATGGAAAAGAAAAAATCACTTCCATTATTTCAAATGAACTCTTACAACTTTCTTTCCATTTGATTTCAAAATACAACATACAAAATGTGTATCATTCTTTCACATTTTTTCCAAGACAGAAATATAGAGTATAACTCTTTTACATTTCAATTTCCACTTTCATTGTCAATACAAAGTATATTTCCATTATAATGAATACATAGATCATCCACTTCAAGGTGGGTAGGGATACAATAAGATTTCATTTCATAAGGGACTGTCAATCTTTATTTTTCTCAGCTTCAGAACAGTAACATGTAGATATCTCCTTCTTCCAATTTGTTCACAACAAGAGTAGGGGAAAGGCAACGCTCTCCACCCAACAAAGAAATCCAATGATGAGTAGAAGCCATCCTTCTTCATTGGCCACCAAGCCCCAACCACAAAGCAATAAAATATGTGATCCAACTCATGGCAATAAAAGGCTTCCACAAACACACAAACAACATTTTAACATTAAAAAATACAGTTCAAAACAGAATGTAGTTTTGTAACTACATTAAAACATGACAAACAATACTAAGGATTTATTAAGCAAGCCAAAGGAGAAATAACTATGGGGGATGCTTATTATGCATCCTAAAAGTGGAAATGGGTATCACCACCTAAATTAAAAACTGCCAAAATATAACATATCAAAACCTTGACATTCCTTATGCCTCCCCAAAGTACCTCTTATTCCTCACATTTCCTTATGCCTCCCCAACCTCTTATGGCACCCCATAACGATTAAATAAATCCAAGCTATTTATTTGTAAGGTGGAACCCAAATCCCAACTCCCTCCACCCTTATACCTCCCTAAAACACACTTGTGTGTCCCACAAAATAACCCCATAGTCTTCTCCTACAGCATTCCTAGGCCATTTACCCAACAACCTAGAAACATGCCAAAACATTCACACATTAACATTTTCATAAACCAAAGAGAATAATTTCAAGAGCCAAGCTCCTACCTCTCCATGATGGTGTTGTCCTAGGTTCCAAAACAAAAAGCTTTATCCCAATCCAAGCAATCCAAAACAGCCAAGGAAAAGCAAGCAATAATCTTCGAAAAACTTCTCCAAAGCAAGAGCTCTTAAAACAGCAAAAGAATTCACCCAAGAATAAAGTCTCCAAAGACCAAGTAACCAAAAACAAGGCAAGGAATTAAAATTTTATAGAAGAGGGAAGGGAAGAGGATGAGGTAGATCCATGTAGGATGCTATAACACACATGTTCAACCCTAACCCCAAAAGTTAACTTCATTCTCCAATGCATAATAAATGGGTTGGTGAATAATATGACAATTTACTTACACACTCAAATTCAACCCACACCCCAAAGGACTAAAATTAAAACATGTAAGCAAAGTGCGATTAAAACCTACAATTTGTCTTCCCAAAATGCATTATAAAAGTCTAATTTTAACTCTCCAACCGTAGGTATGGTTGGTAATTAAATTTAAGAGGTATGGGAGAAGTTTAAATTGTCCCACAAGCCTCTATAAATCAGCCTCCAAGGACAGATTCTAATTTCCAAGAAAATGAAGTGTTTCACACTCAACAGTCAACTTACACATCACTTACACATCTCTTAAACATTACTTAGAACACTTTAACTCAAAGCCAACAACTCTCATTAATTACTTTCTTTTGACATATTTTAATTAATTATCTTAACAACATGATTACTCACAATATTTACACACCATTTAATAATTTAATGGCAAGGGTAAAAGCAACACAAAAATAAACACATGCAAACAAAAACAAAGAGACCAAAATAAAAGAAATACATAAAACCCCCTTGGTCAAATTTAAAGGTGATCCCCCCCATGGGAATCCCTAACACACACAAACACGCACAAACAAATACTAGTTGCCATGGTGACCTTGTTGATTTCATCTAGAATTCCAATGTGGTTTGTCTCCAATCCTCCTGATGTTTGTTGTGATATTTTAACCTACAAAACACAAATACCTCCTTTGGCCTTGTGGCCATATCAGAACGTCTAAAATAATATAAATATAATTACCTAAAATCATCTAGATATATGAATCACAACAACATCGAAGCAGATCTAACAATATCATTCATAGGTTTTATCAACAACTATATTATCATCCAATAATTTTCCATTTCTAGGTCTACTCACAATGTCCGAATATCACAAGTCCAAACAACATCCATCATATAACCATGTCAAACAATATATCATCATCAACATATAAAATGTCTCTAATAATCATCATGCATCATAACTAAATCAATTCAAAAATAATCCATGATCTAACATCTATCATCATACTCTAATAGGGTCCATAATCATGTCTATAATATAATCAACAGTATCATGATTAACATCGAAAAGGTGTCAAAGGGAAGTGGGCACTACATCCCCCTCCCCTTAGACTCAATTTCCTCTTGGAATGTCACTGGAACAAATGTGGAAAATGAACTCATAACAAAGTAGCCTCCTCCCATGTAACTGACAGTCTCATCATATCTGTTCATACTACACCCAAACCTGATCAACCTCTCTGCCTCTGAAGACCCAGGGTCCTGTGATCTAGGATGTGAACGGGCTCCACCATCACCTGCCCCTGATCCTGCATCTTTCAATTTTATCCAATCTAACACATGATAAGGATCTGCAACATATGTCCTAAGAACTCAAACACGAAACACATAATGTACGTGAGACAAGCTAAGCGGCAATGCTAAACAGTAGGCCAAAGGGCCGATACGCTTCCAAGACCTCAAAAAGACCCACGAATCTAAGAGCTAAGTTAGAATTTTTTCCATAATGGATAGGGCTCTTAGTGTGGGCCTAACACGAAGGAACGCCTTCATGCCCACATCAAAGACTACGATCGGTCCTATACTAATATGGATACTTCTTCTTCCTATCTTATGCTTCCTGCAGTCTCTGCCTGATCAAAACTACCTGCTGTTCCATATCATGCAACAATGTTGGTCTAAGAGAAACTTTATCTTCTAGCCTGTTCCAGCAAAGAGGTGTCCTTGCACTCTCTACCATACAAAGCCTAGAAAGGAGCCATGCCTATAGAACTCTGAAAACTATTATTGTAGGCAAAACTCCCACTAAGTATAAGTACTCCTCCCATCTAGAATTGTTGATCCATCACATACATCCTGAGCATGTCATCTAAAATCTAATTCACTCACTCAGCCTATACATCTAGTTTTAGGGTGATATGCTGTGCTGAAGTTAATATTCGTCCCGAGGGCATGCTGCATGATAGTCCAAAAATGGGAGGTGTACAAACGATTGCGGTCACTAATGATCTTCTGTGGAATCTTGTGTAACCTGAAAATTCCATACAAGTATACTCATGACACTATCTTGAGTCCGAATATCCGACCAAGCAGAAAGTGCACTGCATCGAGCTGTATAAGCGTGTCTTCAACTGCTGCAAGCTCAAGATTAGTGAGGTTTGGTAATTAAGCTCATAATCATTGAGTTTGTGAGACTCGTGAGCCACTGACTCTACCCTCGTGGTGCATCATCTCACCATCGATAGCCCAACTAATGAAGCATCCATGCAAACAAAAAAATCACCATGTGGATCCAAAACTCCAAGTATAGGTGTTGTAGTGAGACATTCCTTCAGTGTACTGAAGGCCAACTAGCACCTGTCTGATGCTCGAACTTTAATTTCTGGCACTTTCCTATGAAGGGATCAGTGATGGGATGTGTAATCCGAGAAAAGTCCTGAACAAATCTCTACGAAGTAACCTGCTAATCCAATGAAGCTACGTACTTCTCTCATAGTAGTGGGTACTGTGCCAATCCATAATAGTTCTAATATTGGAAGGATGGGCTGAAGATAGGGTGCCCAAAAATGATGTGGCCCAAATAATGCACCTCTATATGAAAGAATCTACACTTCTCCAAATCCTCGTAAAGTTGTTGCTCGCTGAAGACACCAATAGAATCTAGTGAAGGTGTCCCTCATGATGCTCATGTGTATGTGATTAGACCAGACTGCCATCTAGGAAGATGAGCATGAACCGATCTAAAAATTCCCTAAATACCCCATTCATAAAACTCATAAACACCGTGGGGGGCATTTTTTCAAACCAGAAGGCACCACTATGAACTCATTGTGTCCATATCTCTTACGGAAGGAGGTCTTATGAATGTCCTACCTCTGAACTCCTCTGCTGATGGTAACTTGACTTAAGGTCTATCTTAGATAAAGTTGTGGCTACCTTCATCTGATCAAACAAATCATCAATGTGCAGAAGGGGATAATGATTCTTGATTGTTACTTTATTCAGTTGGCGGTAATCAATACACAACCGCAAGGATCCATCCTTCTTCTTCACAAAAATCACCGGTGCACCCCAAGGTGGATACATTAGGATGAAGAAGGCCTTTATCCAAAAGGCTCTCAAGTTGTAACTTTAGCTCAGAAAGCTTTGGTGTTGTCATTCGATAAGGTTCTCGTGAGGTAGGATCTTCTCCTAGAACCAGATCTATATGAAAATCAATCTCACGTGGGGGTGCTAACCCAAGTAGCTCCCCCAAGAACGACATCAAAAAAACTCTCTCAAAATGGGGTGATCATCTACTGATGGTCCACTAGACCCATCTTCTGATCTGTCATTGACTGTAACAACATACATTCTGTCAACCCTATCGCACACAACGCTTAAGCTGCATAGACAGAGATGATGTGAATAGAAAAGGGTCTCCTGACCCATGAAATCACCGACTCAACTCCAAAATCATCTACACAAGATATAATCTTGTGGTAACAATCCACTCCTAGCCTTGTGTGCAGATAACCAATCCATACCCAAGATGAATTCATATGAGCCAAAAGGAAGGATACAGAGATATGAGGTAGTGGTGAAAGGTCCCAAATTCACTCCACACACTCCTTTATCTAAGGAGTCTACAGAAATCTTGGCTCTCGAAGCCATCTCAACATCCCAACTATGGCCCTGCCTAACTGCCACCAGCCTACATTTCTCTATTAAAGATGGTTCAATAAAAGAATCAGAAGAACTAAAATCAAAAAAAATGGAGGTATGAATACCACCAATGCTACCTGCAGTCTTAATAACTATACTCTAATTCTATGCTTAGCAGATTCTCGACCGTGCTACATACATCCTATGACTATGCCTCATATCATCGACAGTAGGCTATGAGATCTTTGTCTTACCCTTGTTATTAGGGTTCTGTGGGCAGTCTCTCCAAAAATTTCCAGTAACACCACAGCCAAAACAATCACCTAATCCTCTCCCATGTGTAGCAGGTCTGGTCGGTACTCTGGAGGTCTGTGGTGTGCATCCTAATGATTCGGCTATAGTCTACTGAGCTCTCTACTGGTGAGATCCTATTGATTGAGCTCTCTAGGCTCCTTGTGTCCTAATGGGACCCCTAAGAGGAGGCCCCATACTCCGAGCTCTCAGTGCATCAAACCTCTGTGGAGGTCTATAAGGTGGGCGGGACTACTGCTATTGTGGTCTAAAAGATGACTGTGCTAAACCCTGTCAACCATGAGACGAAGAGGTATTCAACCCCCTCGATTTGTTGTCCTGCATCTGCTTATATGCAGCTCTCGGACTCGGTCTCTGGCTTGCTGGGTCTTTCCCTGAGTCTCCTCTGCTATATAGGCCTTCTCGACGGCCTCAGCCAATGTTTGTGGACAATGGATCTACACTGCACCTCCAATGTCTAGATTCAGGCCTTGAATGAACCTATGGATCTACACCTTACTCATCCTACATGTAACCAACATACTGGAGTAGATCCAGAAATCTACTCTCATACTCAGCCACTATAAGAGATGCCTGTTAGAGGTCATGAAACTCATCTATCTGCTACTGTATGAACCTCCATGACAAATATCTGCTTCTGAAAAAACTCCTTAAAGAGCTCCCAAGTAACTATCTTAGAATCAACATGGAGCTTCTACTCCTCTGTCCTCCACTAGACACCAGCTCCATCCCTCAGTAGATGGATCACAACACGAGATTTCGTGTTGCTAGAACAAAGGACAGAGCTTGAAGCATCCGCTCAAGCTCACTAACTAGGCCTCTACCTGAAATCCACCTATGTCACCAGAATAATGTGATGGCCGAAGCTTCAGGATCTCCCTGATGTGATCTACAGCTGTGGTCTGACAGCCTCTAGGTCTCTCTACATGCTCATCCCTAAGCCTAGGGCTTTGAGACCTCTCTCTATGTCCTAAAACTCGGTCACCCTGTCCCCTCTATGGTGACTTAGCTCTAGCTGAATCTGCATGGGAGTTCTCTCCTCCATGCTCCTCGCTGCACATCGAGGAGATACCTGACCTCAATGGAAGTGACTCTATCATGTCTGGCTGCATGTCCTCCTACTGATCCTCCATGTAGAGCGGCATTAACATCCTGAAGAGTCTACAAAATCTGGGGTAGGATTGGCTGCTACAACATGATCTGGTGGTGGTAAGTCTAGGTCTATGTGAAAAGACCCCTTGTCCTATCTGTGCCTCCTGCACAGACCAAGGCGAGAGTTAGTTCATCTTTCTAAGTTTTATTCAGTTTCCATATTTACTAAAATATGTAATTTCTAAACTAAGTTGTTTTCTAGATTTAAAAGTGTGCTAGGTTTAAGGTTAATGTCTCAAGTTTTCTAGTGTGCCCAATGGCCCAAGATTTTGAACCACTGCTCTGATACCAAGTGTAACGCCCGCTAAAAACAACCCACTTGAGACCCCAAGAACAACCTAGGATTAGTAAGGAAAATTATGGAATAATTTTTTTTGTTTAAAAGAATCTACAACCCAGGTTACAAGACAACAGTTGTCACTGACAGGTTCCAGAACAATTCTAATCCTCTAGAATAAAATTTTCTTTTATTTACAATTAAATGAGGTCACAAGGTCCAAAACTTAGGGTTAGGAAGCTCCATTAGGTTCAGAGTGTAATTCCTCACCACACCCCACTCTCAAACAGGATTAAAGATTCAACTTGATTTTTCTCACACTTAACACATTCAAAATTTCCCTAAATTCCTCCCATTGGATAGGCAATTTCCTCACCTTTCCAGAGATATAAAGAAGGTCCTCCTAAATCCTCATATTTTTTGAGTTATGGGCTGGAGGGCCTTGGGGTGAAAATTTTCCCCAAGAGTGGCCTGTGGGCTCAGGGGTGAAAATTTGCCCCAAGGGTGGGTTGGCGGGCTGTGGGGAGAAATTTTGTGGGGAAAATGGTGGGTTCTCACATGGGAGAAAAAAAAATTCTTTACAAAATACCAACTATGCACCCGCGCTCCCGCGGGTCTGCAAGTCCACAGGGACACATGGCAAAGTGCAGGGGAAAATCGGGGCGGCGGGAAACATTTCGGTAAATTTCCTGTGTGGGGGCGAGGAGTGAATTTTGTGCCCAAACTCCAGTGATGTCTGTAAGGGACACGTGGCATCAGCTAAGCCAACGCGTGGGAAAGTGGTGGTGGCAGAGGAGAAAAAGGTTTCCCATGTCCCTAAGGGCTAACCAGAGAAGCATTGAACCCGTGCCTCCACCGGCACCTCGCGATGCCACATGGAAAATCACGATTGGTTGTAGGGCGGCAGGGAAAACTGTGGCAAATTTTCTCAAAATTTTCTAAAATGTAAAAAGGCAAAAGGGAAAGCGTGGCAGCGGGGAGAAAAAGGTTTCAACTCCCGAAGGCAAAAGGGAAAATTTCCACCTGCATCTCTACCGACGCCACGCGATGCCACATTGGAGCTCTTGATTGGCTACGGGCTGGTAGGACGTCGGGGAACACTTGGAAAATTTTCCCAAAAATTTTCGAAATACAAAAAGGAAAAGGGGACCCCCTCCTCCGCCGAGGCCTCTTGATGCCACGTGGCATCACCTGATTGGTTGTGGGTTAGCGGGGGAAAATTTGGAAAATTTTTCCTAAAATTTTTTTTGATGTGCTAAGGGAAAATATACAGGCCCGTGGGCCCCGCCAAGGAAAATTTTGCCAAATTTATTTTTTTTTATGCCAAGTGAAGAAAAACTTTAGAAGGCCATTACTTTTGACAAAGAGCTCATTTTTGAGGAAAATGAGGACTTTCTTGGAAATATCTCGATGTCCTCTTTGCACAAGGATTGATTAAATTCTGGATTTTGATAAAGTTTAGGGAGTCAAATTAATGAAAATGTTCTACAGGCTTTTACAGTTCGAACTGGTAAAAATGAACTTATAAAATTTTGTTCAAATTTGTTCATTATCCCCTCTCTTCAACATGTCAAATAAACATGGAGGAATTATTCTTAGGTCAGATTTAAGTGTTAGGATATATAGCAAGTGTTCACTTTCTCTGATTGATTTACAATCTGGACATTTACGAATTTTTTTTATAGCAGAACGACTTCAAAACAATTTGAGTCTAATTTTACTAAGTTTTCTAAGAAATTACCTGCAAAGTGTTAATGTTTAAATGAACTTGATTAGATCTTATTATGCCCAAATTTCATGTTTCATTTGTTATTTCCTTGTTATAGTGTTTGGTCTATGCATTCGGGATTGGGATCATTGTCAATCCTCAAATGCAAGACAAAGATCCAATGTTAAAAGGTCTATTGCCACTTTCCTCTTCCATCTATTTGCAATGTGTTCCAATCCTAATCTGAGTACATTTAGTTGATTCAATCAGGACCATTTAACACTAAGTATACATCTCTGAATTCCAAAGATGTCACAAACATTCCAAACAGACACAGTATTACACTTCATTTATACACATTTATTCCTTGCCAACAGAAATTACAACTCACATCTAGAGGGTTCAATTGCATGCACAATGGTGAAATTTGAGGATAGTTTCTTACAATCAATATATTAATTCCAATAAGACAACCTGTACAATTTCCTTATTTTATTCTTTCCAAAATCATATATTATAAACGCAAGGCAAAATAATACATTTTCTCCTCACGTGTTTAACTTTTCCATTTTCCAAACAGGGATTGCACAGTGCATGTTAAACATAGATTTCCAATGGAAATAATATCATATGAACAAGGCAAAATCACTTCCATTCATTCAAATTAAACTGTTACAACTTTCATTTCCATTTGATTTCAAAATACAACATACAAAATACGTATCATTCTTTCACATTCTTTCCAAAAATCAGAATACAGATTATAAATCTTTTACATTTTGAATTTCAATTTTCATTGTCAATACAAAGTATATTTCCATTACAATGAATATATAGATCATCCACTTTAAAGTGGGAAAGGGCTACAATAAGATTTCATTTCACAAGGGACTGTCAAATTGTCTTTTTCTCAGCTCCAGAACATTAACATGCATATTTCTCATTCTTCTAAATTGTGATCAAAAAAAGAGTAGGGGAAAGACAACATGCTCTCCACCCAAACAACACATACAATGAAGAGGAGAAACCATCCTTCTTCATTGGCCCCT
Organism: Taxus chinensis; assembly: GCA_019776745.2. Lineage (NCBI taxonomy): Eukaryota > Viridiplantae > Streptophyta > Pinopsida > Cupressales > Taxaceae > Taxus > Taxus chinensis. The sequence continues at coordinate 686,382,687 of CM034149.1, read as the reverse complement.
GAGCCCCAACCACAATGCAATAAAATATTGTGATCCAACTCATGGCAACAATAGGCTTCCACAAACACACAAGCAACATTTTCACAATAAAACACATTTCCAAAACAGAATGTCATTTACAACTATATTAAAACATGAAAAAAAATACTAAGACTTTATCACAGCAAGCCAAAGGAAGTAAGAAACTATCGGGGGATGCTTGCTTATGCCTCCCAAAATGGAAAATGGGTATCACCACCTGAGAAAAAACCACACAAGTATAAGTATATATATATATATATATATATATATATATATATATATATAATATCATTTTAAATCCCTGACATGCCCTTATGACTCTCCCAAGCACCCCTTATTCCTCACATTTCATTATGTCCCCCCAACCTCTTATGTAACCACCATAACGAGGAAAGAAATGCAAGCTATTTCTTTGTAAGGTGGAACCCAAATCCCAACTCCCTCCACCCTTATACCTCCATAAAACACACTTGTGCCTCCCACAAAATAACCCCATAGTCTTCTCCTACACCATTCCTAGGCCATCTACCCAACATCCCACAAACATGCCAAAACATTCACACATTAACATTTTCATAAACAAAAGAGAAGCATTTCAAGAGCCAAGCTCCTACCTCTCCATGATGGAGTTGTTCCAAGTTCCAAAACAGCAAGCTTTATCCCAATTCCAAGCAATCCAAAAAATCAGCCCAAGCACAAGCATGCAACAATCTTCCAAAAAAATTCTCCAAAGCAAGAGCTCCCAAAACAGCAAAAGAATTCACCCAAGAATGAAGTCTCCAAAAAGTGAAGCAACCCAAAACAAGGCAAGAAATTCAAATTTTATAGAAGAGGGAAGAGGAAGAGGATGAGGTGGATCCATGTAGGATGCCACATCACACATCCTCAACCCCAACCCCAAAATTCAACTTCATTCTCCAATGCATAATAAATAGGTGGGTGAATAATATGACATATTTACTTACACACTCAAATCCAACCCACACCCCAAAGGACTGAAATTAAATCATGTAAGAAAAGTGCAATTAAAACATTACAATTTGTCTTCTCAAAATGCATTATAAAAGTTTGAAATTTTAACTCTCCAACCATAGGTATCAGGTTGGTAAATAAATTTAAGAGGTATGGGACAAGTTTAACTTGTCCCACAAGCCTCCAAAATCAGCCTCCAAGGACAAATTCGTGAATTTCCAAGAAGATGGAGTGTTTCACACTCAAAAGTTAACTTACACATCACTTACACATCTCTTACAACACTTTAATTCAAGGCCAACAACTCTATTAATTACATTCTTATGACATATTTTATTTAATTAATATTAACAATATGATTACTCAGCAATATTACATACCATTTAATAAATAATGAAAAGGGGTAAATGCACCACAAAATTAAACACATGCAAACATAAACAAAAGGGACCAAATAAAATAAAAACATAAAACCCTTGGTCACATTTAAAGGTGATCCCCCCATGGGAATCCCTAACACACACAAACATGCACAAACAAATACTAGTTGCCATGGTGACCTTGTTGAATTCATCTAGAATTCCAATGTGGTTGGTCTCCAATCCCCCGAAGTTTGTTGTGATATTTTAACCTGCAAAACACAAATACCTCCTTCAGGCTTCGTGGCCATATCAGAACATCCAAAATAATATAAATATAATTCCCAAATCATCTAGATATATGAATTACAACAACATCAAAGCAATCTAACAATTATCATTTATAGTTTTATCAACAACTATATCATCATCCAATAATTTTCCATTTCTAGGTCTACTCACAATATCCAAATATCACAAGTCCCGAAACAACATCCATAATATAACCATGTCAAACAGTATATCATCATCAACATATAAAAATGTCTCCAATAATCATCATGCATCATAACTGAATCAAGTCAAGAATAATCCATGATCTAACATCTAACATCATACTATAATAAAAGTCCATAATCATGTCCATAATATACTCAACAGTATCATTAATTAATATCAAAATAGGTGTCAAAGGGAAGTGGGCACTACATATATGTTGAATTTTAGTAGTCTAAACAAATACAGTTATTACACAAAGGAACTATTTTGGATTCCTTAATAGGATGAGTCTTTATCTTAAATGTGATGGAAGATTTGGGGATGAAGATCTTACTTTCTGAGTACTATATTATAAAACTTTATGAGTACTTCATAAAAATTCATACCATAAAATGCAAATACTAAAACTGTTTATTTTAAACAAATTGTTGTCGATACGTAAGACTATTAGTTTAAAAATATATAGATGATTTAAATGAAAATCACAATTATCATGAATTTCATTTGTAGTTTTTTCAGATTATATAAATACCGTGGTTTGTTGGTTTCTGGTGATTTTAAAATTCAATCAGGGGACTTATTTGAATTTGTAACCTTCAGGCTCCTGAAAAATTACTTTGTACCAAGATCATGGTCGAATATGACTAGAAATCCATTTGATGGGTTGGTGAATTATGTAAAATCAACATTCATGGCATTGACGTAGAGATAAAATACATTTATTTAGAAGGAAATCAAGTGGAAAATCAAGCTCTGGCGAACGTTTTTGTTGCCTCAAAACTATTATTAATCCTAAATATGTTCACCCACATACACCTGCTAGTAAAATTTTATTATGAGGTGCATTTCTCTCTGGCAAATGAAGCACATTGTGGATTAACATGCTATCCAATGAGACCAATTGTTGGGCAATTACTTATCTCTATGGAACACAAGTTACCATATTTATATACATTTTTCTTTAAATAGTTTTACAGATTAAGAAACTGATAATTGGTTCTTTTCTTTATACAATATGCTTCAAGTTTGATAAACTTCTGGTTACATAGAGGGAAGTGCCTTGCACACGGTGTTTATTTCCTTGGACTTATAACATGTCAATAGTACCTTTAATTGTGTTGGGGTCAGGCATGTTGAATGTACCTTAGAGGGGCTGGTTGGACCCGAAAATTTATCGAATGTAATATATGATTTCGCAGGTCATGGAGTTTACACTAAGCCCATTTCAAATTTGAGGTTTGTGGCAAGAATGGCGACACATGTCCAACGAATAATGACCAGGAACTAGTACCGAACAACTAGATTCATAGATTTCATGGAGATCCAGGACTCTCCATGGCTAAAATCTTGTCCAATTGATCACACGATGATGGACATAGCTTGGGAAATATATAACATTGGGATTGATGGAGATCCGTTTCTAGATATTCAGATGTGAAAATCGATTATTGGTAAGAAGCTGGAGGTTTTGGGTGAAATGGTGGTCACTGCCATAGTCAAGTAAATAATAGTCAAATTCATATTTGAAATGAAGCTTCCTTCTATTCGCAAAATCACGAATATTCCCCAATAAAATTCAATTCCCTTTAATCCAATTCAAGATTAAATAACCATAAACTTCTTACAAAAATTATTTTTTATTACTATTTTTATCCGAAGGATACACCAGTTGGATGTGACTACGATAATAGACAAAGTTGTTATGCAAGATTAGGGTTTAACATGGCAGAAAGGTCTATTCAACCAATGATGAAGGAACTAGTACAACAATTAGAATCGGAATCTCAGGAAGACTCTTGAAGGCTATAATAGTTCCATCTACTCAGTTTCTTGCACATAGCTGATGGGAAATACATGTACTAATATTCCTTGATGGGATGCTTTTTCTAGAATTCGGCTGGATTATCTTGTCATTATAATAAGAAGCTAGGTTAGGAAGACTTATGGTAGAGCTCTCCTGATTAGTTTTAGAATACCCTCGCCCTCTTAGGGATTATTGCTGATGGTTTTTCGGAGCTCCTATCTCAAATCATTGGAAGAGCTAGCGACGAAAGTAATGGTAACAAGGAAGATTTTGGGGCCACTTGGTTCTATGGAAGACCCACTATCTCCATCGTTTAGTAGTGAAAGCCGGGAGTTTACAATCCACTACCTCCAACTTCATGTTGTGTCACTGCTTAAGGCAATCGCATGGTGGCCCCTGAAGTTATGGGAAATGGATGTTTTAGGTTGTTATAGTCTAAGGAAATTAGGGGCGACACTTTAGGGGTAAGCATTAGATCTCGATCACAATTGGCTTAGGTCTAAATTCATAGCAGCATAGATTATCCCACAATGACCTAGTGTGGTTCATCTAGCCGTCGGATGGCATTAACCTGTTACCTAGCTGGGACGTGCTGGCATAAAATAGGGTTCAAGAAAGAGTCTATTTACTGTAAGAATTAACCATCCCTTGGATCTGTTTAAAATGAAGCATGTGGGGGCCATGATTTTTCTGGAAGTAGCTAAGGATCCACTAGCCCTTTATAATCACTAAGCCTATGAATTCATCCAAAATATCACCGTACAAAATAGAGGAGGTCGAATAGGTTATCCAATCTGAAGAATATTTCACAATGTAATGGGCTCATCTGGTGGAGCACGAATGGTCTCTAATAGACAAATCGTCCCAAACAATTGATGTTCGAGCTCACTATTGAGCTGCTATTTCATGGTGTGAAAAGGATCAGGTGACTCATTGGAAGCCTCACAAACCATGGTTATATTGCTGCATACTTTTAAGGGAGAGATAAGGATTTTGTGTTGTTTGTTCTATGCACTTGGATCAACACTAGAATAAACAAGCTCTTTTAAACACAATTATTCTACAAATTTTCAACAATTTAAGAGAATTGTAGAATATTTGTGGTATCTCTACAATGATTTCATAATTTACATTGTAGGTTATGTAAATTTTCAACAATTTAGACATACATGTACAAAATGGTAGAAAACACGTATTTCTAAACATATGTTGTGGAAAATCCACATTTTTTGAATTTTAAAAAATATGAATTAAATAATATCTACCACATTTATATCTTTTAGGAATAAATTTCAAAAATTAATAAATTATGATAAGAATATGTGGGAATGTCACATTAAATAGTGCTCGAGTGTTATATAAAACAATTGAAGAAATGCCACGAAACTCAATATTTAGAATTTTAGAACATTGTTTGTGTGTAAATTTAACATTACACAAAATATGTATTTATTCTTCTTCAAAATCATTCAAGTAGTGTATCATTAGTTGTTTTAGGGCCTTAATATGATGAGCTAAGGTCGTCACCAATTCAACCATATCACTTATGACATAAATTTGTTGTTAGGAAACACTCAAAAACTAGGGTTGGGCTCCCTTGGTCTTGGTCTCAACTTTTGGTGGCCTAGGTCATTGGTTTGATTTTTGATCTAACAATAATGTAATGAGTGGGTAATTAGCACAAGAGTATGATAAATGGTGATCTCCTTTCTTAGAGTCTTGCTACACTTCAAGGAGAAATGGGATTAGAAAAAATATAAAATATGATATCTCGTAAACATTTATACAATTAATAAAATTTATGTTATGCTCATAAAAAATGTAGGAAACTTATAATTGTAAATATTTAAAAAGAAAAACTATATATTTTGTGAAAAATAATAAAATTTAATAATGGTTGCAATTTATTACTTTTATTGTAAACTTGTCACTTTATTAAATAATATCATATATTAATGGCTTCCAACTCTATACAAATACATGCACTTGCTCATTTATATATTTTTTATAAATTCCTATGTATATTGTAAATTAAAAAATTCCTTTCTTTATTATATAATTTAAAATATGTATGGGATTTAGCAAGCAACTACCATATAGAACTTTTTACTATATTTATTATTTAATATATTATTAATATTTCAAATTTAGAATTTTTTATAAATAATTCTTCCGTAACCGAGTCTGCTATATATCAAATGTTTAAAATATATACCCAAAATCTAATATTTAAATTTTATTTATTAATAATTTCATTTCTATAAAATACTGGAAAAATTATATGACACAATGTTAAAAAAAAATTGTGCATTTTCAAAGTATTAAATTCCTTATTTTTAATAATCACATCACTACAATTTCATAGTGTTAAATAACATCCATCCTTTCAAAACGTTTTACACAATTTCATCCAAATTAATAAATAATGAAAATGGAAATACATAATAAAAATTATGGTACGGGAAAATGTAAACGTTAATAAAAGTCTCAAATATTATAAAGTAAATTTATCGAATAAATTTTAATTCTATTGTAGATGATCCATATTATAGAAATCTGTTAGATTCGTGTATATTTATGTTGAACATGATAGGTAGATCTTAGGAAATTTAACCTAGGAGAATCAAATTAATATTCAATCATCATGGTTAGTTGTGATTTGGTCCTTAAAATATTGCAAGGATCTTAAATTTCGAATCATTAAGCCTTTTTTAAGGCTTTGTATTTGGAGGTGATAAGTGTTATTCTATTTATAGATAGATGTTTATCATTCTATTGAATTTATGCAATGTGAGAAATCTATTTTCAAAAAATTGGTTTGTTCTCACCTTCACGCTGTATAGGTTTGATGTGAAGGATCTTCATTTAAAAGAAAATTATTACAAACTTCTGTAATATTGAAGAGAATTTAATTGTAGTTTGTTATATGATTCAGTCTTATAACAATGTTTAGGCATATTTGTAGTTCCAGTACCATAGGATGCTCACCATCTTAGGCATTCTTCACATCCATATCTTCAGTACAAATTATTAAATTATTATTTACATGAAATTTTCATATTGTGGACGGTATAACCAATGGTTACTCAAATGAGACTTTAGGATTTGTTACTCTTAGTTTAAATTAATATAAAAAAATAATTCATTTTCTCTAGTATTTGGAACTTACTGTAGATCCTGCACATTTGGATTTATACGAAATGGAAAAGAACTTGGTCCTTTTTTTAATTTCATAAGGAGGATTTCAAATACAACACATTGCTGAAATTTCAAGAAGACCACACTTCAACCTAGCACTTAACCTGAAAATTGGGACTAATTTTTTGTTTGTTTAAGTTATAAGAAGGTTACAAGGATGTTAATCCCCTAGGGTACAACAAATAACTCACACCACTTAACTCCACTTTTGATTAAAGAGCCCAGATCTAGATAAAAGGTTATCATCATATCAAATTTAATTCTAAGGTCCATTAGTCAATTACTCGTTAGGAAGGTACCATAAATTAATTTACATAGTTGAATGTTTTCTTCTCTTTAGTTAATGCTCAAATCTAATATGGTTAACCTCATACTTAATTACTCTAGTTTCATTATCCTGATAGTTTAAAGTCCTTTTATTAAATTCCTCCAACATACTAAGGATTAATAAAGAAATTACACCCCTAGGAAATTGAATGGCCCCACTCACCCATCTACACATACCCTTAAGGATTTAATTTAAACATTTAAAATTTTATTTCCACCAAACAAAAGGAGGGTTAATCCTCCACCCTTAGATCAAAACAATCTTGGCCACTAGATCCTAGGATTCCAAACTTAGCCCTAAATTTTTTTATGAATATTATTAAAGCCTTTCCTTCATTTTATTCTCCTCATTTGGTCTATTTATTTTGTTAAAAATTTGCTGGTTGGAGAGGAGGAAGCCATGGGAGCAAGAGAGGAATAACTATGGAGGATTCTACATGGAGATCTAATTTAGATTAGTTTAGTTAAAGTTTTATTAATGTAATCTATATCATTCAAGGATTGGGAGGGATTTCCTCCACCAATCTAGTTTTGTTTCCATACTAAGTGTATTTGGGTTTTCAAATTTGGGGCAAACCCTACCCCCATTGTTATAAATGAAAAGAATGTTTTTAATTTCACCATTTGTATGTTTTTATTGCTCAAATCCATGGGATTACTCATTTGTTTACTTGCTGGTGATTCATTAGTTAAATTTTTCAACTTATAAATTAGTAAAAACTAGTTAAAAATTATGCACAGGCGTGGATCCGCAGAGTTTTGTCGTAAGTGACAGAACTGCCACCCAAAGTAGACCAGCGGTCCTAGGACCACCGCCTCGCCTGGGTGACAAACCAAGGACCGCCTGCCCTAATGAGCGGCGGTTTTGAGACCACCTCCTTAGCCTGAGAATTCGTTACGGGACTGTCACTCTACACAGGGTGGCGGTCCTATTTTGAAAAACAGAATCTTAAATCTGGGGTTTTATAAAAAACTAAAAGTTACAAAAAGGTACTAAATTGCATTCTGAGCTTAATTTTGAACATATGGAGTTTCCAGTTTTGAGATTTAATATTATTTGTTCATTTCTTAGTTAAATCTACTCATTTTTAAAGTATTATATAATCCAATAAACACATCTACTTTAAAAAGTCATTTTATTATGTTCAACTAGTCTTCTTTCAAATTCCATGAGTAAAAGAAATCTAAATCTACTTTTACATTGTTATTTTCTTACTACAAAATCAACATTTCCAAATAACAACATACTTCAAATTTATTCTCTTGTTCCCATTTTACTACAACATATATATGCTCAAAACAACTATAGAAACTTTATTTTCCATTGAAATTTACTATGTATACATTTTCCACATCTACAACTTCTATATTTCCTTCTTTTTAATTTATACAATAGACAACTTCATAATGAAAGTAACTTTATTTTCCATTGAAATAAATCATATATTTTAACACAAAGAACTACTTTTCTCATAATACAACCAAGATTTCAAATAAAGAGAATTACTCTGTTTTATTTTTGCCAAAACTAACTCTACAAAACAAATCTTTCTTCTTTATTTTCTTTTTTTTTTTTTTCGTTCCACGTACACTATTAATTTAATAATCAATGTTTGAATAAAAATTTCCTTCACAATATCTATACAATGTCCTCCACTTAAAGTGGGAAATCATACAAGAATATAAACTAAAAGTAGAATACAATATTAACAATTCCTCCACTCTAAGTGGGAATAACACAAAAATAGTTTTACAAGGTTTCCAACAAAACACCAAGCTTCACAACTCCATAAGGATAGATCCTCGAAGATGTGTTTGATTCACATAAAAATGGGGGGAGAGGAAAGCTCTCTACCTAGTCAAGATATCCAATGAAGAGGAGAAGCCATCCTCTCCATTGGCGCCCGAGCCCCAACCACATTACAAAGGGAGATGATTTCAACACACGGCAACAACAAGATTTTACAATAAAAAAATATTTCACAACCATTTCAACCATATTCAAATAAAAAAAACACAAGAAATAAGACACAACAAAACAACAAAAAACACGGCTTAGAATGAAATCCAAAGGAGCAAGACCTATGGGGAGGCCACATATGCCTCCCAATGGGTATGGGTGCCCACCTTAAAGCCTTCAATGCATATCTCTATTTCCCTACATATTCTTATACCTCCCTCAAGTACCCCTTATACCTCCCACAGACTCTTATGCCTCCCTTAATCTCTTATGCCTCCCTCATAAAAGAAACAAGAAAGAAATGCAAGCATTCCTTGTACAAGATGGGGCACCCAACCCAAAATCCCTAAAAAAAAAAGTAAATTCTTATGCCTCTGTACATGAAATCTCCCCATAATCTCCTCCTACTTCAAATTTAGGAAGTTCTATCCATACCCAACAAGCATTCCAAAGAAAACAATACTCAATACAAGCACATAAACACAAAATAAGCATAACATAAGCAAGGTAAAGCTAGTACCTTTCCATAGTAGAGATTATTCCAATGGTAAATCTCAAAGCTCCTAAAAACCAAGCAAGAATCCACCATATCCAACAATCCACAAGATCCCTCAAAAATTCTCTCACTCTCCCAAAAATACAAGAGCACAAAATAATGAAGTAACCCCCAAACAAGCAAAAGAAATTAAATAAATAGAAAAAGGAGAGAGGAGGATGATGTGGCTCAAAGTAGGATGCCACCTCATTTCCTCTCCACTCCACGTCACCTTAGTCAACCTCAAATTCCAAAGCAAAATTAATAAGTGGTTGAAGGAATGACATTTTACTTACACACACAAACTAAGCCCACGCCCCCTAAGGACAAAATTAATTACTTGACAGAAAGTGCAATAAATATTTTACCTTTTTATCTTCCCAAAACACCTAATGGGGTATATTTTTTACCCCCCCAACCCATAGGTAGGGTTGGCATAGTAAATTTAAGGGGTGTGGTACAAGTTTGACTTGTCCCACAAGCTTCCAAATTTGGCCTCTAAGGCCAAATTAGAATTTCCATGAAGGGGTAGAGTGTACAACACTCAAGATCTCAAGCATTCAACACACAACACAAAATTTAAAAGCAAATCAAGTCTAATAAATGAACTCCTTTTGGTCACATCTTTAATTAGTGTACGACAAGGTTAAATTATCTTAATTAAGACACTACAACCCATTGATAATAAAGGGGTATATCATACATCAAAATCTAAATAATTAAAACAAATAAATTACATTACTAAAAGAAACACATACTAACATTAATAAAAGGGAAACTAAAACCAAAGACAACACATGTTCCCTTGGTCAAAATTTTCCTCTAGCTAAATAACTCTAACACACACACAATTACATGTTGCCATGGTGACCCTTATTGAATTCATCTAGAATTCCAATGTGGTTGGTCTCCAATCCCCCTGATGTTTGTTGTGAATAATTTTACCTACAAAACACATAAATAACCTCTTTAGCCGCATGGCTTCATTAAAACATCTATGATAAATTATACAATATAAATCCAAAATCATCTATATACAAATCAAATATCATCTAGGTAAATATGATATCATTGACAATTTCTAGCAACATTTTTATTCCACATTTCATCCATGTCAAAATGATCACAACATTAGTCCAGTTATTAAAGTTCTACTCAATATGACGAAATATATATCACATGTCAGATATATATATAACCATGTCAACAATATATCAACATCAATATGAAATGTCTCTAATGATCCACATGCATCATATATGAATCGAATCAACAACAGTTCAGTATTTCTAACATCTAACATCATCCTAAATAAAAAATCTACAATATATCCATAAGTGTAGTCGTCAGTATCGAAATCAATAATCAAAACGGTGTCGAAGGGAAGTGGGCACTACATCCCCCTCCCCATAGACTCGACTTCCTCTTGGAAATCACTGGAAAATGTGTGGAAACTAAAATCATAGCAATGTGGCATCCTCCCATGTAGTAGTAGTCTCGTCATACCTGTCCCACTAAACCCAAACCTGGTAAATCTCTCTTCCATAAACACCCAGGGTCCTGAGCTCTATAATCCAAATAGGCTCCACCATCACCTACCCCTAATCCTGCACTTGTAATGCGGTCCAATCTAGCACATGAGAAGGATAAAAAATATATCTCCTAAGAACATAAACGTGAAACACATCATGAATGTGAGTCAAGATAGTGACAATGCTAGATGATAGGCCAAGGGGATGATGTGCTTCAAGATCTAAAAGGGACCCACAAACCTAAGAGAAAGCTTAGAACCTTTTCCCTAATGGATAGGGATATTGTGCGGTCTGACATGAAGAAACATCTTTGTGCCCACCTCAAAACTACAATCTGTGGTATACTGGTATGTATACTTCTAATGCATGTCCTACGCCTCCTGCAATCTTTATCTGATTAAGGTAACCTACTGCTCCATATCTTGTAGTAATGCTGGCCCAAGAGAAACAATTTCTTCTAACCTATCCCAACTAAGATGCATCCTGCACTCTCTGCCATATAATTTCAGATAACGAGCCATGGCTATCGAACTCTAAAAATAATTATTGTAGGAAAACTCCACCAAGTACAGATACTCTTCCCATCTCGACTCGTGATCCATAACGTACATCCTAGGCATGTTCCTCTAGGATCTGATTTACCCACTTAGTCTATCCATCTATCTCAAGGTGATATGCTATGCTTAAATTGATTATCATCCTGAGAGCATACTGCATGGTGGTCCAGAATTGTGAAGTGTACAAAGGATTGTGGTCGCAAACGATCTTTTGTGAAATCCTATCTAATCTAACAATCTCATCAAGATATACCTGTGGCACTGTACTGGATGTGTAGGTGGTCTTCACCAAAGAAAAATGATCTACTTTTGTTAATTTATCCACCGTGACCATGATGGCATCGTGGTGGTATCTCGACATTGGTAACCCAAAAATGAAGCCCATGGAAATGGTGTCCCATTTCCACTCCGGTATAGCCAGTTGGATGCTAGATGCTCAGCCCTCACCCTCTGACACTCTAAAAATGTGACAATAACTGAGCCATGTCCCTCTGAATTCCTCTCCAATGGTACAAATGTCTCAAAGTGGCGTGCATCTTCTTCACTCAGGGATGGGTTGAATAAGGTGTACGATGAGCCTCTGACAATATTTCCTGTCTCAAGCCGCCATCTCTGGGAACATAAATCCAACCTCTTTGTCTGAGAAGACCATCTACCTCTAAATAAAATCCATCAAATCTCCCCTCAAGGGGTCTCTGAGACTAAATCTCTACTCTGGCCTGCAAGGTAGAAAATGTCATGAGGAAGCTACTACAAAATCCTACTTCATAAATATGTACCCACTGAAGTAGCCATAGTCACATGTCTCCATCTATTCAATGCATCTGCAACCACATTCTCATTCCCCTTCACATGATCTATCTCCATATCGTACTCATAAAGAAACTCCATACAATACCTCTGACAAGCATTGAGATTGGGCTGCATGAAGAGGTGGTAGAGACTCAAGTGATCAGTCCTGAGTGTAAATCTCATGCCAAGAATAAAATGTCTCCACCACACTAAGGCGTGCACAACTACTACAACCTCAAGATCATGAGTCAGATAATTGATCTCATAATCCTTGAGTTTTCAAGACTCAAAAGCAACTACTCTGCCCTCCTGCATCAACACACCTCCAAGTCCTACTAAGGAAGCATCTGTACAAATGAAGAACTCATGCCTTGAGGATCTGGCACTGCTAGAATAGGCGTTGTCATGAGGTATTCCTTTATGTGTACTGAAGGCCTGATCACATCTGTCTGAACATACAAACTTCTTCCATTTCCACTGAAGGGAAGTGATGGGGTGTGCAATCCAAGAGAATTCCTGAAAAAATCTCCTGTAATACCCTACTAAACCCATGAAGCTGCGCACCTTAGTCACACTAGTGGGTGTTTCCCAATCCATGATGGCTCAAATCTTGGAAGGATTGACTACAATACCTTCCCCAAAAATGATGTGGCCCAAATACTACATCTTTTTCTTGAAAAAATGCACACTTCTCCAAGTTCCCGTAAAGATGTTGATCCTTAAGACACCGAAGAACTTGGCGAAGGTGCTCCTCATGCTACTCATGCGTACATGAGTAAATCAGAATGTCATCAAGGGAGATAAACATGAAGTGATCCAAGAATGTCTTGAACACCCCATTCATCAAGGTCATGAACACTGCGGGGGCATTCGTCAAACTAAAGGGTACCACTATGAACTCGTAGTGGCCATATCTCATACGGAAGGTGGTCTTATGAATATCTTCCTCTGTGATCCTCAGTTGATGATACCCTGAATTAAGATCTATCTTGGAGAAAAATGTGGCCCCCTTCAACTGATCAAATAAATCATCAATGTGTGGAATGGGGTAACGATTCTTGATCGTTACTTTGTTCAGCTGATGGTAATCAGTACACAACCATAGAGATCCATCCTTCTTCTTCATGAAGATCAATGGTGCACCCAAGGGGATACACTAGGACAGGATTAGGCCTTTCTCTAGAAGTCCCTCAAGCTGCAACTTGAGCTCACATAGCTCAGGAGTAGTCATCCGATATGGTGATCATGAGATAGGATCTGTGCCATGGAACCATATCTATGTAGAAATATATCTCACATGGGGGAGGTAATCCTCGGTAGTTCCCCTGGAAAGACATCAAAAAACTCTCTCAAAATGTGATGGTCATCAAGGGATGGTATAACTAGACTCATCCTCCGATCTGTCACTAACCGTAATGGCATACATCTGACAACCCCATCGCACACACTGCTTAAGCAACATAGCAGAGATGGTGTGAATGGAAACAGGCCTCCTAACTCCTGTTATGACTGAATCCACTCCTAGATATTCTGTACAAGCAATAGTCTTATGGTAAAAGTCCACTCTAGCTCTATGTGCAGAAAACCAGTCCATGCCTAAAATGACACCAAAAGATCCTAATGGAAGGATTCGAAGATCAGAGGTAATGGTGAAGGGTCCCAAATCCACTACACACTCCTTAACTAAGGAGTCTACAAAAAATTTGGCTCCAAAAGCCATTTCAACGTCTGAACTATGATCCTTGCATGGCTGCCACTAGCCTGCAACACTCTACTAAGGATGGTGTAATAAAAGAATCAGATGAACCAAAATCAAACAATATAGAGGTGGAAATACCATCAATACTACATGTCATCTCTATCATCTTACTTTGGAGCTTAGCCTGGTGGTTCTTGACCACTACGTAGATCTGATGGCTATGTGACATATCTCTAATAGTAGGCTCTGAGATCTACATCTTACCCTTGTTGCTAGGTTCTATGTGGCACTCTCTCCAATGGTGCCCTACAACTCCATAACCATAACAACTCCCTAGTCCTCTTCAGTGTGATGCAGCTCCAATCGGTACTCTAGAGGTCTAAGTTGTGAATCCTGATGATCCAGCTACAGACTACTGAGGTATCTGCTAATGAAATCCTACTGACTGAGCTCTTAGTGCACCCTGTGTCCTGATGGGACCCCTAGGAGGAGGTCCAATATGGGACCCTCTCTGTGCATCAAATTTATGAGGAGGTCTGTAAGGTAGGTGGGTCTACTGCTACTACTGCTGCTGAGGTGGCTGGTGTGGTGGCCGGAATGA